>OY856409.1:1309908414-1311390914 GCA_963693085.1 Alisma plantago-aquatica | reverse complement strand
CCATGTTTTATGTAGGATTCTTTCTTTGCTGGTATAAGGACAACACAAAGAAGTGAGAGCTTGAATGCTTTCATTCAAAGTCATGTCAACAGTAGGAAAACGCTTTTTGAACTTGTATGTTGCTTAGAGACTGCTTACTCTCATGTGCGGGAGATTGAAAATTTCAAAGATTTTGATGATGATTACAACAATCTTCCTTTGTCATCAGTGTGGCCTTTGGAGGAGCAAATGAGAGGTATATACACCAAGGCAATTTTTAAGATCTTTCAAGATGAAGTTCATCAAAGTATGGTATATAATGTATCGTCTTGGTGGTTCTTGTTCTCCTCGTCTTTTGAAGAAAGACTCATCCACTGATATGGTATCATGCAATTGTTTCATGTTAGAATTCAAAGGAATTCCATGTAGACACATACTTGCTTATCTAAAGAGTCGTGATTTTTGCACTCTTCCTGAGACATATATACTGAAGAGGTGGAATAAAGGATATAGAGATCATCCTTTGATTTTCGGAAAATCGTCTATCATGCAGCATTCCACTGGGAAGAGACTGTAGTTGGTATATGCTTGCAATTCAATTGTTAATATAGCGTGTAGGAACAACGCTATAGATATGTGTCTTGAAAAACTCATTGCTTTGCGAAAGGAGCTGTTAGAATTAAATGTTGATGATGTTGGTGTAACTGGTTCAAATACAACTTCTTCTTCTGCTGTCAAGGTCCATATTCCCAGTGTTTGTAAAACTAAAGGTAGACCTAGATCTACTGATGTGCGGTTTAAATCTGGAGTTGAAATTTCTCAATCTAAAACGAGACAGTGTAAGAATTGTTTACAATATGGTGTTAACAATGACAGTAGAAACTGCCCATTAAAGAAATAGGTGTGTTTGAATTCAGCTTCTTCTTCCATTTTTTTATATTTCACATAGTTATTTTTATATTCTCATGATTACTTTTTATATTTACAGAGTTACTTTTTGTGAATCGTGGTGTTCATGACTTGTTAAGTTTTCTTGTCTTGGTTGATCTGTAATGGTACTGTTGTTACTGCTGCCGTGGTCTGCTGTGGGTCGTATGGCTTACTGAAGTTGCGGATTTGATGCTACTGCTGCTGTGGTCTTCCTGTTGTGCTTCCTGAAGCTGCGAATTTTCTACTACTGCTGACAATGTTGTTATTGAAGTTGATTTATTCACTAGTTTTACTATAATGGTATCCAATTGTTTAGTGTGTGAGTCATGTCAAATTCTGATGTAATTGTAATGGCCAAGATGTACTGTGTGGCATTTGTAATTGATATTTGATTATAATAGTATCCAATTGTTTAGTGTGTGAGTCATGTCAAATTCTGATGTAATTGTAATGGCCAAGATGTACTGTGTAGCTTCAATTGTATCGAATTTAAATCTTTTATAAAGATCATCCAAAATTTGTTTATTGTGTGATATGTTTTTCCATTTTATGTTATATATGTATTTCTTAATTCGTCTCATATTTCCTTTATATTAGCATCATACTTCAGAATTCCTTTTTGATAAAAATTAATCCTTGCTTAAGATTATGGTCATTCTCCTAAATCAATAACTTACTTGTATTTTTGAAGGTTACTTTTTGCACCTCAGAGTTACTATTTCTATCTAAATCAAACGTTTTGTGTGCACCAGTTACGTTTTGTGTGCACCATTTACTTTCCCGATTCTGATGTAATTGAATTACTTTATAAATAGAAATACGAATCTTTATTATCTTCATCCTTGATAATACCACGACCGCACTGAAGAACGGGCATGTCTGGGAGATTAATGTGTAGCAGTTACTCTTTGAACCACAGAGTTACTTTCATGTCGATATAGTTACTTGTTAGTTCATCTAGTTATTTTTCTTGGATCAAAGTTACTGTTTGATGTGTAGCAGTTACTCTTTGAACCACAGAGTTACTTTCATGTCGATATAGTTACTTGTTAGTTCATCTAGTTACTTTTCTTGGATCAAAGTTACTGTTTGATGTGTAGCAGTTACTCTTTGAACCACAAAGTTACTTTCATGTCGATATAGTTACTTGTTAGTTCATCTAGTTACTCTTCTTGGATCAAAGTTATTGTTTGATGTGTAGTAGTTACTCTTTGAACCACAGAGTTACTTTCATGTCGATATAGTTACTTGTTAGTTCATCTAGTTACTTTTCTTGAATCAAAGTTACAGTTTGATGTGTAGCAGTTACTTTTTGATATAGTTACTTGTTAGTTCAACTTTTTGTTTTACATATTTACTTTTCAGTTCGGAAGAGAGTTACTACACACTTGCAATGAGCATCTACTGATCACAATCATCATCCATTAACGAACAATAGCTAGCTAAAGTTATAAGAACATTCAACTAAGATCAAACTGATAGTGTCCAAATGCCAAACACAAAGCAACAAAACATAACTATATACCAACAGAACTGATGAACCCATATGTTCAAATGTCAAACAAAAAGTAACAAACCATAATCATATACAGCTGATCTGCCTTTTGTGAAGGTTACTTTTTGACCTCAAAGTTACTATTTCTTTCATGCATTCAGACTTGGCACACCATCTTCTGATTTTTCTTCATTCTGCTTGTCACCTGCTCTTTCTTTGGTCTCTTCTTGATCTCTAGTGCAATGGGTCAGCACCAGCAAACCTATTTATAGCAGGAACAGCCAGTCAAAACCAAAAAACACTTGAGAATCAGGATCAAATCAGACAATATATAGTTCTGTGAAGTAAAAATCTCTAGGAGGGGTAGACTGTGTAGGTAGTGATGGGGAAGATTATTGACCAAAAGGCAAGGAGAAAAGGGCGGCGGTGCATACCTATTTATGATAGGAAGGATGGACAGAAGAAGAAGTAGTGTCTTCTGCAGATGTTGAGGTGTCCTCTATTGTAGATGAGTCAACATGTAAAGGATTTACAGCTGATCCCGGCGGTGCTTGGTATTTGTCCCTAACAAAGAGCTGATCTGTAGAGTCGTCCATTCCAAAGAATACTTCTTCACCAGGCATTCTGAAGAGCGGAATAAACTCGATTGGTGTTTCTAAGAACTGATCTGTGATCCATGCTGTAATAGTCTGGTGATCAGTTGGCTTGAGGAAGATGATCCAACCTTTGCGAATATTGAGCTGTGCGATCGTCCTTTTCCAGCCCTTACCAGTTGAAAGTGATCCATTTTTATTCTGCATAAAGGTTATATGGAATGTCTGGTTTCCGATATGGAAGGTGGTGTTTCCTGGTTTGATGTGAAAATGGAGATATTTCCATTCTATAGGAAGTTGAATGGATTCCATTGTCTTGTCGTCAAGGGTGTAGTTGATGGGCTGGATGAACGACTCCATGGTAGGCTGTGTTGAGGGTTGTGAGAAAACTAGTAATGGTAGAAGAAGGTAGGCTGTGAAGAAGGTAGGTTGTGAAGAAGTTGGCTGTGAAGAAGGTAGGTTGTTCGTGTTGGCATCAACTTAAAAGAAAATGGCAGCAGTGCTCTGTGCTGTTGGTGCTGCAAAGATGGGCAGCAATGCTCTGTGCTGTTGGTGTTGCAAAGATGGCAGCAGTCTATGAAGAAGGTAGGTTGTTCAAAAGTGAGTGAAAGGGTGATATGGTAGCAGTGATCTGTGCTTTTGGTGTTGCAAAGATGGACAGTAGAGTTTGCAGACATTCTACTATTTTTGATAAGTTACAGATTTTTAAAGGTTACTTTTCTTGGTGTTGCAAAGATGCACAGTAGAGTTTGCAGACATTCTACTATTTTTGATAAGTTACAGGTTTTCGAAGGTTACTTTTCTTGGTGTTTACATAGTTACTTTTTCGTTTGTTGAGTTACTTTCCCGATTCAATAAGTTATGTTATATATCACACAATTTACTATTTTTCTGGATGAGTTACTTTCCCGATTTAATAAGTTACGTTATACATCGCTCAAGTTACTTTTTTGCTGGACGAGTTACTTTTCCGATTTAATAATTTACGTTATACATCACACAAGTTACTTCTTTGTTAAACGAGTTACTTTTTGATCCAATATGCTACTTTCATGTCGATATAGTTACTTGTTAGTTCATCGAGTTACTTTCCTTCACACATAGTTACTTTTTATTTTACATATTTACTTTTCAGTTACTTTTTTGCTGGACGAGTTACTTTCCCGATTCAATAAGTTACGTTATACATCACACAAGTTACTTCTTTGTTAAACGAGTTACTTTTTGATCTAGATAGTTACTTTCATGTCGATATAGTTACTTGTTAGTTCATCGAGTTACTTTCCTTCTCACATAGTTACTTTTTGTTTTACATATTTACTTTTCAGTTACTTTTTTGCTGGACGAGTTACTTTCCTTATTCAATAAGTTATGTTATACATCACACAAGTTACTTCTTTGTTAAACGAGTTACTTTTTGATCCAATAAGTTGCGTTATACATCACAGAAGTTACTTTTTTGTTACACGAGTTACTTTTTGATCCAGAGAGTTACTTTCATGTCGATATAGTTACTTGTTAGTTCATCTAGTTACTTTTATTGGATCAAAGTTACTTTTCAGGATACATATTTACTTTTTAGTTCGGAAGAGAGTTACTACACTCATGCAATGAGCACCTTCTGATCACAGTAATTATCATTAAAACAACAACAACTAGCTAAAGTTATAAGAACATTCAACTAAGATCAAACTGATAGGTCCAAATTCCAAACACAAAGCAACAAAACATAACCATATACCCACAGAACTGATGCACTATAACTTTACAGAGTTTACTTCAAATTCTGTAACATAAGCCTTGCATTCAGAATTGGCAGCAAACCATAACCATATACACATATAACTGATGAACCCGTAGGTTCAAATGTCAAACAAAAAGTAACAAAACATAACCATAACCATATACATATAGTACTGGTTGCAGAGTTTACTTTAGATTCTGTAACATACACTTCTCATTGTGATACTACATTGTTTATCTAAGAGTTCTTTTTAATCTGACATAAGCCAAGCATTCATACTTGGCACAACATCTTCTGATTTTTCTTTGTTCTGCTTGTCACTTGCTCCTTCTTTGGTCTCTTGTTGATCTCTAGTATGTTCTTCAACTGGCTGCAGTCTCCCCTTCTTCATCATTGTTTGGAAGATCTCTTCCCTTATTGCAGGGATGTCTTTGCTCGTGAAGTTCATTTCCTTTCCATTCACTAAGCATTCTAGATACTTCATAACATAGACTCAACAATCAACATCCTCATCTTCTTGCTGGGGGCAATCAGGGTACTCTATTGGCCATTGAGACAGTTGACTTCCACGCTCAGGCACCCCCTGAAGAATTCATGAACGAACCCCACCTGCATGCACAATAAAACATTCATAAGTATAATGTAACCTACACAATTTCATTCAACTGTTTTCTAACAGTTTTTCTTTTTTGTTCCTAACCTATTTATTCACTTCTTTCTCAGATTTTGAACTTCCTGACATTGAATTATAAGACCTGTGCACCCCATCCCTAAAACTTGCTTCAAGAAAATGCCAGTGATTGTCGTTGTTAAGTATTGTAAACACGGAGTCCATTGTCATGAATTCCTTATCAGGTACATTGAAGAGTGGTGACATCATATCGATCTCTTTGAGTGTTATCTCATCCACCATCATGTTTAGCTTTTGCTGTAAAAATAATATTGTGAATTACTTTTCTGCAACCTTTAGTGGCCTTGTTGTGATAAATGTAATCTAGTGTGATAGTCTATTTGTCTTACCGGAACATAAGTGCTTAAGCAATGCCATGAAAGCAGTCCCTTCTTCCTCTTTCTACTTGTTGTCTCTTTCAACATTTGTACAAAGCAATCCATTATTTGAAAATGCACAAGCATCAATTAACAATCTATAATTTCATAATAAATGTTTAATATTCCATTTCTTACAGGTGACTGCATCATCTTATCCTTAAACAACAACGATGATAAGTCCTTTCCCGTGCACCATGCTTCCTTTCCAAAAATCCATTCTCTTCTTGACCTGTGCATTTTTTTTCAAAAGAATTCATACTGAAGATGTGAGACAGAAATTTATGGATTGATCAAGTAATACATAATAAACATATGACTGATAGAACTTTAAAAAGTATCTACTTACGCTTCATCAATGTTGTCAATAAATTCTATGACATCCTCTTTCATTTCCTTTGGTCTAAAGTGCTCGAATCCTATGAATGTCGAATTCTTTTTCTATTTTTGAAGTACAAATTTTGGTTAGTAGTCTATGTAAAAGACATATTTTATTACAGTTACTCTACTATACAGTCCATAATATTACTTTACATTCCATAATATTACTCTATCATTATCACAGTTACTTTTTATATTAACTTATCTTTATGGATGACATATTTTACTTTTCAGATCAGACAGTTGATTCATTGATGGAACGAGCACCATTACAAAACAAATGTTACCTGTGCATGCCTTCTTATCTTGATATTTTCCTCTATGCTCCTAATGCCCGTCTGCATCTTCCCCTTCCTCTTTCTCAACATTTTAGTTGTTTTCATCTCAACTTCACCAGAATTTATCTCCTTCTCATTCACTCCAACTTCATTATCTATATCCATCATTATGCTTTCCATTACATCTTCTGTGAGCTCTTTTTTATCTGCTAGTTGTTCTTTTTCTTCTGTGTTTTTTTCTTCAGCTGGATCTTCTTTAGATGGATCTTTTTCCATTTCATCTTGTGCTAGTTCTTTGGTTTCTTCAGATGGAACTTCTTCTACTTTCTTTGAATCTTGTGGTACATTTTCTGTCATTTTCTCCACTAATTTTCTCCTTAGTCGAAGCTTGCTCAATCTTGGTCTTTCTTGTGTAGGTCCATGTTGGTCCATTTCCAACAACTTTTTCTTCAGATCATGCGTCCTATGTCTTATTACACTTAAATCACCTGAATGCCAACTTTCATTCTCAATGAAATTGGGAGTTGGTGTAGCTGCAGATTGTGAATGCTTGTAATTGTAAGCTTGGATCCTTAGCAATCTATTTTCAGCTTCAACTTCCTCTAGTCTTCTCTTCAACTGCTCGTTTTCTTCTCTTAGAGCAGTAAAAGCTTCTAGTGCAATTCTATTGCATGTTTCCTTCTACAGTCTCAGCTCGTCTTCAAGAATCAATACTCTATTCTCCAAGCTTCCTGAGACTTCTCTGCTTGTGTTATATGATGTATGTATCTTCTTACTAACTACCTTGCTCTTGGCTTTATTTGCTGCGAGATAATAAGGCAAATCTTTCACTGCCTTTGCAACTTCCCAATCATCATTGTCATCCTTCTTCAACACTGCAGAAACATGTGCACAAAAGTTATCAATTTATTATAAAGCTTTTATATTATTTGGCATATTTATTTTCACTTTACCCACACTGATTCTTACATTGTCATTGTCCAAACTTTTAAAATCCTTCACCATCTTAACAGGAGTTGCCCATCTTTTTATTCGTGGTTTTGCCTCAAGGAATGTAGGCTCTACTATCCCTGTTAACTCATAAGCCCAGACCTGTCTTGATAAGAAAAGTATAAATCAGTGTTTTAAATGTTCATATATGGTTGTTTAATGTAACCAAAGTAACTATGCAATGTGTCACTTACACACAAGCACATTACACATCCAGTTGTGTAGAGTGTTCTTTTGCTAGTTCCCCTCTTCTCCTCATCCTTATATTCTCACTTAAAACTTTCATTTTCTTGAATATGCTGCCGTGCACTAACTTTGCCCAGTTCAACTTCCCTGTAGCAGTTACATCATCCAAATAATGTATAAGGTAAATGGGGGCACAATAGCTAGTGTCCGGTAAAAGGAATGTTGCTAACAAGTGCAACATCCATGCACGACACATATTTTGGTAGTTTTCTTCAGAGTCGTTATTTGCAAATTCCTACAAGAGTTTATCAAGTTCTCCTTGTGTAACACATCCTTCTCTTTTATTTTCTTACTACTTTCACCAACTTTATCTTTTCCTCTTGTTGCATTAGCAAAATCCTCCCATATTTTTCTTACAATCTGTGATTGCTTTCGTGGAACTATATCCATACCTTTACTAGGCAAACCTAGTATCACTCCTATATCATCTACAGTCATCCTCGCCTCAAAACCTGGTGCTAACATAAACTTTTCGTCTTCAACATATCTCTCTATCAGATCTTCTAAAAGAGTTACATCTACAGTAAGATGAGGCATGGCTATCAGATTTGTAAATGCGGTTGACTTCATCATCCTCATTTGATTTGTGCTATACAACATGCTATATTGTATGCTGTTGTAACTTTTTATGTAGCATTTATGGAAAAGCTTTCCTGTACCTGCATCTATATGAAAAGGTTTGTGTTAATTTGTCTAGTTACTTTTTAGATTTCAGTGTTACTTTTTCAGTTCAACATTTACTCTTGTTTTCAGATAGTTACTTTTTAAGTTTCAGAGTTACTATTCATTTTTCAGAGTTACATAGTACAGTATCACATTTGCAAATGCGGTTTACCTTTCTTGGATCAAAGTTACTGTTTGATGTATAACAATTACTTTTAGATCCAGAGAGTTACTTTCATGTCGATATAGTTACTTGTTAGTTCATCTAGTTACTTTTCTTGGATCAAAGTTACTTTTCAGTTACTTTAGTTACATTTCTTGGATCAAAGTTACTGTTTGATGTATAACAATTACTTTTTGATCCAGAGAGTTACTTTCATGTCGATATAGTTACTTGTTAGTTCATCTAGTTACTTTTCTTGGATCAAAGTTACTTTTCAGTTACTTTAGTTACGTTTCTTGGATCAAAGTTACTATTTGATGTATAACAGTTACTTTTTGATCCAGAGAGTTACTTTCATGTCGATATAGTTACTTGTTAGTTCATCTAGTTACTTTTCTTGGATCAAAGTTACTTTTCAGTATAATTACTGTGATCAAAGTTACTCTATTATCAGCACCGTTACTCTTTAGTCCAGCAAGTTACACTTTCGTATATAAGTGTAAAAATAATCAATATTACCTTCTTCTGCAACTTTTTCTTTTCCTTTTTGCTTAGTATTTTGTTCCAAAGTCTTATTCTGGTTTCTTTTCGATCTTCTGCTTCATCTTGTTCAACTTCTTCAGCATCTTCTGTTTCTTGCTCTTCAGTCTCTTCATGCACTACAGCCAATTGTTTATCAGTAACGTCATCGACTTGTTTCTCCCCTGATTCGTTGTCAGTTTCTGGCTCTTCAATCTCTTCATGCACTACATCCAATTGTTTCTCAGTAACCTCATCGGCTGGTTTCTCCCCTGATGTGTTGTCATCTCCAACAGTCTTCTGGAGAGTGTCAGTTTTCTCAACGTTGTATTTCTTCTTCTTCACTTTCTTTTCTTTTCTCGGAATAGCATGTTCGCTGTGCTCTTCAATACTCTTGCCCGTTTCATCTCCTTGCAGTATGGTTGCAGCTACCTCTTCTACCATGTTGTCCACATCTTCATAGTACTTGCTCAATAAATCTTCACTATCTGTTATTTTTGTACTTCCCTTTCCTGTCGCCTTCTTTACTTTTACCTTTGTTTTCCCCATTTTGATCTCAGCGGCAGAGACCGGCAAATGCAGTTGTGGCAGAAACTGCGGTGAATGCTGCAGCGGAGAAGAACGCCATACACAGCAGTGCAAGTACAGACCAGAGGCCGAAGAATTCGGCAGTTGGGGTTGGGGAGTGGAGACCAAGGTGGATGAATTCGGGAGTTCTGGAGCGGGAAGACGGCGGAATTGGGGTTTTCGGGAGGAGAATGAGTCGCGAATGTGTTTCTTCTGTAAGTCGCGCGTCCTTGCTTTTTTTTGGATTTGTTACAATAGATGCCACCACATTTTCTGAAACGGGAAGCCCCATTACAGTACCCACGCGGGCAATGAAAACTGACTCTCTCTCTCTCTCTCTCTCTATATATATATATATATATATATATATATATATATATATATATATATATATATATATATATATATATATATATATATATATATATAACCCAACACCTTACGACACGAGTTGACAACAACCATGCACCACCTGTGTCCGCGTTCCCAAAGGCACCCCTCTCTTTCAAGAGGATTTGCGGCATGTCAAGCCCTGGTAAGGTTCTTTGCTTTGCATCGAATTAAACCACATGCTCCACCGCTTGTGCGGGCCCCCGTCAATTCCTTTGAGTTTCAATCTTGCAAACGTACTTCCCAGACGAGATACTTAACGCGTTAGCTATAGCACTGCACGGGTCGTGCATATATATATACTAGTAAACACACACGTGCACATGCACGTGCCTAATTAAAATGTTAAACACATATTGAAAAATCCATATCCTTAAGATTTGGCTTTAAATTATTTTATATTAATAATATTGAATGTTAGGAAGTTCAACTTTTATAATCAAATAACAATAAATATAACATAATGAAAATAATCAAAATATAAGATGTTCATTTCCATCTCATTTTGTTTTATGAAGATATTGAAAGGTTAGCCTAGTCAATCTAATGATAAGAACAATAAAACAATAACATTTTAAAATTTGGTATATGATGGAAAGATTATATAAGTATTCAAAGTGGTGTTACCCCTGTTGCCCCAATAGTTGCGGCAAGTAAATAAGTGAAGTATGTTGTGACGTGATATCCAACCGGGGTTATTTGATTGGAAGACCTTGATTTATACCGGTAAATGATCTTTTCCTAGTTAATAAGTGCATATAACATATATTTAATAGATGGGTGTGAAATATTTACTCTTTTAAATTTTATTTGGCCACCAGCTAGCTCTTGATATTAATTCTTCAACACACTCATGACATGCATTAAACAAAGGTAAAGAAAGAATTTTTTAGTCTTTTAGTCAAAACTAATTTTCAAACAAATGGGGTGGAATGTTTTTACATGTGTATTTCAATATTCTCCATACAAACAATTTTTCTCTAAATATATCCTGAAAGAGAAGTAAATAGAATAGACAAAATTGACGCTCTACAGTTCATAAATTTCATATAGTAGTTTAATAAACAATATAGATGTGACATGCATGGGGAACATTATATTTTATTAATTAATAGTAGGTTATATGTTAATGCATATTAAACACCAAGACCTATATCTAAAGATATTTTTTCTTTCTATAGGAAATAAAAAAGTACATGTTTTATGTTATTCAAAATATATACAATTTTTTAAAAAATTGGTTTCTGAGGTGGCTATTTTATATGGACTTGTGCTTAAATTTGATGCCATACGGTGTGATCATTTTCTTAGTATAAATAGAGAACAAATTCTACATTAGTTAGTAGCCAAATTGTTTAAATTAACTTTTCGAACATAGCGTCTAATTGTTTATGTATATGGTCTCTTCCATGGAAAAATCATAATTATTAACATCACACTATTTGTCAAGCATTCTTGAATTGACACTAATTGCCTAAATATAAAACAAGGTTTATTACTAATATTTGACTTTCTTATTATATTTTTACTTCTCGTATAACTTATTGTTATTTAGTGTGAATGATGATAAAGAAACATCAAACTAACTCCATTTTATTTATTGAAATATTTACAAAAATTATTCAAATATTTTGACATTTGACAACTCAATAGTTTAAAGCAAGTTATATCATGCATAATGGATTTAGCATATCATCATTATTTTTCTATAAGTATTAGTTTACATTTTGAAATGATATGATATTGCAATTAAGGTTATTCTAAATATAGCTCTTGCAAATGCATTATAATGACTTCCTTTATTTCTTATCATGAAAAATAAATCGAGACAAATCAAAGAACCACAACTACATATATTTTCAAGTATACAACGTTTTGATTTGGATCTTTCCACAAAGATCAAATGAATAAGCCAAGATCTTAAGTTTTGTGACCTCTAAGAAGCTAAAATTTAGTTCATCAACTCATGGAAAATGTAGCTTCATATTGTAACTTCTAAAACTCCGAATGCATCCAAATTGACTTCAACATGGAATTGTTGAGACATTGGTTGCGTCTTGCAAACTTCATTAGAACAAATTCAGCCATTTTAATCATGAATAAAGAAGTCAGACATATTGAAAAGCCACAAATGTATCGGTAAAAGTATTTTACAATTTGAAAATTTTAAACCAATCAAATGTAAAATCTGGTTCATATTCTAGAAACTAAACTTTTGTAACCTTCTAAAAGTAATTGAAATATTTGAATATTTTACTTTCTTGGAAAATGTGGTTTCACATTTTACTTTTCTAAAAACAAAACACATTGAAATTTAGTTTTAAATAAAAAACTAAGACACAAATTGGATCGATAAAATATTTAAATATAATTTCTCAAAAGAATAATGAATTAACTAAGGATACTTTTCATTAAATGTTGAGGATATAAAGTGAGCCAATTTTTATAGTAATGCTTTATTACGACCCAAATATTGACCGATTCACATTCTTAAAATAAAGGTATTCCTTTAGTTCAAAAACTTGGTGACATTAAAAAAAGAGTAAACTATAGTTTTCTCATATAGCACGTCAAAACACAAATAGGTATTTCGACTTCTTGATACTGGTATAAACTAAATCTACTGGAGACCCCTATGATGTCAACATACATGTTCTTGAATGCACGATTTTGCTCACACCTAAAGAAAGGGCTAAATCTGCACATAATTTTTGCATAGAAAGAAGCAATTACCGGCCATTAATGGATAGAACCTTTACTTCAAATCATGTACATGAGGATACAACCTCATGATCTGCTAAGCCTGTGTACACACAAAGTAGTCTATTAATATCGTGTGCTGACTGCATTTATTCCAAACCGACATTTTAAATTTGCATTTGCATATGTAGAAAGATGACCATGGATGTGGCGTGCTTCTTCCCAATATGGTGAAGTGAATCTAAAGTCAAGAATAATGTCCCATAAAATTGTCAGTAAAGAAAAGTAATTTACACTACGTGGCTACACATTCTAATAAAAAATTATTGTGATGTAAATAATATCTAGAAGATCATTTTACCTATTGTTACTAATTAAAATGGGTATGTTATCTTGCTCGAAGAGAACGAACACATGTCTATGATAAGTTTGCATCACATCCTTAATAAGTTGCTTTGATATATGAATAAAGCACACCTGTAAAGAAAGACTTGCATGTTACAGTGATCCTCTTTCGACGCATATGCATGCTTAATCTTCTGACATGTTGTTTTTAATGACCTTGCTGGCAACTTCTATTATTTGGCATGGTCTTTGTAGGTGTTTTAATATTCATGATTTCACACATATGTAGGACTCTCATTTGGTTATCTATATTTTAGATGAAGACAATTGAACTTCTTAAAACCTGACATTGTCCGCAACTAATGGCTTTCGAAGTAGTGGTAAGTAACCTGGATAGCGATGATTATGTTGTCGGATCCTCTGGACTATAGAGACGTGTATCATATTCTTGAGGATGAAATGATTTCAACATTGTAGCAATATGTTGTCATATCCTTTTAGACTCTGGAGGCATGCATATTATATTCTTGAGGTTACAATGATTTCAACATTGTAGCGTTTGATAGCTATAGGTAATGAAGGATTGAATGCTTATTAAAAAATAAAACTAAAAATAGAACAGATTTAGAATTAATTTTCACAGAATTTAGCATGGAAAAAAGATAGTCTGTGGTCTGCATTTTATCTTGTAGATGTAAGGACTTATCATACATGGACTAATGATATAACACGTTACAACCAATCTGATTTATCATTTATGTTGAATAGCATTATAAACGGTTGATCCAAAGCAAAAGCTAATATGATAAGTTGTAGTTAATACTAACCTGAAGTTTCCATAATAGTTCGAAAGATCACGTCAATCATTTTTTATGAAGATGCAAGGTAGGTCGGCGTCCCAAAACTGCTGAAAATTGGAGAGGATATGCTTTTGGAGCTAAACAAGGAGCACAAGGCCGGTGACATCGAGACAATCTTGGGCTTCGCTTCAATGGCGACCATGACTCTCTCAAATTAGAGATGCACTCGGATAGCAATAGAAGTCAATGAAAACAATTTTGTTGTTGTCAATCGGCACAAGAAAAAACTCTGGTATAGACTTCATCAACAATGTTCCATACTGAAGCCTTCTCCAAGAAAATAGAATGGCAATTATTAGAACACATATGCAGATAAAGTAAAACCTCATTGTATTATTGTTATTGAAGGAAGCTATTCTAGAAGTTAAGACTATGCTAAAAAGATGAGTCGAGGCTGAAAATATGAGGGTTTCAGATAACCGTAACAGTAGATATTTTGAAGTTGGGTGTTATTAACGTGGAGGAGAAAAGATGGATTGAAGATCAATAACTGAATTTGTTAGTCTTGTCAAATTGTTAAGAGGTGGAGGGAGTGGTGGATGGAGAGGGGGAATAGATAATTACTCTTTTTCCATAAAATGCGGAGAAAGTGAGTGTGCGTCTCTTAACCCAATTACTCTTTTTGCATAAAATGTGGATGTTCTAGATAATCATAACAATATATATTTTGAATTTGGTTGTTATCCAAAGGAAACGTGAAGAAGAAAGGATAATGGAGTGAAAATTTTTGTAATGGAGTTTGCTAGGCTCGCCGAACTGGTAAAAGGTGGAGTAGTGAACTAAAAATAGAACAGATTTAAAATTAATTTTCACAAAATTTAGCGTGGAAAAAAGATAGTCCATGGTCTGCATTTTATCTTGTAGATGTAAGGACTTATCATACATGGACTAATGATATAACATGTTATACGAATCTGATTTATCATTTGTGTTGAATAGCATAAGAAATGGTTGATCCAAAGCAGAAGCTAATATGATAAGTTGTAGTTAATACTAACCTAAAGTTTCTATAATAGTTCAAGAGACTACGTCAATCATTTTTTATGAAGATGCAAGGTAGGTTGGCGTCCTAAAACTGCTGAAGATTGGAGAGGATATGCTTTTGGAGCTAAACAAGGTGCACAAGGCCGGTGGCATCGGGAAACCTTTGAATTCACTTCGATGGCAACCATGACTCTCTCAAATTAGAGCTGCACTCGGATAGAAATAGAAGTCAATGAAAATGATTTTGTTGTTGTCAACCGGCACAAGAAAAAACTCTGGTATAGACTTCATCAACAATGCTCCATCCTGAAGCCTTCTCCAAGAAAATAGAATGACAATTATTAGAACACATATGCAGATAGAGTACAACCTCATTGTCTTGTTGTCATTGAAGGAGGCTATTTTAGAAGTTAAGATACACTAAAAAGATGCTTCGAGTATGAAAATATAGGGGTTTTAGATAACTGTAACAGTAGATATTTTGAAGTTGGGTGTTAAAAACGTGGAGGAGAAAAGATAATGGAGTGAAAATCAATAACTGAATTTATTAGTCTCGTCAAATTGGTTATAGGTGGACGGAGTGGTGGATGGAGAGGGGGAATAGATAATTACTCTTTTTCCATAAAATGTGGAGAAAGCGAGCGAGCGTCTCCTTGGTTAGTTACTCTTTTTGCATAGATAATCATAACCAGTGTTCAGAAAAGCGCTATTCGGTGTACGGGCGGATGGAGCACTGAATAGAGTATATGCGGTATGCGGGAGTATATGCGGTTTTGGATTTTTTTAATAAATTATTATATCTATGTATATTTATATATTAGTCATATAGAATTATATATCACACTGAATAATTACATACAAGGACAACATAGAATGATTAATTAGAAGAAAGAGAGCAGCAATATCATATAAATATTTAATTAGAAATAATAAAAATATCATATAAATTTCATTTCTTCAATTCTATGTATGTGTGTTTGGAAAAGCGGTGATTAAGCGGCCGCATAAGCGGGTAATCGGCTGGATAATCGGGCCTGGACCGATTATTGGTCCGCTTTGACATATGCGGTGCGGTCCCCTGTCCGAACCGATTAAGCGGCTGCACGGACCGATTTCCTGAACACTGATCATAACAATATATATTTTAAATTTGGTTGTTATCCAAAGAAAAATAATGGAGTGAAGAGATTGAAACGAGGAGAGCGTAGCATTTTGAAATGCTTTGTTGTGGTTGGTCAGAGGTTTTAAAAAAAACGATGACAACATATTTTTAACTAAATGTATACACTCGTTCTTTTTATAGTAGTATATATAGATCTGTGAATTATCTAATAAAAACAATTTGCGTTGGCGGAAAATGAGTTTGACTGGTGGTTATGGGAGAGAGAGAGAAGGGTGAGGAAAATTCAAATTCAAACGTGAGAGAGTTAAAAAAGAGTGAGTTCCGATTTTTCAAACTAAATCGTTTTTTTAAGTTAAAAAAGCTGAAAAAACGTGAGAGCAGAGCTTGAGTAAAGGAGAGTGTAAGCTTTTGCCACGTTGACAAAATTGTGGCATGTGATTGGTCAATATAACTTTGGGCGGATATATTTGAACTGCCTGCAAAACTCGCTCTTTTTAATATATATATATATATATATATATATATATATGGGCCCATCTTTATTGCCCGCGCGGGTAGCTACCCGCCCACCTTTCCGATCACTTTTTTTCAATTTTTTTTTCTCGAAATTGTAGAGGACTATTTTGTCTAGCTCTCCAAAAAATTTGAGCCAAAAATAATATCATTTACCCCTCCAAAATAAAAAAACCCGTCCTTATATATGTGCTGTATATTTTGTACAGAGTTACTTTTTTGGTCAGCAGAGTTATTTTTTTTTACAGCAGAGTTACTTTCTTAACTAGGAGAGTTACTTTTTTGGCTGCAGGGTAGCGAAAATCAATGCTACCCGCGCGGGCAATGAATGAACACCCTATATATATATATATATATATATATATATATATATATATATACTACTATAAAAAGAGCGAGTTTGACGATGCGTTCTCCTTGATTCACTCTCTTCTCTCCTTTTTTCAAAGAATTTTACGCCTACAAATATTTATTCTCACACTCTCCTATTAACTTTTATTATCTTTAATTCTGTATTTCTCTCTCCATCCCACAGAAACGGCATCTTGATTCTCTCCTTTCAAACAACCAACATAAATATCTTTTACCGTATGGACCCTTTCACGGACGAGTCCTCTCCCCGCATATTTCCAACAAATTTTATATGTGCATGTGCACGTGTGCGTTCACTAGTATATATATATATGGGCCTCGATATCTGACTGATCTAGTTGGTTTTCACTGCGACATTGAATTCCAAATGTTCAGTTGTAAGTAACCGGAAAGCGCAGTGCGAAACGGAACCACACAAGACTTCTGATTTCAATACAAACCGACAGAAAACGAACTCATATGGAAACGGCGCGGTCCATTTTCACTCCTGTCTCCGTGAGCTGTTGGTATATGATCTGTTCGTATTCTATCTTGTTACAGGTAGCTTTGCAAATTAACAAGTATGGTTCGTCAAGTACATCTGCAAACTGCAGTCTACCAGACGGCTGCAAGCTAAATACCAGAAGTCATTTTGTACAAAACCAAACAATTTCATTGCAGCTTCAATTCACTGAATTTAATTGCATGTTTTACGATTCATAATGGGGATTGGTTTTACATCCAACCGAATTAGGCCTAAACATTATTTTTTAGATTGATAACTCTTACTCCACAAATCTAATTTGCCCTCAAATTAATTCAATTTATTCATCTTCGTTGTCAATCCTTTATCCTACCCCTCCTCTCCCGAGTAATGTTAGGGGAATAGAAGGGAACAAAATATTTCATCACTTCGGCCTCGCGACCATCCTTCCATGTGCCATAGCATTGTTTTCCTGCTGATAACCACAAAGCCAAGGGCTCACTGTCAACGGCACTTGACCAATGGTTGCAGGCTTATGTTTGCTTCTCTTACTTTCTTCTTTTTCGTGGTCTTCTGTTTGCTCATTGATATAGTTGTCCGCATCGTTTATTAGAATTCTCTTGTTCCATCTTTCAATCTCCTTCAGTCTCACTCATGCGTATTCAGATAACATCCCCTTCTTTCAAGCCCCCATGCATGTATTTGCGAAATCTGTCATATCCATCCCCAGCCAATCTCTTTTCTCAATTAACCGAGTGAGATGACTCTTAATCTCTGATTTCAGTGATAGCCATTCTTAAGCTCAGAGATAGCAACAACCCAGTCGTTTTTAACGGCAAGGACAATAGTGGTTCTGGCTATCTCTCTCATAGATGGTGGTGAATTATGTCCAGTTGCAGCACCCACAATATTGTATTGTTGATCTCTCTCACATATAAAAGATTTGTTTTCCAACGGAATTTAAATTTCTAACTAGCTGGGCTTGTTTTGTAATTCCAAGTTGACTGAGTGTTGGAGCGAATGCACATTACGTTAGGATATATGATTTCCTATCTCTTGTTTCTTAACTACACCGACTTAATTATCGAGTAGTGTTCCTTCTAGCTCTCTTAAAAATATTTCCCAGCTCTTATGGTAAAACAACAATAGATGACGGTTTCTTATTTCTTGATACCATGGTTGCTCCTTTTTGGTCTTGGGCCATTTTGATGGCAGCGCCATTCACACCGGGTTGCCGCTCTCAAATATCCTCAGTGAGCCCCTTGTGGCTAGTTTTCCTAAGGAGTGGGTTTCACACACCAAACATAGTAAAAGGCCGTTCAAGGCCTCAAATTCCTTGCTCTTTAGTATGACCAAAGGTGTTACTTGAATTCCCTCCACTTTCAGATACCTAAAATCACCATGATTATTTGGTAAATCAAGCAGGACAACTGCATCCAGGAAAAGGCAAAAAAATGGCAACGGATCCTTTCTTGATTCCTTCCTCCAACCGCAAAAAATTACTTTACATCAGATGATGAGGTTATTTATACCAAGACAGAGACAGTCAACAGAGAAGAAAATACAAAGAACGCGCTAAATGATACCACAGCCACTGGCCAACATGACACCGGAAACGAGTGCACATCATTTGCCCCGTGTTTGACCAAGTGGTACCTTGGCCTCTGGGGAATCGAAGTTCACTGGAATCAAGCTGAGCTTCCAAGACTTTCCTGTGGGAACTTGCTCTAACAAGAGCAAATTGAGTTGCAACTTGTCCATTTGCTTTTCCCACTATACTTCGCCTTTGCTGCTTTCCCAACGAATTGAGAGTTGGGCAATACACATCACGAATAAACTACTACTAACGAACAATTCCATCGCCGCTGAGGCAGGTAATATATATATTTATTGCACTGCACGTTGTTTAGGTCAAGAATTTGGTTGGAGCCTGTTCTTTAAATATGGTGCAAAGGAGCCAAGGCTATGAGTGTCCAGCAATTAATAGAAATCGTGCAGGAAGCGCTTTAAAACGATTGGTCCAAATTCCCGGAGCACCGAAGACTGTGCTGTGAAATTTATATCGTTCAGAGAGCATTGGCATCACGGAAAGGAGGAACACTAGATTTTGCCCTTTTTCGGGTGACTTACGGCTTTTCGTAATACATAAAAATACCACTTCAGATCTAAACCAAGTTGTGATGGATCTCTATAATTGTCCTATCCATCTCTCTCCTGCTGTATCATAACATTTCTAATTTCTGGTATGCTCCGGCTTAGCAATGATGTCTACCGTGAAATCTACAAATTTGTCAGACCAGCTTGTGCCACGTGTAATGATTCCTTATTCTGTAAGATCCATTGTTTCAACTAAAACGGTCAATATTGACGTGTCCAATAATACACATAGCTCTCTATTCATTATATAAAAAATCTTATCGCCGCCTTTGCTAATGCGTATTCTCGTTTCATAAAATAAAGGCATGGAAGTGGTCAACCAGCTTTAGGCTTAGTTGCCTCAAGAGGCCGCCATTGACTTTGCCCAGAATGAGAGAGCTAGTAGGGAATCTCCTTTGCAGTTTCGTGCTCGCAGCGGTTGCATAGTTGGACTATTCCACTCCCCTTTTCATCACGAGACAAGAGCCCGCGGTTGGACTTGAATTTCATATCAAAACTCAAGTCTTTGTTTTCCTTCTTTTGACCAATAAACGTACTGTACTAGCGATTTGTTATCCCAGGAAGTTATGATTGATGCCTAACTTATTACGGCTGACCTCCCTCATATTTGGGCTCGGAACTAAAAGTGTAAATCGCCAAAAGTTTGTCATATTTGCCTCCAGTCACCTGTCTGTTGATATTGTAACTCTAAGCATATGTTCCTCTAACATTCTCTGCAAGAACATGGGTAAGGTGTTGGCTTCGAATTTGTACTCATAATATATGCAAATGAGCATGCAATATCTCATTATTCTAGTTGTTGAAGACTTTGAATGAATGGTGCCTTCTCTTTAAGGGTTGACTTGTTTGTAGGGCTGTAAATGGGTACGGGTAGACCCGCAGATCCGCAAATTCGGACCCTTAAAAAACCCGTCACGGGTCTAATTTTTCATACCCGCATACCCTTGGACCCGCATATAAGCGGGTCTAATAATGGGTATGCTTGGACCCAGACCCGCTAGACCCGTGTACCCGCTATACATAAATAACTACTAAAATAATATGTTATATATCATACTTTACTAGTCTAATTAATATAATTATTGAGATTATATCCTACTCTAAGGTTGAGACTAGTCATATAACTAAGAATTAGCTATTCTAGTTACAATAACGAACATCATATGTAAACTTAAAATCAAAATGTCTACTAATCTACATTACTTTATACATAAATGAAATGTTATGCTCATGACTACAAATATGTAAACAATTACTCAATTAATTTTATTGTATAGAATATAACATTGTCTAATATAACTATTACATGTTAATATACTATATGATAACAATATCTTATTGTGTTAAATATACATAACATAGTCATTTCTCTTACATAAACAATATGATGTTTTATAGAACCGCTTACCCGCATACCCACTATTATTGCAGGTACAAGTATGGTGCGGGTCCAGATTTTGTATTATGTGGGTCTAGAACCGGAACCGGACCCGCTAAATTAGATGGGTATGGGTATGGGTATGGCCAGACCCGCACCGTACCTGCACCGTTTACACCCCTACTTGTTTGGGTAAGTGTGAATTCAAATGGAATCCAATTTTCAGAACTACAGTAACCAATTCTATTTATATAATTTAAGCTGCCAATAACTTTCATGTGCTTAGTCTGTTGTCTGAATGTAGAAATTCCTACACTTTTGAGGGTCCATATGGCTTTTGTCACTAAATTGGTAGCAAATGCTTTTGATTTGTTACTAGTATAAAGTTATGAGGGAGAGACATTAGTTAGTTCGGAATCGTCTTGTACTCATTTTAGTAGGAAACTCATGAATTATATTTTATGCATACTTACAGAAGTCTAGAAATTAGGCATAACTCCAATTCTAACTTACATTAAACCAAAATATGAAGATGGATTTGATTCCTGAGTTTTCCAAGTCACTTAAACAAACCAGCCTTATAGAAAATGCCCTTCAGCTTTATTCCTTAAGCAAGGCAACATCTTCAATAAGGATCGCCGATGTTTACACTTGTCCATCCCTATCATGAAGGAATACCTTAACCCACTTGCACCCACCCAATTTCAATTATCTATTGTAGTTCCACACATGGATTCGAGGGTCATTCTAGTTCATGTACAACCCAATAGCAAGTATCTTGAAGTGTTGTTGAGTAGGTAGATAAAAGGCTAGCCCAAATATGTTTACATCACATTTATTTCCAAAATATCTCAATAACACCCCCTTCATCACATCACCCTCTAGTACCTTTGTTACATAGTCAAAGCCCATGGTGAGCATATTTACTCTAGTTTAAACTAGGCCAGCCTCTCTAAACCAAGTCCCTTCAACTTTCTCATGAATTGGCACATGCATTCTATTGTAAATATTGGCAGTTCATCTATTACTTTGCACGATTTAGTTTAGGAATGAGTAAAATCGTGATGAATGTCAATCAAAATGATTAACAAATCAAATTGAGATATGCGAACAAATTTCAAAATCAAATAAGATTTGACGATAAATTATGGGTGCAACCATAGTATTTGAAATTTGGCCAAGAAACGTCAACATGGGACGAGAGGAAGCAATAAAAACATCTTAGGTATGTGGGTAATATCCTGAGGGATGTCAAGATATGAAAAGAGGATTCGATACAATACTCAACAAATCCATATGACCATGAGAGTTATAACTAGATCCATGATTAATTGTCAAAATACAGTTTAATAATCAATACGATGACATTCACTGAATGAATTAATTGAAAACAAATTTTATATCTCTTAGAATTAGAGGTCAAATTAATATAATTCAGACATCAAATTCCCATGAATGGGAAGACTGATGACCATAATTGATGTCTAATTGATGGGTGTTACGCTACATACTACCTTTCTGGAGGTTATCACTAAGACCCCGACCCGAGACAATTCATAATATGGACCCTTCACCTACCTCTTCAGCTCAAATCTTTGTGGTTCATCCCACATGAGCACATTTGTGTGGCCTCTAGTCATATCCATGCTCGCATGACACACTATCCTGACTAAACTCCTATGAAGAATACTTCTAGTGGGGCATCCGCTAAGCGCCCCTACTATGGGGAATCATACCCTACTATGAGTCTGCATTCGGTATGACTTGTTAAAACCAACCCAAGACTCGACTAGATAAGGAATGCACCATGCACACAACCCTTCTTATCTTTAGCCAGTTAATAAAACACCAATCATGCACAACCAAAAGCCTCTAGAAAGTGGGGGTGCACCCAGAATGCACCTCCTTTTTTAGGATTTGATTGGTCAACATATCATCATCTAAATGCACAAGGAGCGATTTGGAAGGAATTGCACACACTAGGCATGTGCCACCTTTTTATGCTTTGACTAGTCAATGAGACACTAGTTAAACACAACCATGAATCTTCTTTAAAGTCGGGCGTCCACTTATTGTGTGTCTTACCGCCACCAAGCCACGTTTTGACTTGGAGAAGGCTCCACTTAAACCTTAACCCTAGGTAACCCCTTTCACCATTATAAATACAATCCTCTGACCGCCATTTGAGAGAATTTAGCTCATGGATTGTCACTTTGAGAGGCCGGCCACCAAAAACTTTGGTTGGTCACCTATTTATAAAGGCTAAGTTTGGAAACCATTTAGAAAAGCTTGCTACCAGAGACTTCAATTGGTCATCTATTTATACAAGCTAGAACCTAGTTGGATCCCCCCTAATAACCCTTTTGAGATTGAGACCCAAGACCAGGAACAACCCTAGGATATACCATTTAGATTAAAAGATATCATCCCCTACCTCCAAACCCTAGAAATAATATCACATTTTCCAATACATAACAGAGAGGAAAGATCCATCTATGCCTCCTATGATATTCAAGGAAGTAGAAATCAGTCTAGCCATGAATACATACCACTCCTCCTCCCCATTAAAAATCTTCCATTAGTGTGATGATATGATCACTCACTATTGATTATCTCCCATATCATATTATTGTGTTAATTTTTTCTTTTGCATTTTATACTGTATTCTTTTGAACATATTCCTATTCTGTTAAGCAAAACATGTTTCACCTTGTTGGGATTTACAATATCAAAAGGGAATTGTGGTGTGTTAAAACCTTCCTCATGCATAAACTAACGCCTTATCATTGTCTTTCATTTACCTTTTTGCCTTATCCACCTACTTTTTGAATCTCTTATGGGTTTTCCTCATTTTCCTCCTAAGGGTGGTGGTGACTCCATTTAATTGACTCGTGCATCAACATCCACCAATTTTGGTTTTCAAAGTGGACGAATACCACAACAAAGATGTCCTTGTAGGTCAATTGTCGTATGGATTGAATGTGTATTGCCATCTTCAAAGTTTATAACTCTAGTTTCCTACAATCTCATCTCCTCTCTTCCCTAACCATTCATGTATGGATAGGTCCTTGTTACATTGGCTATTCAAGCTATACTCTTCACTTTAACCCTCCATTTTTTCACCTTAACTCATTTCATCCTGACTTCCCTTTCCTAGAAGTATTTTCTATCTTTATACAAGCATCATCATCACTTATTACATTTATGCATGTGGGCACATCTTCTTCATTTTTAGGCCTGCCATTCTATCATCTTTCATTCATGTCTACACTAAGTTATGTCACCTCACCCTTATTGGATTCACATAAATAAACTAAAAGGATCTATATTATTATGAATAATATATTTGAGGTTAGAATACCGTAATCTAAGAAATAAAGTAGAGGATGTATCGAATTCAATTTTCAAAACTAGGTATGAGTTGAATGTTACTTTTCTTATTTAGGCTAACAAATGATCTAATTACACCCAGGGATACTTTGAATTGGGCTTTTAAGAAGTTCTTATATCACTTCATTGTGGTTTTATAAGTGCACATCCATTTATGTGATCATTAATGACATGGAGAGAACCCATGGTTTTCCTATCACTTATTATGACGGTCGTATATATGCCAAGTTTAATAAATGTGAACAGCTAGGGCAATCTTAGACCATATGATTGCAAGAGAAGCGACCAATTTACACCCTAATAATGATATATGTTTACTTTAGTTATAGAAAACTTGAGAGGATGCTTAGACAGTTGTATTTTGGGATCAACTGGATATCAAGGAAGTTTGACAAGAACTTATGTATTATAGCAACCACTATCACCAGATAAACAACAAATGTCACTTATATTAATTTGATAGACATGTGGGTAGATTTTTGATGTAATGAAAGAGAATTCAACAACAAACATTGGCACCCCATTTTTATCCTTACCAATTATCAAGAAATTGGTTTCAAATTGAGTTAGATATTTCATATTGATATATCTTATAAAGTTAGATATATCAAATATATGAAGATTGGTTTCTTTTGGATACATCTAAATCAAATTATATATATATATATATATATATATATATATATAACTCATCATGTTTAGTGAATATTAGCATATTGAATACATCCAATATGTGAAAAATAAACCATCCTTTTCCATAGATATCTCCCTAATAAATTAACATAAATTCTGATCAATAGAATAAATTCCTAATCTTAAGTTTTGATTTAGAAATCAAATGACATAACTTCGAAAAAATGGTTAAAAAAGTAAAGATGAAAACATTTACATTTTTTTATTTTCATAAAATTCTCGTATTCAAACCTTTACATTTGATAAAATTCACATATTGATTCATAAATCACCATAGTTATTTATATGATCAACCTAATCTCATTTGATTTATTAAAACAAATCCAATCTTAATATTTATATATGGTTTAGTTTACATCTGATTATATGCACATAAAAGAAGAAGCTTAATAGAATACCCCATCAAGGAAAAGTAAGAGTACAGGGACAAATTTAATTAAGTTATTCTATTTACACATTCTTTGTCGTGACCTCTCCTACACATGAAAATTTATTTAAAATAATATATAATAAAAAAAGAATCATATATAGCCCATTGGGTATAAAACTCCATCTCCATCTAGGATAAACATGTATCACCAATAAATTAGGCATATTGAACATAAAGTAAATTGGTAGGTAAACTTATGAGTTTATTGAATAATTTAATATGAAGTAGTTTTGATTTATGATAATGAAACAATTAATAAAAAAGGCATCCATTTAGATCAAATAATGGTTCTTATTTACCATTGGATAGTGTATTTATTATCATATCAAATATCATTAAATTGCATCTATAATACATCTTATTATAAGTAATATAGTAAAATGAATAAATTAAACACTAGGGGTAGTTACATAATTTGTCGCACTTGTGATTCTCTGCCATCTAGACTAGGAAGATATGTTATAGTCACAAAAATGAGAACCATAGGAGATATGACCATAAAACCTAAACTATTATTACAACTACTAAGCTTCAGCATTAAAAGATGGATGTAAGAAGCACACTGTAAAACATACATCAAAGTTCACTTGTAACTGAGTTTTACCAAATAGGTTTCATGTTAAGTAGTTAAAATCAAGATAATAAACATATTCTAACAACATAGTAACTAATTCAAGCATTTATGAAAAATATCCAGTCATAACGGTATTGTCAGTTATTTGTAAATGGAATGTGACACACATTCAATTAATTCTTTTCTCAAATATCCTCTCTTATTTATTTTCCTTGAAACTACTTGGGTCTCACCTCAACAACAAGAAGGAACCATGCTTAATTATCATGTCAAGGATTTATGTCATTACCTTAGGGTTTAACCATCCACCCTAATGTAGCTACAATAGACCCATGTCCACCATAGGGTTTCGTAAAAAGGCTAAGGCAGGGCATCTGACCTATCTACCAACGAGCCCTCTTCTTAGGTACACGAGATAGGTACAAACAACATAATAGCATCATAAATATCATGTTTTAGAATATGTCACATCTCACACTAAAGTTTTTCTCATATTCTACACCTTATAGACATAAATTTTAACAAGGATTTAGATTTGGGATTACTCACCACATAAAACATCCATGAATCTTAGTGGTCTAACCATCAAGGTTTATACATACACTTTGAAAATACTTCTCATAATCCCGTAACCACTACAAGAAAATTTGTTACATTTACCTACTACGGCCTTTGGTGAAAACTCACAGTGTTTAAGGCAACTATCTAGGTGAATTCATCATTTCACTCTTTAGTTAGTCCTTTTATTGGACTTTAAAAGATTACATAACTTTGTTTGTAATCTAGGTTTCCTCACATACTTAAAGCATCATATTTTACACTACTACAGAACCTACCTTTAGTGTCAGTTATTTAAGGCCTTTAGTGTCGATTTCTAAGCGACACCTATGTGGGCGACACTAAAAGCTCACCCATTACGCGTCGGTTCCAAAACCGACGCCCAAACTCTTCCCGCGCCACCGAAATCACGCCTGTTTGCTGTGGCGCGAAGGTATAGGCGTCAGTTATTAGATAAGAAACTGACACCATATACCTTCGCGCCACAGAAAGGGCGCCATCTTGGCCACTATCAGCGTCGGTTATTAGATAATAAACCGACGTCATATACCTTCGCGCCACAGGGAACAGGCGTCAGTTATTTATATAAAACCGACACTATAACTTTGTGTGTCGGTGTTATACAAATAACCGACGCCTATTGTTTTTTTTTCTGTCAGTCTGCAGACCTGCTGTGGCTGGTCACAGGATGAGAAACCTGCAGTTAACTACAGGTTTTACGACATCCATTGATATCAGCCAACAACAGGCCACAAACCTGCAAATTTAACAACAAAAATATTCACACATGCATTTAGCAATACAACCTGCAGTTCCATTTTATTTTCACACATTTAGAAACATTCATGTAGCTAGCAATTTGTAGTTCCATTCATTCACATTCACACATGTATAAACATTCATATAGCAACCAACACTTTCATTCATTTTCACTCAGACACATGTAGAAACATCTAGACATGTAGAAACATTCACACATATATTATAATTCAGAAATTCATTTACAAAATATCATTCTTTAGTCATTATTCGCTATCAACATCCCAATTATATTTTAAAACCCCCACTATTTGTATGGCTATTGCCCATTCTTCTCTTACATCATTTAATTCTCCCATCGTATAGGGAGCATGTACATCTGGTAAGTCCATTCCTGTAGTGGGGTCAGCTTTAAACACCTGTAAAGAGAATGATGTATATATATAATTAATGAGCTATAAATAAGATTGATATATTTCATATTATCTAATGAGACTATATAATACCTGAGAAATACAATCGATGTCCATACAACATGACAGACTAACACATATATAGTACATAACAACAGCAGCGTCGAATTTACATACAACACTAGCTTAGTACATATATAGTGGGACTAAGGTGACGATCCCACCTACTAAAACAGGTTACCGACAACTACATGTTACGACTGGGAGGTCGTGATTCATCAACCGTATTCATTAGCAGGAGGACAAACAGATCCACCTGCTAATGCATATAGTTGCTGAATCACGACCTCCCAGTCATAACATGTAGTTGTCGGTAACTTGTTTTAGCAGGTGGGATCGTCACCTTAGTCCCACTATATATGTACTAAGCTAGTGTTGTATGTGAATTCCGAGCTGCTGTTGTTATGTACTATATATGTGTTAGTCTGTGATGTTGTTATATGAATCTGAAGCACTTGTGTGTGCTGCACTTTATGTATTGTATCTATATCCTGCTTCTCTTCATTGGGGCTTGTTTTGCTATTTCATGGCTTGCTGCCTATATATCTATATAACCTTTGGCGAACGCCTGCATATCCTCTTGGACCCATTGTGTGGTCGTAACATGTAGTTGTCGTTGAGCATCGCTGATAACCTAGTTAGTTAGCACATTGATTTGGTTAGTAACAATAAAGGTTAATCTTGAATAGGTGAATACATAAAAACATATATTAATTAAATTGGGAGTGGCGCTTAATACCTTGAATTAATCTGTTTTTCTTTGGGTAAAAAACTCCTCCCAGTCTTTGGGGTCTAAGTAGTTCCATTGCTGTGTGGCTTCCTTCTTTCTATATTTATTTTTCAAAGAGAATACAAACAAAAATTATTAGTGTAGAGTTAGTGAAATACTGATCAATGTCTAGAATTGGAATCAATCAAGAACCTATTCTCAGCATCGCGTATGTAATCTCGGGTGAGATTGGTCCTATAGCTCTTTAGCACCCTCCCACAATGTTTAGCATTTGTATTAACTAGAAGATAATGAAACATCAAATCAGAAAATGATATTGATATTAAAAAAGTAAACATTTAGCTTCAATAAAAAAATATAAACATGCATGCCTCTAAAATTGTGATCTTTTATCAATTAACAATCCTTCATTGTGATCTCCGCGCACATATAAGTCATCATTAGCTTCAATATTTTGTGGAGTTGGCAACCCAACTGAGAATGAACTGGAGTCATCATATTTATCATAGTACTCTTCTTCATCTATAGGATCTTCAATGAACTGTCTTTTACCATGAAGAACAACCGACCATTTATCATTTGCAGGATCATCGATATAAAATACTTGTTTCACCTGTGATGCCAATATGAATGGTTCAGCCTTCTCGCCAATATTTTCAAAGTCCACTAAAGTGAAACCCAATTCATCCATTATAACTCCTTTGGTGTTATCAACCCAATTACATTTGAAGAGCGGAATTTTGAAATCTATGTAGTCAAATTCCCATATCTCTTCAATGACACCGTAATATGACATTTTAGCTTCACGTGGACTCTTATCCTTTGCACTTGCAAAAAACATAGTCGATGCTTGAAGGGTGACCCCACTGCTTTGGACGACACTCTTATCATCTTGGAGCTTTGTGTAATATGTGAATCCATTAATGTCATACCCTTCATAAGACATAACAGTCAACTTTGGTTTAAAGGCGAGGCATTTGATAGTTTCAGTAATATCATCTGGTGTTTGAGATAGTTGATGTAAGACTTTATCTTCAAACCACTTAATAAAAGTCTTGTTATGCTCTCTAGCAAGCCACATTGTATTGGCTCGAGGATATTGTCTTTTGATGAAATTGGTATGTTCCTCGATATAAACGTTCACTTCGTCCATGTTGTGTAAAATATACAAATGACCTTGTTCCAACTGCTCACGGCTGATTACTTTCACACGTGATCCCAAAATTCCTTTGCCAAATAGCTCGTCAATATTCTTGTCATTATCAGGAGTGTCATTACCACTGAGAAAGTCATTGTAGAAATACATAACCTCTCTCACCACATAACCTTCAATAATACTCCCTTCAGGTCGATAACGGTTTCGAACATCACCTTTAAAAATGCTCATGTATCGTTCAAAGGGATACATCCAATGCAAGAAAACCGGTCCCAATATTTTCACTTCCCTAGTCAAGTGGACAACAAGATGTACCATGATATCAAAGAACGAAGGAGGGAAATACATCTCAAGCTGACATAGGGTAACAAACACTTCTCTTTGCAAATTATTGAGAGTCTCAGGGTCAATAACTTTGCTGCAGAGACTGTTGAAAAAGAAAAAAATTCTGGTGATTGCAAACCTTACATGCTTCGGCAATATAGATCGAATTGCCACGGGCAATATTTGTTGCATTGGAGTGTGACAATCATGAGATTTAAGACCTATCAACTTCAGATATTTCATTGATACCAATCTACGGATGTTGGATGAGTAACCATGTGGCACCTTAACATTTACCAAGCATTCACAAAAAGCTTTCTCCTTTCTAGACAACGTGTAACAAGCGGGAGGTAAGTATGTTCTTTTATTACCCATTTCACGTAATTCTGACCTTATTCCCATTTCACGTAGGTCCAGTCTAGATTTTATCCCATCTTTAGTCTTACCTGGTATATTTAACAGAGTACCAATGATGCTATCATAGACATTTTTCTGTATAGCCTTGTATAATCCCGTTGTACATGACATGAGTTTTAATTTCGTTACTAGTATTGACTTTCAAGTTGTTACCGCAATGCCTACATGGACAGTAGAACCTATCTCCAGGTTGTTTCCTATGTTCCTCAGCAAATCTAATGAACTGGTCAAGACCAGAAATAAACTCTGGGGTGCAACGATTGTGAATGGACATCCATGATCTATCCATTCTATGATCAAAGAGAAAACAAGTATATATTAAGATAAGATTAGGGTCTAGGGTTAACAAATACATGTGATGTCATTATTATATATAAAAAATGTGTACCACCTATCCATTCTTGAACACCTAATCTCACTAGTAAGTGTATAATGTGTATTGGGTTTTCAAGAAAATTTCGGCAGCATTTCCCCGTTGTTCTCCAAGTACATATGTACTTAGAGAACAAACGGGGAAATGCTGCCGAAATTTTCTTACAAACCCAATACACATTATACACTAACATCCTAAGCGAGATTAGGTGTTCAAAAACAGTCCCAAACCGAGGACTATCCAAGATTTACTCCTAATGAGTAAATCTTGGACGAGTTTCTAGGCCAACATATAATGTGTTGGACGGGTTTCATGTAGCAACTTTCAGTTCCATTCATTAATCTCTTTTTACATCCACACACAGGGGTGTACCCCTAAACAGTAACTAAACAAAGGGGTTGGTGTACCCCTAAACATGCGCATAATTAAAAAAAACTATTAATACAGACAAGTCTAGATAGATAGACAACTAAATACTACACCAACATGGTCCCGCATCAGTAACTTCGAGGACTTATCATTGTGGCGATCTTCTCCTGAAGTTCAGAATAGAAAGCAGCTATGAGTATTGATTGCTTGACAATTATATTTGTTAATTGGACTTACCGTGGTCTTTTTGATGATGAAGCTATGTCACGAAGCTCCTCACTATATTTAGACGAATCTGAACTGACAGGGGCCTCAGATTCAGATTTGTCCGAGCTGATATGCGACGACGTGTGCTCATACCGCAGTAGATGATCAGGGGTCTTGCAGTTGTTGTTGGTTATCCAAACTTTGATGGAATTATGGCCAACTGGACGGAGAAAAAGCCTGTTGCAACGGACCACATGCATCTCTCCAATCCAATCACGCCAACTGGATTTTGATACAAGATTTCCCTCCAAATCATACTCAAGCTCGATAACATGTGAATAATTGCCAAAAGTTAGGGTCACTTTACCAGGCATGTAGTGTCTTCCTTTTAGAAAACGCCAATGTTTGGGTATGACCAATTGGTTTAAGGAACGATCATCTAGGATGATATCCAATTGTTCTTCAATAGGGAACGTTAACATTGACATAGAGGCCCAGTTCATAGTGACTGTTATGGGTGGACAGAGACCGCATAATATTAGTATTAACAAAGTGTAAGTACATATAATGATATTATATATTTTCAGAATAAGTTGTATAACATCAGTTAACCTTTTATTGCTTGTCATAACCAACTTTATTGTGGTAGACATGATAGCTTGAAAAAAAGTCTACATATGTACTTAGAGAACAAACAAGGAAATGCTACCGAAATTTTCTCGAAAACCCAATACACATTATACACTTACATCCTAAGTGAGATTAGGTGTTCAAGAACAGTCCCAAACCGGGGACTATCCAAGATTTACTCCTAATGAGTAAATCTTGGACGGGTTTCTAGGTGCTTACTAAAATAAAACCATTATATGGAACTAATCCTACATTATACACATACTTTTCCTGAGTAAGATAATGTGCACTTCATGGAATTATTAAGATCTGAATATATATAATTGTTTCTACCTACTTTGATGGGATTTTATAACATTTGAGTCTTTCATTTAAGGCATTAGATGCATATATTGCAGTCCATTGTGTTGAGATAAGAATCTCATGTGATACACACGATTGAGAATCTTTCACGATACTAGGAAAATTACATATATTGTATAGACAATAGAGGATTCAACTCAGTAGAAGCACAAAATCAGTACCTAAACCCTAAACACAAATAAGTAAATAACTTTAAAAAAACGCCCAACAACTGCTTGGGCGTGCCTTGGCACCGCCCAAGCAGCCGCCGGAGCAGAGGAAGAAGGCAGGGAAGGCGGGCATACCTTGAGGGCAGAGGAGAGCATCGGCCGGAGCACAACAGCCACCGACGGAGGCGGCGGCAAAGAGAGGAGAAGCGCCGACGAGGACACGGAGCAGCGGCGGAGAGGGCACGGAGCAGTGGCGAGGGCGCGGAGCAGTGGCGAGGGCACGGAGCAGGAGCACGGACGGCCGCCAATGAGCACAGACGGCAGGAGCAGGAGCAGGAGCACGGCCGCCAGTGAGCACGGAGCAGCGGCGACGACAGGAGCAGGAGCACGGCAGCGGCGGCGGAGGAGCAACGACCGGCGGGGGCGAGCAAGAAATTGCCGGACCTAACTGAAATCGAGAATGAAAAAGGGAAAGGGGAAGAGAAGCTCGCGCTGGTGAGCTATTAAGTTGACAATAAGCGTCGGTTATTCTAAAAAACCGAAAAATAAACCAACTGTGTCGGTTCTATACCAAAAACCGGCACCTATACTAGATTATAGTCGTCAGTTTTTAACTAAAGGACAACCGAGAACTATTCCTGTACCCTTTAGTCGTCGGTTATTTATTTATGAACCGACGACATATGTCAAATTTTGGAGGTAATTTTTTTGCTAGAATTTTGGTTTTGGCGGTTGATTTTAGGTGTCTGTTTTTTATTAATTAACCGACACTTAATAAAAGCGGTACCCATGTCTGGTCGACCTTCACAGATTGTATGTCGGTTTATGTTATAAACTGACACTGTAGAGTTTAGGTGTCCGTTTATGTATACAACCGACACCTTGAAAAGTGACTTTATAAGCCATTTCTGTAGTAGTGTTAGATTAAGGTTAACAAGAAATAAGAACATATACATCATTTGAGCAAAAGCTTAACTTGCATTGGGATGTCATAAAATTGATTATCATTGCACAAAAATATAATTTCATTCAACCAACTTAGGGAAATAAGTTCAAATATCATGTGCCAAGTTCCACAACCTAAAACTTGAACTTTAAACTAAACTAAACTAGTACATAGTCTTCATTCTAATTGAAAAAAACTAAACTAAATCCTATAGGATAGTTGGCACCCTACCACGGCTAAACTCTTAATATGTCCTTAAGATGTATGCTCCTTGATTAAGACCATCCCTTATTATTTCCTCCTGCGAACATCACGTCCCCTGCCATGCAAAGCAAAATGGAAACATGTTAGAGTAAGTGGCACTGAGTAACATTATATGAACTGAAAATAAGCTATACCTTTTGAGTAAATTTGAACTAAACATTGTAAACATTTAATACTTTCTAGCCATCTATCTTTGTCTATATTTCTCTTTATCCTTGACATTACTATTTTGGGTTGACTATATTGCCTTTCTTCCCTAACCTTGCTCTCAGGAGGTTGATAAAATACATTGATCTCATGAACTTGATAAATAACATTTCTCTCATGAGGTTGAATCTGTTACATTTCTCATGAGTTTGATGGATAACATTGCTCTCAAGAGCTTGATCTGTGACATTGCTCTCAAGAGCTTGATGAATAAGAATAATCAACTATCTTATTGTTAACATTATTCTTGAGCATAACAACTTGAAACATTAAATATTACTTAAGAAAGATGTACATGTCATTATCATTATCATAAATGAGAACATTACAGAAAACTATAATTTGATTCATAATAAATATTCTTGCAAAGACTCATTAAAAGATATACTTGATATCATTGTAATTGAATTTTATTTAAATAAGCAATTATAAAACCCTTGACCCATACTTGTTAACATAGAGTGCATGAATCCACTTACCTAATCTTTGAGAAGCTCCTACTAGTTTCCTTGATCTTGATAAAACCCTAGCTCTCTTGAAATTAATATGATTTACATCAATTATCATCTTATAGAAAATATAAATCCTAATTGTAGGTCATTAGGAAAATTAGGTATGTCGTTATTGAGTTAGGGTTTGAAAACCTAAAAAGCAGGTCCTTTATTCAAAATTTGTTTCCATTGACTATTTTTGCGAATTTGTCTGATAAGAAAATGATTTATTGAGATTTATTTAAGTTCTGACCAATCACATAAATCGAAAAAGCCATGTAGAATTCTAAAATTTTTTTGGTCGATTTCAGCACTGGCTCACTCTGTTGTGGCCCAATCGGGCACACCCAACAAGAAAAATGGGGCCCATGGACCGGCTTGCGTAGAAGAGAGGAAGGGATCTGGGAAAACCATGAAATGTCCATAACACAGCATGACAGGGGGGAAAAAGATCTGAGGGCAAAAAAGGAAGAACAATATTAGGTATGTTCTTCTGTCGATTCAACAAAGATTAGTAAGGAACAACATGATTAGAGGAATAAAAAACTTGGATCTAATTTATATCGTTGGAAACCAAGGTGTTGGGCACCTTCCAAAAGGCCATATGAACCTGATGAGCCCAAACTTGGGTCTCGTGGTGGTCAAAAACTCAATATAACCTACCCCCAAAGAACAAAAGGGGGAGAATAGGGGAAGCTTGACAGAGATTACAAAACACCAGAACTAAGAGAAATCAAGTTCTCATATATCTTATTCAAGCCACGAATTTGGCAGAGAAGAGCATGGGTGAAAAGACCCTCGAAGCACAAGATTTGGCCTTATACTAGGTGGAATAGTAAGAGAAGGGGGAAAACCATGAACTCAAGAGATACCTTGATTCCATGCGGACAAAAGTCTAGAAAAGCTTATATATGTCTCCATAAAAATCTTATAACACACATCAGTGCTCGAGGATAGAAGGAGCACCAAGGTGATCCTGAGATGGTCAAACTAGGTAAGTGGAGAAGGTTGGCTGAGTTTGGGAGCAAAGTATGGTGAAACGATGACTTCTTTGGGTTTTAGGGATGTCGTGTGTGGTTTTAGGAGCCACACTTATATAGATGGTGGTCGTGAGGGGCCAAATTTCTAGCCAGAGCAGGAAACAAGAGAGGAGAGGAAGAACTCTCACCGATCGGGGAGTTCAGGACATGGAGTCCCATCAAATTTGGGAAACCTTCAATAGGGCGAGAGGATGTTGAGGGGACATTCTATTTAATTTGGGAATCATCGAGGAGGGAGATCAAAATCAAAGAGGAGAACTACTACTATTGAGTCCAAGTGGGATGAGACTTGGGTGAGAGAGATGAGTCTCACCACCATGGGATCTGGGAGTCCAATTTGGAGAGGGAAAGATATCTCTGGGCCGCGTGATAGTCATTAAATCACAAAACTTTAGGCTAATGCGACATATTGATCAAAAAGGGTTCATAATTATTTAACTTCTTTGTAAATTGATTTGAGGGACCCAGGTTTATTTGATTGAAACCAAATTCGATGTGTTTCATAAAATATTATGAAGAGTCTAAAAATCCAGTTTCTTTCTTGTTTGGAAATCAGAACTACCTCTATTTTTCCTTTTTAGAATAAGCATGAACAAACCATATATGATTACTTAAAAACAGTTTGGGGCTCAAACTTGGGGTAATCTTGATATTCTAGATTTAAGGTTATACCAAAGTTATTAGGTAAAAAATATCCTTATTAAATGGTTCAATTTCACTTTAACCCCCTATTTATCACAAGTTGACTAGTTAGGGTTATATTTGGTGAAACTGAACTAAAATAGGATTCATGATGTGGAAATTATCTCTGATTATTAGAAACATGCTATGAACATCATAATTAGGTTTCATAATCACATGAGGATTTAGTGAAAGTATCAAATTTCGAAATTTTCTAATTAGGGCTTCATTATAATACACAAAATTCTAGGATGTTACAATTTTAACCACCTTAATTAAATTTTGTCCTCAAAATTTACATGTACTACCCACCTTAGAGTTTGACTTATTACTAGTTTGCAATACTCAATATGTATTTCTATCTGATAAAACTAGGGTTAAACTAGATCATACCTTCTGCATCCTCATCAACCATTGCAAAGATCCTTGGTTGCCTCTTTTCTGGTTGGTCTAGATTAGGATCTTGTCTTGCATCTCTCCTTGCTTTGAACTTGGGCTGTTCAAACTTCTTGTGAGAACTCGTTACACTAAACAAGATTACTCAAAACATAAAACACAATCAATCACTAATTAATCACATACCCCAAAAATGGGTAAATTAAAACCAATTTCAACTTTAACACCCACTCAAAAAAATTGCATAAGAGCCCAACATCTTTATTGTATCCATACTATGTCAAGAATTTGATACAAATTATTCTATCCTCTTAGCCACAACATATATATACAGGAGAATAATCATATATGCAACACAAACAAGCATTAATATGCTAACAAAAGTCTGATTTATTTGAAACACCATATATAAACTTTTCCTACCCGGACCTGAGAGTACAAGGATGACTCTAGAACACACTAGACATCTAATCAACTTTATCAAAGATTCATTACTATAGCTCCTCTTTGTTTTCACATGTTTGTTTTTATCACTTCTAATTACCTAAAAAAAATTGGCGAACCACAAGGGTGAGACCTAGTCCCAGCAAGAGATATAACCTCCAACAACATTTATTGATTGCAACATTTTTAAGTAATTAAACAGTTAAGCAATTTAATCAAATATAATAAATAAGCTCAGTAGTATTGATGATTAACAAAATACATAAAGGAGTAGATAATAACTATCATTATTAGCCAGACTATCATCCTTTATCTTATTAACAATATAAGCAATTCAGTAGCAAATGCATATCTAGCATCATGAGCAATTCTAATAACATAGCATAACTAACAACATGAGCATGTCTAATTGGTTGAACATATCAACATCATAAGAAGATCTAACAACATAAGATTGCTAGCATCATGATTATAATCAGCAGTAGCAGTATAGTTATCAACATAATCATGGCTACTGTATGTATGCATCTACAATCTTAAGCATATCCCCAACATAAGTATATCTTCTATCTCTTAATTTCACTAAGCATCATCTTTATGTAAAGATAACAAATAAGGGTTATCATCCAATGTGAAATGTTGTGTATAACCCTAAACAAATATGCTACGCGGTTATATTACATCTTTTATTACGCCCTGGGGAATTTGAATCATACCATTCAAAGTCCAACCGACCCCTACCAAGGGCTATTTGGTTCCATACAAGATCTAGGAGTGTTGGTATCCTAAGATCTTTTCCCCTTAGTCAATACGAGTAAAAAGGCAGTGACATATCAGTCAAAGCTGCCACCAAAGTGGCGTATTGTCAAGTTGCTAACCACTAGTCTACCCTTGGTACATGTCACGACACTAGAAACTAGGGTTTTCAAACCCAATCACCGAGGTACAACCACAGTTGTCCTCTAATCACATCATGTTATAATCATCGAGACACGACCGCAACCATTCTCAATCACATCAGATGTATGAGGCATGACCATAGCCAACCTCCACAATCTACATTGTGGATGATAAGGATATATCCTCAACCTGCCAATCCCACATACTCAACAGTATGTGGTCCAAGTTTCCCTTAGGAATACTCATTTCACCATCCAAGAAGTTCTAACACTGAAGATGGCTCTACGGCACATGGCACTACATGATTAGAGTTGCACTTGATTAGTTATGCCAATTGGGTAAAATAAGGCTACATCAAACAAGTGGACATACAAACCCTAATTCACTTCCAGCAAGCATATAAATATCAAGACTTTGAAAATATATAAAATGTGTGAAACATAATTTCTCATCTCATCATCACATGATACTATTCACTTGTCATTCTTGAGACCACACTAGTCAACATACTATCACAAGATATAAATCCTTTTCACAATATCACAGGGTATCAACCCTTATCAACATAAGAGGATTACACCTCATTCAGGGCTCAACCATGCCTAAAGGTCATTAAGACCATCATACTATCACAGGATATAAATCCTTTTCACAATTCCATAGGGTATCAATCCTTATCAACACAAGAGGATTACACCTCATTTAGGGATCAACAATGCCCAAAGGTGATTAAGACCATCATACTATTCCCTGCAAGATCATCATCATCTTTGCATGCCTTATAATAAGGCTCAACAACATCACTTACATATAATGCACCAGATCAACACAATATTGCATTAATGAGCTAGGAGATATTCATAAACAATCATAGTAGGGTTATATTAACATTAAGAATATTCCTTTATTACATCAACATGCAAGGAATCTAGATATGATTAATTCTCATCATATTCATAATGTGCATGTTTAGCATAAGAAAGTATCAACCATGTGGCTATGATAACCACCAATTAACATATCAAGGTTATGATCATATTAAGGAGGTTATTCCACCATCATTCCATCATATAAGAATGCTAAGCATGAATACTCATCTTTATCTATTTGCATTAGAGTTAGGTTCACAAGATAAATTATATTAATATTACTAATAAACACTCATACTCAAACCCTAACTCACGACATCCCCATTGGATCATGGATGCACAAGGTGAAACATCACCATCACATTCCATACTATTCTCAAGTATGAAACCACACATAAAATAAGGTGTAACCATCAAGTTATAACATACTAGGGTTTCAACAATACCAACAAAGTACTCCATGATTGTATTAGTCATTCAAGGACTATTCATACCCAATTACCATAATTTAGTTAGATTAAAGCTAGGTATAACAAGCTATACCTCTTTAGGGTTACATATCAACACAATATGAGTATCATCCCTTCTATTCATATGAGTGAATAGGTAAGACTACCTTATTAAGGGTAACCCTCCATTTGTTCCATCATCAACCCATATCACAATACCACAATGTCACCCAGAACCATTGGATGTTTAAAAGGTAAGACCATTGGTTGTTTACATAAGTAAACACCTTGGATAAACCACCTATGAAGTCCTGGAGTTGTTATCTAGAAAGAGTCACGATTTAACCCTAGACATCCCTTCATTAATAACAAAAAAATTTCCATTGAGAGTAGGGTAAAACCCTCAATTGACTATTCATTTAAAACAAGCCATCCATTGTCAACAAGTAAGCTCCTTAACTTAATCATATAAAGGAAACCATTTAAATCACATTTTTAGGACCAACATATTACATTAGCCATAATTCCACTTTCTGGGAGGAATAAACATTAGATCTTGACAATTGGGTCAAGTTCATTTGTTAAAACCATCAATTATAGTATAGGTCTGACCATTGCATCAAGTGACCCAAGAAACCATTGGTCTAAGGTTTAATTGATGCTACAACTACAATGCTTAACTCACCATAGGTTGTAGAGACCTGATCCACCATTATTAGTGATCATTAAATCACTATAGGTTGTTAGATCAACACTATATTCATTAATCAACATCAAATATTAAGCTAATGTCATCATTGATTGATAACATCGGTAGGGTACTTAATGGTTGATCATTAAACTTCTAATTGATCCAAAGCCTGGCCTAAGTGGGTGACCATAGGTTGTCACCATCATCTGACACCTTTGATCTTGACCATTAGTTATTATGTAGACAACACCATAGGGTTGTTGCAATGGTACCATTATTGGTCATGGGTTTATAGAAGAAATCAGCTTTAAACGCTAAAACTGACCATTGGTTGATAGGTGCTTAGCACCATAGCTTGTCAAACCAACCTGATCTAAGCCATATTATACCTTAGGAATAATGTACACATGATAAAAGATTCATATAGAACTGAAATCATAACATGTAACATTATAAAAATCAAAATCCAAGTCAAGCATTAGCTTTTTAGTGCATAAATCATCATTTTCAAGCAAGAACATGATCTAGAAAGCTTATGATAACCAATAAACATGGAGAAAGTTATAAAACCTACCTCTAATGAGAAGATAAAACCCCACACAGAAGAAAACTCGAGCAGGTAGGGTAGAAAATCCAAGAATAAGTTATGAATTCGTCCATCTAGCACCTTTCTTCATCAAATGAGCAAACCCTAAGCAGAAAGAGCAAGAAAGGTAGGGTTTTAAAGCTTTAGAGCAAGTTCTACCCTGGAAAAGCAAGGCTCCAACCTGCAGAAAGGCAGGAGGAAGTATAACAAAGAAATAAATGGAGTAAAGAAGGGAATTCTTACTCTTTTAGGTCAAGATCACAAAAAGGAAGCTTTTTCAACCCTAAAATGAAGTCAATTACAACCCTAGATCCTTTTTCCAAGAAGATCCCCACTTTCTTCTTCATTGGATAGCAAAATTCGTAGTAGCAAAGAGGAAGAACGAGTTTGGGAGAAGTAGGGAAGTGGTGGATAGAAAATGGCTCATTTTGATGCTTAGAGATAAGTATATGAAACTTTAAGATAAAGAAAAAGAAAAAGTTGAAGTTCTAGTATCTATCCAAGTGTCCATGGTCGTAATTTATTAAGAATATACAAGAACACACACACACACATGAACCTCCCCCAAAATCTGTATATACCTGCTTAGCTTTCCTTTTTTGAATTTCCCGGCCAATCAAATAATTCATTACTTGATAGCTACTAAAGGTAGCTCATCCATGAAGGGGTAAATCCTAAAATACCCTTGGAGAAAATACCTTCAAACCAAGGTTTCAATAGGTTCCCCATGGATCAAGAAGCTCAAGAATGATGAGATAATATACAAGGAACGTAATGAAAGTGATAAATTGCAAAGAAAACCTCTCAATTGGGTAAATTGTAGAAAAATCCAAAATGTGCATAAAATTGCATAACTTGCTCAAACAGTGTCCAAATTGGACCAATTTTGAAACTTAAGCTTATATTTTGATTTCAAAGCATATCAAAAGGTCATATTAGGATTATAAGAATTAAATTATGATAATTAATCTTGTTCAACTCATTAAGCAATTTTAGGGGCCTTACAACTATAAACCCCTAACAGGAATTTCACCCTCAAAATCCAAGGTAAACAAACATGGGTACTTCCTTTGCACGTCATCCTATTACCTTCACATTGTTACTTTAATATCATGGTAATTTCACATCATTCATACATATCTCCTCTTGGGTCAGCACAAAACCCCCCATATAAGAAGACATTTGTAAATATGGAACATAGAAACTTGTTGTGCCACCTATACAAATGTAATAGTAACTATCAAATTTAAATTCTAGATATCATCCTGAAATTGTATCTATTGTATCAACACATTACTCAAAAGTGATACTTGCTAGCTTTTTACCAATCATGGCATGTGTCCCACACCATTCCTTGAAGCATAAAAAAGGGCAATGTATCCATCCTTTTTTTATACACTGACACTAGAACTCTTGTCAGTTCTTTTTCAGCATCAAAAGAAATGTTGATGTTGGCAGTTGTCATTCCATACAAGGAAACAACATTCCTAGTCAACCTTGTTAGGGGTGAAACAACAACACTATCTTCACCTTACTAGGATTTACACAACCTACTTAGAAGACATATCATGATCCCATAAAGAAATTTAATCAACCCCATCTCAGTCTTGTTCAACTTGTTCCCATAGCTATTGTTGCTTCGGCAACCCTAAGATTTTTGAAGAAATATTGATCATATTTTTGACCATATTTGAAATACTTTGACATGTCATCATTTAAATCATGATATAACTTGTATGACATGCTGGAACACTCTATTCCTCCTATTCGTAAATTCTATTTGTACATGGGTTAGTTTAAAGGACATAACTCTAAACTCATCATGGTCATGTGAATTATGTCATTCAATCTAAATCTTATGCATTGATATTAGATCATAGGTTAATCTTAAAGGAACATGTATCACATATCTATTGACCAACAAACCATCTATCGTTGATAGTGGTCTTGCCCAGCTATCACTGAACCATACACAACATTATAGAATCACTTTTGTTTTTCCTTCCAAACAACATTTATAAGATCATCATCATCTCTCTCTATCTCTCTACATGAGAGGAATTCGTGGAATGTTCATTTAATAAACATCTCCAACCTTCATATATTTCTCATATTGTTGATACATCGTGGATACTAGGATTCATTACCTTGGTATCCACCTCATGTGCTATAAGGAACTCCCATCCTTATCTCATCTACTTTTACCAACATAATCAAATCTCAAGACATATAAGAGGAGTCTTCCTAATTATTGGAAGGCTCAAAAGCAAACTCATCACAAATTTTATGATCTTAGAACCATACTCCAAGCAACCGTATGCTATAATAATCTATCCACCCTCATGTTTGTAGCGAATCCACATGTACCAAGTGGCAATGATCCACTTGAAAGTTGTGCCCTAGAAAAGAAATACACAAAGGCAAACACACTTACCACATCATAGAAGCATTTTTCAAGGGTTACTAGCAAAATGTAACCAATTCTATTTTCATTATGTGAGTTACAACTTCTTATGTATCATTTTACCCTTTCCATTTTGAGTTCCTTGCCATTAGCATAGGAATCATCATGATTAACATATCTCATTACTCCTTCCTTGATGACTATTTATCACACTTGGGTATGTTCTCTTATTTTATTATGTTTTGCAACCACTTATCAATCAAGTAAATCATCATATTCCACATTTTCTTCATTAAACATGGATCATCTCCCTTAATTTCTTTCGCATGTCATGCTGATATTTCATTAAAATTTTCTTACATACCAAGGTTGGTCTGAGAATAACTCAGGTTCCACCTTATTCCTTTGTCATTGTTCCCATTCATCTTCTCATTTTGTACTTGTTATAGGAGTTCTCTCCATCTTATGTGGATTTCATACCTTTATTCACTTTATAAGCATACACTTATTTGTCTTTTACTTTATTATCTTCTTGAATCACATCATCAAGAACTCCTCTTTTTCTTATTTGTATTCAGATTTAGATACCATTGTGTTGTATCTTTCTTTTATAGTTACCAAACATTCAAGTTTTGATAGATAATGATGTAATTCTCATCTTCTTTAATGTAGGATTGAGATATTCACACCATGATTTCTTATTCGTTATGCTCTTTAGATTGTCTCAAAATGACTACTTGATCAGATTAATTAGAAAGATAACAATATGAGAGTTCCATACTTACATTTCTTCAATAATTGAATATTTATCCAGGGCATCCAAGTACTGATATTAGGCAGTATGCACCATGTTTTTGTGTCACGTTCCTAACTTAGACATCATCCTAGTCTTAAGTCCTAGTGTTCCTGTAGACTCAGTGAACCTAAAGCTCTGATACCAACTTGTGAGAACTCATTACACTAAATGAGATTACTCAAAACATAAACACACAATCAATCATTAATTAATCACATACCCAAAAATATGGGTAAATTAAAATCAATTTCAACACCCACTCAAAAACATTTGCATAAGAGCCCAACATACTTCTTGTATCCATATTATGCCAAGAATTTGATACAAATTGTTCTATTGTCTTAGCCACAACATATATATACAGGAGAACAATAATCATATATGCCACACAAACAAGCATTAATATGCTAACAAAGGTCCAATTTATTTGAAACATCATATACAAACTTTTCCTGACCGGACCTCAGAGTATGAGGATGACTCTAGGACACATTAGACATCTAATCAACTTTATCAAAGATTTATTACTATAGCTCCTCTTTGCTGGCACATGTTTATTTTTGTCACTTCCGATTACTTAAAAAAATGTGGTGAACCACAAGGGTGAGACCCATTCCCAGCAAGATACATAACCTCCAACAACGTTTATTGATTACAACATTTTTAAGTAATTAAATAGTTAATCAATTTAAACAAATATAACAAATAAGCTCAGCAGTTTGATGATTAGCAAAATACATAAAGGAGCAGATAATAACTGCCATCATTAGCCAGACTATCATCCTTTATCTTGTTGACAATATAAGAAATTCAATAGCATATGCATATGTTGAATCATGAGCAAGTTTAATAACGCTAACAACATGAGCATGGCTAATTGGTTGAACATATCAACATCATAAGAAGAGCTAAAAATATAAGATACCTAGCACCATGATTATAATCAGCAATAGCAGTATAGTTATCAACATAATCATGGCCATTGTATGTACGCATCTACAATCTTAAGCATATCCACAACATAATTATATTTGCTATCTCTTAATTGCACTAAGTATCATCTTTATGTAAAGATAACAAACAAGGGTTATCATCCAATGTGAAACGTTGTGTATAACCCTAAACAAATATGCTACATGGTTGTATTACATCTTTTATTATGCCCTAGGGATTTTAAATTGTACCATTCAAAGTCCAACTGACCCCAACAAAGGGCTATTCGGTTTCGTACAAGATCTAGGAGTGTCGGTATCCTAAGATCTCTTCTCATCGGTCAGTATGAGTAAAAAGGCAGTGACATATTAGTCAAAGTTGCCACCACAATGACATATAGTCAAGATGCTAACCACTAGTCTGCCCATAGTACAGGTCACAGAACTAGAAACTAGGGTATTCAAACCCGATCACTGAGGTACAACCATAATTTTCCTCTAATAACATCATGTTATAATCACCGAGACACGACCGCAACCGTTCTCAATCACATTAGATGTATGAGTCATGACCATATCCAACCTCAACAATCTACATTGTGGATGACAAGGATATATCCTCAACCTGCCACCCCCACATACTCAATTGTATGCGCTCCCAGTTTCCCTTAGGAATACTCACTTCACCATCTAGCAAGTTCTGACACTGAAGATGGCTCTACGGCACAGGGCACTACATGATTAGAGTTGCACTTGATTAGTTATGCCAATTGGGTGAATTAAGGCTGCATCAAACAAGTGGACATAAAAACCCCAATTCACTTCTAGCAAGCATATAAATATCAAGAATTTGAAAATATATAAAATGTGTGAAACATAATTTCTCATCTCATCATCACATGGTACTATTCACTTGCCATTCTTGAGACAACACTAGTCATCATACTATCACAAGATATAAATCCTTTTCACAATATCAGAGGGTATCAACCCTTATCAACATAAGAGGATTACACCTCATTCAGGGCTCAACCATGCCCAAAGGTCATTATGACCATCATACTATCACAGGATATAAATCCTTTTCACAATATCACAGGGTATCAACCCATATCAACACAAGAGGATTACACATCATTTAGGACTCAAACATTATCAAAGGTCATTAAGGCCGTCATACTATTCCCTACAAGATCATCATTATCTTTGCATGCCTTATAACAAGGCTCAACAACATCACTTACATATAATTCACAAGATCAACACAATATTTCATTAATGAGCTAGGAGATATTCATAAACAATCATATCAGGGTTATATTAACATTAAGAACATTCCTTTATTATATCAACATGCAAGGAATCTAGATATGATTAACTCTCATCATATTCATAATGCACATGTTTAGCATAAGAAAGTATCAGCCATGTGTCTATGATAACCACCAATTAAAATATCAAGGTTATGATCATATTAAGGAGGTTATTCCACCATCATTCCATCATATAAGAATGTTAAACATGAATACTCATCTTAATCTATTTGCATTAGAGTTAGGTTCACAAGATAAATTATATTAATGTTACTAATCAAAACTCATACCCAAACCCTAACGCATGACATCCCCATTGGATCATGGATGCATAAGGTGAAGCATCACCATCACATTCCATACTATTCTCAAGTATGAACCCACACATAAATAAAGGTGTAACCATCGGGTTATAACATACTAGGGTTTCAACAACAGCAACAAAGTACTCCATGATTGTATTAGTCATTCAAGGACTATTCATACCCAATTACCATCATTTAGATATATTAAGGCTAGGTATAACAAGCTATACCTCTTTAGGGTTACATATCAACACAATATGATTATCATCCCTTCTATTCATATGAGTGAATAGGTAAGACTACCTTATTAAGGGTAACCCTCCATTTGTTCCATCATCAACCCATTTCACCATACCACAATGTAACCCAAAACCATTGGATGTTTAAAAGGTAAGACCATTGGTTGTTTACATTAGTAAACACCTTTGATAAACCACCTATGAAGTCCTTGAGTTATGCTTTAGAAAGAGTAACCATTTAACCCTAGAAATCCCTTGATCAACAACACAAAAAGTTCCATTGAGAGTAGGGTAAAAGTCACAATCGACCGTTCATTTAAAACAAGTCATCCATTGTCAACAAGTAAGCTCCTTAAGTCGATCATATAAATGAAACCATTTAAATCACATTGTTAGGACCAATCTATTACATTAGCCATCATTCCAATTTCTTGGAGGAATAAACATTAGATCTTGACCATTGTGTCAAGTTCATATGTTAAAACCATCAATTACAATATAGGTCTGACCATTGCATCAAGTGACCCAAGAAACCATTGGTCTAAGGCTTAATTAATGCTACAAATACAATGCTTAACTCACCATAGGTTGTAGAGACCTGATCCACCATAATTAGTGATCATTAAATCACCATAGGTTCTTAGATCAACACTATATTCATTAATTAACATCAAATATTAAGTTAATGTCATCATTGATTGATAACATCTGTAGGGTACTTAATGGTTGATCATTAAACTTCTAATTGATACAAAACCTGACCTAAGGGGGTGACCCTCAGTTGTCACCATCATATGACACCTTTAATCTTAACCATTAGTTATCAATAAGACAACACCATAGGGTTGTTGCAATGGTACCATCATCAGGTCATGGGTTTATAGAAGAAATCAACTTTAAACCCTAAAATTGATCATTGGTTGATAGGTGCTTAGCACTGTAGGTTGTCAAACCAACATGATACAAGTCATAATATAGCTTAGGAATAACGTACACATGAGCACAGATTCATCTAGAACTGAAATCAGAATAGGTAACATTATAAAAATCGAAATCCAAGTCAAGCATAGCTTTTTAGTGCATAAATCATCATTTTCAAGCAAGAACAGGATCTAGAAAGCTTATGATAAGCAATAAATGTGGAGCAAGTTATAAAATTTTCCTCTAATGAGAAGACGAAGCCCCACACAGAATAAAACTTGAGCATGTAGGGTAGAAAATCCAAGAATTAGTTATGAATTCATCCATCTAGCACCTTTCTTCATCAAATGAGCAAACCCTAAGCATAAAGAGCAAGAAAGGTAGGGTTTTAAAGCTTTAGAGAAATTTCTACCACGGAACAGCAAGGTTCCGACCTGGAGAAAGGTATGAGGAAGGATAAAAAAGAAATAAATAGAGGAAAGAAGAGAATTCTTACTATTTTAGGTCAAGATCACTAGAAGGAAGCTTTTCAACCCTAAAATAAAGTCAATTGCAACGCTAGATCCTTTTTCCAAGAAGATCCCCACTTTATTCTTCCTTGGACAGAAAAATTCGCAGAAGCAAAGAGGAAGAATGAGGTTGGGAGAAGGTGGGAAGTGGTGGAGAGAAAATATCTCATTTTGGTGCTTAGGGATAAGTATATGAAACTTTAAGATAAAGAAAAAGAAAAAGAAAAAGTTGAAGTTCTAGTATCTATCCAAGTATCGATGGCCTTAATTTATTAAGAATATACAAGCACACACACACATGCAACTTTCCCACTATATGTATAGACCTGCTTAGCTTTCCTTTTTCGAATTTCTGGCCAATCAAATAATTCATTAGTTGATAGCTACTAAAGGTAGCTCATCCATGAAGGGGTAAACCCTAAAATACCCTTTGAGAAAACACCTTCAAACCAAGGTTTAAATAGGTGGACCATGGCTCAAAAAGCTCAATAATGATGAGATAATATACAAGGAACGTAATGAAAGTGATAAATTGCAAAGAAAACCTCTCAATTGGGTAAATTGTAGAAAGTCCAAAATGTGCATAAAATTGCACAACTTGCTCAAACAATATCCAAATTGGACCAAATTTGAAACTTAAGCTTATATTATGATTTCAAAGCATAGAACAAGGTTATATTAGGGTTATAAGAATTAAATTATGATAATTAAGCTTGTTCAACTCATTAAGCAAGTTTAGGGGCTTTACACTTCTTGTGATTAAGATCTCCATAATGGTAGCAAACTCTAGTATACAACCTACATACTCCACCATGGAGCCTATTGTAGGTAGGGCAATGCTTCTAGTAAATTGTTTATTCTAAAGATTTCCTCTTCTTATCATTATGGTTGTTGGAGTTTCTCCAAGATTGGTTGTGCTTATCATTTTTCCATGTCCTTCCTGCGTGATCTTCAAGCTCCAAGGAAGCCTCAAGTGCCTCTTAGACTATCTTGATGCCACGTTTAGTTAGAGCCTAGCCCTGATCAGGTTTTAGAGCACGCTAGAATTTCTTTGCGTACCTCATCTATGTCGTACTTGTACTTCAGCTGCATATGAAACTTCATTGCATATTGGCTAACAGTTGAATTGTATTATCTTAGACGCTTAAACTCCAATTCCTTCTTCTCAATTAGGGCTTCTGAAATGTAATGATTCTGAAAGGAAGTTGTGAACTCCTCCCAGGTAAATGGCTCAATGTTAGGTCCTCGGACATTAGTGAAGTTCTCCCACCAATTGTGGGTTGCACCCTTCAACATGTGTGTCCCAAAGCAAACTTTGTAAGGAACATGACATCCCAAATCACAGAAATAGTGATCGACATTGAGTAACAACTCTTCTGCCTGACCAACTACATCGGTCTCAGCTTCTCCAGAGAAGGTTTCTAGCTTAATATTTAGGAAATCTACCAAGGTCAACTCTTGGTTCCTCAGTTGATGTGGTCTTCCGTGTTGACCATCCAGGGCATCAATAAGAGCCTTGATGAGCACTTCTAGAGGTGCATTAGGGTTACCATTGTGGTTAGCTCCTCCAAAAGCACTATGATTACTTCCCCCATTGGAAGAGCTTCCTTCTCCATCTACGTGCTCCTTTCCCTTATCAAATTTCCTCTTGGGAGTCATCTACAAAATGGAACATGAACTATATGAGATTTTGAGAAAATCATAGTGGCCAACTATATTTTTCCTTTTGATACCATATTGTAATATCCCAATTTTCTAAAAACATATACATCATTGAGTGGAATATTAACTTGCATTGGGATGTCACAAAAATGATTATCATTGCACAAACATAAAATTTGATTCAACCAACTCAGGAAAATAAGTTCAAATCTCATGTGTTTCCACAACATAAAATTTGAACTTCAAACTAAACTAAACTAGTGCATAGTCTTCATAATAATTAAAAAAAACTAAACTAAGTCCTATAGGATAGTTGGAACCCCACCAGGGCTAAACTCTTAATATGTAGTTGAGATGTATGCTCCTTGCTTAAGATCCTCCCTTATTCTTTCCTCCTGCAGACATCGCATCCCCAGCCATGCAAAGAAAAATGAAAATATGTTATAATAAGTGGCATTGAGTAACATTATATGAACTAAAAATAAGTTATAACTTTTGAGAAAACTTGAACTAAACATTGTAAACATTTAATACTTTCTGGCCATCTATATTTCTCTTTATCCTTGACATTACTATCTCGGGTTGACTATATTGTCTTTCTTCCATAACCTTGCTCTCAAGAGCTTGATAAAATACATTGTTCTCATGAGCTTGATAAATAACACTTCTCTCATGAGCCTGAATCTGTAACATTGCTCTTATGAGCTTGATGGATAACACTGCTCTCAAGAGCTTGATCTATGACATTGCTCTCAAGAGCTTGATGAATAATATTAACCAACTATCTTATTCTTAACATTGTTCTTCAGCATAACAACTTGAAACATTAAATATTACTTAAGAAATATGTACATGCCATTATCATTATCATATATGAGAACATTACATACAACTATAATCTAATTCATAATAAATTTTCTTACAAAGATTCATTAAAAGACATACTTGATATTATTGTAATTGAATTTTATATAAATAAGCAAATATAAAACCCTTGACCCATATTGGTTAACTCATCTTAATCTTTGAGAAACTCTTACTGGTTTCTTTGATCTTGACAAAACCCTAGCTAACCTAAAATTAATATGCTTTACATGAATTATCATCTTACATACAATCTAAACCCTAATTGTAGGTCATTAGGAAAAGTAGGTCTTCTATTATTGAGTTAGGGTTTGAAAACCTAAAAAAATGGTCCTTTATTCAAAATCCTTTCCATTGACTATTTTTGTGAATTTTTCTGATAAGCAAACAATTTATTGAGATTTATTGAAGTTCTTACTGATTTCATAAATTAGAAAAGCCACGTAGAATTCTAAGAATGTGTTGGTCCATCTCAGCACCAACTCACTCTGCTATGGCCCAATCGGGCACACCCAGCTGGAAAAATGGGGCCCATGGATTGGCTTGTGTAGAAGAGAGGAAGGGCTCTGAGAAAACCTCAAAATGTCCATAACACAGCTTGACAAGGGAAAAGGATATGAGGAATAAAAAGGAAGAACAACATTGGGTATGTTCCTTTTTCGATTCAGCAAAGATCAATGAGAAACAACACAATTAGAGGAATCAAAAACTTGGATCTAATTTATGTCATTTGAAACTGAGATGTGGGGAACCTTCAAAAAGTTTAGAAGAACCTGATCAGCCCAAACTTGGTTCACGCGGTGGTCAAAAACTCAATATAACCCCACCCCGAAGAACAACAGGGGGAGAATAGCGGAAGCTTGACAGAGATTACAAAACACTTGAACCAAGAGAAATTAAACTCTTAGATATATTACTCAAGCCACAAAGTTGGCAGAGAAGAGAACGGGTGAAATGACCCCCAGATCACCAGATTTGACCCTGCACTAGGCGGAATAGTAAGAAAAGTGGGAAAACTAGGAACTTGAGAGATACCTTAATTCCTGGTAGACAAAAGGTAAAAAAATCTTGTATATGTCTCTATGAAAATCTTGCAACACACAACAGGGCTCGAGGACAACTAGAATGCCAAGGTGAGCCCAAGATGGTTAAACCATGTTAGTGGAGAAGGTTGGCTAAGTGTGGGATTAAAGGATGGCAAAACAATGACTTCTTTGGGTTTTAGGGATGTCGTGTGTGGTTTTAGGGGCCACACTTATATAGGAGGTGGTTATGAGGGGCTAGATTTCTAGCCATATGGGAAATAAAGTAGGAGAGGAAGAACTCTCATCAATCGGGGAATTCAGGTCACAGAGTCCCATCGAATTTGGGATGTAAATGGTTGGTAGGGAAAGAGGATGGTGAGGGGATAGTCTATTTTGTTTGAGAATCTTCGAGGAGGGAGATTGAAATCAAAGAGGAGAACCACTACTATTGAGTCCAAGTGGGATGAGACTCAGCTGAGAGAGATGAGTCTCACCACCGTGGGATCTGGGAGTCTGACATGAAGAGGGAAAGATATCTTTGCGCCCCGTGATGGTGATTATATCGCAAAACTTTAGGCTAATGTGACATATTGATAAAAAAAGAGTTCATAGTTATTTAAATTCTTTGCAAATTGATTTGAGGGATCTAGGTTTATTTTATTGAAACCAAATTTGGGGTGTTACCTAAAATAATTATGAGGAGTCCAAAAATCCCATTTCTTTCTTGGTTTGGAAATCAGAACTACTGCTATTTTTCCTTTTTAGAATGAGCATGAACTAACCATATATGATTACTTCAAAATAATTTGGGGCTCAAACTTTGGGTAATTCTGATATTCTATATTTAAGGTTATACCAAAGTTATTAGGTAAAAAATATTCTTAGTAAATGGGTCAATTTCACTTTAACCCCCTATCTATCACAATTTGACTATTTGGGGTTATATTTGGTGAAACTGAACTAAAATAGGATTCACGATGTGTAAATTATCTATGATTAGTAGAAAAATTCTATGAACATCATGATTAGGTTTCATAATTACATGAGGATTTAGTGAAAGTATCAAATCTCAAATTTTGAAAATTAGGATTTCTAATTAGGGTTTCATTTTAATACACAAAATTCTAGGATGTTACAGTAATAATACGTAATTAGGAGTATTATTTTGCATTAGCATGATCTTATTCAAAACTAAGGCTTTACATCACATTTTCTCTCCATGTTCTATGATTAACTAGGTGCACTACATCCTAATCATCATCCTGAACTGTTTTTAATTCCCTATATTCATTGCAACATATATGGAGGTAGATAGTGTCATTCCTTATATCAAGAAAATTCATGCATCTTTTTATTAAACATCAAAATCACCATTTACAAACAAATAGCATACAATTTGTTATATTATGTTGATATCCTCAACAATGATTGTAGACATAAAAAATTATTTCAAAAACCCTAGATTCATTCTCATACACATAACATAATAAGACCATAATAAGACTCATGAAGTATTCAATAAGAGATAAAATCAGGTTACTTTGTATGCATGAAAATTCAGTTTCTAATCATCATACTCATTTATGCTAACTTAGGTAGCACCAACATCAAAACAAGATGAATCCTTCATTACTTTCTCTTCATGGTAAAAATTTTCATAAGACAACTCTAAACATATAGTATACATAAATGAATAAATTTAAATAGGTTTTTTACAAATCACAAGAAAATATGTGATTGATTACCCATCAACCCTAGAAGTACAAGAAATCAACTCATTGATCTTAGAATTGATCACATTAGGCTTTGTGCATGTTTCTATCTCTAAAAGGTCTTATATCCCTCACATTTTACTAAAATATTTTTATATTGATTTTTTTATCCAAGGCTAGATTAATAATATTCCTATCAATCTCTTGAAAATCAAAGCTTTTCCCTCTTCTTTCTTCTCAAGAACCCTAGAAATATAGAATTCAGATAAACACGTAGAAAAGAAGAATAAAATTATAGAAAGTTCAAAATTATACCAAAGAAAGAAATACCACTATAGAAACATGTCTAAAGATTACCAACTTACTTAATTTCACCAGTTCTAGGAAGGTGGAATCCTATATCACCTTTTCATGTTCAATTCTCCTTCATAATCTTGTTTCTCCCTCCCTCTCTCTTGAATTTTGGAAGTATGGATGCTATAATGACTTATGAGAGTTACTAAGATGTTAGTTTAGTGATAGAAATTGTATAAGGTCCTTAGAAAATTTATAAATAAGTTCAAACATTTTCTAATGTTTTCATCAACAACCATCGAGTGATGTTTGCATCAAACACTTTATCTCATCATGAATTTTGGTTAGCCAGGACAATGAGGTCGTATGAAATTTTTTGTACAAAAATTTAGCAAGGAAAAGGTTTGTCCCTACCTTATTTGGTCTGAATAGATATCTTCAAAACTTCTTCATTCGATGCAAGTAGTGTTTGAGGACGATTTTCCACATGTTTTGGGGCAATTGTAACCAACTAAAAAACCCTAGAACCTCAAGGTAACTTAATTTTTTTTCTCTACACTTTGAATATGTTAAAAACACAAATTTAAATTGTCTTATAACAAAACTTTAAGTTCTATTTTTGTTTCACTTTCTAATTACATCACAAGAACCTCAAATTCCCCAAAATCCTAAAACCAAGGTTTTGTATCAACCCCTAATCTAGTTATTAAAAAGTTATGATTCTAATTACAAAAGGATGTTACTAAAATTTTATTAAATTTACCAAAATCCATTATACTTAGGGTTCATCATCATTTAACATTTGTTCATAATCCAAAAAACCTAATTTAGTCTGGTAGATGTTGGAAAGTGTTTTTAATTAATAGATCATTTATTATATGTGCCTAATTGTCTTGGCCCATTAGGGTTAAGTTTTGATACCTTACACTTGTCTCCTTTTCTATATATAGGATAGGAGTTTGTCATCTCTCGATAAGACACATCCAATTATCCTTCCATCTTATTTTCCACATGGCATTAGAGCATTAGTCCCTTGCCTCCCCGTGTTTGCATCTACTAAAATGGTAACTGGCCTGGAGAAGACCATCAATGTTAGTAGCATCATTGCAATTCATGACTGCCACTCACTCTACTGCTATCCGACTTGCCACTTGATGGGCCCTGAGATAGCAACCCTGAAGATGGAGATGTGATCCTAAAGATGGATCCACTAGTACATTTTTGACCTATAATGTCACTTTTCTTGACGTTGATTTCATAGGAAAATCAACATTGAAGAATTACAACATCAGTTGGTAAAGAAAGGTGTCACTTTTGGTCAAGTCCTCCCGATTAAGAAAAAAATAGTTATTACTTTTAATATAATGTTGATTATGTCTCCAAGAAATTGGCATTCTAGATAACTCACAAAATCAAATTTTCACAAAAAAAATTTGAATCCAAAAAAAAATAAGTTAGCATCGGTTGTAGGAAAACCGATGGCATACACCTTCTGGTGAAATACATTTTACCTCTAAAAATACCTCTGTTGTCAGTTTATCTATAGAGAAACTGACATCGTATGTCTTTTCCATCGTGAAAACATTTTACATGTGGTGTCGGTTAATTAGTAAGAAACTAATGATAGAGATTCCCACCACGTCCCTATGAAAATGTATTCCCCCTCCAAATTCTATGTCATTAGTTTGATCATCAAAACAGACGTCTAAGTTTTTACTGAGGCAAATATTTCTTTTATTTGGATAAGGGACCATGTCATCGGTTTCTCTATGCCAACTAATGACATAGTGCTAGCAATGTCATTGATTTTTATAAGACAATCGATGATTATGTATTTAGTAATTGGTTAATTCGAGAAACCAATGATTAAGTTCACTTAATAGCACACGTAAAAATTTTCTTCCCCCTTTCTCTATTTCATCACGATTTCTTACAGACCTGCTCTATCGACTATGACCTAGCTATAACGCAGTAGCCTTCTCCATCCGCCATCATATCTTGCTCCACTTCCTCGAGTCATTGTCATATCCTGCTCAGCCTTCTCCATCCACCACCATAGCCTGATCCACCTCCCCTGAGCTCCTCTGTTGGCCTCTACCCCAGAGTTGATGCCAGCTCTCTACCTCTGTCGCCTCTGGCTGCTATGTTGGCTGCTACCCTGGAGCTCCTGTGTTGGGAACTACAGATCTAGTTGCTCCACCAACCACACCCACCACCAGCGCAACCATCATTGCTACAGTACTTACACAGAAGAGGAGCTCGCCAACATAATTACCATCACTGAACAAATCCACCTAAAGAGGAGCTCTCTTCTTAGCCCTATTGCTCTACTACTATCATGCCTCCTTGGATTTTTGTGATTATCTTCCCTCTCTCTATCAACATTGATATTTGTAATATATTTTGCACATTTGATTGATGATGAAAATTCTTAATGATAAATCAATTAGTTCTTGATGAGACCTTGAGTCAAAAGACTTCTTAAGTTATATGAGGTCAAAACACTTATTAAATTGAATGATGAAATGTGACTAGGGTTTTAATTTGGAATTGAAGAAATTATACTTGAATAATTTCTTTATAACTAAAATTCATGTATAAGTGTGTGTATATTTGGGAGCATTGTTCAGTTTGAATGTTGTATGGATAAAAACGGTGTGTTTAACTATGTCAGATCCTTAAATCAATAAACGATGCATCTAAGATCTACCCCCTTTATGATATAAGGAAGTTTGTGGCTCTAATTCACTCATAACTAGTCTACCATGTCTTAATGAACCTTAACCTTTTTTTACCTATTATCTATTAGCCTAGACATCCGTTCAAAATTTTCTCATTAGGAGTACATTTTGGATGGTACTATTGGGTTTTACGTGGTTGGAATAGGCAACGGAAACAAAAAATTTACTTGACCATAAACCCATAACCAGCAGATCGCATCCACATCTGTGTAATGGGAAGGATGGTTTTAGCGAGATATACCTAGTCCTGAGGCTTTCTCAGTGACAATACCTCACATCTAGTGCGGTCTTCAACCACCTCTCTTCAACAACATCTGTGAAACTCCTGGTTTTGACCCAGACTGTGGTTGACTGTCGTCCTTCTGAGCGACAGAAGTCTCCCGCCTCTATAGATAGTCCACACAGACTACCAGAAACTCCAGTCATCCTAAAGAACAGACTAGAAGGAGTTGTCCCCTTCTGTCAGTGTATTAGTCATCGACACACTCTCCCAGAACTACTTGCTTTTCTATAATTGTCTTTCCCTCATTGTTCCTCCCTAGATAGGTAGAACTTGCTTGGGCTCTCTCGATTACCACAACTAGAGAGGACAACAACTTTGTAGAGTAACTGATGTTCTGAGTTGTGTCTCTGGAGAAGCCCCATGTACCCCTCTATTTATAGTAAAGGGCAGGTTCAGGGTTCCCAGTCTGTGGGGGAGTAGAAGGGTCCAGAATTTCCACGGACAAGTTCCACTGTAGCAGGCAAACAGGTCGTTTCATAAACAAAACCGTCATTTGGCAGGTTGTTCTAGACTTGCCCACAATTGACTTTCCTTATTTGTTTCTAATTAATGCAAAGATTAATTCTTGTCCCAATCAAATTGAGCAAGTGAAATAGAAAAAAAATTATCACGAACTGGGACAACCCAACACTACTCGCTTGGACAAGTGAACCGATCGGTTCACCGGAGTGAACCTGTTGTCTCACTGACTATGAGTCGATCAGTTCACCTAGTGAACCAGTCAGTTGGTGGTCCAGGTTGTGCAGAACACAGTCAATTCAATTCTCAATCAATTTGACACTCTAATATGTTGGTTCAACACTTGAGCTTGATGATTTTGAGTCAAGTCTATTGATTTAATTTTTGAATGAGTACCTAAACACTTTAGTAATCAATCCAAACATCATTCATGGATAAACTCCTCTTTTAGATTAATCCTTTGTATGTGACCTTATAGGTCCCATTTCACATTGGCAGTGAATGTCCATATCTACTTATGACTTCACAAGAAAAGAGTGGCACCTAGTCATACATCATTGCTACCCAAGTGAAAAGGAATGTTGGAGAACAACTTTCAATCCTACAGTATGTGATTGGTGTTCCAGTGAATGTATAATTCATTTGTCTCTGATATCCTGAATGAACTCAAGGCATGGAGTTGTCATCCTTTCAACGTTCATTCATGTTTCTTGAACTAGAGCAGACTGTCTGAGATATGTGTGACATCAATATCATATATTGATTCACATGTGCATGTGCATGCCTTTCTCAGTCTCGCTTATCAAGTGACTTGGATATCATACTCCATTAGGAGGGAAAAATCCCATATCTATCACTCACAGTCTATCTCATGCATCAAAGCCACCCAATCATCACCGTTATAACAACCCATGTTTCAGGATTATGAATAATGATGTCAAAGTGTACCCAATCACATTTGACGAGAGCAGTGATTTTAGATCTAAGAATCACAATCACCACACTTAGTATGAGAGATGACTCTGACTACCATGTCATGTTTCCATGTGTCACTCTCAAGGTGGTTGTAGATCTCAGAATCATGGGATGATTGGTGGGATACATTAAGATTGATTTGATAAACATAAAAGGCAAGCTTCCAATTCTTTCTGGTTCAGTCATATGAGATAGTGATAGAACAGATTGAATGTCTAGAGAATGACAGTACTCAATGACGTATGCCTTTAGGTTCAGGACCTGAACGATGAGATCATACAGATGCTAAGAGTTTGTACATTCTCATTATGTCCCTAGTCAGATGTCATTCTGGAATGTAGATATACAGCAATGAAACACAAGACTAGATTGTGGTGTTGGTTGATGACAGAATCTCATTAGTCATGATATAGAGATATCAAACCAAACACATAGGTACTTATTAGAGAACAAGTGTACCGGATAGACACATCGTGAGTTTGACACATGGAACCATGACATGGTAGTCACAGTCAGTACTCATAGTGATGGTGGTGAGTGTGATTCTTTGACCTGAAATCACTACACTCAACACATGTCGTTGGGCACATTTTGACATCATCAAACGCAGTCCTGAAACATGGGTTGTTATAAAGGTGATTATTGGGTGGCTTTGACACATGGGGCTTTTGAGGGGTGAGTGATAGATATGGGATTTGTCCCTCCTGAGGGAGTTTGATATCCATGGCCACTTGATGAGTAGCATTGAGAAAGGCGTGCATGCATGTGTGAATCAGTATGTGATATTGATGTCATACATATCTCTTCCAATCTACTCTGAGATCAAGAATGTGAATGAACACTGACAGGATGATTGTTCCATGCCTCGAGTTCATTCGGGATATCAGTGACAAAGGAATTATACATTCACTATAACACCATTCACAGATTGTAGGATTCAAAGTTGTTCTCCAACTTTCTATTTCACTTGGGTAGCACTGAAGTGTGACTAGGAACCGCTCTTTTCTTGTGAAGTCATAAGTGTTATGGACTTTCACTGCCAACGTGAAATGGACCTGTAGGGTCACACACATAGGATTTAACATGGAAGAGGAGTTTTGTCCACAAACAATGTTTAGATTGATTACTAAAGGAGTTTAGTAGTTCAATTAAACACTCAATTAATTGATAGCTCAATGTCATAATGTTCAAGGTGTTGGACACATTGATTAGAGTATTGGATTGATTGAAACTACAATTGACTGTTTCTGCACAATCTGCACTCCCAACCAATTGGCTCATGTGATGAACCGATCGGCTCAGCTTGGTGAACCGATCAGCTCAAGTGGTGAGTCGATCGGCTCATGGACATGGTGAAACTATTTCTTCAAGTTTTGAAACGATCGGTTCAACTATTGCAACCGAGCAAGTTGGGAAAGTAGGATTGGTAAGAAATTTTCTTTTCATTTCACTTGCCCAATTTGATTGGAACAAGGATTGGTATTAGGTACCAATTAGAAACAAAAGAGGAAAAGTCAATCGGGAACTGATCAGGACAATGAACCGACCGGTTCAGAAGTAAACCGACCGTTTCATGGGTCCCAACCGATCGGTTGAGGTGTCAACCGACCGGCTCAGGTCCCCAACTGACCATTTCAAAAATGAAACGATCGGTTCAGGTTGCGCAGTTGGTTGTTTCTGTGGAAAATCTCGAACCCTTCTACTCCTGCTTTAGTCACCCATTGCCTGGGATGGAGAACCCTGTCCCATGACCCTCCTATATATAGGGGTATTGGGGGCTTCTCAAAGTACAACTCAGTGCAACCAGTTTCTCTGTAAAGTTGTCGTTCTGTCTAGTTTTGGTAACCGAGAGAGCCCGAGCAAGTGCTACCCGATAAGGGAGGCACAATAAGGGAAAGACAACTACAGCGCGACTGGTGGCAGGAGAGTGTGTCAGTGGCTAGTACACTGACAGGAGGGTGCGACTCCTTCCAATTCCTTGTGGGACAAATAGATTGGAGTTCCAGGTGGTCTGTGTGGACTACTTCAGAGGCGGGAGATTTCTGCCGCTCGGAGGACGACTATCAATCCCGACAGTCCCAGTGAGACCAGGAGTCATTAGTCCCGGTGCGACCAGGAGCTGCACAGACACCGTCTAATACCGGAGGTGAAGACCACGCAAGCCGCGAGGTATTGTCGCCGAGCAAGCCTCGGGATAAGGTATGATTCCACAAACCATCCTTTCCTATTGTATAGATGTTGACGCATTTCCTTGTTTTGGGTTTGGGGAGGGAAAAATTTTGTTTCCGCTGCCTTCTCTGCCTCCCCTAAATCCCAACAGTGGTATCAGAGCCACGTCAACTGCTCTATACTTTAGGACTATCGATATGATCGATTTTGGTTTGTCGCCTTTATTTATTGCATACGATGCGAATAAAATTGACTTTATGCATGTCCAATCCTAAATCCACAAATCCCAATTTACATATATGATATGTATTATGAATGCACTCGATACGTGTTGCCCTTGAATGAGTTTTGTGGTGGATGTATAGTGTGGTTATGGCCAATAAACCCTATCTGTGTATGGTTGTATGTGGTTGCTTGCATCTCAGTCTATGCACCGATCTTCCTTCTCCTATTCCTGATGTAACTCGAAATAATTCGAGATTTCTCTCCTACCTTTTCTCCCCTCGAATGTAACTCGAGGTTTCTCTTTTTACAATGTAAAATAGGATAGAATTTTATTTCCTGTTATGTCAAAGAACGGAGGACATCCTGACGACAGCTGAGACGATTGGTTCAAGGCGTGAACCGATCGGTTGACGTTTGAGACGATCGGTTCATGGAGTGAGCCGATCGATTGATGACCGGTTCGAGGAGAGAGACAAGTGGGTGGCGGCCATGATGAGATGCACGATGACCAGGCGAACTGATCGATTGGAGGATCCAACCGATCGACTAGTGGCACCCAGCCGACCGGCCTGATGGCGAGCCGATTAGTCATGTGATGAGTTGATCAAACCCAGAAAGGCAAAGTACAGAGTTCATCTTGTACAGGTTGCATGTGATGTAGACCTAGATGACTGTGACTCCTCTTGGCTCGAGGAATCACATTAGAATGGCCATAATCATCGCTTTTACCGTTTTGCATGTTTTCTGTGGGATATAGCATGTATATGATACGTACTATATATTGTGGTGATTGGATATGTATATGTATATAAAAACCAAATCCCTCATTAAATATTTTTAGATGCCTTCCAAATGCGACACACGTGAAAAGCTTGATCAACCAAGTGTGGGCATGCCCTAGCATGGTGCACTGTCTATCTCATGGAAGCGTGAAGGATGGATATGTGGGTCTGCCCTAGCAGGGTGCGTATTCATCTTGTTGGCTTTGGGTCAGACTTAACAAGGTGACCTAGATAGGATCTAGCACCTTGAGGCATGGAGATGATAATGGCAAGGAGTTGCATATGACATCTTATCAAGAGTTGCATATGATGCAATTGGCAAGAGTTGCCTACCTGAGAGATCTAAGTTGTGGGTGACAGTCCTAGCTCGTCCATGACTTAGAGGATTTCAGGATCTTGCCCACTAGAAGGTTGTACGATGCAATCTTCCGAATTGATGATGAGGGCTATCAATTTAAACTAAAATAGTGGGAGCGATAATTAATTAAAGGCCTAATTATATAGTCAACTTTTCAAATCAATCAAATAAGTCAAAAATGAGTTTTTGGACTAAAATTGCATATTTCCTTTTGTAGTACAAATGATAACAAACAACAATCACTTTTCTTTGCGATCGGTCCTTGAAAAGGACAGGCTAAATGGGACAAACTTCCACGACTGGTATAGGACATTGAGAATTGTTCTCACTCAAGAGCGAAAGCTCTATGTCTTGGATACTCCAATTCCAGAGTAACTTGCTCCGAATGCACCAAAGACAGAAAGGGATGCTTACAAGAAGCATTCTGATGATGCCATTGATGCAAAGTGATTGATGTTTCTCATCTTATTTTTGTCGATGACCTTATGGTTTTTCTAGAGTCCAATGAGAAGAATGCTTGTTGTTTAAAAAGAAGTCTGGAAGAATTCTACAGTATTATTGGGTTGAAGACGAATATTGAGAAAAGTTCAGTGATGTTTAGCAGTGGAGCAAATAAAAATCTGATTTGTAGCATCCTTGGCATTAATGAAGGCGAGCTTGGCCAGAAATATCTTGGAATTCCCCTTTTCGTTGGTAATTTGTCGAGAAGATATTGTAGCCCCTTAATTGATAAGATTAAGAGTAGACTAGAAGGATGGAAAGCTAAGCAACTTTCTATGGCAGGTAGAATTGAGCTTGCTAATTCTACCTTGTCTATGATCCACTTATACTGGACTTCCACTTTTCCTCTCCCTTGTTCTGTCGTTGATGAGATTGAGAGAATCACTAGAAATTTTATATGGGGCTCTTCCGAAGCTAAGAATTCGATCCACCTTATCAAATGGGACAAGCTTACCAAACCTAAGAAACAAAGTGGGATCGGTTTAAGGCCTATTAGAGAGATGAATCGAGCTGGTCTTATCCTCCAAGCTTGGAATATTGCTACTAAAGCTGATTCTCTGTGGATTAAATGGATCCATGAAAAGTACTTTACTAAGAAATCTTTTTGGTTGGCCAATGAGAACAATAACTATTCATGGCACCTAAACAGAATCATTAGAGAGAGAGACTCCTTAAAAATCTTTATTGACTTCATCATTGGAGATGGGAATAAGATCTCTTTCTGGGGCGATCCTTGGGTTACAGGGAAGCACTTCGTCCAAGAGATCCTTGGGAGTCAGAGTTTACTTAAAATTGGGGTTGCCCAGGACTGCAAGCTGAGTCCGTTTATTTCTAATGGTGTGTGGAAGGTTGTTGATGATAGATTGCACAAGGATTTAAATAGACTTCTGCTAAGTACATCGAATCCTAAGATGGGGGCAGATTGTATCTTGCTTGATGGCAAAGATAATATCAAGTTAAGAGATGTTTGGGAGTTGTTTAGGAATAAAGGGCCTCCTCTCGATCATTTTGTTTGGATTTGGAAGCACAAGGTTCCCAAAAGATTTCAATTTCATGCATGGAAAATTGCACATGGTAGGCTTCTCACTACTGACTATATCAGAAGAACTGGCATCAGCACCCCTTCCTTCTATTTTCTTTATAAGAATAGCACAGAGGATATGATGCATTGTCTTTTTCTCTGTTCTTTTTCTATTAACATCTGGAAAGAAGTTGCTAATTTCACTGGGTTAAGCATCCCTACCAATTTTGAAGACCTTGTGGGGTTCAACGACAGGAGGTACCATTGTCTTGCTATGTGTACCATGCACTGGATATGGAGGGAGAGAAATAGCAGAGTACACGACAATCTGGAAATCAAGTGGCCTAAACTTTGGGTGTTGATTCTCAATGATTTTCGTGTTCTCACTGACTGACCTGTTTGCTGGGGTGGATTATATCTTTTGGCATGTTGCTGTGTGCTCTACAGCTGATAGAGGTTCTGCTAGGCTCCTCTTTCTTTTCCTTTGCAGTAGGAGTCTCTTTGAAGAATGCAGAAGACGTCAGTTTCTGCTGCAGCTCTTTCAAGGTGTGTTGTTGTGCACTTTGCTGCTGTTAAAGGTTTCTGCTGGATTCATCTTCTTCTTCCCTCTGATGTAAGGGTTTCTCTGGAAACCAGTGAAGACGTTATAGGCTCTGCTGCAGTTCATTCAAGATTTTGAGCTCTGTCCAATAGTTGGTCTCTTAGTGTAGTTGTACAGTTCGTTTTTTCGGGTTTCTTTGTTGGGCTTTTTTTATAGTTTTCCCCTTCTTTTGTACATATCAAACTTCCAAAAATAGAAATACAAGGGAGCTTTCGTACCAAAAAAGAGTGCTTGATGTTGTGCTCTATGAACCACGAGTTGCAGAGACAACATGAGAACATGGGTGTCATTGAGATGATTCAGCATCTCAGGAACATGTATGAAGATCAAGCATGGCAAGAGAGATACGATGTCTCAAGGGCACTGTTCAAGTGTGTCATGATAGAAGGAGATCCAGTTGGTCCTCACACACTCAAGATGATTGGGTATGTGGAGAACCTGATAAGAATGGGATTTCCACTGAGCCAAGAGTTGGCTATTGACCTGATACTGCAATCGTTGCCAGAATCCTACAGTCAGTTTGTGATGAACTACAACATGAACAACTTTGATAGGCCACTGTAAGAGTTGTTGGGCATGTTGAGGACAGCCGAGACACAGATGAAGAAGGACAAGCCTAAATCTGTGATGGTGATCACGAGCAAGAAAGGCAAGTCTAAGCGCAAGGGCAAGGGAAAAACTAAGAAAGGTTCTGATGCTAGCCAGGAGCCCAAGTCGACTTCAACTCTCAAGGCCAAGGGAGATGTGACCAAGAAAGGCAATTGCCACCATTTTCAAAAGCCAGGACATTGGAAAAGGAATTGTCCTCTCTATCTGGAAGAACAAAAGAAGGAGGCGACAAACGTCTCTACTTAAAGGTGTCATGAAAGTAAACTTGTAACACTTTTGAGGTATATGATACCAAGATGTAAAGTGTAAAGCACTCAATAAATGGGGCAAGTGTTACCACCATAGATAGGAGTACTTTAGTTTATTTTCATCCTAAAAGGCATGTAATACAATTATGAACTGCTATTTCATATTTGCCAATAGATAGAAACACTTTATTTTTGCATATTGTATGACAATGATGGCAATCAATAAAGAGATGTTTCAATTTCTAAAGATATGATCTTTGTGGAAATGCCTTGTTTATCCTGTGGTATTTGATATGCATAAGATAAAATGATACCTAAAAGTTATATGTAACTCAAACAATCAAATTAGCATCAATCATGAGAAATTCATTTCTAGTTTCCATGTGATGGATAAATCTAGACTCTTTTGGTTAGAGAACCAGTAAGAGAAATGAATATCTTGGACATGATTAATCAATCTTCACTAAAGGTAGTGGGAGAATAATTATCCTATTAGGTATGATACATGTGATGTATTTACATACCTATTGGAAAAAATTCTAATACTTCAAATGGTGTTTAGAGAAATACCAATATGAATATCTTGAAGTGTTCAAGATTATCATAGATGAAGTGCAAATTTGGTAAAGTGTTAATTCTTGATGAGATCAATGAAATACTTGGACCAAATGTTTGAGATCCTTATGAGTGATTATGATAGTGTATCATAGTGAACTCATGATTAAGGCATGGTGATGTCTAAATCAAGAAGGAATCATACTCTAAGGAGTTATAGAATGATTATCAAATAACTAAATTCTTCTTAATAAAAGAATACCCCTCGCTAAAAAAAGAAATTAAGAATCACAAGGGTTGTGAATTCTTATATCCTTACACCTCAATTATCTATGTGATAAGTTGTTCATGTGATGAGTCAACTATCTAAATGAATATGAGGAACTGAATTTTGAGTTATGGTTTATGACCATTACATCCTAAATGACATCCATGTGAACCATAAGGTATGACCTTGATGGTAGCACCCATTGGATGAAATCCATAAGTGCAAATGAATCTTAAGTGTTAAGACACATGGATAACATTTTCAGAAGGATGATGCTTGTTGATTGCAACTTAATGACTAAGACATTTGGCATATGGATACTAAAACTGCATTCCTATGAGGAATAAAACAAGGATGTGTATGTGACACAACCTATAAGGTTTATGAATCCACTAATGCAAATGAAGTCTATAAGTTACAATGGACTAATCAATGTGATTGATTGAGTACAAGCAACTCAGAATTGGATCTTTACTTTGATGATATAATCAAAGGGTTTGACTGATATGTCAAAGATAAAGAAGGGATATGTGATTTAGTGGGAGTGTATTCACATTCCACATGTTGATGTGAAATGGAAATGTTCTAGAATGGAAATCCAAAAGTGGAAAATATCTTAAAGGAAGATAGAGATGTTTCCTATGTGATAGGAATATATATCTATAGAGATAGTTCTCGAAAACCTCTTGACCTGAAAAAGAGAAAGCATACATTGGCAATCTGTACTGAAGGGTTCAGTATGCACATATTCAGTGGGAGAAAACATGTCCATGTTACATGGAGTTAGTATCCCAAGGCCAAGTGTCCAATTCTTATGAAGAATGGGAACACTAAGAATAAATATGGATCTATCATGTATGTAATCATCACATTATCTTGCATGTATCGACATGGCAAGAACAAAATGCATTCATCATCTTGTATGTAGGACATGGCAATATGATGTGCTCATCCTGATAACTCGTATGTGAGACATGACGAGTGGATGTCTGTCTACTTCCAGTAAGGGTTACTGGAATACCATGAGAAATTGATAAGTACTTGAGAAGTATTAGTTCTATGGAGATAAGGAAGAGTTCAATGTAAAGAGTTACATCGATGCGAACTTCCGAAAGGACAGAAAATTAATCGCAAAATATATATAGGATATATAAAAGTGAAAGTTTGTTGATAATTGGAAGTGTTCCAATAAAACCATTTTAAAGGAAATGTCGAGTATCTATGTGTTAGAAGACAGCAGTGGATACTGTATGGATCTGGAAGTTCATGAGATGAACTTATAGATATTCCGCTCATTGATGACAAGTATGGAATCCTTGATCATGCAATGTGGCTAAAGGTTAGCAAAGGAATACTAGATCACATATTACGGAAACTCCATCTCAAACATGTGATGTACAACAAATAGATGAGAGGCATGCAGTTAAAACTGACTTTGGAAAGGTGTTTCCATTACTCACTATGATTGCACTAGAGTAGAGTAACATGTGGGACATGTTTGAAGATCACTATGAATATGATTCAAGGGTGATTGGCTCGTAGTGCAAGTGGGAGTCTATTGGTATGTATGCCCTGAGAGCCAATCATGGGATGATTGGTGGGATACATTAAGATTGATTTGATAAACATCAAAGGCAAGCTTCCAATTCTTTCTGGTTCATTCATATGAGATAGTGATAGAACAAATTGAATGTCTAGAGAATGACAGTACTCAATGACGTATGCATTCAAGTTTAGGACCTGAACGATGAGATCATACGGATGCTAAGAGTTTGTACATTCTCATTATGTCCCTAGTCGGATGTCATTGTGGAAGGTAGATAGACAACAATGACACACAAGACTAGATTGTGGTGTTGGTTGATGATAGAATCTCATTAGGCATGATATAGAGATATCAAACCAAACAAATAGGTACTTGTTAGAGAACAAGTGTACCGGATAGACCCACCGTGAGTTTGAGACATGGAACCATGACATGGTAGTCACAGTCAGTACTCACAGTGATGGTGGTGAGTGTGATTCTTTGACCTGAAATCACTACACTCAACACATGTCGTTGGGCACACTTTGACATCATCAAACGCAGTCCTGAAACATGGGTTGTTATAAAGGTGATGATTGGGTGGCTTTGACGCATGGGGCTTTTGAGGGGTGAGTGATAGATATGGGATTTGTCCCTCCTGAGGGAGTTTGATATCCATGGCCACTTGATGAGTAGGATTGAGAAAGGTGTGCTCACATGTGTGAATCAGTATGTGATATTGATGTCATACATATCTCTTCCAATCTACTATGAGATCAAGAAAGTGAATGAACATTGACAGGATGACTATTCCATGCCTTGAGTTCATTCGGGATATCAGTGACAAAGGAATGATACATTCACTGTAACACCATTCACATATTGTAGGATTGAAAGTTGTTCTCCAACTTTCTATTTTACTTGGGTAGCACTGATGTGTGACTAGGCACCACTCTTTGCTTGTGAAGTCATAAGTGTTATGGACTTTCACTGCCAACGTGAAATGGACCTGCAGGGTCACACACATAGGATTTAACCTGGAAGAGGAGTTTTGTCCACAAACAATGTTTAGATTGATTACTAAAGGAGTTTACTAGTTCAATTAAACACTCAATTAATTGATAGCTCAATGTCATAATGTTCAAGGTGTTGGACACATTGATTAGAGTATCGGATTGATTGAAACTGCAATTGACTGTTTCTGCACAATATGCACTCCCAACCGATCAGCTCATGTGATGAACCGATCATCTCAGCTTGGTGAACCGATCGGCTCAGGTGGTGAGTCGATCGGCTCATGGATAGGGTGAAATGATTGCTTCAAGTGTTGAAACGATCGGTTCAACTGTTGCAACCGAGCAAGTTGGGAAAGTAGGATTGGTGAGAAATTTTCTTTTCGTTTCACTTGCCCAATTTGATTGGAACAAGGATTGGTATTAGGTACCAATTAGAAACAAAAGAGGAAATGTAACCACCGTCTCGCGAAAACAGGATTAACTAATGCGGAAGCGAATTATTTGCAGCGGATTACTGAAAATCACTGAAAATTTAAAACCATTTATCAAGAGATCCATTCATAGGAAAACTCTTTCATTTAGAACCAAAGTAAAACATTACATCCTGGTTCATATATATACATATCATGCCTCTTTGCACAAAATCTCAGATCGGAGAATCAAAACACTAACTCCTAGGACCCGAGAGTACAGAGACGACTCATAGGACTATCTACACAAAACCAGACAGCCAATGTCTCCACCTGTTGGATCATTGATGTCCCTATGACTGCTGCTGCTGTTGCTCACCCACTGAAAGGTTTCTTCCTCTTCTTCGGCGATTACCTAAAAATTTAATCCCACAGGGGTGAGACAATTATAAAAATTGTCCCAGCGAGAGATATAACTCTCCGCCAGAAACATTGTTATTGTTGATAATAGAATAACACTGAGCAGTAGAATTATATTTACTCAACAGCAGGTAAATCATTGAATAAGATATGCAGAGCAGTATTCTCTATGCAATCATTTCAATTATAACTTGATTAAGCAGCAAGTCATTCATTTAAGAAGGAATATGAAGAACATGTATATCATTTATCCAACTATTATATAATAGACCATGTATCATCAACCATTGATTCTCGCAATTCAACCCTAAGAAAATATGCTACACGGCTGATTACGTTTTACAATCATACTTATGCCCTGAGGAGATGAGGTATACCGCTCATACTCCAACCGACCACAGTTACGTAAAGCATCGGTACCACACATAGGTCAATGGAAGAGTCGGATTCCCATGACCTCAACTATCTCGGTCAGTACGAGATAACATGCAGGACATCTTGTGTCTCTGCTAGATAGCTTTCCAGGGTATACTGGAAACATCGCTATTAGAGTTATAGCCCATAGCATATACTCTCTTCAGGATATGGCCCGTAGCCAATGCCCGGTATTATTTTGTGGAGTCATGGCCCGTAGCCATGCTCTTATTGGGGTATGGTCCGTAACCAATCCTGTTCATAGGACATAGCCCGTAGCAATGTCTATGGGGCATAAGGATATAATTGCCCAATTACCCCCACATATTCAAAAATAAGCGTTCTGAGTAAACTCGTTTCACCATTCAGCTAATTCTGACGCTGATGGATCTGTGATCAGGGCAACTACATTATATGGTATCACTTGATTAATTAAGTACATTATCATATTCTTTTAGCATCAGCCAAGTTTCCAAACATAACTTAATAAGACAAATGCTATAAAGAAAACATGTACTATTTCCATTAATCACTTCTCAGTCTTTATAAGACATGGGGATCTCAGTCCCCCATTTCAATACTGGGAATTTTTCATTCCTTTGCAACTCAATGCCATAATCATATGGTTCTGGGTATTCAAACCCTTAGCTCATCATTGAGCATTATTACCACTTTTTTAGGTAATTATCACCTTCAGGTCACCTGACCAAGGTAAATATGATGCTTATTACATAAACATCTTCTCATGGCACTTAAGGCCCATTACTTCTCTTATTACCTCATACTAGGCAATAAGGTATAGCATGGCACATAAGGCCCAATAAACAATGTCAATACATAAAATGTCATAGCTCATACCTGGCTATGTTCATCATCACATCATACCTGCATGGTTAGTACAGATGATAATACATCAATTTCATATCAGCACCATGCAAAACAATATATAACATCATTATTCAAGGGTAACACCACTATTCCCTTACCAGGGTTAGGGTTTCCCATTTCTCATTAATTCAGACCCTCTTGAGTTAACCAACTTTATCTTGTATTAAGGTATTTCCCCTCTTAATACATTCCATCACAGAATACTCACCCTTAGCATATAATGCATAGGCCACACATTAGAATTGTCCAGCTATCTCACATGAAATGGACTTATCTTAGTTTAAGGCATAACTTTATTATAAAGTTGCCTATAAACAATCGCAATGATACACCCTCAACTAGGGTTTCACAAGGATACACCCTCAACCAGGGTTCACAATGATACACCCTCCACTAGGGTTTCACAAGGTTACACCCTCAACCAGGGTTCACAATGATACACCCTCCACTAGGGTTTCACAAGGTTACACCCTCAACCAGGGTTCACAATGATACACCCTCCACTAGGGTTTCACAAGGATACACCCTCAACTAGGGTTTACTAACATCCTAATTAGTGATTTCACATGTAGACAACCTCTTATTAAGGTTATACATTGAATCAGCCTCAATTAGGGTTTACATCATGTATTGGGTCCATGCATTTGTTATGCATTAATGACTAGTACCATTAAAGGTATCTCCCACCTAATCACATTAGGTTTTCAAAAAGGTTTGATCAATTAGACCTTCAATAACATGAGGTATCCAATTGAATTAACCAAATTGAACCACACTCAATTCTAATCAATGGAACTTCAACCAATCGGATCATCAACTCAATCATCATTTGAATCATGGCTCACCCCTCAATTGGGACTTCAATTATGGTCTGATCTCAATGGGATTAGGGTTTATAAACACCAATTAGAGCTTTGAAGTTGATCATCAATCATGCTACTAATTGTGTTTCAATTGATTGCATTGGACCTTCAACCATTGAATTCATGGAACCAATCATCAATTGGACCTATGCTCATACTTCAATTGAGTTTAATAGGTCAACCTTCAACTAATTTGACCCTCAATTGGTCATCAATTAGGGCTTGATTCAATTGAATTAGGGTTTGGAATCGAAGATCCAACAACACTCATCAATGCAAGATTGGTTACTTTGAAACTATTGAACCATTATCCAAATTGGGTATGACCTGACCCCAAACGGTCTTGAGGTCGTTTGGATGACCTCCAAACGGTCTTGAGACCGTTTTCCCATCATATCACTCAAATCCAAGCCATCCAATTAAGGTTTGGATCATTGGATTGATCACCAAATCAGCATTGCATTGTATAACAGCTTGGTACCTTTAGACCTTCATACACCTAACCATACTCAACCCTAGACCTCCAAACGGTCTTGGGTGACCACCAAACGGTCTTGAGGTCGTTTGGATGACCTCCAAACGGTCTTGAGACCGTTTGCCCATCATATCACTCAAATCCAAGCCATCCAATTAAGGTTTGGATCATTGGATTGATCACCAAATCAACATTGCATTGTATAACAGCTTGGTACCTTTAGACCTTCAAACACCTAACCATACTCAACCCTAGACCTCCAAACGGTCTTGGGTGACCACCAAACGGTCTTGAGGTCGTTTGGATGACCTCCAAACGGTCTTGAGACCGTTTTCCCATTATATCACTCAAATCCAAGCCATCCAATTAAGGTTTGGATCATTGGATTGATCACCAAATCAACATTGCATTGTATAACAGCTTGGTACCTTTAGACCTTCAAACACCTAACCATACTCAACCCTAGACCTCCAAACGGTCTTGGGTGACCACCAAACGGTCTTGAGACCGTTTGGACGAGCTCCAAACGGTCTTGAGACCGTTTGGCCCATCCAACCTTTGGATTCTAGTGAAAAAACATCATGGATTGGTCTATCAAGTTGATCAACAAATCAGCACTACATTGCAATATGATTAGTACCTTTGGACCTTCAATTGGTCAACTATACTTGACCCCAGACCTCCAAACGGTCTTGAGGTGACCCCAAACGGTCTTGAGACCGTTTGGATGATCCCCCAAACGGTCTTGAGACCGTTTGGGCTAATCAACCCAAAATCTCAAATTAGCTCATTGTGATTTCAGCACTGATTTCAATTAGGGTTAGCCCAATTGATTAGCCTTCAACTCATGACTCGTTTGGAATTAATCCATCAAATTTGGTGAGTCATTAGATCACATAATAAGGAACAGTAATCCCAAACGTTCAACACTTGGTCAATGCACTCAAACGGTCTTGAGACCATTTTCCCAAAAAGTTCAATTAAATCAGATTGAAAATCAGCACTTAATCCAATTAGGTTTCCCTAATTGATTAGGCTTCAACTCACGATTCCTTTGGAGTTAATCCCTAAAATTTGGAAGGTTATTAATAAAAATAATTATGAACAGTAATCCCAAACGGTCAACGCTTGGTCAACCATCTCAAACAGTCTTGAAACCGTTTTATCAACCAGGTCAAGTTAATCAGGTTGAAAATCAGGACATAATTCAATCTGATTGCCTAATTGATTGGCCTTCAACTCTCGATTCCTTTGGAGTTAATCCCTCAAATTTGGAGGTTTATCATCCTACATAATTAGGAACAAAATTACCAAACGGTCAACGCTTGGTCAACCATCTCAAACGGTCTTGAAACCGTTTTCTCCCAAACGGTTTCAAACCGTTTGCCCTTAAACGGTTTGCTGAAACCGCATAGCCAATCAAATTAAAACGATTTGGAGTAGCTATCAAAACGGTTTTGCTTGGTAATTTTCTTTGGATAAGCATCTAGGATGATGTCATCATCCCCTTCCTTCGAACAACCAAGAACAGAAACCGTTCTTGATGGAAATTGCAGCAAAGAAACAAGAGTGTATCAAATTGAAGAAATCAATCAACAAAGCATAGAGAATTGATGCAATAGCAATGTTTAAGGGTTTGAGTTATAAAACCCGCCTCCAATTGAGCTCCAAAGCTCCAATCTCACGCCATTAATGGTGGATGAAGCTCTTGCAACTCCCCCTAGGCTCGTCCTCAAGCTTTTGATTGCAAAAGTTGGCTAGGGTTGAAGAGGAGATCGAAATAAGAAGGAATCCATAATTTATTTTCGATTTCCACCATGAAATCAAGGAGAACGAAGGTCAAGAGCTTACCCACAGGTTGGGGTTCGTCCTCCTGGTCCTCCCTAGCTTCCTTGGTCGGTTTCCAAGCTAAGAGAAGAAGTGGGGTCGAAATATCCTTTCATTTGGCTAGGAAAAGGCCTTTTTATAAAAATTCAATGAAAGAGAAAATGCATTATTAAAATGCATTTAATTCCAAAATTGGTGCCGCCTCTTCCCCCTCAAATTCTCCTCAAAATCCTTAAGGACGAGGCTATCTTCATTGCCTCTTATTCCTCTCCATTATCCATGATTTAAAGAAAATCAAATTAAGCACCTTAATGCTTATTATATTAATATCCATATGTGAGTGGGTTTTCTTTTCCTTATAATAATGGTGAGTGGAATTTCACCTACTTAGGATATTTTTGTTCCTTATCTTGGCAAAGGAACGTCCATCCTTATTCAAAATCAACCCAAAACATTTTGGTTAAAATCCCTTCAATTATTTTTATTCATTTTTGCCCTAAATCGAATTAGGGTTTCAATTAGGCATTAATCTTAATTATTTTAATATCAAGATTCTCTCTCCTCCAACTTAATTCAAATGAAGCACCCCTCTCATTTTATTTTCTCTACATGATGCCAAGAAACATTAGGGACCTTGTTGAAGTGGTAATTTGCATATTGAACCCTAGATTTTGGGTAAATTGCACTTTACTCCAAAACTAGGTTTTAATGCACAACATTGTCCAACAAGCTCTATCTTGGTGTCCAGGCTTGTGGAAACCATACTACTACATCATATTCATCCTTATGATGTCTCAACATCAGAGGGACATCTTATCATATGCAATTTGCAAGTTAACCCCTCAACTTGGGTAATTTGCACTTTAGTCCAAAACAAGCAATCATTGCTTTAACATTATTCAAACAGGACCAAAATTGAAACATAAGTTCCTCATGAGACCTAATCACTTTTAAAAAGATAAGATTAAGCATATAATCATCTTTCTTAATCAAAACACCTAGGGTTAAAGCATAACCCAGGTCGGGGATGTTACAAATTATAAACCCCTAACAAGGATTTCGTCCCCGAAATCCCAGATAAAGGAAACAGATATTATTCATTCATCATATCATCATGTCTCTTCATAATACCTCATTGTTATGGAGACTTCATAGAACTTTGATCAGCACAAAGTTCCTTCACACAATATTCTCATAGAGTGAATTGAGAACTTATCTTAAAGACATATTTAGTTGTTATGTTTATGCAAAGCATAAACCCCTAACATATGATGTTCATATCATTTTATATAATCAGACTGATTTCATAGTTGACCACTCCAGGTAGCCAATCTAAAACATCTGATAATTCTCAGATACCAGAATCTCTTATCTTGGTATCAGACACATGTGTTGAAAACACATCATATTCTCATATTCCTTTCATCATATTTACAACTTTATTGAACATGGATCATCTCCCTTGTTCTCTTTCTCATCATATGAGGGTCATACTTTTACTTCCTCATATACACATACTGATCTGAATTCATATCAGATCCCTCTTTCTTGTACTTAAGGTATGATACATTTATTCATTTCATATTTCTTATTTCATGATACTCATTAGATTGTATCAGAATGATTGCTTGATCAGGGCAATCAAAAAGATATCAATCTAAGAGTTTCCATACTCACTTTATCATCAATAGTTGTATACCTGATCAGGGTTTACAAGTACTGAGATCAAGTAGTATGCAATTACATGCTATCATATTTCTTGCTTTTCATATTATCATAACATAAGATTTAACATCCCTGGATTTTATCCAGGCATCTCTTCTATACCTCTTCCTCTTTCATAGAGGTATGATCAATATAGAGCATTTAAAAGAATACTGAATAGAATTCAAATTCTAGTTCTCATCATTTCTTCCCTATATGGCAACTAATAGGGAAAACAAAATCAACAATCCTCCTTTTTATAACAAAAAGGGTTTAGTGTACTCAACATGTACACATTTATAACATACCTTGTACTCATATCATGGTCTTACTAGTCTTATTACTGAAGCAAAAACTAAGCCATATAATCTTACAGGTGAAAGGTTAAGACCTTTGCACTTACTTAGTGGCTACTTCCCTGGTACACTAGGCATTTATTGCACTATTAGTACCAAAAACTTGGCCGTTTAAAACCATTAGGCAAATGTCTCTAGAATTATAGAGACCATTCCCTACTTCTCAGCTTATTGCCCCTTCTTGGGCACTACCATCACATATTTATTATCTGTCTGAACTCATGGCAGAGTCTACTTTCTTGCTATAAGTTAATCTTTTGCATATTTTCCCTTGTTCAAACATGACTAAGTCATTTAGGAACTCATTTAAAGCTCAAGCTTTCTGTATTAAGGACTGATAACCTAGGTTGTAAGCCTAGCATCCAGTCCACTCATATGCATTACTGTTGCCCTAATCTTCCCAACAAGAGCATGATCATAGGATTCTCTATCCTGATCAGGTCTTAATGGGGATTCTCAGGCACTCATTCTATTCTTGCATGATCCCTTGCACCTCTTCTTGGTGCAACAACATTGCCCTAAGCAATGTGTTCATTGTGCTCTCCAGTCATTTTAAACTTTACCCTTTCTCTGCACAAGCAGAAATCATTATAGGGTATACTGGAGGACACTAACACAGACTCAACAACTTAGTCCTATGTCTCTGTAGACTCAACGAACCTAGAGCTCTGATACCACTAATTGTAACGACCGTCTCGCGAAAATAGGATTAACTAATGCGGAAGCGAATTATTTGCAGCGGATTACTGAAAATCACTGAAAATTTAAAACCATTTATCAAGAGATCCATTCATAGGAAAACTCTTTCATTTAGAACCAAAGTAAAACATTACATCCTGGTTCATATATATACATATCATGCCTCTTTGCACAAAATCTCAGATCGGAGAATCAAAACACTAACTCCTAGGACCCGAGAGTACAGAGACGACTCATAGGACTATCTACACAAAACCAGACAGCCAATGTCTCCACCTGTTGGATCATTGTTGTCCCTATGACTGCTGCTGCTGTTGCTCACCCACTGAAAGGTTTCTTCCTCTTCTTCGGCGATTACCTAAAAATTTAATCCCACGGGGGTGAGAAATTATAAAAATTGTCCCAGCGAGAGATATAACTCTCCGCCAGAAACATTGTTATTGCTGATAATAGAATAACACTGAGCAGTAGAATTATATTTACTCAACAGCAGGTAAATCATTGAATAAGATATGCAGAGCAGTATTCTCTTGCAATCATTTCAATTATAACTTCATTAAGCAGCAAGTCATTCATTTAAGAAGGAATATGAAGAACATGTATATCATTTATCCAACTATGATATAATAGACCATGTATCATCAACCATTGATTCTCGCAATTCAACCCTAAGCAAATATGCTACATGGCTGATTACGTTTTACAATCATACTTATGCCCTGAGGAGATGAGGTATACCGCTCATACTCCAACCGACCACGGTTACGTAAAGCATCGGTACCACACATAGGTCAATGGAAGAGCCGGATTCCCATGACCTCAACTATCTCGGTCAGTACGAGATAACATGCAGGACATCTTGTGTCTCTGCTAGATATCTTTCCAGGGTATACTGGCAACATCTCTATTAGAGTTATAGCCCATAGCATATACTCTCTTCAGGATATGGCCCGTAGCCAATGCCCGGTATTATTTTGTGGAGTCATGGCCCGTAGCCATGCTCTTATTGGGGTATGGTCTGTAACCAATCTCGTTCATAGGACATAGCCCGTAGCAATGCCTATGGGGCATAAGGATATAATTTCCCAATTACCCCCACATATTCAAAAATATGTGTTCCGAGTAAACTCGTTTCACCATTCAGCTAATTCTGACGCTGATGGATCTGTGATCAGGGCAACTACATTATATGGTATCACTTGATTAATTAAGTACATTATCATATTCTTTTAGCATCAGCCAAGTTTCCAAACATAACTTAATAAGACAAATGCTATAAAGAAAACATGTACTATTTCCATTAATCACTTCTCAGTCTTTATAAGACATGGGGATCTCAGTCCCTCATTTCAATACTGGGAATTTTCATTCCTTTGCAACTCAATGCCATAATCATATGGTTCTGGGTATTCAAACCCTTAGCTCATCATTGAGCATTATTACCACTTTTTCAGGTAATTATCACCTTCAGGTCACCTGACCAAGGTAAATATGATGCTTATTACATAAACATCTTCTCATGGCACTTAAGGCCCATTACTTCTCTTATTACCTCATACTAGGCAATAAGGTATAGCATGGCACAGAAGGCCCAATAAACAATGTCAATACATAAAATGTCATAGCTCATACCTGGCTATGTTCATCATCACATCATACCTGCATGGTTAGTACAGATGATAATACATCAATTTCATATCAGCACCATGCAAAACAATATATAACATCATTATTCAAGGGTAACACCACTATTCCCTTACCAGGGTTAGGGTTTCCCATTTCTCATTAATTCAGACCCTCTTGAGTTAACCAACTTTATCTTGTATTAAGGTATTTCCCCTCTTAATACATTCCATCACAGAATACTCACCCTTAGCATATAATGCATAGGCCACACATTAGAATTGTCCAGCTATCTCACATGATATGGACTTATCTTAGTTTAAGGCATAACTTTATTATAAAGTTGCCTATAAACAATCGCAATGATACACCCTCAACTAGGGTTTCACAAGGATACACCCTCAACCAGGGTTCACAATGATACACCCTCCACTAGGGTTTCACAAGGTTACACCCTCAACCAGGGTTCACAATGATACACCCTCCACTAGGGTTTCACAAGGTTACACCCTCAACCAGGGTTCACAATGATACACCCTCCACTAGGGTTTCACAAGGATACACCCTCAACTAGGGTTTACTAACATCCTAATTAGTGATTTCACATGTAGACAACCTCTTATTAAGGTTATACATTGAATCAGCCTCAATTAGGGTTTACATCATGTATTGGGTCCATGCATTTGTTATGCATTAATGACTAGTACCATTAAAGGTATCTCCCACCTAATAACATTAGGTTTTCAAAAAGGTTTGATCAAAAAGACCTTCAATAACATGAGGTATCCAATTGAATTAACCAAATTGAACCACACTCAATTCTAATCAATGGAACTTCAACCAATTGGATCATCAACTCAATCATCATTTGAATCATGGCTCACCCCTCAATTAGGACTTCAATTATGGTCTGATCTCAATGGGATTAGGGTTTATAAACACCAATTAGAGCTTTGAAGTTGATCATCAATCATGTTACTAATTGTGTTTCAATTGATTGCATTGGACCTTCAACCATTGAATTCATGGAACCAATCATCAATTGGACCTATGATCATACTTCAATTGAGTTTAATAGGTCAACCTTCAACTAATTTGACCCTCAATTGACCCTCAATTGGTCATCAATTAGGGCTTGATTCAATTGAATTAGGGTTTGGAATCGAAGATCCAACAACACTCATCAATGCAAGATTGGTTACTTTGAAACTATTGAACCATTATCCAAATTGGGTATGACCTGACCCCAAACGGTCTTGAGGTCGTTTGGATGACCTCCAAACGGTCTTGAGACCGTTTTCCCATCATATCACTCAAATCCAAGCCATCCAATTAAGGTTTGGATCATTGGATTGATCACCAAATCAGCATTGCATTGTATAACAACTTGGTACCTTTAGACCTTCAAACACCTAACCATACTCAACACTAGACCTCCAAACGGTCTTGGGTGACCACCAAACGGTCTTGAGGTCGTTTGGATGACCTTCAAACGGTCTTGAGACCGTTTTCCCATCATATCACTCAAATCCAAGCCATCCAATTAAGGTTTGGATCATTGGATTGATCACCAAATCAACATTGCATTGTATAACAACTTGGTACCTTTAGACCTTCAAACACCTAACCATACTCAACCCTAGACCTCCAAACGGTCTTGGGTGACCACCAAACGGTCTTGAGGTCGTTTGGATGACCTCCAAACGGTCTTGAGACCGTTTTCCCATCATATCACTCAAATCCAAGCCATCCAATTAAGGTTTGGATCATTGGATTGATCACCAAATTAACATTGCATTGTATAACAGCTTGGTACCTTTAGACCTTCAAACACCTAACCATACTCAACCCTAGACCTCCAAACGGTCTTGGGTGACCACCAAACGGTCTTGAGACCGTTTGGATGAGCTCCAAACGGTCTTGTGACCGTTTGGCCCATCCAATCTTTGGATTCTAGTGAAAAATCATCATGGATTGGTCTATCAAGTTGATCAACAAATCAGCACTACATTGCAATATGATTAGTACCTTTGGACCTTCAATTGGTCAACTATACTTGACCCCAGACCTCCAAACGGTCTTGAGGTGACCCCAAACGGTCTTGAGACCGTTTGGATGATCCCCCAAACGGTCTTGAGACCGTTTGGGCTAATCAACCCAAAATCTCAAATTAGCTCATTGTGATTTCAGCACTGATTTCAATTAGGGTTAGCCCAATTGATTAGCCTTCAACTCATGACTCGTTTGGAATTAATCCATCAAATTTGGTGAGTCATTATATCACATCATAAGGAACAGTAATCCCAAACGGTAAATGCTTGGTCAACGCACTCAAATGGTCTTGAGACCGTTTGCCCAAAAAGTTCAATTAAATCAGATTGAAAATCAGCACTTAATCTAATTAGGTTTCCCTAATTGATTAGGCTTCAACTCACGATTCCTTTGGAGTTAATCCCTCAAATTTGGAGGGTTATTAATAAACATAATTATGAACAGGAATCCCAAACGGTCAACGCTTGGTCAACCATCTCAAATGGTCCTGAAACCGTTTTCTCAACCAGTTCAAGTTAATCAGGTTGAAAATAAGCACATAATTCAATCTGATTGCCTAATTGATTGGCCTTCAACTCTCGATTCCTTTGGAGTTAATCCCTCAAAGTTGGAGGGTTATCAGCCTACATAATTAGAAACAAAATTCTCAAACAGTCAACGCTTGGTCAACCATCTCAAACGGTCTTGAAACCATTTTCTCCCAAACGGTTTCAAACCGTTTTCTCCCAAACGGTTTCAAACCGTTTTCCCTTAAACGGTTTTCTGAAACCGCATAGCCAATCAAATTAAAACGATTTGGAGTAGCTATCAAAACGGTTTTGCTTGGTAATTTTCTTTGGATAAGCATCTAGGATGATGTCATCATCCCCTTCCTTCGAACAACCAAGAACAACAACCGTTCTTGATGGAAATTGCAGCAAAGAAACAAGAGTGTATCAAATTGAAGAAATCAATCAACAAAGCATAGAGAATTGATGCAATAGCAATGTTTAAGGGTTTGAGTTATAAAACCCGCCTCCAATTGAGCTCCAAAGCTCCAAGCTCACGCCATTAATGGTGTATGAAGCTCTTGCAACTCCCCCTAGGCTCGTCCTCAAGCTTTTGATTGCAAAAGTTGGCTAGGGTTGAAGAGGAGATCGAAATAAGAAGGAATCCATAATTTATTTTCGATTTCCACCATGAAATCAAGGAGAACGAAGGTCAAGAGATTACCCACAGGTTGGGGTTCGTCCTCTTGGTCCTCCCTAGCTTCCTTGGTCGGTTTCCAAGCTAAGAGAAGAAGTGGGGTCGAAATAGCCTTTCATTTGGCTAGGAAAAGGCCTTTTTATAAAAATTCAATGAAAGAGAAAATGCATTTAATTCCAAAATTGGTGCCGCCTCTTCCCCCTCAAATTCTCCTCAAAATCCTTAAGGACGAGTCTATCTTCATTGCCTCTTATTCCTCTCCATTATCCATGATTTAAAGAAAATCAAATTAAGCACCTTAATGCTTATTATATTAATATCCATATGTGAGTGGGTTTTCTTTTCCTTATAATAATGGTGAGTGGAATTTCACCTACTTAGGATATTTTCGTTCCTTATCTTGGCAAAAGAACGTCCATCCTTATTCAAAATCAACTCAAAACATTTTGGTTAAAATCCCTTCAATTATTTTTATTCATTTTTGCCCTAAATCGAATTAGGGTTTCAATTAGGCATTAATCTTGATTATTTTAATATCAAGATTCTCTCTCCTCCAACTTAATTCAAATGAAGAACCCCTCTCATTTTATTTTCTCTAAATGATGCCAATAAACATTAGGGACCTTGCTGAAGTGGTAATATGCATATTGAACCCTAGATTTTGGGTAAATTGCACTTTACTCCAAAACTAGGTTTTAATGCACAACATTGTCCAACAAGCTCTATCTTGGTGTCCAGGCTTGTGGAAACCATAATAATACATCATATTCATCCTTATGATGTCTCAACATCAGAGGAACATCTTATCATATGCAATTTGCAAGTTAACTCCTCAACTTGGGTAATTTGCACTTTAGTCCAAAACAAGCAATCATTACTTTAACATTGTTCAAACAGGACCAAAATTGAAACATAAGTTCCTCATGAGCCCTAATCACTTTTAAAAAGATAAGATTAAGCATATAATCATCTTTCTTAATCAAAACACCTAGGGTTAAAGCATAATCCAGGTCGGGGATGTTACAGGAAAAGTCAATCGAGAACTGATCAGGACAACAAACCGACCGGTTCAGAAGTGAACCGACCGTTTCATGGGTCCCAACCGATCGGTTGAGGTGTCAATCGACTGGCTCAGGTCCCCAACCGACCATTTCAGAAATGAAACGATCGGTTCAGGTTGCGGAGTTGGTTATTTCTGTGGAAAATCTTGAACCCTTCTACTCTTGCTTTAGTCCTGTATTGCCCGAGATGGAGAACCATGTCCCATGACCCTCCTATATATAGGGGTATTGTGGGCTTCTCAAAGTACAACTCAGTGCAACCAGTTTCTCTGTAAAGTTGTCGTTCTCTCTGGTTTTGGAAACCGAGAGAGCCCGAGCAACTGCTACCCGATAAGGGAGGCACAACAAGGGAAAGACAATTGCAGCGTGACTGGTGGCAGGAGAGTGTGTCAGTGACTAGTACACTGACAGGAGGGTGCGACTCCTTCCAATTCCTTGTGGGACAAGGAGATTGGAGTTCTAGGTGGTCCGTGTGGACTACTTCAGAGGCGGGAGATTTCTGCCGCTCAGAGGACAGTTGTCAGTCCCGACAGTCCCGGTGAGACCAGGAGTCGTCAGTCCCAGTGCGACCAGGAGCTGCACAGACACCGTCTAAGATCGGAGGTGAAGACCGCGCAAGCCGTGAGGTATTGTCGCTGAGCAAGCCTTAGGACAAGGTATGATTCCACAAACCATCATTTTCTATTGTATATACGTTGATGCATTTCCTTGTTCTGGGTTTGGGGAGGAAAAAAAATTGTTTCCGCTGCCTTCTCTGCCTCCCCTAAAACCCAACACACCTGACTAGGGAAATAACAAGAATGTACATACTCTTAGCATATGTATGATCTCATTGTTCATGTCCTCAACATGAAGACATACGTCATTGAGTATTGTCATTCTTTATACATTCATTTTTCTCCATCATTTATCTCATAATCAATTGAGCTAGATTAAATTGCAAGCTTGCCTTTGATATTTGTCAAATCAATCAAAACATATGCCAATCCAATCATCATATGATTGGCTCTCTGGGCATACATACCAACAGACTCCCACTTACACTTAGAGCCAATCACCTTTGAATCATATTCTTAGTTATCTCTAAACATGTCCCACATGTTTCTGTTGCGCTAGTGCTAATCCAGTGAGTTAGCAACATTTTGCTTTAGTCAGTATATTGCATGTTTCACATCTCCTTGTTGTACGACATTTCGTATGAGATGGAGTTGTCATAATATTCTATCTGATATTCCTTGCCTAACAATTAACTCCATAGTTTGACTTAGTATTACTACTCTGTCATCAATGGTTGGAATATCTATAAGTTCATATGTATCAACTTATAGATCCATATAGTATCCTCTGTTATTCATAACACAAGGATACTCGGCAATCCCTTTTAGAATTAAATGGCTTTTAATTATACTCAGAACGTTTCCATTTAACAACATATGTTCACTTTTATATCTTGAATATAACTTTTTTATTTTGCATTTTGCGATCATTTTTCTGTCATTTTGGAAGCTTGCATCAGTGTAACTCATTTACACTCAACTCTTCCTTTTATTACCACAGAACAAATCCTTTAATACTTCATAAGTACTTAAATGAGTTCTTTATGGTATTCCAGTGACTCTCACTGGAATTAGATAGACATCCACTTGTTATGTCCATTACATACAAGATAACTAGATGAGCATATCATATTGTCATGTCCAATACATACAAGATGATGAATGCATGTGTATTTTCTTGTCATGTTTGATACATACAAGATAATGGGATGATTACATACATGATAGATCCAATTGTGAATGCATAAGGCATCTATCTATGTGTTCCTATTCTTCATAAGAATTTGGGACACGTGGCATCTTGAGAGACTAACTCCATGTAACATGGACAAGTTTTCTCCTACTGAATCTTTGCATATTGAACCCTTTAGTACAGACTAGCAATGTATGCTATCTCTTTATTAGGTCAAGAGATTTTCGAGAACTATCTCTATAGGTCTCTACTCCTATCACATAGGACATTTCTCTATACTCCTCAAAGAAGGTATTTATTTTGTTTTATTCCTCATCATAATGTGGAATATGAATACGCTCCCACTAAATCTTTGTAATCATAGATCCTTTCTTTATTTTGATATATCAGTCAAACCTTTTGACTATATAATCAAAGTAAAGAATCCAATTCTGAGATGTTTGTATTTAATCAATCATATTGATTAAACTCTTGTAACTTAGGGGCCGTTTGGGTAGACTCATCGTAACTACTATAGTAATTCACGAATTCTGGGATTTTGATTACAGAACTAATGAAGTCAGTAATGGTTAATTGCCTTGTTCGAATGACTGTGAACTTGGAAATACAACAATCGGTAATTTGCTAATCTTTGTGTATCCCATTGTTCCTGCAATCTGTGCCGGGCAGATTAGGTAGCAAGATGGCAGTCTGAAGTTGTTTTTGCTACTATTGATGCAAAGACTGGTGGGCGGCAAGGTCGGTAGTAGAGTCACCGCCGTCTGTCCTCTTTGAACACCTTAGGAAGAGCTTGGAGAACAGAGACGGAAGGCCACGACCAGCAGACCATGTGTGAATGAAGAACCGCACACTTGTTTCCCAAAGCTTGCTCACGTATCCACCAATTGATGGCTGGAGATTCAGGTGAACCCGGTGACAGAGATCTGGGCAACTGGACTCGAGGTTTGGGTGAACCCCTATGATGGAGCAGCAACCGTGGTTGTGGGCGAACACGCCAAGCAACGGCATCTCAACAGAACATCGAGGAAGGATCAACGACATCAAGTCGTCAGGAACTCAATGCACAGCGGCGGCGACGCCATTAGTGGAGAAGAGGATGGTGGGGCGGAAGAGGAGAGTTTGGGTAGTAGGGAAGGTGGAGAGACGGACATGAAGGAGACTAGAGGTGGAGGAAAGGTCGAGGGAGGAGAAGCAAAGGGATCCGTAGGAGATGATCCAGGGAGGAGGACAGCTGTATCAAGAAAGAAGTGAGGCTGTCACGGCCTCACGGGGCAGAACCCGTGCCGAGCGAGAAAGAGGACCGATGGAGGGATTCCAAATCTCTCCATTTTTGGCGTATTTCCAGAAGGTCGTCAAATAAAAGGGGCGAGAATACCGTATTTAGACTATCATAATGTATAAAACCACCCAGTAGCATCCAAACGGTTTAATTACAAATGTTGTAGTTGGAATACCAAAACAGAATACAATACCTCCTCCAATTACTCCACCCAAATGGCCCCTTATAGACTGCATTTGCATTAACAGAATTATAAAAACCATCAGATTGTGTCACGTACCCAGCCTCATGTTATTCCTTCTAGGAATGTGGTTTTAATATCCATATAGCAAATTTCATAGTCTTTAAGTTCCAATAGAAAGCATGATCCTTTATGGCCTATAGCCACTACAATTGGTTAAATAAAATCATCAGGTTCAACACCTTGAACTCACTTGAATTTATCTCAACCAATCTGCTCTTCAAATGTCATCCATGTCAGTCTTAACTCTTAAGACCCAGTTGTACTTATGGGTTTTATCCCTATAAGTGCTACCATTAATGTCATACCTTATTTGGTTCACATGGAAGTCATTTTGGATCTTATGGCTTCAAGCCATAACTCAAAATCTGGTTCCTCAACATCATCTAGATAGATTATTGGCTCATCATCATATAACCTATTCAACACCTTTGAGTTTGTAGGATATCATTATCCATCAAGCTCAAGGTGTTTTTACTAGATATATGAGGTGTATCTATTACATAAGGTATTTGAGATTCCACAACACTTGTGATTCTTAATCTCCTTTTATACATTTATTTAGTGTAAAGCATGTTCTTTAGAAGAATTCCAAAACATTAGTTATTTGTTTGATGATCATGCTCTTACTATATAGAGTATGATTCCCTCTTTGATTTAGACATCATTATGCCTTAATCATGAGTTCTCTATGATACACTATCATAGTTACTCACAAGATCATCAAACATTTGGTTTAAGTATCTCGTTCATTGATCATATCAAGAATTAATACTTTTTACCAAGTTTGTTCTTCATTTATGATACTCTTGAACATTTCAAGATATCCATATCTGAAGTATTATCATTTACTCCAATAGGTATGTATATACATCAATATGTATTATACCTAATAGAATAGTCATTCTCCCACTACATCTAGTGAAGATTGACTTGTCATCATGCCCAATAAATAAGACATTCATATCTCTTAATGGTTCATTAACCAAGAGATTCTAGTTTATCCATCAACATGGAACCTAGAGATGAATTTCTCATTCATTCATTTAGATGATAATGCTAATTTATTGTTTGAGTCATAAATAACTTTTAGGTATTACTATTTTATCTCATGCATACCAAGTACTATAAGATAAATAAGGCATTTCCATAAAAGATCATATCTTAAAAATTGAAACATGAACTTTATTGATGGACATCCTTGTCATTACAAGATGCCGAAATAAAATATTTCTATTTATTGTCAACATGAAATATCAGTGCATAACTCTATTACATGCCCTTTCGGCAGAAATAAACTAAAAGGTACTACTGTCTATGGCAGCAACACTTGCTCCAATGTTGATGAGTGTTCCTTCTTGGTCCTTTCATAAAGATCATCACTTCTTTTCAGATCCTACACATCATATATGTCATATCTATATCTTGGTATCATATACCTAAGATAAAGAAGCATTTTAAGATTATTTCATAATACCTGAGGTGGAGACTTCCATCCCCTCCTTGTAATTTCTCTTCCAATGTCATGTCTCATGACAATGGTGACATTTGCCTCCCTTATTCACCCCTCCCATATCTTTGAGAATTGAAGATGACTTGGGTTGCTAGCTAGCATCAGAACCTTTCTTTGCTTTGCCCTTACCCTTGCCTGTAGACTTTCCCTTCTTTCTGCTGATCATCATCACAGATTTGGGTTTTTCTTTCTTCATATGTGCCTCAGCTGTCCTCAACATGCCCAACAACTCTGTCAGTGGCCTGTCAAAGTTGTTCATGTTGTAGTTCATCACAAACTGACTATATGATTCTGACAATGATTGCAATATCACATCAGTAGCCAAATCTTGGCTCAGAGGGAATCCCAATCGAGTTAGGTTCTCTACATACCCAATCATCTTGAGTGTGTGAGGGCCTACTGGATCTCTTTCTATCATGACGCACTTGAAAAATTCCTTAGATACTTGATATCTCTCTTGTCGTGCTTGGTCTTGATACATGTTCTTGAGATGTTGAACCATCTCAATGACGTCCATGTTCTCATGTTGTCTCTACAACTCATAGTTCATTGAGCACAACATCAAGCACATTACATCAATGGCATCCTCCAGTATGCTTCTTGTAAGTATCCCTTTCAGCCTACGGTGCGGTGGGAGCAGGTTCATCTAGTTCTGGTGTATCTAGGACATAGAGTTTTTTCTCTTGAGTGAGAACAGTTCTCAACGTCCTAAACCAGTTATGGAAGTTGTTCCCATTTAGCTTGTCCTTCTTAAGGACCGATTGCAATGAAAAGTGATTGTTGTTGGTAGCCATTTATTCTACAAAAATGAAATTTGCAATTTTAGTCCAAAACTCTTTTGATTTTATTTGATTTGAAAATTGAAGATATAATTAGATATTTAATTAATTATCGCTCCCACTATTTTGATCAAATTGATAGCCCTCACCATCAATTCAGAAGATTGCAGTGTACAACCTTCTAGTGAGCCAAGATCCAAAACAATTGAGTTATTACCCGGCCAATGCCAGCGTCCATAATCAATTATTAAGGTAGGTAACATTTACCAATTGCATCATACACAATTCTTAGATAGATGATATGCACAACTCTTTGTCATAGTCATCTACATGCCTCTAAGTTCTTAATCTCATTAAGACTATAGTTAAGCCTGACCCAAAATCCAACATGATAGGAGTGCACCCCACTTGGTGGGCCTACACAACTACCATCACACTTCCACGAGATAGAGAGTGTGCCACCCTTGGGATGCCCACACTTGTTGATCAAGCTTTTCATGTGTGCTACTTATGGAAGGCATCTAAGACTTAATATTATATTGAGGGGTTTTAATATGCTTATATATGCATATATGTATCCAATCACCACATATATAGTATGTATCATATACATGTTATATCCCACAAATGAAAACATACAATAATGATAAAGCGATGATTATGGCCATCCTATTATAGTTCCTTGAAGCCACAAGGAGCTACGGACATCCAAGGTCTACATCACATGCAACTTGTTGTTGATGAAGATATGTGCTTAGGCCGTTCCAGGTTGATCAGCTCATCCTATGACTGGTCAGTTCACCTCCTGGTCGGTCGGTTGGTTGTCACCAACTGATCATCTGGATCCTCCAGATGGTTGGTTCGCCAGGTCATCGAGCTCCTCATTAGGCCACAAATTGCTCCTCAGTCGATCATCTCGATCCATCAAATGGTCATCTTCAGTCTTCATCATAACAAGAAATAAAGCTAATCCTATTTTACATAATCTTTGTGAAACCTCGAGTTACATTTGAGGGGAGAAAAGGTAGAAGAGAATATCGAGTTATCTCGAGTTATATTCAGAATAGAAGAAGAGGGCTCGATGCACAGACTGAGATGCAAACAACCATAACCAACCACACACATGCATATAGGGTTTGTAGGAAATAATTGTGCTACACATCTCCCATCAAAACCATTTTAGGGCGACGTGTATCGATTGCATATATATACCATATCATATATGTAGATATTAGTTTGGGATCATGTGGTATTAATTGGATATTCACATTGAGTCATTTAAATATTCACATCGTATGCAAAATCGGATATTCACATTAAGTCATTTAAATATTTGCATCATATGTAATAAATAAAAGACGATAAAACCAAAATCTGATCATATCGATTATCCCAAAACATACAGTATTGATGTGGCTCTGATACCACTATTGGGTTTTACGTGGTCATAGTAGGCAACAGAAACAAAAAATTTAATTGACCATAAACCCATAACCAGCAGATCACATCAATATCTATGTAATGGTAAGGATAGTTTTAGCAAGATATACCTGGTCCTGAGGCTTGCTCAGTGACAATACCTCACAGCTAGTGCGGTCTTGAACCACCTGTATTTGACGGCGTCTCTATAGCTCCTAGTTTTGACCCAGACTGTGGTTGACTATCGTCCTCCTGAGTGGCAAAAGTCTCCCACCTCTATAGATAGTCCACACAGACTACCAGGAACTCTAGTCATCCTGAAGAACAGACTAGAAGGAGTTGTCTCTTTTTATCGGTGCATTAGTCACTGACACACTCTCCCACAACCAGTTGCTTTTTTGCAGTAGTCTTCCCCTCACTGTTCCTCCCTGGATGGGTAGAACTTGCTTGGGCTCTCTCTGTTACCACTACCAGAGAGGACAACAACTTTGTAGAGTAACTGATTATCTGAGTTGTGTCTCTGGAGAATCCTCCTGTAGCCCTCTATTTATAGTAGAGGGTTGGGTCAGGGTTCCCAATCTGTATAGGACTAGAATGGTCTGTAATTTCCATGAACAATTTGCACTGCGGCAGGTGAACCAGTCATTTCATAAATGAAATTTACATTTGTCAAGGTGAGCTTATCAGTTCACTTGTGAACCGGTCAGTTCACTTAGTGAACTAGTCCTTCCACTTCCCAGACTTGCCCACAATTGACTTTTCTTATTCATTTCTAATTAATGCAAAGATTAATTCTTGTCCCAATCGAATTGAACAAGTGAAACAGAAAATGTTTTCTCACAAAATGGGACAACCCAACACTACTCACTTCGACAAGTGAACCGATCGATTCACCAGAGTTAACCGGTCATCTCACTGACCATGAGTTGATCAGTTCACCCAGTGAACCAGTCAGTTGGTGGTCCAAGTTGTGTAGAACACATTCAATTCAGTTCTCAATCAATCTAACACTCTAATCAGTTGGTTCAACACTTGAACTTGATAATTTTGAGTCAAGTCTATTGATTGAATGTTTTATTGAGTACCTAAATACTTTAGTAATCAATTAAAACATCATTCATGGATAAACTCCTCTTCCAGGTTAATCCTTTGTGTGTGACCCTATAGGTCCCATTTTACATTGGCAGTGAATGTCCATAACTAGCTTAAGACATCACAAGTAAAGAGTGGCACCTAGTCATACATCATTGCTACCCAAGTGAAAAGGAAAGTTGGAGAATAACTTTCAATCCTACAGTCTATGATTGGTGATCCAGTGAATGTATAATTCATTTGTCTTTGATATCCTGAATGAACTCAAGGCATGGAGTTGTCATCCTTTCAACGTTCATTCATGTTTCTTGAACTAGAGTAGACTGTCTGAGATATGTGTGACATCAATATCATATATTGATTCACATGTGCATGTGCATGCCTTTCTCAGTCTCGCTTATCAAGTGTCGTGGACATCATACTCCTTTAGGAGGGACAAATCCCATATCTATCACTCACATTCTATCTCATGCGTCAAAGCCACCCAATCATCAACATTATAATAACCCATGTTTCAGTGTTGTGTTTGATGATGTCAAGTATACCCAATCACATTCGATGAGTGCAGTGATTTTAGGTCTAAGAATCACAATCATCACCATCAGTATGATATGACTCTAACTACCATGTCATGGTTCCATGTGTCACTTTCACGGTGGGTCTATCTGATACATTGTTCTCCAACATGTATATGTGTGCTTGGTTTGATATCATATATCATGACTAATGAGACATTGTCATCAACCAACACACACTGTAGTCTTGATGTGTCATTATTGTCTATCAACCTTCCACAATGACATCTGACTAGGGACATAACGAGAATTTACATACTCTTAGCATCTGTATGATCTCATTGTTCAGGTCCTCAACATGAAGACATACGTCATTGAGTATTGTCATTCTTTAGACATTCATTCTTTTCCATCATTTATCTCATAATTGATTGAGCTAGAATAAATTGGAAGCTTGCCTTTGATATTTGTCAAATCAATCAGAACATATGCCAATCTAATCATCATATGATATGCTCTCTGGGCATACATACCAACAGGTACCTGGCTTGGGATTGTTCTTGAACACTTAATATCACTTAGGATGTAAGTGTATAGTTTGTATTTGGATCATTCAATTAATAAATAAGTGATGTGTCTAAGATCTACCCCTTTTATGATATAAGGATGTTTGTGTCTCTTATCCACTCATAACTAGTTTAACATGTCATAATGAACCTTAACCTTATTTTCCCTATTATCTATTAGCCTCAAAACCTATTCGAGATTTACTCATTAGGAGTAAATCTTGGATGGTCCCTTATTTGGGATTGTTCTTGAACATTTAATATCACTTAGGATGCAAGTGTACAATGTGTATTTGGTTTTCAGGATGTTTTGTCTATATTTTCCTATTTGTTCTCTAAGTACATATGTAGGTGGATATATTCCCATATACATCATTGTTCTTGGAGAACTGCATGGAAATGTTATTGAAATTTTCTTGAAAATGAAATACATGTTATACACTTACTAATGAGATTAGGCGTTCAAGAATGGGATACCACAGTCATTACTGAACCCTATACCCTAATTTGTAAACAATAAACCCTAAATCCTAATATGTAAAACTTAAACCCTAATCTGCAAGCCATTATCCCTATACCCTAAATGATAAGCCCTTTTATGTAAACCCTTATCCCTAAAACCTAAATGATAAACCCTGGTATCTAAATCCTATTCTCTAAACACTTGATTCAATACTTGTTTTCTCTATGATCATAGAATTGATAGATCATTGATGTCCATTCTAAATTTATGAATTCTGGAGTTTATTACTGGTCTTGATCGGTTTATAAGATTTATGGAGGAACATAGGAAATGACATAATATACATTCTATTGTCCATGTAGGAATTGCAGTAACAACTTGAATATCAAGATTGTTGACCGAATTGGAGGTCATGTCATGTGCAATGGGATTGTACATGGCTACACAAAATGGTGCGAGCATGGAGAGATTCTAGCTATGAATTAGTAGATGTCAATAGCAGTACTTGTATTGAAAAAGAAATTTCTGACGGTGATGTAGATGTGAATGACACAATTCTGATGCTAGATTGTTGTGGGGTAAATTTTACCAATCCACTTTCCTTATTTAGATATATTATGCATCGTGTTGAGATACCATTATATTTTAGGTTGTTAGAGTTTACAAATATGAGCATTGTGTTGAGATTGTATACTCTAAAGGCTAACAATAGACGGAGCGACAAAAGCTTCATTTCATTGTTGTCTTTGTTGAAAGAAATTATTCCTGAAGGCAACGAGCTTCCAATGTCAACATGTGAATTAAAGAAAGTGTTGTTCCCAATGGGAATGAAGGCTAAGAAGATACATGCATACTCGAACAATTGTGTGTTGTTTCAAAAGGACTATATTGATTTTGAAATATTGTCCAAAATGTGGGGTGTCAAGGTATAAAATGATGACTTTATGGAAGTCCAAAACTGGCTCTCTTATCAAGGTGATGTGGTATCTACCTATAATACCATTATTTCAATGCTTTTTTGCCAATACCATGGATGAAAATATTTAACTTGACATGCAAAGTCAAAGAAAAACAATGATGAGATCCTACGACATGTGTCTAATTCCCCACAATGAAAGGATATTGATTTATTGTACCCTTAATTTGGTGAAGAAGTAAAGAATCTAAGACTTTGTACTGACAGATAAATCCATACAACACATTGAACAGGCAACATAGCACTTGGTCTATTTTGATTATTATATACAATCTTCCTCCTTGATTGTGTATGAAAAACAAGTATGTCATGTTGTCCTTGTTCATATAGGGCCCAAACAACCTGGCAATGATATCGATGTTTATCTGTAACCTCTGATTGATAACTTAAATAAACTATGGGGACAAGGTGTGATGACCTATGGTGCTCTGGGCAGAGAGATTTTTTTTCATGCATGTTGTTTTGCACTACTAAAGACTTTCCTATATTTGAGAATTTATCTAGATATAAGATAAAAGGATGCAAAGAATTCCCTATATGTGAGGAGAACATTAATTCAATATGACTAAAATATGGTGGCAAGACTATATATCTTGGTCATCGAAGGTTTCTTCCAAAAGTCCATGCTTACCGAAGGTTGCACAAAGCATTCAATGGAGGAATTAGGAATGAAGTGCCCCTAAACCTATACCTGGGGAGGTTTTCTATGAAAGAGTAAAAAACTTTGTTAATGCATATGGTAAGATATTACAATGTACTATTCCCACAAAAAGTGACAAATCTTTATACTAGAAGAGGTCAATAATCTAGGATCTTCCTTATTGGAGTTCTTTGGTAGTTAGGCATTGTACTAATGCCATGCATGTTGAGAAAAATGTTTGTGATAGCATCATTGGTACTATGTTGAATATACTATGTAAGAATAAAATGGCATCAAATCTAGATATGGACCTATGTTCCATGGGTATAAGGAAATAATAAACAATAGAAGTTAGTGGTGATCTAAAACCATATTTACCTCTTACTTGTTACATGTTGTCTAGATAGGAGAAGAGAATATTTTGTGTGTGCTTACTTGATGTTAATGTACCCCATGGATACTCTTCCAATATCTGTAGATTAGTATCAATGATGGACCTGAATCTAATAGGTCTTAAATCTCATGATTGTCACACTCTAATGCATAATATTGTTTCTGGCTCAACGAATATTTTTTGAGATTATATGATCTATATTGTCAAAGAATGTAGGGTTTGCAATCACCATGCTTGGTTTCTTCTTCAACACTCTATGCAACAAAGTTTTGATCCTGAGAATCTCAATAAGTTTCAAAGAGAAGTGGCTATTACCTTGTTCCAACTTGAGATGTATTTTCCTCCTTCATTCTTTGATATCATGGTACACCTTATTGTCCATTTGATTAGGGAAGTGGAAATGTTGGGACCAATTTTCTTGCATTGGATGTATCCTTTTGAACAATACATGATATCTTTAAAGGTGATGTTTGAAACTTTCAACGGCCTGAAGGGAGTATTATAGAGAGTTATGTGTATAGGGAGGCTATGGACTTTTGCATTCACTTTTTGAGCTTTAATGAATCTTCTAGAAACAAAAAGAATATTGATCCCTATGTCGAAAAAGGGACTTTAGGAGAATGAGTTAAAGTAATCATTCATGAGATGTCATAACATGCACACTTGTATATTTTACACAACATTGACAAAGTGATTATTTATATAACCAATTCCATCAGGACAAAATATCCTCAAGCTAGTTCAATGTGGCTTGCTAGAGAGCATAATAGGATATTTATTAGCTGGTTTGAAGATGAAGTCTCATGCAAACTATCTCAAAAACCAAATAAGGTTGCGGAAAATATCAAATGGATCGCCTTTAAACTAAAAATGAATGTTATGTGTTACGAAGGGTTTGACATAAATGAATTTTAATGTTACACAAAATGTCAATATGATGAGTGTCGTTCGAAACAATGGGGTCACGCATCAAGCGTCTTCATTTTATTTTTCTAGTGCAAAGAATAGGAGTCCATGTAAACCTAAAATGTCTTGTTACGATGTCATTGAAGACATATGAGAGTTAGACTACATAGATTTTAGAGTTTCTGTCGATAGGTATGATTGTGTTGATAACAAAAAAGGAGTCGAAGTGAATGAATTGGGTTTCACATTAGTAAATTTTGAAAAGATTGGTGAGAAGGGTGAAACATTTATAATGTCATCACAGGCAAATCAAGTATTTTGTATCGATGATCCTACAAATGAAAAATGATTGGTTGTTCTTCATGGTAAAAGGTAGTTCATTGTAGATTCTATAGATGAAGAAGAGTACTATGACAAGTATGATGACTGCAGTCCATTCTTAGTTGCCTTTCCAACACCAAATGTTGAACCTAACACTAACTTATATATGCATGGAGATCACATAAAAGGAATGTTAATTGATCCAAGATCCAATCAATACTAGAGGCATATATTATTTTTTTAAATGGTAGATGTGCATTCTAAATTCTTTATCACTTATATTTAATTGTTTGACTATTTTTGATATGACGTCTTTTAGATGGAATCTAACCATGACAATGACTACCGTGAGGATGAGCACCATGACGATGTGCACCATGAGTATGAGACTGGTGTAAATTGTATTGTTTTATTACATAAATATGCATTTTAAAATGTCTATCACATTTATAAGTTACATTTTTTATGACTTATATGTGTTTCTCATCAATTTTAGCATCCTAGGGATGTGTGCCCTAAGGATCTTGTTGAGCTTGTTGAGGAGAATCATGAGCGTGCACGTAAAAGAGGCATAACATGATGAACAAGTTAGTAGAGAAAGGGGTAAAGGACCCAAGCTGGTCATTGAGTTTGATGATGTAGGAAATCATATTGGGACGAATTATAGTTCTTCATGCAATATCTAGAGGTTCTTTGTGAGAACCTGTTACACTAAACGAGATTACTCAAAACATAAAACATAATCAATCACTAATTAATTACACACCCAAAAATATGGGTAAATTAAAACCAATTTCAACGTCAGCACCTACTCAGAAACATTTACATAAGAGCCCAACATCTTTATTTTATCCATACTATGCCAAGAATTAGATACAAGTTTTTCTATAGCCTTAGCCACAACATATATACACAGGAGAACAATATTCATATATGACACAAAAACAAGCATTAATATGTTAACAAAAGTCGGATTCATTTGAAACACCATATACAAACTTTTCCTACTTGGACCAGAGAGTACATGGATGACTCTAGGACACATTAGACATCTATTCAACTTTCTCAAAGATTCATTACTATAGCTCCTCTTTGCTGCCACATGTTTGTTTTCATCATTTCTGATTACCTAAAAAGATGTGGCGAACCACAAGGGTGAGACTCATGTCCCAACAAGAGATATAACCTCCAACAATGTTTATTTATTACAACATTTTTGAGTAATTAAACAGTCAAGAAGTTTAATCATATATAACAAATAAGATCAGCAATACTAATGATTAACAAAATACATAAAGGAGAAGATAATAACTATCATCATTAGCGAGACTATCATTCTTTATCTTGTTGCCAATATAAGCAATTCAGTATCATATGCATATCTAGCATCATGAGCAAGTCGAGTAACATAGAATATCTAACAACATGAGCATGTCTAATTGGTTGAACATATCAACATCATAAGAAGAACTAACAACATAAGCACAACTATTTGGATAAGCATGATTAGCATTATATGCATCTCTAGTTACAAAGGCATAGCTAGCAATATTAAACATAGCTAGTAGAACCATCTTAACCAACCGTGTCAGTATGTTTAACAACATCAGTATGTTTATAACATGAGCATAACTACAACATAAGCATATATATTATCTCTTAGTGTACTATACATGATCTCAAAGATAATAAAGCAAACAAGGGTTTTCATCCAATATGAAGTGTTGTGTATAACCCTAAATAGATATTCTACACGACTATATTACATCTTTTATAATTCCCTAAGGAAATTGAGGATACCACTCAAAATCTAACTGACCACTGCTAAGTCGAAATCAGTGCCATAAAATATCAAGGAAGAGCCAAACTCGTAAGATCTTCTCCGCCCCCGGTTAGTACGGGTACGCCACACTAACACATAAGGTCAAGTTTCTAACAGCCTAGTCCGTCCTTGGTACATGTCATGGCACTAGTGAAAGGAGATGGGTACGCATACCCTACCATCTCAGGTACAATCGCAGTTGTCCTCCAATCTTGTCACATATATATCACCAAGACACGACCGCAGTCATTCTCAATCACATCAGATGTATGAGGCATGACCATAGCCAAACTCCACAATTTTCATTGGAGATGACAAGGATATATCCTCAACTTGCCACCCCCACATACTCAATGGTATGAACTCCGAGTTTGCGTTAGGAATACTCATTTCACCATCTGGAAAATTCTGACACTCAGATGGATCTATGGCATAGGGCACTACATGATAAGAGTTTCACTTGATTAATTATGCCAATTTGGTGAATTAAGGTTTCATCAAACAAGTGGACATACAAACCCTAATTCACTTCTAACAAGCACATAAATATCACAACTTCAAAAGATATAAAATGTGTGAAACATAATTTCTCATCTCATCATCACATGGTACTTTTCACTTGCCATTCATGAGACCACACTAGTCATCAAACTATCACAAGATATAAATCCTTTTCACGATATCACAGGGTATCAACCCTTATCAACACAAGAGGATTACACCTCATTCGGGGCTCAACCATGCCCAAAGGTCATTAAGACCATCACACAGGATATAAAATCCTTTTCACAATATCACAGGGTATCAACCCTTATCAACACAAGAGGATTACACCTCATTTAGGTCTCAACCATGCCCACAGGTCATTAAGACCATCATACTATTCCCTACAAGATCATCATTATCTTTGCATGCCTTATAACAAGGCTCAACAACATCACTTACATATAATACACTAGATCAGCACAATATTGCATTAATGAGCTAGGAGATATTCATAAACAATCATAGTAGTATTATATTAACATTAAGAACATTCCTTTATTACATCAACATGAAAAGAATCTAGATATGATTAACCCTCATCATATGCATAATGCACATGTGTTGCATAAGAAAGTACCAACCATGTGGCTATGACAACCACCAATTAACACATTAAGGTTACGATCATGTTAAGGAGGTTATTCCACCATCATTCCATCATATAAGAATGTTAAACATGAATACTCATATTTATCTATTTGCATTAGAGTTAGGTTCAACATGATAAATTATATCAATGTTACTAATCATCACTTATACCCAAACCCTAACTCACGACATCCCCATTGGATCATGGATGCATAAGGTGAACCATCACCATCATATTTCATACTATTATCAAGCATGAACCCACACATAAATCAAGGTGTAACCATCATGTTATAGCATGCTAGGATTTCAACAAAAATAACATAGTACTTCATGATTGTATTAATCATTGAAGGACTATTCATACCCAATTACCATCATTTAGTTATATTACAACTAGGTATAACAAGCTATACCTCATTAGGGTTACATATGAACACAATATGATTATCATCCCTTCTATTCATATGAGTGAATACGTAAGACTACCTTATTAAGGATAACCCTCCATTTGTTCCATCATCATTACCACAATGTCACTCATAACCATTGGATGTTTAAAAGGTAAGACCATTGGTTGTTTACATAAGTAAACACCTTGGATAAACCACCTATTCAGTCCTTCATTTGTTCTATGTACAGAGTCACCATCTAATCCTATACATCCCTTGATTAACAAAAAAAAGTTTCATTGAAAGTAGGGTAAATCCCACAATCGATTGTTCATTTAAAACAAGCCATCCATTGTCAACAAGTAAGCTCCTTAAGTTGATCATATAAAGGAAACCATATAAATCACATTATTAGGACCAACATATTAAATAAGCCATAATTCCACTTTATTGGAGGAATAAACATTATATCTTGACCATTGGGTCAAGTTCATGTATTAAAACCATCAATTATAGTATAGGTCTGACCATTCCATCAAGTTACCCAAGAAACCATTGGTCTAAGGCTTAATTGATGATACAACAATATAATTAACTCACCATAGGTTGTAGAGACCTGATCCACCATCATTAGTGACCATTAAATCACCATAGGTTGTTAGATCAACACTATATTCATTAGTCAACATCAAATATTAAGCTAATGTCATCATTGATTGATAACATTGGTAGGGTACTTAATGGTTGATCATTAAACTTCTAATTGATCCAAAACTTGACCTATGGGGTGACCATAGGTTGTCACCATCATATTACACCTTTGAACATGACCATTAGTTATCATGAAGACAACACCATAGGGTTGTTGCAATGGTACCCTCATCGGGTCATGGGTTTATAGAAGAAACAACTTTAAACCCTAAAATTGACCATTGGTTGATAGGTACTTAGCACCATAGTTTGTCAAACCAACCTGATCCAAGTCAAATTATACCTTAGGAATAATGTGCTTATGATCACGGGTTCATCTAGAACTGAAATCAGAATAGGGAACTTTATAAAAATCGAAATCCAAGTCAAGCATAGCTTTTTAGTGCATAAATCATCATTTTCTAGCAAGAACATGATCTCGAAAGTTTATGATAAGAAATAAACATGGAGTAAGTTATAAAATTTTCCTATAATGATAAGATGAAACCCCAAACATAAGAAATCTTGAGAAGGTAGGGTATAAAATTCAAACATAAGCTATGAACTCGTCCATCTAGCACCTTTCTTCATCAAATGAGCAAACCCTAAGCATAAGGAGCAAAAAAGGTAGGGTTTTAGAGCTTTAGAGCAAATGCTACCATGGAACAGAAAGGTTCCGACCTGGAGTAAGGTCTAAGGAAGGATAAGATCAAGATAAATGGAGAATAAAGGAAGAAAATAACTTGCCTTGGTCGGAATCCCTAGAAGATGACCTTGGAAACCCTGGGTAGGGCTAAATGGAGCACTAGGAGACCTTCTTCTCCAAAAAGAGGTTATCTTCTACCTTAGAGAAATTGGTTCCACAAAAAAAAATAGAGTAGAGTCGCCGCTCCAGGTTATAGGAAAGAGAAAGCAAGAATAGTTTCGTACTTGGGCAAGGAAGAGGTAAATATAGCCCATGGATAAGGATGGGAGCAAGCATGAGGTGTAAAAGTAGCTACCCCATGTGTCTATGGCCTTAAACTATTAAGAATATACAAGCACACAATAATAAGCTCCCCCACCATCCTTCTAGACCTTCTTATATTTTCTTTGTCGAACTTCCCATCCAAACACATAATTCATTAGTTGATAGCTACTAAAGGTAGCTCATCCGTGAAGGGGTAAACCCTAAAATACCCTTGGAGAAAACACCTTCAAACCAAGGTTTAAATAGGCGACCCATGGATCAATGCTCAATAATTATGAGAGTATATCCAAGGAACATAATGCAAGTGATAAATTGCAAATAAAACCTCTTAATTGGGTAAATTGCAAAAAAAACCAAAATGGGCATAAAATTGCATAACTTGCTCAAACAGTGTCCAAATTGGACCAAATTTGAAACTTAAGCTTGTATTATGATTTGAAAGAATATAACAAGGTTATATTGGGGTTATAAGAAATCAATTATGATAATTAAGCTTATTCAACTCATTAAGCAAGTTTAGGGGCCTTACAACTATGAACTCCTAACAGGGATTTCACCCCCAAAATCTAAGGTAAACAAAGATGGGTACTTCCTTTGCACCTCATCCTATTACATTCACATGTTTACTTGCATATCATGGTGATGTCACATCATTCATACATATATCCTCTTAGGTTAGCATAAAAACCCCCATCTAAGAAGACATTCTCAATATAAAATGTAGAAACTTGTTGTGTCATCTATACAACTCTAGTAATAATGTTCAACTTTAAATTCTAGCTATCATCCTAAAATTATATCTATTTTATCAGCACATTACTCAAAATTCATACTTGGTACCATTTTACCAATCATGGCATGTGTCCCAAACCATTCCTTGAAGCATATAAAAAAGGTGATGTATCCATCCTTTTTTTAGATACACTAACACTGGAACACTTGTCAGTTCTTTTTCAGCATCAAAAGAAATGCTGACATTGAAACCTATCATTCCATATACGCAAACATCATTCCTAGTCAACCTTGTTAGGGGTGAAACAACAACACTATCTTCACCTTACTAGGATTTACATAACCTACTTAGAAGACATATCATGATCCCATAAAGAAATTCAATCAACCCCATCTCACTCTTGTTCAACTATCTCATAGCTATTGCTGCTTCGGAAACCCTAAGGTTTTTGAAGAAATATTGATCATATTTTTTACCATATTTGAAATACTTTGACATGTCATCATTCAAAGCTTGATATAACTTGTATCACATGACTAGAACTCTCTGTTCCTACTATTCATAAATTCTATTTGTATATTGGTTAGTCTAAAGGACATAACTCTAAACTCATCATGGTCATATGAATTATGTCATCCAATCTAACTCGTATGCATTGATATTTGATCATAGGTTTATCTTAAAGGAACACAATATCACATGTCTATTGACCTACAAACCATCTATCCTTGATAGTGGTCTTGCCCATCTATCATTGACCATACACAACATTATAGAATCACTTTTGTTTTTCCTTCCAAATAACATTTAGAGGGTCATCATCAACTCTCTCTCCCTCTCTCTCTACGGAAGAGGAATACTTGAAATGTTCATTTAATAAACATCTCCAACCTTCACATATTTCTCATATTATTAATACATCTTGGATATAAGAATTCATTACCTTGGTATCCACCTCATGTGCTATAACCAACTCACATCCTTATATGATCTACTTTTATCAACATAACAAATATCAAGACACATAAGGGGAGTATTCCTAATTATTGTAAGGCTCAAAAGAAAAATCATCACAAACTTTATGAACTTGGAACCATAGTCCAAACAACCTTATGCTATAATAAGTTATCCATCCTCATTTTTAAAACGAATCCACACATACCAAGTGGAAATGGTCTACTTGAAAGTTGTGCCATGGAAAGAAAAGACACAAAGGGAAACACAATTCCCACAACATAGCAACATTGTTCAAGGTCACTAGCAAAAAGGTAACCAATTCTATTGTCATTATGAAAGTTACAGCTTCTTATGTATCATTTTACCTTCTTCATTTCAAGTTCCTTGCCATTATAGGAATTATCATGATTAACATATCTCATTACTCCTTCCTTGATGACTATTAATCACACTTGGCATGTTCTCTTATTTTATTATGTTTTTCAACAACTTATCGACTGGTAAATCATCATATTCCACATTTTCTTCATTAAATTGGGATCATCTCCCTTAATTTTTTTCACATGCCATGTTGATTTTTCATTAACACTTTCTTACACACATAGAAAAAAAAGGTTGGTCTGAGATTAACTCAGGTTCCGCCGTATTTCTTTGTCTTTGTTCCCATTCATCTTCTCATTTTGTACTTGTTATAGGAGTTCTCTCTATCTTATGTGGATTTCATTCCTTGATTCACTTTATAAGCATAGACTTGTCTATTTTTACTTTATAATCTTCTTGAATCACATCTTCAAGAACTCCTCTTTTCCTTATTTGTATTTAGATTTAGATTTTATGGTGTTGTATCTTTCTCTTATATTTACCAAACATTCAAGTTTTGATAGATAATGATGCAATTCTCATCTTCTTTAAGGTAGGATTGAGATAGTCATACCATGATTTCTTATTCATTGTGCTCTTTAGATTGTCTCAAAATGACTACTTGATCATAGTAATCAGAAAGATAACAATCTAAGAGTTACATACTTACCTTTTCTACAATAATTGAATACCTGGCCAGGGCACCCAAATACTGAGATTAGGCAGTATGCATGCACCATATTTTTATGTCATATTCCTAACTTAGACATCATCCTAGTCCTAAGTCCTAGTGTCCCTATAGACTTAGTCAACCTAAAGCTCTGATACCAACTATGAGAACATGTTACACTAAACGAGATTACTCAAAATATAAAATGCAATCAATCACCAATTAATTACATACCAAAAAATATGGGTAAATCAAAATCGAATTGGTTGAACATATCAACATCATAAGAAGAACTAACAACATAAGCACAACTATCTGGATAAGCATGTTTAGCAGTATATGCATCTCTAGTTACAAAGGCATAACTAGCAATATTAAACATAGCTACCAGAACAATGTTAACCATCTGTGTCATTATATTTGAAAACATAAGTATGTTTACAACATGAGCATAACTACAGCATAAGCATATATATTATCTCTTATTGTACTATACATGATCTCGTAGAAAAGAAAGAAAACAAAGGTTTTCATCTAATATGAAGCATTGTGTATAACTCTAAACGGATATGCTACACGACTGTCTTACATTTTTTATTATGCCCTGAGGAAATTGAGGATACCACTCAAAATCCAACTGAGCACTGCTAAGTCGAAATTAGTGTCATACAAGATCTAGGAAGAGTTGGAATCCTAAGATCTTCTCCGCCCCCAGTCAGTACGAGTCCGCCATAGTGAAACATATGGTCAACCTGCTAACAGCCTAGTCCATCCTTGGTATAGGTCACGACACTAGTGAAAGGAGGTGGGTACGCATACCCTACCATCCAAGGTACAATCGCAGTTGTCCTCCAATCTTGTCACATATATCATCACCGAGACACGACCGCAATCATTCTCAATCACATCAGATATATGAGGCATGACTATAGCCAACCTCCACAATTTGCATTATGGATGACAAGGATATATCCTCAACTTGCCACCCCCACATACTCAACAATATGCGCTTTGAGTTTCCCTTAGGAATACTCGTTTCACCATATGGCAAATTCTGACACTCATATGGATCTATGGCATAGGGCACTACATGATTAGAGTTTCACTTGATTAGTTATGCCAATTGGGTGAATTAAGGCCGCATCAAACAAGTGAACATACAAACCCTAATTCACTTCTAACAAGCACATAAATATCACAACTTCAAAAGATATAATATGAGCTCTCGGTGGCTCGCTCATCTGACCATATACTAGAGCTACTTTGTGAAACATAATTTCTCATCTCATAATCACTTGCCATTCATGAGACCATAATAGTCATCATATTATCACAAGATATAAATCCTTTTCACAATATCACAGGGTATCAACCCTTATCAACACAATAGGATTACACCTCATTCAGGGATCAACCATGCCCAAAGGTCATTAAGACCATCATACTATCACAGGATATAAACTCCTTTTCACAGTATCACATGATATCAACCCTTATCAAGACAAGAGGATTACACCTCATTTAGTGCTCAATCATGGCCAAAGGTCATTAAGACCATCATACTATTTCCTGTAAGATCATCATTATCTTTGCATGCCTTATAACAAAGCTCAACAACATCACTTACATATAATACACCAGATCGGCACAATATTAAATTAATGAGCTAGGAGATATTCATAAACAATTATAGCAGGTTTATATTAACATTAAGAACATTCCTATATTACATTAACATGAAAGGAATCTAGATATGATTAAGCCTTATAATATTCATAATGCACATGTTTTGCATAAGAAAGTATCATCCATGTGGCTATGACAACCACCAATTAACACATTAAGGTTATGATCATGATAAGGAGGTTATTCCACCATCATTCCATCATAAAAGAATGTTAAACATGAATACTCATATTTATCTATTTGCATTAGAGTTAGTTTCAACATGATAAATTATATCAATGTTACTGATCAACACTTATACCCAAACGCTAACTCACGACATCTCCATTGGATCATGGATGCATAAGGTGAAGCATCACCATCACATTCCATACTATTCTCAAGTATGAACCCACACATAAATCAAGGTGTAACCATCATGTTATAGCATGCTAGGATTTCAACAACAATAACATAGTACTTCATGATTGTATTAGTCACTCAAGGACTATTCATACCCAATGATCATCATTTAGTTATATTAAAGCTTGGTATAACAAGATATACCTCATTAGGGTCACATATGAACACAATATGATTATCACCCCTTCTATTCATATGATTGAATACATAATACTAACTTATTATGGGTAACCCTCCATTTGTTCCATCATCATTCAACCCATATCACCATACCACAATGTCACCTAGAACCATTGGATGTTTAAAAGGTAAGACCTTGGATAAACCACCTATGAAGTCCTTGATTTGTTCTCTATAAAGAGTCACCATCTAATCCTAGACATCCCTTGATTAACAACACAAAAAGTTCCATTGAAAGTAGGGTAAAACCCACAATCGACTATTCAATTAAAACAAGCCATCCATTGTCAACAAGTAAGCTCCTTAAGTTGATCATATAAAGGAAACCATCTAAATCACATTATTAGGACCAATAGTTTACATTAGCCATAATTACACTTTATTGGAGGAATAAACATTATATCTTGACCATTGGGTCAAGTTCATATATTAAAACCATCAATTACAGTATAGGTTCGACCATTGCATCAAGTTTCCTAAGAAACCATTGGTCTAAGGCTTAATTGATGATACAACTATATAATTAACTCACCATAGGTTGTAGAAACCTGATCCACCATCTTTAGTGACCATTAAATCACCATTGGTTGTTTGATAAACACTATATTCATTAGTTAACATCAAATATTAAGCTAATGTCATCATTGATTGATAATATCAGTAGGGTACTTAATGGATGATCATTAAACTTCTAATGGATCCAAAACCTGACCTAATGGGGTGACCATAGGTTGTCAACATCATCTGACACCTTTGATCTTGACCATTAGTTATCATGAAGACAACACCATAGGGTTGTTGCAATGGTACCATCATCGGGTCATGGGTTTATAGAAGAAATCAACTTTACACCCTAAAATTTAACTATTGGTTGATAGGTGCTTAGCACCATAGGTTGTCAAACCAACCTGATCCAAGACATATTATACCTTAAGAATAATGTACTCATGATCACAGGTTCATCAAGAACTGAAATCAGAATAGGGAACATTATAAAAATCGAAATCCAAGTCAAGCATAGCTTTTTAGTGCATAAATCATCATTTTCAAGCAAGAACATGATCTAGAAAGCTTATGATAAGCAATAAACGTGGAACAAGTTGTAAAACTTGCCTATAATGAGAATATGAAACCTCACATAGAATAAATATCGAATAGGTAGGGTAGAAAATCCAAACATAAGCTATGAACTCGTCCATCTAGCACCTTTCTTCATCAAATGAGCAAACCCTAAACATAAGGAGCAAGAAAGGTAGGGTTTTATAGATTTAGAGAAAATTCTACCATGGAACAGCATGGTTTAGACCTGGAGGAATCTCTAAGTAATGATAAGAGCAAGAGAAATCGAAAATAAAGGAAGAAAATAACTTGCCTTGGTCGGAATCCCTAGAAGATGACCTTGGAAACCCTAGGTAGGGCTAAATGGAGCTCTAGGAGACCTTTTCTCCAAAAAGAGGTTGTCTTCTACCTTAGAACACTTTTTTCCATATAATAATAGAGTAAAGTCTTCATTCCAGGTTAGAGGAAAGAGAAATCAAGAATAGTTTTATACTTGGGCAATGAAGAGGTAAATATAGCCCATGGATAAGGATGGGAGCAAGCATGAGGTGTAAAAGTAGCTTCCCCATGTTTCTATGACCTTAAACTATTAAGTATATACAAGCACACACATGAGAAGCTCCCCCACCATCATTATAGACCTTATTAGCTTTCCTTTTTCGAATTTCCTAGCCAATCACATAATTCATTAGTTGATAGCTACTAAAGGTAGCTCATCCGTGAAGAGGTAAACCCCAAAATACCCTTGGAGAAAACAACTTCAAACCAAGGTTTAAATAGGTGCTCCATGGCTCAAAATGATCAATAATGATGATATAATATCCAAGGAGCATAATTCAAGTGATAATATACAAAGAAAACATCTCAATTGGGTAAATTGCAAAAAATTCCAAAATGTGCATAAAATTGCATAACTTGCTCAAATAGTGTCCAACTTGGGCCAAATTTGAAACTTAAGCTTGTCTTATGATTTGAAAGCATATCACAAGGTTATATTAGGGTTATAAGAATTCAATTATGATAATTAATCTTATTCAACTCATTAAGCAAGTTTAGGGGTCTTACAACCATAAACTCCTAATAGGGATTTTGCCCCAGAAATCCAAGGTAAACAAAGATGGGTACTTCCTTTGCACCTCATCCTATTACCTTCACATGGTTGCTTGCATATCATGGTGATGTCACACCATTCATACATATATCCTCTTGGGTTAGCACAAAAATCCCCACCTAAGAAGACATTCACAATATGGAATGTAGAAACTTGTTGTGTCATCTATACAACTCTAGTAATAATGTTCAACTTTAAATTCTAGCTATCATCCTAAAATTATATCTATTTTATCAGCACATTACTCAAAAGTCATACTTGGTAGCTTTTTACCAATCATGGCATGTGTCCCAACCCATTCCTTGAAGCATATAAAAAAGGTGATGTATCCATCCTTTTTTTAGATACACTGACATTAGAACACTTCTCAGTTCTTTTTCAGCATCAAAAGAAATGCTGACACTGGAACTTGTCATTCCATATAAGGAAACATCATTCCTAGTCAACCTTGTTAGGGGTGAAATAACAACACTATCTTCACCTTACTAGGATTTACACTACTTAGAAGACATATCATGATCCCATAAAGAAATTTAATCAACCCCATCTCACTCTTATTCAACTTATCTCATAGCTATTGCTGCTTCGACAACCCTAAGGTTTTTGAAGAAATATTGATCATATTTTTGACCATATTTGAAATTCTTTGACATGTCATCATTCAAAGCTTGATATAACTTGTATAACATGACTGGAACACTCTGTTCCTACTATTTATAAATTCTATTTGTACATTGGTTAGTCTAAAGGACATAACTCTAAACTCATCATGGTCATATGAATTATTCTTTGACATGTCATCATTCAAAGCTTGATATAACTTGTATGACATGACTGGAACACTCTGTTCCTACTATTCATAAATTCTATTTGTACATTGGTTAGTCTAAAGGACATAACTCTAAACTCATCATGGTCATATGAATTATGTCATCCAATATAATTCTTATGCATTGATATTTGATCATAGGTTTATCTTAAAGGAACACAGTGTCACATGTCTATTGACCTACAAACCATCTATCCTTAATATTGGTCTTGCCCAACTATCACTTAACCATACACAACATTATAGAATCACTTTTGTTTTTCCTTCCAAACAACATTTAGAGGGTCATCATCAACTCTCTCTCCCTCTCTCTCTACAGAAGAGGAATATTTGGAATGTTCATTTAATAAACATCTCCAACCTTCACATATTTTTCATATTATTAATACATATTGGATACTAGGATTCATTACCTTGGTATCCATCTCATGTGCTATAAGCAACTCACATCCTTATATCATCTACCTTTACCAACATAGCAAATATCAAGACATATAAGAGGAGTCTTCCTAATTATTGGAAGGCTCAATAGAAAAATCATCACAAACTTTATGAACTTGGAACCATAGTTCAAACAACCTTATGCTATAATAAGCTATCCATCCTCATGTTTACAACGAATCCACACATACCAAGTGGCAATGATCCACTTGAAAGTTGTACCCTGGAAAGAAAAGACATAAAGGGAAACACACTTACCACATCATACCAACATTGTTCAAGGTCACTAGCAAAAAGGTAACCAATTATATTTTCATTATGCAAGTTACATCTTCTTATGTATCATTTTACCTTTTTCATTTTAGGTTCCTTGCCATTAGCATAGGAATTATCATGATTAACATATCTCATTACTCCTTCCTTGACAACTATTTATCACACTTGGTATGTTCTCTTATTTTATTATGTTTTTCAACCACTTATCGACAGGTAAATCATCATATTCCACATTTTCTTCATTAAATCGGGATCATCTCCCTTAATTTCTTTCACATTCCATGCTGATTTTTCATTAACACTTTCTTACACACATAGGTTGGTCTGAGATTAACTCAGGTTCCGCCTTATTTCTTTGTCTTTGTTCCCATTCATCTTCTCATTTTGTACTTGTTATAGGAGTTCTCTCTATCTTATGTGGATTTCATTCCTTGATTCACTTTATAAGCATAGACTTGTTTGTCTTTTACTTTATTATCTTCTTGAATCACATCTTTTATAAATCCTCTTTTCCTTATTTGTATTCAGATTTAGATTTCATGGTGTTGTATCTTTCTCTTATATTTACCAAACATTCAAGTTTTGATAGATAATGATGCAATTCTCATCTTCTTTAAGGTAGGATTGAGATATTCATACCATGATTTCGTATTCATTATGCTCTTTAGATTGTCTCAAAATGACTACTTGATCAGAGTAATTAGAAAGATAACAATCTAAGAGTTCCATACTTACCTTTTCTTCAGTATTTGAATACTTGGCCAGGGCATCCAAATACCGAGATTAGGCATATGCACCATATTTTTAAGTCATATTCCTAACTTAGACATCATACTAGTCCTAAGTCCTAGCATCTCTATAGACTCAGTGAACCTAAAGTTCTGATACCAACTTGTGAGAACTTGTTACAGGAAACGAGATTACTCAAAACATAAAACACAATCAATCACCAATTAATTACATACCCAAAAATATGGGTAAATTAAAACCGATTTCGACATCAGCACATTCTCAGAAATATTTACATAAGACACCAACATCTTTATATTATCCATACTATGCCAAGAATTTGATACAAATTGTTCTATAGCCTTAGCCACAAAATATATACACATGAGAACAACATTTGTATATGACACACAAACAAGCATTAATATGTTAACAAAAGTCGGATTCGTTTGAAACACCATATACACACTTTTCCTACCCAGACCAAAGAGTATAGGGATGAATATAGGATACATTAGACATCTAATCAACTTTCTTAAAGATTCATTACTATAGCTCTTCTTTGCTGCCACATGTTTGTTTTAGTCACTTCTGATTACCTAAAAAGATGTGGCAAACCACAAGGGTGAGACCCAAGTCCCAGTAAGAGATATAACCCCCAACAATGTTTATTGATTACAACATTTTAAAGTAATTAAATAGTTAAGAAGTTTAATCAGATATAACAAATAAGATCAGAAGTATTGATGATTAACAAAATACATAAAGGAGCAGATAATAACTATCATCATTAGCCAAACTATCATTTTTTATCTTGTTGCCAATATAAGCAATTCAGTAGCATATGCATATCTAGCATCATGAGCAAGTCTAGTAACATAGCATATATAACAACATGAGCATGTCTAATTGGTTGAACATATCAACATCATAAGAAGAACTAACAACATAAGCACAACTATCTGAATAAACATGATTAGCAGTATATGCATCTCTAGTTACAAAGGCATAGCTAGCAATATTAAACATAGCTAGCAGAACCATCTTAACCATCTGTGTCAGTATATTTGAAAGCATAAGTATGTTTACAACATGAGCATAACTACAATATAAGCATATATATTATCTCTTATTGTACTATACATGATCTTAGAGAAAATAAAGCAAACAAAGGTTTTCATCCAATATGAAGCATTGTATATAACTCTAAATAGATATGCTACACGTCTATCTTACATTTTTTATTATGCCCTGAGGAAATTGAGGATACCACTCAAAATCCAACCGACCACTACTAAGTTGAAACCAGTGCCAGACAAGATCCAGGAAGAGTTGGACTCCTAAGATCTTCTCTTCCCCCGGTCAGTTCAGGTCCGCCACAACGACACATATGGTCAACCTGCTAACAACCTAGTCTGTCCTTAGTACAGGTCACGGCACTAGTGAAAGGAGGTGGGTACGCATACCCTACCGTCCGAGGTACAATTTTAGTTGTCATCCAATCTTGTCACATATATCATCACCGAGACACGACCGCAACTGTTCTCAATCACCTCAGATATATGAGGCATGACCATAGCCAACCTCCAAAATCTGCATTGTGGATGACAAGAATATATCCTCAAATTGCCACCCCCACATATTTTATAGTATGTGCTCTGAGTTTCCCTTAGGAATACTTGTTTCACCATCTAGAAAATTCTGACACTGAGATGGATCTATGGCACATGGCACTACATGATTAGAGTTTCACTTGATTAGTTATGCCAATTGGGTGAATTAAGGTTGCATCAAACAAGTGGACATACAAACCCAAATTCACTTCTAAAAAGCACATAAATATCACAACTTCAAAAGATATAAAATGTTTGAACCATAATTTCTCATCTCATCATCACATGGTACTATTCACTTTCCATTCATGAGACCATACTAGTCATCATACTATCACAGGATATAAATCCTTTTTACAATATCAAACTATATCAACCCTTATCAACACAAGAGGATTACACCTCATTCAGGGCTCAACCATGCCCAAAGGTCATTAAGACCATCATACTACAACAAAATATAAAATCCTTTTCATAATATCGTTTGGTATCAACCCTTATCAACACAAGAGGATTACACCTCATTTAGTGCTCAACCATGCCCAAAGGTCATTAAGACCATCATACTATTTCCTGCAAGATCATCATTATCTTTGCATGTCTTATAATAAGGCTCAACAACATCACTTACATATAATACACCAGATCAGCATAATATTGCATTAATGAGGTAGGAGATATTCATAAACAATCATAACAGGTTTATATTAACATTAAGAACATTCCTTTATTACATCAACATGAAATGAATCTAGATATGATTAACCCTTATAATATTCATAATGCACATGTTTTGCATAAGAAAGTATCATCTATGTGGCTATGACAACCACCAATTAACACATTAAGGTTACGATCATGTTAAGGAGGTTATTTCACCATCATTCCATCATATAAGAATGTTAAACATGAATACTCATATTTATGTATTTGCATTAGAGTTAGGTTCAACATGATAAATTATATCAATGTTACTAATCAACACTTATACCCAAATGCTAACTCACGACATCCCCATTGGATCATGGATGCATAAGGTGAAGCATCACCATCACATTCCATACTATTCTCAAGTATGAACCCACACATAAATCAAGATGTAACCATCATGTTATATCATGCTAGGATTTCAACAACAATAACACAGTACTTCATGATTGTATTAGTCATTCAAGGACTATTCATACCCAATGATCATCATTTAGTTATATTAAAGCTAGATATAACAAGCTATACCTCATTAGGGTTACATATGAACACAATATGATTATCATCCCTTCTATTTATATGAGTGAATACATAATACTACCTTATTATGGGTAACCCTCCATTTGTTCCATCATCATTCAACCCATATCACCATACCACAATGTCACCTAGAACCATTGGATGTTTAAAAGGTAAGACCTTGGATAAACCACCTATGAAGTCCTTGATTTGTTCTATATAAAGAGTCACCATCTAATCCTAGACATCCCTTGATTAACAACACAAAAAGTTCCATTGAAAGTATGGTAAAACCCACAATTGACTGTTCATTTAAAACAAGCCATCCATTGTCAACAAATAAGCTCCTTAAGTTGATCATATAAAGGAAACCATCTAAGTCACATTATTAGGACCAACATATTACATTAGCCATAATTCCACATTATTGGAGGAATAAACATTATATCTTGACCATTGGGTCAAGTTCATATATTAAAACCATCAATTACAGGATAGGTCTGACCATTGCATCAAGTTACCGAAGAAACCATTGGTCTAAGGCTTAATTGATGATACAACTATATAATTAGCTCACCATAGGTTGTAGAGACCTGATCCACCATAATTAGTGACCATTAAATCACCATCGGTTGTTTGATCAACACTATATTCATTATTCAACATCAAATATTAAGCTAATGCCATCATTGATTGATAACATCGGTAGGGTACTTAATGGACGATCATTAAACTTCTAATTGATTCAAAACCTGACCTAAGGGGGTGACCATAGGTTGTCACCATCATATGACACCTTTGATCTTGACCATTAGTTATCATGAATACAACACCATATGGTTGTTGCAATGGTACCATCATCGAGTCATGGGTTTATAGAAGAAATCAACTTTACACCCTAAAATTAACCATTGGATGATAGGTGCTTAGCACCATAGGTTGTCAAACCAACCTAATCCAAGACATATTATACCTTAGGAATAACGTACTCATGATCATAGGTTAATCTAGAACTTAAATAAGAATAGGGAACATTATAAAGATCGAAATCCAAGTCAAGCATAGCTTTTTAGTGCATAAATCATCATTTTCAAGCAAGAACATGATCTAGAAAGCTTATGATAAGCAATAAACATAGAGCAAGTTTAAAACTTGCCTATAATTAGAGTATAAACCCCACACAGAATAAATATCGAGCATGTAGGGTAGAAAATCCAAGCATAAGTTGTGAACTCGTCCATCTAGTACCTTTCTTCATCAAATAAGCAAAACCTAAGCATAAGGAGCAAGAAAGGTAGGGTTTTAAAGCTTTAGAGAAAATTCTACCATGGAAAAGCAAGGTTCAGACCTAGAGGAAGGTCTAAGGAAGGATAATAGAAAGAGAAACGGAGAACAAAGGAAGAAAATAACTTGCCTTGGTCGAAATCCCTAGAAGATGACCTTGGAAACCCTAGGTAGGGCTAAATGGAGCTCTAGTAGACCTTCTTCTCCAAAAAGAGGTTGTCTTCTACCTTAGAGCACTTGGTTCCACAGAAAAATAGAGTAAAGTTTTCACTCCAGGTTATAGGAAAGAGAAAGCAAGCATAGTTTCGTACTTGGGCAAGGAAGAGGTAAATATATCCCATGGATAAGGATGGGAGCAAGCATGAGGTGTAAAAGTAGTTCCCCATGTTTCTATGACCTTAAAATATTAATAATATACAAGCACACACCCAAGAAGCTTCCCCACCATCCTTATAGACCTTATTATCTTTCCTTTGTCGAATTTTCCAGCAAATCACATAATTCATTAGCTGATAGCTACTAAAGGTAGCTCATCTATGAAGGGGTAAACCCTAAAATACCCTTGGAGAAAATAACTTCAAACCAAGGTTTAAATAGGATCCACATGGCTCAAAATGCTCCGTAATTATGAGAGAATATCCAAGGAGCATAATGCAAGTGATAATCTGCAAAGAAAACCTCTCAATTGGGTAAATTGCACAAAAGTCCAAAATGTGCATAAAATTGCATAACTTGCTCAAACAGTGTCCAAATTGGGCCAAATTTGAAACTTAATCTTGTATTATGATTTGAAAGCATATCATAAGGTTATATTAGGGTTATAAGCATTCAATTATGATAATTAAGCTTATTCAACTCATTAGGCAAGTTTAGGGGTCTTACAACTATAAACTCCTAATAGGGATTTTTCCCCCGAAATCCAAGGTAAACAAAGATGGGTTCTTCCTTTTCACCTCATCATATTACCTTCACATAGATACTTGCATATCATGGTGATGTCACATCATTCATACATATATCCTCTTGGGTTAGCACAAAAACCCCCACCTAAGAAGACATTCTCAATATGGAATGTAGAAACTTGTTGTGTCATCTATACAACTCTAATAATAATGTTCAACTTTAAATTCTAGCTATCATCCTAAAATTATATCTATTTTATCAAAACATTACTCAAAAGTAATACTCGATAGCTTTTTACCAATCATGGCATGTGTCCCAAACCATTCCTTGAAGCATATAAAAAAAGGTGATGTATCCATCCTTTTTTTAGATACACTGACACTGGAACACTTGTTAGTTCTTTTTCAGCATCAAAAGAAATGGTGACACTGGAACCTATCATTCCATATAAGGAAACACCATTCCTAGTCAACCTGGTTAGGGGTGAAACAACTACACTATCTTCACCTTACTAGGATTTACACAACCTACTTAGAAGACATATTATGATCCCATAAAGAAATTTAATCAAACCCATCTCACTCTTATTCAACTTATCTCATAGCTATTTCTGATTCGGAAACCCTAATGTTTTTGAATAAATATTGATCATATTATTGACCATATTTGAAATACTTTGACATGTCATCATTCAAATCTTGATATAACTTGTATGACATTACTGGAACACTCTGTTCCTACTATTCATAAATTCTATTTGTACATTGGTTAGTCTAAAGGACATAACTCTAAACTCATCATGGTCATATGAATTATGTCATCCAATCTAACTCTTATGCGTTGATATTTGATCATAGGTTTATCTTAAAGGAACACAATATCACATGTCTAATTACCTACAAACCATCTATCCTTGATAGTGGTCTTTCCCAGCTATCACTAAACCATACACAACATTATAGAATCACTTTTGTTTTTCCTTCCAAAGAACATTTAGAGGTTCATCATCAACTCTCTCTCTCTCTCTCTACAGAAAAGGAATACTTAGAATGTTCATTTAATAAACATCTCCAGCCTTCACATATTTCTCATATTATTAATACATCTTGGATAAGATGATTCATTACCTTGGTATCCACCTCATGTGCTATAAGCAACTCACATCCTTATATCATCTACTTTTACCAACATAACAAATATCAAGAAATATAAGAGGAGTCTTCCTAATTATTGGAAGGCTCAAAATAAAAATCATCACAAACTTTATAAACTTGGAACCATAGTCCAAACAACCTTATGCTATAATAAGCTATCCATCCTCCTATTTATAACAAATCCACACATACCAAGTGGCAATGATCCACTTGAAAGTTGTTCCCTGGAAAGAAAAGACACAAAGGGAAACACACTTCCCACATCATAGCAACATTGTTAAAGGTCACTAGAAAAAATGTGACATCCCTGACCTGGGTTATAAACTAACCCTAGGTGTTTTTCCTAAATATGTAATTAAACCCTGGTGATTATATTTTGACATGTAATTAAGTTCCTCAGGAACATATACTTTCAATTTTGTCCTTTTTAAACAAAGTTGTAGTATTATTTTGGTAATGTTGGGGCTTATGTGCAAATTACCCAGTTAAGGGGTTAACTTGCAATTTTACATGTTAAGATGTTCTTTTGATAATGAGACATCATATGAGTGAATATGATGAGACATGATGGATTTCCCAAGCTGGGCATCTAGATGCAGCTTGTGGAATAATCCTTATGCTTAAAAACCCTAATTTGGAGTAAAATGCAGTTTACCCAATTTGAGGGGTGCAACTTGTAAAATACACCATCTAGAACATCTTTTATGACTCTTGTCATCATTTAGAGTAGAAATGGTGAAAGGGACACATCAATGAATAATCAGATAAGAAAAATGACCTTTGTACATAAAATTCACTAAGTTTAAGTAAGGAAACTTTTCATGTATGTACCTTAGTTGAAAGTTGGCTTTCTTTACCCCTAGATCTTGAGATTTCATGAGCTTTTCATAAGTTTAGATGAGTTTGGACGTTCCCTTAAATAAGAAAGGACTTGGATGAGAATTTCAAAGTTCTAGAGGTCTTTATGGTGTAAACAACCTAAAGTATATAAGCTAGAATCCTTACAAACCAACCAAACGTATCACTTCTTATCTTCATTTCTCTTCTTTAAATGTCTAAGGAAAAGCTCTGGAGCTCAGGGAGATGACCAAGTAGTGCTAAGGTGAGTAGGAACCATCTTCAAGCTCAAATTCATGGAGGAAATCATGTTAAAAGGATGGATTGCTAGTTTTCTTACTTAGCTTTCTCGTTCTAACCATCTTTTCCCAACCTTTCTTCGGAGAAAAACCCTTGGCCGACCTGTGGAACTCAAGACACCATTAAAGACTTAAAGCTTGGAAGCTTGGAGCTCAAGGAACGACCTTAAGGCGGGTTTTATAACTCTAAACCCTTTTGCTTTCTTATGCATATCTTTGTATTTGCAAAAGTAGCTTGTTCTTCTTTTCCCCATCCTTCCTTGCTTTCTTGCAAAAAAAAAATCACGATGAACAGACCTTAATTTGGAGGTAGAAGAAGATGGGTGTGATTACCAAAGTTACTTTATCAAACAGTCTTATGTCTTTCCCCCTTTTTGATCAAACCGTTTGAAAGGCAAACGGGTTCACTAGGTCGGTTTGGGCAAACGGGTTCCAACCCGTTTGAGTGAGTTGACCAAGCGTGGACCGTTTGGTTTTTCTGTTCACAATTATGTAGGCTAATGACCCACCAAATTTGAGGGGTTAACTCCAAAGGAATCGTAGGTTGAAGGCAAATCAATTAGGCAATAGAATTGAATTAAGTACTGATTTTCCAAACTAATTAACTTGAACTTTTGGGCAAACGGGTTCCAACCCGTTTGAGTGAGTTGACCAAGCATTGACCGTTTGGGATACCTGTTCATAATGTATGGAATTTCATTCCTACAAAGAATTGTAATCTAATTCCTAACCAATTAAGAGTTGAAGACACTTCAATAACCTAGCCCTAATCGGGTGAAAGTTGCTGATTTCAATATAGATCTTGTTGAGTTTTGGGTTGAAGGACCCAAACGGATTCCAACCCATTTGAGGGTTCATCCAAACGATCTCACACTCGTTTGGTGACACCCCAAGATCGTTTGGAGGTCTAGGTTTAAAGAAATTTGATGGTTTGTGGGTCTAATTACAAGATGTTGATAATTGATGAAAAGTGCTGATTTTTAATTTAATTAGGGCGCAACCCTTATCAAATCATTTTGGTTTTTGGTCAAAATTTGGGCAAACGGTCTCAAAATAGTTTGGAGGTCATCCAAACAACCTCAAGACCGTTTGAGCCAAGTTTGGGCCCAATTGGATGTCAATTGATAGGTTCAACTCTGATTTGAATCATATTGTTGAACATTGATGATGAGCCGATTGGAAACCCTAGTTGAGTTAGATTTAACCCTAATTGGCCTTCAATTGAGGGTCAATTTGGTGTCCAGTTGATTGAGGATCATCCTAATTGACTCAATTTGTATATGGTTAACATGGCTTAGGCCAATTGAAAGCTTTAACATAAGAAATCCTATTCAAGTATAAAACTTTGTGTCACCTTTTATGTTCATGTGGTTTGAACCCATGTAGACCCACAATCGTTTTAGGACAAACGAGTTCACACCCGTTTAAGCCCAAACTAGTTCACACTCATTTGAGTCCAAATGAGTCCACACTCGTTTGAGTCCAAACGAGTTCACACTCGTTTGAGTCCAAACGGGTTCACACCCGTTTAAGCTCAAACGGGTTCACACTCGTTTAGGCTCAAACGGGTCCACACTCGTTTGGACTTAAATGGGTCCACACCCGTTTAAGATTAAGTGGGTCCACACTCGTTTAAGGTTCAAATGGATTCAAGGTCATTTGAGATTAAACAAGTTCAAGGTCGTTTAAGAATCAAATGGGTTGAAGGTTGAAGGTTAAACCCTAAACCAATTGGAGACCTTCAAGGTTGATTATACTTAATCACTTGAAGGTGTAAATGGTTCAATGATGATCTAATCTAAACCCTAATGGTAACCTAAGATGTTAAGGGGCTAAGTGGCTAATGAATTGACCCATGATGATGGTCAATGGGTAATTACCAAAATGCCCCTGAAAGGTTCAATTGAGTAATACCTTGTTTTAATCAAACCCTAATCACATGATAGTGATGAGTTGACTTGTGTTAATCAATGAGGACTTAACCCAACCTAATCTAGAGTGGTGTAATCACTATCTACTAGTTAGAGGAGAGAGAAAGTACCTATTATAATGAAAACTCAAGTAAAATACCTTCAATATACATGAATGTGCAAGTTTAGGTATGATCCACTTATGTGAGATCATTGAAACCCTAATTATGATAATTGATGAATCTTAATCTTATCTGAGGTCTTTAATGATGATGTTTCTCATACATAAGTATGTTATGAGATCATTTCACCATGACGTGAAAAGTAAACCCTAATTCTAGGGTGATGACATGTAATGTGAATAGTAAACCCTAATTGATGAAAACCAGGGAAACCTAGCTCTTATATGAGTAGGGAGATACAACTTCTTTAAATGAGTTATTTACTATTATCAGTTGATTTAACCATGCAGGTTCTTTTATGAGGATGATCATATCCAGGTATGGATGATGATACTATATTCATTGAAAGCATGTTGTTAGCTTTATGAATAGTAATGTAACCTGATGCCTTGTTAATAGCATCTTATGAGATTGATAGGCTGTGAGAGCCATGAATACCATCAAGGTCATGCTTTAAGAGATGACTTGTGATGAGAATATTGAGAAATGATAATTGATGAGAGTTAGGCTTGTTACATTTAGTATTCTTCCTTCATAGCTGCTATGCTAATGATTAATGTTTGAAAACATGTATGATGATAAAAGAATATTGAAATGTACCTAACTAATCAAGTATAATCATACCATGTAGAGCCCTGATCATAGATCCATCATTGTTACGAGTTAAATGATGGTGAAACAGGTTTTCCTAAGGGGATTCCTGGAGCACATACTTTTGAATATGTGGGGTAATATGGATGTGAATTTCCTTACATCCTAGTGTAGGAATTGATGTAGATGTATCTTAATCTATCAATCCTTCACTATGTTTTAAGCTGGGGTGATGTAACACTAATCTTCCGAGGAAATCTTTTATACCGCATCGATGAGAGATAAATAAGAAATCTTTCGGTGGCGAAGAGAGTACAGAATGCAACTGTGACTCTAATAGCGAAGTACCAGAATACCCTGGTAAGCTATAGTAGTAGAGACACTAGATGTCCTGCATGTTGATCCTCTTACTGACTGAGGAAGATGAGGTCATAAGAATCCGGCTCTTTTGATGACCTATGTATGATACCGATGCGACTTAATAGTGATCGGTTGGAGTATGAACGGTATACCTCATCTCCGTAGGGCATAATGATGTTTGTAAAATATAACCAACCGCGTAGCATATCTGCTTAGGTTGAACTACGAGATACATCAGTTGAAGATACATTACTTAGTATACATGTTCTTCATATTCCTTAAATGTTGTTGTTCTAATTGATAACAATCTGCTGCTGATTACCTTAAAGCTTTTATTGCCTATGTTATTCTTGGTTGCTATAATAAAGCTTCTGGCGAAGAGTTATAACTCTCGCTGGGACAATTATTTAAAATTGTCTCACCCCGTAGATTTCAACTTTTTAGGTCATCGTCGAGGGCGAAGGAATCAATCTTCAGGTGACCAATAGCAGCAGCAGCATCAGGAGCAGCAGTAAATCTCAAGTGGAGATTCAGACTGCTGAGTTGTATAGTTAGATAGTCAGTCCTATGTGTTCTCTGTACTCTCAGGTCCTTGGAGTCTTTTGGTCTGAGATTTTGGTTTTGAGTTCTTGAGATTTTGTATCATGTTGTATATAATTACTCAAGAAGTAATTATCTGAGATGTAAACAGTTTATCTCCTTTTATGAAAGAAGTTTTTATAGATTCAAGCTCTTATCTTGAAAAGTTTTAATTTCCCGTGATTTTTGTCTTCCGCTGTTAATCGAATCGCTTCCGCTAAGTTTATATCGTGGTTTTGGAGATCAGAGCCCACAATTAGTGGTATCAGAGCCCTAGGTTCGCTGAGTCTACAGAGACATAGGACTTAGGATGTCGACTCTATCCTTAGTATTTCTTTCATATCTAATAGAGTCTTCTGCTCCTCAGGAGAAGAAGATAATTAAGGATGTCTGAACAACACGAGGAGTACGTGGCAGAAAGTAGTGTTGCTGCACCCCAAGGAGGTGTAGGGAACCCGGAGATAGAACAACCTGTACCTGAGCCACCCAGAGAACCACCTCATTTTGACCCAGCTGACATGGGAAACCCAGTTGTTCAAACTATGTTCGGGAAGTTTATGACTGCTATGACACACATCACCGATAGGATGCCCATGCCTGCACCTAGGGCACCTGCCCAGCCTGAAGGACAAGGTATCGGTAAGACGTTTGAGCGACTTCGTCGTGTCAGAGCAACCGAATACTTTGGAACAGCTGATCCTACAGATGCCGATATGTGGTTAACTGAGTTGGAGAAAGCTTTTAGAATCCTCAACATCCCAGAAGCTCAGAAGGTTAGACATGCTGTCTATCTTCTCAAGGGAAGTGCTGGTCACTGGTGGACCATGGAAGAGCAGAAGAGGCCTGGAGTGGAGATCTCGTGGGAAGATTTTTGTCGTGAATTTATCAATAGGTATTTTCCAAAGACCTTCCTAGACGAGAAGATCTCTCAGTTTGAGAGATTGAGGCAAGGCATGATGAACATTAGCGAGTATGAAGCTAAGTTCATGGAGTTATTGCGGTTTTGTCCGCACATGGCTGCCACAGAAGAAGAAAGAATCAGAAGGTTTGAGAAGGGTTTAAACGCCGACTTGACTACTCCCGTGTCTGCCCTAGAGAATCGGGAGAGGTTTGCTACCTACGTTGAGTCAGTCCGAAGGATAGAGAAATCCGTAGTCGAGAAGAGACAAACCCATAAAAGATATCTGCAGTTCTAGGGTTCTTCATCTAGAGACTTTAAGAAGCCTAGATTCTCTGCACCTACACCTCCACCACCTAGAACTAGTGCTCAGACACAGTGGACACCAAGTAGAGGCAGGGGACGAAGCCTGCCACTACAAGAGACTCACAGTTCAGCATCAATGTCAGTCACAGGACCACCCAGACCACAACAACTGGAGAAGAGCTGTTACAACTGTGGGAAGGTGGGACATTTGATGAAGGACTGCCGATCTAGGCCTGTCAGTGTGACACAGCCTCCGAGATAGAGTCAACAGGGATCACAGAGAAGGCAATCTCAAGGAGCAGCTCGAGGACGTGGACAAGCGTCTCAAGCTGGATCATCAGCACCACCTCAACACCAGGCGACAATGAGGTTCTATGCTATGAACCCACCAGATGCAGTGGTCAATCCACGGGTAGTGGCAGGTTAGATGGAACTTTTATATTCTGATATGTCCAAATCCTGTGTTGTATCTGTTCTGATTGACCCGGGTGCTACGCACTCCTTTGTCACTCGGAGAGTGATTCGTAACTGCAATATGACAATTAGTCATAGAGGAGATAGCTTGTTTTTGGAGACTCCGTTGAGTGGGTCTGCCGTTTTACAGGAGGTATGCTCTCCCTGCATCCTCTTCTTTTCTGATCATCGCATTCAAGTGGACCTTATACCACTTGATATGCAAGGATTTGATATAATCCTCGGGATGGATACCTTAGAAAGGTATCGAGTTGTCTTGGATTGTGAATCCAAACAGGCTGTGTTTGCTGATGATAGCAGCACATGGATCTTTCAAGGAGAGAGAAAGATTCTGCCCACCTGTCTTGTATCAGCTATGGTTGCTAACAAGCTGATGAGGCAAGGATGTTATGCATTCCTGGCACATGTAGTAGATGTTACCAAAGAAGGTCCCAACCCTGCTGAAGTTCCTATAGTCAGGGAATTCAAGGACGTGTTTCCTGAAGAACTTCCAGGTATACCACCACCTCAGGAAATTGATTTTGAAATCAATTTGATCCCAGATACCAAACCTATAGCCCAGACACCGTATAGGATGGCGCCTGCTGAGATGGCAGAACTCACGAAACAACTTCAAGAGTTGCTTGAGAAAGGTTTTATCCGACCGAGCACTTCACCGTGGGGTGCTCCAGTTTTGTTTGTTAAAAAGAAAGATGGGTCAATGCGGTTGTGCATTGATTATAGACAACTCAATAAAGTAACAATAAAGAATAAGTACCCGTTGCCGAGGATTGATGATCTTTTTGACCAGTTGCGTGGTGCAACAGTCTTCTCAAAGATAGACTTGAGGTCTGGATATCATCAACTCCGTATTAAGGATAGTGACATATCCAAGTCTTCCTTTAGGACACGATATGGTCACTATGAGTTCACGGTTATGTCGTTTGGACTAACCAATGCACCAGCTGCATTCATGGAACTCATAAAAAGAGTCTTCCGACCTTTCCTCGATCAGTGTGTTGTTGTCTTCATAGATGACATTCTGATTTATAGTAAGGATGCTCAGTAGCATGAACAGCATCTTCGTCAAGCTCTAACTCTGCTAAGAAAACATAAGCTATATGCTAAGTTTAGCAAGTGTGAGTTCTGGTTGCCGGAAGTATATTTTCTTGGACATGTGATATCTGCCTCGGGTATTCGTGTTGACCCTACAAAGGTAGAATCTGTTCTACAGTGGGAACAACCAAAGACACCAACGGAGATTCGAAGTTTCTTGGGATTAGCTGGTTATTATCGAAGGTTTATTAAGAATTTCAGTTCTATAGCCTTACCCTTAACCAAGTTAACCCGGAAAGATGTTCCTTTTACCTGGAGTGATAAGTGTCAACAGTCTTTTCAGCTGTTGAAGGAGAGGTTGACAAGTGCACCTGTGCTTGTGTTACCTGAGCAAGGAAAAGGATACATAGTTTTCTGTGATGCCTCCAAGAATGAACTCGGATGCGTGTTGATGCAGGATAAGCAAGTGATTTCTTTTGCTTCACGACAGCTTAAGAAACACGAAGAGAATTATCCGACACACGATCTAGAGTTAGCTGCTGTGGTTCATGCCCTGAAGATCTGGAGACATTATCTCTATGAAGAGACATTCCAGATTTTCACATATCACAAAAATCTTAAGTATATCTTCTCTCAGCATGAGCTTAACATGAGGCAACGTCGCTGGATGGAGTTAATCAAGGACTATGATTGTACAATTGATTACCATCCAGGAAAAGCCAATGTGGTTGCAGATGCCTTGAGTAGGAAATCAGCAACATCAACCATGGATAGAGCACAACTAAACTCTTTAGTATGCTCTAAGAGAGATATGCTTATCTCTTTAAGGCAAGACAATGTACAGTTGAAGGTGTCATTGTTAGCCGGGTTGTTGGCTGAGATGCATATTAAACCTACCCTAAGAGAGCAGATTAAGGAGGCACAACAGGTTAATGTTGTAGTTCAGCAGATTAGATCAGAGTATGGAAATGAGAAGCGAGATGGTTTCTATGAATCAGATGATCATGTAGCATGTTATCATGGGAGGATGATAGTGCCAGATATGGATAACTTGAGGAAGTTAGTTCTGGAAGAAGCTCATTCTTCGATGTATGCTATGAATCCAGGGAGCACCAAGATGTATCGAAATTTGAAAGATTTGTATTGGTGGCCTGGAATGAAGAAGGATGTTGCAGAGTTTGTGATGATGTGTCTTGTGTGTCAGCAAGTTAAAGCTGAACACCAAAAGCCTGCAGGAACAATGCAACCTTTACCCATACCACAGTGGAAGTGGGACCATGTGACCATGAACTTTGTTGTTGGCCTACCCAGGACAAGCAAAGGACATGATTCCATTTGGGTAGTTGTTGATAGGTTGACTAAGACAGTGCATTTCTTACCTGTCAAAACAACATTTTCTACTGAAAGGTTATCACAGTTGTATGTTCAAGAGATAGTGTGTTTGCACGGAGTTCCTGTCACCATAGTTTCTGACAGAGGTCCCCAGTTTACAAGTCACTTTTGGGAGCAGCTACACAGATCCTTAGGCACCAAGCTAAGGTTTAGTACGGCTTTTCATCCACATACTGATGGACAGTCGGAAAGAACCATACATACCTTGGAAGACATGTTGAAAGCATGTGTTCTCTAGTTTACCGGAAGTTGGGATCTACACCTAAGCTTGATAGAGTTTGCCTATAACAATAGCTATCAGCATAGTATTGATATGGCACCTTATGAAGCCTTGTATGGTAGACGTTGTAGATCCCCTTTGTGTTGGTATGAGACTGGTGAACATCAGTTGTTAGGTCCTGATCTTGTGCAGCAAACTACAGAGAAGATCAAAGTTATACAACAACAGCTTAAGACTGCACAGGATAGGCAGAAGTCATATGCTGATAAGCGCCGTAGACCGTTAGAGTTCCAGGTTGGTGACAGAGTGTACCTCAAGGTCTCGCCTTGGAAAGGAGTCCTTCGCTTTGGAAGGAAAGGAAAGTTAGCACCTAGATTTATGGGACCTTATCCAATCATTGAACGGGTTGGAAAGGTGGCCTATAGACTAGAGTTACCACCAGAGTTGCATAGGTTACACCCTGTGTTTCACATTTCTATGCTGAGGAAATGTCACCCTGACACTGAGTCAGTTCTACAACCTATGGAGGTAGAATTGAATGATGACATATCTTACGAGGAAGGACCAGTGTCAATCCTTGATAGAAGAACTAAAAAGTTAAAGAAGAAAGATATAAGCCTTATGAAAGTCCTCTGGAACCACTGTGGTGTTGAAGAAGCCACTTGGGAACTAAAGGATGAGATGAGAAGGAAATACCCTGCTCTTTTCTCCTAATACGTTTTGTTGATTTCGAGGACGAAATCCTTATAAGGGGTGGATAATTTGTAACATCCCTGACCTGGGTTATAAACTAACCCTAGGTGTTTTGCCTAAATATGTAATTAAACCCTGGTGATTATCTTTTGACATGTAATTAAGTTCCTCATGAACATATACTTTCAATTTTGTCCTTTTTAAACAAAGATGTAGTATTATTTTGGTAATGCTGGGGCTTATGTGCAAATTACCCAGTTAAGGGGTTAACTTGCAATTGCACATGTTAAGATTTTCTTTTGATAATGAGACATCATATGAGTTAATATGATGAGACATGATGGATTTCCCAAGCTGGGCATCTAGATGCAGCTTGTGGAATAATCCTTATGCTTAAAAACCCTAATTTGGAGTAAAATGCAGTTTACCCAATTTGAGGGGTGCAACTTGTAAAATACACCATCTAGAACATCTTTTATGACTCTTGTCATCATTTAGAGTAGAAATGGTGAAAGGGACACATCAATGAATAATCAGATAAGAAAAATGACCTTTGTACATAAAATTCACTAAGTTTAAGTAAGGAAACCTTTCATGTATGTACCTTAGTTGAAAGTTGGCTTTCTTTACCCCTATATCTTGATATTTCATGAGCTTTGCATAAGTTTATATGAGTTTGGACGTTCCCTTAAATAAGAAAGGACTTGGATGAGAATTTCGAAGTTCTAGAGGTCTTTATGGTGTAAATAGCCTAAAGTATATAAGCTAGAATCCTTACAAACCAACCAAACATATCACTTCTTCTCTTCATTTATCTTCTTTAAATGGCTAAGGCAAATCTCTGGAGCTCAGGGAGATGACCAAGTAGTGCTAAGGTGAGTAGGAACCATCTTCAAGCTCGAATTCATGGAGGAAATCATGTTAAAAGGATGGATTGCTAGTTTTCTTACTTAGCTTTCTCGTTCTAGCCATCTTTTCCCAACCTTTCTTTGGAGAAAAACCCTTGGCCGACCTGTGGAGCTCAATACACCATTAAAGACTTAAAGCTTGGAAGCTTGGAGCTCAAGGAACGACCTTAAGGCGGGTTTTATAACTCTAAACCCTTTTGCTTTCTTATGCATATCTGTGTATTTGCAAAAGTAGCTTGTTCTTCTTTTCCCCATCCTTCCTTGCTTTCTTGCAAAAAAAAACCACGATGAACAGACCTTAATTTGGAGGTAGAAGAAGATGGGCATGATTACCAAATTTACTTTATCAAACGGTCTTATGTCTTTCCCCCTTTTTGATCAAACTGTTTGAAAGGCAAACGGGTTTACTAGGTCGGTTTGGGCAAACGGGTTCCAACCCGTTTGAGTGAGTTGACCAAGCATGGATCGTTTGGGTTTTCTGTTCAAAATTATGTAGGCTAATGACCCACCAAATTTGAGTGGTTAACTCCAAAGGAATCGTAGGGTGAAGGCCAATCAATTAGGCAATAGAATTGAATTAAGTACTGATTTTCCAAACTAATTAACTTGAACTTTTGGGCAAACGGGTTCCAACCCGTTTGCGTGAGTTGACCAAGCATTGACCATTTGGGATACCTGTTCATAATGTATTGAGTTTCATTCCTACAAAGAATTGTAATCTATTTCCTAACCAATTAAGAGTTGAAGACACTTCAATAACCTAGCCCTAATCGGGTGAAAGTTGCTGATTTCAATATAGATCTTGTTGAGTTTTGGGTTGAAGGACCCAAACGGATTCCAACCCATTTGAGGGTTCATCCAAACGATCTCACACTCGTTTGGTGACACCCCAAGATCGTTTGGAGGTCTAGGTTTAAAGAAATTTGATGGTTTGTGGGTCTAATTACAAGATGTTGATAATTGATGAAAAGTGCTGATTTTTAATTTAATTAGGGCGCAACCCTTATCAAATCATTTTGGTTTTTGGTCAAAATTTGGGCAAACGGTCTCAAAATAGTTTGGAGGTCATCCAAACAACCTCAAGACCGTTTGAGCCAAGTTTGGGCCCAATTGGAGGTCAATTGATAGGTTCAACTCTGATTTGAATCATATTGTTGAACATTGATGATGAGCCGATTGGAAACCCTAGTTGAGTTAGATTTAACCCTAATTGGCCTTCAATTGAGGGTCAATTTGGTGTCCAGTTGATTGAGGATCATCCTAATTGACTCAATTTGTATATGGTTAACATGTCTTGGGCCAATTGAAAGCTTTAACATAAGAAATCCTATTCAAGTATAAAACTTTGTGTCACCTTTTATGTTCATGTGGTTTGAACCCATGTAGACCCACAATCGTTTTAGGACAAACGAGTTCACACCCGTTTAAGCCCAAACTAGTTCACACCCGTTTGAGTCCAAATGAGTCCACACTCGTTTGAGTCCAAACGATTTCACACTCATTTGAGTCCAAATGGGTTCACACCCGTTTAAGCTCAAACGGGTTCACACTCGTTTAGGCTCAAACGGGTCCACACTCGTTTGGACTTAAATGGGTCCACACCCGTTTAAGATTAAGTGGGTCCACACTCGTTTAAGGTTCAAATGGATTCAAGGTCATTTGAGATTAAACAAGTTCAAGGTCGTTTAAGAATCAAATGGGTTGAAGGTTGAAGGTTAAACCCTAAACCAATTGGAGACCTTCAAGGTTGATTATACTTAATCACTTGAAGGTGTAAATGCTTCAATGATGATCTAATCTAAACCCTAATGGTAACCTAAGATGTTAAGGGGCTAAGTGGCTAATGAATTGACCCATGATGATGGTCAATGGGTAATTACCAAAATGCCCCTGAAAGGTTCAATTGAGTAATACCTTGTTTTAATCAAACCCTAATCACATGATAGTGATGAGTTGACTTGTGTTAATCAATGAGGACTTAACCCAACCTAATCTAGAGTGGTGTAATCACTATCTACTAGTTAGAGGAGAGAGAAAGTACCTATTATAATGAAAACTCAAGTAAAATACCTTCAATATACATGAATGTGCAAGTTTAGGTATGATCCACTTATGTGAGATCATGGAAACCCTAATAATGATAATTGATGAATCTTAATATTATCTGAGGTCTTTAATGATGATGTTTCTCATACATAAGTATGTTATGAGATCATTTCACCATGAGGTGAAAAGTAAACCCTAATTCTAGGGTGATGACATGTAATGTGAATAGTAAACCCTAATTGATGAAAACCAGGGAAACCTAGATCTTGTATGAGTAGGGAGATACAACTTCTTTAAATGAGTTATTTACTATTATCAGTTGATTTAACCATGCAGGTTCTTTTATGAGGATGATCATATCCAGGTATGGATGATGATACTATATTCATTGAAAGCATGTTGTTATCTTTATGAATAGTAATGTAACCTGATGCCTTGTTAATAGCATCTTATGAGATTGATAGGCTGTGAGAGCCATGAATACCATCAAGGTCATGCTTTAAGAGATGACTTGTGATGAGAATATTGAGAAATGATAATTGATGAGAGTTAGGCTTGTTACATTTAGGATTCTTCCTTCATAGCTGCTATGCTAATGATTAATGTTTGAAAACATGTATGATGATAAAAGAATACTGAAATGTACCTAACTAATCAAGTATAATCATACCATGTAGAGCCCTGATCATAGATCCATCATTGTCAGGAGTTAAATGATGGTGAAATAGGTTTTCCTAAGGGGATTCCTGGAGCACATACTATTGAATATGTGGGGTAATATGGATGTGAATTTCCTTACATCCTAGTGTAGGAATTGATGTAGATGTATCTTAATCTATCAATCCTTCACTATGTTTTATGCCGGGGTGATGTAACACTAATCTCCCGAGGAAATCTTTTATACCGCATCGATGAGAGATAAACAAGAAATCTTTCGGTGGCGAAGAGAGTACAGAATGCCACTGTGACTCTAATAGCGAAGTACCAGAATACCCTGGTAAGCTATAGTAGTAGAGATACTAGATGTCCTGCATGTTGATCCTCTTACTGACTGAGGAAGATGAGGTCATAAGAATCCGGCTCTTTTGATGACCTATGTATGATACCGATGTGACTTAATAGTGATCGGTTGGAGTATGAGCGGTATACCTCATCTCCGCAGGGCATAATGATGTTTGTAAAACATAATCAACCGCGTAGCATATCTGCTTAGGTTGAACTATGAGATACATTGGTTGAAGATACATTACTTAGTATACATGTTCTTCATATTCCTTAAATGTTGTTGTTCTAATTGATAACAATCTGCTGCTGATTACCTTAAAGCTTTTATTTCCTATGTTATTCTTGGTTGCTATAATAAAGCTTCTGGCGAAGAGTTATAACTCTCGCTGGGACAATTATTTAAAATTGTCTCACCCCGTAGATTTCAACTTTTTAGGTGGTCGTCGAGGGTGAAGGAATTAATCTTCAGGTGACCAATAGCAGCAGCAGCATCAGGAGCAGCAGTAAATCTCAGGTTGAGATTTAGACTGCTGAGTTGTATAGTTAGATAGTCAGTCCTATGTGTTCTATGTACTCTCAGGTCCTTGGAGTCTTTTGGTCTGAGATTTTGGTTTTGAGTTCTTGAGATTTTGTATCATGTTGTATATAATTACTCAAGAAGTAATTATCTGAGATGTAAACAGTTTATCTCCTTTTATGAAAGAAGTTTTTATAGATTCAAGCTCTTATCTCAAAAAGTTTTAATTTCCCGTGATTTTTGTCTTCAGCTGTTAATCGAATCGCTTCCGCTAAGTTTATATCGTGGTTTTGGAGATAAGAGCCCACAAAAAAGGTAACCAATTCTATTTTCATTATGCAAGTTACAGCTTCTTATGTATCATTTTACCTTTTTCATTTTAGGTTCCTTGCCATTAGCATAGGAATTATCATGATTAACATATCACATTACTCCTTCCTTGATGACTATCACACTTGGTATGTTCTCTTATTTTAATATGTTTTTCAACCACTTATTGATAGGTAAATCATCATATTCCACATTTTCTTCATTAAATCGGGGTCATCTCCCTTAATTTCTTTCACATGCCATGCTGATTTTTTTCATTAACACTTTCTTACACACATAGTTGGTCTGAGATTAATTCCGGTTCTGCCTTATTTCTTTGTCTTTGTTCCCATTCATCTTCTCATTTTGTACTTGTTATAGGAGTTCTCTCTATCTTATGTGGATTTCATTCCTTGATTCACTTTATAAGCATAGACTTGTTTGTATTTTACTTTATTATCTTCTTGAATCACATCTTCAAGAACTCCTCTTTTCCTTATTTGTATTCAGATTTAGATTTCATGGTGGTGTATCTTTCTCTTATATTTACCAAACATTCAAGTTTTTATAGATAATGATGCAATTCTCATCTTCTTTAAGGTAGGATTGAGATATTCATACCATGATTTCTTAATCATTATGCTCTTTAGATTGTCTCAAAATGACTACTTGATCAGAGTAATCAGAAAGATAACAATCTAAGAGCTCCATACTTACCTTTTCTTCAATAATTGAATACCTAGCCAGGGAAGCCAAATATTGAGATTAGTTAGTATGCACCATATTTTTATGTCATATTCCTAACTAAGACATCATCCTAGTCCTAAGTCCTAGTGTCCCTATAGACTCAGTGAACCTAAAGCTCTGATACCAACATGTGGAAATCTTTTACACTAGACGAGATTACTCAAAACATAAAACACAATCAATCACCAATTAATTACATATCTAAAAATATGGGTAAATTAAAATCAATTTCAACGTCAGCACATGCTCAGAAACATTTACATAAGAGACCAACATCTTTATTTTATCCATACTATGCCAAGAATTTGATACAAATTGTTCTATAGCCTTAGCCACAACATATATACACAGGAGAACAATATTTGTATATGACACACAAACTAGCATTAATATGTTAACAAAAGTCTGATTTGTTTGAAACACCATATACAAACTTTTCCTGCCCAGACCAGAGAGTACAGGGATGACTCTAGGATACATTAGACATCTAATCAACTTTCTCAAAGATTCATTACTATAGATCCTCTTTGCTGCCACATGTTTGTTTTAGTCACTTCTGATTACCTAAAAAGATGTGGAGAACCACAAGGGTGAGACCCAAGTCCCAGCAAGAGATATAACCTCCAACAACATTTATTGATTATAACATTTTTAAGTAATTAAATAGTTAAGCAGTTTAATCAGATATAACAAATTAAGATTAGCAGTACTGATGATTAACAAAATATATAAAGGAGCAGATAATAACTATCATCATTAGCTAAACTATCATTCTTTATCTTGTTGCCAATATAAGCAATTCAGTAGCATATGCATATCTAGCATCATGAGCAAGTCTAGTAACATAGAATATCTAACAACATGAGCATGTCTGATTGGCCGAACATATCAACATCATAAGAAGAACTAACAACATAAGCACAACTATCTGGATAAGCATGACTAGCAAGATATGCATCTCTAGTTACTAAGGCATAGATAGCAATATTAAACATAGCTAGCAAAACCATCTTAACTATCTGTGTCAGTATATTTGAAAACATAAGTATGTTTACAACATGAGCATAACTACAACATAAGCATATATATTATCTCTTATTGTACTATACATGATCTCAGAGAAAAGAAAGCAAACAAAGGTTTTCATCCAATATGAAGTGTTGTGTATAACTCTAAATAGATATGCTACACGAATGTCCTTCATTTTTTATTATGCCCTGAGGAAATTGAGGATACCACTCAAAATCCAACTGGCCACTGCTAAGTTGAAATAAGTGCCATACAAGATCTAGGAAGAGTTGGACTCCTAAGATCTTCTCCGCCCCCGGTCAATATGAGTCTACCACATCGACACATATGGTCAACCTAGTTCGTCCTTGGTACAAGTCACGACACTAGTGAAAGGAGGTGGGCACGCATACCCTACCATCCGAGGTACAACCGCAGTTGTCCTCCAATCTTGTCACATATATAATCACTAAGACACGACCGCAGCTGTTCTCAATCACATCAGATATATGAGGCATGACCATAGACAACCTCGATAATCTGCATTTTGGATGACAAGGATATATCCTCAACTTGCCACCCCCACATACTCAACAGTATGCACTCCAAGTTTCCCTTAGGAATACTTGTTTCACCATCTGGCAAATTCTAACACTCAGATGGATCCATGGCACAGGGCACTACATGATTAGAGTTTCACTTGATTAGTTATGCCAATTGGGTGAATTAATGTTGCATTAAACAAGTGGACATACAAACCCTGATTCACTTCTAAGAAGCACATAAATATCACAACTTCAAAAGATATAAAATGTTTGAAACATAATTTCTCATCTCATCATCACATGGTACTATTCACTTTCCATTCATGAGACCACACTAGTCATCATACTATCCCAAGATATAAATCCTTTTCACAATATCACAGGGTATCAACCCTTACCAACACAAGAGGATTACACCTCATTCAGGGCTCAACCATGCCTAAAGGTCATGAAGACCATCATACTATCACATGATATTAAATCCTTTTCACAATATCACAGGGTATCAACCCTTATCAACACAAGAGGATTACACCTCATTTAGGGATCAACCATGCCCAAAGGTCATGCAAACCATCATACTGTTTCCTACAAGATCATCATTATCTTTGCATGCCTTATAACAAGGCTCAACAACTTCACTTACATATAATACACAAGATCAACACAATATTGCATTAATGAGCTAGGAGATATTCATAAATAATCATAAAAGGTTTATATTAACATTAAGAACATTCCTTTATTACATCAACATGAAAGGAATCTAGATATGATTAACCCTCATCATATTCATAATGCACATGTTTCACATAAGAAAGTATCAACCATGTGGCTATGACAACCACCAATTAACACATTAAGGTTACGATCATGATAACGAGGTTATTCCACCATCATTCTATCATATAAGAATGTTAAACATGAATACTCATATTTATCTATTTGCATTACAGTTAGGTCCAACATGATAAATTATATCAATGTTACTAATCAGCACATATACCCAAACCCTAACTCACGACATCCCCATTGGATCATGGATGCATAAGGTGAAGCATCACCATAACATTTCATACTATTATCAAGTATGAACCCACACATAAATCAAGGTGTAACCATCATGTTATAGCATGCTAGGATTTCAACAACAATAACACGGTACTTCATGATTGTATTAGTCATTCAAGGACTATTCATACCCAAAGACCATCATTTAGTTATATTAAAGCTAAGCATAACAAGCTATACCTCATTAGGGTTACATATGAACACAATATGATTATCATCCTTTCTATTCATATGAGTGAATACATAAGACTACCTTATTAAGGGTAACCCTCCCTTTTTTCCATCATCATTCAACCCATATCACAATACCACAATGTCACCCAGAACCATTGGATGTTTAAAAGGTAAGACCATTGGTTGTTTACATAAGTAAACACCTTGGATAAACCACCTATGAAGTCCTTGATTTATTTTCTATAAAGAGCCACCATTTAATCCTAGACATCCCTTGATTAGCAACACAAAAATTCCATTGAAAGTAGGGTAAAACCCACAATCGACTGTTCATTTAAAACAAGCCATCCATTGTCAACAAGTAAGCTCCTTAAGCTGATCATATAAAGAAAACTATATAAATCACATTATTAGGCCCAACATATTAAATTATCCATAATTCCACTTTATTGGAGGAATAAACATTATATCTTGACCATTGGGTCAAGCTCATATATTAAAACCATCAATTACATTATAGGTTCGACCAATGCATCAAGTTACCCAATAAGCCATTGGTCTAAGGATTAACTGATGATACAACTATATAATTAACTCACCATAGGTTGTAGAGACCTGATCCCCCATCATTAGTGTCCATTAAATAACCATAGGTTGTTAGACCAACACTATATTCATTAGTCAACATCAAATATTAAGCTAATGTCATCATTGATTGATAACATCAGTAGGGTACTTAATGGTTGATCATTAAACTTCTAATTGATCCAAAACCTGACCTAAGGGGGTGACCATAGGTTTTCACTATCATATGACACCTTTGATATTGACCATTAGTTATCATTAAGACAACACGATAGGGTTGTTGCAATGGTACCATCATCAGGTCATGGGTTTATAGAAGAAATCAACTTTAAACCCTAAAATTGACCATTGGTATATAGGTGCTTAGCACCATAGGTTGTCAAACCAACCTGATACAAGTCATATTATACCTTAGGAATAACGTACTCATGATCATAGGTTCATCTAGAATTGAAATCAGAATAGGGAACAGTATAAAAATCGAAATCCAAGTCAAGCATAGCTTTTTAGTGCATAAATCATCATTTTCAAGCAAGAACATGATCTAGAAAGCTTATGATAAGCAATAAACATGGATAAAGTTATAAAACTTGACTATAATGAGAAGATGAAACCACACACAGAAGAAATCTCGAGAAGGTAGGGTATAAAATCCAAGCATAAGCTATGAACTCGCCCATCTAGCACCTTTCTTCATCAAATGAGCAAACCCTAAGCATAAGGAGCAAGAAAGGTAGGGTTTTAGAGCTTTAGAGCAATTTCTACCATGGAACAACAAGGTTACGACCTAGAGGATGGTATAATGAATGATAAGAGCAAGAGAAAAGGGAGAATAAAGGAAGAAAATAACTTTCCTTGGTCGGAATCCCTAGAAGATGACCTTGGAAACCCTAGGTAGGGTTAAATGGAGCTCTAGGAGACCTTCTTCTCCAAAAAGAGGTTGTCTTCTATCTTAGAGTACTTGGTTCTGAATAAAAATAGAGTGGATTCATTTCTATAGGTTAGAGGAAAGATAAAGAAATCATAGTTTCTTACTTGGTCAAGGAAGAGGTAAATATAGCCCATGGATAAGGATGGGAGCAAGCATGAGGTGTAAATGTAGCTTCCCCATGTTTCTATGGCCTTAAACTATTAAGAATATACAAGCACACACACAATCAGATCCCCCACCGTCCTTATAGACCTAATTAGATTTACTTTGTCGAATTTCCAAACCAATCACATAATTCATTAGTTGATAAATGATAGCTACTAAAGGTAGCTCATCCGTGAAGGGGTAAACCCTAAAATACCCTTGGAGAAAACACCTTCAAACCAAGGTTTAAATAGGCACCCCAGGGCTTAGAACGCTCTATAATGATGAGATAATATATAAGGAGCATAATGCAAGTTATAAATTGCAAAGAAAACCTCTCAATTGGGTAAATTGTAGAAAAGTCCAAAATGTGCATAAAATTGCATAACTTGCTCAAACAGTGTCCAAATTGGACCAAATTTGAAACTTAAGCTTGCATTATGATTTCAAATCATATCACAAGGTTATATTTGGGTTATAAGAATTTAATTATGATAATTAATCTTATCAAACTTACTAAGAAAGTTTAGGGGCCTTACATTCTTACTCATAGAAAAGTAAAAATAACAATAGAATCTTGGCACAAAGTTGATCAAGGAAAGAAAGAACACATGTGGAAGGACCTAGATGTGAGATATTATGATTTCTAAAGATATTCACAATTCTATTTTTCATAATATCCATCAAGTATATGAACTTTTGTAGAGCATATTTGACCTGAGTCATCAAAAAGTGATGTGATGCTATGGGAATTATAGGACAAATCTAATAAGATAATACATAATGGATGACAAGAAGAAGAAGTCAGCCATTGAGTAATGGAACTATCTTGACCCCAAGGTACGGGCCATGTTTGTTGCTTCAAGAAAAACCAATGAATTCAAGGTATTAATCCTCCTCATTTAGAGTACATTCATATGAATTCATTGTATTACATTTTAACATATTTTTTGGATTAACTAGGCTTTATGTGATGTTTAAGAAGAAAGGTGTTCAAAGAATGTACATGACCACAAGTTGGGTCCAGGTGGCTACACATGGCTTTGCTAACAGAGATTGGAGGTGTCTTCTTCTCAGCAACCTACTCCTAGGACTGTTGAGTCGTCTACTACTTCTGCACCTCTACTTCCCATTAGGAGTGGATACTTGGGAGGCAAACCCACTATGGAGAAATACCTAACCCCTTAATCACTAAGGTGGCTACAAAAATGGTAAATTCAACTATCATAGTGCATGTTCATCTTTGACCTTGATTGTCATGTTTTAGTTACCAATTACTATTGATGATGACTAATGGGAGCTCTACAAGCAAAGAAAAGAAGGCAAGTGCATCCCTGAGCGTCAAGGGATGAATTGACAGTTGCTCTAGGTACTACATAGAATTTTGGGCCTGTTAAGGCTGCTGGTGCTGGTGTCGGTATAAGATCCTTCTTTGTCCCATTAGAGCACAAGCACAAATCTCTCCAGAAAGGAGGATTCTTAGAAGAGAAGGTATAAGAGATGATTTCTAAGGAAATAGAAGAAGCAATGAGACAATATCATGCTTCTCATTCTCAATCATCTCCTTAGACAGTACTTGTGGCACCCCACTCTTCATATGAGGTGGACCCCCCTAGCATAGAGGTGGTTGGGAGTGATTCCATGGACCCACCAGTTAGCACATGGTTGTAAATTTGTTTGTGATATAGTAGTTTAAAATTGATTTGAAATATACATGTTTGTGTTTAGGTCTATATATATAACACTATATACAAATTTGTATTGGTTGAGGCCATGCCATCTTTTACTAGAAGAATATGTTGCTGCTCTGAGAAAGGCTTACCCATGCCTTCCAGGTGACATGATTCATGGTGTTCTAATATCTTTCTATGTGGTTCGCATGACACAAAGGCTTGTCTATGACGCTTGGAAATAGACACCACTATCGTATGTCTACCCCAACTACAAGACGATAGGTAATGCAAAAGGTAGTGTGATTGTGTGGCCCAAAGCGGGAGTTGTCTATACTGATGTATGCTAAATTTATAATATGTTTGTATTTGTGATTCTTTTCTATTTGTGTATATAATTGACAATTGATATGATAATATATATATGTGTGTGTGTGTGTGTGTGTGTGTACAAGGAATAGCACCTAAGAAACCCCCTATAGATCCTCCTCCACTTCCTCCTCAAGATATTCAAATACCTATGTGGATTGCAAAGGACCTATTCGACTCTCTAGGTCCTAAGTGTAGTGGTTGGCATTATGGCTATGAGGCTTAGAAGAATGGACGACTATGATGGTCCATATTAAGGAGGATGTTGCATGCCAAGCTCATGATACTAGTGTATTTTTACAAGATGTTGTAGAACTATTTACTTATACTTGGTTGAATATAACTGTGATAGAACTTTAGATACGATGAGATTTTATGATTAAATACCTTGTTTTATGTATGTTGATTTTTTTTGTTATATATTAATGAATACATGATATAAATTTTGCAGTTACTTATATAGGGTGTGTGGAGAGTTCACACTACCCCATGTGGCATTTCTAATTCTATCATTAATTATTTGTGTAGATAAATACCCAATATATATCACCTAATATTGTTCTACCGCATTTAAATATTTTGGTAATGCAAGAAAGAGTGTGGTTATAGCTAATTTCAACGGTGAGTAAGTTTTAGGCACTTTTCTTATAATTTTGACTTAAGAATTACATTTCATTGTGGATTTTGAGTTTTCTTTTGTTTTCCTTCTTTTCATTCAAGAATAACCATTGGGTGTTGTTGGTCATTGTCTCCCAGATGCTAATTGTATACTATCTATATATGAAGGGTGACAAAATGGACAATGGGGAACATGCAATGAAAAAGGCATTGTTTACATGAGTAAATTTTTATATCAACCAACATATATTAATTACATGACTATTTAGTAATTCAATTAAATATGTTACATAAACTTATAGGGGTATAAAGAATTCAAAAAGGCTAGAGGAAAGGTAGATAAGAAAAATAAAGCATTGGTGAGGCAGTTTTTTGACTCCAATGCATGTATATGCCAACTATGCTTACTTTTATTTATTAAATTCTACATAATTGTAAATTTATAGTGCCCTATACTGGATAATTTTTGGGCATGAGGATACTACATGATGTGGTATATGGACCTTATTGTCAGACATGCAACACTAGACATCCATTTTATGCAAATTACAATCTATGAGTCTTGATCATCATAAGTAAATAATCTCATTTGATAATATGAAAATATCAAATCAAATTATTTAATTATGTCACTCTTTACAACTAATATCAAATGAAACTCTTTAATTACATCATTCTCTTTATAGTTGTTTGACGCAACGCCCTATACAAAATAAGAGATAGATGAGATACAAGAACAATGGGCAAACACTGTCGTTAAGAAAGTAAACTTTAATTTGAGTGGGATAATATGAGTTTCCTGAACTTTGATGTCATTATTTCTATATTGTGTGGTGTTGCTTATGACTTCTTGCAACTCTAAATTTGATGTGAGTGAGTTATTCATGCATATGTGAATGATGAATATATACATGTGTGTGAATAAATGTGAAGATGAATGAATATAATGAGAATTGCATTTTTACATGTCATGAGAATGATATCGATTCATATGTAAATCACATATATATACATGTCTGTGAAAGAATGTGAAGATGAATGAATACAATGAGAAAATTATTTCTACATGTCATGAGAATGGAATTAGAGAACAAATCTTGTATGTGGGTGGATGAATTGTGTGTGTGTTTATTATTGTGGGTTTTGTAGGTGTGTTGGCCTGTTATTAAGCTGAACACATGATGAATCTTTGATAACACCCAAATTCACGCATTTATGCTAAGCATTTATTTATGGATTTGTGTCATTATAGCCTTAATATGCCCAAAATAACCCTAGATCCTTATCTTTTAGTAATTTATATCTTTTCATAGATAAAGTTGCTCAACTAGCCAATTTTGGGACTTGTAGGCACCGAACATGAAAAGACATCTATTCTCTAAGATTTCTCCCCAACACATGATTTTTGCAGCAGCTAGGCTTCCACCATCGCGACCGTGACACTTGATGTGATTGAGATGCATGGCACGACCGTGTCAAGGACAAGGGTCATCTGCATGTGTCTCGACCTAGGCACTTGCCTCGACTGTGACATCTACCTTGACCGTGGTACCTGCCATGACCGTGATGTCTACCTCAATAACAACACTTTCTGTGACCATGAATGAATCTCATGTATTGCAATTGTGACCCCCGACACGATTGTGCTGAGTAAAAGGGTTAGTTGTACCTGTCTTGCCTGCGACACCTACCTCAATTGTGATGTCCGCCTCGACCATGGCTCCTGTTATAACTGTGACATCTACCTCAATTACAACACCTACTGCAGTCGTGAACTAATCTCATCTATCACGACCGTGACCCCCGACAAGATCGTGTCGAGGAAAAGGGTCAGTTATACCTGTCTCACTCGCGATACTTGCCTTGACCGCGACATCTGTCTCGACCACGACATCTACCTCGACCGCGATGTCCACCTCGACCATGACATTCGTTCGGCCGCAAACCCTGGCATGACTGTTTCGATCCTGGCACGACCGTGCCGAGACAAGTTTCGCGACCACTCATTACATACACTTTGCCTTCACCTATAAATATCTACCCCTCACTACTTGAAGGTGGGTTTGGAGATTTTTCTGGTTCCACGTTGTGGTTTCACACATTCTTGGTTCCCAGAGACCCATCAGAGAGTTCTAATGTTTGAAAAGGCTGAAGTTCTCATCCTACATCTGTTCCTCTAGTTTGCTTCCATCTACCACCATTTTCCACTACCATTCACCCATACCCTACCATTCGCAACCATCTTCCACCTCCATACACCCACCAAGAAGCTATTTGGGGTAGAATCAAAGAGATAAGGATTCCATAAGACTAAGGAGGATGACCCAAAGATGATATTTGGTCTATATAAAGGCTAAGGAGTGAGTGTAACATACTGGATCTCAGACCCTACCCTAGAAGTTGAGATTTTGGACTTAGCCAAACAAGGTTGAAGGTTAGACCTAAATAGATGTTTAGTATAACCCCAATGCGCTAATGCATGTATAGATCACCTTAATGTAACCTAATGTTCTAACATTAATCTTAGGTTTATAATGGATACATAAAATATGCCACATAACTCATTTTGGTGGTAATATGAAGATAAGAAACTTAATTGGATGAATAATATAGATAATGGGCCGTTAATGGAATATATGAGATATCTCATAAAAAGAAGTCTCAAAAGTAGAAACAAACTTCAAATTCGAAATCTACATATCAAAATTAGCCTACATGTCAAATTTCATCTAATTTGGACAACCTTGAAATATTAGGATAAGTTTAGGAGAGAGAAAATGAGTAAACGGCATAAGTAATGAATAATGTGATTATATAACTTCACAATATGTAAATAATGGAAAATTCATATTTGAAAAATCAAAGATAACTTGTTTATGAATTTTGGTCCAATTTGGATGTTGTTTGTGCAAGTTATGCAATGTTAGGTACATTTTGGACTTTTCTACAATTTACCCAATTGGGAGGTTTTCTTTGCAAATTGTCACATGCATTATAATCATTATATATTCCCTTACCATTCTCGCATTTTTTAACCATAGGACGCCTGGTTGCACCTTGGTTTGAAGGTATTTCTTTCCAAGGGCATTTTAGGGATTACTTTCTTTATAAATGAGCTTATCTTTATAAGCTATCAACCAATAGGGTTATTTCTTTGATTGGAGGTCGGTTGGGATGGCCTATAAGTGTCCATAAACTGACATTTGATATTCAATAAGCCTCTATGAGCTGTCCTCTTGCATGGCCATGAAATCCCTAGGCTAAGGACACATGGAAAGGTCCATGGACACCTCATGCACTACTACAGAAATAGCATTCAGTGTCACTTTTCTGGGCGTCGGTTATTAAGAAAAATCGACGCCTAACATATAAGGCGTCGGTTGTTTAAGCAAACCGACGTCTATATTCGAAGACCAGCCAGACGCGGGTACCGCTTTGTATTAAGCGTCGGTTGTTTATAAAAAACCGACGCTTAAAGTCGCCCGCGAAATCCATATTTCGATAAAAAAAATAGTGTCATTGTCAGCGTCAGTTATATACCTAGAAAACCGATGCCTATGTGCGATGAAAATTTCCGCGGAAAATGTCACTTTCAGCGTCGGTTATCCTTGTATAACCGACGCAGAAGGTGGTTCCCGCCAAACATTTTCATGAAAATATCGTCCAATTGGACGTCGGTTGTTGCAAACAACCAACGCTAAAGATGTTTAGGCGTCGGTTGTTGTAAACAACCGACGCTATTTGGGAACTTCATAACCCTCGATCGCCCGACTCTTCCCCTTTCTTCTGTTTCATTGCGAGCGATTTCTTCTCTGCTGTCGCCCGACTCTCTGCTCCTTCTTCTCCACGACAGCGCCGCCGTACCGCCACTGCTACTCCGGTGCCCCCTTCTCCGGTGCCCCCTTCTCCTTCTCCTCCGCCGCCACACCCCCTTCTCCTTCTCCTCCGCCTGGCCACTGCCTGCCTGCCGCCGCCTGGCCGCCTGCCTGCCTGCCGCCGCTGACGCTCCCTGCTCTTCGGAGTCGCTGCCGCTGGTTCTGGAGCTCGCCGGCCGCCGCCCACATACTCAACCAGCTCGACCTCGCCCTACTCTGCTTGCCCAGGTACCTGCCGACCTACCCAGGCGCGAAATTGGTTCTTTATGTGCCGACCTAATCTGCTTGCGCGAAATTGGCTCCCTACTCTGCTTGCTTAATGTGCCTAATCTGCTTTAAGTGGTCCTAATATCATAACATGATAGTTTTATAATCATGGCTAAACATAATATGAACTAGATCTTTTTATGTCATTAAATCAATGAACTTAGGAATTGGGGGTTCAAGAATAACCCTAATGATAACAGGATAATAAGGAAACCTAAACTCTAGATTAGGACTTGAGTAGCGTTTAATGTTATTATATGATTTGTGGCACTTTATGATGTATATTGATTTCTTGATTTATTATTTAATAATGCTCTGTTGATTAGGATTAACCATGTTGCATGTACTTTATAGACATTTATTATATATAAGAATGACAACACATGTATTTGTTGGCCTAGAAACCCGTCCAAGATTGACTCATTAGGAGTAAATCTTGGATAGTCCCCGGTTTGGGACTGTTCTTGAACACCTAATCTCACTTAGGATGTAAGTGTATAATGTGTATTGGGTTTTCGAGAAAATTTCGGTAGCATTTCCCCGTTTGTTCTCTAAGTACATATGTATTTAGAGAACAGCGGGGAAATGCTGCCGAAATTTTCTTGAAAACCCAATACACATTATACACTTACTAGTGATATTAGGTGTTCAAGGATGGGATAGGTGGTACACATTTATTATATATAAGAATGACATCAAATGTGTTTGTTGGCCTAGAAACCCGTCCAAGATTGACTCATTAGGAGTAAATCTTGGATAGTCCCCGGTTTGGGATTGTTCTTGAACACCTAATCTCACTTAGGATGTAAGTGTATAATGTGTATTGGGTTTTCGAGAAAATTTTGGTAGCATTTCCCCGTTTGTTCTCTAAGTACATATGTACTTAGAGAACAGCGGGGAAATGCTGCCGAAATTTTCTCGAAAACCCAATACACATTATACACTTACTAGTGAGATTAGGTGTTCAAGGATGGGATAGGTGGTACACATTTATTATATATAAGAATGACATCACATTATACACTTAGGATGTAAGTGTATACCCTAATCTTTTCCTAATATATACTTGTTTCCTAATATATACTTGTTTTCTCTGATCATAGAATGGATAGATCATGGATGTCCATTCGTAATCGTTGCACCCCAGAGTTTATATCTGGTCTTGATCAGTTTATTAGATTTGCCGAGGAACATAGGAAAAAACCTACAGATAGGTTCTACTGTCCATGTAGGCATTGCGGTAACAACTTGAAAGTCAACACTGGTGAGGAAATCAAAAGTCATGTCATATGCAACGGGATTGTACAAGGCTATACAGAATGGCACTGGCATGGAGAGATTTCAAAATCGAAACCAGTAGATGTCGATAGCAGTGCTTGGGTGGAAGAAGAAATTGCCTCCGATGACGTAAATGTGAACGAACCAGTTCCAGCAGACATCGTTGATGCGATGCTGGATAGTTGTAGGGTAGAGCACACCGATCCACCTCCTATCTTTAGAAACATTGTGCATGATGTTGAGATACCGTTATACACAGGCTGTGCTAAGTTTACGAAGCTTAGCGCTGTGTTGAGATTGTATAAGTTGAAAGCTAACAATAGATGGAGCGACAAAAGCTTCACTTCATTGTCGACTTTGTTGAAAGAAATGCTTCCTGAAGGAAACGAGCTGCCAATCTCAACATACCAGGTAAAGAAAATGTTGTGCCCAATGGGAATGGAGGCCAAGAAGATACACGCATGCTCGAATGATTGTGTATTATTTCAAAAGGACTATGTAGATTTGAAAGATTGTCCAAAATGTGGTGCGTCACGGTATAAATTGACGACTTCGGGGGAGTCCAAAACTGGTTCTCCTGCCAAGGTGTTGTGGTATCTACCTATAATATCACGGTTTCAACGCTTGTTTGCAAATCCGAAAGATGCGAAGAATTTGAGGTGGCATGCAGATGTTAAGAAAAATAATGATGGGATCCTGCGACATGCGTCTGATTCCCCACAGTGGAAGAAGATTGATCTATTGTACCCCAAATTTTGTGAAGAAGATAGGAATCTAAGACTTGGGTTTTGTACAGATGGGATGAATGAGTACGGGACATTGAGCAGCCAACATAGCACTTGGCCAGTCATACTTGTTATATACAATCTTCCTGAAGGGAGTATTATTGAAGGTTATGTGGTGAGAGAGGTTATGGATTTTTGCAATGACTTTCTCAGTGGTAATGACACTCCTGATAATGACAAGAATATTGAGGAGGGCAAAGGAATTTTGGGATCACGGGTGAAAGTAATCAGCCGTGAGCAGTTGGAACAAGCTCACTTGTATATTTTACATAATATGGACGAAGTGAGTGTTTATATCGAGGAACATACCAATTTCATAAAGAGACAACATCCTCGAGCAAGTTCAATGTGTCTTGCTAGAGAGCATAATAAGACTTTTACTAAGTGGTTTGAAGATAAAGTCTTACATCAACTATCTCAAACACCAAATGATATTACAGAAACTATCAAATGCCTCGCCTTTAAACCAAAACCGAATGTTATGCCTTATGAAAGGTTTGACATTAATGGATTCACATATTACACAAAGCGCCAAGATGATAAGAGTGTCGTCCAAAATAGTGGGGTCACTCTTCAAGCGTCGACTATGTACTTTGCAAGTGCAAAGGATAAGAGTCCACGTGAAGCTAAAATGTCATATTACGGTGTCATTGAGGACATTTGGGAGTTTGACTACATAGATTTCAAAATTCCGCTCTTTAAATGTAATTGGGTTGATAACACCAAAGGAGTTATAGTGGATGAATTGGGTTTCACTTTGGTGAACTTTGAAAAGATTGGCAAGAAGGGTGAACCATTCATATTGGCATCACAGGCGAAACAAATATTCTATATCGATGATCCTGCGAATGATAAATGGTCGGTTGTTCTTCATGGTAAAAGACAATTCATTGAAGATCCTATAGATGAAGAAGAGTACTATGATAAGTATGATGACTCCAGTCCATTCTCAGTTGGGTTGCCAACTCCACAAAATATTGAAGCTAATGATGACTTATATGTGCGCGGAGATCACAATGAAGGATTGTTAATTGATAAAAGATCACAATTTTAGAGACATGTATGTTTATACAAATGCTAAATATTTGCCTTTTTCTAGTTAATACAAATGCTAAATGTTTGCCTTTTTCTAGTTAATACAAATGCTAAATGTTTGCCTTTTTAATGACATTTTCAGATGGCTGACCATGATGAGCATGATGTCCATGATGAGCATGAAGTCCATGATGAGCATGCTATCCATGACGAGCATGGCGAGGATACCAATGTAAGTTCTAAAAACATATCCTGTATTTCTATAAAATTCATTATCTTCTAGTTATGTCATATATCCTATATTTCTATATTGGGCTAATTTAGTGTGTTTATTTTTGTCAAATTTTAGGTTGATGATGTACCTGTACCCACTGAAGCACTGGAGCAACTTGATGCGCAGCACCAAACACTTAACAAGAAAAGGGGCATCACTCTGTTGAAGAAGTTATTAGCGCTAAGTGGTAGTGGATCCAAATTGGTGGTGGAGTTTGATAATGGAGGAAATGCAATTGGAGTGAACCGCAATAATTTTGTAAACTATCTTGGGTGTACCACTCGGAGCCATTGTGGTGTTAAATATGATAATTGGCATAAAGTTCCTCAAGGGAAAAAAGACTTGATATGGAAGGATTTATGCGTGAGTTATTATTATTTGCAATTCTATTTTGTAGATTACAAATTCTATTATTTGCAATTCTATTTTGGATACTAGTTAATAACATTTCTATTTTACCGAATCTGTTTGCATTGGATGAGAAGTTGCATCGTAAAAGTGTGATGCAACGCGCTGGAAAGATGCTTAGGAATTATAGGACAAATCTGAACAGAGAATACATAAAAGAGGGTGATAATAAGAAGAAATCAGCCCTTGAACAATGGAACTTCTTGGACAAAGAAGATTGGGACAATTTTGTTGCTTCAAGAAAATCTGAAGAATTCAAGGTATTAGGCGTCACTCCCAATTTAATTAATATACATTGTATTCACCTATTCAAGATTAACATTTAGTGCTACTAACCAAATCATTAATGTGCATACTAACTAGGCCCTCAGTGACGCACAAAAAGCAAGGCGTGCACTGAATGTGCATGACCACACTATGGGTCCAAAAGGCTATGCAAGCGTTTGCCAAAGACTACAGGCGGAGTCTGCGGCTACTCAGCAGTCTGCTGCTACTCAGGAGTCTGCTCCTACTCAGGAGTCTGCCACACCCATGCCTCGCCATGATATCTGGATAGCTGGCAGGCAAAATAAGAAGGGTGAAATAAAGAAGCCTGTAACTACTGAGGCGGCTGCAAAAATGGTAAAATACAACTCTTAGAGAAATCGTTTGAATATTGATTATTTGTGGTGTTAACTTACCCATTTCTGTTTATGCTGATTAGCGGGAGCTGCACGAGCAGAGGAAACAAGGCACGTTCATCCCTCAGGGCACAAGGGATGAATTGACAGTTGCTCTGGGTAACCCAGAGCATCCTGGACGTGTTAGAGGTGCCGGCGCTGGTGTTGGCATCAAAGCATTCTTTGGGCCATCCCAGCGCAAACCCAGAGCGGGACTTTCTCAAGAAGAGGTAACCTATTCTTTTTTTAGAATGTTACTACAAAAGGAAATTCATTAATAAGAAGCTAATGTTTCTTTTATCCATGTATAGGAGAATAAGAGAGTTGAGGATTTAGTTGCTAAGAAGGTCAACGATGTAGTTGCTGAGAAGGTCAAGGAAGAATTGTTGCGGTGGCAGGCATCTCAGGCTTCCAATCAGCCTATGGCGACCCACTCTTCTCCTGATGCACAGACTGTGAGTAATCCTGGAGACCCATCGCCTAGCACGTCTGTTGTAAGTATTTTTTATGACATTGTAGCTAGTCTTTTCAAGATGATATGTTTTCAAGATTATATGTATATATGTATAACATTCTTTACGTAAATTTGTAGGCATTGAAGCCATGCCGCTTAAGAATGCAAGACTATGTTGTTGCAGAGGCGCAGGCTTACCAGTCCCTTCCTGGGGCAACGTTTCATGGGACTCCAATGCCGCAGGGCTACATTCGTGTGAGCCCGCTACATGTATTGCCCGATTGGAGGGAAGTTGCGTTGCCATATGCCCACCCAGATATTGATAGACTTGGTGAGGCAGAAGGCGGGGTCATATTGTGGCCCAAAGCAGATGTCGTCTACACGACTGAAATTGTAAGATAAATTTACATTGATTTAGACTGTTAATGTGTATATATGATGTCAACTGATCTGAAATTATATATACAGGTTAAAAAGAAGACACCAGGAGCACCTAGGCCTCCACCTCCACTTCCCGCATTACCAACTTGGGTTCCAACTGACCTAACATACCCGTTAGGTCCTTCTTGTAGGGGAATGGCATGTTGGCTACGGGCACATAATATACATTGCCCTATAATAGTTTCTTTAGATGCAGATTATGCAGGTCAATCATACGATAGCTCTTTATTTATACAAGATATTATTGAGCTGTTTATGTATGATTGGCTGAATACATCAATGATAGAGACATGGATAAGGTGAGATCTTGTTTATACATTCATATACCTTGTGTAAGATCTGGTGATCTGGTTTCTTATATATTAATGCATACGCCTATATGTTTTGCAGCTACTTAGTCGAAGATCATTGCAAACAATTTGCATATGATCATGTGGGATTTTTGATTCCATCATTGATTAGTTTGGTAGCTAAAGACCCTAATAATGTTCAACAATATTGTATAGATGCTTTTACAATTTTTGGTCACCAAAAGAAGACGATAATAATAGCTCCATTCAATGTCAAGTAATTTTACTTTATTTATAATTTGGACTTAAGAAAATTCCATTTTTATTTTGCATTTTGAGTTATTAATTGTTAACTTCTTACCTCTAGCGGTAGACATTGGGAGTTACTAGTTATTGTCCCCGGGACATTCACTGTTTATTATCTAGATCCTGCGGGGAGTACATTGAACACTAAAATTGGACACGTAATGAGAATGCCATTATTCTGGTGAGAAATATTTCATTTTTATATCCGTTAACATCTTTTATTACATTACTATTTACTTATGCAATTTATTGTGTTATATTAACATGTAGGGGTTTAGATGCATTCAAAAAGGCTGGAGGAACGGTCCCAAGGAAAAAGAACCAACCAATAAATTGGCAAAACATACAAGTAAGTTCCCGACTCGAATATATATATTATTGATGTGAATTGTGCTTAGTTGTATTATTTTGTATGTTTCAATTTATAGTGTGCTACACAAGACAATGGCTGGGCATGCGCATACTATGTGATGCGATTTATGCAAATGATTATCAAATATGTCGCATTGGACATCGATACCATACATGAGGTATTATATATAGTCTCATTAGTTAGTATGAAATATATCAATCTTATCTTATTTTTATATTATTACTTATATATATACATCATTCTCTTTGCAGGTGTTTAAAACTGACCACACTATAGGTAAACGCTTAAAAAATATACATGCTCCATATACGATGGAAGCATTAAATGAAGTAAGAGAAGAATGGGAAAAAGCCATACAAGCAGTGGCAACTATAAGATATAATTGGGATGTTGATAGCGATAATGAATGATACTTTGTAAATGAATATTTCTGAATGTTAATACATGTATTTGAATGTTTCTATATGTGTGAATGTGAGAATTGAATTGATGTCTGAATGTATGTACTTGTGTAGAATTTTCCTTGTGACTTTTGCAGGTTTGCGGCCTGTTTGTAGGCTGATATCAATGGATGTCGTAAACCTGCAGTTCAAAAAACTGAACTGTAGGTTCTCATCCTGCTGACCAGCCACAGCAGGCCTGCAAACTGATATGAAAAAAAAATATAAATAGGCGTCGGTTATTTATAGAAAATCGTTAGCAAAGACATACAGCGTCGGTTATTTGATAAAAACCGACGCCTAATAGTACAAACAACTCGACCGTGCAGGATAGCACGACCGTGGTGGAAAAGGCGTCGGTAATTCATATAAAACCGATGCCTATAGTACTAAACACGGCCGTGCAGGGAAGCACGGCCGTGTCGTCTTGAAGTATAGGCGTTGGTGTTTTAGTATATAACCGACGCCAAAAGTGTTCGCGCCACAGAAAATGGTGTCATCTAGGGCACTTTATGCGTCGGTTATCTACTAAAACACCGACGCTATATTCTATATAGGCGTCGGTTGTTTAGTAAATAACTGACGCACAAAGTGCCCTAGATGACGCCATTTTCTGTGGCGCGAATACTTTTGGCGGCGGTTATGTACTAAACAACCGACGCCTATAGAATAAATAGGAGTCGGTTAAAAAACCGACGCCGAAGTGTTCGACCTTTAGCGGCGCCCACATAGGCGTCGGTCGGAAACCGACGCCAAATGGGGTTAAACGACCGATGCCAAAGGCCGTTTCTGTAGTAGTGATGCTTGACTTCTTCCTTATCCATAAAGGTTTGCATGTCCATAGGCACCCTTAGCATTTGACACATAGAAAGTAACTTGACACCTCGTTCTTGACTTTTTCCTTATCCATAAATACTTGCATGTCCATGCACACCCTTATACATGACACATGGAAAGTCTCATAGACACCTCATACTTGACCTCTTCCTTTATACAGCCATATCTACCCCTTCCCAACTCCCAACTCAAAAAATCTTTATCTCCTTTCTTTACTCTAGCTTAGAGAATCATTCCTACTTTGTTTTTCCACAAAGGTGTTGTCCCAAGGTAAAAGGAGGTGCCTACTTTGGTGAAGAAGGCTCCTAGGGTTCCAAATTTCTATATATATGATTTATAAAGGTCCTTCTTGGTGATTTTGACCAAAACTAGTAAGTATCCTCCTTTCCTTCCCTATTTTAATGTATTTAGTTTTCCTTCCACCTTCCTCTAGGTTAGAACCATGGCCTTCCATGGTGTAACCCCACCTAGAACCCATAAACACCTCATCTCCATGTTCTTTTGTTAGGGTTTTTCACCTCTAAAGTGGAGAAGGTGCTTCTTGCTCGAGATATGAGCTTTTTTGGAGAAACCAGCCTCTCTAAGTGTTACAAACCCACCTTTCGGTAACCCCCAATTACGGGAGACCGAGAGATCGAAGCCGCACCCATAAATTCCGGATCAAAGGTTCGACAAATAATCAATAACAATTAATAAACTTTACCAACTAAACTGAAAATTGGTATAAAATAAAACTTTGCTTACCTTTTAAAAACTGGGATTTCTAAACTTCCATCCATGAAGATACCAATCTAACTAATCCTCCTGTGTACGTTAACTCTCATTTAATTCCACATATGCCACTTTACTGTTTGTTCTTTTCATTTGTACCTAAAACGCCGACAAACAAAACGTCGGTCAGCAAGAAGCTGGTATGTGGGGGAAACAATAATCGTGCAACTATAATAACAATGTAATCATGCCATTAATCATTTAACAATCAAGATTACATTTTAAGCCATACAACTCAATCCATACATATCCCCAACTTTGTGATGTCCCTGCAGTGGACTTATATAATACCTCTATAAAGGTAGAGTCGCATGGCACTACTCAAGGTAGCCCAATATCTAACTCAATGTGACTTGATGGTCCTACCTCAATGGTATCCATGTAATAAGGCATCCATAGACCTGATGGACCTACCCAATAGGTAGCCATGTACTAGGTCTTCCTCTGACCTGATGGACCTACCCATAGGCAGCCATGTACTAGGTCAACTATGATGCCACAGAGAGAACCAAGATCTGAGCTTGTAGGCATATATAATTTGTGATAGTCATAGCCACATTATAGTTTGCATGAACTAAATTCATCCAACAGTTTATTTAAAGCAACCGGAAAAACATTCGGGAATCGTCGTGAAACTAGAACGGTTATTCATAAGCGTAACCACATACCTTTAATTGCAGTTTTCAAGACAGATTCAAGTATGTAGAGAAACCCAATTAATCAAGCAAGGTTGAATAGAAATCCTAAAATGAAAGTCCAATTTCCTTTTATTAATAATTATCCAATTCCATTACACTATTTAGAAATTCAATTCCAATTTTAGGGTTTCTATGAAAATTAGGGTTTTGCTTCAACCCTTAATTATCAAGGTTCCTAACTCCATCAAATTCACTTAAAACCTTTATTTTAACATTCTCAGTAGTTTTAAGTTCACATCTTGGAAAGTTACTCCCTTAATCCGTAATAACTTAGCTTTTATCTCCTTTTCCCTAAATTAGGGTTTTTATTATAAATTAGCCTTCTTTTAGGTATTACAATTCTAATTTAGGCATATTTACATTCAAAACGGATAATCAAACCTCTTTTTTCAATAACAGGATTACACTTATCAATTTGACCTATTGATTCACCAAATTACACTCTTAGCCTTCAATTAGGGTTTCTCATAAACTTTTAATATACTTTACTAGAAATTTAGAGTACTTTTGCAAAACGGAGTAGAATTAGGCTCTCAAATCATTTTTATAAGATTCCTTGCATTTTTCTACACTACTTTCATATATAAAGTTTTGTCATCCGAGATTCCTAGTTATTTCTATCATTTTTGCAAGAATAATCCTTTTTCTGGTTTATTTAGTAGAGAGATAAAATTACCAAAATTCATGGACCACTCGATCAGTGGTCTGGTGATCCACTTCTTGGATCCGACTATCCTATTCATGCGCCCTCTAGCAAGGTCGCTCCTTCTCTGGAGCATTAGATGCCATTGAGACAACCGTGGTCTCAGATCGGACGATCGACGGGTCGTCACATTCCTTGGACTCAGTAGCTCCGCGCGGTCAACCTAGAGGTTGACTCGGAGCTCTCGTCGCCCTTTGCTCACACCGATCAACCAGGGAGCTTTGCCTCCCCTCAACAAAGTAGGTGGCGGTCCAATTTCTTTCCCGAGCTCCTCCAACCTCGTCCCCTACTCGCCACACTCCGGCGTGGTCTTCGGAGACGACGAGGGTGAAGGTCATGTCGAAAGTAACAATTGATCAAACGAAAACACTCCTTGCACCCTTCCGTAGAGGTTGGGTTAGCGAGCAAAGATGTTGGTTCCCTCCATAAACCTCCCCTATATATAGGGTCGAGGACAGTTTGTGAAGTTTAGGTGTTTCCCAGAACATCCTCTAATCCTATTAGAACCAGGGATGATCCCCTTCGCCTTCATCTCCTGAGTTCAAAGAACATCTCAAAAACCTTTCCCACCCATTGATTCGTGAGAAAACCAAGAGGGAAAATCCCTCTGTCAGCGACAGAGTCCTAGTCCGCCTGGGACATAGATGATGAGTGGTGCCTGTTGGATTAAGATCCAACGGCCCACCATCCTCGCGTTCAACCAAAGTAGGAAACAATTTCTTAAATTCTAAATTAAAGCCATATTTGAGGGAAAACTTGGAAAATTAATAACTCCCAAACGGTAACTCCTTTCCTACTCAAATTTTGACGGAAACTCAATTATGTTTTTATCTTCCATCTTACAAAATTTTAAGTTATTATCTCAAGTGTATGATCCTTTTTCTTGGTTTGCAAGTTATCTTTCAATTACTCATATTTTCCATGTCCTTTCTATTTCTTTTATCATTAATTTATTATTCTGAGCTCCTTGAACCCCAAGGAATCCATTAAACTCGAAATCCTATTTTTGGGAATTATTTCTTAGCCTTTTTCTTTATTTTCTTATGTACTCCTTATCCAATTGAATTTCTTATTCTTTTTCCTTCAGTTGGGCTCAATGGCCAATAAGGCCCATTAAGAAAACATACAACACGAAATTCATTCAAATCAACCCATCAAATCAATCATGGATTTTTTTTAATCTTTAAATAGAGATTTATAATCTCATTACATATCTTGGAAAAATGGGGTTATAACACTAAGCTTGGGAACCTTACTTGTTGGACCTGTCCACCTTCCCTAGAGGTTCTTTGGAGGCCTAGGCTTGGATCTAGGACTGACTTGGACTGTTTAGACTCTGAAGTTGAGGTATGATGTATCCATTATTCTTCTATGTTGAGCAATTCACCTATGCTTATTCATTCTCTTTGTCCTATGGACATTAGCCTATATACAATGTCTTTTCTTTTGAAAATCATGGTTCATGTGAACTACCTTATTTGATATTGATCATGTGATCATGGATATTCTTTTGAACTCTTATCTTATGCTTTGTTCATGATGGAACTCTAAAAGATGACATGTGATGTCTTTTTCCCACTTATGTTGTGGATGTATATGTTGGTCACTTATGTAGTGACTAGTTTATATATTCTGACTATACTTTCTACTTGCCTCTACATTTAACATGATATGTTATACAATAGCACTAGAGTAGTGCAATTGCATTGGTTTTTATGGCAGATGTGTTATTTCCTGTCGAGCAGATGTGATATTTCCTACTCTTTTGGGATGGAAAGGAACCTCATACCCAGGGCAAGATGTGTGATTCTTGGCCCATGTTTTATATATTTAGGAGATTGAAAATATTCCTTTCTTTATCAGGTTTCAAGTTTATGAGACTTGGCCGCCTTTGTGTTTATATTGTTCTAGGGATATGTTTATCTCACATGCATGCAGGTTGATGATATATGGTGTGTGCCCTAATTTTTTACATGTGCTTGTGTGGCACAATCTTTATGATTTATTAATGGCAAGTATTATTTTGTTATCATATGATTTCAATTCCTTTTCTCTTGTTACCCATTTGGGTGGTCCATATCCTTTCTATGGGAAGCATTTTATATTTGATGTCCTTAATTCCTTATATTGCTCAATTTCCTATTCACTACAAAAAAAGAGTCTTTAGTGAAGGAAACTTATGAGGGACAAGATATCTTCAAAAGTACACATTGTTTGTGAAGGCCATTCCTTCAATAATGAAGTCTTATCCTTCAACCGAGATCTCTATTAAAGAATGAGTATCTTGTGAACAAAAAACCCTCTTAAATAGAAATAGTCCTTCACTAATAATGAGGAGCAGCTCCCTCCACAATTTCAGCCTCAATCCCGCCAAAAGCTTTTACTCCCTCCCAAAATTAATACCCTAAAAATCAAAACACACCACATAACAATTACGACTCTCTCATCTCTACCATTTTTTGTCTTCACCGCCTCTCTACACCGACTCCTGTGAATTATTTCCAATCACTAATGGTCAACTTTGGCTTTGTGTTTTGAGGATGATCAGAGATGGATGTGTAGCGCGAGTGGCAGCATCTTTGTTCATAAATCCGTCATCTTTTGGTCGAGAGTGAAGGCATTGTGATGACATGAACATACCTACACGCATATTGACAAAGTTTGCTAGAAGCGAGCGACATGTTTTTCTTTTTTATAATCACTCGATCTTTCATCATTTAACTCTCTACGCAAGACAAATTCATAGTGATCTATTAGGAAAAACAACAACACCACTACAATTATCAATTCTTTTAACGATGCAGTACTGAATTTAGACGATATGAAACTTTGACTTCATTTTCAATATCCAAATAGCTCGTGTAGATGGTTTCCATGATGCACTTCTCTCCTAAAACTGCAATCAGGGACAATATAAGGTATGTGTTATCGGTATAACTCAACTGATTTTATTATTATTGTGCTTTGATTTAATTAGAAATCCGAAACCTATACAATTATAACTCGTTTTATCACATATGAAAATTTATTTGTATATATACTTCCTATATGTATCTTTTTTATTCTGGTGGCTCAGAACCCTACATCAGAGCCCGTGTGGGAGAGTATATATTGTGATAGCAGTTGATGTTCCCAGTGGATGCAAGGGATGGTTGTAAATATAGGTAGCTAGTGGGAAGAAACATCTAAAGGAAACTATATATTCAATATTTAATCAGATCTTTTCATATACAATAAATCAGAATATCATACTGGTTATCCTTAAAGAGAAAAAAACTCATGTGTCCCGTGTGAAGAGTACCTCAGGTGGTTGAACTTGGACAACACAAAGAGGGGTTCCAGGTTTGACCCCCTCCGCCCCAGAGATATATTTCTCAGAGATGGTACATGTCGTGTAGGTCCACCAAGTGTGTGCTTTAACCATCTTCTGAGAGGGCAAGATGTCACTGTCTGGGGTTTTTTTGTTATATGGGGGCGTCCCCATTGTAGTGCCTCTATGGGACGTTTTTCTTGATGAAAAAACTCATGTGGTTGAGAACATATTGAGAAAATGGGCAAAAAGTTTTTTTGTATAGATGGGATGCAAAAAACCCTAAATCAATAATGTATTTATGTTGTAGAAGTTAAAAACTAAAGTGGATATTGTTGGTTTTGGCTTCCAATAAGTGTTTTGTATTTTTCTTCTTTCACTCTAAAAATGAACGAATTGTATCTCTTTTCTTCAAATTATAACATACGGTCTTACTTTAGATGCATGTATATGTTACAATTAAAAATGTTGTGAAAGAATAGATCAAAATTCTGGCAGTCATCATATGCAATATCCTTTTTCAAAAATGTGAATAAGATAAAATATTGTTCAAATATGACTTAATTTACTTTTGATTTTTGACCACATTAATACTTGGATCACGTAATAAGATAGATACTTTTACGTTTCCAGGAATTTCTACAAATAATGTCATATTACATGTTTACTTGTTGGAACTTTTGAAGCAATTGTGGTACATTCCTCGGACCAACAATATTACAAGAGTTGCAAAAGAGGTGCATTATTGGTACACTACACATTAATATTTTTGAGTAAAAAGTGATGGTCATGCATAGTACATACACTATAGCAGAGTACTAAAACAGATTCACATTATCAACACACACAATAAACAAATAGAAACAAACTCCTAAAAAACAAACTTTGTTGGATATTGAAAGAAGAAACATGTTATTTGTTTCAAATAATATTATATTCATATTTTTTTATATTGATTGATAGTGTCAACCTTAGAGGTAAATTATTTCTGAAGGTAATTGGAAATCATACTAATAAAAGTTCAACTTGGGTCCTTCCAATAGACATTAGACGATCTAGTTTTGTTTTACATCTATGAAATATTACAGTACACACCTATCAACACTAGACTTGAACCAGCTCTATTTCTTATTTTGGGTTTTTGTCCGATATAATTACTACGAATAAATTTAAACTTAGTATTGTTTTTCATAGTATTGATTATGAATTCAAGGTTTTGGCTACTATCATGTTATTGTTAATGTCTTTGATTTTAGTGTATGGTACCCTTTGTGTATGACTTTTTGTATGAAGAAATTATTTATTATGATCAAATCCAATTACTTTATTTCTTATCTTAAGTCATGGTATGAATTTGACATCTAAAAAGTCATCTATTGTAATCCCAAATATTGGATGAAGTATACACATATTTTTAATCTTTTCTCACAAGAACACCTCTACCCTGCTTATTATTGATGAACGCAGTTTAGCTTACTGGTTCATTCACACCTTCCATGTTGCTTTTGATAGTTGAGACCATTAAATTGTTGCCACTTGTTACCAACTCTTTTTCCAAACTAACCCTTCATATCTGCATCATCAACTTTTGACCCTCCCTCTATCTCAATAGAGTAACTCTTTTTCTAGATCAACCCGTAATATCCACGTACACAACTCTTGACCCTCCCTCTATCTCAGTCGTGCATGTTGTTTGCTACCTCTAATAGTGGGCATACTTGCTAAATTATTTGTATGTAGGGCTTGAAAAATGTGAACGGATACTATGATTGCTTGTTTAGTATGCTTGACAAGAAACAAGAGATGGAATTTTATGTATACTATAAGTTTGGCTCATATAACTACATTATGTTTGTTCTTATTGAATCTGGTCCATAATCTTTTACCAATATCATATCAGTGTTGAGTGCTTATTTGTTTATTGTATATATTTATTTACAGATGGAACATACAAGTCCCTTACCAAGGAAACTAATTGAATATTCTCAACCTGTGAAGAATTTGATCTTCTTACTCTCATTTGTATGCCTCACAATCACTTACACCAAGATATAAAATTCCTCATGTCAGTGGGCCATCGGTTAATCTTCCTTAGGTGATGTGATATACTTGCAAAAATATATACTTTTCCTTATATATTTTCCCATATTAAAATCACATATATTTTTTTCAAATGCAAGTGATGTGAAATATCTTCTCATTGTAGTTTTAAGGATTAATGCTACCCTTTCTTAGGAAAAGGAAAGAGACTGATATTTTCACTGATACATATCATTAAAGGTTTAATAGCATTGAAGGAAGTGGTACCATAGTACACATGTGGCAATCTTCATGTTATCTTTTCAATGAGGTAGAGAGCTTTACGCAATGTATCTAAACATGTTGTACCTTAAGATCATTTAGTGTATTATGTTTATAAATATGTGCATTTGAATGAGAAATCTACATTGTTGTTGATTTGTTATTTATAATGCAGAGAATTTTCTCGGATGGATTTTTTGGTAGTTGGAGAAAATACACAAGAATTGGTGAAGATAGCAATGAGTAACATTATCATCTATGATTACTGATATCACTTGATTGAGATTATGTTCTTCACTACATCATGGTTCAAGGAAAATGGTTCAAAGTTACCTATGCATCCTCTAAAGATTTTTGAAGAGGGTCATAGGCATGTCTTTTCATCTACTCGAAGGACCAAAAAGAAGTGGCATGCATACAAATGTACACTTATGTATCATTTAAATTTGTATAAATTATGGGGCTATGGTCTATGTTCACCCCTATGTGATGAACATATGTTTTTGTGAAATAAAAAAGAATTTTTGAAGAGTTATTTTTTATGGTTGTTGTGTTGTATTAACTCATTTGAAGATTAGAAACTTATTGGAAAACAAAAATTAGGCCCTAAAATGTATTTTATGAGCTAGTAAGTATATTTTTGAAGGTCCTAGAGCCTCATTAAAAGTTAATAATGTTGGGTTTTAGGGGAGACAGAGAAGGCAGCGGAAACAAAAAATTTTCTCCCCAACCCATACCGAGGAAACACGTCAATGTCTATATAATAGGAAAGGATGGTTTGTGGAATCATACCTTGTCTCGAGGCTTTCCCGGCGACAATACCTCGCGCAATGCGCGGTCTTCAACTCTGGACTTTGACGGTGTCTCTGCAGATCCTGGTCGCACCGGGACTGACAACTCCTACTCGAACCAGACTGTCGGATGACAGTTGTCCTCCTAAGCGGCAGTGTCCTTCCGCCTCTGTAGTAGTCCACACGGACCACCTGGAACTCCACTCTCCTTGTCCCACAAGGAAGTGGAAGGAGTCGCACCCTCCTGTTGACGTACTAGTCGCCAACACGCTCTCCTGCCTCCTGTTGCAACTGCAGTTGTCCTTCCCTTGCTGCACCTCCCTTTTTACGGGAAGCACTTGCTCGGGCTCTCTCACGGTTACCAAACCCAGAGAGAACGACAACTTGCAGAGCAACTGGTTGCACTGAGCTGTACTTTGAGAAGCCCCCAATACCCCTATATATATAGAAGAGTCATGGGACAGGGTTCTCCATCCCGGGCAATGCGGGACTAAAGCAGGAGTACAAGGGTTCGAGAATTTTCCACAAAAAGCAACCGGTTCGCAACTTGAAATGATCGGTTCACAACTAAACCGATCGGTTAGGCCATTGAGCCGATCGGTTGGACCTGAACCGATCGGTTGGTGCCCTGAACTGATCAGTTCATGGTCCTAATCTGGCTCAAAAAGACTTTCCTTGTTTCTTTCCCAATTGGTATCGAATAACAATATTATTCCCAATCGAATTGGGCAATTTGAAACCAAAGGAAAATTCTTGCCGACATGACTTTTCTCAACTGGTCGGTTGCACCAGTTGAGCTGATCGGTTCAACCCTTGAACCGGTCGTTTCAACCTGGGCATGAGCCTATCGGCCTGGACACTCCAGCCGACCGGTTCATCACATGAACCGATCGGTTGGGAGCACAGGTTGGGCAAAATCAGTCAATTGCGATTTCAATCAATCTGATACTCCAATCAATTCGTCCAACACCTTGAACCATACGATATTGAGCCATCGACTGATTGAGTGTTTAATTGAACTACTAAACTCCTTTAGTAATCAATCTAAACATTGCTTTGTGGACAAAACTCCTCTTCCAGGTTAAATCCTATGTGTGTGACCCTACAGGTCCATTTCACGTTGGAAGTGAAAGTCCATAACACTTATGACTTCAAAAGCAAAGAGCGGTGCCTAGTCACACATCAGTGCTACCCAAGTGAAAGTAGAAAGTTGGAGAACAACTTTCATCCTACAATCCGTGAATGGCGTTAGATCGAATGTATAATTCCTTTGTCACTGATATCCCGAATGAACTCGAGGCATGGAATAGTCATCCTGTCAATGTTCATTCATTTCCTTGATCTCAGAGTAGACTGGAAGAGATATGTATGACATCAATATCATATACTGATTCACACATGCGTGCACGCCTTTCTCAATCCTACTCATCAAGTGGCCATGGATATCAAACTCCCTCAGGAGGGACAAATCCCATATCTATCACTCACCCCTCAAAAGCCCCATGTGTCAAAGCCACCCAATCATCACCTTTATAACAACCCATGTTTCAGGACTGCGTTTGATGATGTCAAAGTGTGCCCAATGACATGTGTTGAGTGCAGTGATTTCAGGTCTAAGAATCACACTCACCACCATCACTGTGAGTACTAACTGTGACTACCATCTCATGGTTCCATGTGTCAAACTCACGGTGGGTCTGTTCGGTACACTTGTTCTCTAACAAGTACCTATGTGTTTGGTTTGATATCTCTATATCATGACTAATGAGATTATGTCATCAACCAACACCACAATCTAGTCTTGTGTGTCATTGTTGTCTATCTACCTTCCACAATGACATCTGACTAGGGACATAACAACAATGTACAAACTCTTAGCATCCGTATGATCTCATCGTTCAGGTCCTTAACCTGAAAACATACGTCATTGAGTTCTGTCATTCTTTAGACATTCAATCTGTTCTATCACTATCTCATATGACTGAACCAGAAAGAATTGGAAGCTCGCCTTTGATGTTTATCAAATCAATCTTAATGTATCCCACCAATCATCCCATGATTGGCTCTCAGGGCATACATACCAACAGACTCCCACTTGCACTGTGAGCCAATCACCCTTGAATCATATTCATAGTGATCTTCATACATGTCCCACATGTTACTGTGCTCTAGTGCCAACATAGTGAGTAATGGCAACACCTTGCCAAAGTCAGTATAAATTGCATGTCTCTCATCTCTTCACTGTACATCGCACGTATGAGATAGAGTTGTCATAATATTCGATCTAGTATTCCATTGCTAACCTTTAGCCACATTGCATGATCAAGGATTCCAGACTTATTATCAATGAGTGGAATATAAGCTCATCCTATGAACTTTCAGATCCATATAGTATCCACTGCTGTTCTCTAACACACAGATACTCGGCATTTCCCCTTTTTAAATGGCTTTATTGGAACATTTCCAATTATCAACAAACTTTCACTTTTATACATCTTATGTATATATATTGCGATTAATTTTCTGTCCTTTCGGAAGTTCGCATCAATGTAACTCTTTACATCGAACTCTTCCTTATCTCCATAGAACTAGTACTTCACAAGCACTTATCAAGTTCTCATGGTATTCCAGTAACCCTTACTGGAAGTAGAGAGACATCCACTCATCATGTCCTACATACGAGTTATCAGGATGAGCACATCATATTTCCATGTCCTACATACAAGATGATGAATGCATTTTATTCTTGCCATGTCATACATGCAAGATAATGGGATGATTACATACATGATAGATCCATATCTATTCTTAGTGTTCCCATTCTTCATAAGAATTGGACACTTGGCCTTGGGATACTAACTCCATGTAACATGGACAAGTTTTCTCCCACTGAATCTGTGCATACTGAACACTTCAGTACAGATTGCCAATGTATGCTTTCTCTTTCCAGGTCAAGAGATTTTCGAGAACTATCTCTATAGATCTCTATTCCTATCACATAGGAAACATCTCTATCTTCCTTAAAGATAATTTCCACTTTTGGATTTCCATTTTAGAACATTTCCATTTCACATCAATATGTGGAATGTGAACACGCTCCCACGAAATCACAGATCCCTTCTTTATCTTTGACATATCAGTCAAACCCTTTGACTATATCATCAAAATAAAGATCCAATTTTGAGTTGCTTGTACTCAATCAATCCATTGATTAGTCCATTATAACTTATAGACTTCATTTGCATTAGTGGATTCATAACCTTATAGGTTGTGTCACGTACACATCCTGGTTTTATTCCTCATAGGAATGCGGTTTTAGTATCCATATGCCAAATGTCTTAGTCATTAAGTTGCAATCAACAAGCATCATCCTTCTCAAAATGTTATCCATGTGTCTTAACACTTAAGACTCATCTGCACTTATGGATATGATCCAATGAGTGCTACCATCAAGGTCATACCTTATGGTTCACATGGAAGTCATTTAGGATGTAATGGTTTTAAACTATAACTCAAGATTTGGTTCCTCATATTCATCTTGATAGTTGACTCATCACATGAACAACTCATCACATAGATAATTGAGGTGTATCTGTTAAAGACATAAGAACTCACAACCCTTGTGATTCTTAATTTCTTTTATTAGTGTGGGGTATTCTTTTATTAAGAAGAATTCAGTTATTTGATAATCATTCTCTAACTCCTTAGAGTATGATTACTTCTTGATTCAGACATCACCATGCCTTAATCATGAGTTCACTATGATACACTATCATAATCACTCATAAGGATCTCAAACATTTGGTCCAAGTATTTCATTCATTGATCTCATCAAGAATTAATACATTACCAAATTTGTACTTCATTTATGATAATCTTGAACATTTCAAGACATTCATATTGGTATTTCTCTAAACACCATTTGAAGTATTAGCATTTATTCCAATAGGTATGTAAATACATCACATGTATTATACCTAATAGGATAATCGCTCTTCCACTACTTTAGTGAAGATTGATTAATCATGTCCAAGATATTCATGTCCCTTACTGGTTCTCTAACCAAAAGAGTCTAGTTTTATCCATCATATGGAAACTAGAAATGAATTTCTCATGATTAATGCTAATTAAATTGTTTGAGTTATCTATAACTTTTAGGTATCGTCTTATCTTATGCATATCAAATATCACAAGATAAATAAGGCATTGCCACAAAGATCACATCTTTATAAATTGAAACATCTCTTTATTAATTGCCATCATTGTCATACAATATGCAAAAATAAAGTGTTTCTATCTATTGACAAGTATGAAATAGCAGTTCATAACTGTATTACATGCCTTATTGGCTGAAAATAAACTAAAGTATTCCTATCTATAAAGGCAACACTTGCCCCAAGTAAGAATGCTTTACACTTTACATCTTGATATCATATATCTCAAAAAGTATTACAAGTTTATTTACATGACACCTTCAAGTAGAGGTTTCAGTCGCCTCCTTCTTCTTTTGTTCTTCCAGGTAGAGAGGACAATTCCTTTTCCAATGTCCTGGCTTTTGACAATGGTGGCAATTTCCTTTCTTGGTCATGCCTCCCTTGGCCTTGAGAGCTGAAGATGGCTTGGACTCCTGGCTAGCTTCAGAACCTTTCTTAGCTTTGCCCTTGCCCTTGCGCTTGGACTTGCCTTTCTTGCTCGTGATCACCATCACGGACTTAGGCTTGTCCTTCTTCATCTGTAACTCGGCTGTCCTCAACATGCCCAACAACTCTAACAGTGGCCTATCAAAGTTTTTCATGTTGTAGTTCATCACAAACTGACTGTAAGATTCTAGCAACGATTGCAGTATCACTTCAGTAGCCAACTCTTGGCTCAGTGGAAATCCCAGTCTCTGCAGGTTCTCCACATACCCAATCATCTTGAGTGTGTGAGGACCAACTGGATCTCCTTCTATCATGACGCACTTGAATAACGCCCTAGAAACATTGTACCTCTCTTGCCGTGCCTGATCTTCATACATGTTCCTGAGATGCAGAATCATCTCTATGACACCCATGTTCTCATGTTGCCTCTGCAACTCATGGTTCATTGAACATAGCATCAAGCACTTTGCATCAATGGCATCATCAGAATGCTTCTTGTAAGCATCCCTTTCTATTCTTGGTGCATTAGGAGCGGGTTCCTCTGGAATTGGAGTATCCAGGACATAGAGCTTACGCTCTTGAGTGAGAACAATTCTCAATGTTCGATACCAGTCGTGGAAGTTTGTCCCATTTAGCTTTTTCTTGTCAAGGACCGATCGCAAAGAAAAGTTGTTGTTGTTTGTTGCCATTTGAACTACAAAAAGAAAATATGCAATTTTAGTCCAAAACTCATTTTTGACTTATTTGATTGATTTGAAAATTTGACGATATAATTAGGCCTTTAATTAATTATCGCTCCCACTATTTTACTTCAAATTGATAGCCCTCACCATCAATTCGGAAGATTGCAGCGTACAACCTTCTAGTGGGCAAGATCCTGAAATCCTCTAAGTCATGGACCAGCTAGGGTTGTCACCCACAACATAGATCTCTCAGGTAGGCAACTTTTGCCAATTGCATCATATGCAACTCTTGATAAGATGTCATATACAACTCCTTGCAATGATCATCTCCATGCCTCAAGGTACTAGATCCCATCTAGATCACCTTGTTAAGTCTGACCCAAAGCAAACACAATGAATATGCACCCTGCTAGGGCAGACCTACACATTCATCCTTCACGCTTCCACGAGATAGACGGTGCACCACGCTAGGGCGTGCCCACACTTGGTCGATCAAGCTTTTCACGTGTGTCGCATTTGGAAGGCATATAAAACTTAATATTTTAATGAGGGATTTGGTTTTATATACATATACATATCCAATCACCACAATACATAGTACGTATCATATACATGCTATATCCCACAGAAAACATGCACAAACGATAAAAAGCGATGATTATGGCCATCCTAATGTGATTCCTTGAGCCAAGAGGAATCACGGTCATCTAGGTCTACATCACATGCAACCTGTACAAGATGAACATCTGTGCCTTGCCATCCGAGTTGATCAACTCATCACATGAATGATCTGTACTCTCCAGCCGGTCGTCTGGGTGCCACCAGCCGATCGGTTGGCTCCTCCAACCGATTGGTTCGCCTGGTCGTCGTGCATCTCGTCATGTCCGCCACCCACTCATCTCGCTCCTCGAACCGGTCATCAACTGATCGGTTCACTCCTTGAACCGACCGTCTGAGCAGTCGTCTTGATGTCCGCCGGTCTTTGACATAACAGGAAATAAAATTCTATCCTATTTATTACATTGCTTTAATAGGGAAACCCCGATTTACATTCGGGGGGAGTAAAGGTAGGAAAGAATCTCGAATTATTTCGAGTTACATCGGGAATAAGAGAGGGAAGATCGGTGTGCAGACCGAGATGCAAGCAACCACAAACAACCACACACAGATAGGGGTTTATAGGCCATAATCACGCTACACACATCCACCACAAAACTCATTTAAGGGCGACGCGTATCGAGTGCATTAATAATACATATCATATATGTAATTTGGGATTTGTGGATTTAGGATTGGACATGCATAAAGCCAATATTATTCGCATCGTATGCAATAAATAAAGGTGACAAACCAAAATCGATCATATTGATATTCCTAAAATATAGAGCAGTTGACGTGGCTCTGATACCACTGTTGGGTTTTAGGGGAGACAGAGAAGGCAGCGGAAACAAAAAAATTTCTCCCCAACCCATACCGAGGAAACGCGTCAACGTCTATATAATAGGAAAGGATGGTTTGTGGAATCATACCTTGTCCCTAGGCTTGCTCGGCGACAATACCTCGCGCAATGCGCGGTCTTCAACTCCGGACTTTGACGGTGTCTGTGCAGCTACTGGTCGCACCGGGACTGACAACTCCTACTCGAACCGGACTGTCGGATGACAGTTGTCCTCCTAAGCGGCAGTGTCCTTCCGCCTCTGTAGTAGTCCACACGGACCACCTGGAACTCCACTCTCCTTGTCCCACAAGGAAGTGGAAGGAGTCGCACCCTCCTGTTGACGTATTAGTCGCCAACACGCTCTCCTGCCTCCTGTTGCAACTGCAGTTGTCCTTCCCTTGCTGCACCTCCCTTTTTGCGGGAAGCACTTGCTCGGGCTCTCTCACGGTTACCAAAACCAGAGAGAACGACAACTTGCAGAGCAACTGGTTGCACTGAGTTGTACTTTGAGAAGCCCCCAATACCCCTATATATATAGGAGAGTCATGGGATAGGGTTCTCCATCCCGGGCAATGCGGGACTAAAGCAGGAGTAGAAGGGTTCGAGAATTTTCCACAAAAAGCAACCGGTTCGCAACTTGAAATGATCGGTTCACAACTGAACCGATCGGTTCGGCCATTGAGCCGATCGGTTGGACCTGAGCCGATCGTTTGGGGCACTCCAACCGATCGGTTGGTGCCCTGAACCGATCGGTTCATGGTCCTAATCCGGCTCAAAAAGACTTTCCTTGTTTCTTTCCCAATTGGTATCAAATACCAATATTATTCCCAATCGAATTGGGCAATTTGAAACCAAAGGAAAATTCTTGCCGACATGACTTTTCTCAACTGGTCGGTTGCACCAGTTGAGCCGATCGGTTCAACCCTTGAACCGGTCGTTTCAACCTGGGCATGAGCCGATCGGCCTAGACACTCCAGCCGACCGGTTCAGCAACCTCAGCCGACCGGTTCATCACATGAACCGATCGGTTGGGAGCACAGGTTGGGCAAAATCAGTCAATTGCGATTTCAATCAATCCGATACTCCAATCAATGCGTCTAACACCTTGAACCATACGATATTGAGCCATCGACTGATTGAGTGTTTATTTGAACTACTAAACTCCTTTAGTAATCAATCTAAACATTGCTTTGTGGACAAAACTCCTCTTCCAGGTTAAATCCTATGTGTGTGACCCTGCAGGTCCATTTCACGTTGGCAGTGAAAGTCCATAACACTTATGACTTCAAAAGCAAAGAGCGGTGCCTAGTCACACATCAGTGCTACCCAAGTGAAAGTAGAAAGTTGGAGAACAACTTTCATCCTACAATCCATGAATGGTGTTAGAGAGAATGTATAATTCCTTTGTCACTGATATCCCGAATGAACTCGAGGCATGGAACAGTCATCCTGTCAACGTTCATTCACTTCCTTGATCTCAGAGTAGACTGGAAGAGATATGTATGACATCAATATCATATACTGATTCACACATGCATGCACGCCTTTCTCAATCCTACTCATCAAGTGGCCATGGATATCAAACTCCCTCAGGAGGGACAAATCCCATATCTATCACTCACCCCTCAAAAGCCCCATGTGTCAAAGTCACCCAATCATCACCTTTATAACAACCCATGTTTCAGGACTGCGTTTGATGATGTCAAAGTGTGCCCAACGACATGTGTTGAGTGCAGTGATTTCAGGTCTAAGAATCACACTCACCACCATCACTGTGAGTACTGACTGTGACTACCATCTCATGGTTCCATGTGTCAAACTCACGGTGGGTCTGTCTGGTACACTTGTTCTCTAACAAGTACCTATGTGTTTGGTTTGATATCTCTATATCATGACTAATGAGATTCTGTCATCAACCAACACCACAATCTAGTCTTGTATGTCATTGTTGTCTATCTACCTTCCACAATGACATCCGACTAGGGACATAACAAGAATGTACAAACTCTTAGCATCTGTATGATCTCATCGTTCAGGTCCTTAACCTGAAAACATACATCATTGAGTTCTGTCATTCTTTAGACATTCAATCTGTTCTATCACTATCTCATATGACTGAACCAGAAAGAATTGGAAGCTCGCCTTTGATGTTTATCAAATCAATCTTAATGTATCCCACCAATCATCCCATGATTGGCTCTCAGGGCATACATACCAACAAATAATTGGTCTTCACTAATGTTTTTGGGAGCCAAATAAGTCTTTTTGTGAAGGCCAAATAGTCCTTCATAATAGTATTTGTGTAGGCTGAAGTCTCTCATGAAAGTATTAGTGAAGATGCTTTTAGAGTGGGTCTTTTTGTGAAGGATTTCCCTTCAACTGAATTTTTTTGTGAAGGTTTTAGTGTACATTTGAGAAGGATTCATCCTTCACAAACAACCAGTTTTCTTGTAGTGATTTAGTATGCACATACCAGCCTTTGTTGATGTCATCTATTTTCTCTTCTTGCGGGGGTATGCTTCCAACCCTAGGTGGAGGACAATGAGGACATGGCATGATGATGTGGATATAGCTTAAGAAGTAAAGCTTGGAGACAAAGTTGTTATGGTTTAGATTCCCCTCTACTCAGATCCTTATGTTGTATCATACATGTAAACCCTTATGGGATATTATGATGTACTATTGTAATAACCTTGTTATAAATTGAATATAGTCAACATTTTTATTCTGCTGTAATACTTTGGTTGTTTTGAATACCATTTATTGAAATTTGAAAATGTTACACCTATTCCAATATACCTTTGAGTGTGTTTAGAACGGATGTTTTAATATTCAATTTTTCTTTAGTAAGGGGGTGATCCCGCCTCCTTACAGCGAGAGTCACCTCTCCTCTACGGGCTAAATCTATTCTTATTCTACTGTTCTCCTTTGTTTCTGTACAAATGATGTTCTTCCATCTTTTTTTGGTGCCAAATATGCTTGTCCATGGCTAGTTGAGCTCCTTCTTGGCTATGTAACCCGTTTTGGGCATGCTTATGTACTTTTACCTTAAGCAAGTAGTTTTATTCCAAGATCTAGTAAGTTTTCTATTCTATTTTCTTTTTATGGTTATGATTGCTAGTTTGGTTGATCTCTTTCTTTCTTGAACTTCTATTTCTACCTATATCGAGAGATTCATTATAGAAATAGATAAGAGAGGGTAGTTTGGATCGGAATCTGAAAGGAGGACGATTCAAGGTGATCTGTGCAGAACTGTAGACCTGGGCACGGCCAAGCCATGCCTGGCACAAGCGATCCCACTACCAGGTTCTACCCAGATCACACATGTTCCTAGCATCTCAGAATATTCTAGACCTGAGAGGGTATCTAAAATATTCTAGGGTGTTGATTTTTCATCCTCAAGAGAGGTTTCATGTCATTGATGGGTTTTAGTCACGTTGCGCAAAAGTGAGTGGGATGACCCCACATGAACAAGCACCACAGTACGTATTATGTTTGGATATAGGTTGATTGTTGGGGTGTTTGAGGGTTGTTTACACCCGAGAATGGGTTCATAGGCTACCCAACTTGTGGTTACATAGCCAGGAACTCCTTCTCTCTGATTAGTAGAATCCTACAGACTCTGTTTTGTTTTCTTTTCTTTGTTTTATTTTACTTCATGACAACCTTCTAGACTAGTTCTAGATCCATACTTTTATCGACTTTTAGATTGGCTTATTTGACTTAAGAGTGAGATCTTAAGCGTCTTAAACATCCCCACATCCCTATGTTTGACCCCGTATATCTACTTCGACCCCGTAATAAAGTTATGGGGGTCCTTGAATGTTTCAGGTTATAAATTTAAAGTTCGATTTCTTCTGAGTCTGCCTCCTTTCGGATGCGCAATTTAGGCTACATCAACTTTTGGCGTCGTTGTTGGGGATGTGGTTTTCCACATTTACATGCCTAAATATTTTGTTATGTCATGTTTAAGATTGTATATATATGCATAGTTTTCTTTTTGTTTTACACACACTTGTTCATAGATACTGAATAGATTTTCTTTTTCTTACATCTTTTCAGCCATAGATCTTGCATCTGCAAGACAAGTTATCTTGTCCACCTATCCTCCCAAGTTTTTGCACAGTTTTGACTGCTGGAAAATAATTGAAAGTTGTGCTCTACAACTAGTCAAGCTATACTCACCCCGATCATCATCATACTTAAAAGTTTCAGCAATGGAGATTCTCGATCAGCCCTCGACTTTCGTGCTATCATGGGATCAAGAATTGATTAGAGCAGTGGAGCTAGCCAAAGAAAGTGTCAACACACTCACCTCCTCCTTAGCTCCTCATCTCCAAGAACAAGTCAATCCCCTCCAGCAGCTACTAGAAAAGCAAGATCATTAGCTCCAAGTAGCCACTCAGATCGCAAACCACTGTAGAAGTATACTTCAAACTGTTGAACAAGGATTTGTCTGAGTGAATCGGTTTGATATAGTAGATTACCAACATAAGTGTGGTAGAATTGATGAATCTTGAAACCATTGTTGCTCAAGTACAACAACTTCATGATAAGGATGTTGAACAGGGCAGGAGGCTTCAAGTGATCATCGATTTGGTTACCATCCAATTGCAAATGCCATCACACAACCATGAAGATTACTGTCATCAATACCATCCCATTGGGCCTGAAGTGGAGTATGCCTCACCATCCTATTCAGACCATCAACTAGATTCACAAGGATTTTTCAGTGAAGACCAACCCACATGGGGAAGTTCTTCATTTTATCCAGATGATTCAACTGATCAACCGATGGAAGATACAATCAATACACATGAATGGTTATACGATGATGATGATGATGATGATGATGACTTTTATCCTCCTCAGGGCAGCCAAGAGACCTCACAACTTGAGGATCATGTTGAGGAATCTAAATCAAACGTTGATCCAGACTAGAGTGATACCTCTCATATTGAGACTTGTTACTTTGCTTTGAGAAGTATGCCAATCATGGTTTAGAACAATTTGTTCGATGAGGATGACGACGATAGCTGCTCAAATTGGAGCAATGAGTATACTGACGACAACGAGCTAGAGAAGCAGTTGTTGATACGTGCTACCATTCCTTTACCATGATTGGTAGGCATCGACATAGCAGGATGGACAATCTACTACAACATGGTTGTTGAGCATGAAGATACCCCAAACCCCATAGAAGGTGACAATCTTGGGGTTATAGAACTGTAAACAGATTCAACTGGGGATACTTCTTGTTCAGAAGATGATTGGATGACTCAGATTGTATATAAAAATTTATTTGAGCATCCAACCTCAACTTCAGAGGTGGAGAGAGAAGAGAGGAGTCCTCTAGAAAACTTTCAGCCTCTTCCCTCCATCTCATCCTGTGTCAACATACTAGGGCCTTCCCATTCATATTCATACATTGAAAGGTGCCTTGAGGATGATTTGTCAAAGAATTCATCTCAGTGTAGCTCAAGATAATTCCAGCACAAGGATGAGTTCACTGATTCATCAGATTCTATTCCTCTACTTCAGACTCAGAAGGGCCTAGATCTCTGCCTCTTGTTCTCCTACATGGAGGACCCCATTGGCAAGACACATGTGACATTGGTCCCAAAACATAGGATTTGGGATCCCAGTGTCAGTATCGTCAGGTAGCCACCCCCTTTCTCTTACTCCTTTCTTTACTCTTTTTGTTAAAATAAATTTTATTTTCATGTTCTTGCTTAGATAGTTTCTTTCCTCTAACTGCTTTTACATATCCTTGCATACACACATCATACTAGGACTTTTAATAAATTTCCTTCTTGTACATCCATGCATTCCTTCAGTACCATCTCAAGTTCAAGGCTTGCTCAAGGATGAGCAAAGTTTTAAGCTTGGGGTGGTAGGTAGGCTATTTGCCATTCTATCTCTTCATTCTTCGTGTATGCATGTTTACTCCCTGCATTTAGTATAAATTTGAAAATTTTGTAGAACTTTGTTTCATAATTTTTAGTTTTGCAATTAAGGCTATGTGATGTGAATCTTAGAACTAAATGCTTATCTTTATGCCTAAAAGCATAATTTTCATCTTAAACTTCTTGATCTTTTGCTTGACTTGCTCATTGACTCTTTCCTTAAGTTTGGTAATAAATCTAAGGTTTTGCACCTTTTTCATAGCTTGAAACACTATTACCTTGATCTATGTTGTGAATGACAAATCCAGGATATAGGATCATTGGAAAGAGTTATAGTTTGATTAAAACTCCAAGCTGTGTTTTTCACAAACTTGCCTCTACCCTAAGGATCCTTGAAACATAACTACTACTTTTCACATAGATATCAAGTGGATAATGATGAGTTTTGAGCTATAATCAAGTTGAAGTATTTTCCTTGATGGACTGTGCACCCTCTCACCCTAGATTGAGTCAAAAAGATGAAAAATTAAAAATTTGCAAAAGAGGCTTGGCCGCCCACAAAATCCCAAAAATATCAAAATAGTTCTCACCCATGTCTATAAATTATAATGTAGAGAATAAAAGCCCAAGTGTAAATAAATAAATGAGCATTGTTTTCTCTTTTAGGAGAGTTGAGGATGGTGCCCAATTGATGTATGACTGCTCTCATGAACGCGGGTATGTCGTTCCTGGTAGTGCCACCCTAAATCTCATTAGAGACTCACTAGGAACCCCTAGGAGACCTATGAGATCATCCCAGTAGTAGGGTTGGTTTGAGCACAATACGGGGAGTTTGTCTCACTAATTTGGGCCAATTGGCTTAGACTGTGGGGACTATTGCTCGTTACATGGACCAACCTAACGCAGATTGGGATCCTCATAAGTCATTAGGGTTTTCTTCTTTTTCTTACTTCTTAGGACCTGAATAAGTGGGAGGCGTGTTGTTCCTGATTGGTCTACATGAATACATGATGATAGCTCATTGCTCATCACCCGCATGATCACCTGTGTGACAATTATTTTATGTTTTATAATTATGATTCAAACCCTCATGTGTATTGACATGTTGCAGTGAATACACTTAATCTTGGGTGGGCGCTCTTTGATCTTACTTTAGCAGGATTGTGTTCGATTGGTGGGGGTTTGCTCTAAAACGACATAGGTCAAGAGAATTGATGTTTTAAACTATTTTTCTTAACTTTATCATTTATCTCCATGCTTAATTTGGATGTTATCTTTTTATTCTTTGAGCACAGTCTTGCTTGAGGACAAGCAAAGGTTTAAGCTTGGGGTGGTTGATAACACCCAAATTCAGGCATTTATGCTAAGAATTTATTTATGGTTTTGTGTCATTGTAGCCTTAATATTCTCAAAATAACCCAAGATCCTTATCTTTTAGTAATTTATATCTTTTCATAAATAAGATTACTCAACTAGCCAATTATGGGACTTGCAGGCACCGAACCTGAAAAGACATCTATTCTCTAAGATTTCTCCCCAACACATAGTTTTTGTAATAACTAGGCTTCCACTCATCGTGACTGCAACACCTGACGCAATTGAGATGCTCTTCATGGCTGTGCCAAGGACAAGGGTCATCCACATGTGTCTCGACCTAGGCACCTGCCTCGACTATGATGTTCACCTCTTTTCGAACACGTGATTCAGGCCACATCAATCTTGAAATTATAATGTACTGCAGACTATAGGTTCTGCATTCTGTTGAACAACTGGACCGTAGATCTACAAACCTAGTATTAAAAAAATGTGTTGTTGGTTATTATAATAAAACCAACGTTGTAGATCTGCAATGTTAGTTGTGGTGTTGAGCCGATGACAAAGTTGGTCTGTTCTGTTAGTTATAATATCTAAATCAAAGATACACATATATAACATAGATTTTTATGTAAAAGTTGAGAAAACAACCATCTTTATCAGTTAAAAATGTCACCGCGTATGGCAGTACAATATTAGTTTTGAGGCCAAATGATGACACAGTGGCCTGTATCATAAGTTACATCTACGAAACTGATGATACAACCATCTTTATTAGTTAAAAATGTTACTTGATATGGGAGTACAACATTGGTTAATGAACCAAAATTGATAACACATAGTGTTGACTTGTCGGTTGGGTTGTCATTTTCTTTAATCATAGCAACCGAGGACAGATCTGTGTCATTGGTTTACTTGTTCCCAAAAAATTGATGCAATAGGTGCTTAACTATAGTGTTGCCCACCTAGGTGTTGGTACATAACTAACATTATATGTCTATTTTAAATGATTCTAGAGATGGTATCTGTACTAGTGATCGAACTTTAAATTTATAGCCTGAAACCTTTAAAGACTCCCACAACTCAATACGAGGTTGAAGTAGATATACAAGGTTGAACACATGGACATGGGGGTGTTTAGGAGGCCCAAATTTTTTGTCCTTAATCGAATAAGAAAAATCAGGAGTTGATATATTTAAGGAACTAGAATGAGTCACGCAAAACGAAATAAAACAAAACAATGTAAAATAAAGAAACCAGATTCTATCTAATCCTACTAATCAAGAGAAAGAGTGCCTAGATATATAACAACAAGTCGAGCAATCTATGCACCCACTCTTAGGTGTAGACAACCCTCAAATGCCCTTGCAAGAAACTAACATCCACATATAATATGCATAGTGGTTATTGTTGATAAGGGGGTCATCCACTAGCTCTCGCACCGTTTGACTAAAATCCCATCAATGATTTGAAGCTTGTCTCAAAGATAATGGCTCAACATCCTAAATATAATGGATACCCTCCCAGGTCAAATATTCAAATTTGGTAGGAACAATAGAGAACTTGCACGGAACATAACCTATGAATGTGGTTGCATTCAGATGAAGTATGTTGAATTCACATAGATGTAGTTGAATTCACAATACAGGGTCGAATCTCTCTGACTTGTGTTCTAGAAAGATCCCCTCTTGGACGTTCTCCTTTTGTGTTTCGATCTAAACTACCTCCTCTGCCTATTTATACAATGAATCTATATATCTTGGTAGAAATAGAGGTTCAAGCAAGAAAAAGATCAACCAAACATGCAATCATAACCAAAAAGAGAGAAAATAGAATAGAAAATATGCTAGATCTAGAAGAAGACTACTTGCTTAGGGTAAAAATAGATAAACATGCCCAAAACAAGCTCTATATCCAAGAAGGATATCAACTAGCCATGTACGAGCATAGTGGTCACTAAAAAAAGATGGAAATATATCATTTTTATATAAATGAAGAAGAACAATAGAAGCAAGGGGAAGAAGAGATTTAGCTTGTGTAGGAGAGGTGGCTCTCACTCCTTAGCCTTTGGTAGGGCTAGATATCATCCTTGGGGTGGTTCTCCTTGATCTTCTGGACTCCTTGGCCTCCTTTGTCCTTGATTCTTTCCCAAAAATAGCTTGGATGGGTGTCTGAGGGTTGAAAGTGTTGGAAATCCATGAGAGATGGCTAAATTGTGGTAAAAATGGAAGGATGGTGACTAATGGAGATGGAAGATGATGGTTGATGGAGGAAAATAAAATGTATGGGAATAGGATGAGCTCTTCATCCCTCTCAAATCCTTGTAGCTTGAGGGTGGAGCTTTGAGAATTGAAGGTCGGAGCAAAAAAAGACACTTTGAAAAGACCAGAATGAGACCATTAAAACCCTTTTCTAGGTAGCAAAGGGCAGGTATTTATAGGGGTAGGCGGAGCGTATGTGTGTGGGGAAATGAATTTGACTAAATTTGGGTGAATATGGTCAAAACTTCTTTTTGTAGTAATCGGCCACAATGGAACATCGGAAGGCGCATCTTCATAAGACACCATCAGAAGGTGAATCATCAGAAGACAGGCATCAATAGGGACATTTGGAAGGCACAGTCAAAAGATGAGCCTTCAGAAAAAGCCTTTGGAAGGTAGACCATCAGAAGGCGACCTTTGATAGGCAGATCTCCAACTATCTTCTAAAGGAAAAAGGTTGGTGGTGGGAGGAAATGAGTTTGAACAAATTCATTCCTTCAAAATATGATCGTGGAAGTGCTCCTTTGAGTGGGTTGTTGGCCTTCATTTGTGACCTCCAATACAGACCATCAGTAAATGATCCATCAAAAGAAGGGTCTATCAAAAGGCACTTTTACGAGGCCTTTGGGTCATCCTTCAATTGGTTCATCAGAAGGCACCATCAGAAGATGATCTTTTAGTCATCTTTCTAGTAGGAAAAAGAGTTGATGAAGCGTTGATATGTTCTGCTGCAAAAGAAGTGGGGGATGAATTTGACTGAATTTGGGGGAATGCAGTAGAATTCATCCGGTTGAATGGAGAATTGATGCTTTATTAAGTTTAGTGTCTGTAAATCCAAAAATTGGCAGTTGAGCAACTATATTTTCAAAAAATAATAAATTACAAAAGATAAGTATATATAGTCATTCTGGGAATTAAGAATATAATGATATGAAACTATAGATAAATACTTAGCATAAATGCCTAAATTTGGGTTTTATCAACTACCCCAAGCTTAAACTTTGCTTGTCCTCAAGCAAGATTGTGTTGTAAGAATAAAAATATAACATCCAAATTGAGCTTGGCGATTAATTCTAAGGTTAAGAAAACTAGTTTTAATCAGCAATACTCCTGGTCCATTCTCTTTCAAAGCACACCCCCACCATTTTACAAAACCCTGCTTAAGTAAAATCAAAACACCTAAGTATTTTTAAGTGAATTCATTGTATTCCAATATTAATCATGGAGGTTTGAACCATAAATTTGAATGTTAGGGCATTGCCAAATAGGTAATTAGGGGGCGATGAAGGCAAGTAATGAGTTGTCATCATATATTCATGCAGACCATTCAGGAACAACATGCCTCCCACTTATTCAAAACCTAAGAAGAAATAAAAGAAAAAGACTCTAATGACTTTTGAGAATCTCAATCTACGTCAGGTTGGTCCATGTAACAAGCAACAGTTCCTACAGTCCGAGCCAATTGACCCAAAGAAGTGAGACGAACTCGTTATATTGTGCTTAAACCACCTTGCTACTAGGATGATCTCGGGTCTCCTAAGGTTTTCTAAAAATCTAATGAGATTTAGAGGTGGCACTTCCAGGCATGACATGGTCGCATTCATGAGCATAGACATACACTCGTTGGACGCCATCCTAAACTCTCCTAAAAGATTAAACAACCGCTGATACTCTTATTTACACTCAACCTTTTATTCTCTACATTCTAATTTATTGGCCCAGGAGAAAGCTATTTTAATATTTTTGGGATTTATGGGCAACTGAGCCTCTATCATACATTTTAAATTTCCATCTTTATGACTCAATCTAGTGTTAGGAGGAATGCGGACCGTCAAAGGAAAACACTCCAACTTTATTATAGCTCAAAACTCATCCCTGCCTGCTTGATACCTATGTGAAAAAATGTAATTATGATCAAGGGTTCTTAGAGTAATCTTGGATTCATGATAGACACGATGTCACAGAACCATTTGTTACCCAAATCCTAACTCCAAATAACTATAAAGTCAATGGTGATAGGACATAGGCGTTTGTCCCTAGTATGGTATTATCAAAGTGCAAATGCGGAAGCGTAAAGCTGAGCATACATGAATAGATAACAAGATAAGAGAACCAATCATAATCTCAACATTTAACAAGATATATTAAGCCACATTATTCATTACAAGCTTTCAATTACATATTCAAGAGTACAATTTTATAATTATGCTCATGTACTAGGGATCTTACAACAAGTACACCTAACATAGCTCACCAAGTGCATCAACTTCTAGTCATCTATGAACCTATAAAATACATGAAACAAGGAGGATCAAGCACACGAGGTGTTGAGTATGGGGATGAAAGATACATATACATAAGCTTTGTGTAATTTGAAAATATTTGCAGAAGTTGACAAACAAGAATAAAAAAATTAAGCAATTAGAAAAGTGAGAGCCCATGTTTTATATCATTTTAGTCGAATTATACTAACAACATCATATGTCATAAGGCCTTTGGCTACTTCCCATCAGAAGAGTTTGTAAGGGTGCTTAAGATTAGCTAATCCTATTATCAACATGATCTGCCCTATCTTGACAACTCAAGCAGGATGTCCGGCCTCATGTCCTTACCCAAAGAATACATGAATGTGCACAAGGTTTTTATAATGGAGTTTCAATATTATGTTAACAACTTATAAAACAATGACATGAGACAAACATGAGTACAATATTAGAGTATTACATGGCAATATTTGAGAAAGTAGACAAACATACATATGTATCACATTTCAAGCAAGAAATCCATAGTCATATAATTATTAAAGCTCATACCTGATTAGAGATTCATAACATAACTTATCATTGACCATCTAGCCATAAGAAACACCTAATTAAATACAATATTGCATACATGTATTAGATTCTCATCATTAGCCTTTACTTGATCATTATTAGGGTTAAGGTCAAGATTAGGTTCAAGTTGCTTAATAGTACACTAGATGATCTTTTGCTAATTCATAGGTCATCATGAAGGTGGGGGTTCAAGCTTCATGTCATTCTGAGGTTTTATGCATTATACATGACCATTATAAGATTCATGTTCCTTGTGTACATTTTGGGGTCAAAACACTCATAATAGAGAAAGAAGGTTCACGATCACCAAGATAAGAGAACCAAGAGTTAAATATGGTTCAAGTCAATTTCAATAAGACATATTAATCACATTCAATACTAGGTTGATGTCCCTAAAATCTAGACATCATGGTCCAACTTGGTAACAACATATCCACTTACATTCAAGATCCAACATATAAAGTCATATCAATAGAGTCTAACACATGACCTAAGTGGGACATTCGCAAAAGTGATCATAAACATTTGATACATCCTTGATATAAGATGGGAGACATACGAAAAGGATTCATAACAAATCTTGAGCATAGGCACATGAATAAAGCTATGAATGCCACATGGCAATTTCTAGGGGATTTAGAGTCTTAAACATTAATATAACATAAAGGGAGGTTGTCATTGTCCAATTAGGTCACAAAATATCATGATGCTACTAATTTAGAAAATTCACTAAGGTTGGATGCATCAAATGGTAAAGGGCCTCATTTGCTTAAAGTTCAACATACACCATCATGGAGGAGTCATACTTAAAACATCTCAAATCATATAGACATACATAGAAAATATGGGTTAGGAAGATATTCTTGAATAATGGAGGGGCATCGGTTACTTATTTAGTGTGTAATTAAACATGAATCAACATTAAGATGCAAGATTAGCATAAAAGGGCATGATACATCATTAATATCCACAAAAAGTGATATATGTGCAAATAGAGTCATATATGAGCACAAGGGGTGATTAGCGGCTCAAACATGTTAAACGTAACCTATGAGTTACTGATTTGAGAAGAAAGAAGTAGATTGAGTATCAAAGATCTAATATTTATCAACAAAATGTATCAAATATGGCCAACATAGTCAAAGTTCATATTTTTAGAAAATCAGGATAACTAGAACAAGCTTTAGGGTCTGAAACTATTCCCTTTGTGAAGATCATCTTTTCGAAATGATCAAAATGGTATATACAATCATATATTTTAGCCAATGTATGAGGAAGCTATCATTTTCCTAACAATATAATGAAAACTATAGTAATATAGTGCCACCATATCTTGGCATTAGATGAAATGTTTGTATGGAGGGGGTGACGCAAATGCCAAGTGGCTGCCTACCACAGGTTGTCCGCAGTCAATATCAGACCCGCTTGTCCATGGACCAGGCCATGTGGAAGCTAGTGGTTAATTTGTGGGGTGCACATCCTCAACCGTAAAATGGAGATCTGATGCATGATGTGCCTTCCCACTCCCTGCATTGGGAGTTGCTCTCGACTGGCCTCTGTGTGGCGGCACTACGATGCCCATATGTAGGATCTCAAAATGTTAGGGCTCAAATGGCCTTGAGTGTGCTCTCAAGAATGTCGACCTACCTCCTGGGTACCCCACTCGTCTCTTGATCATAATGGCTTGCACAATGGAGGCCTAAGGCACAGCGCCCGAGCTGCCGCCTGGTGCTGGCGCCGCCCAACTAGGATAGACCAAGGAAGGAGAAGAGGGGTGTGTTGACAGCACCCTAGGGTAAAAAATGAAGAGAGAAGAGAGGGGAAAGAGAAAGGGAATCAAAGGGATGCTAAATGAGTGTTCAATCTATCCAAAGGGGTGAGAAGGGGGTGTATTTGTTGGTGCCATGGTGGTGGTTGGGGTGGTGCAACGCCATTAGCATTGTTGCACGGTACGGATGAAGGAGATGAATATGTAACCCTTGGATCTTTGATCTACACTCAAGATTAAAACTACCAATTATGGTTTGGGAACAATCCAAGGTGGTTACTACGCCACATTCCCACTTATTTGTCTCATTAAGGATCAATTTGAGTTGAAACCATTAAATCAATTATAATTTGAGCAATTTTTGAGAGGTCGTAACTTTTTATTTGAAGACTCAATCTGAGTGATTCTTGAACCATTAGAAAGATAATTGAACCCTACATTTTATGAAATATGTTATAGATCAAGTTCATAATAATAATAAGTCTCAATTTCTAGTGCAAAGTGGTGAGTCATTAAAGAATGAAACTTAGTTCAAAAGAGCAAATTAAAGGCACACATTATGAAATTGGTCATTGATGTGATCAAATTGGAGAATCATCATACTCCAATAATTGAATTAATGTATAGTCATTTGAGTAACTAGAGAGTGAAATAGTACATGAGAGGAGTGAGAAAATCATGGTTGTCACATATTTCCCTCCTTAAAAGAAATTGTGTACTCAAAATTCGTCTAAGATCATAATCCTAAGCCAAGTTTTCATAATCATCATGTTTTAGGAAACACGCCTAAGTGTCAGGACATCTAGTGCACACTTAGGTTGTCACCATGAAGGGTGTAAAATCACCATTATATATACATATTACTTAGGATTTATCATGTTATGATATCATCATTGGCACTAGGGTTCCATAACTCTTATCCCTATCACGTTAGGGTTTCATTGATGTCTTCATATGAGCCCAAAGGTGTGTTCTAAGCTTATATGTTATCAATTTCTCAATCTAACATGACCATCATCGTGACTTCCAAATGATACTATCATTGAACGTGTATTTCATCATTATACTAAATTTCATGCATGTTTTAGTTTCTCCAAGTTATGCTACTCATCAATAATTATGTTCTTTATCCCTCATTAGTTTTGAAATTAAGCAATTTATTTAAGATTCCAAGAGTATAGTCATATGGAGTTCATCATTTTTCATTTATGTATGAGATTATGCATGTTACCCATGATTATTCAAGCTAAGATCTCTAGGCATCATCGTATCAAGTTCATGATTCCAAATTACATCTTTCATGTATGGTGTGGTTTCATATTAGGTCGAGCTTATGGGAGTGGTTTATTGTACATATATTGATTTTTTCACATAAGCGAGATTATATCCATACATCATGGGTTAGTTGAGGAACACCATTATTATCAACATCAAGGTTTTGTAACTATATCACTTGTATCTCAAATGAGCTCCACAAGCTCAAGCCACTCAAGGTACGACCTATACATATCCAACAAGACATGCTAACCATAATCATCTACCCATAACAAAATTTTCTACCCAACTATCTTAAATAAGGGAAACCACTAGATTCCTTTACATACCCGAAGTATGAGTCTCATCATGGAAATCACACATCATGTACATCATCTCAGGGTCTTGGGACATCTCCCTCACCTATATAGCAAACATCATATATTCAAATTCCTCTTTCTATAGGGTTAGGTCTTTTCATAGTAAATCTAGGGTTCAACATTTTCAAGGGGTCAAAAACTAGGGGACTCAACCATATACTTAGAAGAATTCTATATATGGACTTATCATCATATATTTCATCATGCATATTTTTAAACATTTCACATATTTTGTATTTTACGTACTCTGACATTCTCTCGTGGTGGGTTGGCTCATATCAAGAGGTCACCCATTTTGTATGTCCCATTCTAGAGGTCCTCCTTTGTAAAGATATTGAGGCCCATATTGGTCTCAAACCATATGTTACATATTGTATCTCGACATGTACAAGGCTATGTACAAGCAGGCATGCTAATTACTAGCTATATTTACCACATTAACAAGTCATATGTACCATACATTATGCTAGGTCTAGCTAGGGTTGCATGGTCAAACTCTTCTCATATCATCAAATGTAAGTTGAATCATATTGAAACATCACATTAACATCATTGTCATTGTCTTCATCATCATCATCATCATCATCATCCTAGGCCATCTAGGCTACTTACTAGCCCAACCTTTATCGTTGCTCTAGAAAACTCTAGAGACTAAATCTATCGTCTAAACACTCTCATCTAGACTTGATGTTACATCTCTTTCTCTTAGGCTACATGGACACTCACTGCATTTCTGTGTGTGGTAACATTTTCAAATGCACATATACTAATACTTGAAATAGGTTTTCTCCAATGTTGAAACAAGAAATGAAAACCACCATACTGCATTCGAATAAAAACAAAACCAAAATGAGTTACAACACTCATTAGGTAGTCTAGTACCACGACACCTAGAGAACTACCAAGAACATGGTGCAAACTTGTGTAGTTACCCTAAGAACATGTTGTGAACATATGTCTAGGGTTGTAATAAGGTCTCCCTTTTCTCACCCTCTTACACCTGCAGCCCATACTACATGAAAGAAGAAGGAGAAAAGAAAGCTTATAGGGATCACACAAGCCTACACCTCATTCTAGAACATCTAAGTTCTAACCTAGAGGTTAAGTCAACATGGTCCACAATGGAGATATTATGAAGTTTCTAGGGTTGAGATGTAAGGTGAGTTTAGTTTGTGCTTCATGTGAGCATACCATCTATCATGGAACCATTTGTTATCCAAATCCTCACTCCAAATAATTCTAAAGTCAATGGAGATAGGACCTAGGCGTATGTCCCTAGCATGGTATTATCAAGGTAGGTATGTGGAAGCGTAAAGCCTAGCATACATGAACATATAAAAAGATAAGAGAACTGATCATAATCTCAATGTTCAATGAGATATATTAAGCCACATTGTTCATTACAAGCCTTCAATTACATATTCAAGACTACATGTTTAAAAGTATGCTCATGCACTAGGGATCTTACAACAAGTACATCTAGCATAGCTCAACAAGCATAATAACTTATAGCCACCTCTGAACCCATAAAATACATGAAACAAGGCGGGTCAGGCACATGAGGTGCTGAGTACAGGGATGAAACATACATATACATAAGCTTTGCAATAATTTGAAAAGATATGCAGAAGTAGACGAATGGAAAAGAAAAAAAAAGTTAAGCATTTAGAAAAGTGAGAGACCATGTTTTATATCATTTTACTCCAATTATACTAACAACATCATATATCATTAGGCCTTTGACTACTTCCCATCAGAAGAGTTCGTAAGGGTGCTCAAGATTAGCTAACCCTTTTATGAACATGTCCCACCCTATCTTGACAACTCTAGTAGGATGCCCAGCCTCGTGTCCTTACCCCAAGAATACAGGCAGGTGCACAAGGTTTGTATAATGGGGTTTCTATATTATGTTTGTAGATATAAAACAATAGCATGAGAGAAACATCAAGTACAATACTAGTGTACTACATGGAAACATTTGAGAAAGTAGACAAGCATACATATGTATCAAATTTCAAGTAGAAATCCATAGTCATATAATTATTAAAGCATGTACATGATTCAAAACTTCATAATTTAACTTATCCTTGACCATCTAGCCATAAGCAACACCTGATTAAACACAAGATTGCATACATGCATTATATTCTCATCATTAGCCTTTACTAGATCATTATTAGAGTTTAGGTCAAGATTAGGTTCAAGTTTCTTAATCATACATTAGATGATCTTTTACTAATTCAGAGGTCATCATGAAGGTGGGGTTCAAGTTTCATGTCATTCTGAGGTTTGGTGCATCATACATGACCATTACAAGATTCAAGTTCCTCATGTACATTTTGGGGTCAAAACACTCATAACAGGGCAAGAAGGTTCACGATAACAAAGAGAAGAGAACCAAGAGTCAGATATGGCTCAAGTTAGTAAAAAAAGACATATGAATTGCATTCAAGAGTAGGTGGATGTCCCCAAGATCTAGACATCATGGTCCAACTTGGTATCAACATATCTACTTACAATCAAGATCCAACATACAAGACTCATATCAATAGAGTCTAACACATGACCTAAGTGGGACATTCACTAAAGTGGTCATAAACATTAGATGCATCTGTTATATAAGAGGGGAGATCATAAGAAAAGGTTTCATAACAAATCTAGAGCATAAGAACACAAATCAAGCTATGAATGTCACATGTGGAAATTGCTAGGGGATTTGGAGTCTCAAACATCAATATAACAAAAAGGAGATTGGCTTTATCCAATTAGGTCACAAAATATTGTGATGCTACTAATTTGGAAGATTCACTAAAGGTTGGATACATCAAATAGTAAAGGGCCTCATTTGCTCAAAGTTTAAAATACATCATCATGGAGGAGCCATACTTAAAGCATCTAAAGCCATATAGACACACATAGAAAATAGGGAATAAGAAGAGAGTCTTGAATCATGAAGGGGTATTAGTTACTGATTTAGTGTGTAATTAAACATGAGTCAACATTAAGATGCAAGATTATCATAAAAGGGCATGGTACATCATTAATATCCACAACAAGTGATATATGTGCAAATATAGTCATTTATAAGCACAAGGGGTGATTAGGGGATCAAACATGTCACAAGGATCCTATGAGTTATTGATTCAAGAATAAAGAATTATATTGAGTATCAAAAATCTAATATTTATCAACAACATGTATTTAAGATGGTCAACATAGTCAAACTTTGTATTTTTATAAAATCAGGATAACTAGAACAAGATTTAGGGTCTAAAACCATTCTCTTTATGTAGATCTTTTTGAGAGGATAAAAATGGTATATAGATTTATATATTTTGGCCAAAGGATGAGGAATTTATCATTTTACTAGAAATCTAATGAAAACTATAGTGATGTAGTGTCACAACACCTTGGTATTAGATGAAATGGCCGCATGGAGGGGGGTTACGTGAATGCCACGTGGCCACCTACCACATGTTGGATATAGTCAATCCCAGACCCGCTTCTCCATGGACCAGGCCACGTGGATGTGAGTGGGAAGTTGTGGGGGGGGCACTAATCTTCAACCATCAGATGGAGATCTGACGCATGTTGTGCCATCCCGCTCCCTATGTTGGAGTCTCTCTCGGCTGGCCTCTGTGCGGAGGCGCTGCGATGCCCATTCACCGAAGGTCAAAATGTTAGGGCTCAAACAATTGCGAGTGTACCCTCAAGATTGACGGACGACCTCATGGGGACCTTGAGAAACTCTTGTTCAAAAGGGTTTGCATGGTGGCAGCATGAGGCACGACACTCAATCTGCTGCATGGTGGTGGCACCGCCCAACTAAGGGCAGACCAAGGAAGGAGAAGAGGGGTGTGTTGGCAGCACCCTAGGACACAAACCAGTAAAGAGAGGGGATAGAGAAAAGGGAAGCAAAGGGATGTGAAATGATCATTCAATTGAGCTATAGGGGTGAGAGGGGGTGTATTGGCTGGTGTCATGGTGGTGGTTGGGGTGGTGTAGCGCCATTGGCATTGTTGCATCGTACAAACGAAGGAGATGAGTCTATAGCCCTTGTATCTTTGATCAAAGGTCAAGATTGGAATCACCTATTAGGTTTTGGGAACAATCCAAGGTGTCTGATGGGTCACATCCCACTGATTTGGCCCATTAAGGATCAAATTCGAGTTGAAACCATTAAATCAATTATAATTTGAGCAATTTTGAGAGGTCATAATTTTTTATTAGAAGACCTGGTCCGGTTGATTCTTGCACCATTGGAAAGATAATTGAATCCTCCATATTATGAAATATGTTACAGATCAAGGTCAGCATATTAGTCAGGTTCAATTTCCATTGCAAAGTGGTGAGTCATTAAAGAATGAAACTTAGCTCAAAAGAGCAAATTGAAGGCACACATTATGAAATTGGTCGTTGATGTAATAAAATTGGATAACAATCTTACTCCAAAAATTGAATTAATATCCAATTGAGTCATTTGAGTAACAAGAGACTAAAATAGTACATGAGAGGGGTGAGAAAAGCTAGGCTGTCACACGCATCTCAGAGTTTTTGATCAAACTCTATCTCTTTTCAATGGTCCCAAAAAAATGTGTTTGTCAGTCACAACATAGATCAAGGAAATAATGTTTTAGACTATGAAAATGGAACGAAACGTTAAATTGATTGTCAAACTTAAGGAAAGAGATAACAAGAAAGAGGTCAATCCTTTAAGACAAAGTTTGAGGAATTAAGAACGTGGATAAGCATTTAACTATTGGATTTTCATGACATAGCCTTAATTACAAAAGCTACAAATTAAGCAAAAAAATCTTACAAAGTAGTAAAGCTAGGCTAAACTGTTGATTTTTTTTTTTAATTTATGCCTAACTGTAGGAATTAAACATGCATGCATGAAAAATTAAGAGATAGAAGGGTGAATATCCCTACCACCCCTAGCTTAAAAAAATTTCTCATCCTCAAGCAAGACCTAAACTTGGTATAGTAGGAGGGAATGCATGTATGTACATGAAAGAAATTTATCAAAGTCCTAGTATGATGCATGTATGCAAGGATATATTTAATTCGTTAGAGGAAATAAACTATTTAAGCAAGAACATAGAAAATAGAATTTATTTTAATAAGAAGGGTAAAGAAGTATAGGGTAAGAGAGAGGGGGTGGTTTCCCCATGATACCAACATTGGGATCCCAAATCCTAAGTTTTAGGACCAATGTCACTTGTGTCTTGTTGATGTGGTCCTCCATATGAAAGAAGTAGAATAGGTAGAGTTGTGGGCCCTCTCGAGTCTGAAGTAGAAAAATAGAATTTGGTGACTCAGTGAATTCATCCTTGTGTTGGCATTGACTTAAACTACACTGGAATGAATTCCTCAGTAAAGCATCCTTAAGGTACCTTCCAGGATATGAATATTAATAGGTAGGCCCTAGGGTGTCAACATAGGATGATATAGAAGGATGAGGTCTAAAATTTTATAAGGGAATCATCTCTTCTGTCTCCACCTCTAAAGTTTGGATTGGATGCCTTAAAGGGTCTTTATTTAAAATCTAAATCATCCAATCATCATCTATACATGAGACAGCCCTAGGTGAAGCTAATTGTAAACCCTTCACCCCAAGATTATCCTCAACTATGGGGTATGGGTTGTCCTCATGTTCTACAACCATGTTGTGATGGATTGTCCATCATGCTCCTTAAATGCCAACCTAACTTTGTAACAAGATAATGGAGAATGTTGGCTCATGCTGCTCCAGTTTGTTGTCGTCAATATTCTCACTTCCCAAGATTGAAAAATCGTCGACATCCTCCTAAAACAAATTATCTTAACCATAGTAGGAATGTTGGTTGAAACAAAGTGACTAGTCTCAACGAGAGGTATCACCTTGGTTTGTAATAAATATTGATTTAGATAGCTCAAATTGTCCCTCAAATTGTGAGGTTTGACTACTTGAGGAGGGTAAAAGTAATCATCATCAAGTCATTTATGTAGATGATGTGTACTCTCCACTGGTTGATCAGTTGAATCATTTGGATAAAATGAAGGATTTCCCTGGAAGGGTGAATCTTCACAGAAAAATCTTAGTGAGTCTAGTTGGTAGCTCAAATAGGAAGGTGAGAGAAGTTCCACATCAGGCTCAATGGAGTAGTCTTGATGAATGAGGATCTCATGATTGTGATATGGCATTTGGAATCATGTGGTAACTAAATTGATGAATTCTTGAAGTCTTCTACCACGTTCAACGTCCTCATTGTGATGTTGGTGGACTTGTACATAAATGTTTTCAAGGATCTCCAATTCCACCATGCACTATTGTTGGAAATTTGTTGTATCAAACTATTGTGCTTGGAAATATCCTAGCTCAAAAGTTTTAAGCATACTTATTTTGTGATCCACAATCTTGGAAGATACTTGGAGCTAATGATCTTGCCTTTCGAGTAGATCCTGAAGCAGATCTGCTTGGTCTTGGAGATGAGGATCTAAGGAAGACAAGAGTACATCAATACTTTCTCTTACTAGTGTTGTTTCTCTGATCAGTTCTTGATCCCATGGTGAAGTAGAGGTCAAGGGTTGGTTGGCAATCTATGTTCTTGTAGTGTATACATATGACGATGGTAGGGATAAGTATAGCTCGACTAGTTGGAGTGCACGACTTTCAATTATTTGCCAACAGTTGGGGTTGTAGAAAATTTTGGGAGGATAGGTGGAAAAGATGGTTTGCCTTGCTAAAGCAAGGTCCATGGCTAAAAAAGTATAAGAAATAGAAAACTATTTTAGTATGTATGAAAAGTATGTGCAGAACAAAATGAGAACTATTCATATATGTAGAAGCTTATGCTAATAGAACAAAATCATTAGGCATGTAAACTTGTAAAAACCATGTCCTCGGAAACAACGCCAAAAGTTGATCAGCCCTGAGATAGTGCTCCTGAAGATGGAGGCATGATCCCAAAGATGGATTGGACTTTAATTATAAATCAAAACCTTCAAAGACCCTTGTTACTCAATACGAGGTCAAAGTAGATATATCAGGTCAAACACAGGGATGTGGGGATGTTTAGGATACCTAAGATTTTGTCTTAAGTCAGTTAAGCAAAATTGGGAGTTGATATGTGTAAGGAACTAGAACGAGTCTAGCAAAATGGAAAAAAACTAAACAAAGTAAAATAAAGAAAATAGATTTTTTTTCAAATCCTACTAATAGGGATATGGAGTTCCTAGCTATGTAACCATAATTTGGGTAGTTTATGCACCCACTCTCAGGCATAGACAACCCTTGAACACCCCTAGCAAGCAACTAGCATCCAAACATAGTTTGCATTGTGGTAGTTGTTTATGTGGGGTTCATCCCACTCGCTCTCAAACAACATGACTAAAATCCTATAAATTATCTCAAACCTCTCTCGAGGATAATGGGTCAACATCCATGAATATTTTGGATACCCTCTCAGGTTCAAAATATGAAAAGACATTAGGAACAATAGAGAACCAACATGAAACACAAGCTATGAATACAGTCGAGTTCACCTAGATGTAGTTGAATTCACATTACTAGTCAGATCTCTTTGACTTGTGTTTTCGACAGATCCCCCCTTGCACTTCCTCCTATCATATTTCAATCCAAACTACCTCTTATACCCGTTTCTACTGAATATCTCTTAATCTTGGTAGAAACTGAGGTTCAAGAAAGAAAGAGATCAACCAAACCAGCAATTATAAATTAATAGCAAGAAACATGCTAGATCTGGAAGAAGACTACTTGCTTAGGGTAAAAATAAATAAACATGCCCAAAATAGGCTACATAGCCAAGAAAGAGCTCAACTAGCATGGAAAAGCATAGTTGATACCAAACAAATATGGAAATACATCATTTGTACATGAACCAATAAGAACAATAGAAGAAAGGGGAAAAAGAAGAGATTTAGCCCGTGGAGGAGAGGTGGCTCTCACTCCTTATCCTCTGGATGGGCTAGATCTCTTCCTTAGGGTGTCCCTCCTCAATCTTTTAGACTACTTGGCCTCCTTTCTCCTTGATTCCACCCTAATAATAGCTTGGATGAGTGCATTAGGTTGAAAAGTGTTGAAAATGGATGAGAGATGGATGAATGGTGGTGGAAATGGATGGATGGTAGCTGACGGAGGTGGAAGATGGTAGAAAACAATGGTTCATGGAGGAAAACTGAAGGTATGGGGGTAGGATGAGCTCTTTAACCCTCTCGGGCCTTAGAGATCAAGGGTGGAGCTCTGGGAACTAAAGGTCAGAGCTACTGAATACACTCTGAAATGACCAGAATGAAACCTCCAGAATCATTTTTTAGGTATCAAGGGGTAGGTATTTATAGGGGTAGGTGGAGTGTATATGTGAATGGAAATGAATTTGACTAAATTCAGGTGAATGTAATCAAATGTGTTCCTTTGGTTTGCAGGAATAGACCAAAATGGACCATCGGAAGATGCGTCTTTGTGGGACACCATTGGAAGGTGAACCATTGGAAGATGCGACATCAATAGGGATCTTTAGAAGGAACCATATGAAGATGAGCCTTTCAGAACAATCTTTTGGAAGGTGGACCATTGGAAGGTGACCTTTAATAGGCGGATCTCTAGCTGTCTTCAAAGGAAAAAGGTTGTCGGCGGGAGGAAATGAATTGGATCAAAGTCGGTTGAATTTGACCAAATTCATTCCTTCAGAAGGTGATCATAGAAGTGACCCTTTGATTGAGTTGTTGGCTTTCATTTGTGATCTTCAAAATGGACCATCAGTAAACGATCCATCAAAAGAAGGGTCTATGGGAAGGCACCTTCAGGAGAGGGACCTTTGGGGCTACCCTTCGATTGGTGCCATTAGAAGGCACCATCAGAAGATGGTCTTTCAGCTGTCTTCTAAAGGAAAAAGAATTGAGGAGCATCAATGTGTTATTATAAAAAAAGTGGGGGATGAATTCGACCAAATTTGGGGGAAATGTGGTCAAATTCGTTGGGTTGAAATGGAGAATATAATTTTTTTAGTTTAGTGCCGGCAAATTCCAAAATTGGCTAGTTGAGCAATTATATCTTTAAAAAGTAACAAATTAAAAAAAAATAAGTATCTAGAGATTTTGGGTGTATTAAAACTATAACGACACAAAAATATAAATAAATACTTAGCATAAACACCTAAATTTGGGTGTTATCCCTCTCACAACACATCCCCTGTCCATTCTTTGGCGCTTCCAGATTTGGGTTTCTATGGGACCACGTGGTGCACTCTAGGGTGTGCCACTCTACCCCATCCACTTATATGCTGAAGGAACCTAAGGTGGCTTGATTCGCTACTAAATAAGAATCATCCATACTATGACTACATCTAATCTGAACCTTATTCAGTTCTAGCATTTAATCTACTCCATACTGTGGGCCTTTTCAAATCACTAGAATATCACTTTATTTTTCTATATGGATCTATCCAATCAGCTCATTTAGCACATTGACTCATATTATCGATTATATCTATGGTATATTGGAAAACAAATATCCCATGCTAGTCTATAAAGAACCTAAGAAAGGAACATTGTGCTAATTTTTTCTTCATATCCTTTGACAGTTTCATTCCCCCTACCACCCCTAATGTGTGTATCCCTTTCTATGTGTATGGGGGTATTGTCTCTTTTCCACACCATCTACTCACACTTTGTAGTTGGTGTGTATGGGGATACATAGGGCAGAGAGTATGAGGAGGGAGAGAGAGAATGTATGAAGAGGGAGAATGAGGAGAAAGAGTATGATAGAGATTGGATGTATCAATCCAAGCTATTCTAATCTCATGCAACTTCTTATTATTATGCATATCCATCTTTATATGTCTTTAAGACACTTCATTCCCACTAAGCATTGTGTTTTTAGTGCATCATTGGTATAGATCCTTTCCAATGAAATATGCATCTTTATATTTATTCTGCGATATGCACATGGGTTGGCTATATGTGCTTATTCCAGTTTGCCACCACATCCTAGCAATATTGAAGGATCTCAGTTACAATATTGAACGCATGTTGGGATAGAGCTTCTAGAGCTTATTATTTCTCTTGTTCCCACTGATGTTAGTGTTTTAGAAACTTGATGCATCTCATTAAATAGATGGTTACTTTTCAAAAGCTCATCAAAATCAAGCCTAAAAATACTACACCTGTAAGGTTGATGATGTGGGGAAATATGGCAACAGAGCACACAGTGGAAATAAAATTTTACTTTCATATTCTCATAAATTCGAGGATCACGTCAATAATTGTATAATGAGAAGGATGTTTTTATGATGTCATACTTGGTCATGTAGCATGTCCAACGACTATTCCTCATTGCAGTATGCACCTTTCTTTAAGTCACACTCAGACGGCATCAGTAGAAGCTCCTAGTTGATCACAGCACAACAACTTGGCATTGTCCTCCTAGCAGGAAAAGCTCCTCACCTCGATGGTAGTCCACATGGACAACTAGGAACTCTTGTTGTTCGATAATAATTGACAAGAAGAAGTTGTCCCTCCACGTTGGTGTACTAACACCAACTTACTCTCTGTCACTTGTTATCCCTTGCTATCCCTTCCTTTAGTGGTTAGGACTTGCTCAAGTCCTCTCAGTTACCACAACTAGAGAAGACAAATAATTTTCATAGGCAATTGAGTTGTACTTGTGAAGCCCCCAATACCCCTCTATTTATAGGAGGGGTTTGGGTCAGGGTTCCCAGTCTAAGTGGGACCAGAAGGGGCCAAAATTTTATGATTATTTGCAACATGCAAGCGGAAAAATAGTTGGTGCATTGGTGAACCAATCAGTTGGCATGAGAGCCGACTGATTCAACCCTTGAACCGGTCCTTTCAACATGTTTCCCAACCGCAATTGTATTGGCAGTTAATATCTGGATTAATGTTAGTCAGCACAAATCCTTGAATCAATTGAATTGATCTACTAACCGCTCACTTCATAACATGATACAGTCGGTTCATGTACCTGAGTTTATTGGTTGACTTCCTAGACCGTTCAGTTCATGGTCTAGAATTTCCAAAGTTGGTTGAATTGAGCTGACATACGGAAATGATTGGTTTAACATTTTAACCGGTTAATTCACTATCCAGTCAATCAATTATTCAATCATTGTTGTTTAAATTGAATACCTAACTCTTTAGTAATCCAGTTTAAACTATATTCATGAATGAAATCCTATTGTAAGTGTATCATATGTGTGTGACCCAATCGGTTCCAAGTTAGTTGGTAGTGAATATCTATAACTGATTTATGACATCACAAGTAATGAGCGGTATCTAGCAACACATCATTGCTACCCCAGTGATCTGGAAAGTTGAAGAACAACTTCAACCTACAATCTGTGATTGGTGTTACAGTGATTGTCTAATTCCTTTTTCTATGCATGGAATCATCATCCTCTCAATGTTCAATCCATGATTCTGGAACTAGAGCATACTATCTGAGATATATGTAACCTCAATATCATATATGGATTCACATGTGCATGTGCATGCCTTTCTTAGTCTTGTTTATCAAGTGGCCTAGATATCAAACTCCTGTAGGAGGGACAAATCCCATCTATATCACTCACAGTCATCCCCATGTGTTGCAATGTATCTACTCATCACCTTTATATCAATCATTATTCAAGGTCACGATGGATGATGTCAAAGTACATTGAACTACATGTGATGATTGTAGTAATTTTATGTCTTAGAACCACAATCACCATCTTCACTATGAGAGATGACTATGACCACCAATTATGGTTGCATGTGTCACTCTCAAGGTAGGTCTGCCTGATACACTATTCTCCAACAAGTATATATCTGTTTGGTTTGATATCACATATATTGTGACAATGAGATCCTGTCATGAACCAACACACACTCTAGTCTTTTGTGTCGTTGTTGTCTATCAGCCTTCCACAATAACATCTGACTAGGGACATAGCATGAATGTACATACTCTAAACATCTATATGATCTCATTGTTCAGGTCATAAACATGAAGACATATGTTATTGAGTAATGTCATTCCTTAGACATTCATTATGTTTCAATGTTATCTCATAACTGGTTGAAACATAACAAATTGAAATATTTCCTTTATAATTATTAATCAAATCAATTACATGATATGCCATCACAATCATTATATGATTGGCTATCTAGGCATACATATCAATAGACTCCCACTTGTACTTAGAGCTAATCACCCACAAATCTCATTCCCAGTGATCTAAACATGTCCATCATGTTTCGACTGTGCAAGTGCTAATCCAATGGGTTAGCAACAGTTTGCCTTTAGTCGGTATATTGTATGTTTCACATCTCTTTGATGTATGGAATTTCATATGAGATGGAATTGTCGTAATATGGTATCTGATATTCCTTGCTTAACTAGTAGCTCCATTGTTGTCAGAATATTTTTACTATGTCATCAATGGTTGGAGCATCTATAAGTCCATCTCTATGAAATTCTAGATCCATATAGTATCCAATCCTATGTTCATAACACCAACATACTCGGCTTCTATTGTAGAATTTAAATAATGGTCCTTAGTTCAATATCTTTCCAACTTTTAACTCTTCTTTCATGGTTAAACACAGTTTTTTATTGCTATCACCATCGTCATATCGAAATCTTACATTGATGTAACCTTTTAACCCAACTCTTCCTTGTAGCCAAAATTTGACAACTAATCCTTAGTGCTTCTCAAGTACTAATGGATGTTCTTTATGGCATTCTAATGACCTTCATTGGAATCTGAATAATATCATCTTGTCATGTCCATCACATACAAGATTATGGGATGAGTACATTATATTTTATACATGATAGATCCATTTACTGGTGCATATGGCATCTTGCTTATGTTTTTCATTCTTTTATAAGAATAATATAGGGTTATTGAGAGACTAGTCCCATGTGACATGGATAGATTCTCTCTCAACAAATCCTTCACGTTGAACACTTCCAACATTTTACAAATATATGTGCTCATTCTTAGGTCAAGAAACTTTTCAGAACTATCTCTATGGATCTCAGTTCCTATCACATAGGATGTTTCACCTAATCCTTATTGAAGAAGGTAATTTCCATGCCACATTTCAATACTTACAATATTGGGATGTTATTCCACATCACTATGTTATATATATATATATATATATATATATATATATATATATATATATATATATATATATATATATATATATATATATATATGAGGTTAGGAAGTGTGTACCGGCCGGTACATGTAACTTATATGTACCAACCATTAAAATAGCACATGGGGAGTATCTTGATAAGATCCAACCATATGGATTGATTCAACATTATATAGATTAGATGTGTTTAAAAAATCATAACCATATCTCATATAGATCTTGAGATATAGCAAGATATCATTCAATGGTTTATGCAATTTTTGTAACTTACCGTTGATTATAAAATATACATTTTCTTTCATTGGATAACCTATGAATATCAAATTATGGTGAATTTGTGTACACATCTTATCTAAGGGGTATACTTTACATCCATAAGGTTCGATTATTCAGTAGAAGTTTACAATAATCACAAATGAAGGTGGGTACATGTAAGCTACATGTACTCGGGTACACAATTCTTTTAGCCTATATATATATATATATATATATATATATATAATACACTCGAGTGTACAGATTGTATGAATACACTCAAGTGTGTTTGCATATCAAGACTATTTTTTGCAAAATTTAAAGCATTGATCTTCACCTTTGTACTATAACTAGGCTACATAAAAATTTTGAGTCCATTTGGATGAGTGTAAGTCACTCATCTAAGGGCAAAAAAATCGATGCGCTAAACTAATTTGAAATGTATAATTTTTGCGGTCTTTATAACATGACCTATAGATGTTCAAATGTGCTCAAATTTTGTGTATGAGCTATTCATAACATGTTTAAGAAGATCAATGGATTAGATTTTTGAAAAAAATATTGCACCATGAAAAACTACTTGAGTGTATTCTACACCGAATACACTCGAGTGTATTCTAGCCTGACTATATATATATATATATTTATATATATATATATATATATGCTCCCATAAAATCTTTATAATCACAAATTTTATCTTGTATCTTGATTCAAGTCAAACTCTGACCATCTTGTCAAGTCAAAAGATCCCATCTCTGAGATGCTTCTTTCATCCTCTAGATTGAACTTTGTAGCTTATTGACTTTATTAGCATTAATGAAGTTATAAAACCTTTAGTCTATGTCACATACACATACTCTCAAGTATTCCTTTTAAGGAATGCAATTCTAATCTTCATATGCCAAATCTCATAGTCTACATAAGTTGTAACAACAAGCATGATAATTGGTGAAGGAATTTCATCATGTTCAACGCCTTGAACTGATTTTAAAACCATTGTAGCTAATATGTCCCTTTAGGTTGTCCATGTCGATCTTTCCAATGAAACCCAACTACACCTTATGGGTTTTTTTTTCCTTTTAGGTGGTACTACCAAGGTCATACCTTTTTAGTGTACGTATATTTCACTTTGGATATAATGGTCTTAAGCCATTTCTCATATTTTTGGTCATTCAATAGCTTCTAGTTGATTGTTGGATCATCATCCTATGACCAACTTACCACCATTACGGAGTTATAGGATTCATAATCTTTTAGCTCGTGGTGTGTTTTACTAGAACTACGAGTCTTGTTACATAAGGAACTTGAGATTCCACAATAATTTGTGACTCTCTTTGTTTGCATTGTACCTTAAAATATTTTCTTACTTATCTTGAACTTTTTGAGTTCTACTTTGCTCCCTCAGTCATCCTAGTAATAAACACTTCTATTTTCAGATTGTGATTAAAGGTAGTATTCAACAAATTAACAATTATATGGTCTTGAGAATAAATATTTTCAAGAAACTATTTTCATGTACAAGTTTAAATCTTATAAAGACATATCTAGACATTCCCATACCATATCTCGTATGTTTTCTTTTTAAACCATTGTAGACAGTACTTTGTTTTAGTGTAAAGCATGTATCTAAAAGGAAATTAGAAGATTAGATTAAATGATAATCACATCAAGATGTGATTCCTTCTTTCTGATACATCATCATGTTTCATGCGGAGTTGATTGTGATACACTATTACAATCTCTCTAGAAGGTCCTCAAACTATTCCTGTAAAGTATTTCAATGTTGATTATATCAAAGTATCTTAATACTGTTAAGGAAGTTGTGTACTTCATACATGTAATCTTCTTGAACACTTCAAGAGATTTGTATTTCACTGAACACACACTACCATGTTATCAATAAATATAATGAGGTACAAATAAATGTCTCTAGCAATTATTCTGAAGGTCTTTTGTACATCATTATGTACATGTCCTAGTAGAATACTTATTCTCCCACTACGCCTAGTGAAAGATGATTTGTCATGTTGTGCATAAATAAGATTTGCATGTCTCTTATTAGTTCAATAACCAGAAGAGTCTAGATAAACATCAACATGGATTCTAGAAATGCATTTCTCATATATGCGCTCTGGATGACAATGCAATAGATTCTTTGAGTTATCATATTGTAATCCCTTTTGACATTTAAGTTATCAACATTTATCTTTGGATCCTTCAAAAAAAAAATCATAAGACATTTGGGGCATTGCCACGTAAGATCACATCTTTGAGAATAGAACATTAACTATTTATTCATAATCATCCTTGTCCATATAAGATGTAAAAAGCAAAATGTTTGCATTATTGGCATAATAAAATTGTAAGGACCCTGACCTGCGTTTAGGGTTTACCCTGTTTGTTTTGCTTAACCTTGGTGGTTTGATGCTTGCTAATCACCTTTGAGTGGTGATTAGGGTTTTGGTGTGCTTTGTTGAGAGTTTGAGGGGCTACTTGCAAATAACCCAAGTTTGGGGTTTTGTGTGCAAGTTGGTCATCTTGTGAGATGTTTTTCCCTCTTTGCTTCCTCTAGGGTTGAGAGGAAGGCTTTGGCTTGTTGTTTGAGCTCTTTGGGCCTGAGTTGAGCTTGTTTGGGCCTTGAGATGTGTTGTTTGGGCTTGGTTGAGCCTTGTGTCGGCCATGGCTTGCCTTGTGTCATCCAAGGTGAGTTTGTATCGTCCAAGGGTGTGTGTGTGTGTCGTCCAAGGAAGCTTTGTGTCATCCAACACCATGGTGTGTCGCCCAGCAGCTTGTTTTTGTCGCCCAGCAAGAGTTGTTGCTTGTGTCACCCATATGGCTTGACCTTGGTTGGTGACACTTGGTGCCTAGCTTGGACAAGTGTCCCATGCCTTGCTAGTGTGTTGGCTTGAACCCTAGGACAAGTTTCCCTTGGGTGGATGACACATTGCATGGTTGTACCTTGGTTTCTCCTCCCCTTTCTTCTATATAGGTAGCTCTTCTCCTTGCCTTAGTCTCCTTTGATCTTTTGGTCTCTCCTCCACATTGAGTGCACGATATCCCTCTCCATCTAGCTTGTGTTGGCCGATACACTCCCTAGGAGTTGAAGTGGTGTCCGATACACCTTTCTGGAGTAGCCTGGTGGACGATAGCTTGGACCCTGGAGTACCTTGGAGCTTGGAGCTTAAGGCGGGTTACAAAATTTCTAACCCTAACTTCATTACTTTTTGTTCTTGTTCTGGTTCATAGTGTAGTAGCCTAGGCATGTACCTTGCTTGAGTTTCCTTTGGTGGCCGATATACCCTTAGGGTTTAGGGTTTCTAGTGATCTAGGGTTTGTGATGCTTGAGATGGAGGTTGAGGGTGACCATGTGTTGGACGATATACCTTCTTTGGATGGGTGTGTTGGACGATATCTCTTGGATGGACGACATGGCACCTTTGCCTTTGAGATGGACGATAGGGTGAGCAATGGTTGTTGGCCGATAGGGTGGTATCTATGATGCACAATAGATGAGCTATGATCTTGTCCTTCTCTTGGACGTTAGGCCTTTGTTCTTGTGATGTACGACAGGGCTTCCTCTAGTAGATGGTTGAATTGCACGGCATGCTAGGAAGTATAACGGCCGATAGCCCTGACGGGCGTTGCATCTTGGTGTATCGGCCGATAGGCCTGGAGTGTGACGCGCGATAGAGTGTGGGTATGTCGGGTGTTATGCCCTGTGAGTTGTTGCACGTTATCAGGAGTTTTTCTCTTTCTTTCCTTCTTTCTCTCCTCCTCTCGCTCCTTGTTGTTATGGAGATGCTAGATGGCCGTTATCCCTTGGTTGTTGGGCAATAGGGTCAGCTGGATGGGCGTCGCGGCAGGGCGTTGCCCGTTGGGTGTGACGCGCGACACCCATGTCGCCCAGTTGTCTTGTGACGCGCGTTGCGGGCAAAGGCTGGGTGCAAATCAGTGTTGATGTCCCCATGCCTAGCCGAGCAATCAGCTTTAGTGAGGAATGTGAGGTTCCAGTGAGGGTAGGTAGTTCTTTTAGTGACTGTTTCATGTGTAGTGGAAGTGGAAGTTTGTGTACAAACGAATAATGACAGTGTTGCATAGTGATGATGTTAATGATGATGAGATGATAATGCCTAACTCATAAGTGAAAGCAATAATGATGTTAAATAATATAATGTGGTTAATGATGTTAATGATTGGAATAATGGTGATAAGTGACAGTTACATTAACAGTCGGCTTAATGACAGTAATGAAGATAATAGTAGATGATGATACTGATAATAGTAATGATTTTGGTAACAATAGTAGTTTCTTTGTATACTCAACATAATTGTTATATAAAGTGAATACCTTGATTGTTTGATCCTAAGATAAGGGTAGGCATGATTATGGTATGATGTGCTTAACAAACTTGATCATCAAATACTGTAATATTGATAAATCAATTATTGTGAATGATAGCTCATGATAGCGAGCATATTCCGTATGTTGAATCTTTGGTTATTGTGTATCCTAACCATGCAGGTGATGTGTAGCCATGAAAGGGCTATGTGACATATGTGATGAGTAACATTACCTTGATATTTGTTCTATGAGATTATATATGTAATGTGTTGGTCCCACAATGATGATGTGAGCCTTGAGAGGCAGTGACTGTACATGATGAAGGATTGATATCCCATGGTATGTGATGATCCTTGAGATGGATCTGGATGGTTGGCAAGAGGCCAAGTGGTAACATGTGATGTTGGATCCTTGTGCTGGATCAGGTTGATGTGGTTTCAATAATAATATAATGTTCTTTACCTTCTGATTATATCTTGCATGTTATATAACTTGGTTGAATCCTGCAATCCATCTAAAAGATAAAAATAAATTATAGTGGAATTATATCATGTAGTTTGCCCTGGCCATAGATCCATCATTGTCAGGACTTGGTGATGGTGAAATGGGTTCCCCTACGGGTTAACCCGGAGCGCATATTGTTGAATATGCGAGGTTACTCCTAGCCTAAAGTAAGGAGGTAAGAGTGTAACTTCGGTTGCAGACTCATATACGTATACAGAGCATGGTGAACAGGCCCATGGCTCAGGATATATGATGTGGAGAGCATGAATACGTTCATGGCTCAGAGCACGGTGAACAGACCCGTGGCTCAAGTTGTACTAGCGCCGAGACCTATACCAAGGCGGGCTAGAGTGTGTGTAGCCTATGGAGCTGACCCAGTGGCTTAGACCACTTCAGCATGTGACTACAGTCATGCTTGTGTTCTACTCGTGTACTGACCACGAGGTGGGAGGTCGTGGAGTCCGGCTCTTCCATTGACCTTGTATGGCACCAGTCTGAGGCTTCACAGCTAGAGGTTGGATTTGAATGGTACGATTCAAATCCTCGGAGCATAATAACACGTAATACAGCCGTTTAGTATTTACTGCATAAGATAAACACGAAACATTGGTTGAGACCTTGTTTGTGTAGTTAATTCTGTTATACCTTGCAGGTACTTCTATATATATTCTTCAGGTATGAGGTATTATGACGTATCTTGATAATCAGGATATGTGATCTTATATCGTGTTCTGATAATTGTGTTATAAAGTAATATATCTTGTCAATCATGTTTCATTGAGAAGTAATTGGTTATATGCCTTTTGTACAGCTGGAAAGCTTGTCGGTAAGAATAACTTTGCTTTATATAGACTGCTCTTGTTATATCTGTAGATTAGTTATCTGCTGTTATAGTATATCTTCTTGAGGTTTTAAAGTCGCAGTGGGAAGTTATGTTTCCCGCTGGGACAATTGTTCAATTGTCTCACTCTGCTGGTTTTTAGGTGGTCGAGGTAGACGTGGTCGTGGTCGTGGTGTTGCGGACGAGCAGCTTGAGGAGCAGTAGAAGGCAAGCAATGGACATGCTGCTGTTTTGGATGTTTTGTAGTAGAGTCTAGAGTCATCCCTGTACTCTCAGGTCCTTGGCAGTGTTTTGACGTTGATTCACGATGAACGATCGATAATGTTTTGTATATCCTGCTGTTGGCCGGATACGGGCCTCTGTGTATATGAACAGGTGATGAACCTATGTGATGGATGGACAGCTATTTCAGTAAGCTGTAAAGACGTAGCAGATCTCATGTATGTATATATGACATGTTTCTGTGCAGGATGAGGACTGGAAAGTAATAGTTCCACAGTTTATCAGTTTTCCACAATCGGTTTTAATTAACCCGTATTTTCATAATCTGTGGTTATGGTGATTTCCGCACGTTTTCGCGTAACACCCCGTTATCTTTATGATAATGGGATGTGTTGCCACAAGTTTGGTATCAGAGCTATAGGTTCGCTGAGTCTACAGGGATTTAGGACTAGGTTGAGTCTGTTCTTGTGAGTTTTCCAGGTTTTCTTACAAAAATCTTCTGCCCTCAGCAGAAGAAAAGTCAAGATGTCTGGAAACCATGAAGAACACTCTGCTGAGTATAGTGATGCTGCATCGGTTGATGGAGCAGATGGACAGGCACATGAAGATCAGGTGCCTGAGGTTCCCCAATTTCACCCAGCCATACTTGAACATCCTTCTTACCAACAGCTTATGGGGCAGTTAATGGCTACGATGAATCTCATGGTTGAGCGATTACCAGTGCCTCCTCCGCGAGCACAGGTTCCTCATGGAGAAGCATCGGGTATTGGGAAGACCTTTGAGCGGCTTTGCTGAGTTGGAGCTTTGGATTATGCTGGAACGGCTGATCCAGCGGATGCAAATCTGTGGCTGACAAGTCTCGAGAAGGCTTTTCAGATCCTTGACATCCCCGAAGCGGATAAGGTAAAGCATGCCGTCTACCTTCTGAAAGGTAGTGCTGGTCACTGGTGGACCATAGAAGAAGAGAAGCGGCCTGGTGAGGTGATCTGTTGGGAAGTGTTTTGACGTGAGTTCGTCACCAGATACTTTCCCAAGACGTATCTGGATGAGAAAGTGAGTCAGTTTGAGAACCTGAGACAAGGAATGATGAACATCACCGAGTATGAAGCTAAGTTTATGGATCTGTTGAGGTTCTGTCCTCACATGGCGGCAACAGACGAGGAACAGATCAGACGTTTCGAGAAGGGTTTGGGTGCTGAGTTGAAAACCCCGGTGTCTGCGTTAGAAAATCGGGAGCGGTTTGCTATGTTCATGGAATCGGTTCGACAGATCGAGAGGACAGTAAGGGAGAAAAGAGAGTCTATGTCTCTTAAAAGACCTGCTCAGTTTCAAGGACGAAGGTTTGGTGGCTTTAAGAAGCCTAGGTTTTCAGCACCGTCAGCGATGAGAAGTGCTGGTTTACCATCTCAGTGGTCTCCGAGTAAGGGGAAAGGTTATGTTTCTTCACCGTCTAAGGCACACAGCTCAGCTTCTGTGGTAGTGACAGGGCCAGACAGGCCACGGTTTGAGGACAGATCATGTTATCTTTGTGGACAGACCGGGCATCTCAAGTTACAATGCCCGAATAGAGATGTTGAAGTGACGCAACAACCGAGGCAGAGTTTTCATAGGCCAAAAAGGCCACAGCCCAGTGGTAGTGGCAGAGGGCAAGGACGCGGTCAAGTGTCTCAAGCTGGATCGTCTGCTCAAGGAAGTAGAGGTCGTTGACAGCAAGCAATGGCTCGATTCTATGCTATGAGTCAGCCGGAGGCGATAGTCAACCTGCGAGTGGTGACAGGTTAGATGGAGTTATTTCATTCTGATATGTCTTCTTCTTGCTTTATATCTGTTCTGGTTGACCCGGGTGCTACACACTCTTTTATCGCCTATAGTATGCTTGAAAACTGTCGTTTGCCTATTAGTTGTAAGAAGGATAGCTTGTTGTTAGAAACCCCTCTATATTGGTTCCTCTTTGCTTCGAGAAGAGTGTCCATCTTGTGTTCTGTCTTTGTCGAGACATCGCATCCAAGTGGATCTTATACCACTTGATATGCATGGTTTCGATGTTATCCTTGGGATGGATACCTTAGAGAAGTATAAGGTTGTCTTGGACTGTGGTTCCAAGCAGGCAGTGTTTGATGTTGCTGGAGAGAAGTGGATTTTCCAGGGAGATAGGAAGATTCTTCCAAAGTGTTTGGTATCAGCTATGGTGGCAGATAAGTTGTTATGACAAGGATGTGAGGCGTTCTTAGCTCACGTGGTGGATACCATTGTGGTTACCAAGGAGAAAGGTCCTAGTCTTGAGGAAGTGTCAGTTGTTCGAGAGTTTGCAGACGTGTTTCCTGAGGAGTTTCCTGGTGTTCCTCCACCCCGAGAGATTGATTTCGAGATCAATCTGGTTCCTGGAACATAGCCAGTTGCTCAGTCAGCGTATAGGATGGCTCCAGCGGAGATGGCAGAGTTGAAGAAGCAGTTGCAAGAGTTGTTGGAGAAAGGTTTTATCCGACCGAGTACGTCGCCGTGGGGTGCTCCCGTGTTGTTCGTTAATAAGAAGGATGGTTCAATGCGGTTGTGTATAGATTACCGGCAGTTGAATAAAGTCACGATCAAGAATAAGTACCCATTTCTGAGGATAGATGATCTCTTTGATCAGTTGCGTGATGCTACCGTGTTTTTGAAGATTGATCTACGGTCTGGATATCATCAGTTGAGGATAAAGACGGATGACATACCAAAGTCAGCTTTCAGGATGAGGTATGGTCATTTCGAGTTTGTGGTTATGCCGTTCGGGCTAACCAATGCACCTGTTGCTTTCATGGATCTGATGAACACAGTGTTCCGTCCATTCTTAGATCAGTTTGTTGTAGTCTTTATAGATGACATCTTGATCTACAGTCGGGACAGGCGAGAGCATGAGCAACATCTTCGTCAAGCGTTGACTCTTCTTCGTCAACATCAGTTGTATGCCAAGTTTAGCAAGTGTGAGTTCTGGTTGGATGAAGTGACTTTCTTGGGTCATGTGATATCTACTGAAGGAGTCAAAGTAGATCCGAAGAAGGTGGAATCCGTTGCGGATTGGGAACAACTGAAGACGCCGACAGAAGTTCGTAGTTTCCTTGGTTTGGCAGGATACTACCGGAGGTTTATCAAGGACTTCAGTGTGATCGCGTTGCCGATGACAAAGTTGACCCGGAAGGATGTACCTTTTGTTTGGGATGATCGATGTTAGCAAGCTTTCCAGAGTTTGAAGGAGAAGCTGACCAGTGCTCCAGTGTTGATCTTGCCAGAGCCTGGGAAAGGCTATGTTGTTTTCTGTGATGCTTCCAAGAAAGGCTTAGGTTGCGTGTTGATGCAGGAAGATCATGTGGTTTCTTTTTCTTCGCGACAGCTCAAGGAACATGAGGAGAACTATCCGACTCATGATTTGGAGTTGGCACCAGTAGTTCATGCGTTAAAGATTTGGAGACACTATTTGTATGGGGAAGTGTGTCAGATCTTTATGAATCATAAGAATCTGAAGTACATCTTTACGTAGCAAGAGTTGAACATGCAACAGCGACGATGGATGGAGTTGATCAATGATTATGACTGCACTATTGAGTATCATCCTGGTAAGGCGAATGTGGTAGCTGATGCGCTTAGCAGGAAGTCTTCTTCTTTTTCTCCAAAGAAGGCACAGTTGAGTTCTCTGGTATGCCATAAGCGAGATATGTTTGTTTCTCTGCGACAGATGAATGTGCAGATGGAAGTTTCTTTGTTGTCTGGTCTTTTTGCACGGATGCAAGTTAAGCCTACGTTGAGACAGCAGATCAAGGATGCACAGCAGACAGATGATGCGGTATAGTTGATTAGATCAGAGTTCGGCAGCGACAAGTGTGATGGTTTTCATGAGTCCGAGGACATATTAGTTTTCTATCATGATAGGATGGTAGTTCCAGATGCTGATGATCTGAGGAAGTTGGTGCTTGAGGAAGCACATACGTCGATGTACGCTATGCATCCAGGTGTCACCAAGATGTATCATAGTCTGAAAGACTTGTATTGGTGGCCCGGTTTGAAAAGAGATGTAGCTGAGTTCGTGGCAAGATGTGCGGTGTGTCAGCAAGTGAAGGCTGAACATCAGAAACCGGCAGGTACGTTGCAACCTTTTCTGATACCGCAGTGGAAATGGGATCATATAACCATGGATTTCGTAGTTGGTCTACCCCGGACAACTAGGAATCATGATTCCATTTGGGTGATAGTGGATAGATTGACTAAGTCTGCCCATTTTCTACCAGTAAAGACGACGTATACAGCTAAGAAACTCCCTCAAGTGTATGTGGATGAGATAGTACGTTTGCATGGTGTGCCAGCAACAATAGTTTCTGACAGAGGTCCTCAGTTTACGAGTCGTTTTTGGGAACAGTTGCACAGAGCGTTGGGAACGCAGTTGAGGTTCAGTACATCTTTTCACCCACAGACAGATGGACAGTCTGAGAGGACTATACAGATTTTGGAGGATCTTCTTCGAGCTTGTGTTTTGCAGTTTCTAGGAAATTGGGATGTACATCTGAGTTTGATAGAGTTTGCCTACAACAACAGTTATCAGCGGAGCATTGACATGGCTCCTTATGAAGCTCTGTATGGGAGGAAGTGTAGATCTCCTTTGTGTTGGTATGAGTCTGGTGAGTATCAGCTTTTGGGTCCTGAGTTAGTCCAGCAGATGACAGATAAGGTCAAAGTGATACAACAACAGTTGAAAGTGGTACAAGACAGGCAGAAGTCTTATGCAGACAATCGTCGACGACCTTTAGAGTTCCAGGTGGGAGACAAAGTGTATCTTAAAGTCTCGCCGTGAAAGGGTGTGCTAAGGTTTGGTCGGAAGGGTAAGTTAGCTCCCAGGTATATGGGGCCTTACTCAGTCAGAGCACGTGTTGGCAAGGTAGCTTACGAGTTAGAGTTGCCTCCAGAGTTGCACAGATTGCATCCAGTGTTTCATGCCAGTATGGTGAAGAAAAGTCATCCGGATTCAGGTACAGTGATACAGCCAGTCGAGGTTGAGCTTGATGCAGATATGACCTACGAGGAAGGTGTTGTGGCGATCCTTGACCGAAGGATCAAGAAGCTGAAGAGGAAGGACCTGGCTCTTGTGAAAGTTCTTTGGCAGAGGCGTGGCGTTGAGGAAGCCACGTGGGAGCTTGAGGAAGAGATGAGGAGGAAGTATCCCTCACTTTTCTCTTCGGATTTCAGGGACGAAATCCCTTAAAGGGGGTTATCTTGTAAGGACCCTGACCTGCGTTTAGGGTTTACCCTGTTTGTTTTGCTTAACCTTGGTGGTTTGATGCTTGCTAATCACCTTTGAGTGGTGATTAGGGTTTTGGTGTGCTTTGTTGAGAGTTCGAGGGGCTACTTGCAAATAACCCAAGTTTGGGGTTTTGTGTGCAAGTTGGTCATCTTGTGAGATGTTTTTCCCTCTTTGCTTCCTCTAGGGTTGAGAGGAAGGCTTTGGCTTGTTGTTTGAGCTCTTTGGGCCTGAGTTGAGCTTGTTTGGGCCTTGAGATGTGTTGTTTGGGCTTGGTTGAGCCTTGTGTCGGCCATGGCTTGCCTTGTGTCATTCAAGGTGAGTTTGTATCGTCCAAGGGTGTGTGTGTGTGTCGTCCAAGGAAGCTTTGTGTCATCCAACACCATCGTGTGTCGCTCAGCAGCTTGTTTGTGTTGCCCAGCAGGAGTTGTTGCTTGTGTCGCCCATATGGCTTGACCTTGGTTGGTGACACTTGGTGCCTAGATTGGACAAGTGTCCCATGCCTTGCTAGTGTGTTGGCTTGAACCCTAGGACAAGTGTCCCTTGGGTGGACGACACATTGCATGGTTGTACCTTGGTTTCTCCTCCCCTTTCTTCTATATAGGTAGCTCTTCTCCTTGCCTTAGTCTCCTTTGATCTTTTGGTCTCTCCTCCACCTTGAGTGCATGATATCCCTCTCCATCTAGCTTGTGTTGGCCGATACACTCCCTAGGAGTTGAAGTGGTGGCCGATACACCTTCCTGGAGTATCCTGGTGGACGATAGCTTGGACCCTGGAGTACCTTGGAGCTTGGATCTTAAGGCGAGTTACAAAATTTCTAACCCTAACTTCATTACCTTTTGTTCTTGTTCTGGTTCATAGTGTAGTAGCTTAGGCATGTACCTTGCTTGAGTTTCCTTTGGTGGCCGATATACCCTTAGGGTTTAGGGTTTCTAGTGATCTAGGGTTTGTGATGCTTGAGATGGAGGTTGAGGGTGACCATGTGTTAGACGATATACCTTCTTTGGATGGGTGTGTTGGACGATATCTCTTGGATGGATGACATGGCACCTTTGCCTTTGAGATGGATGATAGGGTGAGCGATGGTTGTTGGCCGATAGGGTGGTATCTATGATGCATGATAGATGAGCTATGATCTTGTCCTTCTCTTGGATGTTAGGCCTTTGTTCTTGTGATGGACGACAGGGCTTCCTCTGGTAGATGGTTGAATTGCACGACATGCTAGGAAGTATAACGGCCGATAGCGCTGACGGGCGTTGCAGCTTGGTGTGTCGGCCGATAGGCCTGGAGTGTGACGCGCGATAGAGTGTGGGTATGTCGGGCGTTATGCCCTGTGAGTTGTTTCACGTTATCAGGAGTTTTTCTCTTTCTTTCCTTCTTTCTCTCCTCCTCTCACTCCTTGTTGTTATGGAGATGCTAGATGGGTGTTATCCCTTGGTTGTTGGGCAATAGGGTCAGCTGGATGGGCATTGTGGCAGGGCGTTGCCCGTTGGGTGTGATGTGAGACACCCATGTCGCCCAGTTGTCTTGTGACGCGCGTTGCGGGCAAAGGTTGGGTGCAACGTAGCGTTGCTGCCCCATGCCTAGCCGAGCAATCAGCTTTAGTGAGGAATGTGAGGTTCCAGTGAGGGTAGGTAGTTCTTTTAGTGACGGTTTCATGTGTAGTGGATGTGGAAGTTTGTGTACAAACGAATAATGACAGTGTTGCATAGTGACGATGTTAATGATGATGAGATGATAATGCCTGACTCATAAGTGAAAGCAATAATGATGTTAAATAATATAATGTGGTTAATGATGTTAATGATTGGAATAATGGTGATAAGTGACAGTTACATTAACAGTTGGCTTAATGACATAGTAATGAAGATAATAGTAGATGATGGTACTGATAATAGTAATGATTTTGGTAACAATAGTAGTTGCTTTGTATACTCGACATAATTGTTATATAAAGTGAATACCTTGATTGTTTGATCCTAAGATAAGGGTAGGCATCATTATGGTATGATGTGCTTAACAAACTTGATCATCAAATAGTGTAATATTGATAAATCAATTATCTTGAATGATAGCTCATGATAGCGAGCATATTCCTTATGTTGAATCTTTGGTTATTGTGTATCCTAACCATGCAGGTGATGTGTAGCCATGAAAGGGCTATGTGACATATGTGATGAGTAACATTACCTTGATATTTGTTCTATGAGATTATATATGTAATGTGTTGGTCCCACAATGATGATGTGAGCCTTGAGAGGCAGTGACAGTACATGATGAAGGATTGATATCCCATGGTATGTGATGATCCTTGAGATGGATCTGGATGGTTGGCAAGAGGCCAAGTGGTAACATGTGATGTTGGATCCTTGTGCTGGATCAGGTTGATGTGGTTTCAATAATAATATAATGTTCTTTACCTTCTGATTATATCTTGCATGTTATATAACTTGGTTGAATCCTGCAATCCATCTAAAAGATACAAATAAATTATAGTGGAATTATATCATGTAGTTTGCCCTGGCCATAGATCCATCATCGTCAGGACTTGGTGATGGTGAAACGGGTTCCCCTACGGGTTAACCCGTAGCGCATATTGTTGAATATGTGAGGTTACTCCTAGCCTAAAGTAAGGAGGTAAGAGTGTAACTTCGGTTGCAGACTCAGATACGTATACAGAGCATGGTGATCAGGCCCATGGCTCAGGATATATGATGTGGAGAGCATGAATACGTTCATGGCTCAGAGCACGGTGAACAGACCCGTGGCTCAAGTTGTACTAGCGCCGAGACCTGTACCAAGGTGGGCTAGAGTGAGGGTAGCCTATGGAGCTGACCCAGTGGCTTAGACCACTTCAGCATGTGACTACGGTCATGCTTGTGTTCTACTCGTGTACTGACCACGAGGTGGGAGGTCGTGGAGTCCGGCTCTTCCATTGACCTTGTATGGCACCAGTCTGAGGCTTCACAGCTAGAGGTTGGATTTGAATGGTACGATTCAAATCCTCGGGGCATAATAACACGTAATACAGCCGTTTAGTATTGACTGCATAAGATAAACACAAAACATTGGTTGAGACCTTGTTTGTGTAGTTAATTCTATTATACCTTGCAGGTACTTCTATATATATTCTTCAGGTATGAGGTATTATGACGTATCTTGATAATCAGGATATGTGATCTTATATCTTGTTCTGATAATTGTGTTATAAAGTGATATATCTTGTCAATCATGTTCCATTGAGAAGTAATTGGTTATATGCCTTTTGTACAGCTGGAAAGCTTGTCGATAAGAATAGCTTTGCTTTATATGGACTGCTCTTATTATATCTGTTGATTAGTTATCTGCTGTTATAGTATATCTTCTTGAGGTTTTGAAGTCGCGGTGGGAAGTTATGTTTCCCGCTGGGACAATTGTTCAATTGTCTCACTCCGCTAGTTTTCAGGTGGTCGAGGTAGACGTGGTCGTGGTCGTGGTGTTGCGGATGAGCAGCTTGAGGATCAGTAGAAGGCAAGCAATGGACATGCTACTGTTTTGGATGTTTTGTAGTAGAGTCTAGAGTCATCCCTGTACTCTCAGGTCCTTGGTAATGTTTTGACGTTGATTCACGATGAACGATCGATAATGTTTTGTATACCCTGTTGTTGGCTGGATACGGGCCTTTGTGTATATGAACAGGTGATGAACCCATGTGATGGATGGACAGCTGTTTCAGTAAGCTGTAAACACGTATCAGATCTCGTATATGTATATATGACGTGTTTCTGTGCAGGGTGAGGACTGGAAAGTAATAGTTCCACAGTTTATCAGTTTTCCGCAATCGATTTTAATTAACCCGTATTTTCATAATCTGTGGTTATGGTGATTTCCGCACGTTTTCGCGTAACACCTCATTATCTTTATGATAATGGGATGTGTTTCCACAAAAATAACAGTTCATCTAACTCTATTACGTCTTGTGGGCTATTCTGAATTCTAAATATAGAATAAAGTTGTAGAAACTCTTGCTTCGTACAGTCCATCCTTGTCCTTTCATAAAGTCTTACTTCTTATCAGATCCCGCATGTCAAACATATGTCAGATCTACATCCAGTATCACATACCCAAGATGAAAAAGTAATTATATTTATCTTATAATGTATATACTTGAAGTGGAGATCTCTATCCCCTCCTTCTTTATTTCCTCTAGGTAGAGAAGGCAATTCCTCTTCCAATGTCCAGGCCGGTGACAGTGGTGACAATTGTCTCCCTTATTTACTCCTCCCTTTGCCTTGAGTGTTGAAGACTTTGGATTCTAGCCAGCTTTAGAACTATTCTTAGATTTTCCTTTGCCTTTAGACTTCTACTTTAGTTTTTTTATCATCATCACAAACTTGGGCTTGTCTTTCTTCATTTTTGCCTTAGATATTCTCAACATGCCAAGTAACTCTGTCAACGGGCTTGTCAAAGTCATTCATATTGTAGTTCATGACAAACTGGCTATATGACTCTAGAAGAGACTGTAGAATCACATCAGTGGCCAACTCTTGACCCAAGGGGAATCCTAGTCTAGAAAGCTTCTCCACATAATGAGCTTGAGCACATGAGAACCTACTAGATCTCCTTTTGTCATGCCACATTTGAACAACGCTTTGGAGACATCATATCTCTCATGTCTTGCCAGATCTTGGAACATGTTCTTAAGATGTGTGACTAAATTAATAACATCCATGTTCTCATGTTGTCTTTACAACTCATAGGTTCATGGAGTACAACATTAGGCACTTGACATCAAGGACATCTTTAGTATGCCTCTTGTAAGAATCCCTGTCAGCCTTACATGCAGTGGGAAGAGGTTCATCTGGATCTGGTGTCTCCAGGACATAGAGCTTGCGCTCATGTGTGAGAATGATTCTCAGTGTCCTGAACCAGTCATGGAAGTTATTCCCATTCAACTAGTTCTTCTAAAAGACTGATCATAGAGAAAAATTATTGTTGTGTGTTGCCATTTGATTCTATAAGAGAAATTTGCAATTTTATCAAAAACCCCATTTTTTATTTGATTTGTATAAATTTAACGATGTTCAATTAGGCCTTTAATTAACTACCACTCTCATTATTTTGTTCAAATTTATAACCCTCAATTATCGATTCAGAAGATTGCAGCATACAAACTTCTAATGAGCTAAGATCCAAAATAATTCAATAGTACTCGGCCAACACCAACGTCCATAATCAATTATTAAGGTAGACAACATTTTCCAATTGCATCTTATAAAATTCTTAGATAGATGCTATATGTAACTCCTTTGCCATAGTCATCTACATTCTTCTAGGAGCTTAATCTCATTAAGGACACCTAGTTAAGCCTGACCCTAAAGCTAACATGATATAAATGTACCCCTCTTGGAAGACCCACATAACTACCATCACACTTTCATGATATGGACAATGCACCATGCTTGGCATGTCCACGCATAATCAATCAAGCTTTTCATGAGTGTTGCAAATGGAAAATATCTAACATTTCATATGTATGATTGAGGGATTTATATATTTATAAATATTTATACATATATATCCAATCACCACATACTATAGTATGCATCATATACATGTTATATCCCACAAGCATAAACATGAAATATAAAAGATTAGCAATGGTTATGGACGTTTTATTATAATTCCTTGAAACCACAAGGAATTACTACCACCTAGGTCTATATCGCATGCATGAACCTAATGTTGGTGTAGATTTGTGCTTGAACCAATCCAGGTTGATTGGTTCAACAATTGAACCGATGGGCTCGCCTTTTAGCCTGCCAGTTAGTCATCTCGAACACTCGGCTGGCCTCAGGTCCAACATCTCCTGGATACCTTCAGATGATCAGTTGGGTCCACCAGCTGATCAGTTCATCTCTCCTACAAGGTGATCCTCCTTGGTCCTCTACTCAGTCGACTCTTCCTTGAGACAATCAACTCGTCTGGTGTTGAGAATCTTCTTCGTCATTGTAAGAAAAGAAACCATCCTATTGCTATTAAACTAATTACATAGTTATGAGAAACCTCGAGCTATATTCAAGGGGAGAAAAGGAATAATAGACTAATACTATTACATTGCGAAGAAGAAGGTAGAGGCTTGGTTTGCAAACTGAATAAAATAGAAATATAACAAATCATTCAACCATACACAGATATTGGGTTATTGTCCACAACCATGCTACGCATCCACCATCAAAACCAATTTTAGGGTGACCTGTGTATATTCCATATATATATATATATATATATACATATATATACATACATACATACATACATACATATATATATCAGTTTGGGATATGTGTGGTTTTTATTCGGATATGCATATTAAACTTTTAAATATTTGCATCATATGCAATAAACAAAAGGTGAAAACCAAAATCCAATCATATTGACTAAATCCTAAAATACAGTAAATTGACGTTGCTCTGATACCACTATTGGGAAATATGGCAATAGAGCAGGTAGTGGAAATAAAAAAAATTATTGTGATATTTCCCATAAATCAGTGGATCACGTGAAGAACTATATAATGGGAAGGGAGGTTTTATGATATCATACATGGTCCTAGAGCAAGTCCAACGACTATTCCTTGTTGGAGTATGTGCCTTTCTATCACTCTCGGACGATGTCAGCAGTAGCTCCTGGTTGATCACTACAGACAACAACTTGATGTTGTCCTAGTGGGAAAAGCTCCTCGTCTCTATGGTAGTCCACACGGACAACCAGGAACTCCTGTCATTCTAGAAGAACTGACAAGAAGGAGTTGTCCCTCCACGTTGGTGTACTAGCACCAACTTTCTCTATCACAATTGTTCTCCCTTGTTATCCCTCCCTTTATCGGGTAGGACTTGCTTGGGTTCTCTCGGTTACCACAACCAAAGAAGATAAATAATTGTTAGAGGCAATTGAGTTGTATCTGAGAAGCCCCCAGTACCCTCTATTCATAGGAAGGGCTTTGGTCAGGGTTCCCAGTCTGAGTGGGAGCAGAAGGGACCAGAATTTCATGACTTTTCACAACATGCCAGTGGTGAAACATTCGGTTCACCGGTGAACCGATCGGTTGGCATGTGAGCCAGTTGGTTCAACCCTTGAATCGATCATTTCATCATGTTTCCCAATAGCAATTGTATTGGCAATTCTATTTGATTTAATGTTTAACGTGACGTCAGCACAAATCCTTGAATCAATCGAATTGATCTACCCTGAGATGGTAAGTTTATGTACCTGAGTCGATCGGTTCACTTCCTGAACCGATTGGTTCATGGTCCAGAATTGCCAAAGTTTGTTCAATTGACCTGACACACTAAAACAATCAGTTCAACACTTGAACTGGTCGGTTTACTATCTAGTCAATCAATTATTCAATCAATGTTGTTTAAATTGAATACCTAACTCTTTAGTAATCAATTTTAAGTTGTATTCATGAATGAACTCCTATTCCAAGTGTATCCTATGTGTGACCCTATAGGTTCCAAGTTATGTTTGTAGTGAATGTCCCTAACTGATTTATGACATCACAAGCAATGAGCGGTATCTAGAAACACATCATTGCTACCCAAGTAATTTGGAAAGTCAGAGAACAACTTTAGCCTACAATTTGTGATTGGTGTTACAGTGATTGTCTAATTCCTTTTTCTCTAATATCCAATTTGAACTCAAGGCATGGAATCACATCCTATCAATGTTCAATCCATGTTCCTTAAACTAGAGCAGACTGTCTGAGATATATGTGACTTCAATATCATATATGTATTCACATGTGCATGCACATGTCTTTCTCAGTCTCGCCTATCAAATAGCCTAGATATCAAACTCTAGTAGGAGGGACAAATCCCATCTACATCACTCACACTCATACTCATGTGTCATAATACATCCGATCATCACCTTTATGGAAACCCATATTCAAGGTCACATTGGATGATGTCAAAGTACATTGCACTACATGTGATGAGTGTAGCACTTTTAGGTCTAAGAACCACAATCACCACCTTCACTATGAGATATGACTATGACCACCAATTATGGTTTCCATGTGTCACTCTCAAGGTGGGTTTTTCTGATACATTGTAATCTAACAAGTATCTTTGTGTTTGGTTTGATGTCACATATGTCATGACTGATGAGATTTTGTCATCAACCAGCACACACTCTAGTCTTTTGTGTCATTGTTGTCTATCAACCTTCTACAATAACATCCACCTAGGGACATAACAAGAATGTACATACTCTTAACATCCATATGATCTCATTGTTTAGGTCATCAACCCAAAACATATTTCATTGAGTAATATCATTCTCTAGACATTCATTATGTTTCATCATTATCTCATAACTGATTGAAACAAAACAAATTGAAAGATTACCTTTATAATTATTAATCAAATCATTTCCATGATATGCCATCACAATGATTATATGATTGGCTCTCTGGGCATACATACCAACAGATGATTCATCCAAAATCTCTTCATCGATCTATTTTATTAATGTCTTCTCAAAGTTGCATCTACTATTTCTCAAGTACTAAGATGGTTCTTCTCGTGATCTACTTGGTTTTTCCTTGATTGTGTCCTTCATTCCAATAAATCCCCCCAAATAATCATACTTTCAAATGGATCCAATTTGTAGTCATCATCACCTAGTCATATATGTGTTTGATAATACCTCTAATGCTACATTTGTAGATGTGTTTATTGCAATTATTCCAATCACACATTCCTTTCTAGTGAAGACAATGTAATCATGGTGATTGATCATCTAATCAGATTGATGGTGGTGTTCTTCATTCCATATGCACTTTAAAAGATCTTATCCAACTCTTAAGTATTTCTAGCTTGTTGAACATAACTTCAAATGAGGCATCATCAAATCATTTTTCGAGAGTCATGTTCAGGAGGGAGTGAAAAAATTATGTGGGTGTGACATTTTTATTTTCTATTTTTTGTGTTATCCAATTGAGTCTTGTAATTTCAAGATGCATATGTATTTGAACCATACTACATCTTGAGGGGTGTGTTATATGTCAAAAAGTGTTATTAGCTAATAGGACATGTGTTATATGGGCCTATTGTCTTGGCCTATTATGGTTAACTTCTAGTTTGTTGTGCTTGCCTCCTTTACTATATATGGGATAGGAGTTTTCCTTCTATCAGTAACAAATATGTCATCAGCTTTCCATCTTATTTCCCATGTAGAAAAAAATTAGGGTTTTAAATTTTGCCAAACCCTCAGTCAAACCATTTTTTGTAAATTTAGAGATGTTTAAAAATTTTATATTGAAATATTATTCATTAATAAATATTGAATTAATATTAAACAAGTAAAGAATACAATTATCTAAGTAAACTATAGTTATTGCAAGGGTCTCGGATGACCATATCCTTTTATTATTTTTCCAAGTTATGTATAGTAATTGTGTATATAATAGTATATATTTTTATATAAATTTTTCATTTTTATTCTACCATTGTGAGCTAACTTCTCAATCACAACATAATAAATGTCCTGAACAATCATTTCTGGTGTACTTCTTGCCATGTTTTTGTATACAACTGGTATACGCTTGTGTAATTTTCTTTATATATTGGGTACTCAAATACTTAAATAGTCATAAACTAATAAATCAATTATAATGCAACAACAGTCTTCAATGGTCATAACTTTGGTGTGCTTTTTCTCACATCTTATATATTATCCATGGATACTCAGTGTACTTCTTTTATAAAGTGTGTATTTTTAGTCTTTTTATATTATCTAGTGTAAAAATAGGAGTACAATAGGTGTTGTCAAAGTGTAACATCTTCCTGTGTCTTACATTATTTTTCTTCTATCACTATTTTTTTTGTGTTCCCGAGTCTTTAGTGTATTTATAGTGCCACCACTCTCTGACTAGACAATGGTGGCAAATGTATTTTTCATATGCATTGTCATTTATGATGCATTCTCACATCTTCATGCCACAATGTGATGGTTGTACTATTACATGGAAGAATATGTTGGAGTCATGTTCGTTGTTATAAGAAACACTACATAGTTGTAAGTTTATTAATAGATTTTATAGGCCAACTAATAGATCCTGATAAGAAACTACAAGACCTAATAAAGTAGAAGAATAAAAATAAATAGAGTTAGGAATTCCAAGTTAGATCATCCCCAATTTGCATACATGTGTTATTTAGAAAGACCAGAGCTATTGTACATGTCAAATACGCACTATTCCCCCAGAAGGTTTGATCACAAACTTGCGACAAACGACTATGTCATTCAAGTGTTGAAGAGAAACAATGACCACTAGGTGAGGCTCTAAGTGGTAAGTATCACCACCCAATATATTGTGACGATGGAGCTTGAGTATACATGAGACATTATTGCTCGAAAAGGCCACAAAAGTTTCTATATCTACAACTGAGGAGGTAGTAGTTAGCATGATGAATACTTCTATGAACCTTAATGATGGGTGTTAAATAAGAAGTTTTTCCATTTGTGAACCATTGTACTGGGTTGTGGACACTGGAGCTAATGTGCATGTAAGTGGTGACAATTTCCCGTATGTATCTTACTAGGCCTATTTATAGAATCCATGTTTGGTAACTCCTACTCTATAGAAGTAAAATGTGAAGGATGAGTGGACTTGCACTTTCCCTCAGGATAGAATATGACGCACTATATAGTCAGACATGTATCAACCATTTTGTACAACGTTATCAGTGGTGCAATTTCAGTTAGAGATGGTTTGAGATTAGATTGTAAGTGTAAAAAAGTAGTTGTTATATGAGTTCATGATGATTATTTTAAGGCAAAGTGATTTATTTGATTCAAATAACTTTTTAAATATCTATATAGAACTAGTTTCAAATTATATTTTAATTGTGAAGGATAATCTATTTTGTTGAATCTTGTATATATGATGTATGTAATGTACATTTGGGTCAATTGTTGGTTCAATCAAATGTATGATGAATAATGATTTAATCCCTACATCTATTGTTGATAAATAAAGATGTGATATATGTAAGTAGGTTAAGTTGCCTAGAAATTCTTTTATTAACATTGATAAGAATTTGGATATACTTGATTCAGTGTAGATTGATATCTTCGAGTTCAATGGGATTGGTACTAGAAATTATAAGTGTTAATTTTAACCTTTGTTGATGATGCAAATAAATATTGTTACATTTACTTACTAAAAAGTAAAGATAAAGTGTTAAAAATTTCAAATGATTTAAGAAATGAGTATAAATTCAAGCTAGTAGGGAGCTTAAACAAGTAAAGTTTGATAGAGGTGAAGAGTATACCTCATATTCTTGGATTTTTTCAATTCTATGATATGGTATATGAGATAATTGATCCATATTCATGACAAACCAATGATATTTCTGAAGAAAAAAAAACAAACCCTGATAGACATGATGAATACCTTGCTCTAAACTTTTAGATTGCAAAATTTTATGTGGGGGAACTTTGAATATGCCTTGCCATATCCTGAATAGACTAGCTCACAAACATATGGAAAGTATCATGTTCAAGTTGTGGAGAGGACACATAGCTAGTCTCAAATATATTCCAAGTGTGGGAGTGTCCCACAAAGGTACTTGTCCCTTAGCACAAAAGGAAGAAATTGGACCTAAAATCAGAAGATGGCATATTATTAGGTGATGTATAGACAAGATATGTGTATCAATTTTCTATTATCAAATTTTAAACCTCAGGCATATATGTCAACACTATTATGGAACTCAGCAATACAACATTCTTTGATGATGTTTCACATGAGCTCGGACGTGGCCAAAGAAGTTCCTAAAGAGGATACATACACAACATGTTCCATTCTCAAACACATGGAAAGGATGAAAATGTTGGGGGAGACTTAGAACAATTTTTGAATTTGGCAATATCAAGGAAATAGTTGAACCTAGGAGATGTAAATGGGCTAGGAAATCCCATTGATTTTTTAAAGTGAATTTCTCACTTACAATATTGAATATTATCCTATTTCCTTACATAAAGCAATGGAGAGTCTATAAGGTAAGTGTCAGAAGGAAGTCATTAATGATGAATCAATTCTCTTGAATAGAACTTGAAAAGTGGTGGATTTACCTTATGGTTGTACAGTTGTTAGTTGTAAATGATTTTTTTAGGAAAGTCAATTCATACAAGACAATCAACAAGTATAAGGAAAGATTTTTTGCTAAGGGGTACACACAAAGGAAGGAAATGGACTATTTTGATACCTACTTCCTGGTTGCTTGCATGACCACAGTTCGTATGCTTATAGTACTAGCTTCCATATGAATCTCTATGCATCAAATGGATGTGAGGATCATACTTTTACATGTTAATATTTAAGAGGATATATATATATATATATATATATATATATATATATATATATATATATATGGAAACTTGAGGGTTGTGTGGGTTATGAGAATGAGTTAAATGTGTGTAAAGTTGTCAAATCTTTGTATGACTTAAAACAGGACACCAAGCAATGACATGACAATTTAGATTTTGTAATAACATATTTTTGCTTCATTTCTAATGAATTTGATAAGTGTGTTTACTTCAAAACCATCAATGATATATTCATGATCTTATGATTGTATGTGGATGAGATATTACTTTTTGTTTTTTATGTGAAATTAATAAATGAGACAAAGTCTTTTTATATAGAAAGTTTGAGATGAGAAGTATGGGTGTTGCTGATGTGATTTAATGGCTTAAAATCATTGGGTCTAATTATGTTACTATTCTATTTTCATCGTACTATGTTGAGAATATAATGGAGAACTTTGAATACACATCTCCTAAACCTATCAAGACTATATAATTCATTTAAGGAATTGTTCAACAATGATAGTGATGTTCTTGTGTCTTAGATACAATACTATAAGATTATCAGAAGTTTGTTGTATCTTATAAACTACTCATAGTCAAAATTTATGTTTATTATGAGCAAGTTATGTAGATATATTGTTTGTCTCAATAGAGCCCACTATGAATTTGTTGACAAAGTATTCATGTATATCAACAAAACTAGTTCTCTTGGAATGCATTATGGAAACTATTTGCATGTAGTTGAGGGATATGGTGATGCAATATGGATTGCCACCAACTTTGGGAGTAATGAGGTATTAGGATGTGTATTCCTATTAGGAGGTGATGTTTCTTGAAGGTCTAAGAAACATACCATATTGTCTCAGTCCACTTTTGAGGTTGAGTGATGTGCTTTAGATGAAACTAGATTGGAACTGAATGGAAATATTGACTTATGTTGAGTTAACCTAAGGTAAAGAAGATGCTTCTTGAAGTATCAACTCATTGTGATAGTACAACAACTATTTCGAAGATAGGGAGTTCCAAGTACAATAAATAACATAGACACATCCAAGTCAAACTCGAGTCTATGAAGGAATTGATTTCCAGTATGGGTAGTGGTTGTAGACTATGTTGGTACCAAATACAATACAATGGATCCTTTGACTAAAGGTCTTTCCTTGGTCTTAGTTGAGAAATCAAATTTAGGGATTGATTAGAACCCTTTTTAATTCATAGACATTAGCAACCCAACCTAAATGAGTGGATATCCTACAAATCATGTTTAGTGTGATATTAACAAGCTTATGGTGAATAGTATGACACTATGTAATCTTCTTGATGCTCTTTGCATCTGTGTGTTTGTTCCCTTGAAACTTCTTAATATTATGACTGCAAGTTACTAAGAGATTTGTCTCTGAGTAGTTTCTAGTCCAAGGATAAAATGGTAGCTATACATCTTTGGAGACTTCAACTAAGTGATGAATGTTGTGTGGAAATAATGATAGAGTTGCATTGTTTTCTGACATCAATCATGGTACTTGATTGGATGCATGACATTCAATGCATCAAATCCTTTGTCTTGACAGTCTTTATTGTTTTTTACTACTGAATAGTCGTACACCCAAGGTTTAGGTTCAATGTGTATGTTCGCCTAGTTCATGTGAGAATAAAGATGTATAACTTATGTATGGTTCAAGCCAAATAAAATAATGTTGAAAGCAAAATATAGAGGACTGATCAACATAGCACTCTATAGTTTGAACTTTGCAAAGGATTTTTTTATATTAGATTTTATTAATTAAGTGATGGAACTAATAAATCCCAAAGTAGGTGTAGATAGTAAATGGAGAGTATGGGAAAATTAGTTTTTGTCTTTTGTAGAAATAGATAGAAAGCTAGTCACACATTGCCCACCACTAAGATAGAGCACTAGAATTTATATGGGAGTGCATGTGATATCATTGTCCTAAATATATAGGGGAGGGTATGCTAACATTGGGATGAGTATGTTGACAACCACCAAACACACATGTGCATAGGCCATGCCTCATCGAGTGAGGCTAGGCTCGAGAGCATGAGATGTGAGTCATGGATCGTGGTTCATGGGAATCATTTTCAATCTTTTGTCACTTTTTGGTAAAAGTTGTTTATTGCTAATTATATTTCACTTAGGAGTGTAATATTCTCCTTGACAATATTGTTAAATCATACATAAGAGTGTCTCTTTGTGTTCTTAATACATGTTTGAGATAAATGTTTGATTGTGGCATTCAAAATTCCTTTCACATGAGCATGAGATATCTCACATGTGCTACAAATAAGGACCATGTGCTTAGGATTAATTGCAATGCTCTTAAGTTTGTGCTTATCCCTTGACGTCGTTGCCTTACCATAGCATGTCGTCCACTCTTATGTTGTTGCTTGCAAAAAAATTCTTTACAAGACAATCACTTTTCTAATGAACATCATACCCACAACTCCAACAAGGTTTGTATTTGGTTTCTATTAGATCTTGTCCTTAAGTTTATGTGAGTTCTTTTTATTTCTTATCTTGTTTTTTAGAAGTAGCAAGGTTTATCATAGGTGTGAAATCAAGACACATCTTAGTTTTCTATTCCAAGTATCCCTCTTCTATAGAAATATCAATGAAGAGTTTATTCAGGGACAAATCACCCCTCTTCTGCTTGAGATTCAGTTCAAAGGCCTCATAATACTTGGGAATCTTTTGGACATTATAGTAATTTTTTTGGGTATTTCGTATCTACTTTTTCAATATCATGGAACAAGAGTTGAAACTCATGTATCTATTCAGAATAAACTATATGAAACTTAAGAAATTTATAAACAAAATACTTCTCTGAATCATGGTTTTCAGTATCATATTTCATATTTAACACCCCCTCCAACACTAGGCAGTCATGACAAGAGGTTTGTTTTTATATGTCATAGTGTACAATGGAGATCGTAAGGAGATACATCCTCTACACACATGATCCTTCTCCTTCCACTAAGTGATATTCTTCGCGCTCTTAGGGTCAATGTCATCCTACATAAGTACATCCTTTACCACGAGGTCAACAAAGCATAACATAGTAAGCCAGATTTTTAATCCAACTTAGCCAACAATTGAAATTGATGTTGGGGAACTAATTAGGAATACCATATGTGTCGACCTTAGGACACACAAATCGAAGGCCAAACATGCTTATTGATTATAGTAACTTGATTTCTCTAAATTATTGGAAAAAAATTGTCGTTACAAGCAACAACAAATAATTACAATTAGATTAATAGGTTTTATATGACGATTATCCTGTTAAGAAACTACAAGACTAAATGGAAAAAGAAAACACAAATAAATATAATTAGGAGCTCCATACCAGAATTCTCACAATTTGAAGATGTGTAGTACCTAGAGAAAACAATGATCCGACAATTTTGAATGTTCTCCAAGAAGATTGAGTCTCAAACCTAGAGCAAATGACTGTCTCTTGTAAGCAGTAATGGGAAACAACAACCACTAAGTACGGCTCATCAAGTTTTGAATGTTGCCACCCAAAAGCCCGCGACGATGGAAACCAAAGTAGAAGTGATAACATTGTCGCTTGTTCAGGAGTCAACAGTGGCTAGGACTAAGCACGAAAGTGGGAGTAGTGTAATTAATCCTAAGCGTCTAAGAGACATTATGCATAGCACACACGAGATATTCGACATTTACATAAAATGAATGTGGATTGTCATAGTTACATGTTTGCTCATGCACACATATTAGGAATACGAAGAAAAACTCTCATCTTTGACTTAACAAAATTGTTTAGAATAATGTTACATTCGTAATTAGAATGTAATTCACATACATCCTTTTGTCTAAAAAGAAATGAAAGACAATTTCTATAACCCACGACACATGTGCACAGTGCCTACTCCAACAAGACGTGGTGTGATGTGGCGTGTGTGTGATGGTTACTATATGCACCTCAAGATGAGCATATATACCCTCCCCTGGTCTTTTGGAACAACAATGTACTCCCATATAAGAGGTATTGTTCCATTTTAGGGTGGACGATGCGGGAGTAACTTTTCTTCTATTTGCACAAAAGATTAAAAAAAAAATCTTTTCTCTACTAGCTGCACTTACTTGACTTAATAATGCAAGCATTCATTAGCAAAGCTGATAACGCCAACACATCATTCGTTCTGATTTCCGAAACTAGCTAAAGAACGACATTTTACTTAAATTTTTAACCATTCTTAGGCAACTAATATATTCGGTCTCAGGTGTCAAAGCTAGCCCCTTATTAGCTAGTAAACGGTGTACATAGTTTACATGATTTAATAGACAATTATCTTGACGTCAAAGAGTGTTTACTCCGAACTGTATGTGTCAAAATGTACTTTAAACTATACATTTATGACAACATGGTACACTTGCTTATGTTTTTCTTTTTCCGTTTTGGCATGTGTTGTGCACTCATGTTGAATAAGGCAACCGTGGAGTTGGTCCAAGTAACATTACCAAGCACATGTGAACGCTCTACTACCATTACCAATTCCATGTAAAAACAATAATATCAATGCGCTGAAAACGAACACTAAAAAAAAAAATATAAGACAACACCATCAATAGCAGATTCAGCACCATCCCCTATTTCACCCGCAAGCTTCCGGAAACCATTAGTTTTCCCTTTTGCAGGGAAGCAAAGAAAAGTAGATACTGATGTGCTTTGATATGTTAATTTAAGAGAAGGAAACTGATAGTTCATTTAGAATCAAGAATAAGACATGAAATGATTCTTCTCAGGCAGAGACGGTTTCTTATTTTTGAGCCCTCAATCTTATAGCAAGAGATCATGTTCCAACCTAAGGAGGAGTGGCTAAACCCAAACACTAATGTATGACAAAATTTTATGCAAAAGATTATAAGAAAATTATATCAAAGTACTAAGGCATGAGTACCAACCAAAAATAAAAAGCGCACGGATTGCATAGTATCATGTAGTGGTATGTGTGTGCCTGCAAATATATGCATAATTTTAAATTAGACTTTACATTATTACTTACCAAAATACCAAATGGATCCCAACATGAAAACTGCAAGCATTTACGTGGAAGGAAACAAAATGGAAAGATCATTGGATGGAAATGACACAATTTCTCTACAAAGCACATGAATTTCGACACTGGAATGGTAGCTTCACATGATGCTGAGTCCGTTCACCCTCCCGCAGTCACGCTTAGGCCTTAGTTCTTAGGATTGAATAGAAAAACATGTATCCACTTCGTCCACAAGTTTTGCGTCGTAGTCCGGTTGCCGTCGCATTGTCTCGTCGCATTGCCGACTTTTAGATCTTTTCTAACCCTTCTCTGGTCCCACGTCCACTTCGTGATCACCGCAGTGTAAGCCGGAGAAATCTCTCTTCTAGATGCCACATGTGTCCGTCTCGCGGCCGACTCTTGCCAGCCCATTAACATCCTCGAAGCGTAGCCACCTCACCCCCCCTCCGCTCACCGATGGAGCCAGAGCGCGTTATACGCCTCGCTTCCACGTTCGTATCGTGCACACAAAGACACAACCCCGACGGTCGACTCCCATCCAAATTGACCCAGCCCTATTGGCAAGATGCCGCGAGTAAAATTGAATAATGAAAGACTTTGTGGTAAGTTTCCTTTATCACAACTATTATTACAAGTTTGTCTCAAAACGGATTAAAAAGAGATACACGAGAGACGGACAACAAGTTGCACCACCCGTCCTTTTTGAATGGCAAATTCAAATCCTTTGAAACACTACATCTATAGATCTGATGTCATAACATTGCTATGCATAAAAGGGTATCAAGAAGCCTCAATAACTAGATACAGACCCAAGCCATAAAAGCATATTAAGAAACCTCACTAGCCGAATTCAGACCCAAGGCGCCGAATCTAATGGGCAAGGACGCCACCCCCAAACCCCCCATTGAAGATCGCTAAAAAAAGGACCTCCACATACCACAATATTCTCAATAGACCCACGTAGCCCTTTGTCAAACCATGCTGTAAAATGCTCCATGTATGTGGGTTGACATGTCCTTAAGTCAAACATGAGCTTGGTTGTACCCATACAAGAACGTAACAAAAGAAGCTCACTTTGTGGATCATGCAACTGGAGAAGTAAGTCAACAACTTTGGTTGCCCTCCTCATAGCCAACTCTTTAATAAAACCTTTGTCCCTACTAACAACACCTCCAAATAGCTTCACTCCTAGCACATACCTCCCAATGTCCATAGAAAGCAAACCTTTGCAAATCTTCTGTCCATCACTAGAATGCCAAAAAAGCTCAGTCCTTTTGATATTCAGAACAAGCCCCAAGTCTAACCCTACGTTGTATAATGCCAAGCATCTTCGACACCTCTAATGTGTTCCCGATGATGGTCCCATCATCAAGATACCAGACATGAAGAAGAAGTTTACTATTGTCTCTGATCTCATGAATAAGTGGGTGCAATATAGAAGAAAAGAGAAGTGGGTTCAGGGGATCACCTTAATGCACATTGGTGGCTGACTATATACGTGTGTCTCCAATATATAATCTAGCAGCTTGAGCATAGAGAAACTTTGCCCATAAAGAAATAAATGGACACATCTTCCTTCACAGAGCAATATAGACCTATCTACCATGTTGAAAGCATTAGAGAAATCCATTGTAAGCATAGAGAGAGACCCATTTTCATGAAACTCGTTCAAAAGCCTGTTGGTACTATACAAAACTGCTTCAGCTCTACCAGTATCAGAGTTTCAGGTTCACTGAGTCTACAAGGAGATATGACTTAGGTTTATATTTGTTCTTACATAGACTAACATATCTGATCATAGCTTATGCATATACGAATATGTCTAGAGAGCATGAAGAACATGTAGAGAGTATCTATGTTGTGCCACGAGCTGGCGCTAGGAGGTAGACACGTGATGAGAGAGTTTCAAAGACGGGACTGGAGCAGCCTGCGATGCTACAGTTTGACCCGACAGTAATGGACAACCATACTTTTCAGTCTGTGTTTGGACAGATGATGGCCATGATTACGCATCTAACAAACAAAGCGCCAACACCTCAAGCTAGGGAAACCATCCCTAATGCGGAATTCTAGGGTGTCGGGAAGACGTTTGAACGACTCAGACGTGTCAGGGCGATTGAATATACTAGTACCTCTAACCCAACAGACGTCGACATATGGCTGACGGAGTTGAAGAAGGCGTTTAAGATCTTGAACATCTCGAATGAGGACAAGGTGAAACATGTTGTGTACCTATTAAAGGGTAGTATTGGCCACTAGTGAGCCATAGAAGAGGAGAAGATGTCAGGAGTTGTGATAGGTTGGGAGGAGTTTTGGTTGGAATTTGTCAGTCAATACTTCCTAGAGAAATACTTAGATGAGAAGATTCATCAAAAATCGATGACAATCAATGAGTATGAGTTGAAATTTATGGAGCTTCTAAGGCTCTACCCTCACATGGCAACGACATATAAGGAAAGGATATGTAGGTTTGAGAAGGATCTGAGTACGAAGTTGACTACAACGGCGTTAGGTTTAGAGAATAGAGAGAGGTTTTCCACCTTTGTGGAGTCAGTAAGGCAGATTGAGAGGTCCACTATAGAGAAGTGCGAAGCCAACACTAAGTAGAGGCCAGCTTAGCTTTTGGGACAATCTTCTAGATACTTTAAGAAGCTAAGGTTTTCTTCACCATAGTCACATCAGAGGTCGACTTTTACCGAGTAGAGATCACATGCACCATCACAGTGGTCCCCGAGTAGGGGCAGAAGTTGTAGTTTTCTGCCTGTTGGAGCATGTAGTGCATCATCAAAGTTAGTAATTGTGCCATCTAGGCTACAGTATGATACCAACGCCTATTATAGGTGTGGACATGTTGGGCATATGAGTGGTCGTTGAAAAACACTAGAGGGGGTGAATAGGGTTTTATGATAATTTTAAAAATTATTTAAGAAAACAACCATAAAAAATATTGAAGAAGGAGGCAAGGTGTTTAGAGTGGTTCCATCCTTAGCAAATACTAAGAGAGTCAGTCCACTACCCAGTTGTTCCCAACCAAAATTTTGAAAGCAATTGTATTTTATTACCTCGCAAAGATGTTACATAAGATACAACTACCTTCACAACCTTTAGGATAGCCTTCACCTAGAAGTAGTTCCACCAACCTTGAAGCAGCCTTTCTTAAAGTAACTCCAAGCTCCCCCTTAAAGTAGCCTTCCTCTTGAAGTAGCTTCTCGTTGAGACAACCTTCTTGAAGTAATCCTAAGTCCATCGAGCTACCTTCACCACCCGAAGAAGCTCCAACAACCTCCTTTCCACAACCTCCAACCTAGGAGTAGCAAAGGAGAACAAAATACAATAGAAGGAATAATATTAGAAGAAAGAAATAATGTTACCAATTGAGTACAACACTTTGATCCTATATCAAGTGTATTGATCTCCTATCCACTGTGGATGAACATGGTAGTGTGGTGGGTAGGAGATACTTATCTATAAGACACTAATGTAGAATTTAAGTAAAACAGATTGCAAGTGTAGCTCAGCTTGTTGCTTAAAGAATGAATCTCAAGTGTAATTGTATGCACAAGTGATTGCAAGTGATTGCAAGTTGGTGCTTTGGGTGTCCTAAGGCATGTCCTATTTATAGGAATGGCCTACTAGTGCTTAGGGACGTTCTAGACACTTTTTAGGGTGTTATTAGTGCTCAACTAGATGTTAGGTATCTACTAATTTCATTGCAATGACTAGTTGTTTATTGTTGTAAAGTGCAGTCCAGAACTTCTCTCGGTTGAGAAGTTTGTTGATCGAGAATGTCTCGGTCGAGATTTTTGTCGATTGAGAGGGAGGTTGAGATCAATGTGTTGTAACGTTCGATTCCAACTCTCAACTACTTTGCTAACTCAGTCTAACGGCTAGGAGGGTCTATTCTCGGTCGAGAACTTTGTCGACCGAGAGTGTCTCGGTCGAAGATTTTGTCGATCGAGAAAGTCTCTGATTCAATGTATTGAGTCATCTACTAAGTGTGTGTATCAATGTGTAATTGTGCATATATCTTAGGGGAGGATCTATCTAAGTGTTGTGAGTGGATAGAAAAGATATAACGCTTGATTTACATGATGTCTAAGTACTTGTACATTAATTACTTGTACAAGTTTTTACATTAAGTACAATCATGAAAATAAAAGCAATCTAAGCACGTTGATCTTCCAATTTGTGTAGATATTCAGCTATCCACTTCCTTATTTGTTTTTCCCTGAAGCACTCAAATAACAAGTTAGATCCACACAAATTAAATGTTTGTTATCATCAAAACAAAGGGTATAATAATGTCCAATTTAGCCAACAGTCGTGCCCTATGAATAATGAGGAAGTGACACAACAACAAGGCAGAATCAACGGGGTTCACAACAGTAGCAACAATTTAACAGTGGTAGTGCTAGAGGATGTGGTCAGGCATCACAGACAAGATCCTCTACACAAGCTAGAAGAGGGTATGGATGACAACAGGCGACAACTAGATTCTATGCTATGAACCAGTCGGAATGAGTGGTCAATCAACGGGTCAAGACAGGTCATATGGAGTTATTTCATTCTGATTTGTCTACTTCTTTTGTATGTTTGCTAATTGTTTCAGGTGTAACACACTCTTTTATTAGTAGAGAGGTGATAGGTAGTTGTAATCTGTCCGTTTGTAGTAGATCGGGTAACCTTCGATTAGAAACTCCTTTAGTTGGTTCCACCGAGTTACAGGAGGTATGTCCCTCTTGTGCTCTATCTTTCTCAGGATGCGACATCCAAGTAGATCTTATGCCACTTGACATGCATAGATTTGATGTGATCCTAGGGGTGGATACCTTAGAGAAGTAGAAGGTTATTTTGGACTGTAACTCTAAGGTAGCGACATTTCACGATGGATATGTCTCATGGATCTTCCAAGGTGATAGGAAGAATCTTCTGACATATTTGGTGTCAGCCATGATAACGGAGAGGCCGATGAGACAAGGATGTGATGCTTTCTTAGCTCATATTATTAATACCAAGAGGAGAAGTCTTAGTGTTCAGGAGGTGTCAGTGGTCTGAGAGTTTGAGGATGTCTTTTCTGAGGAGTGTCTTGGTGTTCCCCCTCCTAGAGAGATTAATTTTGAGATCAATCTGAATTCTTAAACATAACCCATAACACAGTCACCTTACAGGATGGCACAGACAGAGATGCATGAGTTGAAGAAACAGTTGCATGAACTGTTGAAAAAAGATTTTATTAGACCGAGAACTTCCCCTTGGGGTGCTCCTGTGTTGTTTGTTAAGAAGAAATATGGTTCCTTGATGTTATGTATAGACTACCTATAGTTGAACAAGGTGACAATAAAGAATAAGTATCTGTTGTCAATGATTAATGACCTTTTTGATCAGTTGAGAGGTGCTACAGTATTCTCTAAGATAGAATTGAGGTCAGGTTACCTCTAGTTGAGGATCAAAGAGGATGACATACCCAAGTCAAATTTTAGGACTAGGTATGGTCACTACGAGTTTGTGGTTATGCCTTGTGTTGGTATATGTATGCCCGTAGAGCCATCCCAAGCGATTGCATGGAGTCGGATATTAATTAATCAATTAATGCGATTATTTGGTTAATTAATGAATTCCGAAATATTCTAATTAATCCACGAGCATTTTAATTAACGCAACGTTTCTGTTTACCGATGGGTTTAGGAAACCCTACTTCTCTTCTTATCCTATTTAAAGGAGGATAGACGACCGATATCTATATAAGATATAGAGAGACGCTTTTAGGTTATTCTCACGTACAAAACCTAGCCGTCGTCATCCTTAGGAGAGAAAGGAGAGCAACGCGGCGCTAGCACGCCACCGCAGAGACACGCTCCTTCCCGCCGGCTTGAGAAGCGCGACGTGGAGTTCCGTCCATCCGCGTGGACGAAGTAGAGACGTAGACGCCTTGACGCCTGCGTTCGGAGGACGTCGACGACCACCTGTACGTGCTGCGAGCAACGTACATCACTGCCGCAGAGGAGCATTGCCGGATCAACCTGCGACAGCGAACGGGAGAGAAGATCCGTCCGTTTTTGACAAGCAGTGTTGCACCGTCGTGCAGCGGGACATCGCTGGACTTGCTCCGCGATAAGGTATATCCCGCAAACCTATTTCCGAATACGCTGTTATCGACGAGATCCTGTTACGGGTTGCGTGGATTTTATCACTTCCGCCGCGCATGTTTTCTCCACAAATCCCAACACCTTGGGCTATCCAATGTGTCACCAACGTTCATGGATCTTATTAACATGACGTTCAGTTTGTATCTGGATCAGTGTGTAGTTGTATTCATAGATGAGATCTTGGCCTACTCTAATGATAGTCAGTAGCACAAGTAACATCTTCACTAGGCTTTGATGTTGTTGAGGCAGCACTAGTTACATGCTAAGTTCAACAAGTGCAAGTTCTGGTTGTCTGAGGTGTTTTTTCTAGATTATGTCATATCTATTAAGGGTGTTTGTCTAGACCCTAAGAAGGTGGAGTCTATTTTTGTTATGACCCGTTTCAAAGATTATTGGTAAGCATTATGATTTGAGCCTAATTAAAATTATTTGAGCCAACTTATGTGCTCATGTGATGGTTAGTGCATCATTAACTTGATTTAGTTGAATTAAGCACATAAGATCAATTAGTGCATAATTAAGATGATTAATTTGAGTAAAGTAATAATTGGATGCAATTGGAATGTTGAATCAGTAAAATAGTGTAATTAGCTTGTTTTCATGCCTTGGGTTTGTAGTGGGCATTTTTCTTGAAAATATGCAAAAGAAATCACCTGATTTGGACTTTCGAGTCAAACGTTATGATCTTTTCTGATTCCAGGGTTGAAATTGCAAAAATTCCAAAACTTTTCCTTATAAACTTTACTTTATTTTCTCTGTTGGTTATCCGTTTCATTTTCATCCTGTTGGAGGTGGATCACAGGAGGTGCTGGCCCGCAAAGGCGATCGCAGGGGCGATCATTTGCCTACTTCCAGCAATTCGATTTCGCTTCCTCTCTTCTCTTCTTCTTTTCTTCTTTCTTCTTCCTACCTCTTCCTTCCCTTTATACTACCTTCCTTAACTAGCTGCCACATAGCAGCTTGGCTGCGGCAAGCTGCAGCTGGAAGCAGTTGCCGTGCGTGGCCTGGAGAAGGTGGATTTGGGGTGGCCAAGGCTTCCAATCATCACCTTGGACCTCGGCTAGGAGGTCTAGTTCAAAAATTGTAATCAATTCAGCCCAAATCAGCGCATAATAGCAGATTTCCGTTGGAGCGTGAAGTTCCTGTTCCGTGAACAGGAACAGTGAAGAAATAATACCAAGGTTGAAAACGATCTGAAATCCCCCAGAATCCGGCCTCTAGACGCAATTCCAGACGAAGTGAGTAGGAGTTCATTTAGTTATCATCATTTAACTCCTTCGTTGGAATTTTTTGGTAAACTGTGCATTTTTGCACTGATATCAGTGGTTATCAGGCGTTTTATCAGTATTTGATGAAACTTGAATTTTATTTTATAAATTGCTTCTTTATGATTATACATGATCTAGAATAGCTTCTGATCAGTGTAGAACAGTTCAATGATTTTATTTGGTGCAATGGAAACCAAAAGTGCTTGATACAATTACTGGAATAGAAATATTGTTGTGTATGTTTTGGATAATTTAGATATTTGACAAGCTCTGAGAATGCTTTTGTACCTGTTGAGTAGTTTGTTGAATGTTGTACAGTTCATATTCAAAGAATATAATAAAAATTTTAGATTTAGGTGACCTAACACCGTAGAATCCCCTTTGTGCGGTCTGCGATCTTAAGGGGATGAAACGACCTAACTCGAGGACAGTCCAGATGGTCGGCAACCTGCTGGAGGACAGTCCAGATGGTTGGAGAGAGAGACCTACTGGAGGACAGTCCAGATGGTCTAGTAGTTTTGTGAGGCCTACTGGAGGACAGTCCAGATGGTCAGGTAGTCGTGTTACCTACTGGAGGACAGTCCAGATGGGCACGGCTCGACACTCCGCCTGTGTGCTCAGGTAGGAGGAGTCCAGTTTACACTCTTCGAGAGTGCAGTGAGGCCAGAGAGCCTGTGGTCCTGTAGCAGACCAGGACGAGAGCAGTCAGACTTAGCATTTCCCGGGTGTGTCGCTAAGTCTTGTACGGTGGGATCGTAGTTCGCTACAGATCTTTATATGCAGAGTGCACTGCATATGATTGGGGCATAATAAAATATATAATCATGTAGGACCACAGAAATTTAAAATGTTAAGAGTCTAGAATCACTGTGCAAAAATCTCGATAGTTGTTTTTATGTTTAAGATATGCAAATCCTGATATTAAATGCTTCATAGTTATGTACTATCTGCTAGTTTCACTATGTCACTAGGACTGCTCTGTATAGTATTGTTCTTATGCTTTATTTCAATTTAATAAACTTGACGAGTTGTTTAGTGATAGTTAAATGAAAAAATATTCACTGAGCGAGTAGGCTCACTCCTCTACTCAAACATTTTCAGGTCAGCGACAGTTCCAGGAATCTGAAGGATCTTACCACCCTAGTCAGTAGAAGGTATATGTAGTTAGTTAGATAGTGGTCTCTTAGTCCTTTCCCCTCGGTCCTTGGGACATGGTGTGGAGAGAGAGTGTGTTTAATATGTAAATCAGTTTTGTAATTAACTGTCAACTTTATATTCCGCATGTAAATGTAATATGACAATTACTCTGTTTATGTTTCTAGCAAGTAAAATTTGAAATACCTCCGCAAGTTGTGTAAGTTTCAGTATTTAAGTAATTTGTAAGATTTTCCTGTTGGTATGTTTAATGTGACTAAGAAAAGAAAATGTTAAGTGTGGTTTTTGTGAAACGTGTTAATCCTTCTTACGCCCTAATCTCATGATTAGTGGGTAATGTGAGATCTGGGTGTAACAGTTTTGGTATCAGAGCATAGGTTGAGTACATAGATACTCAGAGTCCAGGTAAGGGGACGATAAGAGACCAATAGGACTAGGAGTTCGGTGTTTTTTTTCTATCTGCAGTTTTCTAACAGGAAATGTTCTGTTATAATATTGTAGATGGCAGGAAAGGGACTTGGTCATGATGACCAGGCTGAGAGCCATGTTGGGCCAGATCCGCAGGATATGGGTCCAGGTGGAGGTGATCATGTGGAAGAAGCATCCCGGATGTATAGGATGTTTCTGGAGACCAAAGAGAAGTATAAGACTGATAGGCGAGCTTCTACGTTCAGCAGCAAGGACTTGATGCGATCATATGAGCTTGTTAAGATGCTCGGAGGCACTGAGTTCAGTGGCACTACAGATCCTGCAGAAGCTGATGAATGGCTGAGGCAGATATAGAAGGTCTTCCGTCTGATGGAGCTACCAGAGGAGAAAAAGATTAATCATGTTGTTTACCTTCTAAAAAGCGATGCAGAGTTATGGTGGCGCAATGTGGAGGATAAAAGAAGAGGCACAGAGCTTACTTGACAGGATTTCACTAAGGAATTCCATCTCAAGTATTATCCTCCTACTTTCCAGAATGAGAAAACAAGGCAGTTGGAAAATATTAAGCAGGGAAACATGACAGCCACTGAGTATGAGGCGCTTTTCACCAGGTTGGCGAATTTTTGTCCTCACCTTGTACCTAATAACTTAGAAAGGTGCAGAAGGTTATAAGAAGGGCTGAGGTCAGAGATTCGGCATACTATTTCTGCTACTAGTAGGAGAAACAGAGAAAACTTTGGTGAGTTTGTAGAGGCAACCAGACAGGTAGAGGAATCTATGAATGCTGATAAGCCAACTGAGACCAAGAATAGATCTGGGGACTTTGCTAGAGGACAACCTAGCAGTGGTTACCGAGGAGGTAGCAGTGGTTTCGTTTCCAAGCTTGGACGTGGTTTTGGCTGTTTTAGCAGGCCAAGATCTAGTGATGTGACATCTTCTTGCAGTAGAGGAAGTTTTAGTCATGGGAGATGGAGCCATGCACCAAGTGGATGGTCTTCTGGGTCATCAGTGTCAGTGACAGGTCCACCGAGGCAGGAGGCACCAATATGTGACAATTGTGGGAGATCACACTATGGTCAGTGTTGGGGTTTGAGTTCTCGAGGTTGCTATCATTGTGGTCAGACATGACACATAAGGAGCAACTGCCCCCAGTTACTGCATGCAGCATCACAAGCTTCTCAACCTCAGTATCAAGATGTTTCGAGACAACCTCTTGTTGATAGACTAAGTTCTTCTGTAGCTTCTGGCTCTCAGGGTGGTGGAATATCCAGTGGCAGAGGTGGTCAGCGAGGATGTCGTGGAACTGGTAGAGCTTCAGCACGTTTCTTCTCGTTAACACCACTAGAAGGTATAATTTCTTCTCAGGTTGTTACTGGAGAAATGCTTTTATTTAATAGTATACCAGTTACAGTTTTGATAGATCCGGGTGCTACTCATTCGTTCATATGACGTTCTTTAGTCAGTGACCTTAATCTGTTAACTCAGGAATTAATGCATGAATTGGTACTAAGGGTTCCACTAGGTGAAGCAACAATTTTATCTGAGTTTTGTCCCAGATGTTTGATGTATTTTAGTGGTTATACCTTTGATGTTAATCTTATACCCTTGGATGTTAATACCTTTCAAGTTATATTGGGTATGGATTTCCTTGAAACGTATCAAGTTCAACTCGACTGTTGGAAGAAGGAAGCTGTCTTTCAACAGGGTGAATTTTCTTGCATCTTTTCTGGAGACAGGAAAGTTCTACCTATGTGTATCGTGTCAGCTGCCGTAGCTGATAAGATGCTGCAAAAAGGATGTGAAGCTTTCTTAGCCCATGTGGTCGACACAAGAGCAAAGAATAGCACAATCAGTGTTTATGATGTACCTGTGGTTTGTGAGTTTCCAAATGTCTTTCCAGAGGAACTACCAGGTTTACCTCCTGTAAGAGATATAGATTTCGAGATCCAGGTGTATCCAGGTAGTCACCCAATAGCGCTGCCAGCTTATAGAATGGCACCTGCAGAGTTGAAGGAACTTAAGGTTCAGTTACAAGAGTTATTGGACAAGGGTTTCATTCGGCCCAATTCTTCACCACGGGGTGCACCAGTTTTGTTTGTGAAGAAGAAGGATGGTACCATGCATCTATGCATAGATTACAGGCAGCTAAATAAGATCACTATCAAGAACAAGTACCCGTTGCCAAGGATTGATGATCTGTTTGATCAGTTGCGTGGAGCGACAATCTTCTCTAAGATAGATTTGAGGTCGGGGTATCATCAGTTGAGAATAAAGGCTTCCGATATTTCTAAGACAGCCTTCAGAACCAGATATGGGCATTATGAGTTTCTGGTCATGTCGTTTGGACTGACTAATGCCCCAGTAGCTTTTATGGACATGATGAATCAGATTTTCAAACCGTTCTTGGATTAGTTTATTGTGGTTTTCATTGATGATATTCTGATTTACTCCAGAGATGATGAGCAACATGAGCAACACCTGAGGATGACGTTGCAGTTGTTGAGGCAACACCAGTTGTATGCTAAGTTCAGTAAGTGTGAGTTCTGGTTAACTGAGGTGGCATTCCTTGGACATGTCATCTCAAGAGATGGAGTAAGTGTTGACCCTAAGAAAGTCAATTCTGTGCTTCAGTGGGAACAGCCTAAGACTCCTATTGAGATCAGAAGTTTCTTAGGATTGGTAGGTTACTACAGAAGGTTCATTCAGAACTTCAGTGTGATAACATCTCCTCTGACACGTTTGACGAGGAAGAATGCACCGTTCGTCTGGTCTAATAACTGTGAGAAGAGCTTTTAGATTCTAAAGAAAAAGTTGACCACAGCACCAGTGTTGATTTTACCTGAGGCAGATAAAGGTTATACAGTGTTTTGCGACGCTTCTAGAAGAGGTTTAGGCTGTGTGCTGATGCAAGAAGGTAAGGTAGTGGCTTATGCATCTAGACAGCTTAAGAAGAATGAAGAGAATTACCCGACTCATGATCTGGAACTAGCTGCTATAGTTCATGCTCTTAAGACATGGCGTCACTATCTTTATGGTGAGACATGTCATGTGTTTACAGATCATAAGAGTTTGAAGTATATCTTCACCCATAAGGATCTAAATCTGAGACAGCGAAGATGGCTCGAGCTAATCAAGGATTATGAGGTGACAATTGATTATCATCCTGGGAAGGCGAATGTGGTAGCAGATGCTTTGAGCAGGAAGTCAAGTTCAACAACTAACGTATATTCTATGGCACGTTTCAAGAGAGACTTGCTTGTAGATATGTGAAGGTTGAACTTAGACTTAGGAGAGTCAGGACAGAGTGGTTTGATTGCGCAGATGCAAGTTAAGCCTACCTTCTATGACCAGATCAGAGAGTTACAACAGAGTGACAGTGAGTTGCGGCAGATTATGCAGGATATGACAAAGGGAACAAAACCAGAGTTCAGGTTTTCATATGACGGATTGCTATATCTGCATGACAGGTTGTGTGTACCTGGAGATGGTGATTTGAAAGAACAGATTCTTGAGGAGGCACATGCATCGATGTATGCCATGCATCCGGGTAACACTAAAATGTATAGGAATCTCAAGGAATTGTACTGGTGGCCAGGTATGAAAAAGGATGTAGCTGAATATGTGGCTAGATGTAGTGTGTGTCAGCAAGTTAAGGCTGAACATAAAAAACCTGCAGGTACCTTGCAATCTCTTCCTATACCAGAATGGAAATGGGAACATATCACAATGGATTTTGTGATAGGGTTACCCAAGACACCTAGAGGTTGTGACTCGATATGGGTGATTGTGGATAGATTGACTAAATCTGCTCACTTTCTTCCTGTTAAGTCAACCTTTGATGTTCCAAAGTTGGCTAAGATATACGTGGATGAAATAGTCAGGTTGCATGGTATTCCAGTTTCAATTATATCTGATAGAGATCCTAAGTTCACATCCAGATTTTGGAATCAGTTGCATCGTGCTTTAGGCACAAAGTTGAGATTCAGTACAGCCTTTCACCCACAGACAGATGGTCAGTCAGAAAGGACCATCCAGACTCTTGAGGACATGCTGAGAGCATGTGTTTTGCATTTCAGTGGAAGTTGGGAAGAACACTTAAGCCTTATAGAGTTTGCATATAACAATAGTCACCATTCTAGTCTTGGTATGGCCCCGTATGAAGCTCTGTATGGTAGAAAGTGTAGATCACCCATATGTTGGTATGAGGTTGGTGAAAAGCAGATTCTTGGACCCGAGATAGTAGATTTGACCACTGAAAAGATTACTGTGATCAAAGAACAGTTAAAAGTTGCACATGACAGGCAGAAGAGTTATGCTGAGAAAAGACGTAGACCTCTTGAGTTTGAGGTTGGTGATGAAGTATACTTGAAAGTTTCACCATGGAAAGGAGTGCTGAGATTTGGTAAGAGAAGCAAACTGACTCCTAGGTTTATGGGCCCGTATCCTATCATTGAGAGGATTGGACCTGTAGCCTATAGGTTAGAATTGCCATCTGAATTGTCTAATCTGCATGATGTGTTTCATGTATCCATGTTGAAGAAATGCTATCCTGGTACAGAAAAGATAGTTGACCCAGAACCTGCACAGCTCAGATCAGATGTGTCTTACGTTGAGGGACCAATTCAGATAGTTGATCGAAGGATCAAGAAACTCAAGAATCGTGAGATACCATTAGTGAAAGTTCTGTGGAGTAATCATAACCTAGAGGAAGCTACGTGGGAGCTTGAATCTGAGATGCGTAACAAGTTTCCTTTTCTCTTTTAGGAATTTCGGGATGAAATTCTTATAAGAGAGGGAGATTGTTATGACCCGTTTCAAAGCTTATTGGTAAGCATTATGATTTGAGCCTAATTAAAGTTATTTGAGCCAACTTATGTGCTCATGTGATGGTTAGTGCATCATTAACTTGATTTAGTTGAATTAAGCACATAAGATCAATTAGTGCATAATTAAGATGATTAATTTGAGTAAAGTAATAATTGGATGCAATTGGAATGTTGAATCAGTAAAATAGTGTAATTATCTTGTTTTCATGCCTTGGGTTTGTAGTGGGCATTTTTCTTGAAAATATGCAAAAGAAATCACCTGATTTGGACTTTTGAGTCAAAAGTTATGATCTTTTCTGATTCTAGGGTTGAAATTGCAAAAATTCCAAAACTTTTCCTTATAAACTTTCCTTTATTTTCTCTGTTGGTTATCCGTTTCATTTCATCCTGTTGGAGGCGGCGCACAGGAGGTGCAGGCCCGCAAAGGCGATTACAGGGGCGATCATTTGCCTACTTCCAGCAATTCGATTCTGCTTCCTCTCTTCTCTTCTTCTTGTCTTCTTTCTTCTTCCTACCTCTTCCTTCCCTTTATACTACCTTCCTTAGCTAGCTGCCGCATAACAGCTTGGCTGCGGCAAGCTGCAGCTGGAAGCAGTTGCTGTGCGTGGCCTGGAGAAGGTGGATTTGGGGCGGCCAAGGCTTCCAATCATCACCTTGGACCTCGGCTAGGAGGTCTAGTTCAGAAATTGCAATCAATTCAGCCCAAATCAGCGCATAATAGCAGATTTCTGTTGGAGAGTGAAGTTCCTGTTCCGTGAACAGGAACAGTGAAGAAATAATACCAAGGTTGAAAACAATCCGAAATCCCCCAGAATCCGGCCTCTAGACGCAATTCCGGACGAAGTGAGTAGGAGTTCATTTAGTTATCATCATTTAATTCCTTCGTTGGAATTTTTTGGTAAACTGTGCATTTTTGCACTGATATCAGTGGTTATCATGCGTTTTATCAGTATTTGATGAAACTTGAATTTTATTTTATAAATTGCTTCTTTATGATTATACATGATCTAGAATAGCTTCAGTGTAGAACAGTTCAATGATTTTATTTGGTGCAATGGAAACCAAAAGTGCTTGATACAATTACTGGAATAGAAATACTGCTGTGTATGTTTTGGATAATTTAGATATTTGACAAGCTCTGAGAATACTTTTATACCTGTTGAGTAGTTTGTTGAATGTTGTACAGTTCATATTCAAAGAATATAATAAAAATGTTAGATTTAGGTGCCCTAACACTGTAGAATCTCCTTTGTGCGGTCTGCGATCTTACGGGGATGAAACGACCTAACTGGAGGACAGTCCAGATGGTCGGCAACCTGCTGGAGGACAATCTAGATGGTTGGAGAGAGAGACCTACTGGAGGACAATCCAGATGGTCTAGTAGTTTTGTGAGGCCTACTGGAGGACAGTCCAGATGGCTGGGTAGTCGTGTTACCTACTGGAGGACAGTCCAGATGGGCACGGCTCGACACTCTGCCTGTGTGCTCAGGTAGGAGGAGTCCAGTTTACACTCTTCGAGAGTGCAGTGAGGCCAGAGAGCCTGTGGTCCTGTAGCAGACCAGGACGAGAACAGTCAGACTTAGCATTTCCCGGGTGTGTCGCTAAGTCTTGTACGGTGGATCGTAGTTCACTACAGATCTTTATATGCAGAGTGCACTGCATATGATTGGGGCATAATAAAACATGTAATCATGTAGGACCACAGAAATTTAAAATGTTAAGAGTCTAGAATCACTGTGCAAAAATCTCGATAGTTGTTTTTATGTTTAAGATATGCAAATCCTGATATTAAATGCTTCATAGTTATGTACTATCTGCTAGTTTCACTATGTCACTAGGACTGCTCTGTATAGTATTGTTCTTATGCTTTATTTCAATTTAATAAACTTGACGAGTTGTTTAGTGATAGTTAAATGAAAAACTATTCACTGAGCGAGTAGGCTCACTCCTCTACTCAAACATTTTCAGGTCAGCGACAGTTCCAGGAATCTGAAGGATCTTACCACCCTAGTCAGTAGAAGGTATATGTAGTTAGTTAGATAGTGGTCTCTTAGTCCTTTCCCCTCGGTCCTTGGGACATGGTGTGGAGAGAGTGTGTGTTTAATATGTAAATCAGTTTTGTAATTAACTGTCAACTTTATATTCCACATGTAAATGTAATATGACAATTACTCTGTTTATGTTTCTAGCAAGTAAAATTTGAAATGCCTCCGCAAGTTGTGTAAGTTTCAGTATTTAAGTAATTTGTAAGATTTTCCTGTTGGTATGTTTAATGTGACTAAGAAAAGAAAATGTTAAGTGTGGTTTTTGTGAAACGTGTTAATCCTTCTTACGCCCTAATCTCATGATTAGTGGGTAATGTGAGATCAGGGTGTAACAATTCTAGAGTGGGAACAGCCCAAGACAGCAATAGAAATTCACAATTTCCTAGCTCTGGCAGGCTACTACAAGAGGTTTATCAAAAACTTCAACGATGTAGCGTTACCCCTAACTAAGTTGACAAGGAAGGATATTTCTTTTGCTTGGGACAATAAATGTCAACGTTCTTTCCAGATGTTGAAAGAGAAGTTGAATAGGGCACCAGTCCTAGTGCTACCAAAACAAAGGAAGAGATACATTGTATTATGTGATGCGTCAAATAATAGTTTGGGATGCGTGATGATGCAAGACAATAATTTGATTTCTTTTCCTTCGTGACAACTTAAGAAATATGAGGAGAATTACCCAACACATGACTTGGATCTTGCATCTGTAGTCCACTCCTTGAAGATTTGGAGACATTCTCTTTATGGAGAAAAGTGTCAGATCTTCACCGATCACAAGAATCTACAGTATATCTTCTCAAAACAGGAGTAGAATATGAGGCAGAGGAGATGGATGGAGCTCATTAAAGACTATGATTGCATGATACACTATCATCCATGCAAAGACAAATGTCATGGTTGATGCGTTAAGCATGATGTTGTCGTCGTCATCATTTGTAGACAAGACACAATTATGCTCTTTGGTGTGACATAAGCGAGACATGTTGGTGTCTCTTCGTAAGATGAATGTACAACTGGAGGTTTCCCTGCTGGCAGGATTGTTGGCACAGTTACAAGTAAAACCTACCTTGAGGCAACAAATCTATGATGCATAGCAGAACGATACCATGATACACAATATCCCATTAGAGTTTGGTAGTGAGAAGCACGATGGCTTCTATGAGGCACATGACATGATAGTTTGCTTCCACAACAGGACAATGGTTCCTGATGTTGATGGGTCGAGGAAGATTGTGCTTGAGGAGGCTCACTCTTCGATGTATGTGATGCATCCTGGCAGTACCAAGATGTACTATAACTTGAAGGGTTTGTATTGCTATCCAGGACTGAAGCGTGACGTGGCAGAGTTTGTTACTAGATGTCCAATATGTCAACCGGTCAAGGCTGAGCACCAGAAGCCTGTAAGGACGTTAGATGATATTGTAGTGGAAACGAGATCATATTACCATAGACTTTGTGGTTGGTCTTCCTAGGACAACCATAGGTCATGATTCCATATGGGTGGGTCATCCGTCATTTGTTACCAAGCCAATCAAGTTATTCCTCTTATTTGATAGATCCATTGCACCTTATAAGGGTGGGTCATCTCATGTAGGCCCTTATCATACAATTCAATATTGTTGTTAGCTTGCCATTGGAATTGGTTCAGTGGACTCCTCGATCATTGTCAATTTACATGAAGTGCTAAGTAAGTTATTACTTTTTTCTATCCCAATTGTTTTTTCCCAATACATCCTTCCCAACTTTATACATACTACACACTTCTTATTTCCAACCAATGTGAACCCCTTCTTCCATTTGATTCCACCTTTATCATCATCATTGTTGGATGCATTGATGGAGAGTTGGTTGTGACACTAAACCTTAGGATCAACGCATAAGCATGCCCCATGATCGAGTAGTCCACAAAAAGGAAACTAAGCCTAAAGTTCGGATTTGGTCTTAAGTAAAATAATTCAACCAACAAGGCAAGAAAATGTCCAATTAAAATTTCTAGAAGATTCATATTCACAAGCACATGTGAAGGGCCTTATATATATATATATATATATATATATATATGGCTAAAAGAATTGTGTACCCGAGTACATGTAGATTACATGTACCCACGTTCATTTATGGGGATTGTAAAATTTTATTGAATAATCCAACCTTATGTATATATATTACACCCTTTAGATAAGATGTGTAACAAAAATCATCGCAATCTAATATTCATAGATCTTACAATAAAAGAAAATGTGTTTTTTCTAATCAATGGTAAGTTGCAAAAATTACATAAACCATTGAATGATGTATGGCTATATCTCATGATCTACATAAGATATGGTTATGATTTTTTAAAGACATCTAATCTATATAGAGTTGAATCAATCCATATGGTTGCATTTAATCGACATACTCCACATATGCTATTTCAATGGCCGGTATACGTAAGTTACATGTAGCAGCCGGTACACACTTCCTAACCTCTCTCTCTATCTCTCTCTCTCTCTCTCTCTCTCTCTCTCTCTCTATATATATATATATATATATATATATATATAGAGAGAGAGAGAGAGAGAGAGAGAGAGTGAGAGAGAGAGAGAGAGAGAGAGGCTAGAATACACTCGTGTGTATTCGGAGCAGAATACACTCAAGTAGTTTTTTATGATGCAATATTTTTTTTCAAAAATCTAATACATTGATCTTGTTAAACATCTTATGAATAGCTCATATACAAAATTTGAGCACATTTGGACATTTGTAGGTCATGTTATAAAGACCGTAAAAATTATGCATCTTAAATTAGTTTCGCGTGTCAATTTTGTTGCCCTAGGACGAGTGACTTACACTCATCTAAATGGGCTCAAAATTTGTATGTATCCTATTTATAGTATGATAGTGAAGATCAATGGTTTACATTTTGCAAAAAAAAAAATAGTCTTGATATGCAAACACACTTGAGTGCATTCGTGCGATCTGTACACTCGAGTGTATTCTAGCCTAACTCTCTCTCTCTCTCTCTCTCTCTCTATATATATATATATATATATATATATATATATATATATATATAAGAATTCTAAGTATTTCAATTGGGTATTTCACTTACTATGATATTTAATACATATTATGTGATATGTCAACATACTATTGTTGGTCCTCCAATTCAAGGCTACAAGTTATTTACCTATCCTGGATAGAAGGGAGTCACAAGCATGGTTTATATGTTGTTTAGATGCTACTAAACCAAGAAATTGTAGATTTTATCATAGTTTACAACCTCCAACATTTGATCATGAACAAAGATGTCTTAAATTGAAATATTGTTTTAGCTCTCAATTTACTTTTATTCTTGATATGTCTTGATCTTAATTGTCACTATTTTTTCGAACTTGGTGATGTGTGACATTGGAAATACTTGATGTGGGTCTTCCATGTAGTACAATTATGCTTACTATATTTGTCATTTGCCGTATTCTTTTACTTTATTTTATCAAGACATATACTTTTATGGAAACTATAGTGTACTTGTAGATCTCATTTCAAGTGTCGTGATTAACATGCATCATGTCTTAAATCTTATTGATAAATTGATGTCATTTTCTCATAGAGAAAACCTTGTTCGTGTTCTCCATACAATTGTTGATACATATTCCTTAGAATCCAATCATCATATGATTGCTTTGGGTATATCATGTCCTTTTTCTCTGATAAACCATGACAAATGTATCAGTTTATGGATATTTGATATTGCAATATTGATGTACATAATAATTGTCCACAAAGTGATTGATTCAAGGCTACGCGACTTAGAGTAAGTGTCCTGAACATGAAATAATATTGTACCCTATTTGAATGCATTTGTGGTCATGCCATGCTTGAAGCAATTGTGGAGTTGGATCTGATAAGATGTCCACGCACAAATGAACGCTCTAAAATCATTACCAAGTCAATGTGGAAACGGAGATAGAATGATACCATGGCATTGAACAAACACCAAACATGAGATTGCAATTTTGATATATTTACAGCTAGAATTCACAACATACACAAGACAAAAAAAAAACAACTATTCAGATTAATAGCGGACAAAAGGGGCATAAGGAATGCACGTCCCCAAGGTAATAATGCATGCAACATTATTACCTAATAATCAATGAAGTTATTCATATTTAGGCACAGAAACTATTTACGACAACAGTTGGAATCTACCAACGATCAATTGGACTTGGACGATTTTCTTATTAGCAGTGAATTGGGCGCGCGGGGAGTACTACATTTGTTAACGTGACTTTTTAATCGAATTAAATCCAAATTAGATCCCAACCTACAACTTTTCATCCAAGTGAACTGAAATGATAATCTGGATTCCCCCGATCCATTTCTTGGATTAGCCCAAGCCGGAACTCATTCCCTGCTAATAATATTCCCAGCGGTAGCTTGCCGTTTTACTAGCTAGCTAGGTCTTTCTTCTCCTAATCTGTGGTCCTAAACAGGAGCATCGCCTAAAGAGGGGCATCTCTCCCTTGGTGCAACTATTACTTGCGTGTGGCCGCCCTCTCACCCAAGAATCCCAAGATCCGATATACACTTTTCCAGTTGCGGTTGTAAAACGTTATAAATCTACTACCTGGTCCCACTCCCCACATCGTTGTCTACGCAGCAGAAGCCGGCGGTTTCTCTCTCCTGTACGTGTCGGTCCTACATGAGCGTATTGACACCCACAAAGCCCCCTCTTCCGCCTCACACCCAGCTCATCGGTGGGCCCAGACCGCGTCATGTGCTTGGGCACCACGTCCGCACAGCGCCCACAAAGAAAGGCCCCGACGACCGACTTCCAACTAAAAATGACCAAACCTCCAGTAACAATAATGCCGAAAACAAGAAGAAGAACAAAATAAATCGATAACCGGAATAAAATAGTACCGAGAAAACCGGGGCCACATAACAAACCACAGCCCACCGGTTTGGATCCCGGCTCCCCTAGAATCCCCCCTACTCCCACACCAAAACCGCCGCCCCCGCGGGCCCGGGGCCTCCTTGACTATTTGATCGGGACCCGGTCCGAGCTCCTCGCATCCTCACCCCACGATGCGCGCGCCAAGTGGGTTAAACTCGAGGAGAAGGTGTAACCCTAACCCTGACCCAACCCTCAGGTTTCGATGCATCTCGCGACCTCTTTGCGTGACAGCCCGCCCGCCGCGTTGGGCCTAATTTACGCAGCCTGCCATCACCCCTTTCCTCAACCTCAGCTATAAAAGGAACCAACGCGACCACTCTAGGTTTGCCAAACCAGACACCCAAACCCCCCTCTACAAGGTAGCGAGCTGCAAGAGAGCTCTTCTTTTCCCTCTTTTTGGCGGCGGTCTTCCCCCTTTTGACTTTCAAGAAGATTCTGATTCCAATCAATCGAATGGCTTCGTCTTCCAGAGCAACCCCTAGATCCAGCGGGCCAGTCCTCCCTTCATCCTTCTCAGGCGGCGGTAGTGGTGGCAGCGCCATTTACAGATCTGCCTACTCCGCCGTCAACTCCACCACAACTAACCGCCACTCCTACTCCTCATACAACAACAGCAGCCCTTACTCGTCTTCCCCATCGTCGTTCGCATCGTCCACCTTCTCCACAGCCCGCGGTTCCCCGTCCGGATTCTTCACCCGTTCAGCGTCCCCTACACGCGTCAACCTCCCGCAGCCGTCGTCCTCGGTCCGCTTCGCCCTCGACTCCCGCTCCATCTCCCCCAGCAGCCGCCCAGTCGTCGCCCGCCGCTCCGGATCCTCTTCCTCCTCGTCCGCCAACAGCAACACAACTGGCGCCCAGTATGCCTCCAGGGCTCAGCCACGCCGTACCTGCATGTGCTCGCCTACAAACCACCCCGGTTCCTTCCGCTGCGCCCTCCACAAGAACGCCCCCGCCAGCAACAGAAGCAGCTCCAGTGGATTTGCCTCGTGCTCCACTCGCCTGAACGCGAGGAGGTCCGCCATGACCAACTCACTCGTCCGGATCGGGACTGTTGAGGGTGACCTCGTCAAGCGCGCCCTCGCAGCGCTGATCAGGCCGTCGTCTCACCAGCAGCGCAGGAGGAACTCCTTCCAGCCTAGGCCCAGCAGGCTATCCGCCATGTCCAGGGCTGACGTCACCGCCGCAGCTTGATGGATTTTGAGCTATGGTATTCCAGGTTCGTTCTATTCGCAGAGAGAAATCGTGTGAAATCAGACATCCTGAAACAGACAGGATCCGCCGATCTGCGCCGCGTGAAAAAGCGAGAGGGAAGTGATATATATATGCGGGCTCCTCCGACTTGTTTTGTGCTCTCTTCTACAGATGCATCTGGATCGGGGTCTCTCAGACCGCGACGGCCTTTGTTGCAAGACACGTCTGCCGTCGGTTCTCAAGCCTTCTTTTGTACTGCGGCGGTGGCGATGCGGGCGGGTTCCGGTTCCGCCCCTAAATCTGCTCTTTCTTTTTCTTGTTTGTACATAGAGAGATACAGAAGCAAACTGTTTGGTTCTCCGCCTCGATTTCAAAGGCGGTCTTCATCACATCATTGGGAGAAGAACATTCACTTGAGGATCTCACATCCCCAGCACACAAGAAATTTTTTAATTTCTGAACAACTACAAACAAAAAACAAAAAAAAAAAACTCTTAATTCATCAAACCAATAACAATCAACCTAACATTCTTAAAATCATAGACATATAATTTGTCGTTGGTTTTTTGTTCTGTTACTTTGTGTTGTTTGTTTGAAGGATCTAGATGGGTAAGTCCGTTCCGTCCCGTTCACGCCATCCCGTCGTTTGCGTTCGGCGTTGTTTGTTGTGGCGTCCCAGTCCGTCATCTCCGTCCGGTGGTACGTTACGTCCGTCCCGTGCGGTTGGTATCCGTGTTCGGTAGGTACGTATTACGTATCTGTTTGTTAACCTATTTTTTGTTTTGATGTTGGTGTTGTTTGTCAGTTTTTTTTTCTAGAATGTATCGTCCTTTTATTTGTTTGTATTCTGTAGTTAGTGATTTGTTGATTTGCTTTTTTTTCGTCCTTTTGTTTGTTTGTCTAGTTTGTTTGCATTTGTTTATTGCTATTGTTGTGCAATTAACTGTTATTATTATTTTTTTCACAGGGACTGATCATTTAAATGTTATGTTTAGTGTTTTTTGCAGCACCTATTCTCTCTCACTTTTGCAGGCTCCTCAGAGGTGGCCCGGGCTTGTCTGAATGTACGAGTTTTGATGGACAGAAAACCCCAGCCTAGCTGCTGCTGCGGGGTTGCTCACGCTGCTACAGTGAACAGCTGGTGGCATCTCAACTGCCTTGTGCGTGGGGAAGACGTCGGCTGTGATGTCCCAAAACGAGCACACAGAGACAAATGGCAGAACCTAATAATTAAACTAATTAATTAAAAAGTAAACGAATACCGGTCATAAGCAACTATGCAGCCAATCAATGCAGACTTTGTTTAAATTCAAAGGCACTCATGATAGTTGGAACCAGGTGGATTACAGGCAGGCAGGTGCTTACAAGGTAAAGAGGCAAAGAAAATTAGAACACAAAAAACAAAAACGTTATTGAGAACCGGACGGAAGGCGTTACAGCCGAGACGAGGGAGACGAAAGAGGCCAAGAAGGCGTTTTTGCTTGTGGTTTTCGCCTGTCTAGAAGACCAAAAGAACCAGCTGGTGACAATATTTTTGTGGTACAAGACGGTGGCGGTGGGTGGGAATCAGCTCAAAAAGAGAGGTGGATGAGTTATGGTTGGACGGTCGGTCACCGACCGGCCCCACCCGAGGCTGCCTGCCCTAATCTAAACAGGAACACACATTGGGACGAATTTTGGCATTTAACCTACCAATGTGTGTTGCTTCCCTCCTTTATTTTGTTATATTTTGTTATCTAGTAGGGTAAATGTTAAAATTTCTCCCAATGTGTGTGTTTGGGTTTACCTCTCCATAACATTATTCATTTAAATATATTGCGTGAACAGAAAAAGGCCATCCGAGTGGGTGGTGAAGTGGGCACGGCGTTGATGAACAACTTGCGCAAAGGAAATTTTAGGCCCATTTTCGAAAGTCCGTGAGAGTGAATTGCTGGCAGTTAACCTAATCTATACATAAAATATGTGTCCTGACACATAAAATATGTGTCCTGACTCCTGACATGTCAGGAGGCTCACGGACATTGTCACGTGAAATCGACAACATACCGATGGACCTCGCGCACCCGGCCCCAGCATGTCGACATGTGGATAAGCTCGAACCCAACTCTCTCGTTTTGAAATAGAGACACCCAACAACATGACGGGAGGATGAAATTTAAAGAGATGGAGAGATGTACTTCTTTGGACTTTGGAGCCCTATCTACATGAGCTGTGGTGATGAAGACCCCCTTATAAATGAGTAGCTGACGACGTGTAAGCCATGTCTGTAGGTTCTTTTTCCCACCCAAGTGACAAAAACCAGGGCCCTTGGCTGCTTTGTGGAGGTAGTAGTTGAAAGCGCCGTTTTAGCGAACCGAGAGGCACATGGAGGAGAAGGCGCCGAGAAACATGGGATGCTGCTCCCTCAACTGTCACTTTGTTCCCGTTTCGTATCAACCAGGAAATGGATCTCATCTTGAGGACGAAAGTTACACCAACTCATTTTTCTTAAATCTTTCATTAGGTAGTTTTTCTAGCAAGGACATCCGTCAGTGCCACAAATTATTGAGGACGAAAGTTAAATTTAAGATGTAGTAGTTTGTGAGAGTCTACATATAAATTGATTTTGCTCAAGATTTTCTCTTCGGTTATTCCTACTGATGGATTAAATTTGTATATGTCAATAGTGGAGTTCTACATTCACGTATCGTCTTCGGATTCCCTTATTTTCAATTGATGAGACATGTCCAACTTGTCTTTAGGTTATTGTAAAGAGTTATCAGATTTAAAATATAGATATGATCTTGTTCACTACATAAGCTCGAAAAAATGACATTTGCTAACTTTTTGACTGATGTGTTGAAGGAGAGATCAGCTCTTAAATTGGCTGATATTTTAATTTTTAGATAGGGACGGATGGTAACATACATGTATAAATTTGATAGGGGGTTCTCCACTTGTGAGCTTGAGGAGTGGGACATTTACGGGACAAGTTTCTCTTAAAACTGCATCAGTCGAAGTTGCCAAATATGAGAAAACATACATTGACAATCAATACATTTTTATACCTTTTCGGTTTGACACCTTGGTTTCTAGAATTTCTTGAGAGGGTTCAAAGCACCATGATTAGTAATGTCATGAGCAGAGTTGATTTTATTATTCTGGTGATGCTTGTTGCCCTTCTGTCGTCTGGATATAATTCCTATCTATTTTTTTCCCAATGAATTTAGTCACAACTTGTTGATTATTAAAAAAATTCACCCTATTCACACATCAATCAAAAGTCGCCCTGTTAGCATGAAGAGGATTGCTTAAGAAGGGGCATATCCTAGCAAACATCTTCATATCCCACAGTTCTAACGATAGGTTGTGAACCCAAACCCAGATAAGCATGTCGGTTAATCTAAACCTCTTTAGAGAATCGTCTAGCTTACATTTCATCAAAATCAGAAGTTTACCTCTAGTGAGATAGACTCCATTATGAAGGACATTCTCTATATCTATGTCTTTCGAGAATTTGATGAAGAAAACAAATATTGTTCATGATTCGTAACTTCTATAGAACCCTTTAGATTCAAGATTTGTGATAGGTATCTCTGTCAAGAGTTGGCAAATGCGGTTTGCAGAAGATCAGGAGTCCAAAGTTTTTCCAAAAAAAGCAAATTAGTTCCGGATGCGAGTGTTGTGCACAATCATATACATATATGTATGGCCCACACACATTTTCTCTACGTCAACAACAGCTAACAACTAACAGGGAAATCATACAAAAGGTAAATGAGAGGAAAATTAAATCAGCGACCTGACTACTTAGTTTTGTGATCTATGTGATTCAGGTTCACTTGTAAGAATACAAGAGAGTGAATGTTCACATGAACTACAAAATAGAAGAAGTTAACCAGTCATATATGTAGGATTTGGGGTGCTCATACAATCTTCTATAGCGAGAAACATAGATTGAAAATTGAAAAGGATGTCAGATTCATGCCTCAAGTTCATTCTGGATATCAGTGATAAAGGAACTATATAAACACTATAACACCATACACAGATTGTAGGTTGAAGTTTTTCTCCAACTTTCTATTTACTTAGGTAGCAATGATGTGTGACTAGACACCGCTCATTGCTTGTGATGTCATAAATTGTTATGCATTCACCGCCAATGTAATATGTGACCTATAGGGTCACACACACATGTAACTCATCTAGAAGAGGAGGTTGATTTTGAATGATGATTGGATTGATTACTAAAGTGTTTAGGTATTCAATTCACACAACAAATCAATTGACTGGATTGTCAAATGATCAATTCAAGTATTCATACAACCGTTGGAGTGTCATGCTGATTGTATTGTACATTAACTAGAATTCAGCCTGACCCAAGCTGTGAGACGCCCATCTCGCTTATGCGATACGACCGTTCGTTTGCACCAAACGATTGCTTTGGGGGTGCAATTCGATTGTATCAAAGATTGCTTCTGACGTCATGTTATGCATCAATTGGAATTGAATTGCCGAAACATGTACAAAACTGGGAAACTACGGAATGACAGTCTCGCGTGCCAGACGGCTGTTTCGGCTGTCGCAGGCTGCAAATATATAATTATTGTGAAAATTTAAGATTTTTCAGACCTTCCATTCTCACATAGACTGAGAACCCTGACCCTGACCTCTATTATAAATAGAGGGATACTGGGGGCTTCCCAGAGCACAACACAGACAATTAAAAATCAGTTGCTCTGGCAATTATTATCCTCACTTATTGTGGTAATCAAGAGAGCCCAAACAAGTCTAACCCGACTAGGGAGGGATAGCAAGGGAGAGATACAATCGATGATTATTATTGTGGGAGAGCATGCTGGTGACTAGTACACCAACGGGAGGAACAACTCAATCCTGTCCGTTTTAGCAGGACGACATGAGTTTTAGTTTGTCCGTGTGATCTTCTCTATGGGCGAAGTGGCCTTTGCCCGTCGCTAAGGATGACGATGTCAACCAGCAGAGTAGTCCGTGACGAGAGCAACTGCTACAAACGACGATGTTTGAGTCTGTTGTCTGTGGAGGAGCAGTGCAACCAGGAGCTACACAGACACCGTCCAAGATAGAGTGCACATCCACATCGACGAGGATTGTCGCTGAACTTATTCCAGGATCAAGTATATCTTCGCTAAACCATCATTCCAATTGCATAATTATTGACGTGATCCGCTGGTTAATGAAAATATATTAGTAAATTTTTTATTTCTGCTTCCTATATGATGTCGTATTTTCCTACAATTCTTTAATTTGATCTCCGTGAAAACAAACCATAGGAGGCAAGTTAAGTTTATTTGCAGAAAAGGTATAAATGTTGGCCGATGAAAATGCATCCTGATATCGTACATCTCGTAGGTTATGCAAAGTTCCAATATCTGGCAGTCGGAAATGTACAATGTCTCCAACTTTTTGTTCCTACATATGTATTAAATGAATAAAGCCGTTGTGTTTGGTTGCATATTGGCAGAGTCTAAAGAAAGGGTGTGGGGATTGTTTTTCACAACTCTCTTCAGTTCTTGCCTTTGGTATTGGATTCTATTCCGGTGTTGAGTGTACGGGGAGAGAAAACTACACAAGTTCTTTGTCAACGACTATGCTTCCACTAAATTTGTGTGTGTTACTTGCTATGTATTGAATGGTTTGGTTTATTTTCTTCGCAGAAGAAGTCCAGGGAACAACGAATTTAGTTCTCATATAAGATATATGGAACCACTAGCACCATGTCATTTTTCATGGATCCTGCGCATGAATGAGTTTGTGCAGTGGGGCAAAAAGAAAAAGAGAGCAGTATCTGAACATGATGATACATTTCCTAGATGCCCCTCCTCCCCAGCACGCGCACGCGCGCACACACACCACCACCACCACTACTACTACTACTATGAAATTAAGTGCTCCAATACGATTTGGTGTGTGTGTTGTGTTGACGTCAAAGGTGCCATAACTGTTACTATCTCACCTTAACATCACATGATGCCTCTCCTCCACTCCTTCCTGGAAGTCCCTGTTTGTTCCGGGATATCGTATGATCCTTATCTGTATATCTCACTGCTTCACCTCATCCTCTCGCTCCATACGCTTATGTTTAGAGGGAGTGATTTGACGCAGAAGATGTGGTCTCTACTCCAGAGAGATACAAGTCCCTGTCATACAAGAAGTCAAAATGGCATTAGAAGTTCACAAACTCAGATTTACATTAAGCTTTCTGACATCCTCCGGTAAATGTTTCCCCAATACATACTCGTGACAAATTAATCCTCTATGAGATTCCATCCCCACCTCTGCCATTTTGTCCTTTGGAAAAGTTTTAGTTTGACCTGTACGTAGTTAGCAAGGACACGCCTACTATTTTTTTTTTAATCTCTTGCGTTTTTTTTTAAATTTTAATGGGGAGATATCTATTCATCTCGTCTCCCCCTGCGAGCAAACCGTAACGAAGGTAGATTCATCAACAAAGAAAACAAACCGCGTGAGCCAGAAACAGCTGATACCTCTCACAAAATGTATAGCTATACAGGGAAACTATGGTTAGTGTGCTCTAGTGAATCTGTGATGTGGTTGTTTGCGTATATCCGCAAGGCAAAGGTCTAGAGTGGTGTTCGGTAGATCCCTTGCTGCCTCCCATATCTGTCTCTCTTGTGAATCTGCATGTTCGGCTAGTGAGGAGGCTGCCTTGTTTGCCTCCCTACAGATGAACGAGCAACTAGCATGGTTGTCGCGTAGAAAGAAGGCTATGCGCTCTACTTCTTTTTTCCACCTCCATGGGGTCGGAGTGGTGTTTGCCAAGATGTCAAACAGATGCCTATTATCAATCTCCATGTAGCTCGGTTCAATCCCCATGTTCTTGCAGAAGGTACATACATATAGGAGTCCGATAATCTGCGCGCCGATGCCCTGAATCGGGCCTATAGGGGCTGTGAAAGCCATGATTGTGGTGCCTTCCCCGTCTCGTGCCACGCCTCCTACCGTGGCCTGTTGAGACCCCATTCCACGGCTTGGTATGCTGCTCAGGTTCACCTTAATCGTGTTCCTCTCCGGTGGTTGCCAACATGATGAGGTCCTATATCGTGGTATTACTCGTTGTGTTGGCAAGCCGAGGTCCCAAAGGATTGCGGCTCTGTCCCTGTTTCCAGGCTTGGAGAACATGAGTTGTTGGCACGAGAGTCTGGTCGACTTCAGCACCTGCCTCCAAACGCGGTCTATGTCCACGACCTGGTTGTCATACATGCGACTACATCTTTGTTTCCACACATGCCAGCAAACCAGCTGTGGTACGAGACCTCTTGTTGCCGTCGTCATCGTCGTGTTGGTCGCTCTGTTCCAACAGTAGTGTAGTCGTTGGATGATATTGTTATCTTAGGGTAGGGTGAGGTCCATGATCTCTGCTGCCTTATTCCACAGCGTGTGTGCTAGCTCTCCTTCGATCATGAGGTGGTTAGTTGATTCGCTATGCCCCTCTTTACAGCAAGCACACTTGGATACTATGGGATGTGGCAGTCCCGTATCCGCTCGTCCACGGGGATGGCATTCCTCAACAGCTTCCAAGTGAAGGCCGTGACCTTTCGCCGGGAGGTGCTGGTGCCATATCCATCTTGCGTTTTCTATATCTTCGCTGTCTCTTCTTTGGAGACTTTCTTTTCCTTTCCTGCCGTCCCCATTCTGTCTCTAACCTAACGATTCAAATTGGCTCGGCCCTCGAGGTCGCCAAGCATCTCAATCTGTAGGTTCATCAATGCTTAAAAGACAGCTGAACACCACAAATTATGACATTTTCCTGGCTCCCTGCTTCACGATTAACAGAGTGCATCTTGGATGTATGTTATCATATGTTAATCAGTTGAGCTTGGTACTGTGCATGACATCTCAATATTATATCCGGTGATTCCAATCAAGATCTAACAACCTTTCGTTGAGTAGTTAAAACTTGAAACCAGATGATGGCCACATGCCTCTGTGGGACATGAGCATGGCTACGAGGATTGCTGTATTTTCCCAGTGTGCAATGCATCGTGCTCGGCTTTAGGCGAATCTCGGCGTCATAAAAAAGGAGAGCATCAGATCACACTCTGGAGAAGTGAATCTGCATCCATTAATTTGCATGTGCGTGTGGCCTTTGTGGATTAAGTTCGGTATTAAGAACAAATTTAAGGAGCATGTGAGGTTTTATCATGAAACCATGAACAAGATATGTACAAATCAAATCAAACAAAACCGATCCAATCAATCAGGTGTAAGAACAATTCAAAGCCGAAAGCTCTGCGTGATGTGAGAAGATAAAAACTGTTGATTAAAGGTTCTACTACTTTAACTTAATTTTCGTTGCCGCAGAAGCAATCAGACAAAACATTCTATTATGATAAGTGAAACCACAATCGTTGCGGCACGGTCCATATTACAACCTTACACTGACTTGTCTCTTCAACAGATTTGCTAAATTCGGTTATTACCATGTCTTGTTCGGGACATGCAGACAATCGTGGCACTGCTAGAGTTTAATGTCATGCGCATATGATCATGTCGATGTTGGAGCTCTGGACCTTCACATCTCGTTAGACAACTGTGAACCCATGTATGGTTTATACAACTATTTCATTAGAAATTGAGAATGCTATCTCCCCACGCACGTGCATATCACTATGAGTGTGACGATAAGGTTTGTAAACCAACCATCACAAGTCCTAGATCTTGATTTAGAAGTCTTCGAGGTGTAACTTACAATTCATCTTCTCTTTTAGTAAATGAACCAAACGTGTGTGTGATCTCGTACCAATCTCCAAGATTTATTAGCAACAATGGATTAAACACGATGTGCAACCAACACGATCATCGAAGCATCAAACATAAACTCTAGTAAAATAATCTCAATAACTTGAGCAAAAGTTTTTGTAAGGGATTAGCTGTAATAATGACATACTAAGTAATATAGGCAAACTTTGACATCTTGCCATTTTCTCTGCATTTCTCTATCCATTCTTGATCTTTCTCACCAGTCTTACGTCGTAGTGCTCCGCGTATGTTGATGCACCTCTAAAGTAAATAGAAAGCATGGTCAAGTTAGCCGAAACCATACAATTCCTAAAACTAGCCCGAGAATAAAAGAAGGGTGGATCTATACATGAAAGAGACAAATACATGCAATGAGCGGCATTGAAAAGAGATCCCATCTTTACGTATTCTTTACTATTTTAGGGGACCCGTGGCTCCGTTTGTTCGCTTCATCAGATTATTCGAGCGCATTTTCTGATTATTTTAGTTAATGAATGAATGTGTTATAAGAAACATAATATGTGGTCCTACTTCACAAATTTGAATGACTATTAACTTGAATAAAACTATGTTTAATAACACATGTTAGATGTTTGATTCTATATTTAAGCTTAAATTTGTTTCAAAACAACATGGTATTACAAAAATATATGAGTAGTCATGTAAATGATTCAGATTTGAACATAATAATATATGATATGATCCAAATTTATCAAAAATTTGGTTCAGTTTGTGGTTTTGAAGTCGGATATATCTGAAACTGGCCTCAGAAGAAACAACAAATACATTTAACTTGGTGTATTTTTTATTTTTTAAATAATATAAAATGTTAATTAAAAATTTAAATTAGACGAACCTGCTATGTGATTCGCTGATGGATTATGTTTTCAAAAAGAGTTACGCTACACACATTGGTCAACCACCGAATGATTGGGAGGTGTGATCGATACTGATGTGGCAGAAAAAGAAGACACACTATGAAAGAGAAAAAATAGGAGAGATAAAAATATTTTGTACATAACTTTTAAACTGTAAAGATTTTTTGTCAAATAAAGAGTATTAGGTTCATCATAAAAGAATATTATCTAACAAGACCAATATTGACATACTTTGATTTAACTTCCTTCACGTGCAGGGGGTATACACGCATTTCACATACAGAGAAACTACCACCTGCCAGCTGACGTGGTCCCCCCTTCCCCTCCCCACTCACTCTCTCTCTTCCTTAAATAACTATTTTCTTATATTTTTTATTTTTCTTATAACTTTTGACCCGTAATGAAATGTTTTACGAAATAAAAACTATTAGAATCCTTACAAAACATACTTTCCAACAAGACCAATATTAGCATATCTTGAAAAAAAATAATAAAAATGAAGAGAAATAAAATGGGTATAAAAGAAGAGGAGAGAAGTAAAATAGAATAAAATGAGTGAGGAGGGAAGATAATGGAGGAGGAGGGAAGTGCATGTATTTCATTCAATTAGACATGTATCTCGCCCACTATCAATCTAATGTACCCAGTTTGGACTTGAATGCAACCGATTCAGACTTGAATACGCCCAATTTAGACTTGAATGTGCCCAGTTCAGACATAATTGCACCTAGTTAGCGTTGTAATGCACCTACTTGTCAGTACACCACCACCACCACCACCACCACCACCACCACCACCACCACCACCACCACCACCACCACCACCACCATCATCATCATCATCATCATCATCATCATCATCATCATCATCATCATCATCATCATCATCATCATCATCATCATCATCATCATCATCATCATCATCATCATCATCATCATCATCATCATCATCATCATCATCATCATCATCTTCTTCTTCTTCTTGATTGCACCCAGTTGCACATGTATTGTATCCATTTACATGTATAACATTAACAATCAATCTAATGTGCCCAGTTCAGACTTAATTGCGTCTGATTTGGACTTGATTGCACCCGATTTGGACTTGAATGCTGCCAATTCAGACTTGATTGCGCCCAGTTTGGACTAAATGTGCCAAGTTTCAACTTGAATGCGCCCAATTCAGACATGATTGCACCAAGTCAGTGCTATATCAATACTCCTATTATTTGAACTTGATTGCGCACAATTTGAACTTGAATGCACCCAATTCAGATGTGGTTGCGCCCAGTTAGGTGACGTATGAATGCACCTATCTTTTACAATGCACCCTATTTTGCATGTATTGCACCCAATTTGTAATAAAACATGTCTAGTATGTAATGTAGTGTGGCTATTTCATAGTGCAATGAGCCTCATCATCATCATCATCATCATAGTGCACATTGATTTTATACACAATATATTTTTCTCAAATTTATGTATATTATTTTCTCAAAGATATGTTAATATTGGTCTTGTTGGAATGTATTTTTTTATAACAAATCTAACAATTTCTATTTTTTAAAAAAATCACTACGGATAAAAAGTTATATATAAAACAAATTTTCCTTTCTATTTCTCTCTTAATATCTCTCGACAAACATATAAAATCAGTCCACTTGTCCCCCTACCTACCCTATGACACCTCAACCCCTAAAATCACCCACCCCCACCCAAAACCACCCTACCCCCGATCTTGTACTAGAAAAACCAGCCACAGGGGACACACCAAACGCCCGTTACCCCTACAACGCGTCTTGGACACATTTTTGAAAATGACATGAGAAGTATAACAAGAGAGGAGAGAAGTATAAAAAAGTACAGTACCCACAAACTTTTGGGTACTGTACTCAGATTGACCATCATGTAAAATATTAAGATTAAATTGGGAATGATAAACATTTGTACTATGTTGGACATAAACCTCGTGCTTTGTGGTTCATTACATGAACAAGTAATTCATTAGTATTGTACCTCAAAAATAAGATTATTTATCTCAAAATATTGACATTATAATCCCAAAACATTAGTGTTATACTCGGGCTGATAAATAATAGGTACAATAAGCGTGATTCGGGGTACATTACTCCCATTTTGAGGTGTGAATGTGTACTAGCTTGTGTACTATACTCAAAATATGAGTACTGTATCTAGAACATGTGTATGGCATACTAAAATACGAATACTATATCTCTCTCGTATTATCATTTTTTCAAGATATGTCAACACTGGTCTTGTTGAAAAATATTTTCTATAAACAATCAAATTTTATCAAAAAATATAATCCATATTGAAAGTTATTGACAGTAATATTTTCTCTCTCTTCTATTTCTCTCATAATTTTTTGTTTAAATTACTGTTGATTGTACAAGACAAAGTGTCCACTCCCATTTCCAAGAACCGAATGGGCAAATAGGTGTACAAGTGACTCTGTCTAGATTTTTTTCTTTCAAAAAACCCCTATGAGTACCTTCCGTCAAATGAATTTGACAGAAGGGTAACGACAAGAGGGTGGCTGGAATTAAAACTTAACAGTGACAAAAAATAAGAGGAATGTTTGAAAAAGGAAACCAAATAGGTCCTTCGTCAATCATTCCACGCCCATTCGTGTATTACTCCATTATACTGTGTGCGTAGGATAGGACCCATGTTTGAGAAAGAAAACTTAATAGGTACTTCATCACTCATTCCACGCCCACTCGCATATCACTCCAATATATTGCATGTGTAGGATACAATCCACCAGGCTGTATTATTTATTAAAAGAAAATAAAATATTACGACAATATTTCAAATGCATATTCACACCGCATTGGATTTGTGTAAGCTGTTTATGATTTTTCAATCTGATAAGCACGCGGGTGGTTATTATTGTGAACTAGTTTTTATTTTTTTAAACAATGGAATAAATTCCTTGTTATAAAGATAAATTCTCAGTTATAATTTAGATTTTATATTAGAGTATCTAGGATTTTCTCATTTTATATTAGAAATTAATTTTGTATAACAAGACTGTGATTTTGCTTTTGAACTAATCATACATTTCTTGAGTATTATACAGTTGTTTTGAGTATCGTTGAAATAATCTCCATACCACGATTTAATGTTGTTTGTCCCTCTATTGCTATTGCATTGTGTACAATCTGCATGCTAGATACAACCAAATAGTTGAATAGTCCATTTTATTTGTAGGAGGAAAAAGCTAACTCCACACACGTGTATTGGATTTTCCTACAAAAGAATTCCATTTTGTATTAAAGTAAAGGTACTTTCTATGATCCCAATGTATGATTTAACTGTATAAATAGACTGTCCTCCAAAGATCATTATAATATAACATGCGTACCATGTTCATCATAGGAGGTTATGTACATTGTGGATTTCTATTTTATTTTCTCTATCAGTTTCTTTATGGTGTGAAATTTTGATTTATTTGAACCACAAATCCAACCATGTTCTTCATTTTCAGATTACGAGTTAGACACTCATATATTGGATAACATAGATGAATCACATATATGAATGTGTTGATGTATTGCTTAAGTTAGGCATGGTGGCATGATAATGTAATTTCATTAAAGTCTATGGGCCTTAGTTTAAATGCCACAAGCCCTGAATTGTATATATGGACCTCGAGTCTAGACTATTCGATTCAAGAAATATTTTCCACCTCATTTAATGTTCAAACGTCCAGAATTCCCCATTGTCTTCTTCGCTCTGTCTCGCCTACCTCTCTAAGCAATCACTTCTCCTCCTCTTCTCAATTCTAGGGTTTCATCTTGAATCAACTTTCTATCTAGGTATCAGAGCATAATATCCAACAATGGCTCTTGTATCATTGTCAATCGACAAAGGAGAAGGAAGCAGTGAGAAGACAACCACATCTCTGAAAACATAAAGAAGTATCCCTACCCCACATGAGTAAGCGTCTCCAACTCATCTCCCTCAAGCTCACCAACTTGAACTATCCCTACTGAGAGGTTCATGTGAGCGCATTCATTGAAAGCAACTCTTTATAAGGTTTCATCAATTGTATCGAGCGTTCTTCGGAGAATATCTTCATAGATGGTGATGGTAATGTGACACCAAACCCTAGCTACCCGGCACAAATTCACACACTCGACTAGTTAAGGGTTGGATCATGGAATCCTTGACTGGGGATTGTCCTGGGGAAGTTTTTGGACTTTGTTCTTCTTCTTAGACTTGGCCAGCTTTTGCAAAGAATTTCCGTGTGTCAACTCAATCTCGAGGATTTGAACTTATGTCTAAACTTGGATGAATCAGTAAGGGGAATAAGATCATAGTTGAGTATCTTCACCAGTTCAAAATGATTTGTGACCAGCTTCATGCAATTGGAAAATCCATAACTGAGGATTACAAAGTCTATTTCCTTCTTAGCAAATTAGGCTCAGAGTTTGAAAACTTCAGAATATCCATGATGAGACCTCATCTTCCTTCCTTTGATGAAGTTACATCTTGAACCTTGTTTTTGTTAGTCAACAATCTAACTACAGTCAGAGGAACACTGGAAGGGGCGGTGGATACACACCTCTTCAGTACTCTCAGTGTTCTCCTCAGAACTCACATGTCCTGCAACATCAGTTTACTTGGTCACAATAGTTTACTCAGTCCCCTGGAGTTCTAGGTGTATGACCTGATCTGAACTTCACACCATTTGGTCGTGGTTTCAATCCTAGTACTAGATCCACTTGTCCATAGAATCAAGAAAAATTTCCTGTCTACTGTCAGATTAGTGAAAAAATGGGGCATAATGCCTTTAGGTGTTGGCACCATTTCAATAACAACTACCAGTTCACTAAGATCCCCAAGACTCTGACTGAAGATGATGTTACTGATCAGACCAAGGCTCTGGCTACTATGCATATTGGAGAGGATAGTGGTTTTAATCCGAATGAAAGACATGTGAACTCAGGAGCTATGAATCATATAGCTCAAGTTCACTTATGGACGTTCTTTGCATGTTTTTCAGGTACTTGGACCACACCTTTGATGGAAGAGAGAGAAGGAAGGTGTTCTGGTATACCTCCACCCATGGACGGGTCCAAAGAAGGCCCCAAAGAGTCAACTCTAGGAAAGAAGTCCTATTGACCTAAAAGTTATACATTGTCCATATTTTGATAATGGCTTAACCATTCCATGCATATGTATCTAATGTCTACTTGAGATTGATTTCAGGTATTAGGTACATGAAAAGGATCAATTCAATCAAGTCCTAGTTTTATTCAATACAAGCCAAAGTCAATGCAAATGCACTTTTATGGAAATAACCTTAAATGACTTAAGACAATTTTTATAATAATTTGTATTAATGTTATGACTTGTAATTAAGATGCTAAAAAATTAGGAGCACTTAATTTGAACATTGAAGCACTTTAATGAAATCTTCTAAAATGTATCACATGTTGTTTGATCGCTGAGTTTCCCTCTCAGAAACCCGACCGATGCCTAGGATGGCTCTTGGAAAATGTCCAGCTTTGGCCAAGTTTACCTCAAGATAATCTCGATCGACACCTTGGACATGAAAACTAATTTTACACCATCAGTCAAATTTCATCCAGGATAAACTCGACCGATAACTCAAAACTATCTTGTCGCATAGTACAATTGGCCGAGTTACCTTTATGGAAACTCAACTGACTGCATTGTACATAATGTGTAGAAAAAGTGTTTCTAGCCATTGGAGTATTGCAAACATAAAAATAGATCCCTTGCAATACCCAAAATGGCTAGAATTCATTCCCAGGTGCTTCTAGTGGCTAGTAGACATCCCCAACTATAAATAGAGACCCTTAGGCTTCATCCCAAGTTTTCCTCTCATGATTCTAGCTATATTTGAGTAACTTTGTCCACATAGAGCCCCTTTATCTCTATTGCTTACTAATTAAAATGTCCATACGAGTTAGATATGTTATTCTGAGAGGGCTACTTCATTGTAACCTCATGAATCTCTCAATCTTGTCTTTCCCCAACCCTTTTCTTCATGCAAAGTTGGTGAAAGCTTCTTCAAGTTGAAGGAGAATGTGAAGGATGAAGATCCTTGAGAAGAGTGGGTAATTCCTTCAAGGCTGAAGACTTTTTGCAAGAAGGGGAGTTCCTTGGTGAAGGTGTCCAACTCCTTACAAAAGTGGGTAAGCCCTCGTAGAGGTTGAATACTCTTGCTCGAAGGATAGATAAGACCTTGTAAGGTTTATTGACTCCTTTTGGTCCTTAAAAGGAAGGCTAGGTATTCTTGCCCTGTAAAAGGAAGGTCTTATTGTATGTCTTATAATGGAATATAAGTATGCAATAGTTGCAAAATCCTAGGGTTTAACCTATCTAGGTAGTGGATTGACTTTCTCCTAGTTTGAAGATTGGAACCACTCTACATAGCTTGTTCTTGATCGCATTCAATCTCTCTCATCCTTTCTATGCATGCTTAGTTGCACATCAAATTGCATAGTTGCAAGTATATATCTTGAAGTAACTTAAATGTTTAATGAATTTTGTTTAAGTGCTTTTTAGCTCTATTCATCCCCTCTAGAACCCTTTTGATCCAACAAGTGGTATCAAAGCCGCGATCTTCTCCAATAAGATCCCCCACGAGATGAGAAGATGGTCGACAACCTTCTAGGTCTCTCAACTTGGAGGGTAGATTCCCCATGAGACCTCCAATCTTCGATGGCACTAACTTCCTCTATTGGAAGAGGAAGGACAAGAAGGAAAGAAGAATCAAAGATGCAGCCCATGCAGCATGGGAGGAGTCTTCTTCTAGTGATTCCATCTCCAATGAGGGAGAATGCCGCCTTACTCTCATGGCCTCAACTAGTGATGACATATGTGAGATAAGTGAGGTATGTTTAAATGAACTATCTAAAGAAGTCCTCATTGATATGCTTAATGCTTCCCTCTCTTCTTATTCTAAATGCAATCCAAGAAGTAGAGGTCAGGGAAAATTATTGATGACTTGTATGCTAAGATTGATTTTCTTGAGCAAATTGAAAAGGTTCATCTTGATAGTATTAATTCTTTGCCCGGTCTGTTTCTTGATCTTGAGTTCCAATACAATGGATTTGAAGTAGATAATGGCATTTATCTTAAGAACATCAATAGTCTTAAAGATGAAAACCAAACCCCCCTTGATGAGCTCGTCTTAATTAGAAATTAAAATGATAGATTTTGACCAAGTTTTATGATCTTAGACATGCTTGTGATGCTATTAAAGATGAAAATAGGATCTATCTTGATGAGCTTACTTTTCTTGGAACTGTAAATGCTAGAGTACTTACTAAAATCAATGATCTTTATTCTATATCTTTATTGCCTAGTAATGAATTAGCAAGCATAACTCTTGAGAGAGATTCTTATCATACTAAATCCCTATATTTAGAGGCCGACCTTCTTCATGCTCAAGATGATTTAGCTAGTCTTTCTTCTACTGTCATTACCGTTATTGATGATAATCACAAGCTTAGAGATTCCTTACAAAAGTTCCTCAAAGGGAAAAAGTCCCTCAATGAAGTTCTAGATCACTCTACCAAACAAAATGGTAAAAGTGGTTTGTGATATGAGGGAGATCCCAAGAGCAAGGGAAAGGGTAAGAAAAAGAGAAAGAGACCTCCTATCTTCCATGGAGAGTCATCTACCTCTAAGAACCCTATGGTTTGTGCACATTACAAGAGTGATGATCATTATTCTGCTTATTGTCCTTACAAGGAAAAGGGGACCAACCCAAATATGAAATGGGTCCCCAAGCTAACTTCGGATCCCAAGGTTTGAATTGGGCATCGACATCTTCCTTTCTTGTAGGTAAAAGGAAAATGGATTGTTGATAGTGGTTTCTCCATGCATATTACCGTTGAGATAAGCCACTTCAACAATTTCAAAAGAAGAAAGGAGGGTCAGTGACTTTTAGTGATAACAACAAAGGTAAAGTGATAGGTGAGGGTGATGTGGGTGATTCACTATGCATCAAGAATATACTTCTTATAGATGGCCTACATCACGATTTAATTAGTATTATCCAATTTTGTGATAATAATTATCTTGTTTTATTTACCTCACTTGAATGTTTTCTTCTAGATTCCCTCTCCAACAATGTTATATATAAGGGAACTAGAAACGAAACCTTTATGTTATTGTTCTTGATTCTCTTAAGCCTATTCTTGGTAAATGCCTTGTTGTTCATAAAAGTAATATATCTTTGTGTCATCGTAGGCTTGTCATGTAAACATGCATCAATCAAAGAAGTTGAGCAAAAAGGAATTGTAAAGGGACTTCCTAAATTGGATTTTGAGAAGGATGATGAATGTCAGCCTTGTACACATGGAAAGCAAACCAAATCCTCCTTTAAATCCAAAAGATTCCTTAGTACCAAGAGAGCTCTTGAACTTATTCATATTGATCTATTTGGACCTATGAGAACTCAACTACTTTGTGGTAGCAAGTATTGCCTTGTGATTGTCGATGATTTTTCTCACTATATTTGGACCTTCTTCTTAGTTTCAAATAGTGATACTCTCTATGTTTTATCAGTTTTTTGCAAACAAGTTGAAAAGGAAGCTTCTTACTGAATTGTCTCTATCCGTAGTGACCATGGCAGAGAATTTGAAAATGACATATTTAAAAGTTTTTGTGAGGAATCCAATTATTCATACAACTTTTCCTCCTCTCATACACCTCAAAAAAATAGGGTTGTAGAGAGAAAGAATAGGCCACTATAGGAAATGGCTAGGACCGAGTATGATACTCCCAAGAAGTTTTGGGCTAAAGCCGTTAGCACCTCATTTTTTGTGCAAAACCATGTTTTCACTCATCCTTCATTAAAATAAACCCCCTATGAGTTATGGAGTGGTAGAAATCCCTCCATTGATTTCTTGCATGTTTTTGGTTCTCCTTGTTTTGTTTTAAAACCAAGGATTCTCTTGACAAATTTGATGCAAAATCATACAATGCTTTCTTTCTTGTCTATAATGCTACTAGAAAAGCTTATAGAGTGTTTAACATTGCATTATCTAAAGTTGAAGAATATATCAATGTTAAATTTGTTAAAACTAACCCCTCTATTTCCATTAATGTTGGATATTATGATGTTGTAGATGAGGTGATTCCTCGATTAAAAGAGCTCAACATTAACAACAAAGGAAAAAAGGTGGTAGTAGAAGAAGAAGAGAAAGAAGAAGAGAAGAAGGATCCAACTCCCCATTTTGCTAAAGATCATCCTAAAGAGCTCATAATAGGCAATCCTTTTGAAAGGGTGAAGATGAGGGCTGCATTCAACAAAGAACAAGTCAACAACACCATCTATCAACTTGAGCCAAAGAACATCAAAGAATCTCTCAAGGATGATGAATGGATCCTAGCTATGTAAGAGGAGCTAGTGCAGTTCAACTAGAACAAAGTGTGGACCTTAGTGACAAAACCAAATTATAAGAATATCATTAGCACCAAGTTGGTCTACTGAAACAAGTTAGATGAAAGCGGCAAAGTGGTAAGGAACAAACCAAGGTTAGTTTCCAAGGCTACAATCAACATGATGGTATTGACTTTGATGAAACTTATTCTCCTGTTGCTAGACTTGAATCTATTAAAATGTTACTTTCCTTTACTAGCTATAAATTATTTTTGCATTATCAAATGGATGTTAAAAGTGTGTTTTTGAATGGTAAAATAGAGGAGGAAGCATATGTAGTTCAAACTCCCAAATTTGAACATAACAAGCTTCCTAACCATGTTTATTTTTACAAAAATCTCTATATGGACTCAAACAAGCCCCAACAGCTTGGTATGAGAAATTAAAGAACTTTTTCTTAAATAATGTCTATGTCATGGGAAATGTTGATTCTACCCTTTTTCTCAAACACAATTCTAACAACTTTTTGATCATTCAAATTTATATTAATGATATCATATTTGGTGGAACTGATATTGATATTTGTAAGGAGTTTAGTTCTCTTATGCAGAGTGAGTTCAAGATGAGCATGATGGGGGAAGTTACTTTCTTCCTTGGATTCCAAATCAAGGAAACGAAGAAAGGAAACTTCATCAACCAAGGCAAGTATACAAGTAAAATCTTGAAGCACTTTGGGATGGAAAACACCAATCATATGGATACCCCCGTGTCATATACCGCCAAACATGATAGAGATGAGGAAGGTGAGAAGGTAGACAAGAAGATCTATAGAGGTACGGTTGGTAGCTTGCTATATTTAATTGCCTCTAGACCTGATACCATTTTTAGTGTTGGCTTGTGTGCTAGATTTCAATCAAGCCCTAAAAAATCCCATCTTATATCGGTTAATAGGATTATAAGGTACCTAGCCAAAACCCAAACTTTTGTACTATGGTATCCCAAGTCAAGGGATTTTACTCTTACAACTTATAGTGATGTGGATTATGCACGGTGCTTAATTGATAGGAAGTGCACAAGTGGCACTTGATTCCTCCTAGGACCATGCTTAGTCTCTTAGTTATCTAAGAAATAAGGCACAATGTCTCTTTCAACTATCAAGGATGAATGTATTATAGATGGGAGTTGTTGTGCCCGAATCCTATGGATGAAGCAAATGCTTCAAGACTTTAATGTTCATTATGATGCTTCTCCTATCGAATGTGATGATACGAGTGCAATAAATCTTTCTTACAATCCAATATTGCACATTGGATCTACAAATATAGAGGTCCACCATCACTTCCTTTGTGACCACATTGCCAAAAAGATACTTATATCACACATGTGGGCACATAAAATCAACTTGCAGACATTTTTAAAAAATCTCTAGCTAGAGAGAAATTTAGCTTTATTAGATAAAAATGCTTATTACTACTCTTGATGATATCGATATGCCTTCTAGCTAGACGTTCTCATACCTATATGTTCTTGTTCATATATTACTCATCTCTAAGTACTGAATTATTCCTAGTTTAAATGCCTTATTTTGCTTGTTTTGACTATTTCTCACAAATGCTTGTTTTATCGCAAAATAGTAGCCAATGATGAGTAGAATGTGCCTCAATATGTTCAAAATATATGATAGGCTAGAAAAAAAAATTATATAGCACTCTAGTGGTCTAGAATTAAATTTCTAATCTTTTGGACAGACTGACCTGTTGAACGAGTTTTTTATGGGAGAAACTCGATTGACAACAGGCCAAGGACTGAACAAAACTGCAGTGCTGGCTGAGTTTTCCAAACCGAAACTTGATCGACAATACTATTGGCAGTCAACCGAGTTTTGTCCCTCTCAACTAGAGCAAAGTTGACTGCTAGCCCCCCTTTCTTGTTTGTCCTTAAACCCTAGGTCTACGTAGACCTCTCCCTTAGCATCTCTAGCCCTCGAATCACCTATCCTAGCCTCTCCTAAACTTGGCCTAGTTGCTTATGCAGCCTATAGATCTTGTTATCTTCCCCAATTTGTTGCCATTTTGTCTCCTTCGATCTCTATGGCTTCAAACTGACAAAAATGAACCGGCCCAACTGGAGTACCCACATCCTCCACTACTTCTAGGCTTGTTTCCTTTGATGGAACCTCATTCTTATCCTCTCAAGCTGTCAATAGGTATAAGGAGCTTCTTCCTAGAAATTCTTTTCCCTTTCATGCATTGCTTGTATCACACAGTGGTTTGATGAAAGAGGTTGTTGTTGTGTTCAAAGAGAAACACCTTAATGCACTATGTGTAGAGCGATTGTGCTACACCAACTCTCTTTCTATCAAAAAAGTTGTCCAAAAATTCTACGCTAATCTCACGTGGAACTACAATACCCTTGTGCCACCCCTCTAACCAACAAGTAATCCTAACCTCCATGATTGCGGGTACTAGGATTATGATCTACAAACATTCCTTGACTTCTTACTTCAATGGTACCAACATCGCACATACACAGTTGGCCTCCTATCACCAATATCGTGACCTTCTTGACCCTGTGAAGCTCTAGAAATGACTTGAACCCGAGCTTATGCAAGTTCCTGAAGAAACCTGATGTCCCCTATAGGAAGAAATCCATCCTTCCTTCTTCTTCCCTTGACATCAAGACTCACCTCATTGCATTAGTAGTCAACTGTAATATCCACCAAAAGAAAAACCAAATATATATTGCAGAAATCACTGTTGTGCTAATGTACAATCTCCTACGTGATGTCAAAGTCAAATGGGCTTATTACATTCTTCACCACCTGACCTATTTTGACTTTGAGAAGAACCCACCTACCCTATCCCAACTTGATCTGTAACATCCATGACCTGGGTTATGCTTTAACCCTAGGTGTTTTGGTTAAGAAAGGTAATTATATGCTTGATATTATCTTTTGAAAAGTAATTAAGGGTAAAGAGGAACTTATATTTCAATTTTAGTCCATTTAGAACTATGATGAAAATAATGTTTTGCTTATGTTGGACTAAAGTGCAAATTACCCAAGTTGAGGGGTTAAATTGCAAATGTTACATGATAAGATATTCCTCATGTGTTGAAGAATCATGAGAATGAATATGATGTAGAGGAATGATTAGTGAAAGCCTGAGCACCAAGAAAGAGCTGATAAATCAATGCTTGTGCATTAAAACCTAGTTTTGGTGTAATGTGCAATTTAACCAAAACCCAGGGTTCAATATGCAATTTACCACTTCAATAAGGTCCCTAATATTCAAGGAATCTTGTAGAGGCAAGAAAATGATATGGGCATCTCATTTGAGTTACTTTGAAGGAGAGAGAATCTTGATATTAAAATAATCAAGATTTAAGCATAATTGAAATAATGCAAAAATAATTATATTAAATGGATTGCCCTTCAACCAAAATTTTTTTGGTTGAAATCCACATAAATTGACGTCCTTGTGCCTTGCAAAGGCAAAGGAAATATCTACGTGAGTGGAGAACCCACTCACATTAAGAAACTAAAAAGAATTATCCACTAACTTATGGATAATGATATTATAAAGGTTAAGGTGCTTTTCCCTTAATTCATGGATAATGGAAGGGAGTTAGGTAGTGATAAATATACCTTTGCATGCAAGGAACCAAGGGGGAAGAGGTGTCAACAATTTCGGAATTAAAGGATTTGCATGAGGCATTTTCTCTCTCATTGATTTTCTTATAAAAACACCCTTTACAACTCAAACCAAAGACTTTTTCGAATCCACTTCTTCTCTTTGCTTGCAAAAACGATCAAGGAAGATAGGAGCAACAGGAGGACGACCCCAACCTGTTGGTAAGCTTCTTGACCTTCGTTCATCTTGATTTCATGGTGGAAATCACAAATCAATGCATGATTTCTTCTTATTTCGATCCCATCTTCAATTCTAACCATCCCTTTTCACTCAAAAGATTGAGGAACGAACCTTGTGGTGTGAAAAAGCTTCTTCCACCATTGTTGATGTGAAGCTCCAAGCTTTGAAGCTCAATTGGAGGTGGTTTATATAACTTGAACCCCTATTCATTGTTATTGAATTTAATTTCTCAATCAATTATGTTCAATTGCTCTTCTTGCGATTCCTTTGATTAATTGATGCAATTACCATGATAATGGCAGTAGTTTTCGATGGAATAAGGCTTGATGATGATAACATCATCTTCGGCACACATTCCAACAAGAGCAAACGATTTTAAGACTTTGGTCCAAACGGTTTCACCAAACTGTTTGGAGACCAAACGGTTTGCAAACCGTTTGGAGGTTTGAATCCCAAACCGTTTAGATGGGTTGACCATTTGGATGGGTTGACCGTTTGATGTCAAGACCCTAGAAAATTTGGGATGATAATCTAATGGATCTGATTGATTAATTCAATATATGGACAATCCTCCAATTAGAAACCCTAACTGATTAAGTACTAAAATTGCAATTGTTTGACTTAATGTTTTGGGTTGATTAACCCAAACGGTCTCAAGATCGTTTGGAGGTCAACCAAGACCATTTGGAGGTCACCCCAAATGGTCTCAAGACCATTTGGAGGTCAACCAAGACCGTTTGGAGGTCATCCAAATGACCTCAAGACCGTTTGAGGTCAGGTCATATCATAACTTGATGATGATTCATTGATTGTAATTGAATTAGTTCCACAATGTTAACCATTGATGGTTCCTCAAATTCAAAACCCTAATTGATGGTTTCTTGATTATAAATCCTAGTTCAATTGGGTTCAAAACCCTAATTGATGGTCCAATTGAAGGCTGATTCAATAGCTCAATTGAAAAATGAATTGAGGAGTCAATTGATAGGCGGTTCATTGATGGAAACCTTGAATTGGTTAAGTGTTGAGAGACCTTTTTGGTCCATTCAGTTTTGAGAGGGTTGGACCAAACGGTCTTAAGATCGTTTGAGTCCAAACGGTCTCAAGACCATTTGGGTCCAAACAGTCTCAAGACCATTTAGGTCTAAACGGTCTCAAACCGTTTGGAGACCCAAGCCCATTCGGTTTCAACACATTTCTTGCTTAAACAGTTTCAAGGGAAATGTGCCCAAACGGTTTCAAACTGTTTGAATTCTGAGAGACCAAGATCGTTTAGGGTCTAAGTAACCAAAACCGTTTGAGGTTCAAAATGGTTAATCCATTTGGATATCTAATGTAATTGAAGATTTAATTGGTCAACTCAATTGGATACCTCATGTAATTGAAGGTTCAATTGATCAAATCTTATGGACACCCAATGTATTTAGATGGTTGATACCCTTCTTAGGATTAATCATTAATGCATAAGGATGCAATAATACAACACATCATGCTAACCCTAAATGCATGTTTTTGAATGAAGAGTAGGCTCAACCTAATTAAGGATTGAGTAGTGGACATCCCAGAAGAGGATGAGTGAGAGAGGTTCATACATGTAAGATAATCATGTAGCAATCAAGCCTATCACATTCAAAATAGGTGTGATATATATAATTTAGGGTATGATCCTTGATAAAGAGATTTAAGAGATCATGAAATCCTAATTGAGATAATTGATGAACTCAAACCCTAATTTAGGGCAATTCTGAGTGAAACCCTAATCTAGGAGGATAATGTGATATGAATTCAGAATAATATCATGAGTAACCCTAATTCAGGGTATTTTAATGTAAAACCCTAATTGGGATGAATAGTAAACCCGAATTGTGGGTTATTGAATATAAACCCTAATCTAGGGTGATGTGATGTGAATAGTAAGCCCTAATTCTAAATAGGGTGAAGGTGTGTGAAACTCAAATTCTGGATTATACTATATAGTGTGAAACCCTAATCTTGGACAATGAAATGATGAATCATTAGTCTTAATTGAACAAAGGGGATGAGTAACCCTGATTTAAATGAAATGGGAAACCCTAACCCTAATAAGGGAATAGTGGTGTTACTCTGGAATAGCATGGAACTGAAATATGATTGATATATCTATTATCATGTGTGCTAACCATGCATGTATCTTGAGATGATGAACATAGCCAGGTATGAGCTATGATGCTTTATTTATTGAAATTATTTATTGGGCCTTGTGTGCCATAATATGCCTTGTTGCTTAATAAGAGGTAACAAGAGAGTTAATGGGCCTCAAGTGCCAAATGAGATGCTTGTGTAACAAGTGTCATGTGTACCTTGGTCAATATGACCTGAAGGTGATGGTTACCTGAAAAAGTGGTAATAGTGCTCAATGATAAGCTAAGGGTTCGAATACCCAGAACCATATGTTTATGGCATTGAGTTTGAAATGAGGGACTGAGATCCCAACGTATTTTAAAAACTGAGAAATAATTGATGAACACAGTACATGTTTCTTTATAGCATTTATCCTAATAAGTTATGTTTGAAAACTTGACTGATGCTAAAAGAATATGATAATGTACTTAATTAAGCAAGTGAAATCTTTTCATGTAGTGCTCTGACCATAGATCCATCATCGTCAGAAGCTGGTGATGGTGAAACAAGTTTTCTTACGAGATCTCCTGAAGTTCGCATATTTTTTAATAAGTGGGGGTCAATGGGTGAAAATATCCATACGTCCAAATGGGGGAATTGATGGAAGGTAAACATTAAACCTCTCAATCCTTCATTATATGTTTCATGATGGATGTATCACAAATCTCCCGATGTTGTTAATGCCAGATCGATGGAGGTAAACATGAAATCTCTCGATTGCGAAGAGAGTACAACCACCACTATAACTCTATAGCAAAGATGGCACTATATACTGGCAAGCTATGTAACAGAGACACAAGATGTCCTGCATGTAATATCGTACTGACCAAGATGTGGGAAGTCATGGAAGCCGGCTCTTCCACTGACTTTGTATGGTACCGATTTCAATTTTGCAATGTTCGGTTGGAGTATGAGCGGTATACCTCATCTCCTCAGAGCTTAAGTATGTTTGTAAAACATAATCATCCGTGTAGCGTATTTGCATAAGATTGAAATATGAGAATCACTGATTGATGTTATATTGCTTAGCATGTCCTTGATACATAAATGTTACTTATGTTCTTTAATTCTTTATTGAATAAGAGACATGCTGCCTTGTCAAGTCATATCTGAATTACTTGAATAGGAATGTTGCTCTAATCTGCATAGATATTAATGTATCTACCATGAAAGTATATTATCCCACTGCTCAGTTTATTTCTATTCAACTGCAATAATAATGTTTTCGTCGGAGAGTTATATCTCTCGCTGGGGCAATTGTATAATTGTCTCACCTCCGTGGGATCCAACATTTTTTGGTAGACGTTGACAAAGAGGCAGAAACTCTGTAGCAGGGGAAGAGCAGCAACATTAACAATAGGGACAACAGTAATCCTACAGGTGGAAATACTGGCTGTCAAGCTATGTCAATAGAGTCCTATGTGTCATCTATGTACTCTTAGGTCCTAGGAGTTAGTAGATAGTGTTTTTATATCAATCTGAGATTTTTGGTTTGATGCTTCGAGGATTTTGTTACTTATGCTTTTTAGCAAAACATTGGTGTGTATATATATATATATATATATATATATATATATATATATTCCTCGAGAGGAGATATCATAGTGGATGTACCATGTGAACCAATATGTAAATATAATATTGTGGTTCTTGCTTAAAGAGTTTTCCTGAGAATGTATCTCTTTGTAAATAGTTTTAATTTTTAGTAATTTTTGGTAATCCACTGCTAACGATATGCTTCCAAATTTAGTTAATCTTGTTATATTAGTTAAGATTGGTTTGTACGTCACATGATCTGTGATTTGTTTGATCACCATGCTGAGAAATACCTTTTCCATGATCTTAGTTACAAAGCAAGTAGGAAAAGTGTTTACATCAATGAGACCATTATCAAGAAGTCTTTTTTATCCTACCTCCACACCCACACCTGGTGCTTCCACCTCCACCCAGGCTCCTCCACCCCCTCCTATATATGATCGTGCCTCGTTCTTTGTGTCTAATGAAACCCTTATGGGCTACATGATGTACCAAAAGGCATACAACCTGCAGGTCCAAGACCACCTCAACCAGGATCTAGTTCAAAAACATGAACTTGTCCTACACCCATCCCTACCCCACCTACCAACCCTACCCAGTTTTTGATTATGCTTCCTATGCATACCATCAGTTCTACACATCCCACTAGCCTACGACTTCCGTTTTACCCCTACCTCTGGGGGTGGACCTACCCCTACTTCCTCTCAGCCAACTGCCTCTCAGGTTCTTGCTCTTCTAGTTGAACCTACTGCTACCTTCCTTTCTATATATGATTGGATTTCTATACCCAACTATGAGCAAGACAAGGCACTACTTGAGTGTGGCATCTCATGGGTAGAGCAAAACTGCAGGTGGCTCACTCCTCGCTCTTTTGTTCTTGATGAGGACTGTAAGACCCTTGACCTGAGTTTTAGGGTAACCCTATTTTATTTTGCTTAATCATGTGCTTAGAACCTTTCTCTAATCTTTTGAGATGTAATTAGGGCTTGTGGAGAGCTAAAGTTTCAAGTTTGGGCTTGTTTGGATGATGTTTGTGTTTTATGTGCTAGTTTTGGTGTAAATTGCAATTTTACGCAAAGTAGGGAGTTGATGTGCAATTTTTCACCTCTAGAGTTATCCCTCTCTTTGTTGACATCATATAGAGGAGAGATAAAGAGGTGGGCACCTTGTTTGATCCTTGGATGAGGAGTATCACCCTAGGCGGTGATTACAATTTCTATGGGTGTTGAGTGTCTTGACCCATTTGTGTTTGGTGTTTTGTCTCGACCTAGGGTAGCAGCCTAGGTTGTCTTTGGTGGGTGTCATGGTTGAGACACCCCCTCTAGTTGTTGGAGTCACAACCAAGGAGGTATTGGGTGGTCTTGGGTCGAGATGGTGGCCCTTACAAAGGTTGTCTCGACCTAGAGTTTGTGGAGGACCCTTGTCTCGACCATGTGGTGATGATGGTTGGTGGTGTCGTGACCATGGATGATATACCAAGGGAGGGTCGCGATCACAACCATGTGGGTGACCAAGATGGTTGAAACCCAACCTAGAGTGTATCACCATGTCTTGCATGCATGGTTAAGGTGGTTGCATGCCAGTCTTTTGAGTGGACAAGTGCTCCTTTAGTACATTGAAGTGTTGACACATCATCCCTTGCATTCTCTCTCATCTTCTACATATATAACCCCTTATTTCTCCATACTTGTATCCCTTTCGTCCCTCCATCTTTTTCTTTCTCTTTTACTTATTCTTGGGGCTTGGTGGAGCAAGGAGATCTGACCTTGAACCTTTGGTGATCGACCTCTTCCTACATGTGGTGCTTGCAGTGATCCAAGCTCATCTTCAACCCTTGGTAAGTGTTTACCTTACTAGATGATGTTTCTTTGGACCTATTACCTTCATCTTCTTCATTTTTCTTGGCCATAGACCATGTTTTGACATGGTGGTCGTTCTTGAGAGTAAGCTCCTCATCACAAGGGTAATAGGCCATGTTTTGACAAGGCGACACCCAAGTGAGAGGGAGTTTCCTATCTGTTTTCCCCTCCTTTCTTTTGACTCTTCTTGGAGCCTTTTGTTTCTCTTTCCTTGGATGATCTTTGACCTTGATGCCTTCTCCTTCTTGAGGTGCTCTTGTGGCCGAGAGTGGATCTTTTAGTGGAGCTTTTTCTACCCTTGGATCGTGTGCTTGGATCTTTAATCTTAGATCCTTAGTTGTGATCTTCTTAAGGTGGGTTATATAACTCCTAACCTCCTCTATTATTGCACCCTTTATACTTGCATGTTACCATTTTCTCTATCTAAATGTTTCCTTATCATGTTAATAGATAATGGTAATCTCTAGAACTTTCTTGGTGGAGATATCTTGCTTGGCTTAGTGGAAACCCAAGACCCTAATCTACTTGCACCAATTTTTTATGGTTGATATGTTATGGAGGTTCTTCCCTATCTTTTGACCTTGATATTGACCTCATGCATGGTGGACGTGTCCATATATGTTGGAGGGAGGTTAGGTTCTATTTTGGGTACCTTGATCATGGTTTCTCCTCCCTTAAACAAGGTTATTTCTTGGTATTTTCTTGACCCATGTCTTAGGTTTTTTGGTGATCGTTTGCTTGAGCCCTTCCTTCATGGTGACCATGGTTTTATCCTTGGTTTTGGTTCTATTTTGAGACCAAGATGCCATCCCCTAGGTGTCACGGTCAAGCCACCATAGATGCTGAAGCCACGACATAGTGTCCTTTGGGTCGCAACATGTTGTTAGGTTGAGGTCGAGACATCCCTAGGTCACGGAAGTTGGGAGTGGATGGAGATCTAACTCTAGATGTCGTGGCCGCAACATGGCCCAGATGGTGTATTCACGACCTAGTGGTTGGATGGTGGTCAAGACAACCTTGGGGTTGAGACACTTCTAAATCAAGATGATGGTGGAAGGTTAGAACACTAGCCCTAGATGTCGCGGAAGCGACATGGTCTAGATGGAAGGGGTTGCGACCTATTGGTATGAGGGGTCACAATACCATAAGTGGTGTGGTTGTGACATGGATCAGGTTGGGTGATCGTGACCTAGTTGCTATGTGGTCAACACATGATGATGATGGTGGTTGAGGGGGTATGCTTGGATGCTTAATGACACTCTTTTATGAGTGATTTATAATCCATGTATAGTGTTGTTTGGAATAATGTATAATAAACTCTAATGATGTTCCTTAACCCTAATACACTCCAAGATGATGGGAGGTAGTGAATCTAGGGTTGATGGTTGAACTTAACTTTGTAAACCCTAATCAGTTAAGAAGGAACCCTAAACCTAATAATGTATAATGATCTTGCTTATTCCTCTCTCATGGAATGGTTATGATGTTATTTGGTTATCTCTCTTGTTTATGAACTTCTAACCATGCAGGTGCTATGAGCTTGATAATCATAGCTAGTGTATGCTACAGTGACTAGACATGATACATGTTATGTGAGACTTTAAGAGGCATGCTGAAACACTTGTGATACATGAATTATTAGTTGGGGGATTGATATCCCATTGCATGTGATTGTGGTATTGCTGATGTGGTGAATGACAATAATACAAGCATTATTTGGTGATAGTGTGACAAGTTCACACCCTATACATTTATATCTCCTAGAAGTGTGTTATGCACTTATCTCTGTAGAGTTTGTTATGACTTTATACGTTGTAAATTGATTGATTCTACAAGACACTTAATTGACTTAACTAATCAAGTGAAACTTAATCATGTAGTTTTTGCCTATGCCATAGATCCATCTCAGTGTCAACATTTGCTGGATGGTGAAACATGCTTTCCCTAGTGAAGTCTTGGAGTCATATATTGTTGAGTATATGCATTCACTGGATTGGTTGTGGGCCATACCCTAGCAGGAGTGCAGCTATGGGCCATAGCTCAGTGACTTTAATGCTTATGGGGTTTCATAGGATTGGCTACAGGCCATACCCTGGTAGGAGTGCGTCTGCGGGCCATAGCTCAAATTCACTAGTGTCATGACATGCACCAAGGTGTCTAGGACTTTCACTATTGACTATATATCACAAGTTGCAATTGACTGATATGTCTCTATTGTGTACTCATGTACTGACCACAAGGTTTGGTGAGGTCATGGATTCTGACTCTTCCATAGACCTTGTATGGAACCGATTTCGACTTAGTAGTGGTCGGTTGGATTTGGGTTGTACAACCCAAATCCTCGAGGCATAATAAAATACATAATAATTCATGCATTATACTTACTTAGGATCAAATACGAGAATAATTGGATGAGGCCTTGCTCACTTTTACACAATATAGTTGATAATATATATATATATATATGTGTGTGTGTGTGTGTCTATATATATGTTCTTCATATTCCTTTTGTGATGATAAAATGTTCCACAATCCATTTGTAACTTCTTACAATGTTTAGTAACACTTATATGCTTTAGACATATCATTTAGCTAGATCTGCTAATCATAGTTGTAGCCTTACTTATGTTCTTTAATTACCTTATCTATGCTAATAATAGTGTTGGTCAAGAGTTATATCTCCTACTAAGATTTGAATCTCACCCCATGGGTTCTCCACATCTTTTAGGTGGACGTACATGAGGAAGTAGGGATCGTGCAGTTGGAGTAGAGCAACAACAAGGACAATAGCTGACAAGGTTTGAAGTGCTGCTAGTCTTTTGGTGTAGAGTCCTAGAATCATCCCTGTACATTGAGGTATTTAGGATGATTTTTGGGTGTGTTTGTAGTTATGTTAATATCATGAGGTTTTTGGTATGTGTTCCTTTTGTTGTATAGTTTAGTAGATGTACATGTGTATGCATATGGAACAAATATCTCATGCAGCGGGTTGATGATAGGATCTACAATGTAAGACCCTTATGATAAGCGTTATGTGATTTAGGTTTCCTATGAGGACTCATATGCAAATGTTTTTTCATCTTGAATGATTTATGATATCAGTTTAAATTTTTAGTACTTTCTGGTAATATGCTTATTTAATGTTGTTTCTAAATTTAGTTTTGAGTCATCTCGCTTTGTGTGGTGTGGGGTGTCACAATTTGATTGGTATCAGAGATTTAGGTTTGTTGAGTCTATAGGGACCTAGGACCAGGGGTTATGTCTATTCTTGTGTCCTCCAATATGTCTTATAGTGACTTCAACTTATGCAGAAGAAGAAGAGAAGCTTTAAAATGTCTGGAGAACATGAAGAACACGCTACTGAAAGCAGTGTTGTTGCACCAAGTGGTGGTGCAACGAACCAGGCACAAGAAGATCGGGTTCCTGAGGTCCCCCAATTTGACCCATCCATGATTGAGAATCCTGCCTTTGAGTCTCTTTTTGGGCACTTCATGGCTACTATGACGCATATGACAGATAAGATGCCCACACCTCAGCCTAGGGTAGTGGTTCCCAATGTGGAATCTTTGGGTAGTGGGAAGACTTTTGAGTGGCTTCACCATGTTGGGGTAGTGGAGGATGCTAGGATGGATGATCCAGGGGATGCATATCTATGGCTAACTGAGCTTGAAAAAGCCTTCAGGATCCTTCACATCCTAGAGGCTGATAAGGTGAAACATGTAGTGTATGTTCTGAAAGGGAGTGTTGGCTATTGGTGGGCCTTAGAAGAGGAGAAGAGGCATGGTGCTAAGGTAGGTTGTGAGGAGTTTTGATGTGAGTTTGTTAGTTGGTACTTCCCTCAGACATATCTTGATGAGAAGATTAGTCAATTTGATCGGATCCAACAGGGATCCATGTCTATCAACGAGTACGAGGCTAAGTTTATGGAGCTTCTTCGGTCCTATCCTCACATTACTGCTATGGATGATGAGAGGATTCCCCATTTTGAGAAGAGGGTGAATGCTGAGTTGTCTACCCTGGAGGCTTCTTTGGAGAATCGGAAGAGGTTTGCCACATTTGTAGAGTTTTTCTGGAGGATAGAGAGATCTATGATAGAGAAGAGAGAGGTGAGTGCTAGGAAGAGGCCTGCACAGTTCCAGGGACAATTATTAGGAGGCTTTAAGAAGCTGAGATTTTCTGCATCGCCAACACCATAGAGTTTCAGTGCACAGATACAATGGCCTCTGAGTAAAGGTAGAGGTCGTAGCCTTCCACCTACTGGGGATCACAACACAACTTTAGTGTTAGTTATGGGGCCGCCCAGGTTACAACTTGACTCTAGAGCTTGCAATAAGTGTGGACAAGTAGGACATTTGAGGCGGGAGTGCCCAGTGAGAGATGATGAGGTGACCCAACAACTGAGGTACAACCAAAAAGGCTTGCAGAGGTAGCAGTTCAACAGTACAGGAGGACAAGGATGTGGCCAAGCATCACAAGATGGATCATCTACTCAGGGAAGCAGAGGACTGGGGAGGCAACATGCAACGACTATATTCTATGCCATGAGTCAGCCGGAGGCGGTGGTCAGCCTATGAGTAGTGACAAGTCAGATAGAATTATTTTATTCTGATTTGTCTTCTTCTTGCTTTGTATCTGTTTTGGTTGGCCCTGGTGCAACACACTCTTTTATCACTAATGAAGTGCTTGACAGTTGTCTTTTGCCTGTTAGTCATAGGAGAGATAGTTTATTGTTAGAAACCCCATTAGTTGGTTCTGTAGTGTTGCAGGAGGTGTATCATTCTTGTGTCCTTTCTTTCTTAGGGCACAACATTCAAGTGGATCTCATACCACTTGATATGCATGGATTCGATGTAATCCTTAGAATGGACATCTTCAAGAAGTATAGAGTGGTCTTGGATTTTGGTTCCAAGCAGGTCGCATTCATAGATGGTGATAAGATGTGGATCTTCTAGAGAGATAGGAAGATTCTTCCAATGTGTTTGGTGTCGGAGAAGCTATTGAGGCAAGGTTGTGAGGCGTTCAAGCGTTCGGTACATGTGCTGAATGCTGAGGTGAGGAGTTCTAGTATTCAGGAGGTGCCATTTTTCAGAGAGTTTGAGGACGTGTTTCTTGAGGAGTTTCCAGGTGTTCTCCCACCCCTAGAGATTGATTTTGAGATCAATCTAGTTCCAAGCACGCAATCGATAGCTTAGACACTATACAAGATGGATCCAACTGAGATGGCAGAGTTGAAGAGACAGTTGCAAGAGCTACTTGACAAAGGTTTTATCAGGTCGAGTACATTACCATGGGGTGCTCCAGTGCTATTTATGAAGAAGAAAGATGGGTCCATGATGCTGTGTATAGACTATAGACAGTTGACCAAGGTGACGATAAAGAACAAGTATCCCTTGCCAAGGATAGATGACCTATTTGATGAGTTGCGTGGCATGGCCATGTTCTCAAAGATAGACCCAAGGTCAGGATATCACCAACTAAGGATCAAGGAGGATGAGATACCTAAGTCAGCTTGTAGGATGACATATGATCACTGTGAGTTTGTTGTTATGCCGTTTGGGTTGACCAATGCACCGACAAGTTCATGTATTTGATAAATAGAGTGTTCCGACCATTTCTTGATCAATTTGTGGTGGTCTTCATAGATGACATCTTGATATATAGTTGTGACAGCCAGCAACATGAGCAACATCTTCGTGAGGTGTTGACAGTGTTGAGGCAACATCAACTTTACGCCATGTTCAACAAGTGCGAGTTCTGGCTGAAGGAGGTCACTTTTCTAGGGGTTGTTATCTCTGCCTAGGGTGTTTGTGTGGATCCCAAGAAGGTTGAGTCTGTGATAGAATGGGAGCAGCCAAAGACACTGATAGAAGTGTGTAGCTTCCTAGGATTGGCAGACTATTACAGGAGGTTCATTAAGAACTTCAGTGCTATAGCTCTACCACAGACTAAATTGATGAGGAAGGATGTGCTGTTTGTCTGGGATGACATATGTCAATGTGCTTTTTAGACGTTGAAGGAGAAGTTGACATGTGCATCAATTATGGTCTTACCTGAGCAAGGAAAATGATACATTGTCTTCTGTGATGCGTCCAACAATGGTTTGGGTTGTGTACTGATGCATGACACGAATGTAATTTATTTTGCTTCTCGACAACTTAAGAAACACGAGGAGAACTACCCAACCCATGACTTGGAGTTAGCTATTGTGGTTCATGCCTTGAAGACCTAGAGGTACTACCTTTATGGTGAGAAGTGTCAGATCTTCACAGACTACAAGAACCTGAAGTATATCTTTTCACAGTAAGAGTTGAACATGAGGCAACGATGACAGATGAAGTTAATCAAGGATAACAATTGCACGATTGTCTACCATCCAGGGAAGGTGAATGTTGTGTCAGATGCATTGAGTAGGAAATCCTCGTTGTCATATTCTGTAGAGAAGACACAATTGTGGTTCCTGATGTTGATGACCTAAGGAAGGTAGTTCTGGAGGAGGCTGACTCGTCCATGTATGCTATGCATCCAGGTAGCACCAAGATGTATCACAATCTAAAAGACATGTATTGGTGTCCTGGCTTGAAATGAGATGTAACTAAGTTTGTTGTGAGATGCGTTGTGTGTCAGTAGGTTAAGGCCGAGCACAAAAGTCTATAGGGACATTGCAACCATTGCCTATTCCATAATGGAAATGGGATCATGTGACCATAGACTTTGTTGTTGGTCTACCTAGGACAACCAAATCTCATGATTTCATTTGGGTGGCCATTTATAGGTTGACCAAGTCGGCACATTTCCTTCCTGTGAAAACAACGTATACAACTGAGAAGCTTGTTCAGATCTATGTTCATGAGATAGTGCATTTGCATGGTGTTCCAGTAACTATTGTATCTGATAGAGGTCTTCAATTCATGATTCACTTTTGGGAGTAGTTGCAGGCAACTTTGGGTATGTAGTTGAGGTTCAACACTACTTTCCACCCACATACAAATGGTCAATCTGAGAGGACTATTCAGACCTTGGAGGATTTGCTGAGAGCCTGTGTTCTTTAGTTTTTGGGCAGTTGGGACATACACCTCAGTCTGATAGAGTTTTCCTACAATAATAGTTATCAAAGAAGCATCGACATGGCACCGTATGAGGCATTGTATAGGATACGTTGTAGGTCTCCATTGTATTGGTACAAGATAGGTGAGTACCAACTTCTTGGTCCTGAGCTTGTGTAGCAGACGACAAAAAAGATCAAAGTGATTCAACAACAATTGAAGGCAACACATGACATGCATAAGTCATATGCTTATAATTGGCATAAACCTTTGGAGTTCTAAGTAGGAGGCAAAGTGTATCTAAAGGTCTCTCCTTGGAAATGTGTCCTGAGATTCGGGAAGAAGGGTAAGTTGATTCCCAGGTTTATCTGACCTTACCCTGTGGTGGCACGTGTTGGGAAGGTGGCCTATAAGTTGGAGTTGCCACCTGAGTTACATAGGTCGCATCCAGTGTTTCATGTGAGTATGTTGAGGAAGTGCCATCCCGATACCAAGTTAATGATTCAGCCTGTGGAGGTGGAGCTTGATGAGGAATCGTCATATGTGGAAGGTCTAGTATTGATCCTTGGCAGAAGAGTGAAGAAGTTGAAGAAGAAAGACATAGTTCTTGTGAAGGTTCTTTAGCATCACCATGGTGTTGAGGAAGCTACGTGGGAGCTCGAGGAAGAGATGAGGAGGAAGTACCCATCTCTTTTCTCTTAGGATTTCGGGGGCAAAATCCTTGTTAGGAGTTTATGGCTTGTAAGACCCATGACCTGAGTTTTAGGGTACCCCTATTTTTTTGGTCCTAATAATGTGCTTAGAACCTTGCTCTAATCTTTTAAGATGTAATTAGGGTTTGTGAAGAGCTTAAGTTTCAATTTTGGGCTTGTTTGGATGATGTTTGTGTTTTATGTGCTAATTTTGGTGCAAATTGCAATTTTACCCAAAGTAGGGAGTTGATGTGCAATTTGTCACCTCTAGAGTGTTCCCTCTCTTTCTTGACATCATCTAGATGTGAGAGAAATAGGTGGATGCCTTGTTTGAGCCTTGGATGAGGAGATCACCCTAGGTGGTGATTAGGGTTTCTATGGGTGTTGAGTGTCTCGACCCATGTGTGTTTGGGGTGTTGTCTCAACCTAGGGTCACGACCTAGGTTGGCTTTGGTGGGTTTCACGGTCGAGACACCCCCTCTAGGTGTTGGGGTTGTGACCAAGGAGGTCTAGGGAAGTCTTAGGTCGAGATGGTGGTCCTTACATAGGTTGTCTCGGCCTAGAGTTCGTGGAGGACCCTTGTCTCGATCATGTGGTGATGATGGTTGGAGGTGTTGCAACCATGGATGGTACACCAAGGGAGGGTCACAAACACAACCATGTGGGTGACCAAGATGGTTGAAACCTAACTTAGGGTGTATCATCATGTCTTGCATGCATTGTTAAGGTGGTTGTATGTGGGTCCATGTTGGTCTTTTGAGTGGACACGTGTTCCTTTGGTACCTTGGAGTGTTGACACAACATCCCTTGCCTTCTCTCTCATGTTCCACCTATATAACCCCTTATTTATCCATTCTTGTATCCCTTTCAATCCTCCATCTTTTCCCTTATCCTTTACTTGTTCTTGGAGCTTGGTGGAGAAAGGAGATCTGACCTTGAAGCTTTGGTGATCGACCTCTTCTTGCATGTGGTGCTTATGGTGACCCAAGCTCATATTCAACCTTGGGTAAGTGTTTACCTTCCTAAATGATGTTTCTTTTGACCTCTTACTTCCATCTTCTTCCTTTCTTTAGAGTAAGCTCTTCATCACAAGGGTAACATGTCATGTTTTGACAAGGTGACACCCAAGTGAAAGGGAGTTTCTTCTCTCTTTTCCCCCTTCTTTCTTTTGGCTTGGCGTGGAGATTTTGTTTCTCTTTTCTTGGATGATCTTTGACAGTGGGGAGTGGATGGAGATCTAACCCTAGATGTCACAATCACAACATGGCCTAGGTGGTGTTGTCGCGACCTAGTGGTTGGATGGTGGTCGAGACAGCCTTGAGGTCGAGACACTTCTAAGTGAAGATGATGGTGGAAGGTTAGAACCCTAACCCTAGATGTCACGGGTGTGGAATGGTCTAGATGGAAGGGGTCAAAACCTATTGGTATGAGGGGTCACAACACCATAAGTGTCACGGTATCGACATGGATCATGTTAGGTTATTGTAACCTTGTTTCTATGTAGTCAACACATGATGATGGTGGTGGTTAAGAGGGTATGCTTGGATGGTTAATGATACACTTGTATGAGTGATACATAAGATACATAAGCCATGTATAGTGTTGTTTGTAATAATGTATAATAAACTCTAATGATGTTACTTAACCCTAATATAATCCAAGATGATGGGAGGTAGTGAATCTAGGGTTGATGCTTGAACCTAACTTTATAAACCCTAAGCGGTTAAGAAGGAACCCTAAACCTAATAATGTACAATGATCTTGTTTATTCCTCTCTAATGGAATGACTATGACGTTATGTGGTTATCTCTCTTTTTTATGAACTTTTAACCATGCAAGTGCTACGAGCTTGATAATCATAGCTAGTGTATTCTATGGTGACTAGACATGATACAGGTTGTATGAGCCTTCAAGTGGCATGCTGAAACACTTGTGATACAAGACTTATTAGTTGAGGGATTGATATCCCATAGCATGTGATTTTGGTATTGATGATGTGGTGAATGACAAAAATACAAGCATCTTGTGGTGATAGTGTGACAAGTTCACACCCTATACATTTATATCTTATGGATGTGTGTTATGCCCTTATCTGTGTAGAGTTTGTTATGACTTTATACGTTGTAACTTGGTTGATGATAAAGGACACTTAATTGACTTAACTAATTAAGTGGAACTTAATCATGTAGTTTTCCTAATGCCATAGATCCATCTTAGTGTCAACACTTGCTTGATGGTGAAATAGGATTTCCCTAGTGAAGGCCTGGAGTCATATACTGTTGAGTATTTGCATTCAAAAGATTGGATGTGGGCCATACCCTGGCAGGAGTGCGGTTGCGGGCCGTATCTCAATGACTTTGATGCTTATGAGGTTTCATAGGATTGACTGTGGGCCATACACTGGCAGGAGTGAGGTTGCAGGCCGTAGCTCAGTTTCACTAGCACCATGACCTATACCAAGGTGGGCTAGGACTTTCATTGTTAACTATATGTCACAGGTTGCAGTTGATTGGTATGTATCTACTATGTACTCATGTACTGACCGTGAGGTTTGGTAAGGTTGTGGATTTCAGCTCTTTCATAGACCTTATATGGCACCAATTTCGATTTAGTAGTGTTCGGTTGGATTTGGGTGGTACAACTCAAATCCTTAGGGCATAATAAAATACATAATCAACCGTGTAGTATACTTAGGATCAAATATGAGAACATTGGATGAGGCCTTGCTTGCTTTTTCACAATATAGTTGGTAATATATATATATATATATATATATATATATATATATATATATATATATATATATATATATATATATATGTGTGTGTGTGTGTGTGTGTGTGTGTGTGTGTGTGTGTGTGTGTGTGTTCTTCATATTCCTTTTATGATGATAAGATGTTCCACAATCCATTTGTAACTACTTACACTGTGTAGTAATAATTATCTACTTCAGACATATCATTCAGCTAGATCTGCTTATCATAGTTGTAACCTTACTTCTGTTCTTTAATTACCTTATCTGTGCTAATAATAGTGTCGGTGGAGAGTTATATCTCCCACTGAGATTTGGATCTCACCCTGTGGGTTCTCCACATCTTATAGGTGGACGTACACGAGGAAGTAGGGATCGTGCAGCTGGAGTAGAGCATCGGAAAGAAGGATAGTAGCTGATAAGGTTGAAAGTGTTGCTAGTCTTTTGGTGTAGAGTCCTAGAGTCTTCCCTGTACACTCAGGTCTTTGGGACGGTTGTTGGGTGTGTTTGTATTTATGGTAATATCACGAGGTTTTTGGCATGTGTTCCTTTTGCTGTATAGTTTAGTAGATGTACATGTATATGCATATGGAACGAATATCTCATGTAGCAAGTTGATGACATGATCTATAATGTAAGGGTCTTATGATAAGCATTATGTGATTTAGGTGTCATGTGAGGACTCATATGTAAAGGTTTTTGCAGCTTGGGTGCTTTATGATATCAGTTTTAATTTTTAGAGTTAAGATTTGGACAAGCTCATGCCCGTCATGCGAGCCTTCACGCGCGTCCAAACCAGCCCCCAAACTGCCACCACGTGGTAGATGGTGATTGGGTGGTTTTTTTGAAATTATGCAATAGGCAAATAAATTTGTTTTGCTTATAACTTTTGAACCGTAATGAATTTTTAATGAAACAAAAACCATTGGTTTCGTTACAAAAAATGCAATCGAACAAGCCTAATATTGACATATTTTTGAGAAAAAAATATAAAAAAATGATATATAGGTTAATTGACAACCAACTATGGTGCCCATAAATGGTTATTAACACCCAAAAATGTTTAGTTGACACCCAAAATGTTTCATTGATACCCAGAAGTATAAAGATGACACCCAAATAAGGTATTGACAATCAAAACAACTATTTAACCATTTTTGGGCACTATTTATCCATTTCTGGATGCTATGGCGCCCATAAATGGTTATTGACACACAAAATCGGTTAATTGACACCCAAAATGATGCATTGATACCCAAAAGTATAAAGATGGTGCCCAAATAAGGTAATTGATGCCCAAAATGGTTCATTGACACCCATAAGTTTAGAATGACGCCCAAATAAGGCATTTTTGGATGCTATGGCGCCCATAAATGGTTATTGACACCTAAAAATGGTTAATTGACACCCAAAATGGTTCATTGACACCCAAAAGTATAAAGATGACGCCCACATAAGGTAATTGATGCCCAAAATGGTTCATTAACACCCAAAAGTTTAAAATAACACCCAAATAAGGTATCGACAACCAAAACAACATAACGACACCCAAATAGGTCTGTTTGACACCTAAGAACCACTTAATGGTGCCCAAAATGGTTCATTGACATCTAGAATTATAACGACGCCCACCCAAAATGGTTAATTGACGTCCAAAACAGTTCATTGACACCCAAAAGTATAAAAATGCTCCCAAATAGGCTTGTTTGACACCTAAGAACAATTTCATGGTGCCCAAATATAGTTGTACACATCAAATAGGGTATAAGGGCACTTCACACGCAATAATAACTTATTGGTGCCCATAAATGGCTAATGACACCCAAAGATGGTTAATTGACACCCAAAATAGTTCATTGGCATCTAGAATAACCTATTCATATCATTTATATATTTTTTGTCAAAAATATATCAATATTAATCTTGTTGGAATGCCTTTTTCATAACGAATCTAATGGTTTTTGTTTCGTCAAAAATATCATCACGGTTTAAAAGTTATAAGCAAAACAAATTTATTTATCAATTACACAACCTCCACCTACCCATCCAATTAAAACCCGCCACGTCACCTCCAATACTCCCCAGAAAAACTACCTAGCAAAAGGCAAAAGCATCCATCCAAAAAGGAAAAACTTCTCAACTTTTCCAAAACCATTTCTCTCCTGTGCTTGACCATCGCGTGATCCGGTTTGCGCGTGACCGGATCATTTTTGTAATTTTTAGTACTTTCTGGTAATCTGCTTGCTTAATGTTGTTTCCACACTTAGTTTTGAGTAATATCGCTTGTGTGGCACGGGGCGTCACAAGGACACTAAGATGGATGATGAGGAGGATGATTATGAAGCTAGTGGCGATGAGGATGAAGGTGATGAGGATGGTGATGATATCTCTAGTGATGATGGAGATGATGGCGAGGCTACACCTTCTACCACTGTTGCACCTTCAGATGGAGATGAAGACTACCAGTCATATGGCAAAGATGAGGACCTTTTCCTAGATGCATTACATGATTATTTCTTAGTCTATGGGTGCTCATATTTATATCTTTTCATAGACTATCATGTACTGAACATTTGGGCATTGTATTTGAGGCATACTATTTTCATATCTCGTTGTCATTTTTCTATTTTGTAGTTTTCATCTATAGAGGGCATATCTATTGTTGTAATCTAATCTTGTGTACCTTAACTCTATGCTTGGCTACATCTTATGAGTTTTGGTTATGTGCTTCCATATGTTGATTATGACTCTAGTATGCTTATCTGATTTTTCGATTGGTGCTTGCTATGGTGGTTGCTTGTGTAGTTTGTGCTTGTGGATAAGACATGTGTTATATCTCTTCTACCCCATTGCCTTTTTGATATGTCAAAGGGGGGAGAAGTGAGCTCAGTACATATTGAATGGTGATCCTTTTCTAGTTAATTCTCTGAAATATAATGTGACTTGTAAGAGGAATCAATACTATATATGTGCTATTGTTGCTTTTTACAGAAACTAACCATACAGGAAAAGGTAAGCATGAATTTGAGGGGGAACAACTGTTATTTTTTTTTGATGTATCCCCTTACAATCTACAAGGTAAAAGTTTAATTTCCAAGTCCTTTTCAATATGTTCAGGAATGGTTTTTCATTGTTAAAAGGGGGAGAATGTTGACTTAACAATTATATATTGTCCATATTTTGATAATGGCTTAACCATTCCATTCATATGTATCTAATATGTCTATTTGAGATTGATTTCAGGTCTTAGGTATATGAAAATGATGAATTCAATTAAGCCCTAGCTTGATCCAATATAAGCCAAAGTCAATGCAAATGCACTTTTGTGGAAATAGTCCTAAACGACTTAGAATTTTTCTGTAATCATTTGTATTGATATTATGACTTGTAATTAAGATGAGAAAATATTAGGAGAACTTAATTTGAATGTTTAATCACTTTTATGATATTTTCCAAATATGCATCACATGTTGTTTGATCAGTCGAGTTTACCGACGCCTAGAATGGGTCTTGGAAAATGGCAGGTTCAGCCGAGTTTACATCAGGATAAACTCCACCGACACCTTGCAAATGCAAGCTGATTTTAAGCCATCAGTCGAGTTTCATCTAGGATAAACTCGACCAACAACTCAAAGTTAACTTGTCGCATAGTGCAATCGACCAAGTTACCTTTATAAAAACTCGACAGACTACACTATATGGACTGTGCAAAAAAGGGTTTCTAACTATTGGAGTGTTGCAAACATAAAAAATAAACCTGTTGCAACACCCCAAACGACTAGGATTTATTCCCAAGTGCTTTTAGTGGCTGATGGACATCCCCAACTATAAATAGGGACCCTTGGTCTTCATCCCAAGTTTGCCTCTCATGCTCCTAGCTATGGTTGAGTAACTTTATCCACATAGATCCCCTTTCCCTCTCTTTCTTACTAATCAAAACGTCCATATGAGTGAGATAGTTTATTGTGAGAGAGCTACTTCATTGTAATCCTTGTGAAACTCTCAATCTTCTCTTTCCCCAACCCTTTTCTTCATGCAAAGTTGGTGAAAGATTTTCCAAGTTGAAGGAGAAGGTGAACGTTGAAGGTCCTTGAGAAGAGTGGGTAATTCCTTCAAGGCAGAAGTCTTGTTTCAAGAAGGGAAGCTCCTTGGTGAAGGTGTCCAGCTCCTTACAAAAGTGGGTAAGCCCTTGTAGAGGTTGAAGACTCTTGTTGGAAGTATAGGTAAGACCTTGTAAGGTTTATTGGCTCCATTTGGTCCTTAAAAAGGAAGGATAGGTATCCTTTCCCTACAAAAGGAAGGTCTTATGGTATGTCCTTGCCCTACTAAAGGAAAATCTTATTATATGTCTTATAATGGAATATAAGTATGCAATGGTTGCAAATTCCTAGGGCTTGACCTCTCTAGGTATTGGATTGACTTTCTCCTTGTTTGGAGATTGGAACCACTCTACATAGCTTGTTCTTGATCTCATTCAATCTATCTCATTCTTGCTATGTATGCTTAGTTGCACATCAAATTCCATATTTACAAGTATATCTCTTGAAGTAACCTGAAGGTCTAATGAATTTTTGTTTAAGTGCTGTTTAGCTCTGTTCAGCCCCCTCTAGAGCTGTTTTGATCCAACAAGTCCATGGATCATGAAGTTCAAAGCTCAAGGTGTAAGAAAAGTCCCTAGCACAGTTGTGGTGACACGAAGCGACTGTGCTAGACAAGAAAAAATAGCAGTAGAATCATAGGCTCGACAAGGCTAGAGAAACCTCGACAACACAGCCGTGCTAGCCAACACGGTCATGCCAAGAAGACCCCAAGATGATCATTCCATCCAGAATGATTGTGTTGTCCAGGAGCAAAATAGGTATTCCAAGGAGAATGACCAAGTCTCCAACTCGCCCACCATGGTCATGCGACCCAACACTCATGTTCTACCTAGCCCCCACCAATGCCATGGTGCCCAACATGGCCATGTTACCAGCCTCCATTTCATCCATTTTCACTGCAACCTTGCCTCCACCTAGCATGGCCGTTCCCTCATAGCATGATTGTTCTACCTCCTATCCACCACGCATGTGCTTACCAACACGACGGTGCTGCCGCCCAAAACCCTACATTTTTCTACATTGTTCTATCCAAAATGCCTCCACTTAACCCAATACTTCCCTACCACCTATATATACATAGGTAGTGGCTGTAGCATGAGGATACAACCCCTACCATTCATACCTACCTTTATTGGTGCATTTAATAGCTCTCACCTACTCCCATCAACCTCCACTTCATTTCCACCTTCCTTCACCTCAAAATCATAATTTTCCATCCATTGAGGGAGAAGGACGTGCTCTTGCTACTGGAGGTGAACAAGAAGAAGAAGATTTTCCATGAGCACCATCATCTTTCTCTCTTCTTCTACCTCCTCTTTTACTCTTTTTGCACTATGAGTAGCTAAGCCCTTTATGGTGGGATGTTTGGGGTTAAACTGATACTTTTATACCATGTTGGGGGATGTAATTTGTAAACTCTATGATTGGATTCTATGATGATTGCTTTCTACTTCTATCTTATTTCCCATGTTTCTTCTTGTGGTCTGTGCTTGAAAACATGAATTACTTGTTTTTTTATGCTTGAAACCACCTAAGTCTAGGAGAAGATGGCATATGTGAGACTTTCTTGGGATTTGCTCCTAGGTCAAACTAGTGGATCCCTAACGAGCACCCCATATTCCCACACATATATCCCTTCTCTTACTCATAGGTTTGAGATCTAAGTATCTAGTGTAGGAGTGTTTAGTGTAATTGCCTAGGAGTTTTCTAAAATGTAGATGGTGAATAATGTGAGGTGAAACGCCCTACCTATACTCCCCATTTCTACCTTTGGCACCCAATTACACTAGCATTATCACCCTAGAAACTTGGATTAGTCAAATATAATTGAAATCCCACCTAAACCTTGGTCTAACTGAGCCTCGTAAGTCTAGATAGGGTGTAGTTCCCCTTCACACACTTTATTCTATCCATGGACAACCAATAGTCTGAGGTAATTCCATTGCATTTGACTAATTGTTTTGTTTAGAATTCTAGAATGAATGGTTAGGCTTTGTATGGTATGTTCCCCCAACTAATATCTTAATATCACTCCCCCAAATTGCCCACCACTCCTTAACTTGCATTTAAACCGCAGTTGCTCTCTTTGTTAGTTCATGCTAGTTTACTCAATTGCTTTAGTTTCTTTGTTAGTCAATTGCCCTATTTTGGATAGTCATGTCTTGATAGAATAGTTAATGCTCTTTTGCACTTGATAGTGACAATCTTTCTAGTTTGTGATAATCTAGGTCATTAATTGCTTTCGTATCTAACTTGCTTAGCTAGTGTAATTTAATCTTAGTCTCTTGCTCTTGTTTACTTAGTTGTCTTTCTTTGTTAAGTAGGATTAACTTGTTTAGGGTTAATTTAGGGTTTCTCTTGTTTTGTCTCCTTTCTTGCTTTCTTGCATGAACCTTAGTGTAACCTAACCAAAAACAAATTTAAACCCTAAAAACCCTAACTATGCTGTAGGAACATAGCTTAATCTAACTTATCTCATGTGCACCCTCTCTCCCTATGGATCGACCCCTCACTCGTCACTCATCTACACTACAATACAATCACGTGCGCTTGCAGGTGATATATTACGGTCTATGTGATTGTGTTAGTATAGGGACCATTATGAAGTTGAAAGACCCAAAGTGTGTTTCACATGCCTAAGGTTGCACTAGTCATAGCTCAATTGTTTAGAGTGCGACCCTAGGTAGAAACACATCATATTCAATGAGAAAGTTTCCCTTTTTGACAAAATGTTACTTCTCAAGTTGCTCTTCGAGAACTCATAATTTTCTTTGAGTTCTTACATGCAAATGATAGTGTGTCGTCTGAATCAAATGATGTACTATGTACTCTACACATCAACATGCACATTATCAGTATGCAGGCCGTGTGGAAGACTCTTCTCTATCCACTGTTAATATTGTGCCATCAAGTCCTACTGTGCAAGGTACAAATGCTAATCACAATACTACAAATGATATCTGTGACATTAGAAATCCCAATATATCTGATAGTTCTTCTTTCTCAGATGTATCTATTACAGATCCTAACCCCTCTCATAATGATGGACTTGCTCTCTCAACGAGTGAACAAACACCCTTACATAACTCAAGTTCTACAGAGTATATTCATAGTACTTCTTCATAAGGTGCTGAGGATGGAAAATTACAAGACAATCTCACCCTTGCTACTTCCCGTAATTGTAAAATACAACATAATAGTCATTACATGGTTACATGAGAAAAGGCTGACATTATCAAACCTAACCCAAAATATGCTATGGTCTTTCGTGTCTCAAAAGTTCTACCACCTAGTCCTAAGTCTATTAGAGGTGTTATTAATGATCCTGGTTGGTTGGATGCCATGGTAGCTAAACTGCAGGCTCTTGAAACTAATAACACCTGGAGTCTTGTGCCCCGACCTCCTGATGTAAATGTTATTGTATGTAATTGGGTCTATAAGACCAAGATTAAAGCTGATGGGTCTCTAGACAGACTGAAAGCTCGCTTAGTTGTGAAGAGTTTCAGCCAAAAAGAAGGTCTTAATTATCTTGAAACCTTCAGTCCAGGGTCTCAACCCACCCCAAGTTTGCTGGGGGGGGGGTATTGGATAACATAGATGAATCACATATATGAATGTGCTATATTGCTTAATTAAGTTAGGCATGGTGGTATGATAACGTAATTTCATTAAAGTCTATGGGCCTTAGTCTAGTTGCCACAAGCCCTAATTTGTATATATGGACTTTGAGTCCGGACTATTCGATTGACGAAAGATTTTCCACCTCATTCTGTTTTCAAATTTCCCGAATTCCTCGTTGTCTTCTCCGCTTTGTGTCTCCTTCATCTCCAAGCAATCCCTTCTCCTCCTCTTCTCAATTCTAGGGTTTCATCTCGATTCAACTTTCTGTATTCATCGATGATATCAATTGAAGAATGTATATTGAGTATTTTCTAACACGCCGTTGGGTGTAGGTTTCCCAACTCTCTTGCTAGAATGTACAACAGATTATATAATTGTAAGGAAACAATATTTGATTGTCACAATAGTATGGGTAACCCCTTAATAAACCACCTCATCGTTAGGAAGTGGTACATACAAATCACCCATACAATATTGCGTTAAGCAAAGTCAAACCAACCTTGACCCACAAACTTCGCAAATGAATGGTCGGTATACATAAACAGAAATCCTTGCCGTATCTTTTTGAACAGTAAGAATAAAAGAACCAGTTATACACTACTTGTTCCACAAGGACAACTTGTTTATCATTTTTTCTCGTATTGTGTTACACCAAATGGATATCGTTATGATGACTAGTTATCCTTTGTGTGAATAAATAACCTTAGCAGCAACAAACATATCTTGCTCGCCTTATAAAATCTTTTACATAAATTCTCTTAGTTTAGAACTATTGGAATTAATGTTGACTAGTTAAGCATGGCAATAAATTGAATCACCAACAGGTAATTAACATCTTAGATTCGCATCGACTGGAGAAAAACGGAAAACAACTCAAGATTATAGCTCTCTAGCTCTGATTCTTGTTAAGGAGTGGCAAGTGGTAATAGCTTCCTCCAGCTACTTGAAAACACTTATCTAAAAGGTCCTCACAACCATGCCCGCCATCCTCACCATATAGAATTGTCAGATATTTCTGATGATCCTTTGGGGAAGAAGCATGTGGTGGTTGTAACAGACGGCATCCAAATCATGATACTTATTTTCTGGGCAAAAAGAGCATCAGTAGTTGAAAATTGATTTTGGAACTTATTTCCCTTGCGCCTTGTGAAAACAGGCTGTAGTTGGCATGTTAAGTTTACTTGCACAAAAGTCCCCATATAGGCTGATGAAAAGGCTTTCTGATACTGTATGAAAAGGCTTTCTGATACTGTATGCTTTGCTCGTTATGCGAAGTGCCATTTTTGACGTGGGAAAAATACGATGTATGCAACTGTTTTGCTGTCTGTTTGCTCATAAACCTATCAAGAAATGATTGAGATCATTGGTTGGCTGCACACAGTTGCAGAGAACAAAAAGAGTGTGGGAGTTGCTTTCCATAGCCCCGTTCGAATGGGATTGTATCGCACTTGTTGGCTGTATCTAAAAATAGTAACTACATAAAAAAAGAGCAACTAGAAGGATGTGTGCGAGGCAATCATAAAGATTTCCCCCAATGCTACTATCAATGTTATCCAATAAAATTCTGGTTCACGGTTTCATGGCAGTTCAACGATTTGGGTGAGGAGCGGGGAGGGTTTGAAGGTGCCATACCGGCTGCTGTCTCACCTTAAAATAACACATCACATGATGCCTCTTCTCCAACCCTTTGCCGTTGTCCTGTTGTGGTGATATCAAGTGATCCTTATCCATTCTCTCATGTAGCCACACCTTATCCTCATGGTGTTTAAATCGGAGTCACATGCGGTCTCCTCGCTCCATTTACTTATGTTAAAAAAGAGTGATTTGTCCTTGGTAAACATGTGGTCTTCAAGAAAAGCAGGTCGCCGTCGTACAATCAAGTAAAAATGTCATCACAAGTTTATAAGCACATTGATCCGTCTTAAAATTTGTTACACTCTTCCATAGCTATGACAAAAATGATCGTCTATGAGTAGGTCTCGGAAACACATGAGCTTTTCATCTCCGCCCTTGGTACTACTCCTTTACGGATTTTTTTTCTTAGCTAACAAGGATAACAAGCCGACACAACTTTCTTACCTTAAGTTTTTCTGTTGTTTTAGTCTCTCCGTCTAGTTTTTCGTGAAGACTTTTGTCTTCTTTTCCTTCCGCCCCCTCCTCTCCGTCTGGCCTAAATCGAATGGAAAGCAAGTGAATGTACTGGTCCATAATGCTTAAATTTAGTTGAACACCATAAAGTATTATATATTCCTGGCTTCCTGCATCACGATATACAGAGTACTATATCCTGGATTTATCTCATCATAAATTAAACGGTCAGGTTTGATACTGTGTATGACATCTCAGTATTATAATCAGCAATTCCTATCAAGATATAACTACCTACTTAATGTTCCGTTGAGTAGTTAAAAGCACATGATTGCCACCTGCCTGTGTGGGACATGAGCATGGTTATGAAGATTCGCGGTGTTCACCTAGGGTGCAATGCATTGTGCTCGGCTTTAATGAGGGCGGATCTCGGTGATATAAAAACAGAGAGCATCGGATATGACTCTGAATGAGTATATTTGGATCCAGCAATGGCTTTTGCAGATTAAACAAAGTAATAAGTATCATTTCAGGAGCAAGCGAGGAGTTATCTGTCAACAAGTGAATCCATTGTGGACGAATAAAAAAAACGGCCTACGCAATCAAGCAGGAGCAAGCACACTTCAACCTGGAAAGATCTCCTTGATGTGAGAAGAGATAAACCGTTGAATAGAAGACTTCACTACTTCAGCATAAATATTGCTGTTGTCCCCAGAATCATCAGAAGCAATTTTGATAACAAAACATTCTATTATGATAACAAAACATTCTATTATGATAAGTAAAACCATAGTCATGACATGGTCGATGTTCCAGCCTAATATTGACTGCCTCTCCAACATATTTACTAAATCCGTTCATGACAATGTTTTGTCTGGCACATGCACACAATCGATGGCACTGCTAGTGCTGGATGCCTGAAATGGGCACATGATCATGTCAATGCTGTAGCTATGGACCTCCGCATTTTGTTGGACCGCCGTGGATCCTTGCATGACTTTTGCACCAAATTTGTGAGGACTAGGTGTTAGATACGTGATTACTTGGTTACGTGAGTACAGTAGCTGCTATTAACGTAGCAGCTGGTTGCTGTAGTGCATTTAATGTAATAATCACTTATTTAGCATGGGTTAAGCCCAATGTAGTGCAACAAGTACATGTGAGAATGTTGTGTTGTTTCTAGTGCAAATGACAAAAAAGTTTTATCCCATATTGCTCACTCTTAGAACTTTTGTGGTCCTCATATGTAAGATCACATGGGGCACTAGTGTCCAAAGGAGTCCTAGGAGGGAGGTATGCTCACCTCCTTGGTGGGTGGGGTTACCACATCACAACGCATGCACGCGCGCGCCACGCCTGGCCAGGTCGGGCTCGGGCTCAGGCTCGGGCTCGGGCTTGTGGAGAATGTCTTCCGTCTTCCGTATTGTGTACAAGAGCAACCGAGTGTTTGCATCTTACTGGGAATAGGATTAAGGACGTGCGTGGCTATATATACACATCCGGTCATTAGGGTTAAACACACCGAAAACAGTCTTCTGTCGCCGTGTGTTTTGTGAGCCCTAAACCTGAGTGCGAGAGCTTGTCGTCAAGACGCAACTGTCAGGCGGTGGTTCCTACAATTGCTGTGCTGCACTGGTAGCAGTGCGACGTGATTACGTCGAGCGCGAGCGAGACGTGCAAGTTCCAGGTTCGTGCCGGATCGTGTCTGGGAGCAACCGAGTGTTTGCATCTTACTGGGAATAGGATTAAGGACGTGCGTGGCTATATATACACATCCGGTCATTAGGGTTAAACACACCGAAAACAGTCTTCTGTCGCCGTGTGTTTTGTGAGCCCTAAACCTGAGTGCGAGAGCTTGTCGTCAAGACGCAACTGTCAGGCGGTGGTTCCTACAATTGCTGTGCTGCACTGGTAGCAGTGCGACGTGATTACGTCGAGCGCGAGCGAGACGTGCAAGTTCCAGGTTCGTGCCGGATCGTGTCTGGGAGAACGGCTTCGTTTGTTCTTCGATTCTTACTTTGGATCTGCCTGCACTGTTAATTATTTTTGCACCTGTCGCTGTTGCATGAACGACGATAACCAATATTAACAACAATCTTAAAGAAATCACATTTCTGTCGTTAATTAACAATGGCCGGTCAGGGTGATTCGGGATGTAAAATTGATACAACCAATATGCCTGAAAAGTTTACTGGTACGAACTTTGCCCGTTGGCAGAGTCGTATGGAAATTTGGCTGAATATTGCGGGTTATGATCACTATTTAATTGAAACTGAACCTCTGTCTGATGAAACAATTCCTGATAATGCAAACATTATTGCTAATTGGAAGAAGGGTGATAAAACGTGCCGCGGTTTGATTCTGTTTGGTTTAAATAATAAACTATATGATTCTTACTCAAAGCTGCCAGTCACTACGTCCAAGGTTTTATGGGAATTGTTAATTAAGAATTTTAGCACTGAAAATCAGGGTGTTGAAAAATATTGTGTGTCTAAATTTCTTAAGTTTCAGATGGTTGAGGGTAAGTCAGTTTCTGATCAAACACACGATCTACAACTCCTAGTTCATGAACTCTCAGATGCCAAGATGGTGTTGCCTGAGAAATTTGTTGTTATGTCTATCATAGAAAAATTCCCTAAGTCATGGGAGTCGTTTGGTATGTCTCTGAAGCATCGCAAAGGGACACACACCATGGATGAATTAATGATGGATATTAATATACAAGAAGAACACTTAAAGGAGAAAGGGGTCAAGGTGCCTATTGATGCTAATCCAACTGTTAATCTTACTTCTACGAAAAACACCAAAGATAAGAAATCTATGAATGCACATAAACCCAAGGCAAAGATCCAAAAGAAACCGAAGAACAAACCTTGTTGGACTTGTGGATAGGTTGGCCACTGGAACAAGGATTGTCCTACTAAGAAGGTAAAGAAAGCTACCGCATCTGGAACTGAGGAGGCTGTGGTCAACACGATGACTGCATCCTTGAACCTCAATGATGGGTACGTGTCTATTAAACCTGAAATTCTTTCTATATTTGAACCACTTTATTGGATAATTGACACTGGGGCTAATGTACATGTGTGTGATGATAAATCCCTGTTTGTGTCTTATCAGGCCTCTCGAGGTCGGTCCGTGACTTTGGGCGATTCCAGCTCTGCAGAAGTCAAAGGCGAAGGACGGGTGGACTTGAAGTTCCCTTCGGGGAAGGTTTTGACTCTTAACAGGGTCAGACATATTCCAACCATTCAACGCAATATCCTTAGTGACGTCATATTAGTTAGAGAAGGTTATAGAGTAGACTGTAAATGTAATAAGACTATTATTACACGCCTTCGTGATTCTTTGTTTTTTTGGCAAGGGGTACTTATGTGATGTGGAGAACTTGTTTAAGATTCATGTTGAACATGTTTCAAATTCCGTTTTAAATTTGAATGATGATAGTTCTGTTTGCATGAATCTTGTTTCATTCGATGTATGGCATTCACGTTTGGGACATGTTAATATTGCCTCAATGAAGCGTATGATGAATCTAGATTTGATCCCTAAATATGAAGTTAGCAACAATAAATGTGAAATCTGTGTACAAGCTAAATTGCTTAGGAAGCCTTTTCATTATGTGAATAGGAATTCGGAAATTTTGGATTTAGTTCATACAGATATCTTTGAATTTAATGGTGTTGCTACGAGAGATCAAAAATGTTATTTTATAACGTTTATTGACGATGCGAGTAGATACTGTTATGCCTATTTACTTAGAAGTAAAGATGAGGCATTGGATAAATTTCAAATTTATAATAAAGAAGCTAAAACTCAAACCGGTAAAGTACTTAAGCGATTAAGGTCTGATAGGGGAGGAGAGTATACCTCGAATTTGTTTTTGGAATTTTGCCAATTACATGGTATAGTTCATGAGGTAACTGCTCCTTATTCACCACAATCAAATGGAATAGCTGAACGTAAGAACTGAACCTTAATAGATATGGTAAATACCTTACTCCAAACATCTGGATTACCCTACTTCATGTGGGGGGAAGCTTTGAATACGGCTTGCCATATTCTGAATAGAGTTCCCCATAAACATTCAGAGAGTAGTCTGTTTGAGTTGTGGAGAGGAAGGAAACCGAGTCTTAAATATCTTCGAGTGTGGGGGTGCCTTGCAAAGGTACTTGTCCCTGAATACAAAAGGAAGAAATTAGGACCGAAAACGGTTGATGCCATATTCTTAGGTTATGTAGAGACAAGTTATGCTTATAGATTCCTGATTGTAAAATCAGATATCTCTGGCATTGAGGTCAATACAATTGTGGAATTACGTGATGCAACATTCTTTGAGGATGTGTTTCCTATGAAAACTGGTGTGCCCAATGAAGTTTCTCAAGAAGATTCATTTACCACAGGTTCCATTCCCGAGCACGTGGAAAGGATGACAAATGTGGGGGGTGACTCAGAACATGCTATTTCTGAATCTGATGATTCTGAAGAAATAGTTGAACCAAGGAGAAGTAAATAACCTAGGACATCCAAAGACTTTGGAAGTGAGTTTCTTACTTACAATGTTGAGGATGATCCTGTTACTTTCAAAAAAGCTATGGAATCTCCAGAAGCTATGTTTTGGAAAGAAGCCGTTAATGATGAAATCCAATCAATTCTCTCGAATGGAACTTGGGAATTGGTAGATTTGCCTCCTGGTTGTTCTGCAGTTGGTTGCAAATGGATTTTTAAGAAGAAACTTAATGCAGACGGGACAATCAATAAGTATAAGGCTAGGTTAGTTGCTAAGGGTTACACACAAAGGGAAGGAATAGATTATTTTGATACCTATTCACATGTTTTCCGTATGACCACAATCTGAGTGCTTATAGCATTGGCTTCCATTTATAATCTCTATATGGATGTGAAGACCGCGTTCTTACACGGTGATCTTCAAGAAGAGATATATATGGAACAATCTGAGGGATTTGTGGGTGTTGGGAATGAGTCCGAAGTGTGTAAACTTGTTAAGTCGTTATATGGCTTGAAACAAGCCCCTAAACAATGGCATGAGAAGTTTGATTATGTGATATCATCGTTTGGCTTTATTTCTAATGAATTTGATAAGTGTCTTTACTGCAAGATTGTCAATAGTGGATTCATTTTGTTATGCTTATACGTCGATGATATCCTGCTTTTTGGTTCCGATTTGAAAGTAGTAAAAGAGACAAAGTCATTCTTGTGTAGCAAGTTTGAGATGAAAGATATGGGTGTCGCTGATGTGATTTTAGGGCTTAAAATCATAAGGTCTACTGATGGTATAACTCTCTCGCAGTCTCACTATGTTGAGAAGATACTGAAAGGTTTGAGTACACATCACGTAAACCTATTAAGACTCCATATGATTCATCAAAACCCTTATTCAAGAATGAGACTGGGGTTCCAGTGTCTCAATTACGATACTCTCAGATTATCGAAAGTTTGATGTATCTTATGAACTGTACACGTCCAGACATTGCGTTTGCCGTGAACAAGTTAAGTAGATACACCAGTTGTCCCGACAAGACCCATTGGGAAGCTCTTGACAGAGTTCTGAGGTATATCAAGGGAACACGTTTCCTTGGGCTGCATTATGGTAAACATCCTTCCATAGTCGAAGGATATAGTGATGCAAGATGGATTGCCGTGAATTCTGGGAGTAATGGTGTCTCAGTATATGTATTCCTGTTGGGAGGAGGAGTTGTTTCCTGGAGGTCTAAGAAACAGACCATATTGTCTCGGTCCACTTTTGAAGCAGAGTTGTGTGCTTTAGATGAATCTGGAATGGAAGTTGAATGGCTACATGGACTTATGTCTAGTTTACCTATGGTAATGAAGCCGCTTCCTGCAATTTCAGTTCACTATGACAACACTACAACTATTTCTAAGATAAAGAGTTCCAAGTACAATAAAAAACAGCGTAGACACATCCAAGTCAGATTGAAATCTGTAAGGGAGTTAGTGTCTAATGGGGTCGTGACTGTGGACTACGTCGGTACCAAAGATAATACAGCTGATCCTTTCACTAAAGGTCTTACCTTGGCTTTAGTGGAAAAATCCAGGTTGGGGATGAGACTGAAACCCCTATAGATTTGCAGGCAGTAGCAACCCAACCCAAAAGAGTGGAGATCCCACAAATTGGGTTCAATGTGGTAATAACAAGCTGTCGGGTAAATTATATGACACTATGTATTCTTATTTGATGCTTCTAGCATCTGTGTGTCTATCTCCTGGAAACCTGTTAGTGTCATGACTGCAAGTTAGTAAGAGAGTAGTCTCTTAATGGTGTCAAGTCTTAGGACAAGATGTTAGCAGTACATCCTTGGAGACTCCAGCTAAGTGATTGATGTTGTGTAGGCCGCAATAGGAGAATTGGGTTGTTCTCTGTTATCAATCATGAAATAAAATTTTGTATGCATGGCCTTAATGCATTGTTTTTCTTTACTACCATGTCTTTATTGTGTTGTTACCAACCTATACTCTTGTACCCAAGGTTCAGGTTCAAGACTTTTGTTCACCTAGTTCCTACGGGAGTCACAGTTGGATAACTCAGGTAGATTCAAATCGAAAGGTATCTCCTGAAAGCATAGTATGGTGGACTGAATGGTAGAGCACACTACACATTGGACTTTGTGGGGGATTGTTAGATACGTGATTACTTGGTTACGTGAGTACAGTAGCTACTATTAATGTAGCAGCTGGTTGCTGTAGTGCATTTAATGCATTTAATGTAGTAATCACTTATTTAGCATCGGTTAAGCCCAATGTAATGCAACAAGTACATGTGAGAATGTTGTGTTGTTTCTAGTGCAAATGGAAAAGAAGTTTTATCCCATATTGCTCACTCCTAGAACTTTTGTGGTCCTCATATGTAGGATCACATGGGGCACTAGTGTTCAAAGGAGTCCTAGGAGGGAGGTATGCTCACCTCCTTGGTGGGTGGGGTTACCACATCACAACGCACGCACGCACGCGCGCGCACGCCACACTACGCCTCGCCTCGCCTGGCCGGGCTCAGGCTTGGGCTTGTGGCTTGTGGCTTGTGGATTGTGGATTGTGGAGAATGTCTTCCGTCTTCTTTTTGTACTAGGATACAACTAAGTAATTAATTACTCTTGTAATTAATTGTTGCTTTCTTATTCGGATTTCTTAATCCTAATTAGAAAATGTTTCTCTTTTACGGATTATTCCGTATTGTGTACAAGAGCAACCGAGTGTTTGCATCTTACTGGGAATAGGATTAGGGACGTGCGTGGCTATATATACACATCCGGTCATTAGGGTTAAACACACCGAAAATAGTCTTCTGCCACCGTGTGTTTTGTGAGCCCTAAACCTGAGTGCGAGAGCTTCGTCCCGGAGTTGCTTTGTGGAGTTGTCTTCCTGAGCAAAGTGCGACTCCTTCTTGTCGTCAAGACGCAACTGTCAGGCGGTGGTTCCTACGGTTGCTGTGCTGCACTGGTAGCAGTGCGACGCGACTACGTCGAGCGCGAGCGAGACGTGAAAGTTCCAGGTTCATGCCGGATCGCATCTGGGAGAACGGTGCCTATCCGCGAGGATTGCCGGGCACTGATTTCTTTAAGTAACACATTCGTTTCTCAACGAACGATCTGGTTTGTGAATCTAACTTCTATTTTCTATTCTCCTGCTTCGTTTGTTCTTTGATTCTTATTTTGGATCTGCCTGCACTGTTAATTATTTTTGCACCCGTCGTTGTTGCATGAACGACGATAACCAATATTAACAACACTAGGCACGTGTCAAATAATATTAAATTACATTGAAGACTGTAATTACAATATTGCTTCATCTTTTTCTAATGACCAAAAAGAGAGAGAGAGATAAACTTAAGAGTTAATTGACAATTAGAGTGTACATAAGTTTGGAAAGAAAGCAAATATATGTTAGACCTTATTTTGACTGATTTCGTTTCAGGCACAATGTTAAGAAAGAAGAAGATAATTAAAAAGAGAAGTAAGGAATAAAAGTAGTAATAATTGCTTCTTGTTTGGATACATTATTGTGTGGATCTTTCTTATGTGACGCCGGAGCGACCATGCCTCCACCTCTTTCAACTTTAATTCTTCGACACTCTTAACCATAACAATTGTAACAAAATATTGAAGACTGTGAAGATTGATAGGAGTCAGTTCCTACAGAAGTATATATAACCTTATGAGAGTACACACTGCCCGATTACTAATACAGTTAGACAAACGTCAATCTGTTATCTAAAAATTAAAGACAAACATTTGATTCAACCCTTCCCATGAATTTTCATATAACATTATCCCAAAACCAAATTATAATCTAGAAAACTAAAGAAAACAATTGCATCTATGCTGCCGCACAACTGTGTATTAGAGTAAATGTTACAAACCTCTTCTAGTTTTGCTGGTAATTCTAGGGATTTAAGATAACTTTTATGCTTGTTCTCCTTTAATTAGTAATATATTATCTTGTGTTTTATCTTAATTTTGGTTATATTAAATACTTATTTGGACAACTCATGGTCATGACTTAATTATACTTCAAAGATCCAAATTATAGTTGAAATAGAATTAGCCAGACATATATGTGGAAGGAGAATTAATAATTCTTGAGAAAATGATTAATAAATAAATTTTATTTAAAAATATTATAAAACTAATACTATAGAATTATAGAAAATTCAATTACGAATCCAATGCAGAAAAAATAAATAAAATCAGAGTTAAAATGAGAGAGTTATGTCATTTTTAGTAACATGTATAGAAGCCCAGCGACCCGCTGAGAAAAACCCAACGACCGTTGCGCCAAAAACCCAGCGACCCGCTGAGAAAAACCCATCGATTGATGAGCCAAAAACTCAACGATTGCCGAGAATCGCCGCCCATGATACTCAATTGTAAAATAACCATAACTTGGGCTATACATATTTGTTTTCAACGAAACAAAGTACGTTAGAACTGTAATTTGATCTCCTACATTCTTAGACTCTTTGGCTGATGAAAAAAAAGACTTGGAAGGCAATTTATAATGTAATTTTTGGGGAAGAATATGAAGAATTGCGAAAATCGAATGGTTTGTCATAGATTCGACTTGGTAAATAGTTTTTAGTCATAGATCATTCCTTCTCTTCATGTTTCCTTGCTCAGACTTCCTGATCCAACAATTGAATGTTTTGATTAACTTTCATTCATCTTCTACCTCAAGTAGATATTTTTAGGATTGATAAACATATTTAAAAATTATTTGGAAAAGATCCTTAAGGTCTGAAGTATTGGATCAGACCAGGAAAGGGTAGATTTTGAGTTGATCTAGGCCAAAGGAGAGACCGACAGGATAAAATGTATAGTAGTGAATGGAAAATCACCTCCTAACCTAGATTTATAGCATACAAATTCAAATAACAACTTTCCAGTATTTCACCTTGCTCTATGATGATCTTGTTGAATTTGATAAATCTGTGAGTGATTTTTAGTAGTAGAAATGCTTATTTGATCATATGTTACTGTTGTAATATCATGTCAAAAGTTTCTGTTTGAGTTGTTATGATTGACAGGTGATGAAATAGTATATTTAGAGGTACCAAAAAATTGAAGTTGCCTAAATTAAGTACTAAAGAGTTGAAATATGGTTTATGAGAATTGTGAAATTTTCTAGATGATTTATGTACTTAATATGTGATTCTTAATCGATGGAATAGGATAATCATTAGTTACGATGATGAGTCTTGCTAAATCAACTAATTAACACTAAAAGCTAGATGCCCTGGACACTATAGAATTCTCATAGGACAAGGCCTGTGCTGTGAGGAGGAAATAGTTTCCCAACTGGAGGTAGTCCAGATCGAGGTCTTGACTAGTAGTACAAACTCTTTTTAAATGATATGGTACCCAACACAAACCTAGGATACCGGCAGTACCTATGCTACAAGTTGTAGTGATTAGTAGGTCCACTGGTGCACAATAAACAAAAGTGCTTTGACTCTCAGCCTGAGTACTCATAGTTAGAGGAGGAGTCTAGATATCTAATCGCTCTCATTAGCCACCGAGAGCCAGACGTGGTGATGCCAACTGTGGAGACTTAGTGTAAGGCCCCTGAACTTGCTTAATGAGTTGAATAATCTTAATTACCATAATTGAATATTTAGAACCCTAATCTAACCTTGTGATATGCTTTGAAATCATAAGACAATATTAAGTTTAAATTTTGGTCTAATTTGGACACTGTTTGAGCAAGTTATGCAATTTTCTATACATTTTGGGCTTTTCTACAATTTACCCAATTGAGGGGTTTTCTTTGCAATTTTTTACATACATTATGTTCCTTAGATGTTATATTTTCATTCTTGAGTATTTTTATCCATGGGGATCCTAGTTGAGCCATGATTTGAAGGTGTTTTCCTCAAGGGTATTTTAGGGTTTGCCCCTTCATGGATGAGCTACCTTTAGTAGCTATCAACTAATGAATTATTTGATTGGCTTGGAAATTCGACAAAGGACAGATAAACAGGTCTATATGGATGGTGGGGGAGCTGCTTATGTGTGTTCTTTTATATTCTTAATAATTTAAGGCCATGGACACTTGGATAGATACTAGAACTTCAACTTTTTCTTTTTATTTATCTTAAAGTTTCATATACTTATCCCTAAGAACCCAAACGAGCCATTTTATATCCACCACTTCCCTCCTTCTACCAATCTCATTCTCCCTATGTGCTGCTGCAAATTTCCTATCCAAGGAAGAAGAAAGTGGGGATCTTCTTGGAAAAAAAATCTAGGGTTGCAATTGACTTCCTTTAGGGGTTCCTAAAGCTCCTTCTTAGTGATCTTGACCTAAAGTGTAAGTATTACCTTATTTCCTCCATTTATTTCTTTGATCTTCTTCCTCCTATATCTCTCCAGGTTAGAACCCTACTATTCCATGGTGAAAGTGGCTCTAGAACTCAAAAATCTATCCTTCTTGTTTCTTTTTCTAGGGTTTTGCTTCTTTATGGAGAGAAGTGCCTATTTGGCCAAGTTCAGATCTGAATCTAGGGATTTCTTACCCTATTTGCTTGATATTCTTGATGTCTGAGATCTTCCCTACTCCATAGAGGTGAGTTATATAACATTCTTCACTTATATTACTTGCTTCTAGAAGCTTGTTAGTTCATGTTTATGCTTTAATGTGATGATCTATGCATAAAGAAACCATGCTTGTTTAGGGTTACACATTTTTTTTGGTGTTCCCTGTTCTGTTCCAATTTTATATGAACTTGTAAACATGTGTACAACCTTTCTAAGGTATAATATGATCTGGGAAAGGTTGATAGAAACAACCTGTGGTTCTAAGTACAAAACAATCAATGGTTCAAACTAGGGTTTTCAAGCTATTTCCTTCCCTATCACACAACCGATGGTCATACCATTCAACAACCAATGGTGTTGCTATCTTGGCAACTGATGTTCATGATCAAGGGTTTCAAATTTTATGGTGACAACCTATGGTTACCCCCTTAGGTCAGGTTTTGGCTCAATTAGAAGTTTAATTACCATCCACTAAATATTCTAATGATGCTATCAATCCATGATGACATTAGCTTAATATTTGATGGTGTTAAATGAATGTATTACTGATTTAACAACCAATGGTGACCTAATGATCACAATAAATGGTGATCAGGTCATCAACATATATGATGAGTTAAGAATGTAATTGTATATTTGACTAAACCTTAAACCAATGGGTCCTTGGTTCAATTGATCTAATGGTTAGACATATACTTCAATTGATAACCTTGAACAATGAACCTGATCCAATGAATAATATTGGATGCTTCAATATATAATGGATTAGAATGCATCCCATGGTATTATATGTGGGTCCTAGTGATGATAATTCGATGGTTCAATACCATTAATTTGTAGTCTTACCTTTGCCATCATATAGTTATATTTGATAAATCACTATAATAAGTGGATGCGTAACTCCCATGTGATCTAGCTTGTTATACCTAACCTTAATGTAATTATATGATGTTGATTAGTTATAATCAGACCTCTTGAATGATTAATGTGACAATGTATTACACTCTTCTTGTGTTGAAACCACAATGCAATACTGTTTGAATATCATAGTACCTTGCCATGATGATATCTATGGACACATATGTGCTAATGATCTTTTGAGCCTTGTTCATGGCATGGAATGATGATGATAACCTTACAATGAATAACGTGACGGTCTTAACGACCTTTGGGCATGTTTGAAACCATGATTGAGGTGAAATCCTCTTCATGTTCCAATAAGGGTTAAAACCATGGAACTTGTGATAAGATATTGATATCTTGTAATAGTATGATGATAAGTGTGGTCCATTAATTTGCAATGAATGATAGCATGTGGTAATGTGATTAAAAGTTATATCTCAAATGTTTTATATCTTTTGAAGTTGTTATACATATTCTCTTGTTAGAAAAGAATCAGGGTTTGAATGTCCACTTGTATGATAAAGCCTTAATGCATTCAACTGGCAGTAATTAATCAAGTGTAACCTTAATCATGTAGAGCACTATGCCGTAGAGCCATCTTCAGTGTAGAACTTACTAGATGATGAAATGAGTATTCCCAAGGGAAACTTGGAGAGCATACTGTAGAGTATGTGGGGGGTGGCAAGTTGATGATATATCCTTGTCATCCACAAATGTAGGTTATGGAAGATGGCTATGGTCATACCTCTGACATTTGATGTGATTGAGGACAGCTGCGGTTGTACCTTGGATTAGAGGGTTTAGTATACCCTGGTTTCTAGTGTCATAACTTGTACCAAGTACATACTAGTTGTTATCAGCTGACTATATGTCACTATGGGCAGTTTAATAGGTATGTCACTATAGTTTACTCGTACTGACCGAGGGGAAGAGATCTTAGTATACCGACACTCCTAGATCTTATATGGAACTAAATAGCACTTCGTAGTGGTCAGTTGGACTTTGAGTTCTATGACTCAAACTCCCAGGGCATAATAATAAAAGATATAATACCAGTCGTGTAGTATAATTGCTAGGGTTTAATACGTATCAAATTGGTTGATTAACCCTTGTCTTGTCTTTACACTACATAGTTCTTACATGATGCATACTTATGAAAATTGTATAATTATACTTGATGCTACAACTTATTTGCTTAACTGCTTATTATGCTTAAACTGTTCAATCTGTTCATATTGCTTATTCAATACCCTAACTACTCAATGTATTTACTATTAATTAATATGTTATAATCAATATATGTTGGAGAGAGTTATATCTCTTGCTAGGACTGGGTCTCACCCGTGGGTCACCACATTTTTTAGGTGGTCACGGGCAACGAGGTTGAGGTTGCACTGTGGAAGAGAACCAACCTGGTGATTAATAGATTCAGAAGGTTGGTTAGATGTAGATGTTAGTAGTAGAGTCCTAGTGTCATCCCTGTACTCTTAGGTCAGTGTATTAGATGTGTTTTCTAGATGATATACTTGTATCGACACGAGATTTTGGTAGTATGCCAATGTTTTTAAATATATGGCATGTACATGTGAAATATCTTTTGTATGCAAGATGTGACTGAGGTCTTTGGACCCATATGTAAATACTTGTTACAATATATGAGAATGGAATGATGAACCTTTATGTAAATGTTCTACAATTTATTTAAATTGTTGGAATTGGTTTTAATTATTCTGCATTTTTGACTATGTGATTAATTAGTAGTTGATCGTGTTTTGTCTTTTGAGTAATCTCATGTAGCGTGATGAGGTATCACAGTTAATTTGGAATCAGAGCTCTAGGTTTACTGAGTCTACAGGGACAAAGGACTTAGATTTGAGTCTGTTGTTATGTATCCAACATATCTGATCATAGTTTATGTTTATGCAAATATGTCTGGAGGACATGAAGAACACATTGAGAGTAGCTATGTTATACCAAGAGGAGGTGCTGGGAGGCAGGCACGCAATGAGAGAGTGCCAAAAGTGGGGCCAAACCAACCCATAATGCCTCATCTAGACCCAACAATGATGGCCAATCCCGAGTTCCAGTCTATGTTTAGAAAGATGATGGCCACAATTACACATATTGCTGGCAGAGCGCCAACACATCAAGCTAGGGTGGCCGCCTCTAGTGTGGAGTCCCAAGGTGTCGGGAAGACATTTGAACATCTTAGACGTGTTGGGGTGATTGAATATGCAGGTATTTCTGATCCAACATACATTGACATGTGATTGACTGAGCTGGAAAAGGCATTCAAAATCCTAAATATCGCTAAAGAAGACAAAGTTAAGCATGCAGTATACCTGTTGAAGGGTAGTGCTGGCCACTGGTGGGCCATAGAAGAGGAGAAAAGGTCAGGAGTTGTGATAGGATGGGAGGAGTTTCAGAGGGAATTTGTTAGCCAATATTTTCCAGAGACCTATCTAGATGAGAAGATATCTCAGTTTGAGAAGATTTGTCAGGGGGCTATGACTATTAATAAGTATGAGTCAAAGTTTATGGAGCTTTTGAGGTTCTACCCGCACATGGAAGCCACTAACAAAGAAAGGATCTGTAGGTTCAAAAAGGGCCTAAGTACTGAGTTGACTACAACAACATCAGCCCTAGAAAATAGGGAGAGATTTTCCAATTTTGTGGAATCCATAAGGAGGATTGAGATGTCTTCCATAGAGAAGCATGAAGCTAATGCTAAGAAGTGACCTATGTAGTTTCAAGGTAAATCATCTGGAGGCTTTAATAAGATGAGGTTTTTCCTACCACAATCACAACCAAGGTCAACTTTCACTGAACAAAGATCACATGCACCATCACAGTGGACCTTGAGTCGGGGTAGAGGTAACAATTTTCCACCAACGAGAGCCCACAATACCTTATCGATTTCAGTGACAGGGCCATTTAGGCCATATCAGGACACCAAAACTTGTTACAAGTGTGGGCAAGTGGGGTATACGAAACCTTATTGCCCTATGAAAGATGAGGAGGTGACTTAGCAGCCAAGGCAAAGTCAACAAGGTCCACAACAATGATTGTTTAGTAGTGGCAGTGGAAGAGGACATGGTCAGTCATCCCAGGAAGGATCCTCTGGACAACTAAGCAGAGGACGTGGATGGCAGCAGGTGACATCAAGGTTCTATGCCATGACCCAATCAGAAGCAGTGGTCAATCCACGAGTCGTGATAGGTCAGATGGAGTTTTTCATTTTGATTTGTCTACTTCTAGTTTCATATATGTGTTAGTAGACTCGGGTGTGACACACTCTTTTATCACCATAGAGATGTTGTTATCTACCTGCTAGTCTTAGATCTAATAGCCTGCGACTAGAGACTCCTTTGGTTGATTCCGCCGAGTTGCGGGAAGTGTGCCCTTCTTGTGTTATTTCTTTTTCTAGACACAACATTCAAGTGGATCTTTTGCCACTTGACATGCATGGTTTTGATGTAATCCTAGGAATGGATACCTTGGAAAATTACAAGGTAGTCTTAGATTGTAGTACTAAGGTGGCGACGTTCCATGATGGAGATGTACAATGGATTTTCCAGGGTGATAGGTAGATTCTTCCTACATGTTTGATGTCAGCTATGATAGTTGAGCGGTTGATGAGACAAGGATGTGAGGCTTTCTTAGCTCATGTTGTGGATACCAAGGCGGGAGGTCCTAGTATCCAGGAGGTACCAGTGGTGCGAGAATTTGTGGATGTCTTTCCTGAGGAATTTCCTAGAATTCTCCCTCCTAGAGAGATTCAGTTTGAGATCAATCTTGTTCTTGGAACACAACCTATAGCACAATCAGCATATAGAATGGTGTCAGTAGAAATGCAGGAGTTAAAGAAATAGTTATAAGAACTGTTAGAGAAGGGTATTATCAGGACGATCACTTCCACTTGGGGTGATCCCGTGTTGTTTGTTAAAAAGAAGGATGGTTCAATGAGGTTGTGTATAGACTACAAATAGTTGAACAAGGTGACAATAAAGAATAAGTATCCTTTGCCAAGGATTGATGATCTTTTTGATAAGTTGAGAGGTGCCACTGTATTTTCAAAGATAAATCTAAGGTCAGGTTACCATCAGTTGAGAATTTAGGCTGATGACATACCCAAGTCAGCTTTTAGGACTAGGTATGGTCATTATGAGTTTGTGGTTATGCCATTTGGGCTAACCAATGCACCTGCAACTTTTATGGATCTAATGAATATGGTGTTTAGAGCTTATCTTGATTAGTGTGTGGTCGTGTTCATAGATGATATCTTGATATACTCTAAGGATAGCCAACAACATGAGAAACACCTTCGCCAAACATTGACTTTGTTGAGGCAACATCAACTATATGCTAAGTTCAGCAACTGTGAATTCTGGTTATCTGAAGTGTCTTTTCTAGGCCATGTTATATCTACAAAAGGCATTTGTGTTGATCCTAAGAAAGTGGAATATGTACTAGAATGGGAACAATCAAAGACATCAATAGAGATCTATAGGTTTCTTAGATCTGGTAGGTTACTACAGGAGGTTCATCAAAGACTTTAGTTCTATAGCTTTACCCCTAACTAGGTTAACTAGGAAGGATGTTCCTTTTGCTTAGAATGACAAGTGTCAACGTTCTTTCCAACTTTTGAAAGAAAAGTTGACTAGTGCACTGGTGTTAGTACTACCATAGCAAGGAAAAGCCTATATTGTCTGTTGCGATGCTTCAAAGAGTGGGTTGGGATGCGTGTTGATACATGATAAAAATGTGATTTCATTTGCTTCGCAACAACTTAAGAAACATGAGGAGAATTACCCAATACATGATCTGGAACTTGCAGCGATGGTCCATGCCTTAAAGATCTAGAGACACTATCTTTATGGAGAAAAGTGTCAGATCTTCACTGACCACAAGAATCTAAAATATATCTTCTCAAAATAGGAGCTGAATATGAGGCAGAGGAGATGGAAGGAGCTTATTAAGGATTATGATTGCACAATAGACTATCATCCAGGGAAAGCAAATGTGGTAGCTGATTCATTGAGTAGAAAGTTGTCTTCATCATCAATGGTAGATAATGCAAAATTAAATTTCTTGATGTGCCATAAGAGATATATCCTAGTGTCTCTTTGCCAGATGAATGTACATCTAGAAGTTTCCATGTTGGTAGGATTGTTGGCACAATTACAAGTGAAACCTACCTTGAGACAGTAGATTCATGATGCACAACATAATGATATTGTGATACAGAATATCAGATCAGGGATTGGCAAGGAAAAGTATGATGGCTTTCATGAGGTAGATGATGGTACCGTTTGTTACCACAATAGGACATTAGTTCCTGATGTTGATGGGTTGAGGAAGATAGTACTTGAGGAGGATCACTCTTCCCTGTATGCAATGCATCATGCAAGTACCAAGATGTACTAAAACTTGAAAGACATGTATTGATGGACAAGTCTAAAGCGTGATGTGGCAGAGTTCATTGCCAAATGTCCAGTTTGTTAGTAGGTGAAGTCTGAGCACCAGAAGCCTGTAGGGACATTACAACCCTTGCCAATACCACAGTGGAAATGGGATCATATTACTATGGACTTTGTGGTTGGTCTTCCTAGGACATACAAGAGTCATGATTTCATATGGGTGACAGTAGACAAATTGACTAAGTTAGCTCATTTTCTGCCAGTCAAGATGACGTTTACAGTAGAGTAATTGGCACAAATATATGTTGATGAGATAGTCTATCTGCATAGCATTCCAGTGACTATAGTTTCTGACAGAGGTCCACAGTTTACAAGTCATTTTTTGGAGCATCTGCATTCAACAATGAGAACATAGCTGAGATTCAACACAACTTTTCATCCGCAGACTGATAGCCAGTCCGAAAGGACTATTCAGACTTTAGAGGATCTCTTGAGGGCATGTGTGCTGCAATTTCTTGGTAGTTGGGATGTACATATAAATTTGATAGAGTTTGCGTACAACAATTGAAGAAGCATAGATATGGATCCTTATGAGGCTCTGCATGGGAGACATTTTTGATCTCCTCTTTGTTGGTATGGGACTGGTGAATATCAACTTTTGGGTCTTGAGCTAGTACAACAGACTACAGAAAATATTAAAGTGATACAACAACAGTTGAAAGTAGTCCAGGACAGGTAGAAATCATATGCAGATAACTAACATAGACCACTTGAGTTCCAAGTGGGAGATAGAGTACATCTTAAGGTTTCTCCTTGGAAAGGTGTGTTGAGGTTTTGAAAGAAGGGTAAGTTGGCTCCTAGATTTATGGGACCATACCCAATTTGTAACATCCCTGACCTGGGTTATGAGTTAACCCTAGGTGTTTTGCCTAAATATGTAATTAAATCTTTGTGATTAACTCTGAGCATGTAATTAAGCTTCTCAGAAACGTATATTTCAGTATTTGCCCCTTTTTATTTAAAGTTGTAGCATTGTTTTGATATACAGGGACCTATGTGCAATTTACCCAGTTGAAAGGGTTAGCTTGCAATTTGCACATGATGAGATGTTCCTCTGATGTTGAGACATCATGAGAATCTCTTTGGCAAAGTTTGAGGGATTTCCCAAGCTAGAGCACCAAGGTGCAGCTGTGGAAGCAATCCCAGGGCTTGAAACCCTAATTTGGGGTAAAATGCAATTTACCCAAATGATGGGATGCAATTTGTAAAGTATGTCATCTAATGTATCTTTTTAGACTTTTGCCATCATTTATAGAAGAAATGATGAGGAATTCACCTCAATTGAGTTATCAAGTTAAGAAATAGGCTTTGTGATTGAATAATCAGGGTATATGTGCAATATCCCTTTAAGTATGAACTTTATTATTAGATTGTTCTTCCTTGCCTTCTTTTCTATAACATTAAGATAAGGTTTGTCCTTAGAATAAAGAGGAAGGGACGAGCAAGTAATAAAGGAAGGACTTAGTTGGAATTAAGGGAAACTTATGAACTAATGTTGAAAATCCTACCCCATGTACATAAGCCCTCCTTCCCTTAGTTGCAAGGGAACTTAACCTTCGTTCCCTTACTGTTTCATTTCACCAAAGACGACCAAGGACTTCCTTGGAGCTAAGGAGGACGAACAAGGGGTGCAAGGTAGGTTTAAACCCCTCTTCTTGCCTAATTCCATGGTTAGAATTCGAATTCAAGGTCATCTTCATGGCTAATTCTCGAAACCCTATCTTTCTAGCCGTCTCTTTTCATCCTTCCTTGGAGTTTTCACCTTGGCCAACCTGTGGGAACTCAAGGACGCCATTAGAGCTTGGAGCTTGAAAGCTTGGAGCTCAAGAAGCAAGCTTTAGGCGGGTTTTATAACTCTAAACCTATGCTTTACTATGTGCATCTTTATATGCGATTTGATGATAGCTCTTAGTATTTCCCTACTTTTCCCTGCTATTTTGCAAGCAAACCCGTGGGATATCTGTACTGTTCTTGAGCTAGAAGATGAAGGCGTGATTTCCAAGAAAAACCCACCGCTTTTCTTTTCCTTAAACGGTCCTAACAGTTTGCTCTCTCGGACTCAAGACCGCGAGGTGAGCAAACGGTCTCGAGACCGTGAGAGGGCTCGCGGTCTCAAGACCGTTTGGCCCCGTTGACCGAGCGTGGACCGTATAAGAAATCTGTTCCTAATTATATAGGCTAATTACCCTCAAAATTTGAGAGACTAACTCCAAAGGAGTCGGGAGATATGATCTTTTTAAGTCACAACGTTAAATGAATTAATTGCTGATTCTCAAACGGTCTGAAATTGCCTTTTTGGGCAAACGGTCTCAAGACCGTGTAAGGTCGTTGACTAAGCATTGACCGTATGAGATTACTGTTCAAAATTATGTTAATTAACAACTCACCAAGTTTGATGGTCTAATTCCAAACGGGCTAAGAGTTGAAGGGTGAATACTAGGGCTAACCCTAGATAAAATCAGTACTGAAATTATGGTGACCTAATTAGGGTTATTAGGGTTGATTGACCTAAACGGTCTCAAGACCGTTTGGGGGTCACCAAACGGTCTCAAGACCGTGAGGGAAATCAACCAAGACCGTTTGGAGGTCTGGGGTCAAGGATAGTTGACCAATTAAAGGTACAATTACACCAAATTACATTGCAATTAAATATTGACACGATCATCAACTCAATGGGTCAGACCTTGATGAATCTGCATTAGAATCCAAAATTTGGATGGGCAAACGGTCTCAAGACCATTTGGAACTCATCCAAACGGTCTCAAGACCGTGAGGGCAATCAACCAAGACCGTTTGAAGGTCTAGGGTTGAGTAATTTGACCAATTGAGCACCCAATTGCAAATAAGTTAGTAATTTAATCAAAAATTCTGTTTGTGGTTCAATCATGGTTCAACCCCTATCAAATCACCTTAGACTTTGATAAAATCTTGGTCAAACGGTCTTAAGACCATGTGGGGTTTACCCACATGACCTCAAGACCATTTGGGCCAAGTTTGGGCCCAATTGGAGCTCAATTGAAGGGTTCAACCTTGTGTTGATGCACACTGTTGAGTGTTGATGGGTGAACATTGATAGACCCTAATTGAATCGATTTCAACCATAATTGGTTAACTATTATGGGTCAATTGAATGACCAAGTGATCAAGCATAACCTTAATTGACTAAAATCCATGAGTGGTCAACATAGCTTTGACCATTTGAGGGCTTCAACATGGGTTGACATTATCGGTTGCACCTTTGAGCCTTGTTGAAGGACCAAGCGGCTGAGACCATGAGAGCCTCGCGGTCTCAAGACCGTGAGAGGGCTCGCGGTCTCAAGACCGTGAGAGGGCTCACGGTCTCAAGACCGTGAGGGGGCTCACGGTCTCAAGACCGAGAGGAGGCTCACGGTCTCAAGACCGTGAAGGGCCTCGCGGTCCTGAGGTCAAAGAAGGGCAAACGGTCTTCATGACCCTCGCGGTCTCAACTCAAATTGGTCCTCGCGGTCTCAACTCAAATTGGTCCTCGCGGTCTCAACTTTAATTTGGACCAATGGGAGGCTTCGCGGTCTTGAACCCTTGAAGAGGCTCACGGTCTTGAAGCCTAAGGGGGCTCGCGGTCTTGGAGCTAGAAAGAGGCTCGCGGTCTTGGAGGGTCAAAGTGGGCAAACGGTCAACACTTTCAACCAATCTCAACCCAATTGATGATTAATGATTGAAATCAATCAATGTGACTCAAGGTTGACCACATTCAATCATTTGATGATGTAAATGGTTCAATGTTACCCAAATCAAACCCTAATGATAATCTAGGATAGTAAGGGGTTATTTGACTAAGGTTTTTGATTATGATGATGATCAATGGGGTGAATTACCAAGATACCCCTGAAGGGTCAATTGAGTTATACCTTGCTCAATTCAAACCCTAATTACATGAGAATGATGTTTTTAGTCATAATGACTCTATCTAACCTGATCTAGTCTAATGTTATCATCAACCATTAGTATGATGAAAGAGAGAGTACTCTAGAGAGAGAAAGTACCCTAGAGAGAGAAAGTAACTCTAATCACTTAATGGTGATGTTTTTGGCTATGTAACCTATGATGTCTCAACCCAACCTGTTTTAGAGTGATGTTGACATCACCTAACCTTATGACGAGAGAGAAAGTACTTCTAGAGAGAGAAAGTACTTCTAGAGAGAGAAAGTACCCTTTTTAAATGGAAACTCAATTGAAGCATCCCCAATACACAGAAATGAGCATAATTAGGGTATGATCCACCTGTGTGAGATCATAGAAACCCTAATTATGATGAATGATGAACCTTTAACTAATCCAAGAGCATCAATGAAGATGTTACTCATACATGATGATGTTATGAGTTTAATTCACCTTGATGTGAATAGTAAACCCTAATTCAAGGGTAATGGCATGCTTTTGAGCAATAAACTCTATTTGAATAGAATTAAAGATTTAACTCTTATGACAAAAGTAGGAAGTACATTCCTTATTGTTGTATTACCTTTATCAGATATATTAACCATGCAGGTTCTGATATCAAGGTAATCATATCCAGGTATGGATGTTGATGTTATATTCATTGAAGGCATGTTGTTAGCCTTATGAATAAGTAAAGTAATCTCAAGCCTTGCCAGTGGCATCCTATGCTGATATTGGGCTATGAGAGCCATGAATACCATCAAGGTCATGCCTTAGAGATGACTTGTGATGAGGATAATGAGAAATGATGATTGATATAAGTTAGGCATGTTACATTTAGTATTCTTCTTTTATAGCTGCTATGCTACTGTTATTGTTTGAAGAACGATGTATGCTGTTAAAGAATACTGAATGTACCTAACTAATCAAGTATAATGTAGAGCCCTGATCATAGATCCATCATTGTCAGAAATTAAGTGATGGTGAAACAGGTTTTCCTCAGGGAACTCCTGGAGCACATACTTTTGAGTATGTGGGGTACATGGATGTGTAGAACCTTACATCCTAGTGTAGGAAAGTGATGTAGATGTGTAATCCATCCATCCTTCACTATAGTTTCATACCGTATCAGTGGTAGGTAAACATGAAACCTCCTGATGACGAAGAAAGCACAGATATCCGTATCAGTGGTAGGTAAATATGAAACCTCCTGATGACGAAGAGAGTACAGAACGCCACTGTGACTCTAGAATAGCGAAGGACCAGTTTACCATGGTGAGCTATAATAGTAGAGACACGAGATGTCCTACAAGTGATCCTCTTACTGACTGAGGAAGGTGAAGGTCATGAGAATCCGGCTCTCTTAATGACCTATGTATGATACTGATGCGGCTTCTCAGCGATCAGTTGGAGTTTGAGTGGTAAGCCTCATCTCCACAGGGCATAATGTTGTTTGTAAAACATAATCAACCAGGTAGTATAACTTGTTAGAGATGACTCCAAGTTAGTTGGTTGATGTTACATTGCAATAATGTTGATATTCTCCATATCTCCTAAATTGTAGAGATCTTGTTATAACTGCAACTACTATAGAATGCTTTGAAGGCTTTACTGTTTAAGATATTCTTTGATGTTATAATAAAGCTTCTGGCGAAGAGTAATAACTCTCGCTGGGACAATTATGTATAATTGTCTCACCCCGTAGGCTTCAACTTTTAGGTGGACGTCGGAGACGAAGGAACCAGCCTACAGGTGATCAGTCTCAACAGCAGCAGCACCAGGGGCAGCAGTAATCTCAGGTGGAGATTTGTCCTGCCATATGGTGTAGTTAGAGTCAGTCTTATGTGTCCTCTGTACTCTCAGGTCTTGGAGTCTTGTGTTATGTGATCTTGAGATTTTGTATCTTGATGTATATAATTACTCAAGAAGTAATTATCCTGAGATGTAAACAGTTACCTCTCTTTATGAAAGGAATTTTTATGGATACAAGTTCTTATCTCGAAAAGTTTTAATTTCCCGTGATTTTTGTCTTCCGCTGATTACCGATTCGCTTCCGCTAAGTTTTAATCGTGTTTATGTCATGGTTTGGAGATCAGAGCCCACACTGTCTTAGCTCATGTTGGAAAGGTAGCATACAAGTTGGAGCTACCACCAGAGCTACATAGATTGCATAATGTCTTTCACATCTCTATGTTGAGGAAATCCCATCTAAATACTTACCATACAATCCAACTAGTAGAGGTTGAGTTAGATGAGGATATCTCCTATGTTGAGGGTCCTGTGTTGATCCTGGATAGAAGGGTGAAAAAGTTGAAGAGAAAAGATATAATACTAGTGAAAGTTTTCTGGAATCACCATGGCATAGAGGAATCCACATGGGAACTAGAGAATGAGACGCGTAGAAAATGACCCTCTCTTTTTGCGTAGGATTTCGGGGTGAAATCCTTGTTAGGGGTTTATAGTTGTAAGACCCCTGAACTTGCTTAATGAGTTAAATAAGATTAATTACCATAATTAAATGCTTAGAACCTTAATATAACCTTGTTCTATGCTTTTAAATCATAATACAAGCTTAAGTTTCAAATTTGGTCCAATTTTGACCCTATTTGAGCAAGTTATGCAATTTTATGTACATTTTGGACTGTTCTACAATTTATCCAATGGAGGGGTTTTCTTTGTGATTTGTCACATACATTATGTTCCTTAGATGTTGTTTTATCATTCCTGAGTATTTGGATCCATGGGTCTCCTAGTTGAGCCACAGTTTGAAGGTGTTTTCCTCAAGGGTATTTTAGGGTTTACCCCTTCATGGATGAGCTACCTTTAGTAGATATCAACTGATGAATTATTTGATTAGCTTGGAAATTCAACAAAGGAGAGATAAGAAGGTCTATATAGATGGTGGGGGAACTGCTTGTGTGTTTCTTGCATATTCTTAATAATTTAAGGCCATGGACACTTGGATAGATACTAGAACTTCAACTTTTTCTTTTTCTTTATCTTAAAGTTTCATATACTTATCCCTAAGCACCCAAATGTTCCATTTTCTCTCCACCAATTCCCTCCTTATACCAAACTCGTTCTCCCTCTGTGCTATTGTGAATTTCCTATCCAAGGAAGAAGAAAGTGGGGCTTTTCTTGGACATAGAATCTAGGGTTGTAATTGACTTCCTTTAGGGGTTCCTAAAGCTCCTTCCTAGTGATCTTGACCTAAAATTGTAAGTATTACCTTATTTCCTCCATTTATTTCTTTTCTCTTCTTCCTCCTACATCTCTCCAGGTCAGAACCATGCTGTTCCATGGTGAAAGTGGATCTAGAACTCAAAAATCTATCCTTCTTATTTCTTTTTCTAGGGGTTTTCTTCTTTGTGGAGTGAAGTGCCTATTTGGCCAAGTTAAGAGATTAAGTTGGAGCATACTTGCAGACAAGTATGTTTTAAGTTTGGGGTGGTGATGCAGCCTTATTTTAGGGCTCCATCTTATGCCATTTTGTACTTTATTCGCATATAAACATAGTAGAATGCAAGTTAAATCCCCCAATATGAGTAATTACTATCAAATGCACTTATGGATGTTCTTTGCATTATTTTTGGTACTTGGACCATGCTTTGGATGGATGAGAGAGAAGGAAGGAGTTATAGGGTTCCTCCTCTCATGGAGGGGTCCAAAGAAGGCCCCAAAGCTCCTTCAACCTACCCCTAATGGCCAAGACCCAACATCAAGCAAAGAAGTCGATTGATGATGAAGATTAAAGTTCATTTAGCCACTAAAGACCCCAACACGGCCATGGGCATCCACCATGATCATGTGAATTATTGTGAAGAATCAACATGGAAGTAAGAGTTTTTGCACCAAATGCACAACAACTGTGGCCATCATTATGGCCGTGGCCCATTGAAGACACCACGGCCGTGGCCATCAGCACGGTCGTGGCCAATAGAAGACAAAACGGCCATGGCCTCCCGTAACAGTCGTTGTAATTATGCACCAAGTCCCCAAAACAAACAGGGAAGCATCCCATTTTGTGCTTGGATGACCACGATCATGGCCACTCACCACGACCAAATGTAAAACTATAGGTTGATTAGGAAAAGGAACAATCACTTTGGATATCTTTAAAGTATCACCTTAAAGAACAAAGTGAAACTGAATCCCAGATTGATCAAGTTGTTATGTAGAAGGAATATACTATGAAAGAGAAATCTCTACAATAACATAGGTAACTTGAAACACAAGATAAAGAGACCATACACTATTTCCTTAAATAAGATCTAGAAGGAGAAAGGGTGATTTTCCCAATAAGGACAATGAAACCAACTTTCAATAGCTTTAATAGATTGTCGTGATTTGGCCTATCTGAAGATGACATAGATCTAATCATGGAGAAACTAAGGCTCACTAGAAGGCTCACTAGTGACAATTTTACATGTCATTTTTAGCATGACCACACATGCATTATGATGGATTATCTATGAGAAATTCAACATGAGATACATTATTGTATACGTAATGAAGGCCTGTCAATCCCTCCTTAGGGATAACCCCTTGACATCTGCATGGATGATTATGAACTTCTTGGAAATTTGATCGCCATAATGATTCTAGGGAGGAATCACTACTGATCAAGCATCTCAAAAGGTCTATCCCTAAATCCATGTTCCTACTTGTGCTACATGATGGTAACCGGTAGTTACTATTAGTGAATGTAGAAGCCAAAATTTCCATCCTTTATAATAGATCTAACTCACTATTCAATAAAAATGAAATATAACAAGACCGTCAAATCCTATATTTTGATAGAGGTCAAGGCGGTACAAGTAGTTGTGATAGTCTAGATTATTAAGTAACATGGGAAATTCTATGAACCCAGTGGCCAATACTATGGGAAGTCATAGTTATTCCACAATAGCCCCTAGCAAGTTAGGGAATCAAATGTATGCAAATTTCATGTCCTATTTTGAATGTACGTGGTGGATGACTTGGAAAAGCAAGTCGAAGACTACAAATATGTTGACACTCACCACCTTAGAGGCACCTATGCTGTCAGATTGATGACCTAACATTGGGAAAATGAAGGCCTTGAGAACCAAAAATTATAAACATCACTAGAAGACATTTCCTCTCTTCATTGAATAGTCTAAGGATAAAGTGAATGATAAGTTTGGAGGTTGCAAATATAAAAGGTAGGTATGTCAGTCTACTCAGTCTTACCTTTTCATTTGTTTTTATTTTAGAATTTTGGAAATTCTCAAAAATTGTTTTCATAAACATAAACATTTTTCATGTATGTTGAAGCCTAACATGAGGATATTTGATACCATTGGAGGGGTAAATATTTATCTTTGGCAAATTTTGATCTAGTTCCCAGATTTTTTTTCACCTCTAAACTAGATATCATTATATCCAAGCTACAAGATATTGCTTTGCATGCCAAAAGTAAACAAACAAGGTAATATAACTTCGTTCATATCTGAATGGTCATGGTTTTATGCCATCCTTATCTCAAGATTCTATAGGTTGTAAATTTAAATATCTGAATCTAGGGATTTCTTACCTTATTTTCTTGAGATTCTTGCTATTTGAGATCTTACCTACTCTATAGAGGTGAGTTATATAACATTCTTCACTTATATCTTGCTAGAAGCTTCTTAGTTCATGTTTTTGCTTTAATGTGATGATCTAAGCATAAAGAAACCATGCTTGTTTAGGGTTACACTTTTTTTTGGTGTTTCGTGTTCTGTTCCAATCTATATGATCTTATAAACATGTGTACAACATTTCTAAGGTATAATATGATCTGGTACAGGTTGATAGAAACAACTTATGGTTCTAAGTACAAAACAATCGATGGTTCAAATTAGGGGTTTCAAGCTATTTCCTTCCCTATCACACAACCGATGGTCATACCATTCAACAACCAATGGTGTTGCTATCTTGGAAACTAATGTTCATGATCAAGGGTGTCAAATTTTATTGTGACAACCTATGGTCACCCCCTTAGGTCAGGTTTTGGATCAGTTAGAAGTTTAATTACCATCCACTAAGTATTCTAATGGTGCTATCAATCCATGATGACATTAGATTAATATTTGATGGTGTTAAATGAATGTATTACTGATTTAACAACCAATGGTGACCTAATGATCACAATTAATGGTGAATCAAGTCATCACCATATATGATGAGTTAAGAATGTAATTTTAGATTTGACTTAACCGTAAACCAATGTGTCTTTGGTTCAATTGATCTAATGGTTAGACCTATACTTCAATTGATAACCTTGAACAATGAACCTCATCCAATGAATAATATTGGATTCTTCAATATCGAATGGATTGGAATAGATCCCATGGTATTATATGTGGGTCCTAGTGATGATAATTTGATGGTTCAATACTATTAATTTGTAGTCTTACCTTTGCCATCATATAGTTATATTTGATAAATCACTATAATAAGTGGATGCATAACTCCTGTGTGATCTAGATTTTTATACCTAACCTTAATGTAATTATATGATGTTGATTAGTTATAATCAGACCTCTTGAATGATTAATGTGACAATGTATTACACTCTTCTTGTGTTGAAACCACAATGCAATACTATTTGAATATCATAGTGCCTTATCGTTATAATATCTATGGACACATATGTGCTAATGATCTTTTGAGCCTTGTTCAAGGCATGGAATGATGATGATAACCTTACTATGAATAATGTGACAGTCTTAACGACCTTTGGGCATGTTTGAAGCCATGATTGAGGTGAAATCATCTTCATGTTCCAATAATGGTTAAAACCTTAGATCTTATGATAAGATTTTGGTATCTTGTAATAGTATGATGATAAGTGTGGTCCATTAATTTGTAATGAATGATAGCATGTGGTAATGTGATTAAGATTTATATCTCAAATGTTTTATATCTTTTGAAGTTGTTATACATATACTCTTGTTAGAAAAGAATTAGGGTTTGAATATCCACTTGTATGATAAAGCCTTAATGCATTCAATTGGCAGTAATTAATCAAGTGTAACCTTAATCATGTAGAGCCCTGTGCCGTAGAGCCATCTTTAGTGGCAGTACTTACTGGATGGTGAAACAAGTATTCCCAAGGGAAACTCAGAGCACGTACTGTTGAGTATGTGGAGGTGGCAAGTTGAGGATATATCCTTGTCATCCACAAATGTAGGTTATGGTGGATGGCTATGGTCATGCCTCCGACATTTGAAGTGATTGAGGACAGCTGCGGTTGTACTTCAAATTAGAGGGTTTTGTATACCATAGTTTCTAGTATCGTAACTTGTAACAAGTACAAACTAGTTGTTATTAGTTGACTATGTGTCACTATTGATAGTTTGATTGGTATGTCACTGCAGTTTACTCATATTGACCAAGGGGAAGAGATCTTAGGATACTGGTACTCCTAGATCTTATATGGAACTGAATAACACTTCACAGTGGTTAGTTGGACTTTGAGTGGTACGACTCAAACTCCGTAGGGCATAATAATAAATATATAATACCAGTCGTGTAGTATAATTTATAGGGTTTAATACGTATCACATTGGTTGATTAACCGTTGTCTTTTCTTTACACTACATCATTCTTACATGATGCAAACTTATGAAAATTATGTAATTCTACTTGATGCTACAACATATTTGCTTAACTGCTTAGTATGCTTAAACTGTTCAATCTGTTCATATTTCTTATTCAATACCCTAACTGCTCAATGTATTTACTATTAATTAATATGTTATAATCAATATATGTTGGAGAAAGTTATATATCTCACTGGGACTAGGTCTCACCCGTGGGTCACCACATTTTTTTTAGGCGGTCACATGCAACGAGGTCAAGGTCATGCTGTGGAAGAGAACCAACCTGGTGATCAATAGATTTAGAAGGTTGGTTAGTTGTAGATGTTAGTAGTAGAGTCCTAGTGTCATCTCTGTTTTCTCAAGTCTGTGTATGAGATGTGTTTTCTAGATGATATACTCATATTGACACGAGATTTTGGTAGTATGCCAATGTTTGTAAATATATGGCATGTACATGTGAAATATCTTTTGTATGCAGGATATGACTGAGGTCATTGGACTCATATGTAAATACTTGTTATAGTATATGAGAATGGAGTTATGGACCTTTATGTAAATGTTCTAGAGTTTATTTACGTTGTTGGAATTGGTTTTAATTATTCTGCATTTTTGACTATGTGATTAATTAGTAGTTGATTGTGTTTTGTGTTTTGAGTAATCTCATTTAGCGTGGCGAGATGTCACACTTAGGAACCCGAAGTATGGTACAATGAGATCGTAGCTTGCTATGATGATTTTACATGTTGTCATACACATCATGTGAGTCCGGTGGCATAATAAATGGAGTAAAAATAATGCGTATGGATACATCATTTAATATAAGTTCAACTATCGTGATGAGTGATTTGCAATTATTAAAATATCATACTTTCATTCTTATGCATTTAAACTCTATCAATTGTGAAAATTATAAATATCTTAGTTACATGTTGATTTTCTACTCACTAATTCTGTAACACATCAACCTAATGAACAAATTTTCAGGTGAAGGACTAGCTCTTCTTGAGTAGATAGAAGCCAATTTTTATCAAGAGTAGAAAAAAGGTCCTAAGGAAGTAGTTACAATAGATAGACAATATCATATCCTTCCTCTGGATCTTGGGAATGAGTGAGTGAGAAAAGAGAGCAATTTGTAATGAAATATACATGATGTGAATTAAGTGTGAAACTCTTTCTTACATGTAATAGTCGAACACTGTTGTATCCTTTAATGTTATGTTTAATCAAGATATTTAGCTAATTTTTTGTAAGTGGTTAAAAGTTGATGGTGAGTAGTAATCCTTCCCGGGAGGCTCTCACCCTGGTAGTGGGTTAGGGTCGCGTCAACTTTTAGTATCAGAGCGTAGGTTGAACCTATAATGAGTGTAGGGTAGAGATAGGGACAATAGAAGACCAATATGACTAGGACTCTTTCCTCTTTGAACTCCAATTTTCTAATAGATGTGTTCTATTATGGATATGCAGATGACAGGAAGAGGACATGAACTTGGTGAGGAACAAGTTGAAAGACATTAAAACTGTGATCCTCATGTAATGGCTCAAGGTAGAGAACATAATGAGGCAATAAGGATGTACCATATTTTTCTGGAGACAAATGAAAAATACAAGATGGATAGGAGGCCTTCATCCTCTAGTAAGGATCTGATGAGATCCTATGAGATGGTAGAGAAGCTTGATGGGACTAAATTTTTTGGAACAACAGATCCAATTGCGGTAGATGTGTGGCTCCAACAACTGAAAAACATTTTTCATATATTAAAGTTACCAAATGATAAGCAAATAAATCATGAGGTGTATGTACTCAAGGGGGATGCTGAGATGTGGTGGCACAGAGTGGAAGATAAGAGGAGGAATGCAATAATGACATGGAGGGGTTTTGTGGATGAGTTTCACCTTAAGTATTTTCCTCCTACCTTCCTAAGTGATAAGATCAAACAGATGGAGAATATCGGACAAGGCAATATGACAATTGGTGAATGCAAGACATACTTCACAAGGTTGGCTAATTTCTACCCACAACTTGTACCAGATGACATAGAGAAGTGTAGGATATTTTAGCAAGGATAAAGATAAAAAATTAGAGATAATGTATCAACTATTTCCTAAAGGGACAGAGAAAAGTTTGGGGAATATGTGGAAGTAACAAGATGGGTGGAAGAGTCAGTTAATGCTAATAAGCAGTTTGAGAGCAAGAAAAGATCTAGAGACTTCACTAGAGGAGGACAAATGAGTGGTGGATACAAAGGAGGTGGTGGTTTCTTTTCTAGGATAGGATGAGGACTTGGTTGTTTTGTAAGAAAAGTATCTAGTTCTTCACAGAGTGGAGTAAGGCCTAGTTCTAGTATATGGAATACACTGCCTAGGTGGATCTCTCCAAGTAGGTCTTCGGGATCATTAGTGTTAGTGACAGGCCCGCAGAGACAAGATGCATCCATGTGTGATAAATGCGGCATGATACATTCTGGTCAGTGTTGGGGAACTAATTCTCTAATATGTTTTCACTATGGACATATGGGATAGAATAAAAGGGACTTCCCAATTCTTCAGTATATTTTAGAACAAGGTTCACAATTACAATTTCAGACTCTATAGAGGCAGGCTCTTGTTAGAGGGGAAGGTTTTTCATTGGATTCAGGTTCTAGAGGGGAGGCTCCTAGTACTAGTAGTGGACAATGAGGAAAACGTGACACACACAGAGAGAGAACTACACAATGCTTCTTCTCAATGACACCATTTGAAGGCATAGTTTTTCCTAGAGTTGTGGCAGATGAGATGATTTTCTTTAATAATATTTCTATTACATTATTGATAGATCCTGGTGAGACACATTCTTTCATTCAAAGATCGATTGTTAGTGGATTAAATATTTAACCCATGACTTATGTTATGAAATGTTGCTAAGAGTATCGTTAGGTGAATCATCGGTTTTGACAAAATTATGCCTTGGATGTATATTGAGTTTTAGTGGGTACATAATAGCAATTAATCTCATATCCTTATATATCTATTCTTTTCAAATCATTTTGGGTATGGACTATCTTGAGAGATATCATGTCTAGTTAGATTGTTGGAAGAAAGAAGTTGTCTTTCAACAAGACGACTCTTCACAAGTCTTTACCAGAGATAGGAAAGTCTTACCCACATGTATAGTATCAATTGTTGTAGCTGATAAGATGATGAGAAAGGGGTGTGAGGATTTTAAGAACATGTGGTAGATACTAGGGCAAAGAAAAGAAAAGTTAGAATAGAGGATGTTCTAGTAGTATGTGAGTTTCCAGATGTCTTTTTTGATGAGTTACATGGTTTACCACATGAAAGAGATATAGACTTTGAGATTCAATTTTTACCTGATAGTCACCCAATAGCATTACCTACCTATAGAACAACACCTACAGAGTTGAAGGAATTAAAAACTCAGTTACAAGTGTTACTGGATAAATGATTTATTCAACCTAGTACATCACCTTGGGGAGCTCCAATGTTGTTTGTGAAAAAGGAGGGAACTATGTGGTTATGCATAGACTATACACAATTGAACAAGATAACCATTAAGAATAAATATCCTTTGCCTAGAATTTATGACTTATCTGATCAACAACGTGAAGAAATAATCCTTTCAAAGATAGACATCAGGTCAGGATATCATTAGTAAATAATAAAAGCATCTGATGTACCAAAGTCAATATTTAGAACAAGATATGGATAGTATGAGTTTTTAGTTATCTTTTGGAAAGACAAATGCTCTTACAAATTTTATGGACATGATGAATAAGTTCTTTAGACTGTATCTAGACCAGTTCATAGTAGTATTTATAGATGATATTCTTATATATTCTAGAGATGCATAACAACACAAGCAACATCTCAAGATAGCCCTGTAGTTGTTAAGGCATCATCAACTTTATGCTATATACGTTCAACAAATGTGAATTCTGGTTGGCTAAATTATCTTTTCTTGGACATTTCATATCAAGAGAAGGAGTCAGTGTTGACACTAAGAAGGTGGAATCTATTCTTCAGTGGGAGCAACCAACGACCCCTACTGAGATTAGAAGTTTTCTAGGGTTAGTAGGATATTATAGAAGGTTTATAAGAAACTTCAATGCAATAGAAACACCTCTTACATGATTAACAAGTAAGGGTGTACCTTTTATTTTGTCTAAAATTTGTGAGAAAAGTTTTCAAACATTAGAGAATAAATTAACGACAAAAGTATATATTTTACTAGGGGTAGATAAAGGTTATGTGGTTTTCTGTGATGCATCCAGGAGAGGTTTGGGGTGTGTTCTTATGCAATAAGGGATGGTGGTGGCCTAAGCTTTAGACATATTAATAAAAATGAAGAGAACTATCTAACACATGATCTTGAGCTGGTAGTAGTAGTACATGTCCTAAAGATGTGTCGTCATTATCTCTATGGTGAATCATGTCAGGTCTTTACTGATCATAAGAGTCCAAAGTACATTTTCACATAAAGGGGTCTCAAACTGAGACAACACATATAGTTGTAGCTTATAAAGGATCACGATGTCACCATTTATTACCATCTTAGAAAGACTAATGTAGTAGCAGATGCTCTGAGTAGAAAGTAAACATCATCTGCAAAAATGTTTTACATGGCATGTGTAAAAAGAGACTTATTGGTTAAGATGAGGGAGATGAATTTGGATCTGAACGTATCTAATCAAGATGGGATGATTGTACAGATGTAGCTTAGACCTACATTTTATGATCAAATCAAGGAGTTGTAGCACAGTGGCAGAGAACTGCAACATACCATGCTTGATATGACATAAGGAAAGAGGACAGAGTTGAACTATTCAAATCATGGGTTGTTGTATCAACATGATAGATTGTGTGTTCCAGATGACACTAAGTTAATTATATATATTATCGAGGAAGCTCACTCTTATATGTATGCAATGCATCCAGGCAAGACAAAGATGTATAGAAACCTTAAGGAATTGTATTGGTGATCATGTATGAAGAAGGATGTGGCTGAGTATGTAGCTAGGTGTGGTGTATGTCAAAAAGTTAAGGCTGAACATTAGAAGCCGACAGGTTCTTTGCAATCTCTTCCTATCCCTAAATGGAAGTTGGAGCATATCACTATGGATTTTGTGGTTCGATTGCCTAGGACACCATGTGGTTTTGACTCTATATGGGTAATAGTAGATAGGATGACAAAGTCTTATCACTTTCTACCAATTAAGACAACATGGATATGCCAATGGTAGACAGAGTCTATATAGTTGAGATAATTAGATTGCATGGGATACTCATTTCTATAATATCTGATAAAGATCCTAAATTTACATCCAGGTTCTAGAATCAATTACAATGTTCCTTAGGGACAAAGCTGAAATTTAGCACAACGTTTTATCCTCAGACAGATGGATAGTCAGAAAGGACAATTCAGACCCTAGAGGATATATTGAGAACATGTGTTTTGCAGTTCAGTGGTAGTTGGGATTGTCATCTCAGTCTTACCAAGTTTGCCTATATAACTATTACCATTCTAGCTTAGGCATGGACACTTATGAAGCTCTTTATGGGAGGAAGTTTAGATCTTGTATTTGTTGTTGTGAAGTTGGAGAAAGACAAATTTTAGGTCAAACGTTGGTGGAATAAACAACAGAAAAGATACCTACGATCATACATTAGTTGAAGGCTGCATAGGACAAACATAAAAGCTATGTAGATAAAAGGCGTAGACCACTTTAGTTCAAGGTTGGAGATGAGGTTTATTTAAAAGTTTTACCATAGAAAGGTGTGTTTAGGTTTGGGAAATGAGGCAAACTAACTCCTAGATACGTGGGTTTCTATCCAATCATTCAGAGAATTGGACCATTTACATCAAGTTTCTTTCAGAGTTAGCCAATTTAAATGATGTATTTCATGTATCTATGTTGAAAAAGTGTCATCTGGTATCGAAAAGAATATATACCTTGATCTAGTACAGTTGAGAGAGGACATCTCCTATGTTGAAGGACCAATCCAAATTCTAGATCGTAGAATTCAGAACGTTAAAAAGTGGGTGATACCCTTAGTGAAGGTTCTATGGAGGAATCATGTGTATAAAAGAAGCTAATTTAGAAGTAAAGTCAGAGATGTGTAACAAGTATCCTTTCCTCTTCTAGGAATTTTGAGATGAATTTTTTATTAGAGTGAGAGAAATGTTACAATCACATTCTATCTTTGATGGTAATCCTTGGGATTTAAGATAATCTTAATAGTTGTAGTGTGCTTTTATTAGTAATATATTACTTTATTCTTTATTGTAACCTTAGTTATATCAAATACTTATTTGGATAACTCATGATCATGACTTAAGCACACCTCAAAGATCTGAGTTAGAGTTAATATCGAATTAGCCCATACATGTATGTGGGAGGAGAATTAATGATACTAGAGGAAACAATTAATAAATAATTTTTATTTTAAAAATATTATCAAACTAATACTTTAGGATTTTATATAATTCAATTATGAATCCAACACAAAAAGAAATAACCAAATCAGAGTTAAAATGAGAGAGTTCTGACATTTTTAGTAACATGTATAGAATTATAAGACCACCAAAAACCCAATGATGCACTGAGAAAAACTCAGTGTTCGTTGAGCCAAAAACCCAGCAACCCGCTGAGAAAAACCTAACAACTCACTAAGAAAAACCCAACGATTACTAAGCCAAAAACCCAACAATCACCGAGAATCGCAGGCTAGGATAGTCGATCACAAACTGTCATAACTTGGTCGATACTTATCCATTTTCAAGGAAATAGAGTGCGTTAGAAATGTGATTCCTATACCTTTCATATCCTTTATCAAATGAAAAGAAGATATAAAAGTCGATTTATAAGGTGATTTTTGAGGAAAAATAGGAAGAACGACAAAAATCAAAAGGTTTGTCATAGATTCGACTTGGTAAGTAGTTTTTAACTGTAGATCCTTGCTTCTCTTAATGTTCCCTTGATCAGACTTCCTGATGCAACAACTGAAGGTTTTGATTAACCTTCATTATTCATCTTCTACCTCCAACAAGTATTCTTCAGGGCCGGTAAACATATTAAAAGATGGTTTGGATGAGATCTTTGAGGTCTGAAGCATTGGATCAGATCAGAAAAAGGTAGATTTTGCATTTATCTAGGCCAGAGACGAGATCAACAAGCTAAAACATGTATTAATGAGTGGAAAATCACCTTCAAACCCAAATTTACAACATACAAATTCAAATAATGGCTTTCTAGTTTGCTCTATGATGGTTGTGATGAATTTGATAAATATGTGCAGTGATTTTCAGTAGTAGAAATGCTTATTTGATCATATATTAGTGCAGTAATTGTTGGATCTAAGGATCTAGAGGAGGGGTAAATAGAGCTTCAAAACTTGAACAAGAATAGTTAGACCTTCAAATTATATCAATTACAACCAAATGCTAAAAGTGAATTTGAAGTCCTATATAAACAAGCATAGCAAGGATGAGAGAGATTGACACAAACACTTGGACAAGGTGTTTAGAATGGTTTCAATCTCCAAACTAGGAGATCGTAAATCCACTACCTAGAGAGGTCAACCTCTAGGACTTTGCAACCCATGTATACTTATATTCCATTATAAGACATACAAGAAGACCACCTTACACCCAAGGGCTTACCTATGCAATAGCTAGTCTTCTTCCTCACAATAGGTCTTACTCACTCTTGCAAGCAGCTCGATTCCTTCTCCTAGGACATCTCCTCCTTGCAACAAGTCTTCAACCATGAGGATTTACCCACCAAGCTCCTTAGATCTTATGCCTTGTCCTTCTCCTTCACTTGGATAAGATCTTCACACCTTCTTTAGCCTTGAAGAAGAACAACAACTCCTCCTTCACTTAGAGAAGATCACTCCATCCTTTTCTCAAGGAGAAAGGGGATAGGGAAGTGGAGAGATGGAGATCTTTATAAGGTAACATTGAGGTAGTTGTTTTACAACATACCTAACTCACTCATAATCATGAAATGCTTTGTAAATGAGAGAAAGAAAGGGACTCAAAGGGGTTTAGCACACTCAACTATAGCAAGGACCAAGGATAGCATGAATGAGCAACCTTGGAATGAACTGTAAGAGGTCCTAGTTATAGCTAGGGGTGTTCGTTTGAGTGTGGGATCACTTAAGAATGAAAATAGCTATTTTACAACTTACAATAGATATATTTTCGATTCTAACAACTCTCCAACGGTTGGAATCACTTTTTCTACATTTTTTGTATAGTGTATTTAGTCGAGTTTCAATAAAGGTAACTCGACCGATCCACTATCTGATAAAGCCAATTTTCATACTATTGGTCGAGTTTGTCCTGGGATAACTCGACCAATCAGTTAAAATCAACTTTGGTAGAAAGTTGGTCGGTCAAATTCTCTGAGTGTACAACTCGATCGATCTAATCATTTCCAGAAATCCATCACTGATTGGTTGAGATTCAAACTCAACCGATAATGTTGCATGATAAATTTTCCAAAATGATTTTTAAGTGATCAAATGATGGAATTAAGTGTCCCTAATTTTTTCTCATCTTAGTTACAAGTCATATCAAATTATTACAAAAATATTCTAAGGTGGTTTGGAGTGTTTTCCACAAAAGTGCATTTGCATTGCTTTTGACTTGAACTTGGACAAGCTAGGGCTTGAGGAATTTGATCCTTTACATGTACCTAATGCCTAAAATTAATCTCCAACAAACATATTAGTTACATATGAATGGAATGGTTAAGTCATTATCACAATATGGACAATGTATAACTCTCAAGTCAACATTCTCCCCCATTTTTGACAATGACAAACCATTCCTCAACATATTAAAAAGTATATGTAAAGTTATACCTTGGCCTTGTGAATTATTGGGTATTCATGATTTTAACAGTGTGAATTGCTCCCCCAAATTTATGCTCACTCTTACCTGCATAGTTAGTCTTTCTACACAAAGCTATATAACATGTATACTACATGGTCCTTTTGCAAGTTACATGATAAAAATATATGTTTAGACAAGAAAAAGATCACATAGGCAATAAAAATAATATGGTTGAGCTTCAAAACATCAAACTTATCTCCCCCTTTTGGCATTATCAAAAAGTAAGGGGATAGAGGAGCATAAAAAATAGGTCTTCTCTAAGCACAACCAAAAACATGTAATCAGAAGATAAAACATTCAACAACATAACACACATCAAACAGAGACGAGAATAGAGAGACACAAGCAACCTCTGTCATAATCAAAATATGGAAATCATACCAATATATCATATGATAGAGCACACATAGAGTTATGATATATAGGAGACATATTACAACACATAAGCATGTTCTCAAAACAAATACAAGCCAGAGAGGAAAGCAACATGATGATAGAAATAGTACATCTTAGATAATGTGCCCATATTTTTTTAGCAAAAAAAGTATAAAAAGATATATATGATTAGCATCTAAGAGATAAAAAATAAAGCATCTAAACATCTAGGTTATCTATGTCCACATCATCATCCTCAGGCTCATATTCCTCATCACCATTAGAAGGTGCAGCAGAGACAACATCATCACCTTCATCACCAGAGGCACCAGAACCATTAATAGGGTCATCATCCTCAATGTCCTCCTCCTCATAATCATACTCAACAACTAGGTCTAGTATCTCCTCATCGGTAGAAGGACCAAAACCATGACTGGGCCAAAGTGCATTATGCTCATCCCAAGACATGCCTAGGTCATGCAGCTCGTGGGCCTAAAGGAATGAGGGAGCAGAAGTGCCAATGCTGGATAGAAAGGTAGTTAGAGGGCCAACCAACAACTCCAAGGTAGGAAGCACACTAGGGGTAGGCATAGGTCCACTAGCAGTAGAGGGTGTGGAAATAGAAGTAGCTGATGAAGGGGCCGAATAGAAAGTATTGTATGTATAGGAGTCATAATCACCACCTGGGTAAGGCTCGTAGGCAGGGTAAGGATGGGTACATGATAGGTTCATGGTCGACATGATCTAGCATGGATCCTGATGCAGGTGCTCCTGAACCTATAGGTTGTACGCCTGCTGATGCACCATGTAACCCATGAGGGCTTCATTGGATACATGAAATGAGGTGTGGGCAGGTCAGGATGGTGGTGGAGGTGGAGGTGCCTTGGTGGAGGTAGGGGCTCTAGGTGTGGTGGAAGAAGATGTAGACAAAAAGTTTTTCTTGATTGTGGTCTCACTGATATAGACTCTATTTCTAGAGGGTTTGTAATGAAGATTATGAAAAATAGACTTCTCGATTGCAAAAGTGAAGAGACCATAGATCAGGGCTGGGTAGGGTGGGTGTGTGCCTCGGGCATTCTTCCTAGAGTCTAAGTAGGTCATGTGGTGGAGAATATATCTAGACCACTTGACTCCTATGTTCATCAAAATACAAAACATAATCACTGTGGTATTCTCTACAATTTTAGTTTGATTCTTCTTAGGGTGAATATTGCAGTTGACTACTAGAGCAAGTATGCGGTTTTTGAGACCCAAATAAGAGGATGGGATGGTGGAATTCTTCCTATAGGGCATCTAAGGCTTCTTCAAGAACTTATGGATATTAGGAAGAGTAATTCCATAGTGCTTGTAGAAAGATTCAGGGTCAAGCAACTCAAAATACTTAGGATAATCTTTCCTCCATGTGTCAATTACCTTAGTACCATTGAGAAAGATATTCAAGATATCTTTTGAGATAGTGAATTTCTTATCGACAATCATGGAAGTGATAATCAGTTGAGTATCAGAAGGGGGTACAAGAGAGTCATAGTTCCATGAAATATTGGCATAAAATTCATGGACCACCTTAGTGCTTGTAATGGAATTATGAAAGCACTGCATTCGACACTCGGGGCTACTAAGGTGATTGTCGTAGAGAAACTCAGCTACCCCATTTATCACCTCTTGTTCACACGGACGAGGCTCCAATAGGGAACAGAAAGGAAAAGGGTTCCTAGGAAGGATCTCCTTGTACCTATTTAGAGCTTCAGTTGAAACAAATAAGGTGTCATCATAAGGAACGAGGCGAGAGTTGGAGGATGATGATGGTGCTTCAGCAGGTACGATCCTCTTTCTTATATTTGAGGCCATGGAGGAGAAATGGAGAAGATTGAGAGACCAAACAAGAGAAGAAAACCACCAAGGGTCGTCTAACCACCTAGGGTTGATAGAAAAAGATGCTAGGTAGGTCAAACAAAGGCTATCTAGGTCTAGAAGAGGGAAGGTCGAGGCTGGGGTTGAGAGCCTAAGAGAGCTGGAGGGAGGATCAGTTGACTTTTCTCTATTTGAGAGGGAAAATAGTCGGCCACACCCTACTTAAGAATTGGTCCAGACATGACATCAGTTGAGTTCTGAGAGAAAGAAACTCAATCAAATGCCTTTTTGCATAAGCCCTCAGCCACCAATCGGTCAAGTTGGTAACTTGACTGATAGAAGTTCTATCCCAACATTAGAAATTCTAGATTCTAGACATTTGAGTGCTAATTAAATTTATTTTTCTGGTCCATTTTGCATTTTAGACATACTTAGGCAGATTTCACTCATCATAGGGTACTATTTGTCGATAAAATAAGTGACTGTGAAAAATACCCAAAGCAAGCGAAAACAAGGCATAAGAACATAAAATTTTAGCACTTTAGCAAGCAAGGGTGATAAATACATGAGAAAATCATATAGGATAGATAAAAACTAGCTAGATGGAATATTAGTATCATCCAAAGTAGTTGTGAGTGGTTTAGAACTAAAAAAATTAAATTTCTCTCTAGCTAGATGTTTAGTAAAGATGTCCGCTAATTGATTTTCTATGTCCATATGCATGATATAAATATCCTTTTTGGCAATGTGGTCACAAAGAAAATGATGACGAACCTCTATATGCTTGGATCTACTATGCAATATAGGATTGTAAGATAAGTTTGTTGCATCAGTATTGTCACAAAAGATAGGAGAAGAATCAAAATAAATGTTAAAGTCTTGGAGAATTTGCTTCATCCATAAAACCTGGGCACAACAAATCCTGACTGCAATGTATTCAGCCTCGATCGTTCATAGAGCAATTGTTCTCTATTTCTTGGAAAACAAAGACCCCAAGCATGATCCTAGGAGGAAGCAAGTGCCACCTGTGCACTTTCTATCAATCAAACAACCTGCATAATCAACATAACTATAAGCAGTAATAGTAAAGTCCCTCAAATTAGGATACCATAGTTCAAAATTTTGGGTTTTGGATAAGTACCTCAAAATCCTCTTACTATAAGATGTGATTTCTTAAGACATGATTGAAAGTGAGCCCACAATCTAAAACTAAACATTATGTCAGGTCTAGAGGCAGTTAAATAAAGTAAACTTCCAATCATACCTCTATAGAGCTTCTCATCCACTTTCTTACCTTCTTCATCTCTATCAAGTTTGGCGGTGTTTGACATGGGGTGTCCATCTTCTTGGTGTTCTCCATCCCAGAGTGCTTAAGTAGATCACTTGTGTACATGCCTTGGTTGATGAAATTCCCAGTTAGTTTGCATGATTTGAAAGCTGAGGAAGAAAGTAAGCTCACCATCACACTCATTTTGAACTCACTCTACATAAGATAGCTAAACTCCTTGCAAAGATCAAGATTAGTCCTACTAAAAATGACATCATCAACATACATTTGAATGATAAGAAAATGGTTAGAAGTGTGATTTAGAAATAAGGTAGAATATACATTGCCTCTGATATAGACATTATCTAACAAAATGTTCTTTTATTTCTCATACTAAGTTCGAGGTGCTTATTTGAGACCATAGAGAGCTTTTTGCAACAAATAACCATGCTTAGGAAAGTTATCATGTTCAAAGCCAGGGGGTTGTGCAACATACACTTCCTCTTCAATTATACCATTCAAAAATGCACTTTTAACATCCATTTTATATAGAAGGAAATTCTCGTAACTAGCAAAATCAAGCAACATTCTAATTGACTCAAGTCTAGGTACATGTGCATATGTTTCATCAAAATCTATACCTTCCTGTTGATTGTAGCCTTGATCCACTAACCTTGCTTTATTTCTTACCACCTTGCCACTTTCATCCATCTTGTTGCCATAGATCAACTTGGTGCCAATGATCTTTCTATCACATGGTCTTGGCATGAGAGTCCACACTTTGTTCTTTTTAAATTGCTCCAGCTCTTCTTGCATAGCTAGGATCCAATCATCATTCACAAGAGCTTCTTTGACATTCTTTGGATCAAGTTTTGAGATGAAGGCGTTGTTGGCCTGTTCTTTGTTGTAGGCAGCCCACGTCTTCACTCTTTCAAAGGGGTCACCTATGGTGAGCTCTTTAGAATGATTCTTTGCAAAGCAGGGGGTCGAATCCTTCTTTTCTTCATCTATCCCTTCTTCTTGAGTGGACACCTCTTTTTGCTTTTGAGTGATATTGAGTTCTTTTAAGATATGCATTACTTCATCTACAACATCATCATTTGCAATATCCTTGGAAACAGAGGAGTTAGTCTCAAAAAATTTGACATTAATAGATTCGTATACTTTAGATTGATCAATATTATACACTCTATAAGCCTTACTAGTAGTTCTATATCCAAGAAAGAAAGCCTTGTATGATTTTGGGTCAAACTTGTGAAGAGAATCTTTCATGTTCAAAACAAAACAAGGACACCCAAAAATGTAAAAATACTTGATAGAAGGCTTCCTACCACGCCATAGCTCATAGGGGATTTTCTTCAAACAAGGATGTGTGAAAACCCAATTTTTCACAAAACATGAAGTACTAACAGCTTCGGCCCAAAACTTCTTCAGAGTGTCATACTCTAACAACATGGTCCTAGACATCCTATAGTGACATGTTATTCCTCTCTAAAACCCCATTTTGTTGAGATATTCGATGTGAAGAGAAGTTATGTGCATATCCAGACTCTTCACAAAAATGTTCATAGGGATCATTTTCAAATTCTCCCCCATGATCACTACAGATAGAAACAATGCAGAAAGAAGCTTTGTTTTCAACTTGTTTGCAAACACTAGAGAAAATGTCAAGAGTATTGCTCTTAGAAATGAGAAAGAAGGTCCAAATATATCAAGAGAAATCATCAACAATAATAAGACAATACTTGGAACCACAAAGCGATTGAGTTCTCATAGGTCACAATAGATCAATATGGAGAATTTCAAGAGATCTCTTGGTACTAAGGACTCCTTTGGATTTGATGGAGGACTTGGTTTGCTTTCCTTGTGTACAAGATTGGAATTCCTTATCCTTTTTAAAATCCAATTTGGGAAGTTCCTTGACCAAATCCATTTTTCTCAACTTCTTCATGCATATTTACATGACCTAGCTGACGATGCCAAAGAAGAACATCATTCAAATTGAATACAAGGCATCTACCAACAACATGCTTAATAGAGTCAAGCACAATTACATAAAGATTACCATTCCTAGTGCCCTTATATATGACATTGTAAGAGAGGGAATATAGGGGAAAGCATTGAATATTTTACTAACACTTATTAAATTGTGATGTAGGCCATCCACAAAGAGAACATTCTTGATACACAAGGATTCACCTACATCACCCTCACCTTTCACTTTACCTTTCTTTTTGTCCCCAAAAGTAACTAATCCTCCTTTCTTGTTTGTGAAATTGTTGAAATGGCTTATATCTCCTGTCATGTGCTTTGTGCAGCCACTATCAACAATCTATTCCCTTTTCCTAAAAGAAAGAAGAATGTCGGTTCCCAACTCAAACTTTGTGATCCGGAGTTAGCTTGGGGACCCATTTCATCTTTGGGTTGGTCCCCTTAGGGTTATATGGACAATAAGTAGAAAATGAGTATCACTCTTGCAATGATAACAAACCATTGGGTTCTTTACGGCAGAAAACTCTCCATGGAAGAAAGGAGTTTCCTTTCTCTTGTTCTTACCATTGGCCTTACTCTTGCCCTTAGGATCTCCCCCTACAAATCCCAAACCACTAGTACCACTTTGTTTGGTAGAGTGATTAAGGATTTCATTTAGGGAGTTCTTCCCTTTGAGGAATTTCTATAGAGAGGATCTAAGTTTATGATTGTCATCAGTAAGAGAGATAATAGTAGAAGATAAACTAGCAAGATCATATCTACTGTGAAAAAGGTCAACATCTAAACAAAGGGCTTTAGTCAAATAAGAATCCTTTTAGGAGTAATAGAAGCAACATCATTACTAGACAAAATAGGTCTAGAAGATAAATCATTAACTTGAGAAAGAAGCCAATCATTTTCAGATTTAAACAATTGGATATCTTTGAGATAAACATCTCTCTCATATCTACGAGCATCACTAATAAGCTTAAGTTCTACATTTTCAGCTTTAAGCAACTCAAGCTCATCAAGGCACTTTTTCTTCTCTTCCTTAAGACTAGTCATACTCTTAAGGTATATCCCATTCTCAATGTGACACCCGTTTCCACACAAAGCGAGATTACTCAAACTAAACGTGGAAATAACACTAAACAAGAGGATTACTGAAAAACACTAAAAATTTAAACCGATTGCACAAGGCACCAACATCAGAAAACTTGTGACATAAAGGTCCATAACCTACAATCTTTATCATATATATCATAAAATGGCATGCTTAAAACATGTTCGACAAACATACCTATCACACATGATATCTGTTTCACTTGCATATACATGTAAATCTGCCAACTATATACAACAAAAGGGCACATAAGCCAAAAACTCATATCGATAGCACAACCGCAAAATACACCGAACTATCCCCAAGACCTGAGTGTACATGGATGACTCTAACACCAAAAGACCAACAGGCAACACACTCAACCTTATCAGCTACTAATCTTGTTTCTCCTCCTTCTCTTCCTCAGCTACACAATCTCTACCTCCCCGTGCATGGCTACCTAAAAGATGTGGAAACCCACGGGGATATAACTCTATGCCAACACTATTAAAGCACAAATAAAGTAACTAAAGAATAGAAGTAAAGCTACTTCTATGATAAGCAGATTCAATTATTGATATAAGCATGGCCGTTATTATCATCTAAGCAAATCATGTAGCAGTGACAGAATAGTGGAACATTTTATAAGTAAGAAGGAATATGAAGAACATGTATATTTTCTACCAACCAAACTATACAAAAGCAAACAAGGCCTCATCCAATGTTTTCATTTTTGATCTTACAAAAGTAACACTACTAATTCCATATTGGTGCCACACATGGTCAATGGAAGAGCCAGATTCCATGACCTTTCTAACACCTCCCAGCTAGCATGATAGTAACATTATGTGACATATTAGTAAACTTGTACAAGTGACATATAGTCAACAAATGGATCAGATCACACATGGCCATCCATATATCACAAGGGAATCAGCTCACACATGGCCGTCCCAAAAAGAAGAAGTGGCACACGCATGGCCATCCATATCTAACAAGGAAACCAACTCAAGAATGGTCATTCCATATATCACAACGAGATCGGCTCACGCATGGCTGTCTTTTAGTTATGCCAATTAAGTTTTAGCATCAATAAAGTTATAATGTACAAAACCATAACAAGCACTACAAAGATAACATGCTACAACTTTCAAATATGTAAGACTTATAAGGTGTGAGCTTGTCACACTATCACCACATAACACATGTACACTGCCATTCACAAGACCATCATCACTGTTGCACAACCACTTAAGGATATCACTAATGCCACATCACCGTGGGATATCAATCCCTTAATCATAGCACTAGATGGTATTATATCACAACATGCATCAAGCCACCACCAGGTCATAAGACCCTTTCACATCATCCCTGTGTCACAAGTATTTCAACATGCCTCATAAAGGTTCATTCAACCAGTGTCACATCATACTCATCATAACATGCACTAGCTATGATATTCAAGTTCATATCACCTGCATGGTTAGAAATTGATAAACAAGAGAGAGAAAACATCCTAAATCCATGTGTCACATCATTATCTCCACATGCCTCAATTATACACATTCATCACCATAGAATAACCAAGCATGGTATGCATTCAACCTACATGATTAGAGGTTCACAACAAGAGAGAGAAATCATCATAACATAATATCCATTCCAAGAAAGAGAAGCAAACATGTCACATCACCCATCGTTAGGGTTAGGGTTATCCCTCCAAAACCATTTAGGGTTTGGAAGTCACAACCAACCATCCAACCCTAGGTACACCCCTCCACCCATCTTGGAACATCTCTAGGGTTAAGGTACATGATTGGGAGTGTTTAGATATTATCTAATGAGCACGTTACATGGCTTATGCATTACTCATACAACATATCATTATGTGTCAAAACATATGTCTCAACCACCTATCAGTCACATGTCTCAACCACTCAAGAAATTAGGTCACGACTGCCCAACCCACAACATGTCACGACTAATACACATAGGGTGTTTAGGCTGTGACACCCCTCAAGCTTGACCTCCTGCACCCTCACATCTTAACCCATATAGGGTGAAGGTTTCAACTACTCACAAGGATGTAGCGACCCCAAGGAGCATGGATGTCTCGACCTCAATCCATGGCGGCATGTCATGACCCAAGATCAACATGTCGCAACCTCTCTCAAGGACATGTCATGACCACGACAAGAGCAAGACTATACTCCAAAACCATGGAAACAACCCAACCAAAATAGGGGTTAACTTGACCATCAACACCAAGTGTCGTATCATAAACCAACACTAGGTCCAACCCATCAAAAGGGAAGCAACTCGACCAAGACAAACCATGATCATGACCAACATGGGTAGGTGTCTCAACCGCCCTAAGGGATGATGTCTTGGTCTCAAAAAAGAAAAAACACCAAGGGGAAACAATGATCGTTAAGAAGGAAAAGTCCATGCAAACGATCACTAAGAACCCTAGGTCATGGGTCATGAAACCACTAAGAAAGGATTTATCCCAAGGGAGAGAAAACCAAGATCAAGGTGCCCAAAAAAGAACCTAAACTCCCTTCAACATCTAGGTATACGAACACCATGCATGGAAGTAAGACCAAGGTAAAAATATGGAGGAAGATCACTGTAACACCATAATCATCAAAATTGGGTATGTGAAAGTAGGGTTTCCGATTTCTACCAATCCAAGCAGGATATCCACCATTAAATGAGTTCTAGAGCATGAAATTACTTACTAGTATATTAGGAACATGATTTAGAGAGGGAGACATCAACATGCAAGCAATGTAATATGCATTAATAGAGAGGGTAAAGGGTTATATCACTCACCTTAAGAAGATCAACACCAAGGATTCCAAGCTCCAAGATTAAGGGCTCCAAGCACACAATCTAAAGGTTGAAGAAGCTCCACCAAAGGATCCACTTTTGGAAAAAAGAGCAACTCAAGAAAAAGAATGTACCAAGTTCAAATATCATCTAAGAAAATAGAGTCAAAAAGCTCTAGGCTGAGCCAAAAGAAAAAGGGAGAAAGAGAGAAGAAACCCTCCTCACACTAGGGTTTACCTTGTCTAAACATGGTCTATGACCCTTGTGGTGAGGGGTTTCTCCCCCAAAATGACCACCATGGAGGAACAATGGTATAGGTCTGAGAAAAGAGAGGAAGATTGAGGTAGGAGATAAAAAAAACACCTACAAGGAAGATAAACACTTACCAAGGGTTGAAGATGGGCTATGGTCACCACAAACACCACATGCAAGAGGAGTTTGGTCACCAAGCTCCAAGGTCGAATCTCCTTGATCCACAAGCTCTAAGAATAAGAAAAAGAGAAGGAATAAGATGGAGGGATGAAAGGGTGATAAGCATGGAGAGATAAGAGGTTACATACATGAGGGATGTGAGAGAAGGAAAGAGATGAGGTGTCAACATTCCAAGGTACAAAGGGACACTTGTCCACCCAAAAGAGCAACATGCAACCACTCTAGCCTAACATGTAAGACATGGTGGTACACTTTATGGTGGGTCTAGACCACCTTGGACACCCACACAATCGTGGTCACAACCCTTCCATGGTTCACCATCCATGGTCGCGACATACACACCAACCATCATCACTTGGTCGAGACAAGAGACAAACACAAACCCTAGGTTGAGACATCCTATAAGAGGGAAACCATCTCGACCCAAGACCACCTTAGTCACAAAATCAACACCTAGAGGTTTTTTTTCGAACATGACACCCACCAAAACTCACCCTAGGTCACGACCTAGGTCAAGGCAACCCACTAGGTACATATAGATCGAGACACTCAACACTCATAAAAATCTAAACACCACTAAGGGTGACACTCCTCAACCAAGGCTCAAACAAGGTGCACACTTCTTTATCTCTCCTCTAGAAAAAATATGATTTCATGAAAGAGAAGGAACACTCTAGAGGTGAAAAATTGCACACCAACCCCCTATTTTGGGTAAATTGCAATTTGCACCAAAACTAGGCCATAAAGCACAAACATCATCCAAACCAGCTCAAACTTGATAATTAAGCTCCCCACAAGCCATAATTAGATCTAAAATGATTAGAGAAAGGTTATAAGCACATGATCAAGCCAAAGAAAATATGGTTACACCAACACTCAGGTTAGGGGTCTTACAAGCCACAAACCCCTAACATGGATTTACCCCTAAAATCCAAAGCCAAAAGAGACAAGTACTACCTTCACATCTCTTACTCAAGCTCCCAATCGGGTCAACCCATAGCAGATATAAAAAATGTAGACATATCAAAATGAAACAACTTCATCTGACCTATCTCAACTTAAGGGTTGACCCTTCCCTCCGGATGACTCAAGGAATAAATTCAAGTCGTCACCCCCACCCCATGTTGGCCTGAACTGACAAACCGACCTGTGATATTGGTCTGTGATCTCTACTACTACCAAACTACTATCTTTGGGAGCCTTGTCGACCTTGCCTTGACTATTGGGTCACCCCCTTGTCTTTCATTGGACACTCCCGACTCAGATATCCTTCCTGTTTACACTTATGGCAAGTCTTGGTATCAAACTATGGCCTAAACGTTCCCACAACACTACGAGTTCCTACATAGGAAAAACTGTGGCTCTTGCCCTTACTTGGTGACCATTGGGTCTGTGCACCGAACCTCCATTGTACTGGTGTTGTAGAAAACCTCAGTTTCTTAAAGCTTCCTTACTATTGTCCTTGGAACTATGAATGCCTCTTCCCAGAACCCAAATATTCCATATTAGAAACTACTACCCTAGCTTGAGGCATAGACATTCTATCTACCATGTACGTCATAGTAGCCATGAACTACCCAAAAAGAGACTAAAAGGCAAGCATGTCTGAGTCAAACTGGGGGACCTCAGGTGCCCAATCTCCTCACGCCTTCTCTCCTGTACCACCCCCTGGTGCAACAATACCACTTTCAACAATGTTTTCATCGTGTTCTCCAACCATATTTATGCTCTTTTTGTCCTTCTACATAAGCAGAAGTCACTACAAGGAAGACTGAAGGACACAAGAATGGATATAAACCCTAGTCCTTGGTCCATGTAGACTCAACAAACCTAAAGCTCTGAAACCACCAAATGTGACACCCATTGCCACACAAAGAGAGATTACTCAAACCAAACACAGAAATAACACTAAAAAAGCATATTACCGAAAAACATTAAAAATTAAAACCGATTGCACAAGGCAATAACATCAGAATACTTGTGACATAAAGGTCCATAGCCTGCCATCTTTATCATATATCTCATAAAATGTCATGCATACAACATGTTCCATAGACATACCTACCACACATGATATATGTTTCACTTGCATATACAAGTACATCTGCCAACTATATACAACAAAAGGGCACATAAGCCAAAAACTCACAACACAAGCACAAGACACACCGAACTATCCCCAAGACCTGAGTGTAGATGGACGACTCTAGGACTCTAACACCAAAAGACCAACAAGCAGTACACGTAACATTATCAACTACTAATCTTATTGTTGCTCCTCCTCAGCTGCACGATCTCTACCTCCTCGTGCATGACTACCTAAAAGATGTGGAAACCAATGACATGAGACTAAACATCCCAACAGATATAACTCTCCGCCAACACTATTAAAGTACATATAAAGTAATTAAAGAATACAATTAAAGCTACATCTATGATAAGTAGATTCAATTACTGATGTAAGTAGAGCAATTATTATCATCTAAGCAGATCATGTAGCTATAACAAAGCAGTATAACATTTTACAATTAAGAAGGAATATGAAGAACATGTATATTTTCTACCAACCAAACTATACAAAAGCAAACAAGGCCTCATCCAATATTTTCGTGTTTGATCTTACGAAAGTACTACTACTAAGTCCATATTGGTGCCACACATGGTCAATGAAAGAGCCAGATTCCATGACCTTTCTAACACCTCCTGTATAGCATGCGAGTAACACTATAGTGACACATTAGTCAACTTGTACAAGTGACATATAGTCAATAGATGGATCAACTCATGGATGGCCATCCATATATCACAATGGAATCAGATAACACATGGTTGTCCCAAAAAGAAGTAGTGGCTCATGCACGGCGGCCATCCATAGCTAACAAGGAAACTGGCTCATGCATGGCCACTCCATATATCACAACGGGATCAGCTCATGCATGGCTGTCTTTTAGTTATGCCAATTAAGTTTTAGCATCAATCAAGTTATAATGTACAAAACCATAACAAGCACTAGAAAGATATGGGCATGGTACAGCTTTCAAATATATAAGACTTATAAGGTGTTCTTGTCACACTATCACCACATAACACCTATACACTGCCATTCACAAGACCATCACCAATGTTGGATAGCCACTCAAGGATATCACTATTGCCACATCACTGTGAGATATCAATCCCTTAATCATAGCACTAGAGGGTATCACATCACAACAGTCATCAAGACACCACCAGGTCATAGGATCCATTCACATCATCCCTGTATCACAAGTATAATATATTTCAACATAAAGGTCCATTCAACGAGTGTCACATCATACTCATCATAGCATGCACTAGCTATGATATTCAAGTTCATATCACTTGTATGGTTAGAAATTGATAAATAAGAGAGAGAAAACATCTGAAATCCATGTGTCACATCATTATCTCCACGTGCCTCAATTATATACATCCATCACCATAGCATACCCAATCACATCATGCATTAAACCTGCATGGCTATAGGTTGACAATAAGAGAGAGAAATCATCATAACATAAAAGTTGTTCCAAGAAATAGAAGCAAACATGTCACATCACCCATAATTAGGGTTAGGGTTTTCCCTCCATAACTGTATAGGGTTTGGAAGTCACAACCAACCATCCAACCCTAGGTACACCCTCCCACTATCTTGAAACATCTCTAGGGTTAATGTACATGATTAGGAGTGTTTAGATATTATATAATAAACATGATACATGGCTTATGCATTACTCATACAAGATATAATTATGTATCAAAGCATATCTCAACTAGCCATCAGTCACATGTCTCAACCACTCAACCAATTAGGTCATGACAGCTCAACCCACATGTTGCGACCACGACACATAGGGTGTCTAGGCTGCGACACCTCTCAAGCTTGACCTCCTACACCCTCATGTCTCAACCCATATAGGGTCAGGGTTTCAATCACTTAGAAGGCTGTCTCGACCCCAAGGAACATGGCTATCATGACCTCAAGGAACATGTCTATCTTGACATCAAGCCACGGCGGCATGTCACGACCCAAGACCAACATGTCACGACCTCTCTCAAGGACATGTCACGACCATGAAAAGAGAAAGACTAGACTACAAAACTAGGACAACAACCCAACCAAAACAGGGGTTCACTTGACCATCAACACCAAGTGTCTTATCCTCAACCAACACTAGGTCCAACCCATCAAAAGGGAAGCAACTTGACTAAGACCAACCATGGTCACGACCAACATGGGGTAGCTGTGTCGACCACCTTAAGGGATGGTGTCTTAGTCTCAAAATAGAAATAAGACTAAGGGGAAACCATGATCATTAAGAAGGAAAAGACCATGCAAATGATCATTAAGAACCCTAGGTCATGGGTCATGAAACCACCAAGAATGAATCTCTCCTAAGGGAGAGAAAACCAAGATCAAGGTACCCGAAATAGAACCTAAACTCCCTTCAACGTCTGGGTATATGAACACCATGCATGGAAGAAAGACCAAGGTCAAAATATGGAGGAAGATCTCTATAACACCATAATCATCAAAATTGGGTATGCAAAAGTAGGGTTTCATATTTCTACCAATCCACGCAAAATATCCACCACTAAATGAGTCCTAGAGCATGGCATTACTTACTAGCTGTAACATCCCTGACCTGGGTTATGCTTTAAACCTAGATGTTTTGTTTAAGAAATATAATTATATGCTTGCTATTATCTTTTGAAAAGTAATTAAGGCTCAAGAGGAACTTATGTTTCAATTTTAGTCCTTTTTGAATAAATGTTGAAAATAATGTTTTGCTTGTTTTGGACTACAGTGCAAATTACCCAAGTTGAGGGGTGGACTTGAAAATGTTACATGATAAATGTTCCTCAAGTGTTTAAGTATCATAAGAATGAAAATGATGCAGAGTTATGTCTTGTGATATCTTGAACACCAAGAAAGAGCTTATTAAGCAATGTTGAGCATTAAAACCTAGTTTTGGTGTAATGTGCAATTTACCCAAAACCTAGGGTTCAATATGAAAAATATCACTCCTAGAGGGTCCATAATGTTTCTTGGTATGAATTAGATATAAAAAAATCAGAGGGGCATCTCATTTGAATCTCTTTGGAAGAGAGAGAATCTTGATATTAAAATAATCAAGATTTAAGCATAATTGAAACCCTAATTCAATTTAATGCAAAAATAAATATATTAATGGAAGTGCCCTTCAACCAAAAATGAGATGGTTGAATTTTTATGAGTATGGACGTTATTTTTCCTTGCAATGGAACCGAAATATCTAAAGTGAGTGGAGAGCTCACTCAATTAGTTAAAGAAAAAGTAATATCCACTCAATTTTGGATATTATTATTATATTGATTAAGGTGCTTAATTTGTATTCTTTTAATTCATGTATAATGAAGAGGAATTACAAGGTGGGGGAGATGGCTTCGTATGCAAGGGATGGAGGGGAGTACGTGGCACCAATTTTGGGATTTGAAGGAATTATTTATCACTTACTCTCTCATTGAAATTCCCTTATATACATCCCATTTTCAACCCACATGAAAGGCTTTTTCAATTCCTTTTTATTTCCTTGCTTTGGTTGAACACAAGGGAGCTTAGGAGCATTAGGAGGACGTGCCCCAACCTGTAGGTAAGCTCCATAGTCATCTTCAACCTTAATTTCATGGTGGAAATCGAAATTCAATGCTTAATGTCTTCTTTTCTTCATTCAATCTTCAACCTTAGCGATTCATTTCACTCAAAGACTTGAGGACGAGCCTTTGGAAGTTGAAGAAGATTCATTCACCATTGAGAACGTGAATCTTGAATATTGGATTCAATTTTGAAGGCAGGTTATATAGCTTGAACCCTTAAATGTCATTATTGCTTGCAATTTATTCATCATGTGTTGAACCTTTCTTCTTTCTCGATTTCCTTTTGATTAGTTGTTGAAATCACCATAAGAATCACAATTTATTTTGAAGATTTGAAGCTTTAATATGATTATGTCATCTTAAGCACACACCTCAACAAAGGAATGTGCAAACGGTTTTCAAAACCGATTAAGCTAATTCGGTTTCAAAACTGATTGAGTTGATTCAGTTTCAAGACCGAATGGGTAATTGAGTTCAAGACCGAATGGGTAATTGAACCCAAGACTGAATGGGTAATTTACTTCAAAACTGAATGGGTAATTGAATTCAAGACCTAATGGGTAATTGACTTCAAGACCGAATGGGTAATTGATTTCAAAACCGAATGGGTAATGGATCTCAAGATTGAATGGGTAAATTGAACTTCAAAACCATTTGGGTACTTTGACCGTTTGAAGAAGTTGACCATTTGGAGGTCAAGTACCTCAAGACCATTTGAGGTCAAGTAGAGTCATGGATGGATGGAGATCTAAGGGTTACATTTTGATCCCCTTTCAATGGTCTCAATGTTGGATGGTTCAATGAGTGCAAACCCTAAATTGATTGATTTAAGGAAACCCTAATTGATCCATTCGGTTTCAAGATGGTTTGGACCAAACGGTCTTGAGACCGTTTGAGTCCAAATGGTCTTGAGACTGTTTGGAGGGAAAACGGTCTCAAAACCGTTTGTAGTTTAAGAAAGTCAAAATTGTTTGAAGGTTCAAAAGTATCAAAACTATTTGGAGATCCAATAGTCTCAAATCTATGAAAGATCAATTAACTTTATGATTGTTAATGATGTTTAACAAAGATAATTATAATGGTTGTACCTTTAAGGTATTAGGGTGATTAGTACCCTTTGAGGGGTTAATCTTTGATGCTTAAGGAAGCAATATCTCAACACACTATGCTAACCCTAAATGTGTGTACTTGAATGAAAGGATGACCTAATCTAATCTAGCTTGAAGTAATCAACATCCTAGAGAGGATGAGAGAAAGAGGAATTCATACATGAATGATAATCATGTAGAGATTAAACCTCAACACTCTCAACATGAATGGAATATGTATTTAGGGTATGATCCTTGATAAAGAGATCATGAAACCCTAATCGAGAAGGTTGATGTGCCCTAATCCCTAATTTAGGGCAATGATAGATGAAACCATAATTTAGGGTAAAGGTGTAACCCTAATCTAGGGTGATAATATGGGAAATCCCTAACCCTATTTTGAGTAAATGGTTGTGAAACCCTAAGATGATATGAAATTATGTGAAAACCCTAATATAGGGTATTTTTATATGAAACCCTAATATAGGGTATTGTTATATGAAACCCTAATACAGGGTGATGTTATGTGAAAACCTAATAAAGGATGATGATTATGTAAAACCCTAATCTAGGGTGATTCTATATGAAATCTTAACCCTAATATAGGGTGAAGGTATGTGAAACCCTAATTTTGGGTTATAGTGCATGGAACCGTAATCTTGAGTAATATGATGATAATCCCTAACCCTAATTTTGGATAACGGGATGAGTATCCATAATTGACATGAATTTGGAAACACTAACCCTAATGAGGGAATAGTGATGTTACCATTACATTGCATAGTGCTAATATGTAATTGATATAACTATTATCATGTGTACTAATCCTGCAGATATCATGAGATGATGAGCATAGCCAGGTATGAGCTATGATGTGTTATTTACTTGAAATGGTTTTATGGGCCTTTTAAGCCATAATATGCTTTGTTGCCTAGCAAGAGGTAATACGAGATTAAATGGGCCTTGAAGAGCCATGTGAGATGCTTGTGTAACAAGTATCATGTTTACCTTGGTCAGATGACCCGAAGGTATTAGTTACCTGATAAGTGGTAACATGTGTTCTTTGATGAACTGAGGGTTTGAATACCCATATTACATAATCATGATGATGATAAGTTAAGGGATGATAATGCCCATGATGTGACAAGGGATTGAGATACCGATGTTTTGTAAAGCTTTGAGAAGTATTTGATATAAGTATTACACATTCTTTGTAGCATTTGTTATAATAATTTATGTTTGAAAACCTGACTGATGCTAAGAGAATATGGTAATGCACTTAATTAATCAAGTGAAATCTTATCATGTAGAGCCCTGACCATAGATCCATCATCGTTAGTAATTGGTGATGGTGAAATAGGTTTTTCCTATGGAAATTCCTAGAATGCATATTTTGAATATGTGGGGGTAATGGGAGAAAATATCCTTACACCTCATAGGAATGATTGAGGGCCATATCCTATGTACAAGAATGGTTATGGACCATATCCCAATAAGAGTATGTCTATGGGTCATAACTCCACAATACCATGCATTAGCTACGGGCCATATCCTGAAAAGAGTATATGCTACCGGCTATAACTCTATAGCGAAGATGCCAGTATACCCTGGAAAGCTATTTAGCAGAGACACAAGATGTTCTACATATGATCTCATGCTGACCGAGACAGATGAGGTGATGGATTCCGACTCTTCCATTGACCTATGTGGTACTGATTCTTCACTTAATCGTGGTCGGTTGGAGTATGACCGATATACCTCATCTCCTCAGGGCATAAGTATGATTGTAAAATGTAATCAGTCGTGTAGCGTATTTGCTCAAGGATGAAATATGGAAATCATTGGTTGATGTTACATTGCTTATTGTATCCTAAAGTGGATAAATATTACACATGTTCTTCATATTTCTTATTAAAAGAATAGATGATCTACTGCTTATCACCTTATAGTTGTCATACTTTAAGAGGTGACATTGCTCTATTCTGCTTAATATGATTAAATCTTGTTGTCTAATGAAGATTCCTCTGTTCAATTATTACTGTTTATTTGCGATAATAATGTTTCTGGCAGAGAGTTATATCTCTCGTTGGGACAATTTTCAATTGTCTCACCCCTATGGGATTCAACCTTTTTAGGTGGACGAGGACAAGGAGGTAGAAATCCTATAATAGGGGAAGGACAACAACAACAGGGACAATAGTAACATCTCAAGTGGAGATACTGACTGTCGTGTTTTGTATAGAGAGTCCTATGTATCGTCTCTGTACTCTCAGGTCCTCGGAGTTAGTAGTTAGTACTTTTAATGAGTTGATCTGAGATTTTGGCTTGATACCTCGAGGTTCTTATGTTGCCTGTGTATAGTTTTAATAGAGAAGTTGATGTTTGTAATCCTTGAGAAGAGATGATACATGTCATGTACTTATGAACCAGGATGTAAATAAAGTACATTGGTTCTTGATAAAAGAGTTTTCCTGTGTTTGGATCTCTTTGTAAATGGTTTTAATTTTTAGTGATTTTCAGTAATCTGCTGTTAATGATCACTTCCACTTAGTTAATGACATTTTGTTCGAATGCTTCACCACACTAGAATGATTCAGAGAGGGAGACATCAATATGCAAGCAATGTAATATGCAGTAATAAAGAGGTTAAAGGGTTATATCACTTGCCTTAAGAAGATCACTACCAAGGATTCCAAGCATCATGATCAAGGGTTCCAAGCACACAATCCAAAGGTTGAAGAAGCTCCACCAAAGGCTCCACTCTCAGCCACAAGAGAACCTAAAAACAAGAAGGTACCTAGGTCAAAGATCATCCAAGAAAAGAAAGCCAAAAATCTCTAGGTCGAGCAAAAAGAGAAAGGAAGAAAGAGAGAAGAAACTCTCCTCACACTTGGGTCTACCTTGTCTAAACATGGTCTATGACCCTTGTGGTGAGGGATTTCATCCCCAAAACGACCACCATGGAGAAATAATGGTCTAGGGCCGAGAAAAGAGAGGAAGATGGAGGTAGGAGATAAAAAGAAACACCATTAAGAAGGATAAACACTTACCAAGGGTTGATGATGGGCTATGGCCACCACAAACACCACATGCAAGAGGAGTTTGGTCACCAAGATCCAAGGTCTGATCTCCTTGATCCGTAAATCTCCAAGAACAAGAAAAAGCAAAGGAAGAAGATGGAGGGCCGAAAGGGTGACAAGCATGGAGATTTAAGGGGTTATATACATGAGGGATGAGAGAGAAGGTGAGAGATGAGGTGTCAACACTCCAAGGTACCAAAGAGACACTTGTCCACCCAAAAGACCAACATGCAACCACTCAGGCCTAACATGCAAGACATGGTGATACACTCTATGTTGGGTCTTGACCACCTTGGCCACCCACATGGTCACGGTCGTGACCCTCCCATGGTTCACCATCCATGTTCGTGACATACACACCAGCCATCATCACTTGGTCTAGACATGATACCAACACCAAACCTAGGTCAAGACATCCTATAAGAGGGCAATGACCTCGATCAAAGGCCACCTAAGACCAACTTGGTCGTGACCTAAACACCTATAGGGGGTGCCTCAACCACAACACCCACTAAAACTCACCCTAGATCATGACCTACATCAAGGAAACCCACTAGGTACACATAGGTCGAGACACTCAACACTCATAGAAACCCTAATCACCACTAAGGTGACACTCCTCAACCAATGATCAAACAAGGCACCCAATTCCTTATCTCTCATATAAATGATGTGGAGAAAGATAAGGAACACTCTAGATGTGACAAATTGCACATCAGCCCCCTATTTTGGGTAAATTGCAATTTGCACCAAAACTAGCACATAAAGCACAAACATCATCCAAACCAGCTCAAACTTGAGACTTAAGCTCTCTACAAGCCCTAGTTACATCTCAAAAGATTAGAGAAAGGTTCTAAGCACATGATCAAGCCAAAGAAAATAGGGTTACCCCAAAACTCATGCTAGGGCTTTCATACTCAACTTCAATCCCATTGTATTGGAGCTCAAGATCAAAAAATTGGCCTTGTAAGGAATCAATGCTCGTAAGATGAAGTATCTCATTTTGCTTAAGAATATCAAGTTTAGCATAAAATTCATCAATGATTTTTCCCAATATCTTCTTTTTAGATTTACAATCAGAATAAGAAGAACGAGTAGCATTAAGCATGTCAATAAGAGTTTCATTAGCTAACTCATGCAAGCTCACCTCACTTACCTCACTAATATCTTCACTTGTGGAGGTGATGAGTGAAAGGTGACATTCTCCATCTTCATAGGAGGTTGAGACACTATAGGATGATCCTTCCTATGTAGCATGAGAGGCATCTTTGTTCCTCCTCTCCTTTTTGTCCTTCCTCTTATATTTTCTATCTTTCTTGTAGTCTTCATCCTTCTTGGAGCTTCTCTTGTGGTGTGACTTTCTGGCCTTAGGAAATTCACTCTTGTAGTGTCCATTTTTACCACACTTGTAGCACCTTGGATTAGATGAAGAATATTTCTTCTCTTTGAAGTGCTTTCCCTTGGAGAAGTTGGCTTCATGCTCACTAGGGCCATCATCTTCGCTAGAGGAGGAGGGTGAGGTCTAGCAAGCTAGTTGTTTTTTAAGGATAAGAGCCTACACTTGAGCTTTGAAGGCACTATCTTTGATCTTCCTTGATTATTTTTCTTCTTGATTTGCTTCCTCTTCTTGCTTGTCAAGTCTTGTCTCATGAGCTTGTAGATTTCCAATCATCTCCTCAGTTGGAAGATCACCAAGACTTCTTACTTATTCTATGGAGGTCACCTTTGACTCCCATCTCTTTGGAAGAGATCATAGGATCTTTGAGTTGATTGCTCCTCTATCCAAAGTATGTCCCAAAGTAGGTAGGCCATTGATGATGATGCTGAGTCTTGAATACATCTTAGCAACTTCTTCTTTCCTCCCCATCTTGAAGTTCTCCAAGAGGCTATTCAACATGTAGATATTTTCCTCCTTCACTTGCTTTGTGCCTTCATAAGTGATGCACAAATTGTCCCATATCTCATAGGTTGTGTCCCATGAGGAGATGTGGTTGAACTCGGATGGAGTGGGGGCTGCATAGAGGATGCTAATTGCTTTTGCATTGAGCTATGTCGCCTTTAGAGCTACTTCATCCCACATACCTATAGCTCCAGATGGCTCCTTATAGGGTGTAATCATCACTTTCCACATGTCAAAGTTCATTCCTTGAATGTAAAATTTCATCCGCCGCTTCTAAGATAGAAAGTTGGTGTCGTCGAAGATCAGGGGGCGCATGGAGAAGCCTCCCTCTAGGTTGAGGGAACCAAGTAGGTTCTCACCCATCTTCTTGTCTCGTAGGAGATTTGTTGGAGAATATCTTTTCTCTGATACCACTTGTTAGATCTAGGGCTCTAGAGAGGGGGGTGAATAGAGCTTCAAAACTTGCACAAGAATAGTTAGACCTTCAAATTATATCAATTGAAACCAAATGAAAAAAGTGAATTTGAAGTCCTATCAAAACAAGTATATCAAGGATGACAAAGATTGAAACAAACAATTGGACAAGGTGTTTAGAGTGGTTCCAATATCCAAATTAGGAAATTGTCAATCCACTACCTAGAGAGGTCAACCTCTAGGATTTTACAACCTATGTATACTTATATTACATTATAAGACATACAAGAAGACCATCTTACACCTAAGGGCTTACCTATCCAAGAGCTAGTCTTCTATCTAACAACAGGTCTTACCCACTCTTGCAAGAAGCTCGATTCCTTCTCCTAGGACCTCTCCTCCTTGCAACAAGTCTTTAGCCTTGAGGATTTACCCACTAAACTCCTTGGATCTTCTGCCTTGTCCTTCTCCTTTACTTGGAGAAGATCTTCACACCTTCTTCAGCCTTGAAGAAGAACATCAAATCCTCCTTCACTTGGAGAAAATCACTTCAACCTCATGGAGAAAGGGGATTGGGAGGTGGAGAGATGGAGAGCTTTATAAGCTAACAATGAGGTGGATCTCTTAAAACATACCTAACTCACTCATAATCATAGAATGAATTGTAAATGAGAGAGAGAAAGGGGCTCAAATGGGTTTATCACACTCAACTATAGCAAGGACCAAGGATAACATGAATGAAAAACCTTGGAATGAACTCCAAAAGGTCCTTTTTATAGTTGGGAGTGTTCCTTTGAGTGTGGGATCACTTAAGAATCAAAAATAGCCATTTTACAACTTGTAATGGATTTATTTTTTATTCAAACAACTCTACAACAATTGGAATCACTTTTTTTACATTTTCTATACAATGTATTCGGTCGAGTTTCAATAAAGGTAACCCGGTCGATCCACTATTCGACAAAGCTAATTTTCAAACTATCGATTGAGTTTGTCCTGGGGTAACTCGACCAATCAACTAAAATCAACTTTGGTTAGAAATTTGGTCGATCAAATTATGTGAGTGTACAAATCAACTGATCCAATCATTTCCAAAAATCCATCACTATTCAGTCGAGATTTAAACTTGACCGATAAAGTTGCTGTGATAAATTCTCTAAAATGATTTTTATGTGATCAAATGATGGAATTAGGTGTCCCTAATTTTTTCTCATCTTAGTTACAAGTCATATCATCAATATAAATTATCAAAAAATATTCTACGGTGATTTAAGCATAATTGAAACCCTAATTCAATTTAATGCAAAAATAAATATATTAATGGAAGTGCCCTTCAACCAAAAATGAGATGGTTGAATTTTTATGAGTATGGACGTTATTTTTCCTTGCAATGGAACCGAAATATCTAAAGTGAGTGGAGAGCTCACTCAATTAGTTAAAGAAAAAGTAATATCCACTCAATTTTGGATATTATTATTATATTGATTAAGGTGCTTAATTTGTATTCTTTTAATTCATGTATAATGAAGAGGAATTACAAGGTGGGGGAGATGGCTTCGTATGCAAGGGATGGAGGGGAGTACGTGGCACCAATTTTGGGATTTGAAGGAATTATTTATCACTTACTCTCTCATTGAAATTCCCTTATATACATCCCATTTTCAACCCACATGAAAGGCTTTTTCAATTCCTTTTTATTTCCTTGCTTTGGTTGAACACAAGGGAGCTTAGGAGCATTAGGAGGACGTGCCCCAACCTGTAGGTAAGCTCCATAGTCATCTTCAACCTTAATTTCATGGTGGAAATCGAAATTCAATGCTTAATGTCTTCTTTTCTTCATTCAATCTTCAACCTTAGCGATTCATTTCACTCAAAGACTTGAGGACGAGCCTTTGGAAGTTGAAGAAGATTCATTCACCATTGAGAACGTGAATCTTGAATATTGGATTCAATTTTGAAGGCAGGTTATATAGCTTGAACCCTTAAATGTCATTATTGCTTGCAATTTATTCATCATGTGTTGAACCTTTCTTCTTTCTCGATTTCCTTTTGATTAGTTGTTGAAATCACCATAAGAATCACAATTTATTTTGAAGATTTGAAGCTTTAATATGATTATGTCATCTTAAGCACACACCTCAACAAAGGAATGTGCAAACGGTTTTCAAAACCGATTAAGCTAATTCGGTTTCAAAACCGATTGAGTTGATTCAGTTTCAAGACCGAATGGGTAATTGAGTTCAAGACCGAATGGGTAATTGAACCCAAGACTGAATGGGTAATTTACTTCAAAACTGAATGGGTAATTGAATTCAAGACCTAATGGGTAATTGACTTCAAGACCGAATGGGTAATTGATTTCAAAACCGAATGGGTAATGGATCTCAAGATTGAATGGGTAAATTGAACTTCAAAACCATTTGGGTACTTTGACCGTTTGAAGAAGTTGACCATTTGGAGGTCAAGTACCTCAAGACCATTTGAGGTCAAGTAGAGTCATGGATGGATGGAGATCTAAGGGTTACATTTTGATCCCCTTTCAATGGTCTCAATGTTGGATGGTTCAATGAGTGCAAACCCTAAATTGATTGATTTAAGGAAACCCTAATTGATCCATTCGGTTTCAAGATGGTTTGGACCAAACGGTCTTGAGACCGTTTGAGTCCAAATGGTCTTGAGACTGTTTGGAGGGAAAACGGTCTCAAAACCGTTTGTAGTTTAAGAAAGTCAAAATTGTTTGAAGGTTCAAAAGTATCAAAACTATTTGGAGATCCAATAGTCTCAAATCTATGAAAGATCAATTAACTTTATGATTGTTAATGATGTTTAACAAAGATAATTATAATGGTTGTACCTTTAAGGTATTAGGGTGATTAGTACCCTTTGAGGGGTTAATCTTTGATGCTTAAGGAAGCAATATCTCAACACACTATGCTAACCCTAAATGTGTGTACTTGAATGAAAGGATGACCTAATCTAATCTAGCTTGAAGTAATCAACATCCTAGAGAGGATGAGAGAAAGAGGAATTCATACATGAATGATAATCATGTAGAGATTAAACCTCAACACTCTCAACATGAATGGAATATGTATTTAGGGTATGATCCTTGATAAAGAGATCATGAAACCCTAATCGAGAAGGTTGATGTGCCCTAATCCCTAATTTAGGGCAATGATAGATGAAACCCTAATTTAGGGTAAAGGTGTAACCCTAATCTAGGGTGATAATATGGGAAATCCCTAACCCTATTTTGAGTAAATGGTTGTGAAACCCTAAGATGATATGAAATTATGTGAAAACCCTAATATAGGGTATTTTTATATGAAACCCTAATATAGGGTATTGTTATATGAAACCCTAATACAGGGTGATGTTATGTGAAAACCTAATAAAGGATGATGATTATGTAAAACCCTAATCTAGGGTGATTCTATATGAAATCTTAACCCTAATATAGGGTGAAGGTATGTGAAACCCTAATTTTGGGTTATAGTGCATGGAACCGTAATCTTGAGTAATATGATGATAATCCCTAACCCTAATTTTGGATAACGGGATGAGTATCCATAATTGACATGAATTTGGAAACACTAACCCTAATGAGGGAATAGTGATGTTACCATTACATTGCATAGTGCTAATATGTAATTGATATAACTATTATCATGTGTACTAATCCTGCAGATATCATGAGATGATGAGCATAGCCAGGTATGAGCTATGATGTGTTATTTACTTGAAATGGTTTTATGGGCCTTTTAAGCCATAATATGCTTTGTTGCCTAGCAAGAGGTAATACGAGATTAAATGGGCCTTGAAGAGCCATGTGAGATGCTTGTGTAACAAGTATCATGTTTACCTTGGTCAGATGACCCGAAGGTATTAGTTACCTGATAAGTGGTAACATGTGTTCTTTGATGAACTGAGGGTTTGAATACCCATATTACATAATCATGATGATGATAAGTTAAGGGATGATAATGCCCATGATGTGACAAGGGATTGAGATACCGATGTTTTGTAAAGCTTTGAGAAGTATTTGATAGAAGTATTACACATTCTTTGTAGCATTTGTTATAATAATTTATGTTTGAAAACCTGACTGATGCTAAGAGAATATGGTAATGCACTTAATTAATCAAGTGAAATCTTATCATGTAGAGCCCTGACCATAGATCCATCATCGTTAGTAATTGGTGATGGTGAAATAGGTTTTTCCTATGGAAATTCCTAGAATGCATATTTTGAATATGTGGGGGTAATGGGAGAAAATATCCTTACACCTCATAGGAATGATTGAGGGCCATATCCTATGTACAAGAATGGTTATGGACCATATCCCAATAAGAGTATGTCTATGGGTCATAACTCCACAATACCATGCATTAGCTACGGGCCATATCCTGAAAAGAGTATATGCTACAGGCTATAACTCTATAGCGAAGATGCCAGTATACCCTGGAAAGCTATTTAGCAGAGACACAAGATGTTCTACATATGATCTCATGCTGACCGAGACAGATGAGGTGATGGATTCCGACTCTTCCATTGACCTATGTATGGTACTGATTCTTCACTTAATCGTGGTCGGTTGGAGTATGACCGATATACCTCATCTCCTCAGGGCATAAGTATGATTGTAAAATGTAATCAGTCGTGTAGCGTATTTGCTCAAGGATGAAATATGGAAATCATTGGTTGATGTTACATTGCTTATTGTATCCTAAAGTGGATAAATATTACACATGTTCTTCATATTTCTTATTAAAAGAATAGATGATCTACTGCTTATCACCTTATAGTTGTCATACTTTAAGAGGTGACATTGCTCTATTCTGCTTAATATGATTAAATCTTGTTGTCTAATGAAGATTCCTCTGTTCAATTATTACTGTTTATTTGCGATAATAATGTTTCTGGCAGAGAGTTATATCTCTCGTTGGGACAATTTTCAATTGTCTCACCCCTATGGGATTCAACCTTTTTAGGTGGACGAGGACAAGGAGGTAGAAATCCTATAATAGGGGAAGGACAACAACAACAGGGACAATAGTAACATCTCAAGTGGAGATACTGACTGTCGTGTTTTGTATAGAGAGTCCTATGTATCGTCTCTGTACTCTCAGGTCCTCGGAGTTAGTAGTTAGTACTTTTAATGAGTTGATCTGAGATTTTGGCTTGATACCTCGAGGTTCTTATGTTGCCTGTGTATAGTTTTAATAGAGAAGTTGATGTTTGTAATCCTTGAGAAGAGATGATACATGTCATGTACTTATGAACCAGGATGTAAATAAAGTACATTGGTTCTTGATAAAAGAGTTTTCCTGTGTTTGGATCTCTTTGTAAATGGTTTTAATTTTTAGTGATTTTCAGTAATCTGCTGTTAATGATCACTTCCACTTAGTTAATGACATTTTGTTCGAATGCTTCACCACACTAGAATGATTCAGAGAGGGAGACATCAATATGCAAGCAATGTAATATGCAGTAATAAAGAGGTTAAAGGGTTATATCACTTGCCTTAAGAAGATCACTACCAAGGATTCCAAGCACCATGATCAAGGGTTCCAAGCACACAATCCAAAGGTTGAAGAAGCTCCACCAAAGGCTCCACTCTCAGCCACAAGAGAACCTAAAAACAAGAAGGTACCTAGGTCAAAGATCATCCAAGAAAAGAAAGCCAAAAATCTCTAGGTCGAGCAAAAAGAGAAAGGAAGAAAGAGAGAAGAAACTCTCCTCACACTTGGGTCTACCTTGTCTAAACATGGTCTATGACCCTTGTGGTGAGGGATTTCATCCCCAAAACGACCACCATGGAGAAAGAATGGTCTAGGGCCGAGAAAAGAGAGGAAGATGGAGGTAGGAGATAAAAAGAAACACCATTAAGAAGGATAAACACTTACCAAGGGTTGATGATGGGCTATGGCCACCACAAACACCACATGCAAGAGGAGTTTGGTCACCAAGATCCAAGGTCTGATCTCCTTGATCCGTAAATCTCCAAGAACAAGAAAAAGCAAAGGAAGAAGATGGAGGGCCGAAAGGGTGACAAGAATGGAGATTTAAGGGGTTATATACATGAGGGATGAGAGAGAAGGTGAGAGATGAGGTGTCAACACTCCAAGGTACCAAAGAGACACTTGTCCACCCAAAAGACCAACATGCAACCACTCAGGCCTAACATGCAAGACATGGTGATACACTCTATGTTGGGTCTTGACCACCTTGGCCACCCACATGGTCACGGTCGTGACCCTCCCATGGTTCACCATCCATGTTCGTGACATACACACCAGCCATCATCACTTGGTCGAGACATGATACCAACACCAAACCTAGGTCAAGACATCCTATAAGAGGGCAATGACCTCGATCCAAGGCCACCTAAGACCAACTTGGTCGTGACCTAAACACCTATAGGGGGTGCCTCAACCACAACACCCACTAAAACTCACCCTAGATCATGACCTACATCAAGGAAACCCACTAGGTACACATAGGTCGAGACACTCAACACTCATAGAAACCCTAATCACCACTAAGGTGACACTCCTCAACCAATGATCAAACAAGGCACCCAATTCCTTATCTCTCATATAAATGATGTGGAGAAAGATAAGGAACACTCTAGATGTGACAAATTGCACATCAGCCCCCTATTTTGGGTAAATTGCAATTTGCACCAAAACTAGCACATAAAGCACAAACATCATCCAAACCAGCTCAAACTTGAGACTTAAGCTCTCTACAAGCCCTAGTTACATCTCAAAAGATTAGAGAAAGGTTCTAAGCACATGATCAAGCCAAAGAAAATAGGGTTACCCCAAAACTCATGCTAGGGCTTTCATACTCAACTTCAATCCCATTGTATTGGAGCTCAAGATCAAAAAATTGGCCTTGTAAGGAATCAATGCTCGTAAGATGAAGTATCTCATTTTGCTTAAGAATATCAAGTTTAGCATAAAATTCATCAATGATTTTTCCCAATATCTTCTTTTTAGATTTACAATCAGAATAAGAAGAACGAGTAGCATTAAGCATGTCAATAAGAGTTTCATTAGCTAACTCATGCAAGCTCACCTCACTTACCTCACTAATATCTTCACTTGTGGAGGTGATGAGTGAAAGGTGACATTCTCCATCTTCATAGGAGGTTGAGACACTATAGGATGATCCTTCCTATGTAGCATGAGAGGCATCTTTGTTCCTCCTCTCCTTTTTGTCCTTCCTCTTGTATTTTCTATCTTTCTTGTAGTCTTCATCCTTCTTGGAGCTTCTCTTGTGGTGTGACTTTCTGGCCTTAGGAAATTCACTCTTGTAGTGTCCATTTTTACCACACTTGTAGCACCTTGGATTAGATGAAGAATATTTCTTCTCTTTGAAGTGCTTTCCCTTGGAGAAGTTGGCTTCATGCTCACTAGGGCCATCATCTTCGCTAGAGGAGGAGGGTGAGGTCTAGCAAGCTAGTTGTTTTTTAAGGATAAGAGCCTACACTTGAGCTTTGAAGGCACTATCTTTGATCTTCCTTGATTATTTTTCTTCTTGATTTGCTTCCTCTTCTTGCTTGTCAAGTCTTGTCTCATGAGCTTGTAGATTTCCAATCATCTCCTCAGTTGGAAGATCACCAAGACTTCTTACTTCTTCTATGGAGGTCACCTTTGACTCCCATCTCTTTGGAAGAGATCATAGGATCTTTGAGTTGATTGCTCCTCTATCCAAAGTATGTCCCAAAGTAGGTAGGCCATTGATGATGATGCTGAGTCTTGAATACATCTTAGCAACTTCTTCTTTCCTCCCCATCTTGAAGTTCTCCAAGAGGCTATTCAACATGTAGATATTTTCCTCCTTCACTTGCTTTGTGCCTTCATAAGTGATGCACAAATTGTCCCATATCTCATAGGTTGTGTCCCATGAGGAGATGTGGTTGAACTCGGATGGAGTGGGGGCTGCATAGAGGATGCTAATTGCTTTTGCATTGAGCTATGTCGCCTTTAGAGCTACTTCATCCCACATACCTATAGCTCCAGATGGCTCCTTATAGGGTGTAATCATCACTTTCCACATGTCAAAGTTCATTCCTTGAATGTAAAATTTCATCCGCCGCTTCTAAGATAGAAAGTTGGTGTCGTCGAAGATCAGGGGGCGCATGGAGAAGCCTCCCTCTAGGTTGAGGGAACCAAGTAGGTTCTCACCCATCTTCTTGTCTCGTAGGAGATTTGTTGGAGAATATCTTTTCTCTGATACCACTTGTTAGATCTAGGGCTCTAGAGAGGGGGGTGAATAGAGCTTCAAAACTTGCACAAGAATAGTTAGACCTTCAAATTATATCAATTGAAACCAAATGAAAAAAGTGAATTTGAAGTCCTATCAAAACAAGTATATCAAGGATGACAAAGATTGAAACAAACAATTGGACAAGGTGTTTAGAGTGGTTCCAATATCCAAATTAGGAAATTGTCAATCCACTACCTAGAGAGGTCAACCTCTAGGATTTTACAACCTATGTATACTTATATTACATTATAAGACATACAAGAAGACCATCTTACACCTAAGGGCTTACCTATCCAAGAGCTAGTCTTCTATCTAACAACAGGTCTTACCCACTCTTGCAAGAAGCTCGATTCCTTCTCCTAGGACCTCTCCTCCTTGCAACAAGTCTTTAGCCTTGAGGATTTACCCACTAAACTCCTTGGATCTTCTGCCTTGTCCTTCTCCTTTACTTGGAGAAGATCTTCACACCTTCTTCAGCCTTGAAGAAGAACATCAAATCCTCCTTCACTTGGAGAAAATCACTTCAACCTCATGGAGAAAGGGGATTGGGAGGTGGAGAGATGGAGAGCTTTATAAGCTAACAATGAGGTGGATCTCTTAAAACATACCTAACTCACTCATAATCATAGAATGAATTGTAAATGAGAGAGAGAAAGGGGCTCAAATGGGTTTATCACACTCAACTATAGCAAGGATCAAGGATAACATGAATGAAAAACCTTGGAATGAACTCCAAAAGGTCCTTTTTATAGTTGGGAGTGTTCCTTTGAGTGTGGGATCACTTAAGAATCAAAAATAGCCATTTTACAACTTGCAATGGATTTATTTTTTATTCAAACAACTCTACAACAATTGGAATCACTTTTTTTACATTTTCTATACAATGTATTCGGTCGAGTTTCAATAAAGGTAACCCGGTCGATCCACTATTTGACAAAGCTAATTTTCAAACTATCGATTGAGTTTGTCCTGGGGTAACTCGACCAATCAACTAAAATCAACTTTGGTTAGAAATTTGGTCGATCAAATTATGTGAGTGTACAAATCAACTGATCCAATCATTTCCAAAAATCCATCACTATTCAGTCGAGATTTAAACTTGACCGATAAAGTTGCTGTGATAAATTCTCTAAAATGATTTTTATGTGATCAAATGATGGAATTAAGTGTCCCTAATGTTTTCTCATCTTAGTTACAAGTCATATCATCAATATAAATTATCAAAAAATATTCTACGGTGATTTGGAGTGTTTTCCACAAAAGTGCATTTGCATTGCTTTTGACTTGAACTTGAAAAAGCTTGGGCTTAAGGAATTCGATCCTTTTCATGTACCTAATGCCAAAAATTAATCTCCAAAAAACATATTAGATGCATATGAATGGAATGGTTAAGTCATTATAAATATATGGACAATGTATAACTCTCAAGTCAACATAAATATCATGTTAAAAGTTGCTATTTGAGTTTCTATGATTGATGGGTGATAAAATGGTATATTTAGAGGTACCAAGAAAGCTGACTTGCCCTAATTCAGGAACTAAAGAGTAAAATCATTATTTATTAGAATTGTAAAAGTTTCTAGATGAATTATGTACTTAATAAGTGATGCTTAAATGATGAAATAGGATAATCATTAGTTATAATGATGCTTCTTATTAAGTCAACTAATTATCACTACACGGTAGATGCCCTTGACATTGTAGAATCCTCACAGGGTGAGGCATGCGATGTGAGGAGGAAATAGTTTCTTGACTAGAGGTAGTCCAGATCGAGGTAAGCTAGATCGTACCAATAGGGTGTGAGGGTCTTCACTATAAAACTTACTCCTTATGAATGGTGAGGTACCCAACACAAATCAGGGATGTCGGTGGCACCTGTGTTACAAGTTGTAGTGATCAATGGTTAGTAGGTTCACTAATACACAATAAGACAAATTGTTGTGACTCTCTGCCTGAGTACCCAAGTTTAGAGGAGGAGTCCATATATCCGACCACTCTCATTAGCCATCGAGCACTAGATGTGGCGGTGCCAACTGTAGACGTAGTATTGAGATTAATGACTTAGGAACTTGAGCATGCTTCTAAGTCTTATACAGTGAGATTGTAGCTTACTACAATGCTTTCTTATGTTGTGGTACTCCTCATGTGGGTCCAATAGCATAATAAATGGATAACAAATCATGTGTATGGATTTAGGGGATCCTTTATTAAATTTAATATTAGTTCAACTATCATGATTTGTGATTTACAATTATTAAACTACCATATTTTCATATTTTTGTATTTAAGATCTATCAATTGTCAACATTATAAATATCTTGATTACCTGTTGATTTTCTACTCAATGAGCAAGTAGCTCATCAACCTACTGAACAATCATTTAGGTAAAGGACTAGCTCTTCATGAGAAGACAGAAGGCAATTTTTATTAAGAGTTGAACAAAGAACCTAAAGAAAAAGTAGTTAGAATAGATAGATGGTCTCTTATCCTTAATATGGATCATGGGATTGAGTGGGTGAGAAAAGAGAGAAGTTTGTATTGAAATGTACATGATGTATATTAAGTGTAAAAAACTTTATTCTTCATAATCGTCGAACATTGTTGTATCCTTTAATGTTATGTTTAATCGACATATTGTTAGTTTGCTAAATGATGTTTCTATATATCTGAGAAAAGGAAAAACTAAGGATGATTTTTTGTAAGTGGTTAAAAGATGATGGTTAGAATCAATCCTTTCTTAGCATACCCTAAATCTAGTTATTGGGTTTGGGTTGCGTCAGTAAAATAGTTATTTTTGAAAAATATCTATCATACTCTTTCCCATATAATATATATTAGAATATAATGACGTCATTGTAATTTTATAAAAATGAATGAGGAAAATGTAGAAAACCCTTAAAAACTATTCCAAACTTAATTGTAATTTTAAAAGATAAAGTGAAAATTTCTTCAAAATCCTTCTATGCTCTCACACACCGTCTATTACAGTAAAAAGTAATATGCAACAAAAAATTATAAAAAGATATTCATAAAATACCACCCATACTCTTTCTTGTGTAGTATATATCAAAATACAAGAACTTCATATTTGATCTTGGCCCATTATGGAATTGTGTGACGTGGGATTATATAACCACACCCTCTCATTTTGAGATTTGCACACACAAAAAAAAATAATTACATCCATAGTCAATTGTTTTTAGACTGCACTAGTTTTCTTATAGAACTGTTTCATTATAATTTTCATTCTTATTCTTTTTTGAGTATTTTCAGTAAGGAGTGTTTTTTTGAAAAGTTCTTTGGTGTAATGATGTCACAATTTGAGAGATCTATGTATTTCTTCCTACTATATTATATAACTCAAACCATACATTGTGTTTTTCCACATAAATGTGGTGTATTTTTGTGGATGCTTGTGTGCATGATTATTCTTCACTAGTTGAGACATCACTCAGATGTGCTTGGATATTGTGTGCTTAATCCATACAAGTAGGTGCTTATATTGTGTTTGACAAGTGATCAAGTACACACATCTTGACCTAGGAGCTATTCAATTGGTATATAGCATACAAGGCTACATGAATTATATGGAGGGCACACATAATACAATATAATTGATAATGTCTATCTAACTGTCAAAAATAGAGGATTTTCTTGACTAAAATTATTTGTACCAGCCAGTTCATGAGGATGCGAGCAAGATCATGGACAAGGAATATGAGGACTAGACAAAGATGAACTCAAATTGTATGGGATAAGTTTGACCTTGAATTGATGAGTCAGTCTTCTCCCAAAGCGCCAATGAAACTAGTGTTCGCTCTTTTTGGTAGAAACTTGATTTGTTGTATGAGAGTTAGAGTGTAGGGAATAAAGTCTTTTTATTAAAATATTTTTGAATTTGAAGGTAAAAAAAGGCAAAAAAATTTCCTTGCATTTGAATGATTTCAAAAGCATGGTAAATCAGCTAGACATAATGGATTGATCACTTGATGATGAGTTGTTGGCGATTCTAATTCTAAGTTCTTTACATGATCATGGGGAGACCTCAATTTTTTTTGTAGTAACTCCACTCCAGGTAGGAAATTAACATTGGACTCAATGCCCAATAACCTATTGAGTGAAGAGACCAAATAGCATAGCTCAGTAGAGACATCTACTTCACATGCCTTTATTACCCAGGAGAAAAGGAGGAATCAAAATTAAAACCATGATGGTGACTGAGGAAAGTCAAAAAAATAGTTTAAGGTTGAAAAAAGGTGGTTTGACATCATTGCAACAATCTAGGTCACATAAAGAAATTTTGTAGGCACCACTAAAGAAAAATTGTAGATAGAAAGCTGAAAGTGACATATAATTATACCTAAATATATTGTAATTATTACATGTTTTATTGAAGTACTCAAATATGTAGTTTTAGTGGGTCATCATCTACATATCAGTGATAGCAATGAGTGGGTGCTTGGCTCTGTCGTTTCTCACCAAATCACTCCCAAAAGACACTTCTTCTCTTCCTAGAATTATGGTGACACCAGAATAACATATATGGCTAGGGATATCAAGGAAGCAATAGATGAAATTGGTGATGTGCACATACATAAAAAGTTCACAAAACTCATTTGTTGAAGAATGTCAGAGACATTTTATAACTTCATCTGTATTTACAAATTGAACGGTAAGGCCTCTAAACTTGCTTAATGAGTTGAATAAGCTTAATTATCATAATTGAATTCTTATAACCCTAATATAACCTTGTTACATGCTTTTAAATCATAATACAATCTTAATTTTCAAATTTGGTCCAATTTGGACATTGTTTGAGCAAGTTATGCAATTTATGCACATTTTAGACTTTTTTGCAATTTACCCAATTAAGAGGTTTTCTTTGCAGTTTATCACTTTCACTATGTTCCTGGGATATTCACTCATCATTATTGAGCTTATTGATCCATGGGGTGCCTATTTAAACCTTGGTTTGAAGGTGTTTTCTCTAAGCATATTTTAGGATTTACCCCTTCATGGATGAGCTACCTTTAGTAGCTATCAACTAATGAGTTATTTGTTTTGCTTGTAAATTCAAGAAACGAGGGATAAGCATGTCTCTATGGACGGTGGGGGATCTTCTTGTGTGTGCGCTTGTATATTCTTAATAGTTTAAGGCCATAGACACATGGGGAAGCTACTTTTACGCCTCATGCTTGCTCCCATCCTTATCCATGGGCTATATTTACCTCTTCCTTGCCCAAGTATGAAACTTTGCTTTCTTTCTATTTTCTCTAACCTGGATCAATTACTCCACTCTATTTTTCTGCGGAACCAAGTGCTCTAAGGTAGAAGACAACCTCTTTTTGGAGAAGAAGGTCTCCTAGAGCTCCATTTAGCCCTACCTAGGGTTTCTAAGGTCATCTTCTAGGGATTTTGACCAAGGAAAGCTATTTTTTCCTTCCTTCTCCATTTCTCTTGCTCTTCACCTTCCTAATACCTTCCTCCGGGTCAGAACCTTGCTGTTCCATGGTATAAATTGCTCTAAAGGTTTGCTCATTTGATGAAGAAAGGTGCCAGATGGATGAGTTCATAGCTTATGCTTGGATTTTCTACCCTACCTGCTCGATATTTCTTCTGTCAGGGGTTTAATCTTCTCATTAAAGGCAAGTTTTATAACTTGCTCCATGTTTACTTCTTACCATAAGCTTGCTAGCTCATGTTCTTTCTTGAAAATGATTATCCATGCACTAAAAAGCTATGCTTGATTTGGATTTTGATTTTTATAATGTCCCCTATTCTGAATTCAGTTATAGATGAACCTGTGATCACATGTACGTTATTCCTAAGGTATAATATGACTTGGATCAGGTTGGTTTGACAACTTATGGTGCTAAGCGCCCATCAACCAATGGTAAATTTTAGGGTTTTAAGCTGATTTCTTCTATAAACCCATGACCCGATCATGGTACCATTGCAACAACCCTATGGTGTTGTATTCATGACAACTAATGGTCGTGATAAAAGGTTTCAAATAATAGTGAAAACCTATGGTCACCCCTTAGGTCAGGTTTTGGATCAATTAAAGTTTAATGATCAATCATTAAGTACCCTACTGATGTTTTCAATCAATAATGACATTAGCTTAATATTTGATGTTGATTGATGAATATAGTGCTGATCTAACAACCTATGGTGAATTAATGGTCACTAATGATGGTGGATCAGATCTCCAAAATATATGGTGAGTTAATCATATAGTTGTAGCATCAATTAAGCCTTAGACCAATGGTTTCTTGGGTAACTTGATGCAATGGTCAGACCTATGCTGTAATTGATGGTTTTAATATATGAACTTGACCCAATGGTCAAGATATGATGTTTATTCCTCCAATAAAGTGGAATGATGGCTAATGTGATATGTTAGTCCTAATAATATGATTTATATGGTTTCCTTTATATGATCAACTTAAGGAGCTTACTTGTTGACAATGGATGACTTGTTTTAAATAAACAGTCGATTATGGGTTTTACCCTACTTTCAATGGGACTTTTTGTGTTGTTAATCAAGGGATGTCTAGGATTAGATGGTGACTCTTTATAGAGAACAAATCAAGGACTTCATAGGTGGTTTATCCAAGGTGTTTACTTTTGTAAACAACCAATGGTCTTACCTTTTAAACATCCAATGGTTCTGGGTGACATTGTGGTATGGTGATATGGGTTGAATGATGATGGAACAAATGGAGGGTTACCCTTAATAAGGTAGTCTTACCTATTCACTCATATGAATAGAAGGGATGATAATCATATTGTGTTGATATGTAACCCTACTGAGGTATAGTTTGTTATACCTAGATTTAATATAACTAAATGATGGTAATTGGGTATGAACAGTCCTTGAATGACTACTACAATCAGGAAGTACTATGTTTGTAACATCCCTGACCTGGGTTATGCTTTAACCCTAGGTGTTTTGATTAATAAAGATGATTATATGCTTAATCTCATCTTGTGAAAAGTAATTAAGGATCAAAAGGAACCTATGTTTCAATTTTGGTCCTGTTTGAACAATGTTGAAGCAATGTTTGCTTATTTTGGACTAAAGTGCAAATTACACAAGTTGAGGGGTTAAATTGCAAATGTTGCATGATAAGATGTTCCTATGATGTTGAGACATAATAATAATGAATATGATGTAGTGGTATGGTTTCCACAAGCTTCGACACCAAGATTAAGCTTGTAAAGCAATCCTTGTGCATTAAAACCTAGTTTTGGTGTAATGTGCAATTTACCCAAAATCTAGGGTTCAATATGCAAATTACCACTTCAACAAGGTCCCTAATGTTTCTTATCATCATTTAGAGCAAATAAAATTAGAGGGACTCCTCATTTGAATTAAGATGGAGGAGAGAGAATCTTGATATTAAAATAATCAATATTTAATCCAAATTGAAACCCTAATTCGGTTTAGGGCAAAAATGAATAAAAATAATTGAAGGGATTTCAAACAAAATGTTTTGGGTTGATTTCGAATAAGGATGGACGTTCCTTTAACAAGATAAGGAATGAAAATATCTTAAGTAGGTGAAATTCCACTCACCTTTTTATAAAGAAAAGTAATATCCACTCACATGTGGGATATTATATTATAAGCATTAAGGTGCTTAATTTGCTTTTCTTTAAATTGAGGATAATGAATGAGAATTAAAGGCAAAGGGATATGCCTCGTATCCATGGAGTTGAGGGGGAAGAGGCGGCCATAATTTTTGGATTAATTGGATTTTTATAAGGCATATTCTCTCTCATCAATTTCCTTATAAAAGTGCCATTTCCAAGCCCAAACCAAGGCCTTTTTCGGATTTTCTTCTTCCCCTTGCTTGCAAAACTGACCAAGGAGCTAGGGAGGAGTAGGGAGCACGTCCCCAACCTGTGGGTAAGCCCTTGACCTTCGTTCTCTTTGATTTCATGGTGGAAATCGAAAATAAATTATGGATTCCTTCTTATTTCGATCTCCTCTTCAACCCTAGCCAACTTTTGCAATCAAAAGCTTGAGGACGAGCCTAGGGGGAGTTGCAAGAGCTTCATCCACCATTAATGGCGTGATCTTGGAGCTTTGGAGCTCAATTGGAGGCGGGTTTTATAACTCAAACCCTTAAACATTGCTATTGCATCAATTCTCTATGCTTTGTTGATTGATTTCTTCAATTTGATACACTCTTGTTTCTTTGCTGCAATTTCCATCAAGAACGGTTGCTGTTCTTGGTTGTTCGAAGGAAGGGGATGAGGAAATCATCCTAGATGATTATCCAAAGAAAATTACCAAGAAAAACCGTTTTGATAGCTACTCCAAATCGTTTTAATTTGATTGGCTATGCGGTTTCAGCAAACCGTTTAAGGGAAAATGGTTTGAAACCGTTTGGGAGCAAACTGTTTCAAGACCGTTTGAGATGGTTGACCAAGCATTGACCGTTTGGGAATTTTGTTCCTAATTATGTAGGCTGATAACCCTCCAAATTTGAGGGATTAACTCCCAAGGAATCGTGAGTTGAAGGCTAATCAATTAGGAAAACCTAATTGGACTAAGTGCTGATTATCAATCTAATTTAATTGAACTTTTTGGGCAAACAGTCTCAAGACCGTATAAGATGGTTGACTAAGCATTGACCGTATGAGATTACTGTTCATAATGATGTTAATTAATGACTCACCAAATTTTATGGACTAATTACAAACGAGTTAAGAGTTGAAGGTTGATTACTAGGGCAAACCCTAATTGAAATCAATGCTGAAATCACAATGAGCTAATTTGAGATTTTGGGTTGATTAGCCCAAACGGTCTCATGACCGTTTGGGGAATCATCCAAACGGTCTCAAGACCTTTTGGGGATCACCCCAAGACCGTTTGGAGGTCTGGGGTCAAGTATAGTTGACCAATTGAAGGTCCAAATGTACTAATCATATTGCAATGTAGTGCTGCTTTGTTGATCAACTCGATAGACCAATCCATGATGAATTTTCACTAGAGTCAAAAGGTTGGATGGTCAAATGGTCTCAAGACCGTTTGGTGGTCACCCAAGACCGTTTGGAGGTCTAGGGTTGAGTATGGTTAGGTGTTTGAAGGTCTAAAGGTACCAAGCTGTTAAACAATGTAATGCTGATTTGATGATCAATCCAATGAACCAAACCCTAATTGGATTGCTTAGATTTGAGTGTTATGATGGGCAAACGGTATCAAGACCGTTTGGAGGTCATCCAAACGACCTCAAGACCGTTTGGGGTCAGGTCATACCCAATTTGGATGATGGTTCAATGGTTTCAAAGCAACTAGTCTTACATTGATTAGTGTTGTTGAATCATCGATTCCAAACCCTAATTCAATTGAATCAAACCCTAATTGATGATCAATTGAGGGTCAATTGAGAGTCAAATCAGTTGAAGGTTGACCTATTAAACTCAATTGAAATATGAGGGTAGGTCCAATTTATGATTGGTTCCATGAATTCAATGATTGAAGGAATCAACATTGAAAACCCTAATTCAATTGGATACCTTATGTAATGGAGGTTCAATGTGATTGAATCTCTTGAGAATAGAGATGATGAATCATCCATTGATCCAATGATGATTAGTAATGATAATCAATGAAGTTACAAAGGTTGAAACCCTAATAGTACCTAAGTGATTAGTGCCAATTAAGGAATAAACCCTAATTGCTTATAAGAACAATGTCTTAGTACACTATGTTAACCATAGTTGTATATACTTGATTGAAGGGTTGATGTAACCTAATCAAGTTGATAGGATGATGGAAAGGAATTCATACATGAGTATTGATCATGTGATGAATAGGGTATGATCCTTAATAAAGAGATCATGTGAACCCTAATTGAGGTTGATTCCATGTAAACCCTAATTGAGGGTGATGCCATGAGAAACCCATGTTGGGATGAATAGTAAACCCTAATTTTAGGCAATATGATGAGAAAGCCTAATGAAGGGTGATGTTATATGCAATCCTCACCCTAATGAAGTATGATAGTATGGGAAACCCTAATCCTAATAATGGAATGGTTACTAATATACTAATGGGGGAAATGCCTAAAGTGATTGATTGTGGATACCCTTATAGCAAGTAATGCTTTAACTTGAGATGAGTCCATATCATTAAAGATAGTTGGACCATTCTTATGTGGGACCTATGCACTTCATGGTAAGGGTGATAGGTTAATGGATGAAAGGATTAAGATGGGAAATACCTTAATCCAAGATAAGCTGATAACTTAAGGAAGTTGAAAGTGATGAGGAAAGTGATATATCAATATGTGATAAATATCACTTTTAGCATTACAGGATTAGCATAGTCTAATACCTGGAATAACATCTGCACAGGATTGGCTAACTCCCAATACCTGGAATAATAACACAGGATTGGCTAACTCCCAATACCTGGAATAATAACACAGGATTGGCTAACTCCCAATACCTGGAATAATAACACAGGATTGGCTAACTCCCAATACCTGGAATGCACAGGATTGACATAGATCAATACCTGGAATAATAACACAGGATTGGCTAACTCCCAATACCTGAAATGCACAGGATTGACATAGATCAATACCTGGAATAATAACACAGGATTGGCTAACTCCCAATACCTAGAATAATAACACAGGATTGGCTAACTCCCAATACCTAGAATGCACATGATTGACATAGATCAATACCTGGAATAATAACACAGGATTGGCTAACTCCCAATACCTGGAATAATAACACAGGATTGGCTAACTCCCAATACCTGGAATGATAAAACAGGATTGGTAATAACCCAATACCTGGAATGGTTGCACAAGATTGACATAGATCAATACCTTGAATAGTTACACAGGATTGACATAGATCAATACCTGGAATAGTTTCACAGGATTGACATAGATCAATACCTGGAATGGTTGTACAGGATTGACATAGATCAATACCTGGAATGGATACACAGGAATAATATAAATCTAATGCTTGTACTAGTTGCACATGATTGGTGTAATCCAATGCCCGGAATACTTATATAGGATTGGTATAGACCAATGCCTGAATAAGACATGATGATGTACACTCTCATGTCCATTATAACCAAAATCTGTTTAGCAGATTGGCTAAGGCCAATAAGTTGAAAAGAGAATGTCTCATGGGTGACATATCAAGATAATGAGTGTCACAAGAGAATGTCTCATGGGTGACATATCAAGATAATGAGTGTCACAAGAGAAGTTTGATATGATGATATAATATGGAGGATAAATGATATACATGTTCTTCCTATTCCTTATTAAGAGAATGCTTTAAACTGCTTATCATCTGCCTATATTTATCTTCTTAAGATACAATAATAATGTTTCTGGCAGAGAGTTATATCTCTCGCTGGGGCAATTTACAATTGTCTCACCCCCGTGGGATCCAACATTTTTAGGTGGACGCGGACAAAGAGGCAGATACTCTTTTGTAGGAAAAGGAAAGCAACAACTTGGACAGCAGTGAGATCTCAGGTGGAGGCACTGACTGTCAAGTCATATAGATAGTAGTCCTATGTGTCGTCTCTGTACTCTCAGGTCCTCGGAGTTTTCAGTCAGTGTTTTTGATATATCAAACTGAGGTTTTGGCTTGATGCCTCGAGATTCATATGCTGTCTGTATATAATGTTCATAAGGCAGCTGATGTTGTAGTCTCTGAAAAGAGATGGTACAGGTTATATATGTTTGAACCAGAATGTAAATGTTATACAATGGTTCTTGTTGTAAAGGATTTCCTATGTGTGGATCTCTTTGCAAAAAGTTTTTCATTTTTAGTGATTTTCGCTAATCCGCTACTTGATGAACGCTTCCGCATTAGTTAATCATGTTTTCGCGAGACAGTCATTTCAATTGTGGTATCAGAGCTTTAGGTTCGTTGAGTCTACAGAGACATAGGACTATGTTGTTGAGTCTGTGTTAGTGTCCTCCAGTATACCCTATAATGATTTCTGCTTGTGCAGAGAAAGGGTAAAGTTTTAAAATGACTGGAGAGCACAAAGAACACATTGCTAAGGGCAATGTTGTTGCACCAAGAAGAGGTGCAAGGGATCAGACAAGAATATAATGAGTGCCTGAGAATCCCCATTAAGACATGATCAGGATAGAGAATCCTATGATCATGCTCTTATTGGGCAGATTAGGGCAACAGTAATGCATATAAGTGAACTAGATGCTAGCCTTATAGCCTAGGTTATTAGTCCTTAATACAGAAAGCTTGAGCTTTAAATGAGTTCCTAAATGACTTAGTAATGTTGGAACAAGGGAAAATATGGAAAAGATTAACTTATGGCAAGAAAGTAGACTCTGCCATGAGTTTAGACAGATAATAAATCTGTGATGGCAGTGCCCAAGAAGGGGCAATAAACTGAGTAGGGAATGGTCTCTATAATTCTAGAGACATTTGCCTAATGGTTTTAAAAAGCCAAGTTTTTGGTACTAATAGTGCAATAAATGCCTAGTCTACCAGGGCAGTAGCCACTAAGTAAGTGCAAAGGTCTTAACCTTTCACCTGTAAGATTCTATGGCTTAGTTTTTGCTTCAGTAATAAGACTAGTAAGACCATGATATGAGTAAAAGATATGTTATAAATGTGTACATGTTGAGTACACTAAACCCTTTTTGTTATAAAAAGGAGGATTGTTGATATTGTTTTCCCCATTGGTTGCTATATAGGGAAGAAATGATGAGAACTAGAATTTGAATTCTATTCAGTATTCTTTTAAATGCTCTATATTGATCTTACCTCCATGAAAGAGGAATCGGTATAGAAGAGATGCCTGGATAAAATCCAGGGATGTTAAATCTTATGTTATGGTAATATGAAAAGAAAGGAATATGATATCATGTAAGTGCATACTACTTGATCTCAGTACTTGTAAACCCTGATCAGGTGTACAACTATTGATGATAAAGTGAGTATGGAAACTCTTAGATTGATATCTTTTTGATTGCCCTGATCAAGCAATCATTCTGATACAATCTAAAGAGTATCATGAAATTGGAAATATGATATGGATAAATGTATCATATCTTAAGAACAAGAAAGAAGGATCTGATAGGAATTCAGATCAGTATGTGTATATGAGGAAGTAAAAGTATAACCCTCATATGATGAGAAAGAGAACAAGGGAGGTGATCCCTGTTCTATAAAGTTGTAAATATGATAAAAGAAAGATGATAATATGATGTGTTTTCAACACATGTGACTGATACCAGGGTAATAGATTCTGGTATCTGAGAATTATCAGATGGTTTAGATTGGCTACCTGGAATGGTCAACTATGAAATCAGTCTGATTATATAAAATGATATGAACATCATATGTTAGGGGTTTATGCTTTGCATAAACATAACAACTAAATATGTCTTTAAGATAAGTTCTCAATTGACTCTATGAGAATATTGTGTGAAGGAACTTTGCGCTGATCAAAGTTCTATGATGTTTCCATAACAATGAGGTGTTATGAAGAGACATGATGATATGATGAATGAATAATATCTGTTCCCTTTATCTGGGATTTCGGGGACGAAATCCTTGTTAGGGGTTTATAATTTGTAACATCCCTGACCTGGGTTATGCTTTAACCCTAGGTGTTTTGATTAATAAAGATGATTATATGCTTAATCTCATCTTGTGAAAAGTAATTAAGGCTCAAAAGGAACCTATGTTTCAATTTTGGTCCTGTTTGAACAATGTTGAAGCAATGTTTGCTTATTTTGGACTAAAGTGCAAATTACACAAGTTGAGGGGTTAAATTGCAAATGTTGCATGATAAGATGTTACTCTGATGTTGAGACATCATAAGAATGAATATGATGTAGTGGTATGATTTCCACAAGCTTTGACACCAAGATTAAGCTTGTAAAGCAATCCTTGTGCATTAAAACCTAGTTTTGGTGTAATGTGCAATTTACCCAAAATCTAGGGTTCAATATGCAAATTACCACTTCAACAACGTCCCTAATGTTTCTTATCATCATTTAGAGAAAAGAAAATTAGAGGGACTCCTCATTTGAATTAAGATGGAGGAGAGAGAATCTTGATATTAAAATAATCAAGATTTAATCCAAATTGAAACCCTAATTCGGTTTAGGGCAAAAATGAATAAAAATAATTGAAGAGATTTCAACCAAAATGTTTTGGGTTGATTTTGAATAAGGATGGACGTTCCTTTAACAAGATAAGGAACGAAAATATCTTAAGTAGGTGAAATTCCACTCACCTTTTTATAAAGAAAAGTAATATCCACTCACATGTGGGATATTATATTATAAGCATTAAGGTGCTTAATTTGCTTTTCTTTAAATTGAGGATAATGAAGGAGAATTAAAGGAAAAGGGATATGCCTCGTATCCATGGAGTTGAGGGGGAAGAGGCGGCCATAATTTTTGGATTAATTGGATTTTTATAAGGCATATTCTCTCTCATCAATTTCCTTATAAAAGTGCCATTTCCAAGCCCAAACCAAGGCCTATTTCAGATTTTCTTCTTCCCCTTGCTTGCAAAACCGACCAAGGAGCTAGGGAGGAGCAGGGAGCACGTCCCCAACCTGTGGGTAAGCCCTTGACCTTCGTTCTCCTTGATTTCATGGTGGAAATCGAAAATAAATTATGGATTCCTTCTTATTTCGATCTCCTCTTCAACCCTAGCCAACTTTTGCAATCAAAAGCTTGAGGACGAGCCTAGGGGGAGTTGCAAGAGCTTCATCCACCATTAATGGCGTGAGCTTGGAGCTTTGTAGCTCAATTGGAGGCGGGTTTTATAACTCAAACCCTTAAACATTGCTATTGCATCAATTCTCTATGCTTTGTTGATTGATTTCTTCAATTTGATACACTCTTGTTTCTTTGCTGCAATTTCCATCAAGAACGGTTGCTGTTCTTGGTTGTTCGAAGGAAGGGGATGATGAAATCATCCTAGATGCTTATCCAAAGAAAATTACTAAGCAAAACCGTTTTGATAGCTACTCCAAATCGTTTTAATTTGATTGGCTATGCGGTTTCAGCAAACCGTTTAAGGGAAAACGGTTTGAAACCGTTTGGGAGAAAACGGTTTCAAGACCATTTGAGATGGTTGACCAAGCGTTGACCGTTTGGGAATTTTGTTCCTAATTATGTAGGATGATAACCCTCCAAAATTGAGGGATTAACTCCCAAGGAATCGTGAGTTGAAGGCTAATCAATTAGGCAAACCTAATTGGACTAAGTGCTGATTATCAATCTGATTTAATTGAACGTTTTGGGCAAACGGTCTCAAGACCGTATATGATGGTTGACTAAGCGTTGACCGTATGATATTACTGTTCATAATGATTTTAATTAATGACTCACCAAATTTTATGGACTAATTCCAAACGAGTTAAGAGTTGAAGGTTGATTACTAGGGCAAACACTAATTGAAATCAGTGCTGAAATCACAATGAGCTAATTTGAGATTTTGGGTTGATTAGCCCAAACGGTCTCAACACCGTTTGGGGAATCATCCAAACGGTCTCAAGACCGTTTGGGGATCACCCCAAGACCGTTTGGAGGTCTGGGGTTAAGTATAGTTGACCAATTGAAGGTCCAAAGGTACTAATCATATTGCAATGTAGTGCTGATTTGTTGATCAACTCGATAGACCAATCCATGATGAATTTTCACTAGAGTCCAAAGGTTGGATGGGAAAACGGTCTCAAGACCCTTTGGAGCTCATCCAAACGGTCTCAAGACCATTTGGTGGTCACCCAAGACCGTTTGGAGGTCTAGGGTTGAGTATGGTTAGGTGTTTGAAGGTCTAAAGGTACCAAGCTATTAAACAATGTAATGCTGATTTGATGATCAATCCAATGAACCAAACCCTAATTGGATTGCTTAGATTTGAGTGATATGATGGGCAAACGGTCTCAAGACCGTTTGGATCTCATCCAAACGGTCTCAAGACCGTTTTGTGGTCACCCAAGACCGTTTGGAGGTCTAGGGTTGAGTATGGTTAGGTGTTTGAAGGTCTAAAGGTACCAAGCTGTTAAACAATGTAATGCTGATTTGATGATCAATCCAATGAACCAAACCCTAATTGGATTGCTTAGATTTGAGTGATATGATGGGTAAACGGTCTCAAGACCGTTTGGAGGTCATCCAAACGACCTCAAGACCGTTTGGGGTCAGGTCATACCCAATTTGGATGATGGTTCAATGGTTTCAAAGCAACTAGTCTTACATTGATTAGTGTTGTTGAATCATCGATTCCAAACCCTAATTCAATTGAATCAAACCCTAATTGTTGATCAATTGAGGGTCAATTGAGAGTCAATTCAGTTGAAGGTTGACCTATTAAACTCAATTGAAGTATGAGGGTAGGTCCAATTGATGATTGGTTCCATGAATTCAATGATTGAAGGAATCAACATTGAAAACCCTAATTCAATTGGATACCTTATGTAATGGAGGTTCAATGTGATTGAATCTCTTGAGAATAGAGATGATGAATCATCCATTGATCCAATGATGATTAGTAATGATAATCAATGAAGTTACAAAGGTTGAAACCCTAATAGTACCTAAGTGATTAGTGCCAATTAAGGAATAAACCCTAATTGCTTATAAGAACAATGTCTTAGTACACTATGTTAACCATAGTTGTATATACTTGATTGAAGGGTTGATGTAACCTAATCAAGTTGATAGGATGATGGAAAGGAATTCATACATGAGTATTGATCATGTGATGAATAGGGTATGATCCTTAATAAAGAGATCATGTGAACCCTAATTGAGGTTGATTCCATATAAACCCTAATTGAGGGTGATGCCATGAGAAACCCATGTTACGATGAATAGTAAACCCTAATTTTAGGCAATATGATGAGAAAGCCTAATGAAGGGTGATGTTATATTCAATCCTCACCCTAATGAAGTATGATAGTATGGGAAACCCTAATCCTAATAATGTAATGGTTACTAATATACTAATGGGGGAAATGCCTAAAGTGATTGATTGTGGATACCCTTATAGCAAGTAATGCTTTAACTTGAGATGAGTCCATATCATTAAAGATAGTTGGACCATTCTTATGTGGGACCTATGCACTTCATGGTAAGGGTGATAGGTTAATGGATGAAAGGATTAAGATGGGAAATACCTTAATCTAAGATAAGCTGATAACTTAAGGAAGTTGAAAGTGATGAGGAAAGTGATATATCAATATGTGATAAATATCACTTTTAGCATTACAGGATTAGCATAGTCTAATACCTGGAATAACATCTGCACAGGATTGGCTAACTCCCAATACCTGGAATAATAACACATGATTGGCTAACTCCCAATACCTGGAATAATAACACAGGATTGGCTAACTCCCAATACCTAGAATAATAACACAGGATTGGCTAACTCCCAATACCTGGAATGCACAAGATTGACATAGATCAATACCTGGAATAATAACACAGGATTGGCTAACTCCCAATACATGGAATGCACAGGATTGACATAGATCAATACCTGGAATAATAACACATGATTGGCTAACTCCCAATACCTGGAATAATAACACAGGATTGGCTAACTCCCAATACCTGGAATGCACAGGATTGACATAGATCAATACCTGGAATAATAACATAGGATTGGCTAACTCCCAATACCTGGAATAATAACACAGGATTGGCTAACTCCCAATACCTGGAATGATAAAATAGGATTGGTAATAACCCAATACATGGAATGGTTGCACAGGATTGACATAGATCAATACCTTGAATAGTTGCACAGGATTGACATAGATCAATACCTGGAATAGTTTCACAGGATTGACATAGATCAATACCTGGAATGGTTGTACAGGATTGACATAGATCAATACCTGGAATGGATACACATGAATAATATAAATCTAATGCTTGTACTAGTTGCACAGGATTGGTGTAATCCAATGCCTGGAATACTTATATAGGATTGGTATAGACCAATGCCTGAATAAGACATGATGATGTACACTCTCATGTCCATTATAACCAAAATCTGTTTACCAGATTGGCTAAGGCCAATAAGTTGAAAAGAGAATGTCTCATGGGTGACATATCAAGATAATGAGTGTCACAAGAGAATGTCTCATGGGTGACATATCAAGATAATGAGTGTCACAAGAGAAGTTTGATATGATGATATAATATGGAGGATAAATGATATACATGTTCTTCCTATTCCTTATTAAGAGAATGCTTTAAACTACTTATCATCTGCCTATATTTATCTTCTTAAGATGCAATAATAATGTTTCTGGCGGAGAGTTATATCTCTCACTGGGGCAATTTACAATTGTCTCACCCCCGTGGGATCCAACATTTTTAGGTGGACGCAGACAAAGAGGCAGATACTCTTTTGCAAGAAAAGGAAAGCAACAACTTGGACAGCAGTGAGATCTCAGGTGGAGGCACTGACTGTCAAGTCATATAGATAGTAGTCCTATGTGTCGTCTCTGTACTCTCAGGTCCTCGGAGTTTTCAGTCAGTGTTTTTGATATATCAAACTGAGGTTTTGGCTTGATGCCTCGAGATTCATATGCTGTCTGTATATAATGTTCATAAGGCAGCTGATGTTGTAGTCTCTGAAAAGAGATGGTACAGGTTATATATGTTTGAACCAGAATGTAAATGTTATACAATGGTTCTTGTTGTAAAGGATTTCCTATGTGTGGATCTCTTTGCAAAAAGTTTTAATTTTTAGTGATTTTCGCTAATCCGCTACTTGATGAACGCTTCCGCATTAGTTAATCATGTTTTCACGAGACGGTCGTTTCAATGTTAATGTTGTTGAAACCCTAGTATGCTATAACCCAATGGTTACACCTTGATTTATGTGTGGGTTCATACTTGTGAATAGTATGGAATGTGATGGTTATGCTTCACCTTATGCATTCATGATCCAATGGGGATGCCATGAGTTAGGGTTTGGATATAAGTGTTGATTAGTAACATTAATATAATTTATCTTGTTGAGCCAAACTATAATGCAAATAGATAAATATGAGTATTCGTGTTTAACCTTCTCATATGATGGCATGATGGTGAAATAACCTCCTTAACATGATCATAACCTTAATGTGTTAATTGGTGGTTGTCATAGCCACATGGTTGATACTTGCTTATGCAAAACATGTGCATTATGAACTTGATGAGGGTTAATCATATCTATATTCCTTACATGTTTATGTAATAAAGGAATGTTCTTAATGTTATTATAACCCTTCTATGATTGTTTATGAATATCTCCTTGCTCATTAATGCAATATTGTGATGATCTGGTGTATTATATTTAAGTGATGTTGTTGAGCCTTGTTATAAGGCATGCAAAGATAATGATGATCTTACATGGAATAATATGATGGTCTTAATGACCTTTGGGCATGGTTGACCTCTGAATGAGGTGTAATCCTCTTATGTTGATAAGGGTTGATACCCTGTGATATTGTGAAAAGGATTTATATCTTGTGATAGTATGATGACTAGTGTGGTCTCATGAATGGCAAGTGAATAATATCATGTGATGATGAGATGAGAAATTATGTTTCACACATTTTATATCTTTTCAAAGTTGTGATATTTATATGCTTTCTAGAATTGAATTAGGGTTTGTATGTCCACTTGTTTGATGCAGCCTTAATTCACCCAATTTGCAAAACTAATCAAGTGCAACTCTAATCATGTAGTGTCATGTGCCATCGAACCATCTTCAGTGTCAGAACTTGCTGGATGGTGAAACAAATATTCCTAAGGGAAACTCAGAGCGCATATTGTTGAGTATGTGGGGGTGGTAGGTTGAGGATATATTCTTGTCATCCAAAATGCAGATTGTGGAGGTTGGCTATGGTCATGCCTTATACATTTTGTGTGATTGAGAATGGCTGCGGTAGTGCCTCGGTGATTATAACATGATGTGATTAGAGGACAACTGCGGTGGTACCTCAGTGATTATGTTTGAATACTCTAGATGCTAGCATCATGACATGTATCAAGGTGGGCTACTTATAGGACTATATGTAGCTGTGGTGGCAGCTTTGACTGATATGTCACTGCCTTTTACTCGTGCTGACCGAGTGGAAGAGATCTTAGGACACCGAAACTCCTAGATCTTATACGTAACTGAATAGCCCTTCGCAGGGGTCAGTTGGACTTTGAATGGTATGATTCAAATTCCCCAGGGCGTAATAAAAGATGTAATACAACCGTGTAGCATATTTGTTTAGGGTTATACACAACATTTCACATTGGATGATAACCCTTGTTTGTTATCTTTACATAAAGATGATGCTTAGTGCAATTAAGAGATAGTAAATACACTTAGGTTGTGGATATTCTTAAGATTTTTATGCATAAATATAGTAGCTATGCTTGTGTTGATAACTATACTGCTGCTGATTATAATCGTGATGCTAGCTATCTCATGTTGTTAGTTATGTTTAGCATGCTAGCCATGCCTTTGTAACTAGAGATGCATATACTGCTAATCATGCTTATCCAGATAGTTGTGCTTATGTTTTTAGCTCTTCTTATGATGTTAATATGTTCAACCAATTAGACATGCTCATGTTGTTAGCTATTCTATGTTACTAGACTTGCTCATGATGTTAGATATGCATATTCTACTAAATTTCTTATATTGTCAACAAGATAAAGGATGATAGTCTAGCTAATGATGATAGTTATTATCTTCTCCTTTATGTATTTTTTTAATCATCAGTACTGCTGATTTTATTTGTTATATCTAATTAAACTACTTAACTATTTAATTACTTGAAAATGTTGTAATCAATAAACATTGTTGGATGTTATATCTCTTGTTGGGACATGGTTCTCACCCTTGTGGTTTACCACATTTTTTTAGGTAATAAGAAGTGATGAAAACAAACATGTGGCGGCAAAGAGGAGCTATAGTAATGAATCTTTGATAAAGTTGATTAGATGTCTAGTGTGTCCTAGAGTCATCCTCATACTCTCAGGTCCGGGTAGGAAAAGGTTTCAGATAAATCAGACTTTTGTTAGTATATTAATGCTTGTTTGTGTGGCATATATGATTATTGGTCTCTTGTGTATATATGTTGTGGCTAAGATGATAGAACAATTTGTATCAAATTCTTGGCATAGTATGGATACAAGAAAGATGTCAGGCTCTTATGCAAATGTTTTTGAGTGGGTTTTGATGTTGAAATTGGTTTTAATTTACCCATATTTATGGGTATATGATTAATTAGTGATTGATTGTGTTTTATGTTTTGAGTAATCTTGTTTAGTGTAACGGGTTATCAAAAGTTGGTATCAGAGCTTTAGGTTCACCGAGTCTATAGGGATACTAGGACAAAAGGACTAAGATGATGTATAAGTTAGGAATATCACATAAAAATATGGTGCATACTGCCTAATCTCAATATTTGGGTGCCCTGGCCAGGTATTCAATTATTGAAGAAAAGGTAAGTATGGAGCTCTTAGATTGTTATCTTTCTGATTACTCTGATCAAGTAGTCATTTTGAGACAATCTAAAGAGCATAAAGAATAAGAAATCATGGTGTGAATATCTCAATCCTAACTTAAAGAAGATGATAATTGCATCATTATCTATCAAAACTTGAATGTTTGGTAAATATAAGAGAAAGATACAACACCATGAAATCTAAATCTAAATACAAATAAGGAAAAGAGGAGTTCTTGAAGATGTGATTCAAGAAGATAATAAAGTAAAAGACAAACAAGTCTATGCTTATAAATTGAATCACGGTATGAAATCCACATACTATAGAGAGAACTCCTATAACAAGAACAAAATGAGAAGATGAATGGGAACAATGACAAAGAAATAAGGTGGAACTTGAGTTAATATCAGACCAACCTATGTGTGTAAGAAAGTGTTAATGAAAAATCAGCATGACATGTGAAAGAAATTAAGGGAGATGATCCCCATTTAATGAAGAAAATGTGGAATATGATGCTTTACCTATCGATAAGTGGTTGAAAAACATAATAAAATAAGAGAACATACCAAGTGTGATAAATAGTCATCAAGGAAGGAGTAATGAGATATGTTAATCATGATGATTCCTATGCTACTAGCAAGGAACCTGAAATGAAAAAGGTAAAATGATACATAAGAAGTTGTAAATTGCATAATGAAAATAGAATTGGTTACCTTTTTGCTAGTGACCTTGAATAATGTTCCTATGATGTGGGAAGTGTGTGTTTCCCTTTATGTCTTTTCTTTCCAGGGCACACCTTTCAAGTGGATCATTGCCACTTGGTATGTGTGGATTCGTTGTAAACATGAGGGTGGATAGTTTATAATAGCATAAGGTTGTTTAGACTATGGTTCTAAGTTCATAAAGTTTGTGATGATTTTTCTTTTGAGCTTTCTAATAATTAGGATGACTCCTCTTATATGTCTTGATATTTGTTATGTTGGTAAAAGTAGATGATATAAGGATGTGAGTTGCTTATAGCACATGAGGTGGATACCAAGGTAATGAATCCTACTATCCAAGATGTATTAATAATAAGAGAAATATGTGAAGGTTGGAGATGTTTATTAAATGAACCTTCCAAGTATTCCTCTTTTGTAGAGAGAGAGTTGATGATGACCCTCTAAATGTTGTTTGTAAGGAAAAACAAAAGTGATTCTATAATGTTGTGTATAGCTGGGCAAGACCATTATCAAGGATAGATGGTTTGTTGGTTGATAGATATGTGATACAGTGTTCCTTTAAGATAAACCTATGATCAAGTATCAATGCATAAGAATTACATTAGATGACATAATTCACATGACCATGATGAGTTTAGAGTTATGTCCTTTAGACTAACCAATGTACAAATAGAATTTATAAATAGGAGGAACAAAGTGTTCCAGTCATGTCATACAAGTTATATCAAGCTTTGAATGATGACATGTCAAAGTATTTCAAATATGGTCAAAAATATGATCAATATTTCTTCAAAAACCTTAGGGTTGCCAAAGAAGCAATAGCTATGAGATAAGCTGAATAAGAGTGATATGGGGTTGATTAAATTTCTTTATGGGATCATGATATGTCTTCCAAGTCGGTTGTATAAATCCTAGTAAGGTGAAGATAGTGTTGTTGTTTCACCCCTAACAAGGTTGACTAGGAATGATGTTTCCTTGTATGGAATGACAGGTGCCATCGTCAACATTTCTTTTGATGCTGAAAAAGAACTAACAAGTGTTCCAGTGTCACTGTATATAGAAAAAAAGGATGGATACATCACCTTTTTTTATATGCTTCAAGGAATGGTATGGGACACATGTCACGATTGGTAAAAAGCTAGCAAGTATAAATTTTGAGTAATGTATTGATATAATAGATATAAGTTTAGGATGATATCTAGAATTTAAAGTTGAACATTACTACTAGAGTTGTATAGATGACACAATAAGTTTCTGCATTCCATATTGAGAATGCCTTCTTAGGTGGGGTTTTTTGTGCTGACCCAAGAGGATATATGTATGAATTATGTGACATCATCATGATATGAAATTAACCATGTGAAGTTAATATGATTATGTGTAAAGGAAGTACTCATCTTTGTTTACCGTAGATTTCGGGGGCGAAATCCCTGTTAGGGGTTTATAGTTGTAAGGCCCCTAAACTTGCTTAATGAGTTGAATAAGCTTAATTATCATAATTGAATTCTTATAACCCTAATATAACATTGTAATATTCTTTGGAATCATAATACAAGCTTAAGTTTCAAATTTGGTCCAATTTGGACACTGTTTGAGCAAGTTATACAATTTTATGCACATTTTGGACTTTTCTACAATTTACACAATTGAGAGGTTTTCTTTGCAATTTATCACTTGCATTATGTTACTTTGATATTCTATCATCATTATTCAGCTTATGGATCCATGGGGTGCCTATTTAAACCTTGGCTTGAAGGTGTTTTCTCCAAGGGTATTTTAGGGTTTACCCCTTCATGGATGAGCTACCTTTAGTAGCTATCAACTAATGAGTTATTTGTTTTGCTTGGAAATTCAAGAAACGAGGGATAAGCATGTATCTATTGATTTTGGGGGAGCTTATTGTGTGTGTGCTTGTATATTCTTAATAGTTTAAGGCCATAAACACATGGGGAAGCAACTTTTACACCTCATGCTTGCTTCCATACTGTAATTGATGGTTTTAATATATGAACTTGAACCAATGGTTAAGATATAATGTTTATTCCTCCAATAAAGTGGAATGATGTCTAATGTAATATGTTGGTCCAAATAATGTGATTTAGATGGTTTCCTCTATATGATCAACTTAAGGAGCTTACTTGTTGACAATGGATGACTTGTTTTAAATGAACAGTCGATTGTGGGTTTTGCCCTACTTTCAATGGAACTTTTTGTGTTGTTAATAAAGGGATGTCTAGGATTAGATGGTGACTCTTTATAGAGAACAGATGAAGGACTTCATAGGTGGTTTATCCAAGGTGTTTACTTATGTAAACAACCAATGGTCTTACCTTTTAAACATCCAATGGTTCTGGGTGACATTGTGGTATGGTGATATGGGTTGAATGATGATGGAACAAATGGAGGGTTACCCTTAATAAGGTAGTCTTTCCTATTCACTCATATGAATAGAAGGTATGATAATCATATTGTGTTGATATGTAACCCTAATGAGATATAACTTGTTATACCTAGCTTTAATATAACTAAATGATGGTAATTGGGTATGAATAGTCCTTAAATGACTAATACAATCATGAAGTACTATGTTAATGTTGTTGAAACCCTAGTATGCTATAACCCAATGGTTACACCTTGATCTATGTGTGGGTTCATACTTGAGAATAGTATGGAATGTGATGGTGATGCTTCACCTTATGCATCCATAATCCAATGGGGATGTCGTGAGATAGGGTTTGGGTATAGGTGCTGATTAGTAACATTAATATAATTTATCTTGTTGAACCTAACTATAATGCAAATAGATAAATATGAGTATTCATGTTTAACATTCTTATATTATGACATGATGGTGAAATAACCTCCTTAACATGATCATAACCTTAATGTGTTAATTGGTGGTTGTCATAGCCACATGGTTGATGCTTGCTTATGCAAAACATGTGCATTATGAACTTGATGAGGGTTAATCATATCTAGATTCCTTGCATGTTGATGTAATAAAGGAATGTTCTTAATGTTATTATAACCCTGCTATGATTGTTTATGAATATCTCCTAGCTCATTAATGCAATATTGTGATGATCTGGTGTATTATATTTAAGTGATGTTGTTGAGCCTTGTTATAAGGCATGCAAAGATAATGATGATCTTGCAGGGAATAATATGATGGGCTTAATGACCTTTGGGCATGGTTGACCCCTGAATGAGGTGTAATCCTCTTATGTTGATAAGTGTTGATACCCTATGATATTGTGAAAAGTATTTATATCTTGTGATAGTATGATGACTAGTGTGGTCTCATGAATGGCAAGTGAATAGTACCATGTGATGATGAGATCAGAAATTATGTTTCACACATTTTATATATTTTTAAAGTTGTGATATTTATATGCTTGTTAGAATTGAATTAGGATTTGTATGTCCACTTGTTTGATGCAACCTTAATTCACCCAATTAGCATAACCAATCAAGTGCAACTCTAATCATGTAGTGCCCTATGCCGTAGAACCATCTTTAGTGTCAGAACTTGCAGGATGCTGAAATGAGGATTCCTAAGGGAAACTTGTAGTGCATACTGTTGATTATGTGGGGGTGGTAGGTTGAGGATATATCCTTGTCATCCACAATGCAGATTGTGGAGGTCGGCTATGGTCATGCCTCATACATCTGATGTGATTGAGAACAACTCTTGTCGAGTCTCGGTGATTATAACATAATGTGATTAGAGGACAACTGCATTTGTACCTCAATGATTGGGTTTGAATACCCTAGATGCTAGCGTCGTGACCTGTACCAAGGTGGGCTAGTTACATGACTATATTTAGTTGTGGTGGTAGCTTTGACTGATATTTCATTGCCTTTTACTGATACTGACCGAGGGGAAGAGATCTTAGGATACCGACACTCCTAGATCTTATACTGAAATGGTACGATTCCAATTCCCCAGGGCGTAATAAAAGATGTAATACAGCCATAAAGCATATTTGTTTAGGGTTATACATAACGTTGATGATAACCCTTGTTTGTTATCTTTACTGAAAGATGATGCTTAGTGCAATTAAGAGATAGTAGATACACTTAGTTTGTGGATATTCTTAAGATTGTAGATGCGTACATACAATATCTATGCTTATGTTGATAACTATACTGCTACTGCTGATTATATCATGATGCTAGCTAACTCATGTTGTTAGTTATGTTTAGTGTGCTAGCCATGCCTTTGTAACTAGAGATGCATATACTGCTAATCATGCTTATATAGATAGTTGTGCTTATGTTTTTAGCTCTTCTTATGATGTTGATATGTTCAACCAATTAGACATGTTCATGTTGTTAGCTATGCTATGTTACTAGACTTGCTCATGATGCTAGATATTCATATGCTCCTAAATTGCTTCTATTGTCAACAAGATAAAGGATGATAGTTATTATCTGCTCCTTTATGTATTTTGTTAATCATCATTACTACTATTCTTATTTGTTATATCTGATTAAACTGATTAACTATTTAATTACTTAAAAATGTTGTAATCAATAAATGTTGTTGGAGGTTATATCTCTTACTGGGACATGAGTCTCACCCTTGTGGTTTGCCACATTTTTTTAGGTAATCAGAAGTGATGAAAATGAACATGTGGCAGAAAATAGGAGCTATAGTAGTGAATTTTTGATAAAGTTGATTAGATGTCTAGTGTGTCCTAGAGTCGTCCTTGTACTCTCAGGTTTGGGCAGGCAAAGTTTGTATATGGTGTTTCAAATAAATTAGACTTTTGTTAGCATATTAATGCTTGTTTGTGTGGCATATATGATTATTGTTCTCCTGTATATATATGTTGTAGCTAAGATGATATAACAATTTGTATCAAATTCTTGGCATAGTATGGATACCAGAAAGATATTGGGCTCTTATGCAAATGTTTTTGAGTGGGTGTTGATGTTGAAATCGGTTTTAATTTACCCATATTTTTGGGTATGCGATTAATGAGTGATTGATTGTGTTTTATGTTTTGAGTAAACTAGTTTAGTGTAATGGGTTCTCACATGAATCTAGAAGGTTATCACTCTCCTATTGGTGATATGGATATCAAGGTAACCAAAATACATTTAGTTCTTACTAGATGCAAAGCTTACTGAACTTGTATAAGATGTGTTGACACCCCATTTTTTTATCACTTACTAGAAATTACAATAATATTGATTCTCTAGCAAATGGGGATCCCATTGCACCTTTTCACTTTTTCATTTTATTGCCCTTTTCCATAACTTCCACCAGTTTAATTCATTTGTTTTAACTCACTTTTACCCAATTTGGTGCTTTCTATATAGAAAATATTCTATTCCATACTCAAGTGCAATTTCCACACTAATTCTGCTTTTCATAAGCCTTTTCAATAAATTGTCTGATGGAATTACCTAAATAAAATATACTCCTTTTTCACAGGGATATTCAATGCCTTTTTCCTCACAGAAATACATATTTTTTTGATAATGATGAAGAATGATTTTGAATTGATGATTTTTTTCGCTCCCATCATTGTTTTATTTTACTTTGTTCACAATCTACATTTCCCATTGATTCTGCCTGATTTTCTCTAATATTCCTAAAATATCTAGGAAATTAGAAGACTGGCTGCATCCTGCCTGGTCAACCCAACATATCACAACCATCCATCGTGCAACCAATCCTACCTGATTTTCTCTAGAATGTTCCTAAAATATCTAGGAAATCATAAGACTAGATGAATCCTTCCTAGTCCACCTGACATATCAAAGCCACTCATCTTGTGATGTGTAGCATATGGATGGGTCCGTGAGTTGTGCCTTCGTGGCATATTGCCTTGTTCTACTATCACTTCCAACCTCTTCTATAAAGAGACCCTGAATCCTGAATCGATCCTATAAATATTCCCCATATCCAACATACTTTGAACTCCTTAGACTCCCTTGAAAGAAGAGGATTAACTATCTCCCCCTTTATTTTTGCATTATTTGTGTTTAGAGGTTCCTTCCTCTGACACCACCTTCTTTTTGAATGTCGTTAGGCTACACAACCATAATTCTACCTATTTGAATTGTTATTCCATAACTATTCTTAACTTTTATCTCTTATTTGTCATTATATTTAACCATTCATAACTTTGTATCTATTTGTCTGACTAGATCCTACCAGTATCATGTGATCTACTTATATAGCTTGTTTTAGTTACTCATAGAAAGATAAAAATCTTGCTTCTGACTAATATCTCTTTGCATTGTCCTCTAATTTTCTTGACGCATCAATACTAACAGTCTTAGAAGGATCTATATCATGGGAGGTCAAAAGGCGATTAGGACCCCAACACATAAAAGTTGAGACTTTTAAGGTGATGATGGAAAAGCCACAAATGTAATGAACCAAAACCTAGAATCTTACCCTATTACATAATTATAAATTCTGTAAGATTATTTTCTTAGATTTGAGCAACAAAGGATAAAAATTAAAACAAATTTACATAATAACTTAATAATTTTCCTACATGTAAATAAATTCATGAAATATGTTACATATATTTTCTTTGGTAAATAATACTCACATAATGTCCACTACTACAGAAACAACATTCAATGTCACTTTTCTGGGCGTCGGTTATTTAGTAAAACCGACGCCTATAATATTAGACGTCGGTTATTTATGCAAACCGACGTCTATATTCGAAGACCAGCCAGACACGGGTACCACTTTGTATTCAGCGTCGGCTGGTTATAACAGACCGACGCCTAAAATCGCCCGCAAAATCCAATTTTTGAGCGAAAACATTTTAGGTCACCTATAGAGTCGGGTTTTTAACTATTCACCGACGCCTATTTAAAATGAAAATTTGCGCAAAAAGTACCACTTTCAGTGTCGATTATCCTTCGATAACCGATGCTGATAATGGTTCCCGCCAAATAATTTAGAGTAAAGGTTGTCTAGTTGGGCGTCGGTGTTTTACTATCAACCGACGTTAAATCATAATAGGCGTCGGTTTTGTAGATAACCGACGTCGTTGACCAACTTAATAAACCCGATCACCCGACACTTCCTCCTTTCTTCCTATTTCATCACGATATTGCTGTGCTTCTCCTCGTCGCCACTCTCTTGAAATCACCCGACGACCCCGCTGCTGCTCGCCGCCGCTACAGTTGGTGCTTCTCCGCTCGCCGCCGCCACTGCTGCTGGTGCGCCGCTACTACTGCTGCACCTCTACTCGCCACCGCCGCTGCTGCTGGTGTGCCGCGCGTTGCTCTGCTCATTCCCGGTGCCACTGTTGTTCACCGCCCACCGCTTTGCTCTCGCTTCTTCTGCCGCCACTACTGCCGCCGCTTGCCGCCGTGCTTTCCACGCTAGCTCCAGGTAGCCCTACCTCTTTGCTTCCTTCTCCCTAGCTATTTACCAACAGTAAGCACGGCCGTGTCTGTGTTGGCCTACCATGGTCGTGGCTGTGTTCCAGCACAGCCGTGGTAGGGCAACATAGCCACGGCCGTGGTAGGTCAACACAGCCATGGTCGTGCTTGCTGTTGGTAAGGATATGAACAAATTTTTATGTAATGCTTTATGTAAATCCTAGGCTATGAACAAATTTTTTCTTGCATATATTTGTGCTTCTAATCCTAATGTTTGACTTAATTCAGTAAATTTTGATGCATGTTGAAATAAGATTTAAACTTGTCAATTGTAGCATCCTAATTTGATTTGATTAAACCTAACATTGATGAAACCCTAACATTAATTGTGATGAAACCCTAACATGTACATATCTATTATTGTATTTGTTGGCCTAGAAACTCATCCAAGATTTACTCATTAGGAGTAAATCTTGGATAGTCCCCGGTTTGGGACTGTTCTTGAACACCTAATCTCACTTAGGATGTAAGTGTATAATGTGTATTGGGTTTTCGAGAAAAATTTGGTAGCATTTCCCCATTTGTTCTCTAAGTACATATGTACTTAGAGAACAACCGGGAAATGCTGCCGAAATTTTCTCAAAAATCCAATACACATTATACACTTACTAGTGAGATTAGGTGTTCAAGGATGGGATAGGTGGTACACATTTATTATATATAAGAATGACATCACATGTGTGTGTTGGCCTAGAAAGTGAACAATCATTGTTCTTTATATTACTTGTACATTGGTATAAATTAGAATGAACAATCACTAAATTATATATTGTTTGTATGGAGTCTGGCTTCATTGTAGATAATAGGAGTAAATCTTGGATAGGATGTAAGTGTATACCCTAATATTGTCCTAATATATACTTGTTTTCTCTTTGATCATAGAATGGATAGATCATGGATGTCCATTCACAATCGCTGCACCCTAGAGTTTATATCTGGTCTTGATCAGTTTATTAGATTTGCCGAGAAACATAGGAAAAAACCTACAGATAGGTTCTACTGTCCATGTAGGCATTGCGGTAATAACTTGAAAGTCAACACTGGTGAGGAAATCAAAAGTCATGTCATGTGCAACGGGATTGTACAAGGCTATACAGAATGACACTGGCATGGAGATATTTCAAACTCGAAACCAGTAGATGTCGATAGCAGTGCTTGGGTGGAAGAAGAAATTGCCTCTGATGACGTAGATGTGAACGAACCAGCTCCAGTAGACATCGTTGATGTGATGCTGGATAGTTGTAGGGTAGAGCACACTGATCCACCTCCTATCTTTAGAAACATTGTGCATGATGCTGAGATACCGTTATACACAGGCTGTGCTAAGTTTACGAAGCTTAGCAATGTGTTGAGATTGTATAAGTTGAAAGCTAACAATAGATGGAGCGCCAAAAGCTTCACTTCATTGTTGACTTTGTTGAAAGAAATGCTTCCTGAAGGAAACGAGATGCCAATCTCAACATACTGGGTAAAGAAAATGCTGTGCCCAATGGGAATGGAGGCCAGGCGGATACACACATGCCCGAATGATTGTGTATTATTTCAAAAGGACTATGTAGATTTGAAAGATTGTCCAAAATGTGGTGCATCACGGTATAAATTGACGACTTCGAGGGAGTCCAAGACTGGTTCTCCTGCCAAGGTGTTGTGGTATCTACCTATAATATCACAGTTTCAACGCTTGTTTGCAAATCAGAAAGATATGAAGAATTTGAGGTGGCATACAGATGTTAAGAAAAATAATGATGGGATCCTACGACATGCGTCTGATTCCCCACATTGGAAGAAGATTGATCTATTGTACCCCAAATTTGGTGAAGAAGATAGGAATCTAAGACTTGGGCTTTGTACAGATGGGATGAATCCATACGGGACATTGAGCAGCCAACATAGCACTTGGCCAGTCATGCTTGTTATATACAATCTTCCTCCCTGGCTGTGTATGAAAAATAAGTACGTTATGTTGTCGTTGTTGATATCGGGCCCTAAACAACCCGGAAATGATATCGATGTTTATCTTGAACCTCTGATTGATGACTTAAAGAAACTTTGGGCTGAAGGTGTGATGACCTATGATGCTTCAGGAAGAGAGACATTTCATTTGCACGCTATGTTGTTTTGCACTATTAATGACTTTCCAGCATATGGGAATTTGTCTGGATATAGTGTCAAAGGAGCTAAAGCGTGTCCTATATGTGAAGAAAACATTGATTCAATAAGACTAAAACATGGCGGCAAGACTATATATCTTGGTCATCGAAGGTTTCTTTCAAAATTCCATCTGTATCGTAGGAAGCACAAAGCATTCAATGGATGGAATGATGAACGGAGTGCACCTAAACCTATACCAGGGGATGTTGTTTATGAAAGAGTAAAAGACATTGCCAATGAATTTGGTAAGAAATTACAATGTAGTATGGCCAAACAGAGTGACAATTCTTCATTCAAGAAGAAGTCAATATTTTGGGATCTTCCTTATTGGAGTTCTTTAACAGTCAGGCATTGTATCGATGTAATGCACGTTGAGAAAAATGTTTGTGATAGCATCATTGGTACTCTGTTAAATATACCAGGTAAGACTAAAGAAGGGATAAAATCCAGACTGGACCTACGTGAAATGTGAATAAGGCCAGAATTAACAGAATTACATGAAATGGGTAATAAAAGAACATACTTACCTCCCGCTTGTTACACGTTGTCTAGAAAGGAGAAGAAAACTTTTTGTGAATTCTTGGTAAATGTTAAGGTGCCACATGGTTACTCATCCAACATCTGTAGATTGGTATCAATGAAAGATCTGAAGTTGATAGGTCTTAAATCTCATGATTATCACACTCTAATGCAAAAAATATTGCCCGTGGCAATTCAATCTATATTGCCGAAGCATGTAAGGTTTGCAATCACCAGACTTTGTTTCTTTTTCAACAGTCTATGCAGCAAAGTTATTGACCCTGATACTCTCGATAATTTGCAAAGAGAAGTGGTTTTTACCCTATGTCAGCTTGAGATGTATTTCCCTCCTTCGTTCTTTGATATCATGGTACATCTTGTTGTCCACTTGACTAGGGAAGTGAAAATGTTGGGACCAGTTTTCTTGCATTGGATGTATCCCTTTGAACGATACATGAGCATTTTTAAAGGTGATGTTCGAAACCGTTATCGGTCTGAAGGGAGTATTATTGAAGGTTATGTGGTGAGAGAGGTTATGGATTTTTGCAATGACTTTCTGAGTGGTAATAACACTCCTGTTAATGACAAGAATATTGAGGAGGGCAAAGGAATTTTGGGATCATGGGTGAAAGTAATCAGCCGTGAGCAGTTGGAACAAGCTCACTTGTATATTTTACACAACATGGATGAAGTGAGTGTTTATATCGAGGAACATACCAATTTCATCAATAGACAACATCCTCGAGCAAGTTCAATGTGGCTTGCTAGAGAGCATAATAAGACTTTTACTAAGTGGTTTGAAGATAAAGTCTTACATCAACTATCTCAAACACCAAATGATATTACAGAAACTATCAAATGCTTCGCCTTTAAACCAAAAATGAATGTTATGTCTTATGAAGGGTTTGACATTAATGGGTTCACATATTACACAAAGCACCAAGATGATAAGAGTGTCATCCAAAACAGTGGGGTCACTCTTCAAGCGTCGACTATGTATTTTGCAAGTGCAAAGGATAAGAGTCCACGTGAAGCAAAAATGTCATATTACGGTGTCATTGAAGACATATGGGAGTTTGACTGCATAGATTTCAGAATTCCACTCTTTAAATGTAATTGGGTTGATAACACCAAAGGAGTTATAGTGGGTGAATTGGGTTTCACTTTGGTGAACTTTGAAAAGATTGGAGAGAAGGGTGAACCATTCATATTGGCATCACAGGCGAAACAAATATTCTATATTGATGATCCTACAAATGATAAATGGTCGATTGTTCTTCATGGTAAAAGACAGTTCATTGAAGATCATATAGATTAAGAAGAGTACTATGATAATTATGATGACTCTAGTCCATTCTCAGTTGGGTTGCCAACTCCACAAAATATTGAAGCTAATGATGACTTATATGTGCGCGGAGATCACAATGAAGGATTGTTAATTGATAAAAGATCACAATTTTAGAGGCATGTATGTTTATAAAAGATCACATTATCTTCTAGTTAATACAAATGCTAAATGTTTGCCTTTTTCTAGTTAATACAAATGCTAAATGTTTGCCTTTTTCTAGTTAATACAAATGCTAAATGTTTACCTTTTTCTAGTTAATACAAATGCTAAATGTTTGCCTTTTTAATGACATTTTCAGATGGCTGACCATGATGAGCATGAAGTCCATGATGAGCATGCTGTCCATGACGAGCATGGCGAGGATACCAATGTAAGTTCTAAAAACATATCCTGTATTTCTATAAAATTCATTATCTTCTAGTTATGTCATATATCCCATATTTCTATATTGCGCTAATTCAGTGGGTTTATTTTTGTCAAATTTTAGGTTGATGATGCACATGTACCCACTAAAGCACTGGAGCAACTTGATGCACATCACCAAACACTTAACAAGAAAAGGGGCAGCACTCTGTTGAAGAAGTTAATAGCGCTAAGTGGTAGTGGATCCAAATTGGTTGTGGAGTTTGATAATGGAGGAAATGCAATTGGAGTGAACCACAATAATTTTGTAAACTATCTTGGGTGTGTCACTCGAAGCCATTGTGGTGTTAAGTATGATAATTGGCATAAAGTTCCTCAGGGGAAGAAAGACTTGATATGGAAGGATTTATGCGTGAGTTATTATTATTTGCAATTCTATTTTGTAGATTACAAATTATATTATTTGCAATTCTATTTTTGGATACTAGTTAATAAGAATTTTATTTTAAAGAATCTGTTTGCATTGGATGAGAAGCTGCATCGTAAAAGCATGATGCAACGTGCTGGAAAGATGCTTAGGAACTATAGGATAAATCTCAATAGAGAATACATAAAAGATGGTGATAAGAAGAAGAAGTCAGCCCTTGAACAGTGGAACTTCTTGGACAAAGAAGATTGGGACAATTTTTTTGCTTCAAGAAAATCTGAAGAATTCAAGGTATTAGGCGTCACTCCCAATTTAATTAATATACGTTGTATTCACCTATTCAAGATTAACATTTTGTGCTACTAACCAAATCATTAATGTGCATACTAATTAGGCCCTCAGTGACACGCAAAAATCAAGGCGTGCACTGAATGTGCATGACCACACTATGGGTCCAAAGGGCTATGCAAGCGTTCACCAAAGACTACAGGTGGAGTCTGCGGCTACTCAGGAGTCTGCTTCTACTCAGGGATCTGCCACACCCATGCCTCACCATGATATCTGGATAGCTGGGAGGCAAAACAAGAAGGGTGAAATAAAGAAGCTCGTAACTGCTGAGGCGACTGCGAAAATGGTAAAATACAACTCTTAGAGTAATCATTTGAATATTGATTATTTGTGGTGTTAACTTACCAATTTCTGTTGATGGTGATTAGCGGGAGCTGCACGAGTAGAGGAAACAAGGCACGTTCATCCCTCAGGGCACAAGGGATGAATTTACAATTGCTCTGGGTAACCCAAAGCATCCTGGACGTGTTAGGGGTGTAGGCGCTGGTGTGGGCATCAAAGCATTCTTTGGGCCATCCCAGCGCAAACCCAGAATGGGACTTTCACAAGAAGAGGTAACCTATTCTTTTTTTAGAATATTACTGCAAAAGGGAATTCAATAATAAGAAGCTAATGTTTCTTTTATCCATGTATAGGAGAATAAGAAAGTCGAGGATATAGTTGCTAAGAAGGTCAATGATATAGTTGCTGAGAAGGTCAAGGAAGAAATAGTGCGGTGGCAGGCATCTCAGGCTTCCAATCAGCCTATGGCGACCCACTCTTCTCCTGATGCACAAACTACGAGTAATCCTGGAGACCCATCGCATAACACGTCTGCTATAAGTATTGTTTATGACATTGTAGCTAGTCTTTTCAAGATGATATGTTTTCAAGATGATATGTATATATGTATAACATTCTTTATGTAAATTTGTAGGCATTGAAGCCATGTCGCTTAAGAATGCAAGACTATGTTGTTGCAGAGGCGTAGGCTTACCAGTCCCTTCCTGGGGCAACGTTTCATGGGACTCCAATTCCGCAGGGCTACATTCATGTGAGCCTGATATGTGTATTACCCGATTGGAGGGAAGCTGCATTGCCATATGCCCACCAAGATATTGATACACTTGGTGAGGCAGAAGGCAGGGTGATATTGTGGCCCAAAGCAGATGTCGTCTACACTACTGAAACTGTAAGATAAATTTACATTACTTTAGATTGTTAATGTGTATATATGAGGTCAACTGATCTGAAATTATATATACAGGTTAAAAAGAAGACACCCGGAGCACCTAGGCCTCCACCTCCACTTCCTGCATTACCAAGTTGGGTTCCAACTGACCTAAAATACCCGTTAGGTCCTGCTTGTAGGGGAATGGGATGTTGGCTACGGGCACATAATATACATTGCCCTATAATTGTTTCTTTAGAAGTCGATTGTACAGGTCAATCATACGATAGCTCTTTATTTATACAAGATATTATTGAGCTGTTTATGTATGATTGGCTGAATACATCAATGATAGAGACATGGATAAGGTGAGATCTTGTTTATACATCCATATACCTTGTGTAAGATCTGGTGATATGGTTTCTTATATATTAATGCATACGTAATATATGTTTTGAAGCTACTTAGTCGAAGATCAATGCAAACAATTTGCATTTGATCATGTTGGTTTTTTTATTCCATCATTGATTAGTATGATAGCTAAAGACCCTGATAGTGTTCAACAATACTGTATAGATGCTTTTACAATTTTCGGTCAGCAAAAGAAGACGATAATAATAGCTCCATTCAATGTCAAGTAAGTTTACTTTATATATAATTTGGACTTAAGAAAATTCCATTTTTATTGTGCATTTTGATTTATTAATTTTTAACTTTTTTATCTCTAGCGGTAGACATTGGAAGTTACTAGATATTGTCCCAGGGACGTTCACTATTTATTATCTAGATCCTGCGGGAAGTACATTGAACACTAAAATTGGACACATATTGAGAATGCCATTATTCTGGTGAGAAATATATCATTTTTATATCCGTTAACATATGTTATTACATTACTATATAATTATGCAATTTACTATGATACATTAATATGTAGGGGTTTAGATGCATTCAAAAATGCTGGAGGAAATGTCCCAAGGAGAAAGAACCAGCCAATAATTTGGGAGAACGTAAAAGTAAGTTCCCGACTCCAATGTATATATTATTTATATGAACTGTGCTTAGTTGTATTTTTTAATATTTTGTATGTTTCAATTTATAGTGCGCTACAAAAGACAACAGTTGGGCATGTGCATACTATGTGATGCGATTTATGCAGATGATTATCCGACATGCTGCATTGGATATTAATACCATACATGAGGTATTATATATAGTCTCATTAGTTAGTATGAAATATATCAATCTTATTTTTATATTATTACTTATATATATACATCATTCTCTTTACAGGTTTTTAAAACTGACCACACTATAGGTAAATGCTTAAAAAATATACATGCTCCATATACGATGGAAGCATTAAATGAAGTAAGAGAAGAATGGGCAAAAGCCATACAAGCAGTGGCGATTGTAAGATATAATTGGGATGCTGATAGCGATGCTGAATGATATTTTGTAAATGAATATTTCTGAATGTTTATACATGTCTGAATGTTTCTACATGTATTTGAATGTTTCTACATGTGTGAATGTGAGAATTGAATTGATGTCTGAATGTATCTACTTGTGTGAAAAAATATTTGTTTATTTTGTAGGTTTGTGGCCTGTTTGTAGGCTGATATCAATGGATGTCGTAAACCTGCAGTTCAGAAAATTGAACTGCAGGTTCTCATCCTGCTGACCAGCCACAGCAGGCCTGCAAAATGATAAGAAAAAAAATCAAAGTATAGGCGTCAGTTATTTATAGAACACCGTCATCAAAGGCCTACAACGTCGGTTATTAGATAAAAACCGACACCTAATATGACAAACAACCCGACCGTGCAGGAAAGAACGGCCGTGGTGGAAAAGGCGTCGCTTATTCGTATAAAACTGACACCTATAGTACTAAACATGGCCGTGCAGCGAAGCACGGCCGTGTCGTCTGGGAGTATGGCGTCGGTTGTTCAGTTGTTAACCGACGTAGAAAGTGTCCTAGGTGGTGCCCTTTTTTGTGGCGCGAACCCTATAGACATCGGCCAACTATATATAACTGACGCCGAAGAATTCGACCTTTAGCGGTGCCCGCATAGGCGTCACTTGAAAACCGTTGCCAAAGGGGGTTAAACAACCGACGCCAAATGCGTATTCTGTAGTAATGGTCTAAATGAAAATGTTTAATATGTTTTGGAATAACAATTGGTAATTCCATGTCCATAAATATTAATAATTTCATATTATTTAAATATATATGGAATTAATGGACTAAATATGGTTAATGAGTAACATACGGAATTCCATACATAAAATACAATAGAACTCTTTTAGAAATGAATTTAAGATAATAGAACTCCATTAAGTGAATGTTGATAATAAATTTATAATATTTTGATAAATAAAATGGAAATGCGATAAAAATCTTAAAAATACTATAATTCATCAAAGGAAATCCCAAAAGATACATATAATGGTAAAAATGTATTCCTTGGGTCCCAATTAACTTGGGTGCCAAATTTCACATTAAAATAATGATCATGGATGTCTTATATCTTTTAGGAAGGAAAATATAAGTTGATGGCTCAATATTAAATAAAACAATGAACAACCCTAAAGTGAAAATTAGAGACAAAATCAAATTGTACATGTCCCAATTAGTATAAGAGAAAAATTTGGTACTAATTGAATATTGGGTTAGCCCATTGATATTGGGAGTTATCTATTTCTAGTAATGGTGGTAGTGTGTTTCTGAGTTTTAGATGACAATTTTTCACTCTAGTTTTTCTCTATATGATCGAGACCAGTTGATGAACAATCCCAGATCATTTTCCCAAGTGGTGTGCGACTTTGATTCACGATTTTGATTCTCATGTATACAAAGCTTTTCTTTGTCTGGGAGTTTGTCAGGGATGGATCATCAGGGTGAATATGATTAACCAATAATTTCCAAATGTACCCATCATCCTATTTTATTTTATATGTTTATGTGGGTAATTGCGTCTTTTCACCATCTTCAATCACACAAAACTTGTTCCAGGCCAGTTGTATGCTTGGGCAAGGTGGAAACTTTTATTGGGCCACCTCAATTCAACTTCCTTGATATGGACAATATTGCACGCATGATATTTCTCTATTTATCTGATTGGTCCGCTATTCAAAAATTCATAATAAATTATTCATAGCTCAGAGACATGAAATAAGATATCTTTTGGAATAGTGTAGTTTTTCTCTATATGATGGTGTAGTTATCATCACCTAATTCTGATAATAAATATATAATTTTTATAGATTTACATAATTTTTTAAATTTTTTTGAAATTTATAACTAATAATATATAAGTTAGGAAAATAAAGTAAAATATGATATGAACTCAAAAAAATAAAATCTATAAAATGGTATGATTTTTATAACCTAATTCAATAAAAATGTGATTTTTTGGGTTCATGAAATTAAAGTAAGCCTAACCCAAAATTTACATATATGTTTAATAAGTGCTTTGGAGATGCTGGCTTGGACCTAGGACTAGTTTTGGACTCATATAGACTTCATGTGAGGTATGATTGCATTCCCTATTTTTCTATATTGAGCATTTACCCTAAATTATCTCTCACTTGATAGCCTACACAATTTCTCTCTTCTGAGAATTTATTGCATGTGAAATATTGTATTTTATTCTGATCTTATGGTCATCCTACTTTGTTAAATATTCATTTTGACTCTAAATTGTACTTTTCTAGTTGATGGAACCTTAGTTTTACCCACTTTTGTTGCGGATGATTATATCTCCCATCTTTGTGATGGAAACTTTATTTATTCCATAATGGAATGGACTTTATACTTGCCTCTACATTATGCATGCTCTGTGATTCAATAGCCCTAGACTAGTGTAAGAACTTTGGTCTTTTTGTTGTGTGCCCATGTTATATTTGTGGGATACAGGTTTTGTGGTCCATACTTGGGTTGTGTGCCCACTTTTTATATATATTGGGGAGTTTGACAATATATCATTCTCTATCGAGTTTCAAGGTTGTGAGCCTTGGCAGCCATTGTTATTTATATTGTTATATTTTTATGCTTATCTGACATGCATGTAGGTTGATATTATTGTGATGGGTTTTGTGCCCAAAATGTATTTGTACTTGTGCGTCACAACTTTTATGATTGCTTATGGAAAACATTCTTCTTGTTTATCATTTTTTGAAATTCACATTCTTTTGATACCCACTCAGGTATTCCTTTCCTTTCCTATGGGAAGCCTTATTTGTTTAACATCATTTATTCCTTATATTATGCAATTCATATTTAATATGCATATACCAACCTTTGTTCTTATACATCAAATTTTCTCCTTTTTGTTGGGGTATGCTTCCAACCCTAGGTGTAGGACTTGGAAGATTGGACTTGGTGACATGGACATGCTAGGTGGAGATTTTGGGGAGTAGAGTTGAGATAGTTGTATATCTCTCTACTTAGATCCTTCTATTGTAACTTCCATGAAAATCTTTTATGGGAGATGATTGTAAGAACGCGTTACACTAAATGAGATTACTCAAAAAACAAAACACAATTACTCATTAATTAAACACAAATCTAGAAAATAGGGTAAATTAAAACTGATTTCAACATTTCTCAAATGCTCAGAAACATTTACATAAAATCCCAACAACTTGCTTTATTCCATATAATACTCAATATCCTTTACAACTTCTCTGTAGCCTCTGCTACAATATAAACTTTACAATGGAACACTATCCACACATCTCACTTATACAAGCATCAACATGCTATCAAAAGCTCGATTCAATCGAAACATCGTATACAAACTTTTCACCTAGACCTGAGAGTACATGGACTACTCTAGGACACACTAGAGAACTAAATAACCTACTCTAAGGTCCACCACCATATTTCTTCCTTGCTGCCACAATTCTACTATCATTGTTTCCAATCACCTAAAAAGATGTGGTGTCCCACAAGTGAGACCCAGTCCCAACGGGAGATATAACTCTCTCCAACACATATTGATTACAACAAATTATTTAACAATAAGTAGACTGAGTAGTTGGAGTATTTAATGGACAATTAAGCAGATTATACAGTTTAAGCATACTGAACAAGTTAAGAAAATAAGCTTAGCAACAAGTATAATTACCAGAGTATATGCAAACTATCATCTTGGATTTTATAAGATTGCATCAAATAACAAAGGTCATCACTAGTCTAACTATCATCTTATGCTTTGCTAACAGTATAAGAAATCTAGTAGCATAACTATCTCTAACATCATGAATATGTCTAGTAGCATAAGTATAGCTAACATTGTTAGCATTTATATCAAGTTGAGCATATATGCATCATAAGTAGAACTAACATTAAAGCACATTTATCAACATAAGCATGATTATCACTTTAAGCATCTATAATAATAGAGACATGTCTTGGAATATAAGCATAGCTAACAACATGTGATAATTACCACCTTTAGCATAATCAATAGTAGCAGTTGATATATTAACATAGCATGACTAGTATATGCACACATCGACGTCATGAGTATTTCTACATCATAAGCGTATCTATTATCTCTTAATGCACTAATCACCATTTTATGTAAAGAGAACAAATAAGGGTTATCATCCAATATGAAGTGTTGTGTATAACCCTAAATAGATATGCTACATGATTGTATTACATATTTTATTACGCCATGAGGAATTGAGTCATACCACCCAAATCCAACTAACCACTGCTAAGATGAAATCAGTGCCATACAAGTTCTAGGAAGAGTCAGACTTCAAGATCTTCTCCCTACTCGGTCAGTACCAGTCTGCACCGCAGTGACATATCCATCAAACTACAAAACAACGACATATAGTCCTAGAACTAGCCCACCTTGGTACAGGTCAGGGTACTAGCAACCGGAGTATTCAAACCCAATCACTGAGGTACAACCACAATTTTCCCCCAATCACATCATATTATAATCACTGAGATCCGATCGTAGTCATTCTTAGAAAGTTCTCTAGGTATGACCACAACCATCCTCTCAAAACAATTGGTGTCAGGATGACAAGCACCCTGCATACTCAAGAGTATTCTCTCTGAGTTTTCCTTAGGAATACTCGTTTCACCATCCAGCAAGTTTTGACACTAAAGATGGTTCTATGGCACAACATACTGCATAATTCAGGTTTTACTTGATTAATTGTTTCCAATTGGGTGAGGCTAGATCAACCAAGTTGACATACAAACCCTAATTCATCTCTAGCAAACATTTCTATATAACAACTTTAAAAGATATAAAATGTATGAGACATAATTTCTCATCTCAACATCACAAGGCTCTATTCACCTATCAATCAAGAGACTATACTTTTAATCACATCATCATCACATGGTACTATTCATTGCCATTCATGAGACTACACTTGTCACCACACTATCATAGGATATAAATTCTTATCACAACATCACAGTGTATCAAACCTTGTAATCAAATAGGATTACACCTCATCAGGGCTCAAGCATGCCCAAAGGTCCTTAACATGATAATATCATTTCTTGCAAGATCGTCATTATCTTTCCATGCCTTATAACAAAGCTAAACAAACATCACCACACATGTGATGTACAGGCTCAACATGATATGACATTAAATAACTAAAAGATTTACCTACTAATATTGTAGGGTTATCTTAGCATTAAGAGCATTCCTTTATTATATCAACATATAAGCAAGATATATGATTGGCCAACATCACAGTGATACTGTACAAGTTTAGCATACGAAAACATAAGTCATAAAATTATGATGACCACTAGTTAACACATTAGCGTTTCAATCAATCATTATGAAGGATATTCCATCATTATATTAACCATTCAAAAAATGTTAATATGATTAACCACCATTCTCTACTTGCATTAGAGTTAGGTTTAGAAAGGTAAGTTTCATTAAAGTTATAGTTTAATATTTATTCACAAACCCTCACACATAGCATTCCCATATAATGTTGGGTGCATAAGACAAAGCATCTTCATCACATTCGATACCATTCTCAAGTATGGATCCATGCATAACTCAAGGTCTAACCATTAGATTTATAGCATACTAGGGTTCCAACAATAATGAAAGAATACACCAATGTTCTATTAATCATTCACGGGTGGCTAATCATGTTTAATCACCATCTTCTAATGGTATTAGGGTTAGGAATAATAAGATAAGTCACATTGATGCTACAAAGCAACATTCATACCCAAACCCTAACACATGGCATTCCCATCGGATCATGGATACACAAGGTGAAGCATCACCATCAAATTCCATGCTATCCTCAAGTATGGATCCAAACATAACTCAAGGCGAAACCATCAAATTTATAGTATACTAGGGTTTCAACCTCCATAATAGATTACCCCATTATTTTACTAACCATTCAAGGGGGCTATTCATAATCAATCACCATCAGTTAGATACATTAGTATTAGGTGTAACAAGCTATACTTCATTAGGTTTACCCATTGATTCATTATGGTGATTATGAATTATATCCACCCGAGGGCAAATGTAAGACTACAAATTTAAGGGTATTAACCATCAAATTCTCTTCATTATAACCAAAACATTATACTATAGACTTCATTATAAACCATTGGATGTTGTGGAATCCATTCACAACCATTGGATCAAGTTTAACATTTCAAAACTATCGATTGATATGTAGGTTTATATGAAACCCTAACGGGGATTTTGTCCTCAAATCTCAGGAGAAAAGAGAAGGGTACTTCCTTCTCATCTCTTCCTCCAGATCCCATGTGGCTTCTTCAATGCCACGGTGATGCCAGAGAACTTTCACAAGAACTATGTCTTTCTTTTTCAACTTCTTGATTCTTCTGTCAAGAATCATCATTGAACCTTCCACATGGGATATATCTTCATTCAATTCTACCTCTATACGTTGCAACACTAACGCTTTATCAGGATGACACTTTCTCAACATAGATAAATGAAACACTGGGTGTAGTCTATGTAGCTCAGGTGGCAACTCCAACCTATAAGCTACCTTTCCAATATGTGTTGTCACTAGGTAAGGTCCCATAAATCTAGGAGCTAACTTACCCTTTTTCCCAAATTTGAGAACACCTTTCTAAAGAGAGACCTTGAGATACACTCTGTCTCCAAATTGGAATTCTAAAGGTCTACAACATTTATCGGCATATGACTTATGTCTATCCTATGTAGCCTTCAATTGTTGTTGTATTACTTTAATTTTCTCAATTGTTTGTTGCACTAATTTGGGACCCAAAAGTTGATATTCTCCTATTTCATACCAATATAATGGAGATCTACAATGTCTACCATATAATGCTTCATATGGTGCCATATCAATACTAGTCTAATAACTATTTTTGTAGGAAAGCTCCATTAAGCTCAAGTATAAGTCCCAACTTCCTACAAACTAAAAAACACATGCCCTAAGCAAGTCTTTCAAAGTTTGTATAGTCCTTTCAGATTGCCCATCTGTCTGAGGGTGAAAAGCTATCCTAAACTTTAACTGTGTACCCAAGTCTTTATGTAGTCATTCCAAAAAACAACTTGTAAACTGGGTACCTCTAGCAGACACAATTGTAGCTGGAACTCCGTGCAACCACACTATCTCATCTATGTAGATCTGTGCAAGTTTTTCAGTAGTATAAGTTGTTTTAACAGGAAGAAAATGTGATGTCTTAGTCAACCTATCAACTATCACCCAAATGGAATCATGACTTTTGGTTGTTCTGGGTAGACCAACCACAAAGTCCATTGTTACGTGATCCCATTTCCACTGTGGTATAGGTAAAGGTTGCAATGTTCCTGTAGGATTCTGGTGTTCTTCTTTAACTTACTGACATATTGGACACCACATAACAAACTCAGCTACATCCTTCTTCAAACCAGGCCACCAATACACATCTTTTAAGTTATAATGCATTTTGGTGCTCCCTGGATGCATTGCATACATGGATGAATGAGCTTCCTCCATAACTATCTTCCTTAAGTCATTGGTATCAGGTACTACCATCCTACCATGGTAACAGACGACCTCATCCTCCGACTCGTGAAAATTGTCCCATTTCTCACTACCATATTCTGACCTGATATGTTGAATCACAATATCAACCTGTTGTGCCTCTTTAATCTGTTGTCTCAGAGTAGGTTTTACATGCATCTCGGCCAGCAATCCGTCTGACAAAGATACTTCTAGCTGTACATTCATTTGTCTCAAAGAGACAAACATGTCCCATTTAAAACATATTAAAGAATTCAACTGTGCTTTATCTATGGGTGGAGATGAAGATTTTCTACTCAATGCATCTGCCACTACATTTGCTTTTCCTGGATGATAATCAATTGTACAATCTTAGTCCTTGATTAATTTCATCCAGTGGCATTGTCTCATATTCAACTCGTGCTATGAGAAGATGCACTTTAAGTTTTTATGGTCTATGAAAATCTGACATGTTTCCCCATAAAGATAATGCCTCAAAACCTTCAACTCGTGGAGCATTGCAACTAATTCTAGATCATGTGTCAGATAATTCTCCTCGTGTTTCTAAAGTTGTCAAGAAGCAAAAGAAACTACATGATCACTCTGCATCAGCACACATCCTAGACCATTCTTAGAGGCATCACAGAAAACAATGTATCTCTTTCCCTACACAGGTAAAACCAACACAAGTGCACTAGTCAACCTTTCTTTCAACAACTGGAAAGAATGATGACACTTGTCATTCCAGACAAAAGGAACCTTCTTCCTGGTCAACCTAGTTAGGGGTAAAGATATAAAACTAAAGTCTTTAATAAACCTTCTGTAGTAACCTGCCAGACCTAGGAAACTGCAAATCTCAGTTGGTGTCTTGGGCTATTCCCACTCTACAACAGACTCCACTTTCTTAGGATCAACACAAATACATGAAGCAGATATAACATGTCCTAGAAAAGACACTTCTCACAACCAGAACTTACACTTGCTAAATTTAGCATATAGCTTGTGCTGTCTCAACAAAGTCAAGGCTTGACGAAGGTGTTGTTCATGTTGTTGACCATCTCTACTATATATCAGGATGTCATCTATGAAGACCACTATGAACTAATCAAGAAATGGTCAGAAGATTCTATTCATGAGCTCCATGAATGCAGCTGGTGCATTAGTTAGTCCAAACGACATAACTACAAACTCATAATGATTGTACCTATTCCTAAAGGCTGACTTAGGTATGTCACTTGCCTTGATATGTAACTGATGATATCCTTATCTTAGATCTATCTTAGAAAAAATTGTTGCACCACACAACTGGTCAAACATTTCTTCTATCCTTGGCAGAGGATATTTGTTTTTTATAGTCACCTTGTTAAGTTGTCTATAGTGTATGCATAATCTCATAGAGTCATCCTTCTTTTTAACAGAAAGAGCTGGAGCACCCCATGGAGAAGTACTCAGTCGAATGAAACCTTTTTCAAGCAACTCATGTAACTATTTCTTGAGTTCTGCCATCTCAGTAGGGGATGTCCTATAAGGTGTTTGTGCTATTGGTTGTGTACCCAAAATTAGATTAATCTTAAAATTAATCTCTCGAGGTGGTGGAATGTCTGGAAATTCTTCAGGAAACACATCCTCAAATTCCCTGACAACAAGAACTTCAGGAAGACTAGGACTCTCTACTTTATTATCTACCACATGTACCAAAAATTCTTTACATCCTTGTCACATCAATTTCTCTACTACCATTATTGATACTAGACATGTTGGAAGAATCTTTCTGTCCCCCTTAAAGACCCATGTCTCATCACCGTTTGCGAACATAGCTTTCTTGGAACCACAATCCAAGACAACCTTGTACTTTTATAGGGTATCCATACCAAGAATTACATCAAACCCGTGCATCTCAAGTGGTATAAGATCCACCTGAATGTTGTGTTCTGAAAAGGAAAGAACATAGGGAGAACATACCTCCCGCAATATTGCAGATCCGACTAACAGAGTTTCTAATAACAAATTATCTGCTCCATGATTGACAATCATATTACAGTCATGAATCACTTCTTGAGTGATAAAGGAATGCATATAACCTAGATCAATCAATACAAATATGAAGTAGGATGAAGATATATCAGAATGAAACAATTCCATCTGACATGTCATGACCCGTGGCTTGACCACGACCTCCGACTGATTCATAGCATAGAATCTCACTATTTCCTGTTGCCGACTTCGTGCTCTGTTATTTGGTGTAGATGAACCCTCTTGGGACGTTTGTCCACATCCTCATGTGCCACTACTGAACTGTTGTCTCTGAGAGCCTTGTTGACTCTGCCTTGATGGTTGTGTGACCTCCATGTCCCTAACTGGACAATCTTTTATCATATGCCCTATCTACCTACACTTATATCAGACTCTATCCTACTGTGGTCTCGATGCTCCTATTACTGACATTGATGTTGTGTTATGGGCTCCGCTTGGCAGAAAACTACCGCATCTACCCTTGCTTGATGTCCATTACGTCTGTGCACTGAATCTCTGTGGTGCTATTGGTGTCGGAAACCTTGGTTTCTTGAAACTTCCTGAACTCTGTCCCTAGAACTGGACATGTACTTTCCTACTATTTGCCTCACGTTTCTCAATCACGGACCTCTTTATCTTCCTAACTGATTCCACAAAGGTGGCAAACCTCTCTCTATTCTCTAGAGCAGATACAGGTGTGGTTAACTCAGTGTTCAGACCTTTCTCAAATTGTTGAATTCTCTCCTCATCCGTAGTAGCCATGTGTGGACAAAACTTAGCTTCATACTCACTAATCTTCATCGTTCTTTGTCTAATCTGCTCAAACTACAAGATTTTCTCATCCAGATAAGTCTTGTCTTGGTAAAGTATCTACTGACAAACTCACGTCGGAATTCCTACCATCCAACCTCAACACCAGGTCTTTTCTCTTCTTCAATAACACACCAATGGCCATCACTTCCTTTTAACAGGTACAAAACATGCCTAACTTTATCAGTTTTTGGAATGCTAAGGATTCTAAAGGCTTTCTCCAACTCAGTGAGCCATAAATTAGTGTCTGCTGGGTCAGTTGTACCAGCATATTCAGTGGCTCCTACCCGGCGTAACCGCTCAAAGGTCTTACCAGATCAATGTCCCTCGTAGGGAACTAGTGCCCTAGGTGCTGGTGCTAGCATCTGATCTGCCATATGTGTCATTGTGGTCATGAACTGCCCAAAAAAAGCATGAAAAGTTGGGTTTTCAAGCATGGTTTGATCAAGCTGGGGATACTCAGGCACTAATTCCTCTGTAGCCTATTCCCTTGCACCTCCTCCTGGTGCAGCAACACTGCTCTCAACAACATGTTCTTTGTGTGCTCCAACCATCTTTCAACTTTACTTCTTCTCCTATATGAGTAGAAGTCACTATAAGATAAACTGGAGGACACTAGAACATACTCAACAACATTAATCCTTTGTCTCTATAGACTCAGTGAACCTTAGGCTTTGATACCAAAACCTTGGGACGACCCGACATCAAATTAAGCTATCACTAGTAAAAATTATAGAATAAACATTAGCAGTGGATTAACAAAATCATTAAAAATTTAAAACCATTTTACAAAGAGATCCATTTCCAGGAAACTCTTAAGAAAAGAAGCAAAGTACTATATACATCATGGTTCACTTTGTACTTACATTGTACCATCTCATCTCGAGGATAAAGTATAACAGTTGCTTTGCCAAAACCTATACATAAGCAACATAAAACCTTGAGGTATACAAGCCAAAATCTCAGATCGTTCATAAAACTATTACGTACTGACTCCAAGGACCTGAGAGTGCATAGACAACACATAGGACTTCTATCTATAAGACACGACAGACTATACACTCAACCTGAGATGTTACTATTGTTTCTACTATTGTTGTCCTTCCTCTGTGGTATGGTCTCTACCTCCTTGTGCATATCCACCTAAAAATTGTGGAACCCATAGGGTGAGACACAAGTCCCAGTGAGAGATATAACTCTCATCCAACAATATCATTATCACAAGTAAACAGTACAAAACTAAGCAGAGGATCGTTTATGTAAATAAGCATGTTTAATCATTATTTAATTGTAGTGCAAAACAATAGCAATGCTAAAGTAGTTCAGCTATCTATGACAGAGCTATAGATCATATATTTGCTTTATAAGGAATACGAAGAACATGTATAACATCTATCAACAAAAATGTATAGAAATAATGTAACATCAACCAATGTTTTCATATTCAATCCTTAAGCAGATACGCTACACGGTTGATTACATTTTTACAATCATACTTATGCCCATAGGAGATGAGGTATACCACTCATGCTCTAATCGACCACCTCTTAGTCGAAATCGGTACCATACAAGGTCAATGGAAGAGCTGGCTTCCAAGACCTCACCCATCTCGATCAGTACAAGACTACTGGTAGGACATCTTATGTCAACTACAATTAACTTACTAGGGTATAGTGGTATCTTCTCTATAGAGTTACAGCCGTAGCATGCACTCTCTTCGGGATCGTCACTGAGCTTTCCCAGTTTATTTTCATTGGGATGGTCATGAGCTTTCTCGGTTTATTTTCATCGGTACGGTCACTGAGCTTTCCCAGTTTATTTGGGGAGTTCACCAAGCAACCCCGATACAAATAAAATTACATATTCAATAATATGTATGCCGACTTAAACTCATTTCACCATTTAGAAAATTATGACACTAAATGGATCTATGGTCTTGGCAACTACATGATAATATTTCACCTAATTAATTAGATGTATTACAATATCTTTTAGCATCAACCAAGTTACAAGCAAGAATTATAAAAGATTCTATAAAGAAAGGTGTAACATATTTATCAAGTACTTTCATAATCTTTGGAACACATATAACACTCAGGATCTCAATCCCTTATCACATTACTGGGAATTCTCATCTCTTAGCATTATCATCATCATGATTTCTGGATCTGGGTATTCAAACTCTTAGTTCATCACTGAACACTGTTACCACTTATCAGGTAACCATTACCTCTAGGTCATCAGACCAAGGTATACATTATATTTGTTGCACAAGTATTTCACATGGCTCACAAGTCCCATTTAGATCTGTATCATATGAACATCATAGCTCATACCTTTCTATGCTCATCACCTCATGATACCTGCATGGTTAGTATTTCATGATAACAACAATATCAAATACATATCATCACCATGCAATACAAGAGAAATACAACTTTCCCATTATTAGGGTTAGGGTTTGCCTTATTAACTGATTAGGGTTTCAAATCATATCATCACCCTTCATTAGGGTTAGGGTTTCCCTTATTAACCGATTAAGGTTTCAAATCATATCATCACCCTTCATTAGGGTTAGGGTTTCCCCTATTTAACCGATTAGGGTTTCAAGATCATATCATCAAGAATCAAACCCTAATTCATACTCCACTCATATTAGGAGTATCAATGTATGCTCATTACATTATTATCACATAAGTATAAGTTTCTCTCTCATCCTCATTAGGATGTTGATTGCATCATACTCTATTAAGTTGGCTCAACCCTTTCTTCAAGGTTCATTGACCTACTTATCAAAATGCATTAAACTCTTTACATCTTAATGTATTACTTGACATAACACACTTCATGTGTTACTTCATCAAGTTCATTGAATTGAGGTACCTCCACCATATTGGCATAGAGATGTGTGTGAGCTTCGATATCAGGCAAATAGGTGTATCCTTGATCACCACATCGTTCATCCATATCATGCTTGAGGTGTATCCTCATCACCATATCATGCTTCCATATCGGGTTACTCATCATTAGGGTTTGCATATCGAGTTAGACCTTATGCTCTTATCTCTTCAAACCTCCATGGTATCATCCTACCCTTCAACATGTGATAAGTGATAGCCTAAATAGAAAGTTAGTCTAGACCAACTCAAGTGTACAAACCAATACGAGTTTGAGGTTCCAAGGTATATCAAGTTTCATATTACCATGTTGGGTTTCAACACCATATCGGGTTAGAGGTATATACCTGACACCATGTCATGCATAAGGTGGGTGCTTGACCCCATATTGTGTATGAGATGTGTGTATGTATCACTCATATCATCCATGAGGTATAAACCCATCACTATATCGTACTAGTGGTGTGTTCACATGACCATATCGGGTTAGAGGTGCTTCAACCCGATATCGGGTCGGACCATGATGATGTCATCATCCTAAAAGTAAAGACCTTTGTTATTACTATTCTAGTTCATGGAAAATAGGTCTATGAAACTATTGGAACTCATGGATTCATCAATTATTCAAGAAAATTCGAAATTGAAAGTAGATCATCAAGTATGGCAAGATTGATGGTGAGCAATAACATAATTGGGTTCAAGTTATATAACCCGCCCCAAGAACAACTTCAAAGCTCCAATATCCAAAGATTCACGTTCCCTAGGTTGAATGTGAGCTTTACAACTCCTCTATATGCAAGGAATCACCATGGATAAGTATTTGATGAAGAAGAAAAGAAAGGAAGATCACAACCCTAGATCCATGCTTTAATCCAAGGTTGAAGATGATCGTGGATTTACCTTAGGGTTAAGACTTGAGCTCCTTCTTGTTCCTTAGCACCATGCACAATACCTCACCACTCATGCACGATATCCCCTCACTTGTGGCCGATATCCCTTCACTTTTGGCTGATATCCCTTCACTTGTGGCCGATATCACTTCACTATGGCCGATATCACCTTACTATGGCCGATATCACCTTGTTATGGCCGATATCACTTTTCTATACACGATACCCCTTCACCTATGCATGATACCAAGACTGTATGCACGATATATAAGAGAAAGAGGGTGGAAATATTCCAAAAATTCACTAGTAGGTGAAAGGAATGGTATATATAGTTGTGGTCCATGAAAAAGAGTGTATATGAGGTGTCATCATTTTACACTACTAGGTGCCACGTGTCCATGTATGGTTAACACATGCACATGCATGCATATAAATATATTGACATGAAAATCTATTTAGGATAATCTAGGGATAAGATTTCGGCCCTTAGTTATCTTGTTGAGCAAGGTATTTCAACTCAACATCACTTTATTCACAAACCGATACACTTTTTCTAAGGAAAGTTGCAAACTGGTACACATCAACTCCTTGAGGTTCTTACCCCATCATGGAAAATGCCAAGAGTTGATAAACCTATATGGGACCTCCTCTATGGCTCCTTGACTGATAGGCATCCCCATATAAGCTCTGTAACTCGATACAACTCATCAAAAGGCTTCAACTATACAAGTTTTCTTGGTCTTTTCATCACCAAGTGTACCATCACTCAAAAATGATTCAAACATGGTGTATCCTTCTTTCTCTCTCCTCTATATGATACTAGGAGGGAGTAGGGACACTCTAGAAGTGGTAATTTTCATAGAAACCCTACATTTTGGGTAAATTACAATTTGTACCAAAATTGGTGCACAAAGCACTAGCATTATTCAAACAAGTTTCAATTTGAAATTTAGTCTTTCCACAAGCCACCCCTTAGCATCATTCTCTCTCTTATGAGGATAAAACACATGAGGTACATTCAAAATGTGACATTTTGTAATATAACCCCTCATCTTGGGTAAATTGTACTTTACGCCCAAACTATCATATAATGCACAAATAGTTTGCAAATAAGCTCAAACTTGAAAATTAAACTCTAGGAGAGTCTTAATTACTTATCAAAATATTAAAACAAGTTTTTAAATAACATACTTAAGAAAAAATTCTAGGTTTATGGCATGACCCAGGTCAGGGATGTTACACTTTAACCCTTAGATCATATAACCAAAGAAACCATCAATTTAAGACTAAATTGAAGAAACTCATGATATCTAGTTACATCGTCATGTGGTAACATGAAACATTATCTATTATGACACAATATCCCTCCATCAGTTGATGAGGTCAATACTACCATCATTGAACACCCTCAGATGTTCAACTAAAATCACCATTGGATCATATCATCTTTAGGGCACTAAACCATCAATCATTGAGCTATCAAAAGAGTATATAACTGAACTAAGGTGTGACCAATGGTTAACATTTTCAGCTATCACCATGGTTCATCACCATCCATTTCCACAAAGTCATATCCATTGGTTCTAATATAAGGTCATGCATCGGTTCATGTATAAATTGAAAATCAGACTAAAACACTAAGTTTATGCCATTGTTTGATAGGTACTTAGAACCATTGGTATGTATATAAGCAAGAACCAAGTCTTCCTCTACCTAAGGAAGGTCGTGCACATGATTTCAAGTTCATAAAGAACTGGAAACTAATCAAGAAACACCATAAAATTCGAAATCCTAAGCAAGAATAGCTTATATATGCATAGATCTTCATTTTAGAGCAAGAACATGGGTAATCGAGCTTGTAGTAAGAATTAAAAGTGAATAGGGTTATAAAACTCACCTCCTGGGAGAATATCAAAGTCCAAGAAAAAAGAAAATTTGAGCAAAGAATGTGAAGAACCCTAGCTTTAGGTCTGAATTTGGCCAAATATCATCTTTCTCCACAAAAAGAGCAAACCCTAGATAGAAGAAGCAAGAAAGATAAGTTCCTTGAGATTTAGAGAAAACTTTACCGTGGAACATCAAGGTTCCATGCAGTAAGTTGGTAGGAGGAAGAGGAATAGAAAAAGAAATGAAGGAGAGAAGGAGAGACTTACTAGTTTGGGTCAAGATGATTAAAAGCAATCTTTGCAAACCCTAGATAATGGTAGATTTGAATCCTAGATGCTTAAACAAGAAGGTTGGCTACCTTATTCTACCTTGGACACTCTATTCACGCCCAAGTAGGTGAAAGATGAAGTTCTAGAAAGAAGTAAAAGATAAGAGTCTAAATGTTTCATTTTTGAGCTAAAGGATAAGTATATAAGACTTATCCTAATAACTCTCCATGTGTCCATGGCCTTAAACTATTATGGGTATACAAGAAGAAACACAAGCATCTGCCTCACCATTCATGGAGACATGATTAGCCACCATTTGTTGGATTTCCAAGACAATCAAATAAACCATTGGTTGATAGCTCCTAAAGGTAGCTCATCCATAAACGTGTAAACCCTAAATACCCTTAAAGAAAACACCTCCAAACCAAGGTTCAATTAGGAGCCCCGTGGCTAAAAATCTCAATTATGATAAGGAAACATATAAGGATTATAATGCATGTAACAAATTGCTAGTAAACCTCATATTTGGGTAAATTTCATGAAAGTCCAAAATGTGCATAAAATTACATAACTTACACAAACAGTGTCCAAATTGGACCAAAATTGAAAATTTAGCTTCTCACATGATAAAAAACATATAAATGGATTATATTAAGTTTAAAGAACTAATATGGTAATTAAACATGTTCAACACTTAAAATAAGGTTAGGGGTCTTACAACCATAAACCCCTAACATGGATTTTGCCCTTGACATCCAAGGTAAACAAAGATGGATATTTCTCATGCATCTCATCCCCAATCTTTATCATGGTTGCTTTCATCTCATGGTGATGTCACATCATTCTCATAATAGTCAAATTCTTCTCCTTCAACTCTTGCATGTGTCACCTTAGCTCAACATAGGAATTGTTGTGTCACCTATACAAGTCTGGTACTACCTCCAACTTGGGAGTCTAACTATCATCTTGAACTATTCTATCTGTTGTATCATACACGACTTAAAAGCCATACTTGTTGGATCTTACCAAACATTAAACATCATGTATCTCTTCTCATATGTAACTTTACAAAAATTTCATCTCTATGCTCCTTTGATGGTTGTTGTAATTAGAAACTCAATCGATGAGGTGTGTATCCCCTAATTGTCAAGAACTATAAGGCATATGTTCTTAGAAGATTCTTCAATCATCTCAATGATGAACTGGCCATCTTTCTAGTTGAAGAATCATACACTTGTCTGCAACCATAATCAAATATAACTTCTTGATTGACCTTGTTAGGGATAGGGCAACGACACTATCTTCATCTTACAAGTATTTACACAACCCACTTAGCAGATGTACCATAACTCCAATAGGGTACTCTAGTTAATGCCCAACTCACTCTTACTAAATTTGTCACACATAAGTATAGTTGCTTCAAAATGCTTAAGAATTAGCAAAGATGTTAACCAGTCTATTGACCATCTCTAAAATACTTTACGATGTTATCATTGAAAGCTTGTCACAACTTATGAGACAAAACTTGATTACTTTGTTCCTCCTATTTATGACTACTATTGATACATTGGTTATTATAAACAACATAACCCTAAACTTATCATGGTCATGTAACTTATGCCATCCACTCTAACTCTTATCCATTGATATTATGATCATAGGTTTATCTTAAAGGAACATGGTAACACATCTGTTGATAAAAAATCATCTATCCTTGATAACGGTCTTGCCCAAGCATCAGTAGGCCATACACAACATTATAGAATCACTCTTCTTTTCCCAAACAACACTTGGAGGTTCAACATCAACTCTCTCTATATTGGAGAGGAACACTAAACCACTCATCTAATAGATATCTTTAACTCATATATATAATAGATACACTCTGGATACTAGGATACAATACCTTGGTATTAACTACATGTTCTATAAACAACTCATACGCTAGTCTCATCCACTTCCTCAACATCATAATTGGCTAAAAACATTTAGGAGGAATCCACCTAACTCGGGAGGGATAAAAAAGCATGTTTATTACAAAACATAAAGATTTTGGAACTATAGTCCAAGGCAACCACACATCATATCAAGATATCCACCCCCAGGATTTTAGTGAATCCACACGTACCAGGTGGTATCATATCCACTTAAAGGCTATGCTTCAAAAAGAAGAAACACAAAGGGAAACCCACTTCCCACATCACTGGAGCATTGTCTAGGGTCACAAACAAAAGGTAACCAATGATATTTTTCCCATGAAGGTTACACTTTTTATGTATCATCTTACCTCTTACAGCTTGGGTTCCTTGCCATTAGCATAGGAATTATTAAGATTATCACACTTCATTGATCTTTTCTCATTAACTCTTCATCATTCATATATATGTCCTTTTAGTTATTATGTTTCTCAACCACTTATCAAGGAATAGATCATCATATTCCACATTTTCTTCATTAGACGTGGATCATCTCCCTTAATTTCTTTCATATGTCATGAAGATTTTACATTAGCAGTTCTTACACATAGAGGTTGGTCTGAGATTAACTCAGGTTCCACTTTATTTTTCTACCATTATTCTCACCCATATTTTCATATTATACTTATCACATGAGTCCTCTCCATCTTATGTGAATTTCATACCTTGAATCACTTTATTAACACAGACTTAAATGTCTTTTACTTTATTATATTCTTGAATTACATCTTTAAGAATTTATCATTTCCTTATTGGTATTAATATTTAGATTTCATGGTGTCATATCTTTCTATTGTAATTACCAAACATTAAAGGTTTGATAGGTTATGATGTAATTCTCATCTTCTTTAGGGCAAGATTGAGATATTTGCTCCATGATTTCTTATTCATTATACTCTTTATATTGTCTCAAAATGACTACTTGATCAGAATAATTAGAAATATAACAATCTGAGAGTTCCATACTTATCTTTTATTCAATAGTTGAATACTTGGCCAGGGCACCCAAATACTGAGATTAGGCTATACGCACCATATTTTTATGTCAAATTCCTAAGTTAGACATCATCCTAGTCCTAAGTCCTAGTGTCCCTATAGACTCAACAAACCTAGAGCTCTGATACCAACTTGTGAGAAATCATTACACTAAAGGAGATTACTAAAAAAACATGATAAATCATTAATTAAATACAAATATAGAAAATAGGGTAAATTAAAACCAATTTCAACATTTCTTAAATGTTACAAACATTTGCATAAAATCCCAACAACTTGCTTCATTGCATATAATACTCAATATCCTTTAAAACTACTTTGTAGCCTTAGCTACAACATAAACTTTACTAAGGAACACTATCCACATATTCCACTTATACAAGCATCAACATGTTATCAAAAGATCGATTCAATCAAAACATCGTATACAAACTTTTCACCTGGACCTAAGAGTACATGGACTACTCAAGGACACACTAGACTACTATATAACCCTCTCTAAGGTCCATCACCATATTTCTTCCTCACTGCCACAATTTTGTCGTTGTTGTCGATCACCTAAAAAGATGTGGTGACCCACGGGTGAGACCCAATCCCAATGAGAGATATAACTCTCTCCAATAGATATTGATTACAACACATGATTTAACAATAAGTAGACTAAGTAGTTGGAGTATTTAACGGACGATTGGGCAGATTAAACAGTTCAAGCATATTGAGTAAGTTAAGCAAATAATCTTAGAAACAAGTATCATTATCAGAGTATATGCAAACTATCATATTGGATTTTATAATATTGCATCAAATAACAAATTTCATCACCAATCTGACTATCATCTTATGATTTGCTAACAATATAATCAATCTAGTAGCATAAGTATCTCTAACATCATGAATACGTCTAGCAGTACAAGTATAGCTAACATTGTTAACAGGTGGTGATGGAGTTGGACACAAAATTTACACCCAGTCTTGAAGGCTTCATAGGCACCTTCTATCCAGTGGCATGGCCCACAATTAAACAAGACATGCTTTATATGGATATTGTCTTCATCAAGGGGGAAACTACATCGGAGCTTCAAATACAGTTGGCTAGTCCTGGTGCCAAAAGTGGATCGACCTAGTGATATACTTATACACTTCATGCCAGTCAGCATGCATAATTTCTCCATGAGGATCCTCTCAAAGATGTTAGTGAACTGGCCAGCCCTAATGCTACACAAAGTCATCCGGAGTAGAAAAATGCATTCATCAAGGGTGGGGACATACCAACTAATACAAAGATGGACAAGGAGCTTATATACAACATCAAATATGGTGCGGAAGAAGAGAACATGGTCATAAAATAGATATGGAGAAGGCCTACAATATAGTTATTTGGGACACACTTATAGAGATATTGCTAGCCTTTGGGTTTTTTCTATTGGTTGTTGAACTACTCTTGAGCCCTTTGAAAGAATCTAGGATGACATAAGCATTCTACAGTCACCAAGGTGGGATTTTCCAAGCATTCAGAGGATTAAGAAAGGTAATTTATTATCCTGATATATTTTCATCTTGTTTGATCAATGCATAGAGAAGTTGAAATGGTTGTAACATCTCTCAGTTCTGCACAAGGGGAACTAATTTAGCTTTGTCCCACCTTTTGTATGAATATGACATATTCTTCTTTAGCAGTCTAAGGGGGGATCGATGTCCAATCTAGCTCAGAGCATAGAAAATATGAGAATGTGAATAGACAACAAGTTAACAGGAAAAAATCTATTGGTATGTATGCCCAGAGAGCCAATCATATGATGATTGTAATGGGGCATTAGATACCTAATTTGATAATGATAAAGGTAACTTCATCTATTGTGTTTGTCTCAGTCATGAGATGATGACACAAACATAAGTATATGTATGAGAAATCATGTTACTATATGACATATGTCTTCATGTTAGGATGTGAACAATGAGAGCATATTTATGATAAAAGTACATACATTCTTATTATGTCCATAGTCAAATATTGTTGTGGAAGAAAAATATGCAACAATAATATATAAGATTCGAGTGTGTGTTGACTGATGATAGAGTCTCATTAGTCATGATATGTGATATTAAGTCAAGCACATATGTACTTTTTAGAGAACAATGTACCGGAAAGACCCACCTTGAGAGTGATACATGGAAACCATTGAATGGTAGTCATAATTAGCTCTCACAATGAAAGTGTTCATTGTGGTTCTGAGATCTGAAGTCACTACACCCATCACAAGTCTCATTCGATGTACTTTGACATCATCGAATGTGACCTTTAGTAAGGGTTTCCATAAAGGTGATGCTCAGGAACTTTGTGACACATGGGGATTGAGTGTGACTGATGTAGATGGAATTTGTCCCTCCCATAGGAGATTGATATACAATCTACTTGATAAGCAAGATTAAGAAGTGTATGACCATAAAAATGTGATTTTATATGTGATATGTGAACTCACATGCATCTCATACACTCTGATCTAGTTCAAGGAATATGGATTTAATGTTGAGAGAATGGTGATTCCATACCTTGAGTTCAATCTGGATATCAGAGACAAAGTAACTATACGTTCATTGTAACACTAATCACGGATTGTAGGTTGAAGTTGTTCAACTTTCCAAATTACTTAGGTAGCAATGAAGTGTTGCTACATGCCTCTCATTGCTTGTAATATCATAAGTTATTAATGGACATTCACTGCCAATGTCAATTGGGACCTATAGGGCCACACACATAGGATACACTTGGAATAGGAGTTTATTGATGAATGATGTTTAACTTGATACTAAAAGTGTTTATGCATTCAATTTAAACAACACTGATTCAATATTGACTGATCACTTTGAACCAACTAGTTCAAGTATTGAACTAATTTGTTGGAGTGTCAGGCCAATTAAAACAACAATGGCCGATCAATTGTCGAACCAGGGCATGAACCGACCCATTCAAGGTCCCTAATGACTGGTTCATTTGATGAACCATCTGGTTCAATGGTCAATTTGATTGGATCAAGGATTAGTGTTGACACCATGTTGTGTATTAATCATAGATTGAATATGAATATGATTCAAAATAGGAAACATGCACGAATTGACTGGTTCAGGGCATGAACTGACCAGTTCATGCACAAACCAACCGGTCGATGACTGAACCAACCAGTTCATTGTTCACAATTTCTAGAAAATCATGAATTCAATCTTTTCGACTCCCACACAGACTGGGAACCCTGACCCTAGCCTCTCCTATAAATATAGGGGTACTAGGGGCTTCCCAAATACAACAATAAGATGTGATAATTGTTGTCCTCTTTGGCTGAGGTAGCAAAGAGAGCCCGAGAAAGTCCTACCCATCAAAGGGAAGGTCAACAAGGGAGAGACACTTGAGAGAGAGAATCAAAGCTAGTAGGTTGACATTTGAAGGGACAACTCCTTATTGTTGGCTTTGGTATCGCAACATGGAGTTCTTGGTGGTCTACATGGACTACTCTAGAGGTGGGAGGTTGTTTCCTATTTCTTGGAGGATGTCGTCAACCATCGTCTGTGGTGTTGTACCAGGAGGTTGCCTACTGATGACTTCTTGAGTGTTGCTTGAAGAAGCACGCTGCTAATTGGAGAAAGGTGCATGCTATTGTAAGAGTATTGTCATTGGACTTGCTCCAGGACCAGGTATATGTATTGCAACCATCATTCCTATTACATAGTTGTTGACACGGTCTACTATCTTTAGGAAATATGGCTAGTAATTTTTTTCTTCCGCTTCCTTACCTAAAGCCACATTTCCTTACAGTGGTATATGAGCTATGTCAATTTACTATTTTTTATGAATTAATCCACATGATTAGTTTTTGGTATTATCGTTTATTTATTGAATATGATGTGAATATTTAAAATGATTAATGTGCATATCCAATTAAATACCACATATGATCCTACACATATAAATATATATATGATATGATATATATGTAAATTATATATGTCTCCTTAATATCATTGTGATAATGATTGGTAGCATAGTTATTGCCTATACCCCTAGACCATTTTTGCTTGGTTGGATGGTTCTTGTTCTTATTAATATATCTTAGTTTGTATGTGAGCCTCTCTCTTATTTTTCATATGTATAACTATTATTTCCTCCCTATGCTCCCCTCGAATGTAACTCGAGGTTTCTCAATTACCATTTAATATAGAATAGTATATCTTTTAATTCCTATTAGGACAAAGAGGACGTTCTTAACCAGGCAAACCGATTGGTTTAGGACACGATCTGATCTACTGGAGGAACAAGGTGGATGATGATAGGAGGAGCCAACTAATCAGTTGGTGGTCCAACCGACCGACTGGAGGAGTCCAGACATCACCAGGATAGGAGTCCATACGACCAGTTTGACAGACCAACCCACCGACCAGGAGTCCAGCCGACCAGTTCAAGGGTTGAACCAATTGACCCAGACTGGTTCAAGCATAGATCATCATCAACAACAGGTTGCTAGATATGATGAGGACCTTATATGGTAGTAATTCCTTTTGGTTCCAAGGAATTACAATTGGATGGCCATAACCATTGCTTGTGTTTATCATTGAATGTTTTCATTGTGGTTATAGCATGCATATGATATGTAATATAAGTATGTGGTGATTATATATATATATATATATATATATATATGTGTGTGTGTGTGTGTGTGTGTGTGTGTGTGTGTGTGTGTGTGTGTGTGTGTCTATTTGTATAAAAAACCTCCAATATAATATTAAGTCTGAGATGCTTTCTAATAAGAGACACACATGAAATGCTTGATTGACTAAGTGAGGGCATACCCTAACATGGTGTGATGTCTATCTCATGTAAGTGTGATAGTAGATATGTGGGTTTGCCCTAGAAGGGTGCATATTCTATCATGTTGTCTTATGGATTAGGCTTAACTTAGGTGACCTTAATAGGATTAAGTGCCCAGAAGCATGTAGATAAACTATGACTAGGAGTTGTGCATAAAATCTATCAAATAATTACATGAGATGCAATTGGTAAATACTTCCTACCTTATTAATTGGTTATGAGCACCAGTGTTGGCTGGGTGTTAACTTAATTGTTTTGGATCTTGGATCACTCTAAGGTTGTATGTTGCAATCTTCCAAATTGATGGTGATGGCTATCAATTTGAACAAAATACTTGGAGAGATAATTAATTAAAGGTCTAATTAATATTGTCTATGTTATCAAATCAAACTAATCAGAAGTGTTTTGATAAATTGCACATTTCTTTTATAGAAACAAATGTCAAACAAATCATCATTGTGATCAGTTCTTAAGAAGAATAAACAAAACAAAATAAACTTCCATAAATGGTTCTAGACTTCGAGAAGGGTTATCAATGATGAGCATAAGCTCTCTGTCCTGGAAACACCAGTGCCAGAGGAACTTTCTCCTAATGCACCTAGGGATGAGATCGATGCTTATTGGAAGCATGCCAACGCTGCCTTAGACACTAAACATCTTTTGTTGTGTTTTATGGACTATGAGTTGCATGAGAAGCATGAAGATACGGGGATTCTTGATATGGTCACACATCTTAAGAACATTAATCAGAATCATGCAAAGCAAGAAAGGTACAATGTCTCAAAGGCATGCTTTGAGTGCAAACTGATAGACGGAGATCCAATAGAGCCTCATGTACTCAATATGATTGGGCATGTAAAACATCTAGAGAGACTGAGATTTCCTTTGAGCCAAGGGTTGGCCAAAAATATGATTGTACAATCTTTACATGTATCATATAGCCAGATTTGTGAATGTTACTACTTAAGTAACTTGGCCAATCCATTGTCAGAATTACTCAGAATACTGATAAATATCGAAGCAAGAATGAAGAAGAACAAACCTATGATGATGATCAACAGATTGGAGTCTAAGGACAAAGGCAAGGCCAAAAAGAGTTCTAAAGCTAAGTTGAAGTCCAAATTTTCTACACTCAAGCTAGGGAAAAGGTAAGTACAAAAGGAATATGTCCTTTGCACTTAAAGGAACTCAGAAGGAAGAAGAAAGATATGGAGATCTCCACTTCAGGGCCCAAGAAGAAGTAAGCTAGAACTGAGCAGAACAAAAGTTGTTGGCATGACATTTGGGATCTATCATTCACCCTGATGGGCATGTAATAAGAATTAGTGAATTGCTATTATATACCTTCCATTAATGTAAACATCATGTATATTGTATGGACAAGAATATTATGAATAAATTGATGTTTCATTTTAAAAGATGAAGATATTACATGGCAGTGCCTTATGTCTCATAGTCTAGTTGATAGTTGTAGAGATAGATCTGTATGACATATATACTAAATGACTCAATGACTCAAACAATACATGCAACATTGTCATCTAGAGCAGATAAATAAGAAATGCATCTCCAAAATTCATAATCATGATTGACTATACTCTTTTGGTTATTCAACCAATAGAGACATGCAAATCTTATTTATTGGGCAATATGACAAAGACGCCTTCACTAGACATAGTGAGAGAGCAACTATTCTATTAGTACTCATACATTCTAATGTATATAGACCTTTTAGAATAAATACTAGAGGTGATTAGTTGTACTTCATTATATCTACTAATGATCTTAGTATGATACTTTATATTTAATGAAATACAAGTTTGATCACTTGAAATGTTCAAGGAAATCATGCATGAAGTACATAACCAGCTTGGTAAAAGTATTAAAACACCTCAATATGGAAAATACTTTGAACCAAGAGTTTGAGGACCTTCTGGGATACCATAATAATGTATCACAATGATCTCCACCTGAGACATAATGATGTATTAGAAAGAAGGGATCACACCATGTTGATCATGGTATGATTACCAATAAGTCTAGCTAATCTTCCAATTTCCTTTTGGGACATGATTTACACTAAAACAATGTACCTGTCTAAAGACACCATATGTGATATGGCATGGGAAGTGTCTTGGTATGTCTTTTATAAGGTTTAGGAATGAAAGCTTATACAAGAAAATGGTTTCTTATAAAATCTTCATCCATAAATCACAGAAATGATATTAAATACTACTTTCATATTCCAATCTAAAAACAAAGGTGCTTGTTGCCAGGATGGTTGTATTCTTAAGAGGAATTAAATTCCAAAGGATCCAGTGGGAGAAAAGTAGAAATCAAAAAGTTTGAGACCAATAAGAAAAGATTGAAACTATAAAAGGTACATTAGGAACACAAATCACAAGTTATTGTGGAATCTCAAGTTCCTTTTGTAACAAGAAAAACTCATAGTTCTAGTAGAACACACATTGAGCTTGAAATATTATGATACATTATGACTCAAGAAGGAGACAAGTTGATCATAGATGATGAGTCAACAACCTATCTAGATGTTATTGAGGGAACAAAGTTTGAGAAATGGCTTGAGAGCATGAGATTCAAGATGGAGTCCATGTAAACCAACAAGGTAAGACCTTGGTGGATCCACTTAAAGGGGTAAAACCCATAGGGTGCATTTGGGTCTTTAAGAAGAGACTGACATGGAGGGTAGTGTACAAACCTATAGGAGAATATTGGTAGAAAAAGGTTTCAAACTAGTTCAAGGTGTTGGACATGATGAAATCTTTTCACTAGTTGCAATGGTTAAATACATCGGGATAATGCTTGATATTACAGCTTAATGTGACTATGAAATTTGGCAAAATGGATGTTAAAACTAAATTCCTTATAAGGAATATTTAGAGGATTTGTGCATAACACAACCTAAAGGTTTTATAGATCCAATAATGCAAATAAAGTGTGTAAGATACATAGGTCAATCAATGTGATTGAAGCAATCATCTCAAAACTAGAATATTCAATTTGACAAGATAGTCAAATAGTTTGACTTAAGTCAGAACGAATATGAAATTTATGACTAAAAAAGTTTTAGTGGGAGAATATGTATATTCCACATAATAATGGGGAATAACATCTTCATAATACAAATGTTAAAACCTGGTATGGAAAGCACCTTCTCTATGAAGGGGGTAGGCAAAGCATCCTATATGATAGGAGTTGAGATCTATAGAGATATATCTAGAAATCTTGTTGGACTAAGTAAGAACATATACTGGCAAGATGTTGAAGGGGTTCAACATGCATGACTCAATGAGAGAAACTTGTCCATGTTCCACAGAGTTAGTCTCTCAAGAGCCTAGAATTCTAGTTCTTGTGAAGAATGGGAAAAACATGAGTAAGATGCCATCACAAAGAATGGGAAAAACATGAGTAAGATGCCATCGCAATTGGATCTATCATGTACATAATGTTATGTACTCATCCTGATTGTCTCATATGTTTTGGACATGACAAGAAGATATATGTCAGATTCTAGTGAAAGTCACTAGAGTACCATAAAAGAACATCCTTAAGTACTTGAGAAGAACTACAAGGATTGGTTCCTTGGTTATGGTAATAAATACGATTTGAGTGTAAAAGGTTACACTAATGTAAGCTTCTGAAATGACAAATAAAATTAATGATTACAATATAAATGTGTGTTTGACCTTAAAATAGAACTGTAAGCTGAAAATTTTCCAAGTAAGAGAAAGTTTCCAATTCTACAATAGAAGTCAAGTACCTTGATGTTTTAAACACAACAAAGGGTACTATATGGATCAATAAGTTCATGTACATGAATTTGTTGGAGGTTATAACCATTGATGACATAATAGAAACACTATGACAACCAATGGATCTACTAGATAAGTAAGGAATATCAGATAGCATACTACGACACCTCCATCTCATATGAGAGGTCGTACAATGAAGAGATGTGAAAACTTGAAAAATACTGACTTGAATCAAATGTTGCTAACCCTCTATGAAAGCACTTGCAGAGTAAAAACACGATGGACATGTTAAGATCACTTGGAATAAGATTTATGTGGATTGAAGAATGAGATCATATGTATGATAAGAGTACATACATTATTGTTATTAGTCAAATATTGTTGTGGAAGCAAAATAGACAATAGTTATACATAAGACTAGAGTATGTGTTGACTAATGATAGAGTCTCATTAGCCATGATATGCGATAGCAAGTCAAGCACACATGTACTTGTTAGAGAACAGTGTACCAGTCAAACCCACCTTCAGAGTGATACATGGAAACCATTGAATGATAGTCATAATCAACTCTCATAGTGATAGTGGTGATTGTGTCCCTAGATCTAAAGTCACTACACTCATCACATGTCGTTCATTGTACTTTGATATCATCTAATGTGGTCTTGAATAAGGGTTTCCATAAAGGTGATGCTCAAGAACTCTATGACACATGGGGATTGAGTGTGGGTGATGTAAATGGGATTTGTTCCTCCCATAGGAGATTGATATCTAGGACACTTGATAAGAAAGAGAGAGAAGTGTATGGCCATACTCATTTGATTCTATATGTGATGTGTGAACTCACATGCATCTCATATAGTCTGCTCTAGTTTAAGGAAGATGGATTGAATGTTTAGAAGATGACGATTCCATTCCTCGAGTTTAATCCAAATATCACAGAAAAAGGAACTATACGATCATTGTAGCACTAATCACCGATTGTAGGTTGAAGTTGTTCTCCAACTTTTCAAATTACTTGGGTATCAATGAAGTTTTTCTAGATACCGCTCATTGGTTGAGATGTCATAAGTTAGTTATGGATATTCACTGCCAATGTAAATTGGGACCCATAGGGTCACACACATAGGATACACTTAGAATAGGATTTTATTCATGAATGATGTTTAACTTAATTACTAAAAGTGTTTGGGTGTTCAATTTAAACAACATTGGTTGAAAATTTACTAACTGGACTCCGAACTGGCCGGTTCAAGTGTTGAACCGATCGATTGGAGTGTTAGGTCAATTGAAAACAAAATTGGATGATCAGTGATCGAACCAGGGCATGAACCGACCGGTTCACTTGGATCACTAAGAGGTTCACTAAGCAAACCGATTGATTCAAGTTCCCAAACGATTGGTTCATATGATGACTACCCGGTTCAATGGTTAATTCAATTGGATCTAGGATTAATGTTGCCATGTTGTGTATTAATCATACATTGAATACCAATGTGATTCAGAATAGGAAACATGTACGAACCGAATGATTCATGCAAGAATTGACTAGTTTAGGGTATGAACTGAAAGGTTCATCCATGAACTGACCGGTTGGTGAATGAAATGACCAGTTCAACATTTGTAGTTTCTAAAAAAATTGTGAATTTAGTCTTTTCAACCCCCGCACAGACTGGGAACCATGACCCTAGCTTCTCCTATAAATAGAGGGGTACAGGGGCTTCATAGATATAACAATAAACTCTAACAATTTTTGTCCTCTCTGGTTGTGGCAACTAAGAGAGCCCGAGAAAGTCCTACTTGTTAAAGAGAAGGACAATAAGGGAGAGACAATTGGGAGAATGAATCAACTCTAGCAGGTTGAAGTTTGAAGGGACAACTCCTTCCCCCATGGGAAACTCTAGAGGTGGGAGGTTGTTGTCTATCTCTAGGAGGATGTTGTTAATCATCATTCATGGTATTGCACTAGGAAGCTATTGTTCACGATTGCTCGAGTCCTACTTAAAGAAGCACACTACTGCTTAGAGAAAGGTGCATGCTACTGCAAGAGTATTGTCATTGTACTTATTGTAGGACCAAGTATATGTCTTGCAACCATCCTTTCCATTGTATAGTTGTTGAGGCGTTCTACTTCTTTAGGGAATATGACAAGTAATTTTTTTGTTTCCACTGCCTTACCTAATGTCATATTTACTTACAGAATCAACCTTCTTGATTCAATACTCATGTAACAAATAGAGCATAGGTCAAATAAGTGTTAAATATCTCCCTACTAGATGGTACAAAGATGTATATCTCAGAGTACCCCTCATTATGATCTCTGTAAGGAGTGGGACTTACTAAGGGGACCACTCCCTATTCTAATATTTTAAGAACACTATAGAAATTCCCCAAACCTTCAGACATAACATATAGAAAGAAGGGAAGATATTTTACTCTCAAAATAATATGGCAAAATAGAGCATAAAGTAATAGCAGTGGAAAATAAAGTGTAATTTATTACATGGTCCAATTATTTCTATGAACTTGTCTGTATGGACATAGAAGAAACATTAAGGAAACTAAGTATAAATGGATCGGTTGTAAAGGGCAACCTAGGCATCTCTGAAACTTCCACAAACTATTGTTGATCACGTTCCTGGAACCATGGGTCCTCAAGTTCAGGCTCCTCTGCACCTAGGTGGCAAAGAACATCACCCCAAAAATAGGAAACAAAGTATAGAGGCCAGAAAAAGTTGAGTATGTACATATATAAAACACTTTAGACATTATAATGTGTTATAAGTATAAAAGAGATGTTCCCACAAAAAAGGGGGCTCTTGCAATTAGGTAAGTTCAAGAGAGATGTAACAAAAGAAACAAGGCATATTAAATTTTAGATTACAAGCATAATAATAAAAGTGTCTAGCCACAACAATCATCCACATATTCATATTAAAATAATAAACATATGCGTGCATAACAATGTAGACTAAATATACCTAAAACAGGGCCATAACACCATAGGATCATGGCCTAAAAAGAAATAAGGGTGGAAACGCACACCCCGGGAGGAAACACATGCCCTAAATAAGTATGGTTGTACATAAGTGCCACTATTCTAGATATTCTAGTCAAACATGTAGCATGCATAAAATAGAGAGACAAGACTAGTATTTCAATCAATTTTTAATAAAAAGGCAATCATAGCAAGTGGGGTACAAGTGCCCATATAAACAAGGTAGTCCAAAAAGTACATGGATATAATGAGTCAACATCATGAAATATAAATGTTCAAGAATTTAGATTTTATAAGTAATAACAGTTCAGGAGATGCCTCATTAAAAGTAGTAGGTTTTAGTCAAATAATTCCCAAAATAAAATAGAGGATGTACATACCTTATGATCAGACCTAGATATTTAGTAACACCTCCTAAGCATAGAGTCAGGGTTGTCTCAACCTAGTCACAATATATGTGCATTCAATTAATATAATGTGCATTAAATCCTTTACTTAAAGAATGACCCTATTTGTAACTTGGAAATCATGTCATGAAACCTATCCCATTAAATCAGTCATATTTTTTTTATTCCAAAATTGTATACTTTTGTAATTTTCCACTGAACCAATAATTAGTTATTTTTTGCTTTAAGTAAGGAGGCACTCTTACTCATCCCGCCCTCCTCTTACGAGCTTCAATAAATGACATATTATAATCACTAATTAAGCAGGACTCCATCAACATGGTAGTACTACTACCATTATAGTCTTTAGTAATGAAACTAATGCACTCTATGGGGGGTAACACATACTCAGAGTATGCCGACTGAATATTTAAATTGACTTTGGCTAGCTGGTCATCAGCCATATTACAGCCTCTCCCTACATGACTGATCGTCCATCCTGGCTTGTTTACCCATTTAATACGGTGAGTGATCTTGGCATATCTAGGGTAGCCAATCTCATCTCCTCTGATTATATTGACGACAGCTAAAGAATTTGTTTCGAAAATTGCTCGATAAATGTAATTGTCATCCGCCGCCTCCATGGCCAACATGATCCCCTTGAGTTCGGCCTCCACAACGTTAGATGTGTGCACTGTTGCCGCTGTGCCTCCGGCCCACCTGCCCCTGTCGTCATAGCAAATGTACGCACAATAGGCCTTTCTCCTCTTCACCGCCACATCCGAGTTGAACTTGAGGAGCCCTGTCCCTAGTTTCGTCCAGTGCATCGCCTCTGGGGTTCTCACTACCGGCTCTTGATAAGCACCAAAGGCCTCCCGATGATACCATTTACTGATAAAATGGAAAATTATAACGCACAAAGACCATAATGCCCCTGAATGATAATGTGGTTATTAAAGTGTGGTCACCCAAACTTAGAGAAATTGGAAGTGTGGGATTTGTAGTCAACAGATTCAACTCAAATCCAAATTCCTATATTGTCCTCATGGTTGTGACATGAATCCTATAGCCACCATGGGTGAGATTGGGCTTTTATCCCAGGGATTCATCTCCCTGTGTCTCATGCCATTAGGATCCTGTGGAAGGTGACGAGGTCGCTCAAGCCAATCCCTTTCACAGACAGGGAATCAAACTAGTGGCTCTAACTCGCCACTGCAAACTGAACGAGCCTTGAGGCAGTCTCTGAGGTCACCGGAGAGCAAGGCAAGCCTCGCGGCAGAAGCGACAGGGATGATCCTGGCAGTGACTATAGTAGGGGGAAATGGCGGGAAGCATCCTGTGATGCTATGATTAGTAGGCAAGCACCTCAAGGTGAGGAGGGTGAGAGAGAAAGAGGTTAGAATGATTGGAAACACATGAAGATTGGGTTTGTAAAGCATGATCTACTGCAGCATCAGCTGAATCTGACAAGGAAGAAGTCAGGGTAGGCATGATGTATCTGAAGACCTTGGGAGAAACTCAACCTGACCCATAAAGATGTGATTGTGATGAGCATTGAAGACAAAATGAGACCAGGGATCATTAAACCCCTTTCTCAGCGGTGAATCAAAATAGAGGAAGGTAGAGGTGTTCATTGACCAAACAAACTAGAGGACACCATGGAATGTTGAGTACATGGAAAGAAGGAACATGGGTCAGAGATGGTTACCTCAAGCAGAATTGTGATGATGTGGCTCCAGTTTCCTGTGCTTTGATTCTTCTTCTGGGAAGGATAGACACCAGTAACGGCTCCTAGTCATCCTCAAGAGAAATTGATCACAAAGTGTTGAGGAGGGATCATCGTGGACCAGCTCCGGATCGATATGGAGTGATAACGGGCTCTATGGCGAGGTGAAGAGTGGGACTGGCGAAGGCTGCGGCAGCTACAAAAGCCTAAAAAGAGGCATTTCACTAATGCTCATCCCTAAGGCCTAAGCTAGGGCTCATTGGATAGGGCAAAGAATGAGGATGTTGTTGGCAAAGGAATAACTTGATTCAGTTTAGTGTAGGGGGAGATATCGGTGATGGACCTTGTCTCCATCATAGATTTGTTCCAAGCGTTGAAGTCGGAGGGTAAGGGATGACTAGGTCTGTCCCACCCTGCTCTCCTGAGCAAGTGAGCTGAAAAATAAACTGACCCAGGTACCTTGGTCTGGGTGTGACAAATGAAATAGATTAAATCTACCCAAACTATATGTTAAATCATACATATCCTTCTAGGTCTAAATAAGGGTGAATTTGATGCCCAAAAGACACCAAATTTTGAGGATTCTCTAATAAGGATATGAGGAACACAATTATAGGCTTATATTTAGGTTTTGATTTTAACTAAGTTGTAAATTTACTATTTTGCATTAATCACCAACTTAATGTAATGAACTTAGTCTAATTGTCAATTTTGGTGAAACCTTCCACCTAAACTCGATTCCTGTCTTTATGAGATCTAATACTATCCTAGTTCACAAAGCTAGGGTCAAGAAATTTGGATTATCATTAGTGCTAATAGGTTTCCCAATTTAAGTATTAAGGTAACAATATCATATGATTTCATCTCTATGGAATCCTAATGACTCAATCTAGGGTTTAAATATTAGAAAGCTAACTAGTTAAAAAGAAACATGAAAGATGGTATCTAAGAGGTACCTATTAAGATAAGGGATAAGACAAGAGGAAAGAAAGGTGTGTACCTAGAATTGGGGATGTTGCAACACACCACCCCTTAAAAGGATTTCATCCTCTAAATATCAAGCAAAGAGGGAGGGGTAGGTCTGCAACATCTCTTCCTTCAACTCCCAGGTGGTTTCCTCAAGGCCATGGTACTTCCAGACAATCTTCACAATCTCAGTCTCCTTATACTTCAATTGCTTCATTCTGGAGTCTAAAAATTTTACTAGAAACTCTTCGTAGGATAGATCTTCTTGCAACTCAATAGGCTCAATAGTCAGCACATGAGAAGGATCCTTCACATACTTCTTTAGAATAGACACATGGAACACATTGTAGATCTTGTCATAAGTGGGTGGAAGGGCTAGATAGTAGGCACACTCTCCAACTCTATATAAGATTTCAAATGGTCCCACATATCGAGGGCTCAACTTGCCTTTGACTTTAGACCTCGTTATAGATCGGATTGACTTTATCTTCAGAAACACATAATCACCAACTAAGAAACTCACATCAGATCTCTTCTTGTCAGCATACACCTTCTATCAATCTTGTCCAACTTTCATCCTCTTCTTGATCAAACAGATCTTGTCAGCCATCATCTGCATGTCATAACTCTTCATCAAAGCTCTTTCACCCACATCATCCCAATCTAGTGGTGAATGACAAGGTCGTCCATAAAGTGCTTCAAAGGGCGGCATACCAATGTTGGCTTGGTAGTTGTTGTTGTAAGAAAATTCAGCCAACGGAAGGTATTTGTACCAAACATCTCCCCAATCAATCACACAAGCACGTAACAAGTCCTCCGGAATTTGCAATGTCCACTCTGAGTGACCATCTGTCTGAGGGTGGTAATTTAACTGAAACGTAGGTTAGAACCCATTTCCTCCCAAATCTGCTTCCACAAGCGAGAGGTGAACTTCAGATCATGATCAGAAACTATCGCCTTGGGAACTCCATGTAGGCGAACAACCCAATCCACATACAATTGTTCCATATCAAAAACCTTGTATGTACTCTTGAATGGAAGAAAGTGAGATGACTTGGTCAGGTGATCAATAACAACCCAAACTGCATCGTACCCATGCTTTGACTTTAGAAACCCAGTAACAAAATCCATAGTGACTTTCTCCCATTTCCACTTTGGTAGCTCAAGTGGATGGAGAAGACCATAGGGACATTGATGTTCAATCTTCACCTACTGACACGTCAAGCACTTTGAAACATAGGTACAAATATACTTCTTCATGTTCTTCCACCAAAAACCCCACTGTAAGTCCTTATACATCTTTGTGGTACCAGGATGAATCATGTACTTGGACCCATGGGCTTCACCCAGAACTCTCTATCTCATATCAACAACATCAGGTATCCACAATCTATGGAGGAAGTGGATAGCACTATCCACTCCAACAGAAAACTCAAATGGTGGTTTCTTTGTCAACATCTTCATCTCATCAAGCTCAGGACTATACAGTTGTGCAACAACAACTTCAAAAATCTAGGTGGAAGTGACAGTCAAACTAGCCATCTGCACACTCATCCTCTCCAAAAAAGAGTCATCACCAACATCTGATATCTTAGGTCTCCATCTCGAAACTTGTTCTAAGCTCCTCCATAAGAAACAACTGATAGAAATACAAGTTGCATCTTTCTTCCTACTCAGGGCATCAACAACAACATTGGATTTACCTGGGTGATAAGTGATGGTAAAGTCATAGTCCTTGAGGTACTCCATCCATCGTCTTTGGCACAGATTCAAGTCCTTCTGAGTCATCAGGTAGCATAGACTCTTGTGGTCACAGAAAACCTCAAATTGTACCCCATACAAGTCGTGTCACCAAATCTTTAGAGCATGAACTATAGAAGATAGCTCCAAGTCATTTGTAGGCCAAATCCCTTCATTCAGTTTCAATTGGAGAGAGGCATAAGTGATCACTCATCCTCCTTGCATAAGGACACAACCCAACCCTAGTTTAGAAGCATCGGTATAGATAACACAGGGTTTACCCTCCACAGGAAGAGAAAGCACATGAGCAGAAGTCAAACACTTCTTTAATTATAGGAAGCTCTTTTCACATCTCAGGAGTCCAGACAAACTTTGCATCTTTGTGTGTCAGCTTCGTCATCAAAAGATCTAGCTTGGAGAAATTTTGCACAAATATCTGATAGTAGCCTGCAAGGCCCAAAAAGTTGCATATCTCTGAGGGGTTCTTTAGTGATTGCCACTTTGTCACAACTTCAATCTTAATAGGATCAACAACAATATGTGCCACTGAGATAACATGGCCAAGAAACATCACCTCATTGAGCCAAAACTCTCACTTTGAGAACTTTGCATATAGCTGATGTTCTCGCAAGGCCTGAAGAATGATCCATAGGTGCTCGTGGTGTCGTTCCATAGTATCAGAGTAGATAACCACATCATCAATGAACACCACCACGAAGCTATCTAGGTAAGGATGGAAGACCCGATTCATCAGGTCCATGAAGGCAGCAGGGGCATTGATCAGGTAAAATGGCATGACTAGGAATTCACAATGCCTGTAATGAGTGCGGAAGGCCATCTTTGGTACATCATCATCCTTCACGCGCATCTGGTAGTAGCTACTATGCAAGTCCATATTCAAGAACACAGTAGAAGACTTTAGCTGGTCGAACAAGTCATCGATGTGCAACAAGGGGTAATGATTCTTGATCATCACTTGATTCAGTATACGGTAATCCATGCACATCCACAAGGACCCATCTTTCTTCTTCACAAAAAGGACGTGTGTACCCAAGGGAGATACACTAGGACATACAAACCCCATGTCTAGGAGCTCTTGCAGTTGCTTCTTGAGCTTAGACATCTCAACAGGTGCCATGTGATATGGTGGCTTGGAGATAGGAGTCGTACCTAGTACAAGGTCGATAGAAAACTCTATTTCTCGTATGGGAGGGAGTCCAGGAAGCTCATCGGGGAAGACATCAGGAAAATCCCGAACCACATCAATGTCATCTAAAGTCGGTAGTGTAGTATTAAGAACAACTGACGCCAAGTAGGCTCTACAGCCCTGTGCAATGAGCTTCTACGCCTTGAGTTCAGAAATGATGAACTGTCAATGTCCTTTCTTTCTTCCCTTGATATAAAAGCATTCACCATCAGGGTGTAATAAACTAACCTTTTTATCTTCACAAAAGAGCGCAACCTTGAACTTCTTGAGCCAGTCCATTCCCAAGATAACGTTGAAGGCCATCATATTGAGGATGATGAAGTCTGACTCAAACATCTTCCCAGAAATACATAGGTCTACAGTGGGGATTTTCAAGAAAGTAGAAGACATCTTACCAGTAGGAGTTTCAACCTCAAGATATAGTCCATATACATAGATTCTAATCCTAACATGGTTACAAGTTTAGATGATATGAAGGTGCTTGAGGCTTCATAATCAAATAATGCTTTTATCGATTGTTGAAATAAGTGCACAGTACCTTCAATGACTCCATTATCATCGGTGGCTTCCACAGCATTCATGGCAAAGACACGTCATGCAAGTTTCTCTACATGTGGGTGACATCCTTGCTGATTGTTGTTCTTTAGGGGTTGTTGTGGATTAGGTTGCGGCTGCGTCTGTTGGGGTGCCTGTGGATGAGATGGTGTGGCAACCCTCTAAAGCTTGGGACACTGTGGCATGATGTGTCTAGCCTAGACACACTCGTGGCACGTCAAGTGCCTCACATCTGGTCAAGCTACATGCTGCACTGTAGGGAACCTTCTAGGAAAGTGGTGATGTTGGAAATGGTTGCATTTGTCACGACGATCATCACTGAAGCTCTTCCGCTTGTTGGGACTCTGAGTCGAGGGCTTAAAACCTAGATAGGCCTCCACAGTGAGGGCCTTATCCACCATCTTTTGGAAGGTGAGACGAAGCTACTAACAAGAGCTCGCCCAATCTGGTAGCTCAATCCTTGTAATAAGAGTGTAGCTCGACGGTCCTCTCCAAGGCCTATCGCATAGCGCTCCAACAGTAGGAACCTATGAACATAAGCAGAAATGTTTAGGGATCCCTAGTTCAAGCTGTAGAACTATGCCTCCTTCTTCCTTAGGGCGGCAGCGCAGACATACTTCTGATAGAAAAGAACAAGGAATTGCTCCCAAGACATGCTGGAAGTGTCGCAAGTGCAGGCGCCACCATTCCACCAAATGCATGTTGGCCCGTCCAACATGTAGGTGGGAAAGAGGACCTTCTAGTGAGGATGGCACACCATGTCCTCAAAGGTACACTCTATGGCCAACACCCAGTCGTCGGCCTTGTCCACCATCTCGATCTCTCCTTCGTCCTTGAAGTAGGGCAGCTGCATCTTGATGAACTCTATGAGGGAGTACTCCTTGGGATTCTCAGGAGGAGGAATGGTGTTGACATGCCCCATCAGAAAATTGGCCAAAAATGGGTGCATGACAACAAACTCTTTCTCCAGAGTAAGTGGTGGTGGAAGAGGGGGCTCCTAAAAAGGAGGAGGCACGGTGATGACCAGGTGACCCCCAGAGGTGGCATGTGCATCTGGTGTCATTAGTGATGACTCCATGTGTGGCATTCCAAACTATGGGTTGAGCGGTGTAGAATATCCATCTCCTAGCCTCTCACAGGACTGGGAGGACTCACCGCTCTTGTCCCTGAAAAGATCGGTTCTCCTGAAAACATAGGTAGAGATAAGAATCCTAATATAAGTTTGAGATACTAGATTGCCAACTACTACAGTTCTAATACCATTTTGTAAGGAGTGGGACCCACTAAGGTGACCACTCCCTATTCTAATATTTTGAGAACACTAAAGCAATTCCCTAAAAATTCATACATAACATATAGATATAAGGGAAGCTAATTCACTCTCAAAATTATATGGAAAAATAGAGCATAAAGTAATAGCAGATGAAAATAAAGTGTAATTTATTACATGGTCCAATTATTTCTATGAACTTGTCCATATGGACATAAAAGAAACATAAAGGAAACTAAGTCAAAATGGATTGGTTCCAGAGGGCAACCTAGGCATCTCAAAAACTTCCATGAACTACTACTGATGAGGTTCCTCGAAGCCTGGGTCCTCAAGTGCAGGCTCCTCCTCTAAGGTCGCCATAGGCTTCTTTGCACCTGGGTGGCAGGGAACATCACCCAAAAAATAGGAAACAAAGTATAGAGGTAAGCAAAAACTGAGTATGTACATATATAAAACACTTTGGGCATTATAATGTTCTATAAGTATAAAAGAGATGTTCCCACAAAAAAGGTGGCTCTTGTAATTAGATAAGTTCAAGAGAGATGTAACAAAAGAAATGAGGCATATTATATTTCTGATTACAAGCATAATAATAAAAGTGTCTTGCCATAACAATCATCCACAGATTCATATTAAAACAATAAATATTTGCATGCAAAACAATGTAGACTAAATATACCTAAAATAGGGCCATAACATCGTAGGGTCATGGCCTAAAAAGAATTAAGGGTGGAAACGCACACCCCGGGTGGAAACACACACCCTATATAAGTATGGTTGTACATAAGTACCACTATCCTAGATATTCTAGTCAAACATGTAGCATGCATTAAATAGAGAGGCAAGACTAGTATTTCAATCAATTTTTAATAAAAAGGCAATCATAGCAAGTGGGGTACAAGTACCCATATAAATAAGGTAGTCCAAAAAGTACATGTATATAATGAGTCAACATCATGAAATATAAATGTTCAAGAATTTAGATTTCATAAGGAATAGCAGTTCAAGAGATGTCTCATTAAAAGAAGTAGGTTTTAGTCAAATAATGCCCAAAATAAAATAGAGGATGTACATACCTTATGATTAGACCTAGTTATTTAGTAACACCTCCTAAGCATAGAGTGAGGATTGTCTCAACCCAGTCATAATATATGTGCATTCAATTAATATAATGTGCAGTAAATCATTTACTTAAAGAATGACCCATTATGTAACCTAGAAATCAAGTTGTGAAACCTATCCCATTAAATTAGTTGTATTTTTCTTATTCCAAAAATGTATATTTTTGTATTTTTCCACTGAACCAATAATTAGTTATGATTTTTACAACTTAATACCATTTACTAATAACATGGAAAATTACGACGCACAAAGACCATAATGCCCCTAAATGATAACACAGTTATTAAAGCACGATGTCACACGAACTTAGAGAAATCAGAAGTGTGGGATTTTGCAGTCAATGGAGTCAACTCAAATCCAAATTCCTATATTGCCCTCACGGGCGTGACATGAATCCTATAGCCACCATGGGCGAGATTAGGCGTTCGCCCTAGGGATTCATCTCCCTATGTCTCGCGCCATTAGGATCCTTTGAAAGCTTAGATTGACGAGGGCACTCGAGCCAGTCCCCTTCATGAATAGGGAATCAAACTAGTGGCTCTAACTTGCCACTACAAACTCAACGAGCCTTGAGGCATTCTCTGAGGTCACCGAAGATCAAGGCAAGCCTCATGGCAGAAGCGACAGGGATGATTCTGGCAGCGACTACGGTAGGGGGGAATGGCGGAAAGCATCATGTGATGTTGTGATCAGTAAGCAAGCACCTCAAGGTGAGGAGGGTGAGGGAGAAAGAGGTTAGAACAACCAAAAACACATGAAGACATGGGTCTGTAAAGCATGATTTGCCGCAACATCAGCTAAATCTGACGAGGAAGAAGTCGCGGTAGGCATGATGTATCTGGGGCCATTGGGAGAAACTCAACCTGACCCATTACAGGCGAGATGTGATTGCGACAATCCATGAATCCAAAATGAGACCAGGGTTCATTGTACCCCTTTCTCAGCGGTGAACCAAAATAGAGGAAGGCAGAGGTGTTTCTCGACTAAACAAAGTAGATGACACCATGGTATGTTGAGTACATGGAAAGAAGGAATAGGGGTCAGTGATGGTTACCTCAAGCATAATTGTACCAAGGTGGCTCCAGTTGCCAATGCTTTAAGATCTTCCACTAGGAAGGATAGACACTGGTAGTGGATCTGAATCGTCCTTGAGAGAAATTGATCACAAAGAGTCTAGGAGGGATCGTCGTGGACCAGTTCCAAATCGATATGGAGTAACAACAGGCTCTATGGCGAGGTGAAGAGTGGGACTAGCGAAGGCTAAGGTGGCTACAAAAACCTAAAAAGAGGCATTTCACCAGTTCTCATCCTCGAGGCCTAATCTAGGGCTCATTGGATAGGGCAGAGAATGAGGAAGTTGTTGATAAAGGAATCACTTGATTCAATTTAGTGTAGGGCGAGATATTGGCGATGGACCTCGTTGCCAACATAGATTTGTTCCAAGTGCTAAAGTCAGAGGGTAAGGGACGACTAGGCCTATCCCACCCCACTTGCCCGAGCAAGTGAGTTGAAAAATAAATTGGCCCAGGTACCTTGGTCCGGGTGTGACAAATGAATTAGATTAAATTGACCCCAAACTATATGTTAAATCATACATAGCCTTCTAGGGTATAAATAAGGGTTAAATTTGATGCCCAAAAGACTCCAAATTTTGAGGGTTAGCTAACAAGGATATGAGGAACATGATTATATGCTTATATTTAGGTTTTAAGGTTAACTAAGATGTAAATTTACTATTTTTCATTAATCACCTACTCAATGTAATGAGCTTAGTCTAATAGTCAATTGGGGTGAAACCTTCCACCTAAACTCAATTCCTATCTTTATGAGATCTAATACTATCCTATTTCACAAATCTAGGGGCAAGAAATCTAGATTATCATTAGTGCTAATAGGTTTCCAATTTAGGTATTAAGGTAACAATATCATATGATTTCATCTTTATGGAATCCTAATGAGTCAATCTAGGGTTTAAAGATTCAGAAAGCAAACTAGTTTAAAAGAAACATGAAAGATTGTATCTAAGAGGTACCTAATAAGATAAGGGACAAGAAAAGAGGAAAGAAAGGTTTGTACCTAGAATTGGGGATGTTACAACACACCACCCCTCAAAAGGATTTCGTCCTCAAAATCTCAAGCAAAGAGGGAGGGGTAGGTCCGCAACATCTCTTCCTTCAACTCCCAGGTGGTTTCCTCAAGGCCAAGGTACTTCTAGAGAATCTTCACAAGGTCAATCTCCTTGTGCTTCAATTGCTTCATTCTGGAGTCTAAGACCTTTATTGGAAACTCTTCATAGGATAGATCTTCTTGCAACTCAATAGAATCAATAGTCAGTACATGAGAAGGATCCTTCACATACTTCTTTAGAATAGACATGTAGAACACATTGTGAATCTTTTCATAAGTGGGAGGAAGGGCTAGATGGTAGGCACACTCTCCAACTCTATCCAAGATCCCAAATGGTCCCACATATCTTAACTTGCCTTTGACTTTAGACCTCGCTATAGATTGAGTGGCTTTATCTTTAGAAACACATAATAACCAACTAAGAAACTCACATCAGATATCTTCTTGTTAGCATACACCTTTTGATCTTGGGCAACTTTCATCCTCTTCTTGATCAAATGGATCTTGTCAGTCATCATCTACATGTCATCACTCTTCATCAAAGCTCTTTCACCCACATCATCCCAATGTAGTGGTGAATGACAAGGTCAACCATAAAGTGCTTCGAAGGGCGGCATACCAATGTTGACTTGGTAGTTGTTGTTGTAAGATAATTCAACCAACAGAAGGTATTTGTCCCAAACACCTCCCCAATCCATCACACAAGCACATAACAAGTCCTCCAAAATCTGCATTGTCCGCTCTGACTGACCATCCTTCTGAGGGTGGTAGGTTGTACTGAAACGTAGGTCAGAACCCATTTTCTCCAATATCTGCTTCCACAAGCGAGAGGTGAATTTTGGGTCACAATCAGAAACTATCGCCTTGGGAACTCCATGTAGGCAAACAACCCAACCCATGTACAATTGTACCATATCAAGAACCTTGTATGTACTCTTGAATGGAAGAAAGTGAGATGACTTGGTCAGGCGATCAATAACAACCCAAACCGCATCGTACCCACGCTTTGACTTTGGAAACCCGGTAATAAAGTCCATAGTGATTTTTTCCCATTTCCACTCTGGTATCTCAAGTGGATGGAGAAGACCATAGGGACGTTGATGTTCAATCTTCACCTATTAGCATGTCAAGCACTTTGCAACATAGGTAGCAATATCCTTTTTAATGTTCTTCCACCAAAAACCCCACTGTAAGTCCTTATACATCTTCGTAATACTAAGATGAATCATGTACTTGGACCCATGGCCTTCACCCATAACTCTATGTCTCAGATAAGAAACATTAGGTATCCACAATCTATGGCAGAAGTGGATAGCACCATCCACTCCAACAGAAAACTCTGACAATGGTTTCTTTGTCAACATCTTCATCTCATCAAGCTCAAGACTATCTAGCTGTGCAGCAACAACTTCAGAATTCTAGGTGGGAGTGATAGTCAAACTAGCCATCTACACTCTCATCCTCTCCATAAAAGAGTCATCACCAACATCTGATAGCTCATGTCTCCATCTCAAAACTTGTTCTAAGCTCCTCCAAAATAAACAACTGATAGAAGCACAAGTTGCGTCTTTCTTTCTACTCAGGACATCAACAAAAACATTGGCTTTACCTGGGTGATAAGTGATGGTAAAGTCATAGTCCTTGAGGTAATCCATCCATCATCTTTGGCACAGATTCAAGTCCTTCTGAGTCATCAGGAAGCGTAGACTCTTGTGGTCATAGAAAACCTCAAATTGTACCCCATACAAGTAGTGTTGCCAAATCTTTAGAGCATGAACTATAGTAGCTAGCTCCAAGTCATGTGTAGGCCAGTTTCCTTCATTTGGTTTCAATTGGCGAGAGGCATAAGCAATCACTCATCCTTCTTGCATAAGGACACAACCCAACCCTAGTTTGGAAGCATCAATATAGAAAATATAGAGTTTACCCTCCATAATAAGAGAAAGCGCAGGAGTAGAAGTCAAAAAATTATTTAACTCTAGGAAGCTCTTTTCACACTCAGAAGTCCAGATAAACTTTGCATCTTTGTGTGTCAGCTTCATCATCAGAAGAACCGACTCAGAGAAATTTTGCACAAATCTCCGATAGTAGCCTGCAAGGCCCAGAAAGTTGTGTATCTCTAAGGGGTTCTTTGGTGATTGCCACTTTGTCACAGCTTCACTCTTAACACGATCACCATCAATATGTCCCACTGAGATAACATGGCCAAGAAACATAACCTCGTTGAGCCAAAACTTGCACTTTGAGAACTTTTCATAGAGCTGATGTTCTCGTAAGACTTGAAGAACAATCTGTAGGTGCTCGCGATGTCGGTCCATAGTCTCAGAGTAGATAAGCATGTCGTCAATGAATACCACCACGAAGCTATCTAGGTAAGGACAGAAGACCCTATTCATTAGGTCCATGAAGGCAGCAGGGGCATTGATCAAGCTGAATGGCATGACTAGGATTTCATAACGCCCGTAACAAGTGTGAAAGGTCATATTTGGTACATCGTCATCTTTCATGTGCATCTGGTAGTAGCCGCTACGCAAGTCCATCTTTGAGAACACACTAGTAGACTTCAACTGGTTGAACAAGTCATCAATGTGCGATAGGGGGTAATGGTTCTTGATCATCACTTGATTCAACATACAGTAATCCATGCACATCTGCAAGGACCCATATTTCTTCTTCACAAACATGATAGGTGCTCCCCAGGGATAGACACTAGGGTGTACAAACCCCATGTCTAGGAGCTCTTGCATCTGATTCTTGATCTCGGCAGGTGCCATGCGATATGGTGGCTTGGAGATAGGAGCAGTGCCTGGTACGAGGTCGATAGAAAACTCTACTTCTTGTGTGGGAGGGATTCCAGGCAACTCGCCGGGGAAGACATCAGTAAAATCCCAAACCACATCAATGTCATCTAAATCTGGTGGTGTAGGATTAAGTACAACCGAAGCCAAGTAGGCTCTACAACCATGTGCGATGAGCTTCTCCGCCTTGAGTGTAGAAATGATGAACTATCGATGTCCTTACTTTCTTCCCTTGATACAAAAATGCTCACAATTAACCTTTTTATCTTCAAAGAAGAGGGCAACCTTAAACTTCTTGAGCCAGTCCATTCCCAAGATAACGTCTAAGGTCATCATATTGAGGATGATGAAGTCTGATTCTAACATCTTGCCAGAACTAGTCTATAGTAGGGATTTTCAAGAAAGTAGAAGACATCTTACTAGTAGGAGTTTCAACCTCTAGGATATAGTCCATATACATAGATTCTAATCCTAACATGGTTACAAGTTTAGATTATATGAAGGTGTTTGACGCTCCAGAATCAAATAATGATTTTATCGATTGTTGGAATAAGTGTACAATACCTTCAATGACTCCATTATCATCAGTGGCATCCACTGCATCCATGGCAAAGACATGTCATGCACGCTTCTCAATAGGTGAGTGACGTCCTTGCTGATTGTTGTTCTTCAGGGGTTGTTGTTGATGAGGTTGTGGTTGTGACTGTTGGGGTGTTCGTGGCTGAGCTGGTGCAGCAACCCTCTAGAGCCTAGGATATTGTGGCCTGATGTGTCCATCCTGGCCACACTCGTGGCACGTCAAGTGCCTCACATCTGGTTGAGCTACAAGCTGCACTGTAGGGCACCTTCCAGGAGGGTGGTGATGCTGCCAATGGTTACATTTGTCACGACGATCATCATTGAATCTCTTCTGCTTGTTGGGACTCTGAGTCGAGGCCTGAAAACCTAGATAGGCCTCCACAATGAGGCCCTATCCACCATCTACTGGAAGGTGAGAGGAAGTTGCGGAACAAAACCTCACCCAATCTGGTAGCTCAATCCCAATAAGAAGAGTGTAGCTCGACAGTCCTCTCCAAGGCCTACCACATAGCACTCCAATAGAAGGAACCTATGAACATAAGCAGAAAAGCCCAGGGATCCCGACTTCAAGCTGTAGAACTTTGTCTCCTTCTTCCTTAGGGCGTAGGTGTAGACGTACTTCTGATAGAAAATAGTAATGAATTTCTCCCAAGACATGCTGGAAGTGTCACGAGTGTGGGTGACATCATTCCACCAAATGTGTGATGGCCCTTCCAACATGTAGGTAGCAAAGCAGACCTACAGGTGAGGAGGGCACACCATGCCCTTGAAGGTACACTCGATGTCCAACACCCAGTCGTCGACCCTGTCCACCATCTTGATCTCTCCTTTGCCCTTGAAGTAGGGTGGCTTCATCTTGATGAAATCCTTGAGGGAGTACTCCTTGGGCTTCTCAGGAGGAGGAATGTCCTTGAAGCTCCCCATCATAGAATTGGCCAAAAACTAGCGCATGACAGCCAATTCTTGCTCCGGAGTAAGTGGAGGTGGAGGAGGGGGCTCTGAAAAAGGAGGAGGCGTGGTGACGACCTAGTGACCCCCAGAGGTGGAATCTACATATGGTGTCGTCAGCGGCGGCTCCATGTGTGGCATCCGGGACTGTGGGTTTAGCTATGTAGAATATCCATCTCCTAGCCTCTCATGGGACTGGGAGGACTCACCTCTCTTGTCATCGAATAGATAGGTTCTCCTGAAAACATAGGTAGAGATAAGAATCCTCATATAAGTTTGAGATAATAGATTGTCGACTGCTTCAACTCTAATACCATTTTGTAAGGAGTGGGACCCACTAAGGGGACCACTCCCTATTCTAATATTTTGAGAACACTACAACAATTCCCCAAACAATCAGACATAACATATAGAGAGAAGGGAAGCTAATTCACTCTCAAAATTATATGGAAAAATAGAGCATAAAGTAATAGCAGCTAAAAAAAAGTGTAATTTATTACATGGTCCAATTATTTCTATGAACTTGTCCATATGGACATAAAAGAAACATAAAGGAAACTAAGTCTAAATGGATCGGTTGTAGAGGGCAACCTAGGCATCTCAAAAACTTCCATGAACTACTACTGATTCGGTTCCTCGAACCATGGGTCCTCAAGTGCAAGCTCCTCCTCTAAGGTCACCACAGGCTTCTCTGCACTTGGGTGGCAGGGAACATCACCCAAAAAATAGGAAGCAAAGTATAGAGGTCAGAAAAATCTGAGTATGTACATATATAAAATACTTTGGGCATTATAATGTGTTATATGTATAAAAGAGATGTTCCCACAAAAAAGGGGGCTCTTACAATTAGGTAAGTTCAAGAAAGATGTAGAAAAATAAATGAGGCATATTAAATTTCAGATTACATTCGTGTCTTGCCAGAACAATCATCCACAGATTCATATTAAAATAATAAACATGTGCATGCATACCAATGTAGACTAAATATACCTAAAACATGGCCATAACACCATAGGATCATGGCCTAAAAAGAAATAAGGGTGGAAACACACACCCCGGGTGGAAACGCATGCCCTATAGAAGTATGGTTGTATATAAGTACCACTATTCTAGATATTCTAGTCAAACATGTAGCATGCATAAAATAGAGAGGCAAGACTAGTATTTCAATCAATTTTTAATAAAAAGGCAATCATAGCAAGTGGGGTACAAGTACCCATATAAACAAGGTAGTCCAAAAAGTACATGGATATAGTGAGTCAACATCATGAAATATAAATGTTCGAGAATTTAGATTTCATAAGGAATAACAGTTCAAGAGATGCCTTGTTAAAAGAAGTAGGTTTTAGTCAAATAATGCCCAAAATAAAATAGAGGATGTACATACCTTATGATCAGACCTAGATATTCAATAACGCCTCCTAAGTACAGAGTCAGGGTTGTCTCAACCTAGTCACAATATACGTGCATTCAATTAATAAAATGTGCATTAAATCCTTTACTTAAATAATGACCCTATTTGTAACCTAGAAATCAGGTCGTAAAACCTATCCCATTAAACCAGTCATATTTTTCTGATTCCAAAAATGTATATTTTTGTATTTTATTACTAAACCAATAATTAGTTATGATTTTTACAACTTAATAATATTTACTGATAAAATGGAAAACTACGATGCACAAAGACCATAATGCCCCTGAATGATAACACAGTTATTAAAGCATGATTTCACGTGAACTTAGAGAAATCATAAGTGTGGGATTTTGCGGTCAATAGAGTCACCTCAAATCCAAATTCCTATATTGCCCTCATGGGCATGACATGAATCCTATAGCCACCATGGGAGAGACTGGGGTTTTGCCCCAGGGATTCATCTCCCTGTGTCTCGTGCCATTAGGCTCCTACAGAGGATTGGATCAACGAGGGCCCTCGAGCCAGTCCCCTTCATAGATAGAGAATCAAACTAGTGGCTCCGACTTGTCACGCTAAATCAACGAGCCTCAAGGCAATCTCTGAGGTCACCAGAGAGCAAGGCAAGCCTCGCAGAGGAAGCCTAAGGGATGATCTTGGCAGTGACTACGATAGGGGGGAAATGACAGAAAGTATCCCATGATGTTGTGATCAGTAGGCAAGCACGTCAAGGTGAGGAGGGTGAGGGAGAAAGAGGTTTGGACGACCAAAAACACATGAAGACTTGGGTCTATAAAGCATGATATGTCATAGCATCAGCTGAATTCGACGAGGAAGAAGTCGGAGTAGGCACAATGTATTTGGGGCCCTTGGGAGAAACTCAACCTAACCCAATACATGCAAGATGTGATTGCGATGATCCCTAAATCCAAAATAAGACCAGGGATCATTGAACCCCTTTCTTAGCGATGAACTAAGACATAGGAAGGCAGAGGTGTTTGTCGACCAAACAAACTAGAGGACACCATGGTATGATGAGTACATGGAAAGAAGGAACGAGAGTCAGAGATGGTTACCTCAAGCAGAATTGTGCCAAGGTGGCTCCAATTATCAGTGCTTCAAGATCTTCCTCTAGGAAGGACAGACACCGGAAGCAGCTCCTAGTCGTCCTCGAGGGAAATTGATCGCAAAGAGTCAAGGAGGGATCGTCGTGGACCAGTTCTGGATCAATATGGAGTGATAGCGGGCTTTGTGGAGAGGTGAAGAGTGGGACTGGCGAAGGCTACAGTGGCTGCAAAAGACTAAAAAGAGGCATTTCACCAATGCTCATCCCTGAGGCCTAAGATAGGAATCGTTGAATAGGGCAGAGAACAAGGAAGTTGTTGGCGAAGGAATCACTTGATTCAGTTTATTGTAGGGGGAGATATCGGCGATGGACCTCATCGCCACCATAAATATGTTCCAAGCACTGAAGTCAGAGGGTAAGGGATGACTAGGTATGTCCTGCCCCGCTCTCCTGAGCAAGTGAGCTGAGAAATAAATCGGCCCAGGTACCTTGATCTGGGTGTGACAAATGAAATAGATTAAAGCGACCCCAAATTATATGTTAAATCATACATATCCTTCTAGGGTCTAAATAAGGGTGAATTTGATGCCCAAAAGACTCCAAATTTTGAGGGTTAGCTAATTAGGATATGAGGAACAAGGTTATAGGCTTATATTTAGGTTTTGAGGTTAACTAAGTTGTAAATTTACTATTTTGCATTAATCACCTACTTAATGTAATGAACTTAGTCTAATTGTCAATTATGGTGAAATCTTCCACCTAAACTCGATTTCTATCTTTCTGAGATCTAAGACTATCCTAGTTCACAAATCTACGGTCAAGAAATTTGGATTATCGTTAGTGCTAATAGGTTTCCAAATTTAGGTATTAAGGTAACAATATCATATGATTTGATCTCTATGGAATCCTAATGAGTCAATCTAGGTCTTAAAGATAAAAAAGCTAACTAGTTCAAAAGAAACATGAAAGATGGTATCTAAGAGGTACCTATTAAGATAAGGGAAAAGAAAAGAGGAAAGAAAGGTTTGTACTTGGAATTGGGGATGTTACAATCCCTAAGGTGGATAAAAGATTAAACATGGGGAGCTGGAAACTTTTATATTTTGTAGGTCATATGAAATTGATTAGGAGTCAGTTGTGTTGCATTCCTATCTATTCCATTATGGCAACGATGGTAAGAAAGTTCTCAATGCCATAGAATCCAAGATAGCAGATTTTATATAAGGTTTATAGGAAGGAAAAGCAAAGCATCATCGAGTGAGGTGGGAGAGAGTTTCCACACCTACAAGCATAGGAGTAGGCATTGAAAGATTAAAGGTGATACAACAAGCTGCAAAGATGAAAGAAACATTGAAGCTAATTGAGAATGACTCTATATGGACGAGATTGTGTCGAGCAAAGTATAGATGTACTGCTGAATGAGCAGATATCAGAAACCCTTTAGGACTCAAACCGGAGTCGTTTGCATCAACCTATTGAAGAATATGGAGGATTCTCCCTATTATCCTTAACCACTCCAGATGGATAGTATGAAGAGATGATGTGTTATTTTGGCAAGAGAAATTGTGTGAACAAATACTGTTTGAACATGCTAAGGAATACCACATTCCACTAATGAACACGAGAATATATGATATAATGACATCACAAGGATGGAACTGGGATGTCCTACATGACTTGGGATTCAAAAGGTTACGGGGCTTTGCTTTTCTGTTTGGCAATTTAGGGGAAACTGGTGATCTCTCGGCTCAGAGGAGGGGGCTCTTGCAGCTGGTGGGTGTTGCCCCTCTCCCCAAGGGTTGCTTCCTCAGCTAATGTCTCGTGGCTTCTTCTTGGTGGTGACAAGAGGTGTCCTCTCCCCACCTCACCTCTACGTTTCTAGTGTCAATCTAGTTCTACCAGTGTAGTGCCTAACACTATGTTTGGTACGTAGTGAATAAAACGGAAGGAAAGGGAGGAGAGAGGAGGGGATACTTATGTTAGTGTTTTGGTTAACATGGAAGGGGAAGGGAAGAAAACACGATAAATAATGTAAACAATGTAATGAGGCAGAACATTAGTGATACAAAGATATTTTTACATATAATAATTACATTTATATACTTGTTCACATATTCTATATACAAAAATGCATTCATAGAGGTGTGACCAACAAATAAGATTGTTAAACTTTTCTGGATGACCTATACATCTAAAAATAAAATTATAAGATGTACATGAAGGCAATATATTATTTTTATTTATTATGTGTTGACTGCGCCAAACAAGAGATATTTTTGTATAAAAATGAGAACATGATTTTTTATTTAAAACTTATGAATATAGAAGTAATTTTTTTATATTTTATACTTCTAATAATTTTTTTATGGAGAAGTAAAGGGAAAGAATAAGATATCTTCACATGCTTTTATCGATTTGGAAAAGGCTTATGATCGAGTACCCAGAGAAGTGTTGTGGATGGTTTTGAAGTAAAAGGGTGTTACAATTCAATACATTGATTTGATTAAAGACATGTATGGTAGCTCTACTACAAGTGTGAAGACTCCTGGAGGTGAGACACTGACATTTCCCATCACAGTTGGGGTACACCAAGGATCCACACTCAACCCATATCTGTTTGTTCTTGTTATGGATGAGTTGACAAAGAATGTTCAAGATGATGTTCCTTGGTGTATGTTATTTGCTGATGATATTGTATTGATTGACGAAACTAAAGACAGATTGAATGATAAAGTTGAACTTTGGAGAAAGGCACTAGAATCAAATGGATTGATGATTAGTACGAGTAAAATTGAGTATATGCATTGCAATTTCAGCCAATCTCACAGTGTGGATGGTTCAAGTTGGACGGAGTAGATATACCAAAATATGATAAATTTTGTTACTTGGGCTCTATCATTCAAACAGATGGCAATGTCTAAAATGACGTTTGTCATAGGAATACTGTAGGATGGTTGAAATAGAGGAGTACAACCGGAGTATTATGTGATCGAAAGATCCCTCTTAGACTAAATAGCGAGTTTTATAAAACTTCTATACGGCCAGCCATGCTCTATGGGAGTGAATATTGGGCGTTGAAGAAACAAGGACTCAACAAGATGAACGTGGCTAAAATGTATATGTTGAGATGGATGTGTGGGAAGACAAGAAAAGATTACTTGAGAAATGACTATATCATGAATAAAGTGGGGGTGGAGAGCATTGGGGACAAGTTGTGCGAGGGCCGAATCAGATGGTATGGACATGTGCAACGCAGACCGACTAATGTGCCTATACAAAGCAATACTATTGAGACAAGCACAATTATTAGAAGAAGAGGAAGGCCTAAATTAACATGGGAAGAGCTTATAAAGAGAGATTTTGAATATTTACATCTCAACCAGAATATGACCTATGATAGAGCTGAATGGAAAAGAAGGATCTACGTAGCCGACCCCAACATAGTTGGGATTGAGGCTTAGTCGGTGATGATGATGATGATTTACAATAAATTTTCCATCTATGTAGTTAAGTACAATCTGCCATTGTCTATCACATTTTTCCTAATTATTTGTATTTTTTATTTTTTATGTTGGTATAATAATCTTAAAATTTTGAACTCTAACAAAAAAATATAAACTTTTAGCTTTCCTTCTAAAATTATGTATACTTTTTGGTTTTAAATTTTATTTTATTTTTCTCCCAAAAAAATTTCTTCAAACTTTATTAAATACTCCTCCAACATTCTATGTCCCTCCAACTAACGTAACATATGTATGATATATTATTTCTCATAGTGACGTGTATAATTTCGGTACCGACTTGTACAGTTTTTACAGAGTTCCTTATATAATTGTGTACTGTGAAAATATATCCTTTAATGGCAAATTTATACTGTAAAATTATATTCTTTGTGGGCAAATACTCAACAACGGTTTGATAATTGTCTCTGACACTTATACTTTTTTGTACTTTTGTACGTTGTTTTTGTAGTATTTGTGTATAACATACATACGATATACACCATGTGTATGTATTATGGGTGTAGAAAGTAGATGTAGAATAGGTATTGTGTATCTTTTTGCATTCGAAAACTGCATCTTTTATATCTTGCATACTATTCCTTAGAAACGAAAATACGCAACTTAATGAACCTTTGAGAAGATGGTGTTGACGAACGAGAGACATGGTTTATATCTAGTCTATCCTGTACTAAAGCTAACATTATTTTTGCATGACGCAAATGTATTTTTTAGGAAAGTATTTTCTTTGATGAAAATTTGAAAACACAACACGGTGAAATAAGATGACTCGCAAGTATGTAATGATTTTTGGTGTCCTATGCCGAAAAAGGAATCCATTTAAATCTTACTAGGAGGTGTTTGTATAATAATCCAAAATATACGACCCTAAGAAGATCTCTCCGATATATATTTTAAACTTTTGAGCTCACTTTTGAGTTTTTCACCATATATTCATTATCTTTTGGAAACACGTGTATCATTTCATAATATGTTAAAAAATTATACTTACTTGTACCTCACCCTATATCTAAGACTGGCTCCGTAACTGCTTTATCCATGCTTACTTCCTAGAAAGGGTAAGCATCAGTCAAAATCGGACGAAACCAGATCAAAGATCGTATTTGTAAAAATTTAAGGACCGAGATTGGACCATTTCAAAGTAGAATCAGACCATGACCAGAGAGTATAGGCAGTAAATAGACTTTTTGGATATTCCACAATTTTTATAATAATAAAAATATGATACTCTTATTTAATTATAAAAGTTATTAGTATTAATATTTAATGTTTATATATGTGCATTTTTATACTTATGGCATGATAGAACTTCAAATTTAAAAGTATTATATATATAAATTAGTCTTCGCTTAGTCCATTGTTTTGACCAATTTTCAACCAGAACGGATTACAGACTGAATTTCTAAAATTTTGGGACTATGAATCAGACCGAACTCATAACAGTCTAGGAGCGGATCGAAAATGGACCGAACTGTCTGATCCAGTTTTGTGGTCCAGACCGAGATGCAATCTAGGTAGTGTAAACACTAAAACCATGTCTAATTTGTTACCGAATACAAGTCAAAAGATTGTGACTTACTTGACGTGTGGGTCTATCCCACTTAATCTCTGCCGTATAAACATTCAACATTTTTTTACAGTCGGCACTTCAACGTAGATATACGGTTATAATTAACTTGAACATAATTTGGAACAGCATATTGGTACAGAAGATTGAGTCTGTTGTACACACCTTTAATGACATTTACACCACATCAAATGTCCAATTATTCTTCGGTTCAAAGGAGCTAGACGAAGTCGATTGATGTTGTATGTGGGGAAAAACTTCTACACTTATCGTAGGTCTCCAATAGCAACAGCTATACTGCCATATGGACAGAACACCAGCAAAAGTAGTGATAAGCGTCTAACGTAACTTTCTGCAGGAGCTCGACCGAGTGATTGATGCTTATATGTAGCGTGAAACTTATACGCTTGTCACAGGTCTCCAACAACACCAACTATGCTACCATATGGGGACCACAACAAAAATAGTGAAAAGCAGTCAACGAGTATTAATAAGTAGTAACATGACAAATACAACATAGACTAACATATAGAACACTTAAAAAATCTCAATTATAAAAAGTATTCTAAATACAGACCATATGTCCACAATTAGTCCCTTTTAACAATCAAATAACAATCCAATAGCAATCTATAACTATCTAATTTTGTGTACATATTTATGTAATTTATACAATATGTATTGTAGGTGGTATATTATGTTATTGATTTTTTCTTGTATTAACTAATTAGGCTTATTTTTCTCATGTTCATTGGCATTAGTATAGTTTATGTTATGTTGTGTCACTGGTACGTCGTACCATGAGACAAGGCTTTATATATGACTCTCTATAATTCTAATTCTTATAATAAGAATTTCTCTTTACATGGTATCAAGAGCAGTCATCCAGTTTCCAAAAATGAATATCTTTTTCTCTCCCAGTGTTGTTTTTCCTTGCTTCTTCTTCTCATCCCCTCTCTTCCCCCCAACCCAGTCCCGCGACCACCTGCTGCCCGCTCGCCTGCACTCGCTTGTCGCCGCCACCCACCATCGGTCAGCCGCAACCGCGTGTGCAGCTAGCCGCAACAACTGGCCATTGGGTGTGCGTGTGGATGGTAGGTGTGTGCTAGCATGTCGTTTTCACTGCTAGAGGGGAGGTTGTCAGGGACAACAGTCTCCATCCTATTGCCTTGGTTGGGGGATTCCTATCCCAGTTTGCTAGATCTTTGATAGGGGATTCATAGGTCATCATCCCCTTTGAAGTTGCACCAGTACCCCACTGATTGGGTATTTTATGGCATAGCAACCTCTGTGAAAATCTGATTGATACATGGAGCCCTCTTTATCTATTTCAAAAACTAATCCATGTAGCCCATGTGAGTTTGGGAAGCATTATAGAAGTTCCTTTCCTAGAAAAACTAGTCTTTGTTCTAAAGCTACCTTTGGGTACCATTTGGATGAGAGATTCACAAGTGCATTAGTATTCATAAATTTTGAGAGTCTAATTGCATTAGATCTAAATATTGGTGCTTCAAATCATTTTGTTTAGGTCATAGAAAAATTAGGTGTAGAAAAGACCAGGACAGTAGAGTAGCGGCAAAAGGAGAGATAGTGCGGAGGAGGGTGTGGAGGGAGGGGGAGCAGCAACAGATGTACTTTGTTGTTGGTCATTGACACTGCTCGAGGAAGGGTCGGCATGAGGAGGTATGTCGGAGGCACAAAGAAGGGTACAGAGTGGATGTCACATAGAAGGAGGGAAGAGGTTGGTGTAATAAATCTTAAAGTGGGGAGATAATGGAGAAGTGGGAGTGGGTCTCCAGACGAAGGGGGACAACATATGATGCTTGTTGCTACAAGGAGAAAGAATAGATAAGTGGGGGCGGGGTTTTGTACTTTCTCAATCATGCCGATATTGGCGTGATTCAGAAGGCCGCATTTCGATGTATCAGAATAACACTACAGAACTAACAACAATTTACCAACTACCCTATTAATTAACAAAACCACATCTATATAAATAATAGTATTTAGTATACCGAATCTTAGTACAATCCCTCCGCAAAATAGTACTCCCAAATGGCCCCTTGATGTTATTCATAGTGACATTTGTGGTCCCTTTCAAACTACAAGTTTTAATGGATTCCTTATTTCATTACATTTGATAATGATTTCTCTCATACGGATATCTGTCAAACAATTTATTATGAAATGTTTGGTTTTTTCATAATTTTCATAATATTATTTTAACATAATTTAATAAACTCATTTAATTTTTTTCACTGACAATGTTTTGAAATATGTTTTTGCTCAGGTGTCTTCTTTGTGTCTAGAATGGTAACCATTCATCAATGTTCATGTGCTCACTAGTGTGTTTCTTCCACTGGCATTACACACTACTCAATTCGAGTTTGAATACATGCAACTCCGCGGATAGAAACACACAGTGGATTAACTTTCAAATTTTATAATGGACCTAAACTCAACACACTCTCATAAACTAAAATACTACACCTGCAAGCGCACGGGGTCATGTCGTAGTATAGGACGAAGGTAAGTACAGGGTCGATCTACAAGGAGAAAAGGGGGCACTAGAGCTAGGTTAGTTTTTGGGTTAGATTCCTACCGCGGAGTCTAGAGTTAACACATTGAAGGGTGATTTGATTGTTAAACTAAGGATGAACAAGCAAACAAGTAAAGGAAGGCAAGCAAGAAAAGAACAAGCTATGATCAGGCAAGCAAGAAAGGGAACTACACTACACTAAGCTAACAAGCAGGGCAAAAGATCAAATAAAGCTTAAACTAGCAATAATAAAGCAAGAACAGAGCAAGAAGCTAACTAAGCATGTAAAGAGCTAACTAAGCTAATACTAGCTAAGCAAGAAGGCAATTGGGGTTTTAAAGCAATCAAGGGAAATCTGGGTTGTTTACGGGATGCACTTATCAATTAGGTTGGGGTAACATATGAACATAATGATTTCATTTAGATTATCAAACCAAACAACAAGCTAGAGTCTAATAAATTATCCTAAACTACTAACTAGTCATGGGTATGATAGGTTGTGCATAGGGGAACTAGTCCTTAACACTCCCTACTACCCTTGTGAGGTTCAATTGGGTTAGGGTTTAGGTATAATTCAATTAGAGTCTAAACAAGCCTAGGTTTCTAGGTTAGATGATCTTAGGATGATTAGGGGTTGAGGTTAGTAATGGGAGTGGAAGTGAGGTTTTAGGCCTCCCATCTCCCACATTCTAGCCTTGAGAAAGCTCCATGCTAAGCACACCAAATTCATCTAAACTAGCTACTTAGATCTCTCAACTAGGGTTAGGAGAATTTATTAGAATGTAGAAAAATGTGTAGCTAGCTAGGGATCCAAGAATTGGACCTAGGAGCAAATCTCAAAATTTACACATATAAGCAATTTCCCTAAATTCTTAGGTGATTTCAAGCACAAACCAACAAGTAATTCATGAATAGTGAGATAGAAATAGAACATAATCATTTATTAATGAAATTACAATTTTCACGTATTATTTTCCCCCAACATGGTATCAAAGTAACATTTTTCATCCCAAACAGCCCACCCAAGGGGCCTAGCTATTCATAGCAATGCAAGATACAAAAAGAAAGGAGAAAGAGGTAGAAGAAGCCATGGAGCTCGGTGTATATGAAGAAATCCTCCACTTCAGATATTGTAGGGTGTCCTCCTCTCTCCTTCAAGATGCAATGGCATGGGATGATGGTGGAATAGGGTCAAAACACTAGAAAACTAGGGTTTTGGTGGTGGAAATGGTGAAATGGGGTGGAATGGAGGTGGAAATGGAGTGGAATGGGTGGAGTGTGAAAATAGGGAGCTAAGAGGTGGTAAAAGGTAGCTAACCTTGTGCTAGAGTCGCCACCTAGATATATATAGGTGTGGGTGAAGCAATAGTTCAAGTAAGGGTAAAGTTTGAAATGCAGTGTAAAAGTATGTAGGTTTTTATGAGTAGCACGGTCGTGGTGGAGTGGGGTGATAACGGTCATGGTGGTGTGGAATGACTGTGGTGAGAAATGGAGAAAAATCACAAGGATGTGGTCAAAAATGTACATGAGTAGTACGACCGTGGTGGTCACCACGGCTGAGGTGGTCACCACAGCCGAGGTGGGGCTAGGGTAGAACGGTTGTGGTGGTCACCACAGCCGTGGTGGCTTGGAAAACACTGCACATTCTTGGCTCCATGGCCGTTCTGCTTTAGCTATCACATGGTCGTGCAAGTTGGCACGGCAGTTTTGTGGTCAGTCTACCATGGCCATTCTAAGTGGCACGACCATGGTGATTTCTACTTTGCTCGAAGGTGACTCTATTAATTTGCAAGTATGATAGCACGGCCGTTTTGTGATACCACGACCGTGTTGGCCATTGGATCAACACTTGGACTTGTTTCTTTGGATTTTCTTGGACATCTTTGCTTCAATGGAGCTTTGGACACTAAGGGTAGGTTGAGGCAGCCTCAAACTTCTCTTTAGGCCTCTTCGAGGGCAAAGAAACTCTAGGATTACTCCTCTCTCTCTCTTCCATCAAGTGTGGTCTAAATTCTTGAAAAACATGCAAATAATGTCCATAAGTGCATTTTATAAAAATATGCATATTAGGGGAAATCATGTAATCTAACAGGTACAGATGTGATTGAAATGCAACATGACACAAGATGAAGCCCTAAAATAGGGCTGAATCACCACCCCAAACTTAAAATATACTTGTCCTCGAGTATGCTCCAACTCAATCTCTCTATAGATTTTTCACAATCAAGAAATGAAAAATGCAATGCAAAAGATGGTTATTGTTGAATGGGATCAATGTTGACTATGTGCATACATTCCACCTCTCTCCTTTCCTACTTTCACAAACCAATCATGAAAAGAGCACCAAGCATATGAACTTCAAATATAGCACATAGAACACACAAGCTATTTATTTTTCTCCCATATAGTTTTGTGTAGACCGTTTCATGATGGCGTTAATCAAGGATGACTAGGAGTGTTGTTTTACCTTCATGCATTTAATCTTATGCTTCAAACCACACTAAGTGACTACGTGGCTGTGGAAAAAGGGTGAAGTGAGCTAGGTTTCATGTTTCCTAGCTCAATGAGTATGAAAATGGAAGAAATGATTGCAGTAAGATTTTGGAGTGATATTAATAGAGCACTCATCTTTTATTTTCTTCTTGCATTTTCTTTTATTTTTATTTTCTTTTCTTTGCCCTTGGTGCAGGTAGGGCATATGACAGTGAGAGTGAAGTGGTGAGGTATAGATATGGCCACCCAAAACTTTGGGAGGTGGCCAAGGCTAAATATGTGCACTCTGGCATCCTTTCATGGGGCAGAGAGGTAATAAGATGATGAATGAAAAGTCGGGTCAAAGAGGGGTCACTAGTGTGGCTCTCAGCATAAGGTCTCCTATGTGAACATTAATCCAACAATTTCACACCACATGAATGAACAACATGAATTTGATACTTGTATCAAGTGATTTCATAAGCACTAAGCGCTCATAGCTTGCACAAGTCACAATTAAACCAAAATATTCACAAACACAAGAGAGGTGATACGCATGTAAAAAGTTAATAATCGATACCATTTAGCAATAAACAATAATAATTCACTTACATTTGTCAAAGGTCATCATTTTTAATCCAAAGAGTAGAGATTGGGTCAAAACACACTTTTAGGCAAGAAATCTCAAATTTGGGCAAAATTGGCCAAAATAGTGCCAAGTTGCCTTCAATCACATCTAAGCTTACATTATTAAACAAAAAGTAGTAAACAAGTAAATCCTAGCTAAAACATGAAAAAATTACCAAAAATCTACATGATGTGCAATGCATGGCAAAAAGAGCAAAATTTTTGAAATTACACAAAAAAATAATAAAGTAACTATATGACATGTAGGTATGCAAAGCATGTAAATTCTAAACTAAAAACAAAACAAAACAAAAGTAAATGGAAGGTGAAATGCAAAAATAATAGTGAAAATGATACGAGGCCTTACCACCCTACCACCCCAAACTTTTGAATCATGTTGTCCTCAACATGACACTAAAGTCTAGGAATGATAGGGTAGAAGATCAATGCGGAGGAAGTTCTCCTCCCTGTGGTGGAGGATGTTGGTAATAGGAACTCCAGTAGTATGATTGTGGAGGTGGGTAGTTGTCCTGAAAGGCAGATAGTGAACTCCACCAATCTTCCCCCCACTGGGGGTTCCTCTGGGACTGGGCGTGCTGGAGCTCATATAAGTGGTTGACCTAATAATGCATCTATTGATGGTCTAATCACATAGCATATTGGGTGCACTGGAAACCATCATGTACCCTCAAAATGCCCTCTTGGGTGCTCCGTATGTGGTCATGTGTGCTCTAGATGCCCTTCAGCTGCGCATGTATGGTAGACATATCGTATGCGTTCACTATGGGATGATGTAGTTGTTGAGCTATCTCCACATCCCATCTCCTAACTCGACGAGCCTCTCTCTCCTCAACTATCCTCTTCCTCTCCACGACTGCTTGTGACTCACCTAACACCTATGGGACAATCTTTGGCTACGGAAATATGTCCCTAGGGTTTTCCTCCTCCCATCTTCTCACTTTTTCTAGGAAATCTGGAGTAGGACTCCACTTCGTCAACAGTGGTGCAGCATGGTATGGGAGATCTAGTGAGACAAATGGGTAAGGTGGGTTGACCCGATATATGATTTTTTGATCAACAAATGAAATCATAGAAGAGTGTACAAGATAGTGAAAGTCCACCAACTCCCCCCCATCCCTGGTATATCCAGAAACATCATGAACAAGGACAACAACTATGGATGTCACAATCCCTCCTAGAATGAATGGATTCTTTCTCTTGGATGGGACTATCCTCAAGTGGTCAATCATCAATGCTCCTAAGTTTACATGGTTTCCCTTTATCAACCAGCCAAAAACACACAAGTCTTTCTTTGTGAATCTCCCCTGATTCTCATATCTGCCAAAGATGGTATTTGCTATGACTTTCTAAGCATAGCGTAGGAAGAAATTATGGAGCAAACTAGTCTTTGACTTCCCTTCTATAAATTCATTGTGGACGGTGAATGCCTTCCACATGGTAGTAAAACTAGCATTGGTGCTCTTATCTGTCTTTCCAATCTCAAAATGAACTTCCATTTCTTCATTTGGAGCAAAGAAGTTGTTCAAAATGGTTGAAGAAATGACCCAATGTTGGTCTCAAGCTTGACCCTAATGGTGTCCTTGCCATCATGGGATACCTTCTCCAATGTGGCAAAGAACTATTGTGTGAGCTCAATATAGGTCTCCTGCGTTATCGTGAGAATGTCATACAAACAAATATCCTTCATCATGCCCTCATAGTACTCGAGGAAACCTAGGGAGTTCAACGTTTCTCGGCATGCGTAGCGGGTGGCTATCACCCTACGTGTTAGGCACTCTGGGTGCTTGGGCTTCTTTGCCTGCCCGTTAGAAGTCTGTTGTTGTGGTTCCTCGGGCTATGGTGGATCCTGCATCACCTCATCCTCACCATCTAACTATAATTGTCACGGTGCTCTCAGCTGTGGTGTTGTAGATGTTGAACGACGAGTCAGAGTCGACACTCGGGCCACTGAAATTGAAGGTTGGGCTGTTAAAACTGACGATCGAGTTGGAGAGGGCGGTGCTACCCTAGAGAAGGATGTTATAGCACATCGAGATTATGGAGAAGCCTCCTCCATAATCAGAGTGAGCAGTGCATCAAGCTCGGCATCCGTCAAATGAGATGTCCTATCAGATCCAGAGGCAGACGGTGGAGCAGAGGACGTTGTCAGGGCTGAAGAAGATGTGCGCTTTGGTCGGCGTTGATAGGAAAGCACTCCCTTAGTCTTATCTATAGCCTTCTTTGCCATTCGCTTCATTTTGGATCAAAATTGGTGGAGAAAAATTGGATTTTAGGTTTTCTCCAAAGAACCAGGCTGTTGAAGTGGATTGGAGAGGAATAGGGGAATTTGCAGATGAAAATAGATGGAATATGGAGATTAAGGTAGGGGAAATGATTAGGGATTGATTGGTAATGGATTGGGGGTGATTTGGTGGTGATTCAAGGGTGGGAGGAGGCCTGGAAGGTGTTGCACGACCGCTCTTGTGCGGAGGTTAGCTGGTTCTATTTGACATAAATGAGTAGAAATATTTTACAAATATTGCAAAATGACTAAGTATTATATTGGGTTGCAGCACGGCCATGTGGGAAGGCTCATAACACGGTCGTTCTTCCTTTTTTCTTCACTTGGTCGTTCTACTTCACACGACCATTCTTTGTTGTTAGAAACATGGATGTCCTGCCTTGCACAACTGTTCTATCTTGATTGTAACACGGTAGTGCTACCTAGTATGGCCATTCTGGCTCTGTTCTTCATTTTTGTTGATTTTCTTTGGTTTTTCTTGATTTCCCTATTGATTTTGAGAGCACCACCACGGACATTCCATGTCACCAAGACTGTAGTGAGTACTTTGGAAATTGTTCCACACTTGAATCTCATCAAAACATCAAATCTTTGATCCAAAATGTTTTTCATGGATTACTTGTCAGAATTTCCTCTAATTTTCCTCATTTCAACCTATTTCCACTTGCACGTCTTAAAACTAGACAAAAACTATTAAAAAAGTGTGTGTGTATGTCTTTTCTTAGAAAAGTGTAAAAACAAAACAAAAGTATCAAAAATGGAAGGTTGGGTGAAAAATTCCCAAACCTAGGTGGGTTTCCTCCCACAAGCGCTGAGTTCCATGCCTTCAGCTGGGCTTCTCGGTGATTCTTCACTCATTCATCCATTTGGCATCCTCATGTGCCCATTATTGCAATAAATTCATCTCTTGTTTGCACTTAACGGATGCTCCTCATCCCTTTGATCACAAAAATCATCATCAATTCTTCCATCTTGACCTTCTTCTATCAAATGACCATTTGGACTCTTAGAAGTGACCATGCATGTCCAATATCCTCATCTCGGGCTCGCCAGGTTGGGGTCTCGTCCATGTTGATCTTAATCTTCATATCCATGAATGAAACTTTCATCATGCCACTGCGAACATGTATCTCAGCGTCAATTGTAGATAAGAACGGTCTTTCCAAGATAATAGGAATCTTCCTATCCTCCGGCTCCATATCAAGAACAATGAAATCCATTGGGAACATTGCGCCCTTTTCTTTGTCTATCATTACCAAAATATCACCAACTCTTCCTCTAGGAACTTTTATGGAACAGTCTGCCAATTGGAGAGTGCAATGTGTCGAATTAAACTTGCCCAATCCTAGCTCCACATAGACATTGTATGGAATCAAATTCACTCTAGACCCCAAATCAAGTAAGGATCTGTCTATGCGGTGTCCCCCTATGTAATTAGGTATTAGTGGGGCTCCTGGATCTTTCCTCTTCATAGGAAGTGAGTGTTGGATGATAGAGATCATTTATTTAGTCAACTTCACTCTCTTTGGTATTCTCCCTGTTGACCTTCTCTTCACAGTGCATAAGTTCTTCAGAAACTTGGCATATGATGGGATTTTCTTAATACCATCCAATAATGGAATATTGACCTTCACTTGGCAAAATACCTCAAGAATGTCAACAATGTGATTTTGTCTCCTCCTTACTACCGGTGGCTCATCTAATGCTTCAATGAATGATGGCTCACTTGCTTTGGCCTCTCCTACATCAACATGAGATGGAACACTAGGGATGGTGGTATCTACAAATGGAGTGTGAGGTGGATCACAAGGTATCCTAAAATCAACAGGCGGTGTCACAGAATCATCTTCGGAAATTTCAATCACAGTATCACCAGTTGGTTGCCCTTTCTTTGCTTTATCAACCTTTCTTTGACTTGTGGGCTGCTCAAGAGATTTCCCACTCCTTAGAATCATCACAACACTTCCTTGCTCATAGTGGAGAGGGGGAGCTAGTTGTGGTTGTGGAGGAGGTGGAGGTGGTACTTGGTATTGAAATTGAGGTGGAGGGGATAATTGAGGTTGGAAGGTGAATTGTTGAGAAATTGGTGGTGATGGGGGGAGGAGAATAAGGCTTGGGATAGCCTTAGAAGTGGTATATGGGCTACACTTGCATGGGAGGTGGACTATAGAAAACTTGGGAATAAGGCATTGGTCCACTTGCTTCATTGAAACTCAAGATGGGTTTTGAAGACAAATTTTCCTCTTTGAGAGCAATTATGGAAGATAGGTGCTCTATCCTCTCCTCAAGCCTTTTCACGTTCATTTGTATGTCATCAAACCTATTCAACCTAGAGAGAACCTTCTCCTCAAACCTTGAGCTATAGCTTTGACTTTGTGGTTCCTGGTAGCTATATGAGTGAGGTGTCTTCTTTTCTTCACCATAGAACTCAATAGAATTGACCGAGTGGCAAGGAACATTTTTCACTTGGTTCTTCATGAAGCTCACCATGTCACCAAGAATCTTCATCACTTGTGTACTTGATTCATTATGAGTCGGAGATGTCATATCAAAGGCATGGACACTGTCATACATCATGCTTGAATCTCAAATTCTTGAACCTTCTGCCATCTGCTCATACAAGGGAAATATCTCCTCGGGTGGCCTAGCCATGAAAACTCATCCACAAGTGGAATATACTGAAATTTGGTTCTTTGGAGATAGATCAGAGTAAAAGGACTGAACTAGTTGTCACAAAGGAATCTCATAATGTGGGCACTCTCTCAACATCTTCTTAAATCTCTTCCACGCATTGTGAAACTGTTCATTACCCAATTGACTGAAACTTGTTATGGTACGATGCATTTATGTTAACCTTGTTATAGAGTATAATTGTCTTAAGAAGGCATTCTTCATTATTTCCCAACTCAATATGTCCCTCCTTGAATCATACCAATATTTGGCTTTATCTTTGAGGGAGAAAGAGAACAAGGTCAACCGGAATGTGTCATCACTAGCCGTCGGCATCTTGAAGGTGGAGCATACTTCAAGAAATGAGTCCAAGTACTTGTAGGGGTTCTCACTCTCTAAGCCATAGAATATGGGTAGGAGCCCAAGAAGACCTGGAGGGATGGAGAATTGCTCCCATAGGATTTGATCAACCCTGCTAACAATTGGTGATTTATAGTTGCTAGGCATGAAGTAATCTGGAAGTAGCTTGTGAAGTTCATTTTGGCCATCCATCTTGTCTTCCCTCAAGTGGCTTGTCACATGCACAAGGCACAAACAAACAAAAGAGAACAAGTTAGCAAACCAATATGCACAAATAATACAAAAAATAAATAATAAATAATACCAATGATGAGGGCAGTAGGAAAAGTCAAAGCAAAACTAACTAGCTAAGCTGAGCACCTTTCTCCCTGACAATGGCACCAAAAAGCTTGGTGCATTTCTGCCACTGGCATTACACACTAGTCAATTGGAGTTTGAATATATGCAACTCTATGGACAAAAACACACAGTGGATTAACTTTCAAAATTTATAATGGACCTAAACTCAACACACTCGCACAAACTAAAACACTACACCCGCAAGCGCACGGGGTCATGTCGTAGTATAGAAGGGAGGTAAGTATAGGGTCGATTCATAGGGATAAATGGGGCACTAGAGATAGGTTAGTTTTTGGGCTAGGTTCCTACTACGGAGTCTAGGGTTAAGGCTTTGAAGGGTGGTTTGATTGTTAAACTAAGGATGAACAAGGAAGCAAGTAAAGGAAGGCAAGCAAGAAAAGAACGAGCTATGCTAAGGCAAGCAAGAAAGGGAAATACACTACACTAAGCTAAAAAATAGGGAAAAGATAAAATAAAGACTTAAATTAGTAAGAATAAAGCAAGAGCAGAGAAAGAAGCTAACTAAGCAAGTAAATAGCTAACTAAGCTAACACTAGCTAAGTAAGAAGGTAATTAGGGTTTTAAAGCAATTAAGGGAAATGTGGGTTGTTTATGGGATGCACTTATCAATTAGGTTGGGGTGACATATGAACATAATGATTTCTTTTATATTATCAAACTAAACAACAAGCTATAATCTAATGAATTATCCTAACCTACTAATTGGCCATGGATATGATAGGTTGTACATAGGGGAACTAGTCCCTAACACTCCCTACTACCCTTGTGAGGATCAGTTGGGTTAGGGTTTAGGTATAATTCAATTAGAGTCTAAACAAGCCTAGGTTTCTAGGTTATATGATCTTAGGATGAATAGGGGCTGAGGTTAGTAATGGGAGTGGAAGTGAGGTTTTAGGCCTCCCATCACCCACATTCTAGCCTTAAGAAAGCTCCATGCTAAGCACACCAAATTCATCTAAACTAGATACTTAGATCTCTCAACTAGGATTAGGAGAATTGATTATAATGTAGGATGACAAGTAACTAGTTAGGGATCCAAGAATTGAACCTAGGAGCAAATCCCAAAATTCACACATATAAGCAATTTCCCTAAATTCCTAGGTGATTTCAAGCACAAACCAACAAGTAATTCATGAAGAGTGAGATAGAAATAGAACATAATCATCAGAAAATGAAATTACAATGTTTACATATCTTTTTCCCCCAACATGGTATCAAAGTAACATTTTTCACCCCAAATAGCCCACCCAAGAGGCCTAGCTACTCATAGCAATGCAAAATACAAAAAGAAAGGAGAAAGAGGTAGAAGAATCTATGGAGCTTGGTGTAGATGAAGAAATCATCCACTTTAGCTGGTGCAGGATGTCTTCCTCTCTCTTTCAAGGTGCAATGGCATGGGATGATGGTGGAATAGGGTTAAAACACTAGAAAACTAGGGTTTTGGTTGTGGAAATGGTGAAATGGGGTGGAATGGAGGTGGAAATGGAGTGGAATGGGTGGAATGTGAAAATGAGGAGCTAAGAGGTGGTAGAAGGTTGCTAACCTTGTGCTAGAGCCGCCACCTAGGTATATATAGGTGTGGGGGAAGCAATAGGTCAAGTGGGGGTAAAGTGGAAAATGCAGTGCAAAAGTAGCTAGGTTTTTATGAGTAGCACGGCCATGGTGGAGTGGAGTGAGAACAGTCGTGGTGGTTTGCAACGACTATGGTGAGAAATATAGAAAAATCACAGGGATGTGGTCAAAAATTTACATGAGGTAGCACAGCCATGGTGGGGCTAGGGTAGTACGACCGTGGTGGTCACTACGGCCGTGGTGGCTTGGAAAACACCGCTCGTTCTTGGATCCATGGACGTTCTGCTTCAGTTTTCACACGATCGTGCAAGGTGGCACGACCGTTCTATGATCAGTCCACCATGGCCATTCTGAGGGGCATGGTCATGGTGATTTTTGCTTTGCTCAGAGGTGACTATGTTGATTTGCAAGTATGCTAGCACGGCCGTTCTGTGGTACCATGACCGTGCTAGCTTCTGGATAAGCACTTGGACTTGTTTCTTAGGATTTTCTTGGACACATTTGCTTCAATGGAGCTTTGGCCACTAGGGGTAGGTTTAGGGAGCCTCATACTTCATTCTAGGCCTCTCTGAGGGTAGAGAAACCCTAGGATCACTCCTTCTCTCTCTCTTCCATCAAGTGTGGTCCAAATGCCTGGAAAAATACAAATAATTTCCATAAGTTCATTTTATACAAATATGCATATTAGGGGAAATAACATGTATTCTAACAGGTATAGATGTGATTGAAATGCAACACGACACAAAATGAAGCCCTAAAATATGTCTGAATCACTCATGTCGCACAACAAAATAGGATGGCAGAATGAAAGAGTTGTCATTTACTTGATATCTCTCATGCTCTTATGTTTTAGGATAAATTACCTAAACATTATTAATTTGAAACTATTCTTACAAATGGATACCTTATTAATCTACAACCTTCTTTTTTTCTTATAAACAAGACCCCCTTTTATTGTTTTTCCCACACAAATGGCTTTCCATCTTCCTTTGTGTGTTTTCGAATGTATTGTTTTTATGCATAATTTTTATCTAAGAGTGGATAAACTTGATTCCCACTCTATCAATATGGTTTTTCTATTCTACCTTTCAGAAAGGTTATTTTTGTTACAGTTCAAGCAATCATCGCATGTATGTCTCTACTAACGTTACCTCTTATGAATATGAGATTTTTTTAATTCATCAACAATAACCTCTTTGTGTCAACCTCAACCTCCAACTAAGTTTGTTGAGCTTGATCTTTCTGACCTAGTAGATCATGAACTCATCCCACACCCTCATGTCATTACTCCTCCTAAGGTATACGACCTGACACTAATGTTCACGTTTGAGGATCTAACCTATCTCATAACTCTCCGGAAAGGTATATGCTCTTACACTCTTCATCATCCTTCTCTCATACTTGTTGCCTATCCAAGCTTTCTCATACTGCTAAATCTATTTCCCAGCATCTTGACTCTATCTAGGTTCCTAAAAACTACTGTGAAACCCTTCAACACCTTGGTTGGAAAGTTGTGATGCTCGATAAAATGCCAACATTGCATGAGAACAAGACATGAATCTTGTCACTCCTCTGCCAAACAAAACCATCATTGATTGTCGACGAGTCTTCTCTATAAAATTTAATTTAGATAGATCACTAAAATGAGTTAAAGCTCATTTTGTTTCTAAAGGATTCACCCAAACACATTGTGTGGATTTCTTTGAAACCTTATCATCGGTCACCTGCATTACTTCTGTCAGGATTTTAATATCCCTTGTCATTCACATAGACTGACGTTTCTTCCAACTTAAAATACTTTCCTTCATGGTTTTTGAGGAAGAAAAGTATATGAAGCTTCTCTCGGGATTTTGCACTCAGGGGGAGTCTTCCCAAGAGTTTTTCATCTCAAATTCTCTTTATACGGTCTCAAGAAATCACCACGAGCCATGTTTATAAAACTAAGTGGCACTCTTACTAGCTTAGATTTCTTCAGATCATCTTGTGATCATAGCTTATTCTTTATGTCCTCTCAAGATATAACCCATCATCCTCTATGCATATGCTGATGATATTATTATCACTGGTAGTGATGTTCATGGGATTTTAGCATTGAAACAGGAACACCAACATCATTTTCATACCAAGGATCTTGGACAAATTTGATACTTCTTGGGCATAGAGGTGCTACGTTCTTGTCAAAGTAATTCTTTATCTCAATGGAAGTACTTCCTTGACCTCTTGAAAGACTTTAACATGTTAAATTTTAAGCTTGTCTCTTCATCCATGGACTATCACAATAAAGCTTTGTCTGAGAGGGAGTTCTTTTCCAATCTTGAACAATATCAATGCACAGTTGGGAAACTCTATTATTTTACAACTACCCAACCAGATATGGTCCTTGATGTCAGTGCTGTTATTCAAAACATGGATAAACCTATTATGTGCCACTGAAGTCAGGTACAATGCATTCTATGCTATCTGAAAAGTACACCTAGCAGAGATCTCTGATCTATCTAAATTATACGTCTGAAAAGAAGTGAATTCATAAAGACTAGACTTTAAATTTATAATCTGGAACCTTCAAGGAGCCCCGCAACTCAATATGGGGTCAAAGTAGATATAAGAGGTTGAACACAGGGTTGTGGGGATGTTTAGGACGCTTAAGAACTCGCTCATAAGTCAATTTAACCAAATTGATAGTTGATAAAAGTATGGAACTAGAACGAGTCTAGAAAAATGTCATGAAATAAAATAAAGAAAAGAAGAACAAAATAAAATAGAGTATGTGGAATTCTACTAATCAAAGAGAAGGAGCGCATGTCTATTAACCACAAGTTGGGAAGTCTATACACCCGCTCCCGGGTGTAGACAACCTTCGAACACCTTAGCAAGCAACCTACATCTAAACATAGTATGCATTGTGGTAGCCGCTCCTCTGGGGGTCATCCCACTCGCCCTCGTGTAGCGTGACTAGATTAATCTAAAATATAAAACCTATCTCAAAGATATCATATCAACACCCCCGAATATTCTGGATACCCTCTTAGGTCCAGAATAATCATAGATACCAGGAACTAAAGTGAACTGTACAGTACGTAGACCATGGATCCAGGTGTGCGGACCTGGATATGACTGGGTTCAAGTGTGCCCAACCGTTTCCAAAGTGAGTGTTCTATATAGATCACCCTAATACATCCTCCTTTTAGATTCGATCAAACTACCTTCTCTTATCCATTTCTATTACTAATCTCTCTATCTAGGTAGAAATGGAAGTTCAAGCAAGAAAGAGATCTACCAAACTGGCAATCATAATCAAAAATAGATGATAGAACAGAAAACATACTAGATCTGAAATAAAACTACTTGTTTAAGGTGAAAGTACATAAGCATTTCCAATACGGGTTACATAGCCAAGAAGGAGATCAACCAGCCATGGACAAGCATAGTTGGAACTGAACAAAGATGGAAGAACATCATTATACAAAAATAAAGGAGAAAAGTAGAAGAAAGAGGTCGAAGAAGTGATTTAGCCCATAGACGAGATGTGTCTTTCGCTCCTTAGCCTATGTATGGGTTGGATATCATCCTTGGGTCGTCCTCCTTGATCTTTTGAACTCCTTGGCCTAGTTTCTCCTTGGTTCCACCCCAAATAGTAGCTTGGTGGATGTATGAAGGTGGATGGTGGCTACAGATGGAAGAAAGTGGGTGGATGATGTTGGAAGATAGTGGTGGATGAAGCAAATCAATGGGATGGGTATAGGGTGTGCTCTTCAGCCCTTTTGGACCTTGGAACTCTTCCACGAGGCTCTGGTAACAATTGGTCATAGAAAATAGGAATATGAAACAACCAAACAGTCCAAACAATCAAACCCCTTACTAGGTAGCAAGGGGTGAGTATTTATAGGTGAAGGTGGAGTGTGTGTGATAAGTGGTCGCTACCCCTTCAATGGTCGATGAGGATTTCACTGCTAGTTGTTCATTAGCCAGCCCGACCGGATTGAGCCTAGTGGTCACTGGCGTTACTATGATTGTTGAACCTTCCTCAGTGGTCGTTAACTCCTCAGTGGTCATTTTATTCTTAGCATCGTTGACTTTATAATGGTTGCTAAATATTTGGAGCTGCAGCGGTCGATGAGGATTTCATCGTTGGCTTTTCATTAGCCAACCTGAACGGGCCAAGGTCCAATGATCGCTAAGATCGCTCACTACTGGTTCAACTCTTTTTAGTGGTCGTTTGATGTTTTGGTGGTTACTGGGATGAAGAAATTAGCAGTCATTGAAGGTGAAGGCTCGTCGATTGCTGAGGAGGGAGAGGTAGCAGTTGTTATTGGTGACTGGACTCTGCAGTTGCTGAGATGAGATCTTGGTGGTCGTAGAGATGGTGTATGGATAGCGATCACCAAAGTGTAAGTTGCTGCAAAAACCTACCGATGAACCTAACCGGGTCGGATTGGACCTGACGAGGTTCACATGGGGAGATCTTGGAGAATTGACATCTTCCTAAGTTTGGTGTCTACAAGTCCCAAAATTGGGTAGTTTGAGAAAAAAGATATAAATTACTAACAGATAAGAGTCTAGAGTTATTTCAAGCAATTTAAGGCTATAATGGCACAAAACTATATATAAATTCCTAGCATAAATGCCTACATTTGGGTGTTATCATCCACCCCAAGCTTAAATCATTGCTTTTCCTCAAGCAAGATTTTGCTCAAAGAACAAAAAATAGCATCCAAATTATGCTTGGTGATAAATGTTGAGAAAAATAGTTTAAAATAGTAATCCTCCTTATCTATGTTGCTTCATAACAAACCTTCACCAATCAAGCACAACCTGCTAAAGTATGATCAAAGAACATCCATACAAGATTAAGAAAATTCACTGCAACTTCTCAGTACTCGTAAGGGTTTAAATCAGAACAATTTAGCATTAAAGCATTGTCACGTAGGTGATCATGTGGATGATGGAATCGAGTAAAGAGCTATTATCATGTATTCATTTAAACCAATTAATGTGCCTCCCACTGATTCAAACCCGAAGCGGGTCCCAGTCTGTGTCTTGGTTCATGTAACGAGCAACAGTCCCTATAGTCTAAGCCAGTTGGCCCAGAGCAATGAGACAAACTCCTCGTACTGTGCTCGAACCAACCCTGCTACTAGGATAATCTCATAGGTCTCCTAGGGACTCTCGAATGAGCTTTTAGGGTGGTACTACCAGGCATGACATACCCGCGTTCATGAGCGTAGTCATACACTGATTGTGCACTATCCTCAACTCTCTTAAAAGAGAAAACAAACTCTCATATCTTTATTCACACTCAGGCTTTTATTCTTTGCATTCTAATTTATAGGCCTGGGTGAGAACTATTTTGAATATTTTCAGATTTTGTGGGTGGCCAAGCCTCTTTTACAAAAAAATTATTTTTTATCTTTTTGACTCCATCTAAGGTGAGAGAGTGCATTGACAATTAAGGAAAACACTTGAACTTTATAATAGCTCAAAAACTCATCATTACCCACTCGATACTTGTGTGAAAAGTAGTAATTGTGATTCAAGGATCCTTGGAGTAGAGACAAGTTTGTGAATAATGCGGTTTGGAGTTTTGATCAAACTCTATCTCTTTCTAATAGTCAGATACCCTGGGTTTTTCATTCACAACATAAATCAAGGGAGTAATTTTTTTAGATATAAAAAAGGTGAATAACCTTAAATTGATAGCCAAACTTAAGGAAAAAGGTCAAAGAGCTTAATCAGTTTAAGATGAAAAATTATCCATTTAGGCATGCAAACAAGCAGTTAATTCTAAGATTTAATTTTTTTTGAAAAGGTTTACAAATTACGAAACAAAACATTACAAAGATTAAAATTTTACTCTAAATGTGCGGAACATGAAAGATAAATATAAATGCATAAAATAAAGATAAAAGGAAAGTGGAAGATAGAGGGTGGCAAACCCTACCACCCCAAGCTTAAAATTTTTCTTATCCTCGAGAAAATCTCAAGTTATGGACGGTAAGTGAATCAGGTGCTACTAGTACTCGCTATTGAAGTCATGGTTCAGGTCATCGATGCCACTTGGGTGATTCTTGTAGCCAGGGTGCATCCCTTGCTTGAACTGGAATGGTTGGATAAAATCCTGGGGCGGCTAGTGAAATGGCTGAAAGGGCTGCTGGAAGGTTGGAGGAGGTGGTGGAGGGAAGACTGTGTCAAACCTCTATATGAGATACTACACATCTTACTCCAACGCATCGAATCATCAGTCTAAATTGACCCTAAAATCTATCATCATATCGTAAAGGTGCCCCAAGCTGAGGTTTGGGGTGCACTGCTCTTGCTGAGGAGACTGTTGATAAGCAGCAGAAGGCATCTCAGTATAGGGCCCTCCCTGATGTGGGATGTTGTGGAAGGTTGTTGTTGTGTGTTGCTTGGCCTCCTGAGCTTCTAGAACCTATGGTGTCGAGGAAGATGCTCTTGTAGTGTTGGATGCCTAATGTACGTTGCCCTAGGCATCCAAAAGAGAAACATCCATGACTAATGTCTGACATGCAAACCCTGCATTTGCAGGCAGTAGAACCTTGTGCCTGTTGTGACCCAAGATATAGAGATATCCCATGTTGATGTCTTTGATCACTGTTGCATGTAGTAAGTGGTCCAAGTCCAACTTGGATCATATAGATTTGTCCTGTATGAATGCCAAGAGGTCATTGTTGATCCCAAGATAACGCACCATGAACATGATGACATCGACCATTGGCATGAAGTTGCACTGCTTCTTGAAGAAGTTGTGAAAGCGGCAAATGATGAAGGTCACCACGGTTACCTTTCTATCTATCACTGCACACCACATAGTGTAGAGGTCAGCCATTTTGACTTCTCCTAGACTATCCTGCTTCTCCAAGATGCAATTCACGCACCTATTGTAGATAGTGAAGTGTTGGGTTGTAGATCTGTGAAGCTTTAGCAAACCTGGAGATGTATGTATCCTCCCAAGTAATCATTTTCTAGGCTTGGGGGCAGTTGAATTTGATGTCCTATATTTCTAGTCGCATCTTGGATATCTCTATGTAGTCATATGTAGATCGCAACAGCCAGTTGTTGAGTTAGTCTTTCAGTGACCTGGCGGCTATGGTTGAGTAGGTGGAAATGCATGACCTTGTGATGCGCATCCTCAGGGGGCTCAAGCATTACGTAGAACTCATAGGTGAGTCTACGATAAGTGTCGCACTGCAAGTATGAGAGGATGTAGAAGTTGACTGGTTGCAGGTATCTATCGACCTGGACACCTACCAGGCAGTGGCACCAAAAGTTGATCCGTCTAAATCGTGCATCAGAAATGAAGCAGATTCAAAAGGACTAGACTTTAAATTTATAACCTAAAATCTTCAAGGAGCCCCACAACTCAATACGAGGTATAAGTAGATATACAGGTTCAAACACGGGGACGTGGGGACATTTATAATGCTTAAGATCTCGCTCTTAAGTCAGTTAATCCAAACTAATAGTTGATAAAAGTACAAAACTAGAACGAGTCTAGCAAAATATCCCAAAATAAAATAAAGCAAAGAAAACAAAACAAAATAAAGTCGATAGAATTCTAATAATAAGAAAGAAGGATTGCATGGCTATGTAACCACAAGTTGAGAAGTCTATGCACCCGGAACTATGTGTAGACAACCTTCAAACATCTTACCAAGTAACCTACATCCAAACATAGCATGCACTGTGATAGCCGTCCCTACGGGGGGTCATTCCACTTGCTCTGGAGAAGTGTGACTAGAACCCATCTACGATATGAAACCTCTCTCAAGGATATCAGATCATCACCCCCAAATATTCCGGTTACTATCTCAGGTCCAAAATAATCAGAGATGCCAAGAACAGAAGTGATTTGTATAAGATGCAGACTGTGGACCCGAGCGGGCGGACTCAGACCCAACTGGGTTCATGTGCACCCTACCGTTTCCAATGTGAGTATCCTATATAAATCACCCTTGAACATACTCCTTTCATATTCAATCCAAACTACCTTCTCTTATCCATTTCTATGAATAATCTCTCCATCTAGGTAGAAATGAAAGTTGAAGCAAGAAAAAGATCAACTAAAATGGAAATCATAACCAGAAAGAAAAGATAGAATAGAAAATGTACTAGATCAGAAATAAGACTACTTGATTAAGGTAAAAGTACATAAGCATGCCCAAAATTGGCTACATATCCAAGAAGGAGATCAACTAGCTATGGACAAGAACAGTTGGCACTGAACAAAGATGGAAGAACATCAATGTACAGAAACAAAGGAATAAAATAGAAGAAAGAGATCGAAGAAGATATTTAGCCCGTCGAGGAGAGGTGTATCTCACTCCTTTGCCTCTGTATGGGTTGGATCTCATATTTGAGTCATCCTCTTTGATCTTCTGAACTCCTTGTCCTCCTTTCTCCTTGGTTCCACCCAAACAACAACTTGGTGGATGTATAAAGGTGGAAGGTGGTTGAGAATGGCAGGAAGTGGGTAGATGATGGTGGAAAATGGTGGTGGATGGAAGAAAACTGATGGGATGGGTGTAGGGTGTGCTCTTCATTCCTTTCAGACCTCAAAACTATCCCATGGGGTTCTAGGAATAGCTAGTCATAGAAAATAAGAATAGGAAACAACCGAACAGTCCAACTAGTCGAAACCCTTTCTAGGTAGCAAGGGGTAGATATTTATAGGTGAAGGTGGAATGCGTGTGATAAGTGGTTGTTACCCCTTCAGTGGTCGTTGAGGATTTGATCGCTCACTAGTACATTTCTGACGTCTAATGTCATGATTGTTAACATCGATTCCAAAGAAAAACTAACACCATATCATATATAACATCGTTTCTTAAGAAAAACTGTCACCATAGGTCAAGTCTTGTTTCTTTAGAAAAGACATGATTACCTCTTTAACTATAACGTCAGTTTTGGTTAATAGAAATCGACATCTTAGATAACATGGGAAATACAATTTTTTAGGGAAATATATTTACCTCCAAAAATTTTACATTTAGCGGTGGTTCTCCTAAAACCCGACGGCACAGAGTTTACGCCATGTCCCTACGAAAAAATCCCCCCCAATTTGTTTCTTAGTGGTCGGTTACTATAAAGAATCGACGATACAGTCCCTTTTTTGAGGCCCACTTTTTTGTAAAAAGATCTTTTATCATCGGTTTTAGATAGGAAACTGACATCTAAGTGCTTTTGCACCTTCCCCCTCAAAAATACCCCCCCCAAATTACTTCTATGTCGTTGGTTTCTTCCCCAAACGGTCGACTAAGTTACCTTGCTAAGGCCAACTTTTTTTGGTTGGGGACGGGTCTCTGTTGTCGGTTTCTCTAAAGTAACTAATGTTGAAGTGCTTGCTTAGTCGTCGATTTTGTAACAAAAATTGAAGACTAAGTCTCCTGTCAAAGGCCAACGTTTTTTGGGATTAGGATTTCTGGCGTCAGTTTTAGCATTTAGAAATCGATGACTAAGTTCCAAGATGGCAATGTTGATCTACACGGTAGTGTTTTTCAACATTAGTTTATGTGTTAATTTTAGGTTTAACCGCCGTCTAAGATTTCCAGTGTCACTTTTTTATGATAACCGACGATTATATGCCACTTAATAGCACATGCATGAAAAACTTTTCCCCAATCTCTATTTTATTTGTTCCCTTGACATTTCCCCCACTCTCTCTAACAATTTTGGCCTTTGTTGTCATTGTGCTCCTTCTTATGTCATTGTGCTCCTGCTCCTACTTGTGCTCTGCTTGGCATTATTTCTAGTTACTCAGGTCGTTGCAGCCTCCTGCTCCTACCTTCAAGCCAGCAACGTCGCCGCCTACTTTAGCTTCCAGTCATCGCTGCCACCGGCAATGATGCTGCTATTTGAGTTCCAGCCTCCACTGTCGCCTACTCTAGCCTCTACTGCCGCTACTACCGAAGCTACTGGTGGAGCTCCCAAATTCTACTGCCAGAGCTACTTCCAAAGCTACTATCAGAGCTCCTTTGCTTCTGGTATTCAGGACAATTATGAAAATCCTAGGATCAAATTATTATCATATCATACATATGATGCATACCGCTAATTATGACATGATTATGAGATAATTATTTGATGACTCCTACATTTAGGTAAAACAATGTCATGCTTACCTGTGATAATGACATAGTTGTGTTAATCTTGTATTCATTTTGGAAATATTGGGTCCAATTATTATCATCTCATATAATATTTTCTCATCCATATACTAATCATCTCTTGTTAGGTCAAATTATGTTCATCTCATCATATATCATCGCATTATGCATTACGCATGTATATTTGGTAACATTGTGCATCTACATTTGGTAACATTATGCATGTATATTTGGTAACAATATGCATATTTGGTATGCAATTATTTAAATTTAAAATGAATGTATCATTATTTGTTTTTTTGTATGTTTTGATAAATGACCAATAGACGTGTAGCATACAAAACAACCCTAATCTATAAATCATAATTTCTATTTCATGGAGTTACCCTAGAAACTCGCCTGAGATTAACTCATTAGGAATAAATCTTAGATAGTGCCTGGTTTGGGTCTGTTATGAAACACTTAATCTCACTTAGGATGTAAGTTTATAATAGATATTTAGTTTTCAATATGTTTCATCAACACTTCCCCGTTTGTTCCCTAAGTACATATGTTGGTGGACATTTTCCCATCTATATCGGGTTGGAGAATTATGGAGAAATATTGTCAAAGTTAGCTTGAAAACTGAATACACATTATATACTTACTATTGAGATTAGGTGTTCAAGAATGGGATAGGTGGTACACACATTCATTACTGAACCCTTAACCCTGATATGTAAACCATAAAATCTAATATGTAAACCATAAACCCTAATATATAAACCCTTATCCCTAAATCCAAAAATATAAACCCTAATCTATCTGTAAATCCTAAGCCTAATCGGTAGACCTTAAATCCTAATACTTATTTTCTCTTTGATCATAGAATGGATAGATCATGAATGTCCATTCCAAACCACTGCACCCCAGAGCTAATTATTGCTCTTACTCAGTTTATAAGATTTGTGAAGGAACATAGGAAACAACCTGGAGATAGGTTTTGTTGTCCATGTAGGCATTGTGGTAACAACTTGAAAGTCAACATTGGTGATGAAATCAAGTAGATGTCGATATCAATACTTGTGTTGAAGAATAGATTGCCACCGATGATGTAGATATGAACAAAACAATTATGATATACATGGTTGATGTGATGTTAGTTAGTTGTGGGGTAGAGCACACTGATCCACCCTCCTTGTTTAGGAAGATTGTGCATGATGCTGAGAGACCATTATACATAGGTTGTACGAAATTTACAAAGTTGAGCGGTTTGTTGAGATTGTATAATATAAAGGCTAACAATAGATGGAGCGACAAAAGCTTCACGTCATTGTCATCTTTATTGAAAGAAATTCTTCTTAAAGGCAATGAGCTTCCAATCTCAACATACGAATTAAACAAAATGTTATGCCCAATGAGAATAAAGGCTAAGAAGATACATGCATGCCCAAATAAATGTGTGTTATTTTAAAAGGACTATGCCAATTTGAAAGATTGTCCAAAATGTGGGGCGTCAAGGTATACAATGATGACTTCGGGGAAGTCCAAAACTGGTTCCCCTACCAAGGTGATGTGGTATCTACCTATAATACAACGGTTTCAATGCTTGTATGTCAATCTGATGGATGTGGAGAATTTAAGGTGGCATGCAGAGGTTGAGAAAAATAATAATGGGATCCTACGACATGCGTCTGATTCCCCATAGTGGAATAAGATTGATTTATTGTAACCTGAATTTGGTGAAGAAGCCGAGAATCTAAGACTTGGGCTTTGTATTGATGGCATGAATTCATATGACACATTGAGCAGCCAACATAAAACTTGGCATGTTATTATTGTTGTATACAATCTTCCTCCCTGGTTGTGTATGAAAAATAAGTATGTTATGTTTTCATTGTTGATATCGGGCCCTAAACAACCTAGCAATGATGTTGATGTTTATCTTGAACCTCTGATTGACGACTTAAGGAAACTCTGGGGAGAAGGTGTGATGACCAATGATGCTTTGCATAGAGAGACATTTTATTTGCATCTTATGTTATTTTGTACTATTAATGACTTTCCTGTATATGGGAATCTATCTGGATACAGTGTAAAAGGATCCAAAGCATGCCCTATATGTGAATATAATAATAATTTAATATTACTAAAATATGATAGAAAGATTGTATATCTTAGTCATCGAAGGCTTCTTCCAAAAATTCATCCTTACCTAATGTTGTGCAAAGCGTTCAATGGATCGAATGAGGAACAGAGTGCCCCTAAACCTATATCAAGGAAGGTTGTTTATGAAAGAGTCAAAGACTATCAATGAATTTGGTAAGAGATCATAATGTATCATTCCCACATAGGGTGACAAATCTTTATTCAAGAAAAGGTCAATATTTTGGGATCTTCCTTATTGGAGTTCTTTGACTGTTAGGCATTGTATCAATGTCATGTATTTTGATAAAAATATGTGTGATAGTGTTGTTGGTACTCTGTTTGATAGATCGGGTAAGATTAAAGATGGCATAAAATCTAGAATGGACCTACATGAAATGGAAATAAGGAAAAAATTAATAAAAGTAGTTAGGAGTGATCAAAAAATATATCTACCTATTTCTTGTTACACATTGTCTATAAAGGAGAAGAAAACTTTTTGCGAGTACTTGCTTAATGTTAAGGTATCAAACAGATACTCTTCTAATATCTGTAGACTGGTATCAATGAAAGATTTGAAGTTGATAAGTTTTAAATCTCATGATTGTCACACTCTAATGCAACAAATATTGCCCGTGGCAATTCGATCTATACTACCAAAGCATGTAAGGTTTACAATCACCAAACTTTGTTTCTTCTTCAACAAACTATGTAGCAAAGTTATCGATCTTGAGAATCTTGATAAGTTGTAAAGAGAAGTGGTTGTTAAGCTATGCCAGCTTGAGATGTATTTTCCTCCTTCATTGTTTGATATCATGGTACATCTTGTTGTCTATTTGACTAGGGAAGTAAAAATGGTGGGACCGGTTTTCTTACATTAGATGTATCCTTCTGAACGGTACATAAGTATTTTTCAAGGTGACGTTTGAAACTATTATCGGCCTAAAAGGATTATTATTGAGGGCTATGTGGTAAGGGAGGTTATGACTTTTACAATGACTTTTCGAGTTGTAGTGAAACTCCTATAAATGACAAGAATATTGATGACTATTTCGGCAAAGGGACTTTAGGAACACAAGTGAAAGTGATCAGTCATGAGCTATGGGAACAAGATCACTTGTATGTTTTACACAACATCGACGAGGTTAGTGTTTATATCACTGAACATACCAATTTCATCAAGACAAAATATCATCGAGCCAATTCAATGTGGCTTGCTAGAGATAATAACAAGACATTTATTAGGTAGTTTGAAGATAAAGTCTTAGGTCAACTATCTCAAACACCAAATAATATTGCTGAAAATATCAAATGCCTCAACTAAAAACCAAAAATGAATGTTATGTCTTATGAAGGGTTTGACATAAATGGGTTTTCATATTACACAAAGCATCAAGATGATAAGAGAATCGTCCAAAATAGTGGAGTCACCCTTCAAGCATCTTCATTATTTTTTCTAGTGCAAAGGATAAGATTCCAAGTGAAGCTAAAATGTCATATTAAGGTGTCATTGAAGACATATGGGTGATTGGCTATATAGATTTCAGAATTCCAGTCTTTAAGTGTAATTGGGTTGATAACACCAAAGGAGTTGTAGTGAATGAATTGGATTTCACATTAGTGATCTTTGAAAAGATTGGCGAGAAGGGTGAACCATTCATAATGGCATCACAGGCGAAGAAAGTATTTTATATTGATAATCCTACATATGAAAAATAGTCGGTTGTTCTGCATGACAAAAGGCAGTTCATTGAATAGCTTATAGATGAAGAAGAGTACTATGACAAGTATGATGACTCCAGTCCATTTTCAGTTGGTTTGCCAACACCAAATAATGAATTATGATGCTGACTTATATGTGCATGGAGATCACATCAAGGGAATGGTAATTGATAAAAGACCTCAATATTAGAGGCATGTTTTTATCTTTTTAAATGTTGGATGTGCATTTTACGATCTTATATTTCATTATTTAACTATTTTTATATTACATTTTTTCAGATGGTTTATGATTGTGAGTATGATGATCGTGGTGATGATTACCATGAGGATGAGATTCATCACATTGTGAACCTTGACACTGGTGTAAGTTGTACTGTTTTGTACTATTTTATTACAAAGATGTGTATTTTATAATATGTCTATCTTGTTGTATTTTTTGTATTGTTTTATTGCATTCATAAGTTATATCTTTTTATGACCTATACAGTTTTTTTATCAATTTTAGATTGAGGATGTACGCCCTGAGGGTCTTATTCATCTTGATAAGAAGCATCGTCAGCGTGCAAAAATAAGGGGCATCACTACGACGAACAAGTTAATACAACAAAGGGGTAACAAACCAAAGTTGGTCATTGAGTTTGATGATGCAAGAAATCCTTTCGGAAAGAACTTCAGCTCTTTTGTGGCATATCTAGGGGTTCTTACTCATAGACATTATAGTGTAGTAGTAGAATCGTGGCATAAAATTGATAGAAGCAAGAAATACTTCATATGGAAAGAACTATGTGTAAAATATTATCATTTACAATTCTATTTTTAAAGCTATTTACAATTTAATTTTAAGAATATTCCATTAAGTATGTGAACTTTTATAGAGAATATATGATCTATATGAAAAGCTACATCGTAAAAAGGTGATGTAATATTGTGGGTGGGTACTGAGGAATTATAGGACAACTCTAACAAGGCTATACATACGGGACGCTGAGAAGAGGAAGAAGTCGGCCACTTAGAAATGGAGCTATCTTGACCCGGAGACGTGGGAGGTGTTTGTTTCTATGAAAAAAACTGATGAATCAAGGTCTTGATTTGTCGGTAAGGGTTAGGGTGCACAATGTGTGTACCCCATATATTTATAAAGAGAACAATTACATAGAGGTCCACATAGAATAGAAAAATAACAAGTGAATATAAAGAACTTAAATAAAACACTATTTAACACTCCCCCTCAAGTTGGAGGATAGGTATCAATCATGCCCAACTTGTCCAAAAGAGAGCTGAAATGTTTCTTGGCCAGCAGCTTTGTGAAGATATCAGCAACTCGGTCTTATGAGCGAGTGAAAGAAGTGCAGATACGACCAGTCAGAATAGATTCTCTAATAAAGTGGCAGTCAACTTCAATGATCTTGGTCCGCTCATGAAAGACATGATTATTTGTAACAAAAATAGTTGCTTTATTATTATAACGCATAGGAATAGAAGAAAAAGATCCCACATCAAGTTCTTTTAGAAGAGACTGCACTCACAGAAGTTCACATGCAGTATGAGCCACAACACTGTACTCGGTCTCAGCACTAGATCTAGCAACAAAATTTTACTTTTTGCTCCTATAGGTAACCAGATTTCCACCAACAAAAGTACAGTAACCAGAGGTAGATTTTCTGTCACTCTTACTTCCAGCATAGTCAGAATCAGAATAGCCTTCAAGAGAGCAATGACCATATTTTCTATAAAAAAAGGCATTTACCAAGAGCTTTCTTCAGATATATCAAGATATGACACAGTGCTTCCCAGTGACATTATCTAGGCTTGTCAAGATACCTGTTAACAAGACCAACAGTAGTAGAAATATCAACTTTAGTGGCAGTCAAATAGATCCATTTTCCAACTAGTCTTCTATATCTTTTACTGTCAGGATATAAAGGAGATTGATCATCATCCCAATTCACATCAGGATCTAGGGGTGTATCCGTAAGCCAAGATCCAAGCTTTCCAGTTTCTTATAGAAGATCAAGAACATACTTTCATTGTGATAGAACAAGAGCATTAGCAGTCCTAGAAACTTTAATGCGGAGGAAGTATCTCAGTTTACCCAGATCTTTAGTGATAAAATATTTGCATAGGTAGGCTTTAGTAGCAATAATTGCAGAGAGATCACTGCTAGATAAAATAGTGTCATCAACATACACAATAAGAACCACAATACCAGATGACATCTTTTTAATAAAGACAGAATGATCAACATGAGATCTGAGAAATACATAGGTAGATAGGATCTTGCTCAGTTTATCAAACCAGGCATGAGGACTCTGCTTGAGTCCATAAATAGACTTTTTGAGGCGGCATACTTTATGTGACTCTTCTTGTGCAACAAACCAAGGTGGTTGATCCATATAGACCTCCTTTTGGAGATCACCATAAAGGAAGGCATTCTTGACGTCCAGCTGGATAAGGGGCCAATCCATATTGATTGCCACAGAGAGCAGAACCCACACAGAGTTTAGCTTGGCAACAGGAGAAAAGTTTCAAAGTAATCAATATCATAAGTATGAGTGTACCCTTGCTCCAAGAGGTGGGCCTTCAGGCGTTCAATAGTTCCATCAGGATGATACTTGATAGTGTAAACCCAACGACATCCAACAGGTTTGCAATCAGAAGGAGGATCAACCAGATCCCAAGTACCTCTGTCAGTGAGAGCAACCATGTCCTCAGTCATGGCATGTGTCCAGGTCGTACTCTGTAATGCGTCATGCACATTTTTGGGTACAAAGACAGTAGAGAGAGCAGCAACAAAAGTACTAACATGAACAATCAGGTGTGCAGTAGAGACATAGTTAGCAATATTATAAGATGTACATGATCTAGTACCTTTTTTTAGAGCAATAGGTAAATCTAGATCAGAAGTTACCTCGGCATGGGAAAGACCTTCTGAAGGAGAATATTAGTTGTCTGTGGGGGGATCTTGAGCAGGAGTAGGTTGCGGCCGATTCCTGTGTTGGTAAACAATGAGATGAGGAGACGTAGTCTCATCATGTTGCAAAGCAGGTGTAGAATCACTAATACTGGTCAGAGGTGCTGCAATGAGATCTGAACTCAACATGTTCCCCTTAGTAGAGTAGTATGGAGTGTCCTCAAAGAAAACTACATCACTGCTCGTGAACCACTTTTTAGTAATAGGACTATAGCAACGGTATCCTTTCTAAGTTTGTGAGTATCCCAAAAAATACATTTTCCAGCTCGAGGAGATAACTTGTCTTGAATTGGTCCAAGCAAATGAACAAAACAAGTGGATCCAAAAATTCTCAGAGGTACAAAAAATAGAGGAAGATGGGGTTGTAGTACTTGTATAGAAATTTTATTCCCAATAACAGAGGAAGGCATACGATTTATCAGAAAATAGGCAGTAAGAACCACTTCTGGCTAAAAATGTTTTGGAACATTAGAATGCAGCATGATAGTTCTAGTAACTTCAAGTAAATGCTTATTTTTCCTTTCAGTGACACCGTTCTGTTGGGGTGTACAAGCACAAGAAGTCTGATGAATTGTTCCCACAGAACGACAAAATAATTTAACATTTTTTTGAACAAATTCTAAAGCGTTATCAGTACGTAGGATTTTAGTAGGTATAGAATACTGAGTTTTAATTTCAGCAAAGAAGAACTTAATAGTAGTTAGAACTTGGGATCCATCTTTCAATAGAAACAACCAGGTTGCATGGGAGTAATCAACAATGAACAAAATAAAATATTTGTTGCCAGAAAAACTTGGAATATGACAAGGACCCCATACGTCAGCATGCACCAAATCAAAAATATTTTTGCTATCAATCTGAGATTTTTTGGGAAATATAGTTTTGGACTGTTTGCCTAATTGACATGCATTGCACTAAAAACTTTGTGTGCCTACACCAGAAATAACATGTTTTAATTTATCAACTGACGGATGCCCAAGTCTAAAATTCCATTGTAATACGGAAACATAAGATGATAATGCTAAAGCTAGGGTTGTAGTGTCAATCTGTTTCAACTCATCCAAGTAGCAGAGTCCATCAGGTCCTTCATGAGCCTCACCAATCTTCATCCTCGTATAAAGGTCCTAAAAAACACAAGTACCGGAGCAAAGGTCATATGGCAGTTTAGATTGGGTACAATTTTACTGACAGACAGCAAGTTTAGTGGAAAATTTGGCACATATAAAGTAGATCGCAGAAGGACGTGAGCACAGATATCACTAATTCCAGATACAGTAGATTTAGAACCATCAACAAGCATAACAACAGATTTAGAACAAGTCTTAGATAGTCTATAAAAGAGAGAATGATTGCCAGAGATATGAGAAGAGGCTCCAGAGTCAATCACCCATTTGGTATTACCAGCACTAGAAGAAGGAGCACTCAAGAAGGCAGAATCACAACCAGTGTAAGTGGCAGTGTGAGCTCTGGATTCAGTAGCAGATGAGGAGGAAGTCCTCTCAAGAAGGACATATTCTACCTCGGAGTGGATGAACTTAGTAGTAGAGGGGCTCGAGGGAGCAGCAAAAGGTGTCTGAGAAGCACCCTCAGACGCAGCATTGACCCACGTAGGGGTGTCATGTTTCTTCCAACAACTATCTTCAGTATGGTTGTTGCGACCACAAAAGTCATAGTACCGCTGAGGAGCGGCACCTCCAGAAGCATCAGCAGATGAGCCACGACCAAGGGAGCTACGACCAAGCGACCCACGTCCCCGTCCAGGAGCAGAAGAATGGTCTTTCAGAGGTTGACCGTGACCCCGACCACGACCACATCCAAACATAGCAGCAAGAGCAGTAGTGTCACTAGTGTCAGAAGGCAGATCCGAAGAGGAAGCTGACAGTCATTGTAGATGCTAAAAAGCACTCTCCAATGTGGGCATAGGATCACTGGTGAGAATCTAGTCAACTACACCAGCATATGAGTCAGGAAGGTCGCAAAGGAACTGGACAACCTGGAGTTCATGCCATTGTCGCTGCATCGTGGATAAATCAGTAGATAAGTGATGAAGATTCTCAAGCTCAGCCCAGACACCTTTGAAGGTCGAAAAGTAGTCAGCAATATTGGGCCCAGTGAAGTGCATGCAGGACAGTTGTTTGTTCATATCAAACACCTTTTTCAGATTCTTACTATGCAAGTAGGTGTTGTCCAATTGATCCCACATCTCCTTGGCAGTTGGGAGACGAAGTAGAGTAATGTTGATGTGAGTTTCACTGCTATTCAGAATCCACATCATCATGGTCGATTCATCCTTGACCCTGTCATCATAGATCTTTTTTTCCTTGGACTCAGCAGTACTAGGGGGCGTCGGGGAAGAAAGAGAGAAAAGAGATAGAGAGAGAGAGAGGTGGTGGCTACGGGGAGTGTGGAAGCTAGAGTCTTGATTTGTCTGTAAGGGTTAGGGTGCATAATGTGTGTACCCTGTATATTTATAAAGAGAACAATTACATAGAGGTCCACATAGAATAGGAAAATAATAAGTGAATATAAAGAACTTAAGTAAAGCACTATTTAACACAAGGTATTAAGCATCACTCTCCATTTTTAATACATTCTTATAAATTTATTATTTTACCTTGACCTTGATTGTTATATTTTACTTACCAATTACTATTGATGATTGTTACTAACCAGGATGCAAGCAATGCTCAAAGAAAAATGTGTGCAAAGAATGTATACAGCCACACGATGGGTCCAAGTGGATATGCAAATCTTTGCCAAAAGATACTACATGTGTCTTCTTCTCAACAGCCTAATCCTGGGACTAATGAGTCATCTACTACTCCTGGACCTCTACCTCACCATGATGTGTGAGTAGTTGGGAGGCAAAAATAATCTGGAGAAATAACCAACCCCGTAACTACTTAGGTGGTTGTAAAAATGGTAAAATTCAACTCTCAGAGCAATTTTTATTGATGATTGTTATGTTTTACTTACCAATTACTAATGATGATGATTAGTGGGAGCTCCACAAGTAAAGGAAGCAAGGCAAGTTCATCCCTGAGGGCACAAAGGATTAATTGACAGTTAATTTAGGTAACCCAGAGAATCCTGGGTGTGTTAGGGCTACAGGATCTGGTGTCAGTATAAGAGTGTTCTTTGGGCTATCAGAGCATAAGCAAAAATTTGTCCACAAAGGGGGATTCTCAAAAGAGGAAGTACAAGAGTTAATTGCAAAGGGAATCAAGGAAGCAATGAGTCAGTGTCATGCTTCTCAAGCAACTCCTCATAGTGTACATGTGTCGTCCCGCTCTTCATATGAGGTGGACCCCCTACGACAGAGGTAGTTGGGAGTAATCTTATGGACCCGCCACCTAGTACGTCCGCTGTAAGTATTTTTATGACATAGTAGTCTTTCAGAATTATTTGTATAATATATATAACACTCTATATAAATTTTTAGGGGTCGAGGTCATGCCGCCTTAAATTACAAGAATATGTCATTGCACTGGGTGAGGCTTACCCACGCCTTGAAGGTGACATAATTCATGATGCATCATTGCTCGCTGATGCAGTTCACGTGACGTCGAGGCTTGTCTGCACCCCTTGTAAACTGCACTGCCATATGACCACCCTGATCAGGAGACGATAGGTGATGCAGAATGCGGCGTGGTCGCTTGGCCCAAAGTTGGATTTGTCTATATAGATGTATGGTAAATTTATATTGTGTTTGTATCTTTATATATATGACACCATAGATATAAGATCATATATGTGTAGGACGTACCGCCTAAGAAGCCCCTTACATCTCATCCTCCACCTCCACCTCCTCCTCAATTACCCGGTTAGATTGCAAAAGACCTATTCAACTCACAAGGTCCTCAGTGCAAGGGTATGACAGTATGGATAGGTGAACATGAACAAGGGTTGCCTATGATGGTCCATCTTAAGGAGGACTATGTAAGTCAACCTCATGATACTAGTATATTTCTGCAAGATGTTTTAGAGTTTCTTGATTATGCTTGGTTGAATACATCTGTGATAGAATTTTAGATATGGTGAGATCTTATATAATTATATACCTCATTTTATATATGTTGATCTGTTTTCTTATATATTAATGCATACATGATATATATTTTGCATTCACTTAGGGTTTGTACAAAGTTTTCACTACCCCATGTGGTATTTCTAGTTCCATCCTTGATTAACTATGTAATTAAAGACCTTGCATCTGTTACTTAATACTGCTCTATCACATTTAAATATTTTGATAAAAAAAAAGTGTGATGTTAACTATGTACAATGTTGGGTAAGTTTACTTACTTTGCTTATAAATTTAACTTAAGAATTACATTTCATTGTTGATTTTGAGTTTTATTTTGTTTGCCTTCTTTTCACTCAAGAATAACCATCGGGTGTTATTGGTTATTGTCTCAGCGATGCTAACTGTGTATTGTCTAGATCCTAAGGGTGACGAAGTAGACTATGGGGGACACGAATTGAAATTGGCATTATTCATGTGAGTAAATTTTTGTATTTATATCCATTAACATATCTATTACATGACTATTTACTAATGCATTCAAAGTGTTACATCTACGTATAGGGCTATAAAAGAATTCAAAAAATATGGAGGAAGGTGGCCAAGAAAAAGAAAGTAATAGCATAGCAGAATGTTGAGGTAGCTTTCTGACTCTAATACATATCCATGCCAACTATGCTTACTTTATTTGTTAACGTATTGTATGTTGAAAGTTATAGTATTTTGTACAAGACAACAGTTGGTCATGTGGATACTATGTGATGCGGTATATGGGCATGTTGTCAGATATGGGGCACCAGACGTCGACGAGATACAAAATGTTATATATATATATATATATATATATATATATATATAGTCTTGATCATCATAAGTATATCGTCTAATTACATAATATGAGAATATCAAACTTATTAAATATTTACGTCATTCTCTTTGTAGGTGTTTGAAAAGAAAGACTTCAATATGTTAGAAAAGCTAGAAGACATACAAATGCCCTACACGAAAGAATAACTAGATGAGATATGAGAACAGTGGGCACAATTCTTCAAAAAGGATGTCAATTTTGAATTTGATTTGGATTAAAGAATGAATTTTCTAAAGTTTAATGTCATTATTTCTGTATATATTTGGTGTTTATGACTTCTTGCAACTTTAAATTTGATGTGACTAAATTATTGGTGCATATGTGAATAATGATCTATATACATGTGTGTGAATATGAATATGAATGAATGATTGTGTTTCTACTTTTCTTGAGAATGCAATTGGTGTATATGTAAATGAAGTATCTTTTGTGTGAATGAATGTGAAGATGAATAAAATTATGTTTGTACATGTGATGAAATGGAATTGGAGAATGAATAGAATTATGTCCATATTATGCTTGTTGTTGCAGGTTTGACGACATATTTTTAAGATGAACTCACATGATGTTGTTAACCTACAGTTCAGAACTACAGATTCTACATCTTGCTGACCAACCGGGCAGTATGTCTGCAGGCCTATTATTTAAAAAAATATTATCATCGATTTTTAAACAAAATTGACACTATAGTCCTGAGTCGTTGGTTTTAGTAATATAACCGACACTAAAGAACGAAACTGAAATGACTGTGCTGGATAGAACGGCCGTGTCAAGTAACACGGTCGTATTGGATTGAACATTGTAGTCATCATTTTAATTGAACCAACTGTTGTTGTACACTTGAATCGTTGGTTTTTTGAGTTAAAATTGATGAATTGAGTGCTAAATAGGTGTCGGCTGCTTGACAACTGACAAAGTAGGATCCTTTACCAGTTACAAATGTGACCTAGTATGGCTTTTACGATGTCAATTTTTTGCTATAACAGATGACTAAGAGTCCAATCTGTGTCGATTTCTTTTATCATCACAACTAAGGTTGGATCTCTATCGTCAATTTTATCATCCCTAAATAACTGACGTCTTAGACATGTGACTATAGTGTCTCCCACTTAAGTGTCGGTCCTTAACCAACATTATAGTGTTGTTTTAATCGACGCTAGAGATATTTTTGTACTAGTGGTTGGATTTTCATCGGCCAACCCGACCGGGCCGAGGTGGGCCCGACCAGGTCGAGCCTAGCGGTCGTCGACGTTATTGCGATCACTGAACCTTCATCAATGGTCGTTGCGGTTGTTTTCTTCTTAGCGATCATTGGCTTTCTAGTGGTCGCCAAAGATTTGGAGTTGCAACGGTTGCTGAGGATTCGATCGCTGGCTTTTCATCGGCCAACCCAACCGGCTGAGGTCTAATGGTCGCTAAGATTGGCCGTTGTTGGCTCAACTCTGTTTAGCGTTCACTAATGTTTTGACGGTCGTTGGGATAAAGAAATTAGCAGTCGTTTAAGGTGAAGGTTTTTCAATAGCTGAGGAGGGAGAGGCAGCATTGTTGTTGGTGATTGGACTCTACGGCCGCCGAGATGAGATCTTGGTGGTCGCAGAGATGGTGTATGGCTGTAGAGTCCAATCACGCCGCCGAGATGAGATCTTGGTGGTCGCAGAGATGGTGTATGGCTAGTGATCGTTGAAGTTCACATGGGGAGATCTTGGAGAATTGACCCGACCTATTGATGAACCCAACTGGGTCGGATTTGACCCAACCGAGTTCACATGGGGAGATCTTGGAGAATTGACATCTTCTTAATTTTGGTGCCAGCAAGTCCTAAAATTGGCTAGTTTGAGCAAAAAGATATAAATTACTAAAAGATAAGAGTCGAGAGTTATTTAGGGCAATTTAAGGCTATAATGGCACAAAACTATAAATAAATGCCTAGCATAAATGCCTAAATTTAGGTGTTATTAGTCTCTTTTACTAGAAATTACAATCTACATAGTGAATAACAGGAGATCCATTTTTTATTTGTGTTCTTTTGGGAGGTCATCCCTTTAGTTGGTGGATCAAGAAGCAGCTTGTGTCTCACATCAGTATTGAGGTAGGATATCATGCCATGTCACATGTTGTTGTGAAATAAAATGGATGACATCTATTCTTCTAGAATTAGGCTTTCGTCTCTCTTCTCCAGTAACTCCCAAGTGTGATAATCAAACGGTTATTCATATAGCTAATAATCTAGTTTTTCATGAATGTATCAAGTATAATGAGGTTGATTGCCACTTCGTGTGAGGCCTTATTTGTAACAAAAAAATCATTACGCCATATGTGAAGACTGGAGAACAGATTGTTGATATTTTCACCAAGACTCTTCCATCTTGATCATTCTCTTATATGTGCAGCAAACTGGCAATACACAATGCATACTATCCTACTCGAGGGGGAGTATTGGTGATATTTTTTGTTATTTATTTTCCCTTATCTTAGCTAATTGGGTTTACTCTCCTTGGACCCATTAGCATTAGTCTAGCTTATGTTGTGTTGTGCCTCTAGTACATCATACTGTGAGACAAATGACTCTCTATAACCCTGATTCTCATAAAAAGAATTTCTCTTTTCATGTACCATAAATGTATTCATTATATTTTTGATTTGGAAGTCTTATTCTCTGATTATACTTGAAATATAATTTTTGTACCAATCACAGATTTTTTCATATAAATGTATACCATGAAAACTATAATGAATTATTACTTGTTCAATAAGGGTTTAATCTTCATGTCACACGCATTTTATGCCCTCACTACCTCTCTTGTCACTTGTCACATCTCCGCCTCCCGTCCACATGTTATATTTTTTTGTTTGCTAATATTTTCTTAAAGGGAAATAAACAAAAGGAGGAGGGAGGTGATGAAGGAAATATTGGGAGAAATCAGGGAAATAATTGGGGAGAGGAGAGGAGGGAATTGATTAGGTAAGAGGAGGAATGTGAGGAGGGAAGTAATGGAAAGAGAGGAGGGAAATAATGGGAGGAGATAAGGGAAAGTGAGGATGAAAGTAATGGGGAGAGAGGGGAAAGTAACAATAGGAGGTGAGGGAATTAGTGAGGGGAGAGGAGGAAATTGTGAGAAAAGTAGTGGGGGGAGGGGAGAGGAGGGAATTCATGAGGAGAAAGAACATGAACGGAAAAGAAAGAACAATTAGGAAAAAAATAGTGTGCCTTCTTTTTCTTCTCTTTGCACGTCATTTATTTGTAATCCAATCACATTTCAGTAATGTCTAATTTCATGATGTTTGCATCTCCTGTTTAGACTTTGCACCTTAATTGTGTGCTCAATGTGCCTCGTCATCCTTTCAATGGTCCTCCTTTTATTCGTATGGGCACCCTCTTCTCTTCAACTTAGCACCTCCAAATTTTACTCAATGTGCCTACTTTCATTGTGTTTTATTTTTCAAGTGTTTGTGCCTATTTTTGATAAGTGTGTGCCTTATTTTCTTCTTTTAGTGCCTCTTTTGCTTCTCTGTGTAGGTTATTCCCTACTTTATACCATCTTTTCTTCTTTTTAGCCTCTTTTTGTACTCAGTGTGCCTCCTTTTCTTCACTTTGTGCATTCTTTTTTGTTATTACTCATCTTGTTTCCTTATGTGCCTCTTTTTGTCCAATTGCCTTCATTTCTTCTTTTTGTGCCTTATTTTACATCTCTTTGCACCTTGTGGCTTCTTTTCTTCTTTTTGCCTCTTATTTATTTTGTTCCTTGTCCGCACTCCACACATTATTTTCTCTTTTCGCACCTCCTCCCCATTTCACATCTTTTTTCCCTTTGCATCTCCTTTTCTTCTCTTTGCACATACTTTTTCCTCACCTCCCTTCTCACTTCTCTCCCTTACCACTTGCCTCCTCATTTCCCTTTTTATCCCATTACTTATTTGCTTACCTCCCTCTATTTCATTATTTTCCTCCTTTATCCCCATCACTTTCTTCCTCACTCCCTTCCTCTATTTTATTACTTGCCTCCTCACTTCTCGCATCCCATTTCATTACTTCTTCCTCGCTAGTGTTTTAGAAAGCGGCCTAGACCCCTGACCAATCCAACTAGCCTTTATACAGCTCCAGATTAAGCAACCGCTTCAAGCCATGCTCAGCCACTTAAGCGCCAGTCAGAGTACTACTTTTGAGCGTCCACATAAGGTTGCTTAAGTGAAAAGTAGGAGCTAGGCCCACTTCCTAAGCCCATAAGGAAACTGTAACGTAACTATTAGTATATAATATTAGACTATAGATATTGTATACCATTATTTATGTCAGTTCCTTCCTCACTTCTTTCATCTCCCCTCACTTCCCTACTCTCCTCCCTTCACTTCCCTCCTTGATCTTTTTTCTCTTGAAAAAAATAAGATTCACTTACTCTGTAGTCCCCTTTTGCCTTTTCCCACTCATTTTGTCTCCACCATCACTCATGTCATCCCACCTACCACTTAATAACTACCCATGACACATCACCCGCAAAACCATTTTTACCCCTTCCCAAAACTTCTAAGGTACCCCAGTGTTGTTGTGCGTGGAGACACAATAGGTGATACTTTTGTGTATCGTCACGTGTTATTTTGCTTATTATCTTTGTTTACATGGTCATGTATAAAACATGTACCACCCGCTTTGTTTGTCTAGTTGGATGTCAATACGAGTCTAAAATGTGTCGTGCATCATTTTAAACAGATTAAATCTCACTAGGCCGGAGATAACTCCTTAGACTACCAAAAAATCTCGTATCAAGAGGGATAAACCCTAGTGAGGTATGTGCAATAACCAAAGATATAAAACCAGACTCTTTATGGCCATAATCGTATGTAGTTTCAAACGTGTCATAAACGTCACAACAATATTCATGACACAAATCTCAGATAACACGTTGAGAAACCATGTAAACAATGGAAGTGTGCTACACCACCCAATAGCTGATTCAGCATTTGACAAAATGAAAGTTACTTTCTGGTTACAGGTGGGCTTGACCAGCCATGAATATTCAGTGTAATCTGATTCAGTATCATTGGAGAATGGCGGGCATACATTTTTCAATGATTAATATGCCTTACATTTTCTGAGACTGCTGCAGAGAGACCAGGGCGCCTGGTGTCTTGAACTGTACTCTTGTGAGACATGGGGGTTCATCCACATCCCAAATGAGGAGAACCTTGTATAAGGTTGATTTTGAAATCATACTATTGCATTCTTGCAATGTATTCATGGCATCTTTCATTTAGCCCCATAGCCCCCATCAACAAGCAGCCATAACCCAGAAAATGATATAATCACCTTTGTCAATACTAAGTGCAGGCCGTCTAGCAAATATCAACCTGCAAAATGTAAGCTGCACGTTCAAGATTTATCTTAACCGTTGTCAATTATAGAGTGCAAGTAGTTTGGTAACACCACCTGCAAAACTTAAGCTTCAAAATAACTTAAACATAGTTAAAATGCTACTAGAATCTGTATCTCGATATATATTTTTTAAGAGTAGATGACACTCAAAGACATAATAAATTATAAATGTTGTAAAACTTGATCTTAGTTAAGTGGTACCAGACCACACTAGTTATAACTTGAATATTTTTTGTTAAGTTTAAATTTAGTCAATAAAATGATAAATGAAAGATAAAAGATAAATATCACTCCCCATACAAAATTTGATACTCCCCCTTAATTAATACACCCCCTGAACCATGTGGTGACAATGCCTCTCTTTGAAATTGTATTCTGCAGACTGGAGATCTTCGAGCTTTGATGGTCTTTTGGAGTGCATCCAGAATGAAGAACATCTGAAATGGAACCTGAATATTGCAGTAATAATTCGCCACTTGGAGCAGACGATCATCAATACCCCGACTACAGCAACTTCACTGGAATATGTACTTAACGCGGCACGAACGCAGATACACAGTGTCAATGTAGCAGTCGCGGAATCTTTGAATTGTCTGAGAAGACATGCATAACGTGGCACGAACACGAACGGACGATATGTTGGTGATACGATGCAGGTACCATAACTCTGTAGCGTGAACCGTGGGGGCTTGACAGGGAAGAAGATATCATCCATCAAGAAAAGTCTCAAGTAGATCAGCAACAAGTGATGTCAAAACAGCAGATGCGGCTCAGAGAAGACGTGATGAAGCAGCTCGGTAAAGATAAACTTGATGAATTAACCTTGCAGATGTAGATTGGTAGGCTTGCTGAGCTTCTGAAAATCTGAAGAGGCACCCATCTGTCTCATGTGAATGCAGCTGAAATACACCATCAACACCTGACGTACATTACGCAGTACGAACGCGGATACGGTGTCGACATTGAATGAAGTTGGCTGGAGGTGGAGAACGGATGTGTCTGAAGAAGCTCAAAGAAGATAATAGCCTGGAAGATATATAGCCTGAATACATATATCATCTTCTTCTCATACTCTCTCTCTCATACATACTCCTGCATGCTCTCTCTCTTCTCATCTTTTCCTCTCCTCTCTATCCCCCCCGGCACACCAAATACGACGAGAGTGAGTGTTTGGTGTGGAGAAATGGATATATGACCCCCCCCCCCCGGCACTGTGGAAAGGGATACACACATGATATGGGTGGGTGGGAAAGGAATTGGTGGATTTAAGAGAATTTTTGTGATATGAAGATGTGTAATATGTGGAGAATGAAACCGATAACCGGAGAGAATATGCTAAATGGGTCAATGTAAGATCCGGATAGAAAAATTAAATGGATCTAATTCCGACCCGAAAAGGGGGATTCGTTGGCCCGATAGGCCTTAAAATTAGATCCGATCAGCAAAAGATAGGACCGATTAAGGAGCTGAATAGCAAGAGGCATATTGTATATGGGGGGCAGTAAAAACAATTTGGGGTTGTTTGGTAGCGGTGGAGAGTGATGGGTGACTGATTAAGGCGTTGGGCAGCAGCGATGAGATAGAGAGCAGGCATGAAGCAGTGGTAGAGGCGGCGGCAGTTTTTGATGGCCAGCGGCGGCTGCTAGATGTTGCCGGCGGTGGTGGCGCTACTGTTCAGGCTAATGGCGGCTACGACTGGCAACGTTGTTGGGGTTCGATGATGGCTCTGATTGGAGAGGAGCCTGCTCTTGGCGGCAGCTGCTGCGCATGCCCCGGGCGGGGGCTGCGGTGCCTGCCTTGGGCCGCGGCGGCGGCTGGGCCTTGAGCTTCCGACGATAGCTGCGACGACTGCTGGTGTGCGCTGGCGGCTGTTGCAGTGCGCTGGCGACTGCTGCGGTTGGAGATTGACGACGGACAGAGATCGTCGTGAAGAAAGATCTCCGGCGTACAGAAAGAAAATTGGATCTTTTAAGAACGGAGAATAGATATGACCATGGAGGTCGGGAGATGCCTGGCGGGCAGCCGGCCTAAGCCATGGAAGAGGCGGCGGCCGCCCGCAGGCGGGGAGAGCCTGCGGTTGCTCTCTCTCGAAGAGAGGCGGCGGCGGCTCTAGGGTTGTTGTTGTGCGCTGGGGAAAAGAGAGAGAAGGGAGGACGACTGCTAGGTTTTCCTCAGGAGCGAACACGCTCTGATACCATGTGAAAGAATATTGTATTGGATGCAATTGGATTAGATGATTACAAGACTAGACGCCCTCTCCTTGATATAGGAGAGGGGAGAAACCCTGAGACTTGTGTCCCAAGTAATCTAAACGGGCCGAGACACTAAAGGCCCACTAACTAATTAACCTATCAACTAAATAGGCTAATATAGACTCTCTAACAGATCTTACATATACTCAAATGTGTAAGATTTTAAAAAATATAGAAAATTGAACAAAGGAGAGGCAAAACTATGCTTGTAAATAGAGCACAAGTTGTTGCAGTTGCAGTAAGCATCTATTGTTTATCTCTGGCTAGTGGGTTTGTAATATAGTTAGAGAACTATTTATGTACCTCTCATAAATACCCTGTCTTATGATCTTTATTTATTAAATCTTGAGACACATGTATATTACATAAATATCAAGAAGTTAAAACTCAATGACTCACAAAAATCATCTTTAGCATCGTCGTCTACAATACATAAACGAGAAGTGCATTTCTAGACTCCATAAAGATGATTATCATGACTCTTTTGATTTTGAATTAATAGAGACATGTGAATCTTGTTTATGGGCAAGATGACAACCATTTTTCATTAGAAACAGTGAGAAAGCGAGTGACTTATTAGGAATCATACATATTGATATGTGCAGACCTTTTAGCACGTGCTATAGGCTAAGAAGCACGGATACGGATACGTATCGGATACGGGTACGGGTACGCGGATACAGCAATTTTCGAAAACATAGGATACGAGTACGTCATGGATACAACAATTTTTTAATATTTATTTTAATATTTTTAAAAAATAATCAATATATTTATTTTATAAATAGATGAAGACAATCAAATTTCATTCAAAAATCACAATATTTCTAAAGAAAATGGAAACCAATGCTAAAATATCAAACAATGATTTAAAAAGGGGTCTTTCATTCATATTAATGTGAGATAAGTTACAAAAAGACATGATAATATCATATTCTAAACCTTTCACATTTCATGTATCATGTAATGTTGTGTTGTAAAGTGAGTTGTGTCATTTGTGATACCAAACTATCTTCTCTCATGTATAGCTAGCTACTATGAAGCACGGATATAGATATAGAAATGGATACGGGTGCGGTACGGGGATACGACAATTTTCAAAAATATAAGATACCGGTACAACATGGATACAACAGCTTTTTTAATGTTTATTTTGAAATTTTAACAGAAAATACCATTCATTCTCAAATCACAATACAATTGGGGGAGTCTAGAGTTGGAAGTCACATGGTTTTGGGATTTTGAGGGATCACACGAGTGGGGTGCTCTCTTGGCTGCTTATTGGGTTGGTTGTATCCTGGTTGCATTGAGGTCATTTCCTGCTAATAAAAAAAGGAATACGACTTAAGAAGTATTTGGCATGTATTAGAGAGCATCTAGCGAGTTTTGGTATCAAATATGTATTCAATACTAGTAGGACACCTATTTTGGAGTATCGGTGCTTCATAGGGGGAGACATAAGGATGGGGATGCAATGATTATCTTCAAAGGAGATGAAATAGATATTGTCTAGATAAAAATCAAGAATAAATCACAATGGATTTAGTCACCAAAACAAGAGGCATGTTAACCCAACGATACTAAATTGAAGCCTTTCATAGAATATGGAGGACATCAACGTGCATAAAACTTGCACCTTAGTAGGGAAAGCATCCGGAAGTACCATGTAAAGATGAATGAATTGGTTTGCAATAAAGAACAAACAAAAATCCAAATTACATATTGAAGTTATTTAAAAAGTGAAATCCCAAAAAACATAGGAGGTAGAAACAATAAAGAGAAGGAAGATTGGCATTTAGCAAGAGGAATGGTGACTAACCTTGAATTACTTCAAGGAAGCAAATATGACAACCTTGTTGCAAGCTACTACTTAGCAGAGAGGGTTGAGACATGAGCTGGTGTCAAATGCTAATCAAGCAATGTCATGCCCAGATTTTTTTTCTTCTAGTTTTTACTGATTGGATACGGCCTGGATACGGTAGGATACTGATTAGGATTATCCGATACGTATCCAGGAGTATCCACGGAGTATTGGTATCCAATACGTATCAGATAGGGGTATGTGTCACCTGTTTTGGAGTATCCGTGCTTCATAGGCTATAGGTGGATATCAGTACTTCATCATTTTTACTGATGACTTCAATTGATTTGGATATGTGTATCTTATAGAACACAAATCAAATACCTTTTCAAATTTAAAGAAATCAAGAATAGAGCATTAAAATTTACTGGGTAAAAGACTTGTAAAACTTCAATCAGATCAAGGTGGTGAACACTTGAGCCAAAAGATTGAGCATTGTATTACAATGGACTCCACCTGAAACGCCACAAGATAATTTTGTGTCAAAAGGAATGCACCATACCTTGTTGGACATGGTACGATCAATGATAAATTTAACTGATCTTCCTTTTTTTTTGGAAATGTGTTATTGAAACCGCCATGTTTACATTTAACTGAGTGCCTTCTAAATCCGTTGACCATATGAGATATGAAATTGAAAATGTCCCAAAATGTCTTTCATGAAAGTTTAGGGGTGTAAAACTTGTTAGGAAATAGTTATGTAAAAAGCTTGAACTCAGATCGGATAAATGTATCTTTGTTGGAGGAAACTAACGGTAACTACTTCTATATTCCATCTGACAACAAAGTGTTTGTTGTCAGAACTGTTGTATTTCTCGAAAAGAAAATTATTTGCAAAAAAACCATTGGAAGAAAAATAGAACTTGAACCCATGGAGGTAGTTAGGGAACAAGAAGAACCGCAAATTATTATAGAACATCAAGCCGCTATCGTAACACGAAAACCTCAAAGGTCTAGTACGACACATCTTGAGCTAGAGAGATGGATTTCTTGTGACTCAAGAAGATGATGAGTTAGTCAAGGATGATGAGTAAAAATCCTACAATGAGGGTACTGATGATCAGATTTTAAGAAATGCCTTGGAGCCATGAGATCTGAGATGAACTCCATGTATACCAACAAGGTGTGGACCTTGGTGTATTCAACTGAAGGAGTAAGACCCCATAGAGTGCTAATTGGTCTTAAAGAAGTATGGCATGTATGGTAATGTATAAACCTATAAAGGTAGGTTGATTGCAGAATGTTTCAAACAAGTACAAGGTGTTGATTATGATAGAATTTTTTTGCCAGTTACCAATCCATCAAGATAATACTTGTCATTGTAGCTTATCATGACTATGAGATTAGCAAATGGACGTTAAAACTACTTTCCTTAACGGGAATCTTCTAAATGATGTGTACATGACACAACCTGAAGGTCTTATCGCACCAAATGATGCCAATAAAGTCTGTAAGTTACACAGGTCAATCATGGATTGAAGCAAACATCTCAGAGTTTGAATCTTCATTTGATGAGACAGTCAATCAGCTTCACTTTATCCAATATGAAAAGGAACTTTATTTTTACAAGGTTACTGGAAACATAATTGTATTTCTCATATGGTTGGAAAATACCTTCTCTATGGACTTAGCGAAACATCCTATATACTAGGAATCGACATCTATAGAGATAGAGTTAAGACTTCTTGGCCTAAGTCAAAATACATACATTGACAAAGTGCTAAAGAGATTTGGCATGAGGAATTGTAAGAGAGAAAATTTACAGACGTAACAAGAAATTAGGGGTGAGCATCAATCCAAAATCGGATCGGACCGGACCGATGTCCTAATTTTAACAAATTTATGGACCACGGACTGGACCGTTTTGAAGTTGGACCGGTCCGAGACCGGACCGTTTCAATATTGGATCGGACCGGGACCGGAAGGTTCGGACCGCAATTAGACTTTTTACGTATTTTACAACTTATTTAATAGTAAAAAATAGATAATCTTAATTATTTTTAATAATTATATAATATAGATATCAAACATGTACACTAATAGTGTTTATATGTGTGATGTGTTTGTACTTGTGACATAATATATATTCAAATATCAATTTATTTTACATATAAATCGGTTAACGGTCCGGACTGCGGTCTGACTGATTTTGGACCAGACTGGACCGCCGACCGAACTCCCAAAATTTCCGGACCGTGGACCGGACCGAACTCAGACCGGTCCAGGACCGGACTGGACCGGACCAAACTGAACAGTCTAGTCCAATTTTACGGTCTGGACCATCATTTGCTCACCCCTACAAGAAATAAGTCTATTTAGACCTCAATGTCTAGCTCTTGGAAGAGCAGGCACACATGAGTTTGATTTCATATGCCTCTACAATTGGATATATCATGTATGCAAAGATATGTACGCATCCAGATGTCTCGCATGCTTTGAGCATGACGTACAAATATCAGTCGGATCCAGGTGATGGGCATGGGATAGCAATAAAGAACATCCTTAAGTACTTGAGAAGAACTAAGGATCAATTGATAATAATGGTGAGAAAAATTAATTGCAAGGTTACACCGATGGAAGCTTTCAAACCAATAAGGACAATTACCGAACGCAATTAGGATTCATGTTTTCCTAAATGGTAGAATTGTAAGTTGAAAAAGTTCTAGACAAGAGATAATAGCGGATTCTACAACAGAGGTCGAGTATATTATTGCATCACTTGCAACAAAGGAAGTAGTATGAATCAAGAAGTTTACTAGTAAATTTGGGGTGGTTCCAACTTTCAACCATTAAAAATGCAATAGATCTTTATTGTGACAAAAATATAGTTATCACACACACTAAGGAACCCAGATCGCATCAGTGTTTCAAGCACATACTCAAGTGTTACCATCTCGTCCGTGAAATCGTACAACGGGAAGATATAAAACTTTGCAGAGTACCACCTGAAAGCAATGTTGTTGATCCTCTAACTATTACACTTTCACAACAAAAATAGGACGGTCTTGTTAGATCGATTGGACTTAAGCTCATGAGTGATTGACTCTAGTGCAAGCGGGAGACTACTGGTTATACACCCTAAGAGCCATCATATGGCAATTGTAAAACTAAAATTTTGTTATTGATCTGATTATCAATAAAAGGCAATTCAACTTAAGTGTTGAGATAATGAGTAAACGTAATAATGGCCTAAGAAAGATTAGACTCGATGACATGGTTTTAGTTGAGGACCTGAACATGAGATCATATGTATAATTATAGTACTCGTTCTAGTTATATCCCTAGTCGGGTATTATTGTAGATAGTATATGACAACAACAATACACAAGACTAGCATGTATAGTGATTGATGGCTATGTCTCTTTAGTCATGATATTAGACATCAAGTTAGACTCATAGATACTTGTTAAAAAAACAAATTGTACTAGATAAACCAACCTTGAGATTGACACATGAAAGTCATGTAATGACATGTCAGAGTCATATCTCAAGGTGACAGTGGTGACGGTGATCCTTAGACCTGAAGTTACTACAGTATTACATGTTATTCTGTATACTTTAACACTACCCCAACGTGTTCTGAAATACAAGTTGCCAAAAAAGTGGTGTGTGTGTGCATTGTAACACATGAAAATATATTGTTAATGATGTATATGGAATTTGTCCCTCATTTAGAGTGATATCCCTTCCACTTGATAAACGAGACTATAAAATATATGGCCATGCTCATGTAAGTCAATATATGATATTCAGCTTACAATATCTCAAATGGTCTACTCTATTTCAAGGAACATAGATTGAGTGTCAAGATGGTAACATTTCATGCCTCAGTTTCAATTTGAAATTTTATGACAAAGGGATTATATGGTCATGGTAACATTGGTCATTGTACAGGTTGTAGTTGTTCTCCAACTCATTCCTATTACTTTGGGTGGCAATGATGTGTGGTCAGACACCAATCTTTTCTTGTGTTGTTTTGAACATTAATAACAACGTAATTAGGAAGCTACTGGTTCACACGCATAAGGATGCATAAGGGAATTGAAGTTCGCAATCAAACAAATGATTATAATGGTTATGAATCATATACATGTTGATTTCGTATCTGGTCAAGCGACTACAATGTCTGGTCGGCCGATCAAATTGGTTAGGTTAATAGATTAATTAATTGCCAATTGATCGACTGGACTGGTTTGGTCAATCGATCAGGCAACCTGGTCCATCGATAAAAAAATAAAAAATCTCAAATTAGAAAGCCATTGACATCTGGATCTGAACCTGATCGGTCAAATAGCTAATCTGATCAGTCGATGACAGTGCTTTCATAACCCAGACCGGGCGATCATAATTCATGTCCGAGTATTTTAATACTGGAATGTTTTTTTTAGATTGTGATTAGAAAACATATTTTAATTAGGATTTTCAAACTCGTGACTCTCCTATATAAAAGGGGCACGTCCCAAAGTGTTTAACACAATATTGTAACATCTTTGAGACGAAACAAGATGGCCATCAAACTTCTCTCTTAGAGATAGGAAGTTACCCTAAGGACTATAGCCTGAGATAGGAGAAGAAAGAAAGTCGAGGATGAATACTATGTCAACAACTCATGTTCCTCTTTAACTTGGTGAATAAGGTGGTGCACCATGTTCTCCCTCATCCACATGGACGAAGTAGTGGACAAGACACGTGCATAAGCTTAGAGAAGTTGTTCCAAAAGACAGGAAGGTGTTGCGAAGAAGATAATTGTGTAGCAGCTTGGTGGCCAATCCAGATATCTTCTTGATTCATCCGAATTTCTTGGTCTCCTTTTCAGATTTAGATCTAGAAGATTTTCTTCACCGATAAAAGAAGTGTCTAATTGTTAGACAACTAGTGTGCGCAAAAGTATAACCCTTATCCCTTTTTATCCCTTTTGCTCACATATATTTTATAGCTACGATGGATCCGACAACTAAGGTATAAAGAGAAGTTTTTTTCTTCCATTGCACCCCTTTTCCGAAAAACCTTACAATTGTCAAGATCACAAGGATGGACGACAGAATCATAGATATCAAGGTTATTCTTGAGAGAGATTTTTAACATTATCAGCACTAACGCCCCCCCCCCACACACACACACAAAATGGCCTTAACGAGGTTGAGAATGAATTTTGAATTAACATGGATGAATTGATGCAAGGAACCGTAGAAGAGAATATCATTATTTGGAGTGATTCAAATGGCCATGTGGGGAGTAGCAATGCTGATATGAGAGTGTTTATGATGATTCTGGATATGGCAACAAAATTGGAGAAGTAAAGAGGGTATTAGAATTTGCAGCTGCATATGATATGATTTTAACAAACACTAATTTCAAGAGAAGATAATCTCATAAGATTTACTTTCAAGAGTGGGCGCAATTATAGTCAAATTGATTTTTTTCTGATAATTATTATTACCAGGGTCGTGGGGAAATAAACGTAAAGTCGAGCATTTAGAAGTCGCTATAACCTCTTTTCTTTTTTACGAGTGCTCTAGTTGGGAGTTAACCAGCAAACTGCAACTAACAAACCAATCGGGCTTACCAGTTGAGCCAACTAGCATGTATGCCAAATTGATTACATCTTTGCAAAACAGATGGATCGTAAAGTATGCAAGGATTGTAAAGTGATCTTTGGCAAAGAACTCACCACCCAACATAAGTTGATGACATGAAGATCAACAAAGACAAGCATAACAAAAACAAAGATAGCAGGATCTAGTGATGGAATCTTAAAGGAGAAAAGAAATTGGCTTTTTATGATAAACTCATCAAGTACACTTCGAATTTGGAGTATTTCGTTAATATTGTGTCATAATATGAGGTCATGCATGATAAAATTGTGAAAGAGATATTTAGGGAGTCTAAAGGGTGTGGGTCTCCTTAGAAAGAGACTTGTTGGTGTAATGATGAAGTACAAAATATTATTAAACTAAGAAGGAAAATTTACAGGAGCTTGCCCAAATCTCGAGATGATGCAACTTTTCAGAGATACAAACAAGCAAAGAAAGAAGCTTAAAATGTTGTTCAAGAGGCAAGGTCTAGATACTTTGAAGAGATTTATAAGAAGTTCGACACAAGAGAAGGAAAAAAAGATACACATAAAATGGCTCGTATAAGTGAAAGGAGGAAACTTTGAGTCAAGTAAAATGCATCAAGAATGAATATGGTAAACATCGATGAAGGATGATGACATTGAGAACCAATGGAGAAACTACTTTCATAAGCTTTTTAATGTAAATATTGTGAATAATGTTAGAGACTCCGTGACAGAAACACAAGAAATATCATTTACATACAACCAGTTTCACTTTTTGAGGTCAAAAATACTTTTAAAAAGATAAAAATGAAAAAGGCATGAGAATCAGACAGTATCCTTGTTAATATATAGAAAAGTATGGGGGAGGGAAGTGCTATGTGGTTAACAAATTTCTTTCATAGGATTATAAAAACTAAGAAGATGCCAGATAAGTAGAGAAATAGTATACAGTCCACATCTACAAGAACAAAGAAGATGTTCAGAGATGCACAAATTATAGAGGTCTCAAGTTGATGAGTCACACTACGAAGCTTTGGGAGAAGATTATTGAAAAAAGGCTAAGATTTATAACGCAAATATTAGACAACCAATTTAATTCCATGCCCAGGAGATCAACAACAGATGCAATTTTTCTAATAAGGAGGCTTAGTAAGAAGTATATAGAAAGAAAAAGAGATCTCCATGTGACTTTTATTGATTTGGGAAAGGCTTATGATCATGTACACAAGGATGTCTTGTGGATGGCTTTAGAGAAAAAGGGTGTTCCAATCCAATACATTGACTTGATTAAAGACATGTATGATAGCTCAAATGCAAGTGTGAAAACTCTTGGAGGAGAGACGCCAAGATTTCCTATTACTATTGGTGTACATCAATGATCAACACTCGGCCAATATTTATCTTTTCTTGTTATGGATGAGTTGTCATAATATTTCTTCGTGATGTTATTGGCAGATTATATTGTGATGATTGACAAAACTAAAGATGGATTGAATGATAATGTTGAACTTTCGGAGAAATACATTGGAACCAAATGGATTGATGATTAGTGGGAGCAAAACTGAGTATATGCATTGCGATTTCAAAATCTAGAATTGCAATTGGTGGTGCCAAGTTGGACAGAGTAGATGTACCCAAATGTGCTGAATTTTTTTATTTGGGATCTATTATTTGAATAGAAGGGAATGTTCAAGATGAAGTCTGTCACATAAGGATGGTTGAAATGGAGGAGTGCAACTGGAACATTATGTGAGCAAAAGGCATGGTTGTATAGGCGGTCAGGCGTTCCAGAGGGACGCCCAGACAGCCTAGGCGCCCAGCAGAGGCCCAGGCATTTCCAGACGTTTTTTATATATTTTTTATTTTAACATATATATGTTAAATTTCTAAAAAATACAATCCTTACACATAAATATACATGATAAATATGCAATCAATGTGCTAGCATCGTATGAAGAAAGCAACAAAATCTTTAGATATGGATTGAATTGTGGAAGTTTTACCTAAACAAAATATATATAGAAATCAGAAAGCTAAACATGTATAATGTTTGTAGCCAAAGCATGTATAATACTATTATGTAGAATTTAGGCTAAATCAAAACTAACAAGACCTATACTAGAACTGATCAAGGAATGAGGTATCCGATTTCGATGTCGTTTCGACAGCATAAAAACCGAAATTTTTTGAAATTTCGACGAAAATTTAGATAGATGTGCAACCATGCCTGTTTCGACGCCAAAATGAACGAATTAATTTATGAAATTTTACAAGCGTGATCTCTACGCCTAAATGCATCGTTTTATGCAATAAAATTTGATATGGATATAGGTGGGGTCCTTGATGTGGGAGATAAGTAAACTTTACTCTTTCCTGGAAAAATTTCACTGATTTCGACATGGCGGCACAGTCGCAAGATTTCATAGCAGATGGCGTCGAAATCGAAATTTCGAGCGAAATTTTGACGATTTCGTGGAAACTTCATTCCTTGGAACTGATTGGCCCTGGTTTGAACTCATTTGATCCAAATTTGATCAAATTTGACCAATTTTACCCTAATTTTTGCCTAAACCAGACCTACTTTTGTATACCATGACCTAATCAATCCCAATTTCCATAAATTTTGCATATATTCACCTAAATGAGACAAAATTTTGCCAAATAAGGCCTAGTCGTCCAATTTAGAATAATTTCCCCCGAATCAAACTTGTTTCCCCTAAATTAGATCTAATGTGCCCAATTTTGACATGATTTCGCCTAAATAAAACCTTATTTTGTATATTATGATCCAATCAGACCTAATTTCCTCAAATTTTCCCTATATTGACCTAAACAATATCTAATTTGGCCAAATTAGACCTAATCTCACCATATCAGACCATTTCCCCAAAGTCATACTTGTTTTCCCCAAATCAGACCTAATCGGCTCAAATTTGACATAATTTGGCCTAAAATCAAACCTAATTTGCATAACATAACCAAATCAAACCTAACTAACCCTAAATTTCCCTATGTTGATCTAAACAAGGCCTTACATGACCAAATCAGACCAAATTCCCCTAAATTAGACCTAATTCCCCCAAATCAGGCATGTTTTCCCCCAAATCAGACCTAATTTACCCTAAATTGACCGCGTTTGGGATAAATCAGACCCAATTTAACCATAAAATGACTCAATTTGATCAAATTCAGATCTAATTTATGCTAAATTAGCCTTGAATTGGCTTAATCTGGGCCTCAAAAGGCCTTAGGCAACAACTTAGGTCAATTAGGGGGCTGGGCGCCCAGTTTGAGGTAGGCTGACTTAAGCCTAGGCGGCGTCTGTGCAACACAGGAAAAAGGTCCCTCTCCGATTAAAAAGTAAGTTTTATAGAACGACCATTGATGAAATGCATATTCATCCAAGTTTCCGTGGCAACTTTAGCCTAATTTTGCATTTCGATCTTTTAGTTTTCATTAGAAATAGCTACATGTCATTCCAATTATATTTTATGCTAATTTGTAGGCTTTTTGATACTTTTCTTGACTTCTCTTGCAGATTTTGACTCTAATCTATGTGCACCAACATGGCCTAGGGGTTTCGCTACCCTTTAGCGGGCGGGAGTCGAGAGGAGGCCTCTCGCGGGGTGCAGGGCAGCGCCCCAGACCGAAATAAACTTTAGACATCTTCAGATGGCCGTTCGATCAACAAATTTGGTTCAAGACCTTAGTCAATCACCTCAAATTGCAAGGCAATAGACCTCCAAGGATCGACCTTAATCAAGATCCATTAATCAATTAAAACCGATCAGGCCTACAGGCCAATCAAACTTTACCGAGCTCTCAAAAGAGCAATCTACCTTCATACTCGAGCCTCCGACCAATCAATCTTCACATCGATAGTCGTGCAATTGGCGCTCACATCCATCAAGATCTTACAGCTCAAGCTACCATGGTCGATCGCCCAGCCAAAGTGAAATCAAGATCCCAAATCGATAGCTAGACAATCGACCTTCACCTCAAGCCAAAGACAATCGACCTCAACGGTCGATTATAAAGCTATTGACCTCTGTTGGTTCCTTAGCTGCTAAGAAAATGATCTTGATCGTTCACGTGGTGTGATTCCAGCCACTAACACCCAGGTAAGCAAGTCTATATATACACATCGTACAACCACAAAAAATCTCTCTCAGACCTCGTGCAGCAGAAAGGGGAAGCGTTGCCACTTCAGTCATTTCAAGACTGATCACCCTAGTCACTTCTAGAGTGAACGACCTCTCTAGCAAGAGTGATTGGCCTCCCAAATACATAGCGGTCCACCTGTTGTTTGCTAATAGCAATCGACCTCTTCACCAAAAGTGTGATCGACCTCTATGTCAATAGCAGTGAACTATCACCAGTAACTCAGCAATGATCGACCTTCAGGCGATCGACCCCTCTGAGCTCAACATTTTGGTAATCGACCTTTGTAGGTTAAAGGCTATCGGCCTCCCTCTCTAATGCGATCGACCTCTTCAACGAGTTATTGTCCATCCACCTACCCTAACTACAAATAAGGATTAGTACCTAGAAGAGAGAGAAGTAAGGGAGGTTTTGTCAAACACCATACCGAGCTACTTCTACATTTACGACCATGATTGTGTCCTCTTCCTCTAGCAGTCATTAATCTTCACCATGTCGAGGGAGTAGTCCTTTCATTGGGGTACGGGGCCAAGCCCCACTACCAACTTTTTTGTAATTTCATTTTTGTTCTAATTCTTGTATGTGCTGATTTAATTTATTGCTAATCTTTTAGCGCATATTTTATGGATTGATCACCCATTCACGTAATTTGTCATAATCTTTAGCTGTGAAAACTTCAACGTTCAAGATTGGAATATTGACTAGCTTTGCTTGATGCCCTGACGAGAACTTCTGAACAATAGATCAAGCTTACGAGGATATCCGATCATGCAAGTTCTAACGCCGAAAGGGAAATCTTGCATAACTCCAATTATCTCTTCATACAAGTTTGGATTTGAATGAATGCGCAGATTCAGATAGTGGTGGTAAAACCCAATTCCATCCTAGTTTCCCTATCCATTGATAACTATAACCTTAATCTAGTTGTCTAGCTCTTTTCATTCTTGCAACTTTAGTTAATTGAACAACTCAACCTTGTGATCAGTGTTTTGAAAAGTGGTTGCCTGAGCGCCACAAGGAATTGGCCTCTCAGTTTGAGCAATAGGCGGATTTGAAGCGGCTTGGAGTTAAGCTACTTATTGTCCGCTCAGATCGCTTGAGCAGCCGCTTCAAAGGTTGCTTTGGGCGCCCACTTCTACCCGCTTAAGTTTAGGTGCCCAATATAGGCCCAATTTTCGGTCCAATGACTACTAGCCCATAAATATAGTATTATGCTATTGTAATATTCAAAATATACTATTGTAATTTGAAATATACTACTTGAATAGGGAAATATAATACTATACTCTTGTATTTCTACTATATAGCGTAGTATATTATTATCTACCATAACTTTAAATAATTAATACCTATATTATTATATACTAAATATGTCTCTAGTCTATACTGATGTTCTTAAGCTTTAATGTTATAATGTATTCTACTGTATCACATATCCTATCTCGTGTACTTATGTGTAAGTATTATCTACTAGATGTAATTAACCACTTATACTTAAATATTTAGATGTAACTGACCATCATATATATTATCTACTAGTATGTACTTAACTACTGAAGTAATTAGATGTAATCATGTAACTGACCATTGTATATACCATGGACACAAACTTGTCGAAGTTGGGCAAGGTTTTGCCGAAGTTTCGAAAATCGACCACAAGCAAAGTCAAGTACCAAATACTTCAGCCTCATCCAAATTCCAAACATCGGGGCGAAGTTTCACTGATGTCGGCGAAGTTGACTTTTTGTGTGTATCCGTCTCAACTTCTCCGAGGTTGGTGAAGTTGGGGCGAAGTTGAGACGACCCAGGACGTTGATCCTAACTAGTGCTCTAATGGCCATACAAGACATAAGTGTCGCCTCCGATCCTCTTCACAACTTCTAATATCAAGTCATATGTTTGTTGTTGCCACTCATTCCTAGAGAGGGTATTGTAACTACTATTTTTTTTTATGACTGAGAGAACCCACCCCAAGCGACCCGGCAAGGTAAACTCTCGAGGCATGAGAGGGTGTGGTCCGGTCACCCCCCCCCCTCCTGTGCCAAATCAGCATGGGTCGTAGTTTGCAGAGTGCCTTCGATGTGGTTCGAACTCGGATCCTTCATTGGGACTCACTGTTATTATATATATTTTTCTAGTTTTATTATGTTGTGTTATGATCTTTAGACTTGTCTTGTCTATTACTCTTTTCTTTTATTACATATCACTTATCCCTGTTTTATGTTTTACTCTCGTCCTATAAAAGAGAGAGCATTATAATTGTTTTTATTAGTATATACACTTTACTGCTTTTCTAAACTTAGTGTATTTTGCTTTATGCTTTTTCTCTTTTTCTATTGTGTACTCTTTATCCCACATGGGTTATCTCTATACCATGTGTACACACTTGTCTTATAAAAGAGAGCCCATGTACTCTGTTTAATCATCCAATGATAAGAAATCTCGTTGCCGACTTCTAGATGGTATCAGAGCGGGCCGATCCACCTTAAACCTAATCCCTCTCACCCCAACCCTAGCCGCCATCTTCTCCACCAACCCTAGCCGCCGCCACCCCCCCCCTCTCTCTTTTTTCCACCGCCGCTACAGTACCGCTGCTACAGTACCGTCGTCCACCCCTCCAATCTCTCCACCAACCTCCTATCTCCTAGCTACACCCGCTTTTATGGCATAATCTATCACAGGCCCCTCCGTCTAGCTCCGTTTCTATTTCTGAAATCTCCGGACAGCCCCGGCCCGGCGTTTTCCAATTCTGGCACGTTGACGGCATAAACGAAGTTTCTCTCTCTTTCTGCATGCACCTCATGGTGGAGTGATTGATCCTCCATGTTGGCGTAGGTTTTTTTATCTCTATCTACTGCCCTACGTGGGTTTTCTAAGATCCATGCGTGGATCTTCTATCTGCTACTACTAGTCCATGTGTTGGACTTATGTTGCTTTCTGTTGCTGCTGACTTCTGCTGCTCTCTACGCCCGTGCTTCTGCCCCTTCCAATGGCGACACCTGACCTTCCACGCAACTTGTGTGTCACTATTGTGAAGTTAGATAACTCCAACTATCACCTCTGGGCGGCTTCCTTCGAGCTATATGTTAAAGCACAAGGGTGCTATTCTCATCTGACTACCAAAGGACCGGCGGTCCCCGCTACTGATGCTGATGAAAAGACTAAGCAGGCCTACGATCTTTGGTCCAAGGAGGACTACGGCGTTATGACATGGATGGTCAACAGCGTCGAGCCCAAGATCAGCCAGTCACTTCTTCGCCTCCAGACTGCGAAGGAAATGTGGGAGCAACTCTCTCATGTATACTCTCATCAGCAAAATCCTAAGAAGGTTTTTGAGATCTTCAAGTAACTTGCCAAACAGGAATTTTCTGCCACTGATTCTATTGAGGACTACCACACCTTTTGTGCTCTCTGGGATGAATTTCAGGTGTATCATCTGCTTTCTGCCGACATCACTGAAGTTCAGCGTCTACGGAACAAACTTATGCTTGTTCAGTTCTTCGCTGGTTTGCCCTCTTCCTTCGCTAGAGTTGTGGATCAGATCCTATCCAGTGATCATCTGCCTACCCTTCGAGATGTTCTCAAAAGGGTTCAGCGTCTACCATCAGTTTCGCAACACCTTTCTGATACTTCTGATGGAGCAGCCCTCGTTGTTCGCACTGGAGATTCCTTCTATGGCTGTGGTCGTGGTTGGGGCCGTGGACGCAGACGTTCTACTGCACCTAGACGTGGCTCATACTCTGGCGCTGACTCTACTGAGCCTCGTTACTGTATTTTCTGCAAGCGGACAAACCATAATAAAGATCGTTGTTGGATCAAGCATGGCAAGCCAGCCTGGGCGAATTAGGTCTCGACGGATCAGACTGAGACTGCTACTACCTCTGCTCCGCCCTCTGCTGACTGGATACGGTCTGAATTCGAAAAGCTGCTCCAGGCTCGTCTTGCTTCCTCTACTGAAGCTTCTACTGATGGTAGCACCGCCCTCCTGACACATCCTGGTAAAAACTCATGGGTGATTGATTCTGGTGTGACATCTCATATTTCTGGAAATCCTGCTTTATTTTCTAAACTGCACAATACTTCTATTATACCTCCTGTTACACTGGCTGATGGCTCTAAGACACTTGTTACTGGGATTGGCGATATATGTACTACTGGTTGCCTGCCTTTGCGGTCTACACTTTATGTTCCTAAGTTTCATATTAATCTGCTATATGTAAATAGAACTGTGAAGAACCTTCGTTGCTCGATTACGTTTGACCTGGATAGTGTTATTTTTCAGGATCTGCGCACGAGGACGACGATTGGTTCAGGCCATGAGGGACTAGACGGGCTATACTACCTGGACGTTCCGAAGACCGCAACATACTTGACATCTTCTGTGACAGGCATCCAGTGGCACTATCGCTTAGGACATTCTTCTGCAACAAAGCTGAAATAATTATTACCTGATGTATTAGACTCTGTTTTTCATTGTGAGACTTGCCAACTGGGCAAACAGACCCGAGCATCTTTTTCAAAAAAATCATGTATTAGTTCTAAACAGCCATTTGACATTATTCATGTTGATGTTTGGGGACCCTGTTCTGTGCCGAGTACTTCTGGATTTAGATATTTCTTGAGTTTTATTGATGATTTTTCTGGAACCACCTGGTTGTTTTTGCTTAAAGACAGGTCTACCATTCTTGACAGTATCACGGCTTTCTTTGCCGATATTCGGACCCAGTTTGCTAAACCCATTAAAAATTTTCGCACTGATAATGCCTTAGAATTTGTGCAAGCCTTTGTCAGCAACTTTTGTCAAAAACAAGGCACCATACACCAAACTTCATGTGCTTACACACTACAACAAAATGGAGTCGTTGAACGCAAAAATCGCCATCTTCTTGAAGTTGCCCGCACTTTACTTTTTCATTATCATGTTCCCCAGTGTTTTTGGCCTGAGGCTATCTCTACTGTTTGTTACCTAATTAATCGAATGCACTCTTTTGTGCTTGGGAATCAAGTTCCATATCAGATTCTGTTTTCGGATGCGCCCCTTTTTACTATGCCTCCTCGTATCTTTGGGAGCACCTGCTTTGTCAAAAACCGTCATCCCGGTCTCACCAAACTTGATCCCAGAGCGACTAAGTGTGTCTTCCTAGGGTACTCGCGCACTCAGAAAGGGTATCGTTGCTATGATCTTGTGTCAAAGAAAAGGTTTGTATTTGCTGATGTTGTTTTCTTTGAGCACATGCCCTTTTACTCTTTTGTCGGGTCGACTCTTACATCGGATTTATTACTGGATACACCTTTACCTGTCATGGATGATACCGCTGATATTACTGATATTGCTGATACTACTTCTCCTACTGAAAAGCCGCCTCTAAAAGTATATCAAAGAAGACAGAAGACAGCAACTCCCTCTATGGCCCCTCCAACGTCTTCATCCTCCGTGCCAGATCAAACACCACCGCAGGTATTCTCTGATCTTGATGTTCCTATCAGCTTGAGCAAAGGAACTAGAACTTGCACTAAACATCCTATTAGAAATTTTTGTACTACTGATCATCTGGGGACTAATTTTGCTAACTTTACTGCTACTCTTTCTGCTATATCTATTCCTAAAAATGTTTCTCAGGCTCTTAAACATCCTGCTTGGCGTCAAGCTATGGAAGTTGAAATGCAGGCTCTTACTGAACGCAACACATGGCAGCTAGTTGATCCTCCTGCAGATTGTTCCCCTGTTGGTTGTCGTTGGGTGTTTACTGTCAAATATCAACCGGATGGCACGGTTGAACGGCTAAAGGCGACACTCGTTGCTAAAGGCTATACACAAACTTACGGGGTCGATTATTTTGAGACTTTCACTCCTGTGGCTCGGCTGAACTCTGTACGGATTCTTGTTTCTATTGCTATTAATTCTGATTGGCCCTTGTATCAACTTGATGTGAAGAATGTTTTTCTGTATGGGGATCTACATGAGGAGGTCTACATGGAACAACCCCCGGGATTTGTGCTTCAGGGGGAGTCCTCTAAAGTCTGCAGGCTGAGGAAGGCGATTTATGGTTTAAAACAGAGTCCCCATGCTTGGTTTGATAAACTGAGTACTATTCTTCAAAAATTCTCTTTTAGACGCTCCCAGTCAGATCACTCTATTTTTGTCAAAAATACTACTGCTGGCATTATTATCCTTATTGTATATGTTGATGATATCATTCTCTCAGGGAGTGATCCTGCAGGCATTCAGGCTACCAAGTGTTGTCTGGAGAAACACTTTGTTACCAAAGATCTTGGCTCTCTGCAGTACTTTCTTGGGATTGAAGTTTCTCGGTCCTCTTCTGGTCTTTGTTTGTCTCAACACAAATATGTTTTGGATCTTCTTTCTGAAACTGGACTTCTAGGTGTTAAGCCTGCTAGCACACATCTGGATCCAAATATTGACTGGGATGATGAGAACTCTCCTGCCTATCCTGACCATCATCAGTACCGATGCATGGTTGATAAGCTTATTTATCTGACTGTCACACGAGTTGATATTAATTCTGTTGTCGGGCTTGTTAGTAGATACCTGGATAAACCCCGGCAATGTCACTGGGACGTTGTTTGCCACATTCTTAAATATTAGAAGAGCTCTCCTGGGAAAGGCATGCTATATAAGAAACATGGTTACTGTAAACTCCTTGGTTATTCTGATTCTGACTATGCTGGGAGCAAGCTCGACCGACGCTCCACTTTTGGCTACTGTACATTTGTGGGAGAAAACCTTGTTACTTGGCAAAGCAAGAAACAGACTGTGGTTGCTCGCTCAAGTGCTGAAGTTGAATATCGCGCCATGGCACATACTACTTGTGAGCTTTTCTGGATTCGAAGCCTACTGAAGGATTTTGGTATTTCTGACTCCTCTCCTATTCCGATGTATTGTGATAACAAAGTTGCTACGTTTATCGCCAGTAATCCCACTTTTCATGAGCAGACTAAACACATTGAGGTGGACTGCCATTTGGTTCGTGAAGTTGTATTATCTGGCCAGATATCCACTCCCTACATCCATACTTCTGATCAGGTGGCTGACATCTTCACAAAGGTTCTTCCAAAGACGAGATTTGCTACTATGACATTCAAGTTGGGCATGATTGACATCTACGCTCCAGCTTGAGGGGGAGTATTAGTATATACACTTTACTGCTTTTCTATACTTAGTGTATTTTGCATTATGCTTTTTCTCTTTTTCTATTGTGTACTCTTTATCCCACATGGGTTATCTCTATACCATGTGTACTCTCTTGTCTTATAAAAGAGAGCCCCCTATACTCTGTTTAATCATCCAATAATAAGCAATCTCGTTGCCGACTTCTAGAGTTTTATACACATCAAATAAACACCTCCTTTTATTTTATATGGTATCAAAGCTTTTCGATCCCCCTTAGCCCTCCCTCCTCTCAACCCGAGCCTCGATGCTTCCTCCAACCTAGCCACCACCCCCCCATATCCCTCTCCCTCTTTCCTACCACCCCTCGGTTGCTGCCCCTCTCTCTCCTTTCCTGCCATTGCACCCTGTCCTCTCCCTCTCCTTCTCCCGCCGTGTCGCCTCCCATCTCCCGCTTTGCCGCCACCATCAGCCCTTCCGCCAACCCCCAACCCCTCCTTAGCGTCGTCGTTGCCCCCTCCCTCCACCTTGACACCGTCGCTGCCCACTCCCACCACCTCTCTCTGTCGTCACATCCATCTTCCCTCCCTATTGATGTCCTCTGCTTAATCCACTCATCCACAACCATCCTCGCCATCATCTAGCCTCCACATCCATTTCCCTTCTCCCTTTCTTCTTCGTCTACGTTTACGGGCACTTTCTAAAATAGCACGATGAAGTTCTAAAATGTTCTATGTTGCTATCTGCCTGCGCCTCATGGTTGACTAATTTACTCTCCATGGTGGCGTAGGTTTTTCTCTATTTCTACTGCCCCTCTACAGGTTTTCTGGATCTGATGCTTCAGATCCCCTGCTGTTGCTTTCTTACATCGTGCGGATTTTGCCGGTTCGGTGCTACTGATCGAGGTTTTCAGCTACCCATGTGTTGGGTTTCTACTGCTTCTATTGTCTACTGACTGTTGCATCTGTGATGCAATCGATGAAAGGAGATTTGCATAGGAAGCAAGCCCAGATCCAAGGCAATCCTGATTAGAGCTTATTGGGCTCAAGTTAGGCTTTTATTTGGTCCTTTATGCATTTAGGAAATCTGTATTATATTTAATTCTAAATTTCTTTATTAGGATTTTAATTCCTTGTTTTATTTGCTAGCAGTAGGATTTTAGTTTTATATTTTGTTGACTTGCACGTCAAGTCGCAGAGTCTTATATAAGCCATCCTTAGGGCCTTTGTCCAGGTTGTCGACTATGAATTAGAATTTTATTTGCTGGTTGTAAATTTATTCCTCCTTTCTTTTTCTCCATAGCTTGGCTACATCAGTCTGTATGTTGCATGTTGTTACTGCCAATTCGTCGTGCTCCTCCGACCTGCTTCTGCTTCCTGCTCTCTTCTACATTTTCTATCTAATGGCGTTCGTTGATCCGCTACGGACCTTGTGTGTCGCTACTGTTAAGTTGGATGGCTCTAACTATTATACCTAGTATGCCTCCTTCGAACTCTATGTTAAAGCTCAAGGACGCTACTCCCATCTTACAACTGCTACCTCGGTTGTTCATGCTGCAAATGTTGATGATAAAACGAAGCAGGTCTATGACCTATGGATGAAGGAGGACTCCAGTGTTATGACCTGGATGGTCAACAGTGGTAAGTCTAAGATCATTCAGTCCCTTCTTTGGCTTCAGAGTCTCAGACTGCTAAAGACATGTGTGATCAACTTTTCCATGTTTACTCTCATCAACAAAACCCGAAGAAAGTGTTTGAAATCTTAAAACACTTGGCCAAGAAGGAGTAGTTTAATATTGATTTGTGGAAGATTACTACAACCAATGTTGTGCGTTGTGGGATGAATTCGAGATCTATCACCCTCTCTCTATTAATATTACAGAACTCCAATGCCAGCGCAAAGAACTTCAGCTAGTCCAGTTTCTTGTTGGTTTACCGCACTCCTTTGTTGGCGTCGTCGATCAAATCCTATCCAGTGATCCTCTGCCTACATTGCATGATGTTCTCAAACGCGTTCAGCGATTGCCATTTGTCTCTCCAATATCTCCTGATTCCTCTGATGTAGTTGCACTTGCCGTCCGTTCTAGTAATTCTTATCGTGGTCGTGATCGCAGCCGTAGTGGGGTCGTGGTCGCTCCACTGCTGGACCCGGTCGAGGATCCTACTCATTTGGCTCTGACCCATCCTCTGTTGTACAGCGCTACTGTAACTTCTATATTTGCACAAACCATAATGAAGACCGATGTTGGATAAAGCATGGCAAAACCTGAATGGGCAAATCAAGTCACGTCGGACCATCCTGACACTGTCCCATCATCGTCCGCCCCACCTTTTGTAGATTGGATCCGCTCTGAATTTGAGAAGCTACTTCAAGCTCACCTGGCTCCCTCTACTGAAGCTTCTACTGATGGAGGTTCTCCTCTACTTGCCTCTCATGCATAGTCTGGTAAACATACTTGAGTAATTGAGTCTTGAGCCACCTCACATATTTCTGGCAATCATACATTATTTTCTGAACTGCATAAGACTTCCATTGTTCCACCTGTTACCCTTGTCGACGGTTCTTGAATGCCCATTTCTGGAATTGGGAATATATGTGCTCCTAGTCGACTTTTATTGCACTCAGCTTTATATGCTCCAAATTCCCAATTAATATGTTATCGGTTAGTAGAATTGTTAAGAGCCTACGGTGCTCTATTACTTTTGATCTCGATGGTGTTGTCTTTCAAGATATGCGCACGAGGATGAAGATTGGTTCGGGCCATGAGGGACCAGACAGCTTATACTACTTGGATGCGCCGAAGAATGCTTCTCTACTGACTGTTTTTGACAGGCGGCACAGGCCTACAGTGGCACTATAGATTGGGACATCCCTCTCCTACTAAGTTGAAGTATTTACTGCCTGATATTTCAGTCTGTTTTTCATTGTTTCAAACTCGTTCTATTTTTTCCAGAAAAAACTACATTAGCTCAAAACAACTTTTTTATATTGTGCATGCTGACATTTGGGGCCCGTTCTGTTCACAATATTTTTGGATTTCGATACTTTATGAGCTCCATTGATGATTTCTATAGAACATGGTTGTTTTTGTTATAGGATAGATCTCACATATTATATATTATCACATCCTTTTTTGCTGAGATTCGTACCTAGTTTGATAGACCAATAAATATCTTCCGCATTGATAATGCCCTTGAATTCATGCAATCTTCAGTCAGTCAGTTTTGTCGAAAAATGGGTACTATTCATCAAACCTCTTGTGCATACACACCCCAACAAAATGGGTTTCGGAGCGTAATAATCGCCATCTCCTTGAAGTCGCCCGCACCCTTCTTTTTCACTAAAACGTGCCCAAATTCTTTTGTCCATAGGAAATCTCTACTGCATGTTACCTAATTAATCGCATGCCTTCTTCTGTTCTTGGCAATCAAGTGCCATATCAAATTTTATATACTAATGCCCCTCTCTTTTTTGTGCCTCCTCGGATTTTTAGAAGCATGTGTCTTGTTACAAACTTACGCCCTAGTTTGACCAAACTTGATCCACGTGCAACAAATGTGTTTTCTTGGGGTACTCTAGAACCTAGAAAGGGTATCGCGGTTATGATCCTTCTACAAAGAAGTGGATGGTTAATGCTAATGTAGTCTTCTTTGAGCATATGTCGTTCTACTCTACAGCAGGTTCTACTATGACATGATTTACTTGTTGATGCCCCACTACATGTGACTGATGATCCTGACTTATCGAATACGGTTGTTGCACCGACTCCTCTGCTGAAAGTATATCAAAGAAGACCGAAAGGTACAACTCCCTCCATGACCCCTCCAATCCTCCATCCTCATTGGAGGATCCACTTATACCTCAGGTATTTTTTGACTTGGATTCCCATCAACTTATGCAAAGAGATTAGGTCTTGCACTCAACATCCCATTGGAAATATTTGTTCTAATGCTAACCTGGGAACAAATTTTGCCAACTTCACTTAAACTTTATCCGTTGTTTCTATTCCTAAAATTGTTGCTCGGGCTCTTCAGCATCTTGCATGGCGTCAAGTCATGGAAACTGAAATGCAGGCTCTTAACGATCGACATACATGAGATTTGATTGATGCACACTGGATCTTTACGGTCAAGTATCAACCAGATGGCACTAGTGAGCGGTTAAAAGCTCGCCTTGTAGAGAAAGGCTATACTCAGACATATGGAGCTGATCATTTTGAGACTTTTTCGCATGTTGCTCGCCTAAACTATGTCCGTGTGCTTATTTATGTAGCAGTAGATTTGACTAACCTTTATTTCAATTAGATGTTAAAAATGCCTTTTTATATGGAGATCTGCATGAAGAAGTTTACATTGAACAACCTCCTAGATTTGTTACTCAGGGGGGGTCTTCCAAAGTATGTCATCTGTGAAAAGCCATTTATGGCTTGAAATAGAGCCCCCGTGAATGGTTTGACAAACTGAGTACTATTCTTCAAAAGTTCAACTTCCGCCGATCTCAGTCTGATCATTTGATTTTTATCAAGCAAACTCCATTTGGTCTTTTTATCCTGATTGTTTATGTTGATAATGTTACAATACCTGTTTTATATATTCTGTTAATTGTTTTGTTATTTCCATATTACTTGTGGACCTCTCTGTAATTGTTCCAATGTTATATATATGAGGGTGCACACATTGTGCAACTCTACGCTTCCCAAACTTGTTTTGTCTTTCACATGGTACCAGAGCAGTAGATCCAGGCGGCCGTCTCCCTCCCTTCCCTTCCCTCTCTCTCTCTCTCTCTCCGGGCGCCGCCCCCCCCCCCCCCGCGCGCGGCACCGCAGCCGCCGGCCAGCAGCAGCCGGGCCGCCGCCGGCCGCAGCCGGGCCGCCGCCGGCCAGCAGCAGGGCCGCCGCCGGCCCCGCAGCAGCAGCAGCCGGCCGGGCAGGCCAGCCGCCGCCGCCGCCGGGCGGGCAGCAGGCGCGGGCCAGCCACCCAGGGCCGGTCCTCTTCTCCGCCGCCGGGGCCTAATACGCCTCCGCGGCCCGTTGCCACTGGGCTATTGGCTACGTAAAGGTCCGGTGGCTTGAACTGACGTAGAAGTTTTTTCCAGTTCCGTGCCTGCCTGCCCGTGTAGACCCTTGTGTCGCCGGGCTTTGATCTGCGCTTAGACGTAGATCGTATGTGAGAGGTCTTCTCTGTGTTTGTTGTGCCTGCTGTGCCTGTCTGACGGCATAGACCGTCTCCTGCTTGTTCGTGCCTGTTCCTGCTGTGCCTACTGCTACCATGGCGTCTTCGCATGATGACTTCCGCCGTCAAGTTACTACTGTGAAGCTTGATGGGCGTAACTACCCACACTGGGTCTGCTCCATGACGATCTATGCTAGATCCCAGGGCAAGTACTCACACCTTATCCGTGCGGGTCCAGACGCACCTGCCGCAGACGCTGATGCTAAAGATGTGAAGGCGTATGACGACTGGGTTCGTGATGACTCCACCGTGATGACCTGGATTCTCAACAGCAGCATCGAGAAGATCAGTGTCACACTTCTTCACCTGCCTACGGCGAAGCAGATGTGGGATCAGCTCGCCGGGACTTACTCGCATAGTCAGAACCCCAAGAAGGTGTTTGACATCACCAAGCAGCTGGGACGTCTACAGTTCACGGGGACAGATATTTCTGACTACTTCTCTGACTTCACTGGATTATGGGGGGAGCTGGAATCCTATCATCCTCTCTCCACGGACCTGGCTACTATGCAGCGTCAGCGCCAGGAACTTCAGTTGGTTCAGTTTCTCTGTGGCTTGCCCGAGTCATATGCTGGAGTTGTGGACCAGATCCTTGCTAGTGACCCTCTGCCGTCACTACAGAGTGCCTACAAACGCCTTCAGCGTTTGCCTTCGTCGTCTGCCTCTCTGACTCCTGATGTTGGAGATTCTTCGGCCCTTGCTGCTTCTTCTGGTCGTGGTCGCGGTCGTGGCCGTGGTCGCTTTGCTGAGAGCCGTCCTCCCCTGGGTGGAGGACGAGGACGGGCTGCTCCGGGTCGTGGAGCCTCTTCTACTGCACCTACTACTGGTGCGCGTCCTCAGTCGGGACAGCGCCTTTGTACCTTCTATGGCCGGTCCAACCATATTGAAGAAAAATGCTGGGAGAAATATGGTAAGCCGGCGTGGGCCAATGCCGCTGCGGACTCCACTACTACTGCTTCAGAAGGGACGACTCAGGCTACTGACTCTGCTTCCTCGAGTGCGACTGCTGATTACATCCGTGCTGAGGTGGAGCGCCTCCTTCTTGAGCGCGCCGGTGCGTCGTCTCAAGCTTCGACTAGTGGAGCTCATGCTGCCACCTACTCTGGTTATGATACTGCCTTTCTGAGTTCTTCCTCTACACCTGGTAATACTAAATGGGTCATAGACTTCGGTGCCTCTTCGCATATTTCTGGAAATAAATCATTGTTTCGAAAATTATTTACACCTGCTAGACCCTCTTCTGTCATGTTGGCCGATGGTTCTAAGTCTGCAGTGGTTGGAGTAGGGGATATTTCTTCTGATTTTCTGCTGAAATCTGCCTTATATGTGCCGTGATTTCCTTTGAATCTGTTGTCTGTTAGCAAGATATTGCGGAGCTTACAGTGTAGTCTGACTTTTATTCCTGGATCTTGTGTTTTTCAGGACCTTCGCACGAGGATGAAGATTGGTGGGGGGTATGAAGGTGCTGATGGACTCTTCTATCTGGATCAGTTACCTAAAGCTGCTAAAGCATCTGTGACGTCTGCTTTATCTACATCTGTTTCTGCATTACAGTGGCACTACCGGCTGGGCCATCCCTCATCTGAGAAGCTTAGATATTTGGTGTCTGATATTGGTGTTTGTCGTTTTCAGTGCGAGTCATGTCAACTTGGAAAGCAAACTCGTGCTGTTTATCCTAGACGCAGTCAAATTAGCAGTAAAAATATATTTGATATAGTGCATTCTGATGTATGGGGACCTTGTCATGTGCCTAGTTTATCTGGTCATAAGTATTTTATTCTGTTTATTGATGACTTCTCTCGGACTACTTGGTTATTTATGATGAAAAGTAGGTCCGAAGTTTTGTCTGTTATCAAATTCTTCTTTGCTGAAATAAAAACTCAATATGGCATGCCTGTTAAAATTTTTCGTACTGATAATGCACTGGAATTTGTTAAAAAGGATGTGGATGTTTTTTGTAAATCTGTGGGTACGATACATCAGACCTCTTGTGCTTATACACCCCAGCAAAATGGTGTGGCTGAGCGTAAAAATAGACATGTGTTAGAAGTTGCTAGAACTATTATGATGCATGCACATGTTCCTCGCTCGTTTTGGCCTGAGGCCATATTGACTGCTTGCTTTCTGATAAATCGTATGCCATCATCTGTGATTGGGAACCAAATACCTATTCAGGTGCTCCAACCCGATATTCCGCTGTTTACTGTGCCTCCTAGGATTTTTGGATGTACCTGTTTTGTCCGGTTAGTTGGACCTAATCTGATAAATGGTCTCCTCGTGCTGAGAAGTGCATTTTTTTGGGGTACTCCCGTACCCAGAAGGGATATCGGTGCTACAGCCCTACTGCAAGGAAATGGTTTACTAGCAGTGATGTAGTTTTCTTTGAAGATACTCCTTATTATTCGGCTAGTGGTGACAGTTTACAGTCTGATCTCATTGCTTCGCCTCTACCTGTTGTTTCTGAATGTGTGCCTGACATTACTGATAAAGTCACTACTGAGGCTGATAAGCCTCCTCTGATAGTTTATCAACGCAGGAACAGAGTGCCTTCTACTCAAGAAACCCCCCATGAAAACCAATCTTCACCTCCAGAAGGTTCTGCTACACCTGAGGTACCCTCTGATCTTCACTTACCCATTGCTCTTAGAAAGGGTACTCGTTCCTGCACATCACACAGTATTGCTCAGTTTGTTTCTACTGACCATCTGACTATCCATTCTAGCAATTTTGTTTATGCCTTATCTGCTGTTGCTGTACCAAAGAATATCCAGGATGCTTTACAGAGTACTGGTTGGGTGTCTGCTATGAAGGAGGAGATGTTAGCTCTTGCTGAACGTGATACTTGGGAGTTGGTGGATCCACCTCCTCAGTGCAAACCGGTCGGTTGCAGATGGGTGTATGCTGTGAAATATCAACCTGATGGCACTGTTGAGAGGCTCAAGGCACGCTTAGTTGCTAAAGGCTACACCCAGACGTATGGTATTGACTATTTTGAGACATTCTCTCCTGTTGCTCGCCTTAATTCTGTTAGAATTCTTCTGTCTGTTGCTGTTAATCTTGACTGGCCTTTGTTGCAACTTGATGTCAAAAATGCCTTCTTGTATGGTGACTTGCAAGAAGAGGTCTATATGGAGCAACCTCCTGGGTTTGTTGCTCAGGGGGAGTCTCACAAAGTTTGCAGATTAAAGAAGTCTATTTATGGGCTTAAGCAGAGTCCCCGGGCTTGGTTTGATAAATTGAGCAAAATTATGATTGATTTTGGGTTTCTGCGGTCTCAGGTGGATCATTCTGTTTTTACCAAGACGACTTCAGCTGGTATTATTATTCTGATTGTCTATGTTGATGATATTATCATATCTGGCAGTGATTCTCTTGGTATTCAGGCTACTAAATCTCATCTGGGCAAACATTTTGCTACTAAAGATCTGGGCAAGCTTCGATACTTTCTGGGCATAGAAGTTTCTAGAAATTCTAATGCCCTTGTGCTGTCTCAGAGAAAATATGTCCTAGACATACTGCAGGAGACTGGTATGCTGGGGGCGAGACCCGCTGATATTCCTCTAGATCCCAATGTAAATTGGGATGATGATTCTTCTCCTCTGTTTGCTGATCATAAAAAGTACAGGAGGCTGATTGGTAAACTTATTTATTTGACTGTCACCAGAGCTGACATTTCTACTGCAGTGGGTCTTCTTAGCAGATATCTTGATAAGCCCAGACAGTGTCACTGGGATGCTCTTTGTCAGATCCTACGATATTTGAAAAAGTCTCCTGGCAAGGGACTTCACTACAGGAAGCATGGACACTGTTCTCTTACGGGGTACTCTGATTCTGATTATGCAGGTAGCAGAGTTGACAGAAAATCCACTTCTGGGTATTGTACATATGTTGGAGGAAATCTGGTTACCTGGCGCAGTAAAAAACAAAATGTTGTGGCCAGGTCAAGTGTTGAAGCTGAATATAGGGCCATGGCCCATACTGCCTGTGAATTGCTGTGGGTGCGCTCTCTGTTAAGAGAGTTTGGAGTTGACTCTTCTTCTTGTGCTATACCTATGCACTGTGATAATAAAGCTGCTATTTTCATTGCAAATAATCCAGTCTATCATGAGCGCACTAAACATATTGAGGTAGACTGTCATTTTATTCGGGAATCTATTCTGACTGGCAAGATCTGCACTCCCTTCACTCGTTCTGAAGACCAAGTTGTTGACATCTTCACCAAGCTGCTGGCGAAGAAGCAATTCTGCATTTTGATGGACAAGTTGGGCATGATTGATATCTATGCTCCAACTTGAGGGGGAGTGTTACAATACCTGTTTTATATATTCTGTTAATTGTTTTGTTATTTCCATATTACTTGTGGACCTCTCTGTAATTGTTCCAATGTTATATATATGAGGGTGCACACATTGTGCAACTCTACGCTTCCCAAACTTGTTTTGTCTTTCACAGATAATATAACATTATTTGGCAGTGATCAAGCAGGCATCCATGCCACGAAAGAATACTTGGAAAAACACATTGTCACCAAAGATCTGGGCAAATTAAGATATTTTCTGGGCTTTGAAGTTTCTCGCTCGTCTTCAGGTCTCTGCTTATCACAACAAAAATATGTTTTGGATCTCTTGTATGAAATAGGAATTCTTGGGGTAAAACCAGTTGCTACTCCCTCAGATCCCAATACTAACTGGGATGATGATTGTTCTCCTCCGTACCCTGACCATCAACAATATCGGAGAATGGTAGGGAAACATATATCTTATTGTTACCAGGGCGGATATCACTTCTGCAATGGGTCTAGTCAGCAGATACCTAGATAAACCCAGACAGTGTCATTGAGACAATGTATGTCACATTCTGAAGTATCTGAAGAGTTCTCCAGGAAAAGGCTTGTTTTATAGGAGACATGGGCATTGTATATTCATAGGTTGGTCTGACTCTGATTATGTAAAAAGCAAGATAGATCGCAAATCTACACCTGGCTACTGCACTATTGTAGGAGGTAACCTGGTTACCTAGCGGAGCAAAAAACAAATTTGTCGTTGCCCGGTCTAGTGCTAAAGCCAAGTATAGAGCAATGGCTCATACTACTTGTGAACTCTTATTGGTCTGCGGTCTTCTGAAAGAATTTGGTATTTCTGATTCTACACCTATTCCCATATATTGTGATAACAAAGCAGCTATATTCATTACCAGCAATCCTACCTTTCATGAGCGCACCAAACATATTGAAGCGGATTGCCACTTTGTGAGGGAAGTTGTCTTATTTGGCCAGATCTCCACTCCATATGCACATACTTTTGATCAAGTAGCAGACATCTTCACCAAACTTCTTCCAAAGGTCAAATGCACTACCATGATGGACAAGTTGGGCATGATTGATATTTATGCTCCAGCTTGAGGGGGAGTATTAGTATATATATTTCCCTGGTTTTATTATATTATGTTATTTGTGCTTAAGGGGGAGTACCGAGCTCTTACCACCTGGACTACTCTGGTCTGACGTTATAACTACTATTTGACCGTATATTCTATAGAATACATATAGTGAACAATATTTGTATATGTGTATTGCACATTTGACCTTTGCAAGCAACACATCATATTAACAACATACTTAGGCTAGAGAGTCATAAATCGTGTTTTTGCGTTAAATTAACATATATAAGATAAGAGGTACAACATAATTAGAAGTTTTTAATCAAAGTTTCCAACAATTTCACATCATTTTCTTCAAAAAATGGCATCGAAATTTATCAAAGTTTGTCTCTAACTAAACTTCCTCGGAACTTCCCCGAAATTTCCACAAACTTCCACTTCCACACCTGGCGAAGTCTGAAACAAAGTCGAAGTCTTACACCATGGTATATATTGTGTACCACTAGCTGATGAAATATAATTATATATCATGTGTTGGCTACTGTATTAATTGTATACTAAATTAGTAATTTTATGTGTTACTACATAAGTATTACTAATTATGAAAGTTACAACAGTACTCAAAATTTTATAACTGTTTTACATTTTTTTGTAATATATGTATGCCATAAACTAGTAACATAGTTGTGTAGACTGTTTACATTTATCATGTGGTTCAGATATGTGTAAAAGTTCCTACATAATGATAATTTATATACAGATTTGTGTAATTTTATACAAAATCACATAGGAAAATAAGCATTGGCTTTTTTAAAAAGCGGCCGCCTGAGCGCTCGCCTGGCGCTCAAGCGGCCACAAGGTTTGTCGGCACGCCTCCCGCTTCCCGCTTTTTAGAACACTTCTTGCAAAAAATACTAGTTTTTGACTGATACTTTAATCTGATTTTTAAAAATGTTGTCATTTGGGTTCGATCCTGAAGTATACTGTGATAAGATATGTCCGCCTGCGGGTGGGGTTATCATACACTGAGCTAATGTAGACTCTAGAGATTTCATCCTTAGTGAATTTATTCGTGTGATAAATCACACATCAGCTATACGGCCAGCCATGCTATATAGGAGTGAATGTTAGGCGGTGAAGAAACAAAGTCTCAACAAGGTTAATGTGGCTGAAATGCATATGTCGAGATGGATGTGTGGAAAGACAAGAAAAGATCGCTTGAGAAATTAATGTACTAGGAACAAAGTGGGGGTGGCAAGCATTGAGGACAAGTTGTTTGAGGGCCGACTAAAATGGGTATGCAAGTGTGCAACACATACTGACCAATGTGCTTCTAAGAAGAAATGCTATTGAGTCAAGCACAATAAAAAGAAGAAGAGGAAGGCCTAAATTAACATGTGAAGAGCTTATAAAGAGATATTATGAATATTTACATCTTGGTCAGAGTATGACCCATAATAGAGTTGATTGGAAAAGGATCAATGTGGCCGACTCAACATGGTTGGGATGAGTTGATTGGAAAAGGATCAATGTGACCGACTCAATATGGTTGGGATTGAGGCTTAGATGATGATGATAATGATGATGTGGTAGAATCAAGAGCAACAACAAAGGAGTACACAGAGGGGATAAACGAGTAAAGTAACAAGTGTTAGAGATATGATATTTACTAGTACATGTAAGAGGAACTCGTAGAAGAGAAATTGGTTGGTCATAAACTCATCGAGTAGACGATGATGGTTGGAGCAGATCATGGTGAATCAGTGATCATCCTGTGTTGATCACTTAAGGATAAAATTGAGGTCGAGGTTGCGGGAGTGCAGGTGGTATCCTGACCAAAGGTGGAACGGAATGACAATCTAACGGTAAAGAAACAAATTCTAATGAAAAAGCAGTGTAGTAGTGAAAATAGCGATAAAAACTTATTGCTCCTCACGAAAAATGATATCTGCGAAGACATGCAACTGTTGGGTTTTTTATCAAAATATTTAGTCTTTATGGAGATAGGAATATCCTAAGAAGACAGTCTTAATAGCCCAAGAAGATATTTTGTTAGCTTTTGGATCAAAGTTGTGCAGAAAAGCAACACATCGAAAAATCTGAGACGGGGGAGAGAAAGGTTGCTTTTGAGAGTGAAGAACATAAGACGGTGTTTCACCCTTGAGGACTGAAGAAGGGTGACAATTGATTAGAAAACGTGTTGTTGAAATGGCATCAGGCCAAATATGTTTTAAGTAAATTAGCATGAATTGCCAAAGTTCAAGAATAATCAAACAAGTGGTGGTTTTTATGTTCAGCAATACCATTTTGTTGGGAATATGAGCACATGATTGTTGGCTCGTTGCATCCTACCAACCTCCCAACAAAAAGAAACCGCCAATTGGACATATTAAAGCGCATTATTTGTTCGTAGATCTGGGAGCAACAATACCATGTGAAAATTGATAACGTAACTTAATTAGTGAAGGACCTCTCCTAAATATAGGGGAGAGGGGATTACATTGATCCAGCTTAAGTGTTATATGATCATTAAATAGTCAAATATTAAATGAGCCAAGCCCAATAACATTAAAGAACTGATTATCTTGACGCTATGTTTTCACACGTCCACAACTTGTTTGTGTACGCCAGCATTCTGTGGTCTACCTTTTGTGCATCAACACTATAGTTTACTTGATGTCATTAGATACTAAGATGAAGACACTTGTGTCTACCTATTTCTATTTATTACCGCTCCACATGCCACTTCTTTTTCAAGAAGCTCACCAGTACCTGTTTTTTGTACTTGTTCTGGATTATCTACTTGAGGGGGGGGGGGGGGGTAGGAGTGCATGAGTGCTTGATTGCAAGATTGAGGGGTGTTGATATTCTTATATCGGCTGTTTTTTATTTAGTTTAGTGTGTATGGTTTCTTTTGCGGGCTGGCCACTACCTATTTTTTGTACTTGTTCTGGATTATCTACTTGAGGGGGGGTGTATCAGTGCATGATCGCAAGAGGGTATTGATATTCTCATAACTGTTTTAATCTAGTTTAGTGTGTATGATTGCCTTTGTAGACAAATATGTCTTTTTGTCTCTACGTAAGTTGGGCACGTAAATCGCCATGATCCAATCTGAGGGGGACTGCTAAAAGTAAATGAGTGTTCTTGTTTATTTTGTATATGGGCCCGAGTTTGTTTAACCAATTAGTGTTTGGGTTGTTACTCCATTAATGTTTGTCTAGTGTCTTGTACTTTCCTATCATCCTACATATAGGAGAGGGTTTGCCCATCTAATAACAACTGCAATATACAAGGGATTTTCCTATTATCTTGTTTTCTGAAAATCATGAAGCCTTTAAACTAAATCATCATGTAAGTTACTCCATGGTGATTTGCACTTCAAGCAATTATGAGGTATTCATGAAGTATCTCATCTATGTAGATAGGTTCTTCAATCATATGAAGTATTCATGATGTCCTTTATTAGAGTCTCACTCTATAATGTTGAGGCTGTACACAAAGTTTTATTGAATTCCCACCTGAGTCGACATTCACAATGTTGATTGTTGTGCATGAAGTATTGTGATGTAGACATCAGCATGCGCCTTCCTTTGCGGTGTTGAGATTTTGACACAATGTCTAATGGTGTGTATGCTTAGTGAACATATCCCCATATTCAAGCTAGTATATGAAGACATTGTGGGTTGTTATAGTTGGGTACTTCATCTACCACTCTAATCTATGTCATGAAGCTCACATGTTCTATCAACATCCTGGTTTCTGTCTTCATGATTGAGCTTGTTATAGAGATGTCTTTTTGGATGCACCACATACTTCCTAATAAACTTTTATTCCAAGCTTTGCATGATATAAGGAAGTTAACCTGTGAAGCATAGCTTTTATAAGCTATTCCTGCATTTCCATCATAAGCTTGAGCAGATATTTAGAAAAAAAATTGCATAGCTTACCAGTTACCATCAAAATAAAGAATAACCAGGGATAACCTAGAGTTTCCAATCATAACTTTGTAAAATTTATCATTAACTTAATTATAGTCATGTGCAGATAATATGGCCCAACTAACGTCTCACCAACTATAAGTACAAGGGAAATCAAACGGAAGAAATTTATTGTACCCATAGAATGATCTTATAGATAAATAACACAAAATGCAAACTTGAAAGCATATATACATGTATATTATACATTTGGCAGTCATAAACTTGCAAGTAAATAGTAAATAAAATTTGTGTTGGCATTCACCTATATCCAGCCGCATTCTAGTCTAGCTTGAACTTTTTATAGCATTTCTTGCCAATGGATACTACTGCAAATGTAAGCACTGCCAGTGCAAGAATGAAAACTGCAATTCAGATAAAAAGCAAATTGAGTGTTTCAAAAAAGGTATTAGCATCTAATACATATCACGTCTAAGGTTAGATTATTGATCTCTGACGCTCTGTAGAGAGCTAATTTACATTTAATATTATGTTGAATGAGTTATTATTGAAGGGTAAACTGGATTTAGAAATGCATCCGACTGATCGGTAAATAACCTTTTCCTATATCCAATATAACTAAATGAATGAAACAAATTATCAGTTCCCTGGAGTGAATAGAAGCCTTCACCTGCTATAGTACAAAAAAACAGAATAGCAAGTCGGTGCCTGGTAGCCCAAGGCAGATTGGTCTCAAGAGAGCAGTATTGATGTTGAACGACTGGATCCACTGCTCCTGTATTCTTGGGTTGCAAATCAGACAGCAAGATGTCTACCCCAGAAACGGGATTTCCATCCACATCTCTCAATTCAACTTTCATAGTCTTTGGAGTAGTGTCCCAATCTATCTCAATTGCACCAAAATTTGGTTCGCCTGAAAAGGGCAATGGATAAGCAGCATAATCATCTATCCAGAAAAATAAAGAAGCAGCGCCTACCAGGCAAAAAAGGAAATGAAACAGATAATTCATTATTAGTTTCACCTTAACATCTGTTGACACAAGAAACTTTAGGTTAGTACACATTATAGACATCCCACAAAAAATAGCCAGGTTTTCAACACCAATGGGCAGCTATGTCGAATTTGAGTAAATTTCCAGATTCTACCATGTCGGTCAACGTCGAACAAATGTCGAGGACATCAACCGGTACATTTGTTTCTACTACCTTTTCAACAACAACGCTGAGAAAAAGTTGATAACTTCGACAATTTCAAGGATGTTAGAATATATATTATCTTAGTAATGTTTAGGGAAAATGAAGCAATACTCTTTCTATCCATAGGATTATTTTGGCTTCATGCTTTTAACCTTTTTGCCACAGATTAGATATTGGCTACATGCTTTAACCTTTTAGACAAGCACGCATGAACACGTGTGTTTACATTTCCATATATAAAATTGTATATTTATTGTAAATTTTAAACAAACAAATCCAAGATGCATATGTGATGGCATATTGCAGCTACTTTGTGGTGCCCTCTTTAAATGCATTCAGCTTACTACATATTCAAAATTTCTTATTGTGCATGTTGTATGTTAACTTGTGGTGATATATTAAAGAATCGGAAGGTTGTTGGTTTAAATGTGCACTAGGTATTGATATTGAAGAAGACACAGAGATTAATAATAGTGAATTTCATGTTTTATATCTACTTACATCATGATAAACAAGCGAAATACAAAAAGAATAGTCTTCTAATTTCTGAGATTTTGACTTTTTTTTCAATCTCACTGTGTTCAACTTAGCTTGTGATGAAGCTCTATTCCACAGTATCCTTGAAGTCTCCACAAACTTAAACTTTCACATCTATGAAAGTCAACATGAAATTGATGTCTTGTACCATACATACAAGTAGCATCGCTGACATATAAATAGCATCACTAAAGTATCGTAAAAATAGCTCATCTTACTATTGGAGTGGTCTTGTTTCAGAGTACTCCTTAGGATTTGGTGGTCCAATGTATCTTTGTGTATGTTATGGACCTATTAGTAAATCACATGATATGTTTCCAATATAAAGAGCAGGCATGGACTGCACAACGCATGTCCTGTCTTCTCCCAATATGAACCCTGATACATTACAACTTTATTATTTGTTGCATCTATGCCTAAGATTGTGCAGGAGGCCCTATCAATGGCTATTTGTTGAAACATGCAATTGAAGAAGGAATGTTGGTTATCTTTTACTAGAGAATTAAGTTTTTTTTTAGTTGCCTAATGATTGTATTATGTTAGTTGTCATTGGGTTTTTACTATCAACTACTCCGTAAATGGCACTATGGAACATCTCAAAGCCCACCTTGCCAGAAAGGGATACGCCCGACTAAATTCTGTGAGTTAAATTTTGCCAACTTGCTTTGGTCTTTGTATTGACTAGATGTAAAAAAATGCTTTCTTATATAGGTTTGTAAGAAGAGGTCTAAATGGAGAAATCCCCTAGGTTTTTTGCTTAAGGGTTGCAACTTGCAACCATAAAGCATACAAACAGCATATATATAATTGCAATCTTCTAATAGTAACAATTGTATAACATATATAACTTAAAAAATCAATATTCGTCAATCACCACAAGTTCTTCCCTGCAATTAGCTTGCTTCTGTACTCATCAATTCCAAGTACATGGTCCCAAACCATATTTAAGTAGTTGCTCAGCAGCATCACCTCCACGAAAAACCACCCCCCCCCACAAACTTTGACAGAAGTCTTAACTTAGCAGTTTGCATTCTGTTAGAAAGTATTATTAGCCTGTTTCGTTAATAGGTTAATTAGTATATGGGCTAAGTGTCTCAGCCTATATAGCCTTACATGAGTCCCAAGTCTGTAATGTTTCCCCCCTTTCTCCTATATATCGGACAGGGTTGTGCCTTCTAATATGAATCAACACAAGTTAGTTTTCCCTTACACTTTCCAACACATTCTATAAGAAAGAAAGATCACATAGCCTTATAAAAATTCCTAACACCTCTCCTGACGCATCTCCATTGGAGAAGTAACCCATCAGCCTAATTGCTAAGAAACTTCCATAATTCAGTACTGACATTGACAAAAGATCAGAATACAATATGCTTATTCTTTCCTGAACCTATAAATTATATAACACAAAACCAATGGAGAAAGATAGATTTTAATTTGTAGTAGTTACTTAAACCCAATATGTTACGAACTTACAATGTTCAGGAGACCTCAAACTAGAGGTGGTAATAGTTCCACTTTGACAAACAACAAAAGCAATCCACATAGTCACAAAAGAATAGTGGTGGATAACCTCCTCAATAACATAAAGATAGGTTCCAATACGCCACCTGCTAGGGACACAAACCAGGCCAATAAGGACTTCGCGAAGAGATAAAAGGATGCCAAAAGAAAGTGGCGCGGGTAGTCAGTCGTATAGGCAGAAAATCAACAAGTCAACTACTACAGGCCACCAACTACAATTGGATTAATAATAGGTTGTTACCGTGAAAGGTGGTTGGATAGTCGTGAGGGATAAGACGTGGCATTCACAAGGTCATTCAAACGTGTTAAGACCCTTAAGTTGCAACGAGGCATGTGTGTGAGAGAGAGAGCAACCGTGGGGTGAAAGTGAAAGTGAAACCCTTAGGTCTCAGCACACTTGGATGCCAGATTACAATGCAATTGGATAGGTTATAATAAATGGGCCTAGTATAAGTACAACCACGATTTAAAAAAGCGGGCTAGGCAGCTGCTTAAGCGCCCAAGACGGTTGACGCTTAATTTAGGCCTTATGCGTCCGGCGAAGCAGCTGCATTAAAGCGTCCACTTTTTCTGCCTAGCCCGCCTAATTGGCCGCTTAATTGACCGCCTAGGCCGAATTGAACGCTTAGTCCTCTTAATTGCCCACTTTTTTGGAAAATTATATGCAACTACACATCTAGTTTCATATAATACTACATAAGTAAAATGTATTGATTTTTCTGTAACTATACATGTATAAAATATAAAATAACATATTATATTATACATACTTCATGTTAGCAATAACTTTTAATAGCACAGTAACAAGTATCATATATTGTGTGTATGAATATTTAATGTGTAGGTCAAACTTCAAACAGTGTGCAACTACAAATTTATAAGCATATATACATACATACATATATATGTGTGTGTGTAGCTACATATGTTTTGTACTTATATGTTAAGTATGCAACTATAAGCACTGCAAAGTGTTGTTGTATATTGTTATATGTATATTATTTAATGTTCCCCAATGTTTACATATGCATTTAAGTATAAAACATATGAAAAATATATAACATTTTAACCATGGAACTAAACTTCCCCGAAGTTTCCAACTTCCACCCCAGGCGATGTCGAAACACCACTATGTCGACTTGGTCTCAACTTCGGACTGAAGTTTCCCCCTTGTCGACGATGTTGGATTTTTACAGTGTATTTTTGTCCCAACATCCTCGAAGTTGTCGATGTTTCCCCGGAGTTGGTGATGTTGAAGCGAAGTTGATACGGCTCAGGACATTCACCCTATGACCCTAACTAGTGCCCTAAAGGCAATATAAGGCATAAGTGGCGCCTCCAACCATGTTCACAACTTCTAATATCAATTCCTATGTTTGTTGGTTGTCACTCTTTGCTGGAGAAGATGTTGTAACTACTATTTAATTCCATATTGTATGAAGGACATATGGTGGGACGTATTTCTATATTTGTAATACGCATTTAAACCTTGCAACTATAAGTGCACATTGCATTATCAACCTACGTAGGGTTAGAGAGTCATGAATCATGTTTTTGTGTTAAAATTAACATATTTAAGATAGAGTATAGCATAATTAGAAGTTTTTAATCGAAGTTTTCTTCAAATTCACATCATTTTCTTCAAACAAGGGCATCAAAGTCTATCGAAGTTTGCGTCTAAACTTCCTTGAAACCTCTTCGAGGTTTCCACAAACTTCCAGTTCCACACCTAGCGAAGTCGACACGAAGTCGAAGTCCTGCACCATGATTTTAACTGTCTGCTTTTAAAAAAACGGCCGTTGGCACTTAAGCAGTTGCAAGGTCTCGTCTGCTCGCCTCCCACTTTCCAAAACATTGAATACTCTATGTTAATAGATATGCCTTTATTGAGTGTTTTGTTAATTTACTGTTATATATGGACCTCACTGTAAATGTTATTTTAGTATAAATACAAGGGTACACACATTGTGTAACCCTAAGCTCTCCATTTCTCTTGTTGTTTTATATGGTACCAGAGCATGACTGATCCAAGTCCTCCCTCACCCGGCGCTGCCGCCCCCTCCCACCTGACCCTCTCTCTCTCCCCCGCCCCCCTCCCCCCTCTCTCCTTCCCCAGTCAGGCGTCGCCCGCCGACAGCTGCAACACCGGGGCTACACGCGGCCGGGCTGCTGAGCCGCCGGGGTTGCTTCACCCGCCTGGTTCTGGGCTCTGTTTGCCCGCGGGTTTGATTTTTGCTTGAAGATCAAATTCAGATATTTTTTTGCCTGCCTGCCTGTGTGACCGATTGAGACACCCGGTTCCTTGATGCGCTCTGGCGTAGCCCGTATGTGAAGAGGTCCTTCCGATCCGTAGCTTTGTGCTTGTTGCTGTCTACCTGAAGACGTAGGCAGCCTTCTACTGCCTGTTGTTGCCTGCCTGTCACTCTGCTACTTCGTCTGTCTCTACCTCATGGCATCTACACATGAAGATGTGCGCCAACAGATGACAACTGTGAAGCTGGATGGGAGAAACTACCAGCACTGGGTGTGCTCTATGCAGATATATGTCAAATCACAAGGAAAATTGTCACACCTGACGCGAGATCCACCACCGGTGCCTCCTGCAACAACCGACTCAAAAGATGTCAAAGCTTATGATGATTGGGTGAAAGACGACTCCACAGTCATGACAAGGATTCTGAATAGTAGTGAGACCAAGATTAACGTCACACTATTATACCTATAAACGGCGAAGCAAATGTGGGATCAGCTTGCCAGCACTTATTCACACAGTCAAAATCCCAAGAAGGTGTTTGATATCAACAAGCAACTTAGCCGCCTGCGTTTCTCTGGATCCGATCTGACAGATTACTTCTCTGCTTTCAAGGGACTGTGGGGGAAATTGGAAGCCTACCATCCCTTGTCTACTGATTTGGCTATTATGCAACGACAGCGACAGGAGTTGCAAGTAGTCTAGTTCCTCTGTGGCCTACCTGATTCCTATGCCGAGGTGGTGGATTAGATTCTCGCCAGTGATCCGCTGCCTACTCTCAGACTGCCTTTCAGAGACTACAGTGCTTGCCTGCATCGTCATCTGAGACTCCTGCTGATACGGGGGATACTACTGTTTTTGTTGCGATGTCTAGTCGTGGTTGTGGTCGTAGACGTGGTCGCTCACGTGACGCTCGTCCTCCTCTTGGTGCTGGCAGGGGGAGGAACCCTTTAGGTCGTGGAGCATCCTCTGGACCTGCTACTGTTGCTGCTCGCCCTCAGACTGGCCAATGCTTCTGCAACTTCTGTGGTCGGTCTAACCATGTTGAAGAGAAGTGCTAGGAAAAATTCTGCAAACCAGCTTGGGCCAATGCGGTCACTGAGGCTACTACATCTTCTGAGGTGTCTACCCAGCCTGATTCCCCGGATACTTCTACTACTGACTTCATTCGTGCTGAGGTTGAGTGCCTGTTGCTAGAGCATACTGGCTCGTCATCTACTGCCACCACCATTGGAGCACATGTTGCGACATACTCTGGTTGTGACACTGCCTTCCTTACTGCACCATCCTCTACTATTGGTAATACGAAATGGGTCATAGATACGGGCGTGTCTTCTCATATTCCTGGGAATCGGTCGTTGTTCAAAAGTTTATCTAGACCGACTACTAATTCATATGTTATGCTTGCTGATGACTCCAAGTCTGCCGTTTCGGGGATTGGAGACATTGTGTCTGATATTGTGCTGAAATCTGCTCTATATGTGCCTCGTTTTCCGCTGAATTTATTATCTGTTAGCAAGACTTTGCGTAACCTGAACTGTAGCCTAACTTTAGTACCTGGTTCATGTGTTTTTCAGGACCTTCGCATGAGGATGAAGATTGGTGGGGGGGCATGAAGGATCTGATGGCTTGTACTACCTGGACAATCTGAAAAGAGTGGACAATGTGGCTCTGGCTTCTGTAGTATCTTCTTCAGTATTGGCTTTACAGTGGCACTACAGACTTGGGCACCCATCATCTGAGAAATTGCGCCATATTGTATCTGATGTAGGAACAAATGTGTTTCAATGTGAATCGTGTCAGTTAGGCAAACAGACTAGGGCTATTTATCCTAAACGTTCTCAGATTAGTAGTAAAAACATTTTCGATCTTGTTCATGCTAATGTATGGGGTCCATGTCATGTCCCTAGTCTATCTGGCAACAAATATTTTATTCTGTTCATTGATGATTTTTCTCGGGCCACGTGGTTATTTCTTCTGAAAAGTCGATCTGAAGTTCTGTCCACAATTAAATTCTTTTTTGCTGAGATGAAAACACAATATTCTATGCCTGTTAAAATTTTTAGAACGGATAATGCACTTGAATTTGTTCAAAAAGATGTTGAGTTGTTCTGTAAATCCGTTGGCACTATACACCAGACTTCTTGTGCATACACACCTCAGCAAAATGGCATTGCTGAAAGAAAGAATAGACACTTACTAGAGGTTTGCTAGAACTATTATGTTGCATGCTAATGTACCTCGGGGATTCTGGCCAGGAGCCATCTTGACTGTCTGTTTTCTAATAAATCGAATGCCTTCTTCGGTAATTGGAATTAAAATACCTATGCAAATTCTGAATCCTGATAAACCTTTATTTATTGTACCTCCTCGCATTTTTGGCTCTACATGGTTTGTAAAGTTGCTTGGCCCAACGCATGATAAACTATCTCCACGTGCTGAAAAATGTATTTTTTGGGGGTATTCTCGTACACAGAAAGAGTACAGATGTTATAGCTCAACTACCAAGAGATGGTTCACAAGCAGCGATGTTGTCTTTTTTTAGGGTACACCATACTACTCTACTCAAGGAGATAGTCTTCAATCTGAGCTTATTGCTTCTCCGCGGCCTATTACTAGTGATTGTGTTTCTGATGCCACTACTTTTGTACAACCGGCACCTCCTCTTAATGTTTATCAGCGCAGGAACAGATCTCAACCTGCCCAAGCCCCCCCCCCATCCAAGCCAATCTTCTCCTCCAGAAGGTTCTGCGTCTTCTGAGGTAATCTCTGATCTTGATGTGCATATTGCTCTTAGGAAGGGCACTCGTTCCTGCACTATCCACAATATTGCTAACTATGTATCTACTGATAATTTAAGTGTTCATGTTAGCAACTTTGTCACTGCTTTATCTGTTATTGCCATCCCAAAGACTGTACAGTATGCCTTGCAAAGTACAGCTTGGACTACTGCTATGAAGGAGGAAATGCTTGCTCTTTCTGACAGACAAACTTGGGAGTTGGTGGATCCACCTCCTCAGTGTAAGCCTGTAGGCTGCCAATGGGTTTATGCTGTCAAATATCAACCATATGGTACTGTAGAACGTCTGAAGGCACGTCTTGTTGCTAAAGGTTATACACAGACCTATGGTATTGATTACTTTGAAACCTTTTCACCTGTTGCCCGTCTTAATTCTATCAGAGTTCTCTTATCTATTGTTGTTAATCTTGACTGGCCTATAGTACAACTGGATGTTAAAAATGCTTTCTTATATGGTGATCTGCAAGAGGTCTATATGGAGCAACCTCCTGGGTTTGTTACTCAGGGGGAGTCACATAAAGTCTGCAGGCTGAAGAAATCTATCTATGGGCTCAAACAGAGTCCTCGTGCTTGGTTTGATAAGTTGAGCAAAATTTTGACTGACTTTGGTTTTCTGAGGTCACAGGTTGATCATTTTGTCTTTACGAAAAAGACTTCCTCTGGCATTGTGATACTTATTGTATATGTTGATGATATCATTCTATCTGGCAGTGATTCTATTGCTATTCAGGCCACTAAAGCCCATCTCTGCAAGCACTTTGCTACTAAAGATCTGGAAAAACTACGCTATTTTTTTGGCATAGAAGTGTCTAGAACCTCTAATGCTCTTGTTCTATCTCAAAGGAAATATGTACTGGATCTGTTACAGGAAACTGGTATGCTTGGTGCAAGGCCAACTGACACACCTCTAGATCCCAATGTTAATTGGGATGATGATTCTTCTCCGCTGTTTGCGGATAACAAGAAATATAGGAGATTGATTGATAAGATGATCTATCTGACGGTGACTAGAGCTGACATTTCTCTTACTGTGGGGCTTCTTAACAGGTACTTGGATAAACCCAGACAGTGTCACTGGGATGCTCTATGTAAAATTTTACGATATCTAAAGAAGTCCCCTGGCAAGGGCCTCGATTACAGGAAAAATGGGCACTGTTCTCTAGAAGGCTATTTTGATTATGACTATGCAGGGAGCAAGATTGACAGGAAATCCACTTCTGGCTACTTCACATATGTAGGGGGTAATCTTGTCACCTGGCGCAGCAAGAAACAAAATGTTGTTGCTAGATCTAGTACAGAAGTTGAATATAGGGCCATGGCCCATACTGCCTGTGAACTTCTGTGGGTGCAGTCTGTCCTACAAAACTTTGGTATTGAGTCGTCTTCTGCTATTCCGATGCACTATGATAACAAAGTTGCTATTTTCATTGCCAACAATCACGTATATCATGAGTGCACCAAACATATTGAGGTTGACTGCCACTTCATCAGGGAAGCTATTCTATCTGGGAAAATCTGCACACCTTTCACTCGTTCGGAGGACCAGGTTGCTGACATATTCACAAAACTGCTGGCAAAGAAGCACTTCTGCTCTCTAGTGGGCAAGTTGGGCATGATTGACATCTATGCTCCAACTTGAGGGGAGTGTTAATATATATGCCTTTATTGAGTGTTTTGTTAATTTACAGTTATATATGGACCTCACTGTAAATGTTCTTTTAGTATAAATACAAGGGTACACACATTGTGTAACCCTAAGTTCTCCAATTCTTTTGTTGTTTTACACTCTAGAGGGAAATGGAATTATTTATTCTGTGAGTAAAACAGGTTACAAGATAGTCTCTAATATAGCTAATGAGAGTAGAGACATAAGTACAAGTGAGCAATATGGGACTAAAAGTAAAACAGTAAAACAACAAGTCAATAACACAGTAACACAGTATACCTATATTGCCCCTCAAGCTGGAGCGTAGATGTCAAACAAGCCCAGCTTGTCAATCAGAGTCTGAAACCGAGCTTTAGGTAAGATCTTGGTGAAGATATTCGCAAGCTGCTTGTCAGTGCCAATATATGGAGTGCAGATATGTCCAGACAGAACTTTCTCCCGAACAAAATGGCAATCAACCTCAATATGCTTCGTGCGTTCATGAAACGTGGGGTTGCTTACAATAAAAATCGAGGCTTTGTTGTCACAAAACATAGGAATGGGACTAGAATAAGCAATGTCAAACTCTTGAAGAAGGCCACGGACCCACAGAAGCTCACATGCAGTATGAGCCATGGCTCTATATTCGGCCTCGGCACTGGATCTAGCAACCACAGTTTGCTTTTTGCTCCGCCAAGTGACTAGGTTGCCTCCCACAAAGGTACAGTATCCAGAAGTGGACTTTTGATCAGATCGACTTCCTGCATAGTCAGAATCAGAAAATCCAAATAGATTGCAATGGCCATGCTTTTTATACAGAAGACCTTTCCCTGGCGAGCTTTTAAGATATCGTAGGATGTGACACATAGCGTCCCAGTGGCACTGTCGGGGTTTATCAAGGTACCGGCTTATGAATCCCACAGCAGCTGTTAGGTCAGCCCTAGTGACCGTCAGGTAGATAAGCTTGCCTACCAACCTTCAAAACTGGTGACAATCATCATAAGGTGGAGAGCTATCATCATCCCAATCCATGTTGGGATCTAGAGGAGTGTTAGCTGGCTTGCATCCCAGCATGCTGGTTTCCTGCAATAAATCCAGAATATATTTTCTTTGTGAAAGACAGATTCCTACAGATGATCTGGCAACTTCAATACCTAGAAAATATCACAGTTTGCCAAGATCCTTGGTCATGAAGTGTTGTGCCAAATAATGTTTGGTTGTCTGGATACCCGCATTATCACTGCGAGATAAAATAATATTATCTCCATATACAATCTGAATAACAAGCCCTGTTGTTGACTTACGAATAAATACATAATGATCAGATTGTGATCGCTGAAAGCCAAAAGTAATTAAGATCTTACTGAGTTTATCAAACCAAGCACGTGGGCTCTGCTTAAGACCATAGACGGCCTTTCTGAGTTTACATATTTTGAAGGCAGACTCCCCCTGAGCAACAAATCCCGGCAGTTGCTCCATGTATACCTCCTCCTGAAGATCTCCATAGAGAAAAGCATTTTTGACATCAAGCTGATACAGAGGCCAGTCTTTATTTACAGCAATAGAAATCAGAATAAGAACAGAATTCAGGTGTGCAACTGGAGAAAATGTCTCAAAGTAGTCAACACCGTATGTCTGTGTAACCTTTTGCAACTAATCTGGCTTTCAGGCGTTCAATGATACCATCCGGTTGATATTTAATAGTAAATATCCAGCGGCAGCCAACGGTATGGCACGAAGAGGGACGATCAACCAGATCCCAGGTGTGACGATCACAGAGTGCATGCATTTCTTACTCCATAGCATGTTTCCAGGCAGGAATGCGTAGGGCCTCTTCGGCTGATTTAGGAATTGTCACAGTAGACAAAACAGAATTGAAGCAAGAAAAGCTACCACAGAGATTGTCAAATGAACAGAAATGACTGATAGGATGCTTAGTACATGATCGAACGCCTTTCCGAAAACTGATAGGAAGATCCAGGTCAGAAAATACCTCAGTAGATGGTGGATCAACCGCTGACGTAGGATTTGGTTCGACCGGGGCTTCAGAAGCATTGTGGTTCTTTGACCTGCGCTGATAGACTTGCAATGGGCGTTCTTAAGGCACATCAGGAGACGGTAAATCCTCAACAATCACCGGTAACGGTGTGGTGGCCATAATATCAGCAGACAATTTTGCGCCATCAGTAGAATAGTAAGGCATATGTTCAAAAAAGGTCACATCCGCACTAACAAACCACTATTTTTTAATAGGATCAAAACGGCGGTAGCCTTTTTGTGTACGGGAATATCTCAAAAAAACACATTTGACCGAGCGAGCATCAAGTTTGGTGAGCCCAGGACGAAGATTTTTCACAAAACAAGTACTCCCAAAAATGCGAGGAGGCAAAGAGAATAAGGGTTTATCAGGAAACAAAATGGCATACGGGACATGATTTTTCAAAATAGAGGAAGGCATGCGATTGATGAGATAGCAAGCCGTAGAGACAGCTTCAGGCCAGAAATGATGGGGTACTTTGTAGTGTATGAGAAGAGTGCAAGCAACCTCAAGTAATTGACGGTTTTTTCTTTCAGCGACGCCATTTTGTTGAGGAGTGTAAGGGCAAGTGGTCTGATGTATGGTTCCTCGGGCAGCACAGGAGGTAACAGATTGTTGCATGAACTCAAGTGCATTATCAGTATGAAAAAATTTAATAGGTCGGTTAAATTGAGTGTGAATTTCAGCAAAGAAGGTACGAATAGTATCTAACATAGTATCTCGACCTTTAAGTGAAAACAGCCATGTGGTGCGAGAATAATCATCAATAAAGTTCATAAAATGTTTCACACCCGAGTGACTCGATACGGAGCACGGTCCCCAAATATCAGCATGAACAATATCAAAAATTTCTTTAGAAGCAATAACTTTCTTAGCAGGAAAAACAGACCGAGTTTGTTTGCCTAAAATACAAGTTTCACAGGAAAAACTGTTCTCAAATAAAGTAGGGAATAAATGTTTTAATTTGGTAGCAGATGGATGGCCCAGGCGAAAGTGCCACTGTAGTCCCATCACTGAAGTAGATAGCATAGCAGAAGCAGCAGGAGGTCCATCCAGATAATACAGCCCATCTGGTCCTTCATGGCCCGAACCAATCCTCGTCTTCGTGCGGAGATCCTTCAAAACACAGCCAGAAGGATCAAATTTAATAGAGCACTTGAGTTGTTTTATCATCTTACTGACTGACAACAGATTAACAGGAAATTTTAGAATATATAAAACAGAATGCAATTGCAGTTTTGGTGAAATAGGAACCGTGCCAGTGCCATGAACTGTAGTTTTGGAGCCATTTGCAACAGTAACAGATGATATAGTAGCAGTTTTATTTAGAACAAAAAATAGACGAAGATCACCAGCCATATGAGTGGATGCACACGAGTCAATGCACCACTGTTTGTTACCAGATGATGGAGAAGCGAGCATGGCAGAGGGTCCTGGTGTAGACGAGGATGGCAGTTGTGCGAGACGCTCCTGGAACATCTTCTCGAACTCAGAACATAACCATTCCGCGTGTGCAGGAGCAGCAGGTGCGTCAGCGGTAGAGTCAGTAGCAGTTTCTATAGCAACCTGGTTAGCCCAAGCGGGCTTGCCGTGCTTAATCCAGCATCGATCTTCATTATAATTGTCTCGGCCACACCAGTTGCAGTAGCGAGGGCCGGGAGGAGTACCACGTCCAGGAGCAGATGATCCTCGACCTCCTGAGGGAGGAGGGTGACCGCCACGGCCAGAATCCGCAGAGCGAGCAATAAGCGCAGGGTGCTCAACAGCAGGAGTAGGAGTCATGGACGGCAGGCGTTGGACTCTTTTGAGAACATCTCGAAGGGTAGGCAACGGATCACTTGACAGGATCTAGTCAACCACACCAGAAAACGAGGCAGGAAGGGCAACCAAAAACTGAACAAGTTGCAGTTCATTGCGTTGCTTCTGAGCAATGTTGATGTCCGCCGTCAAGGGGTGGTAGAGTTCAAACTCATTCCACAGAGTCGAGCATTGATTGTAGAAGTCATCAATGGAAGTGTCAGGGGAGAACTCCTTTTTAGCCAAGTTATGGAAAATTTCAAAAACTCGCTTGGGATTCTCCTGATGAGAGTAGACGTGGGACAGTTGATCCCACATAGCCTTAGCATCATGAAGGCAGAGAAGTGATTGGCTAATCCGGGGCTCGGTATTGTTGAGGATCCAAGACATGACGCCGGAGTCATCCTTGGACCATTGTGCATAGCTTTATCTGGTTTTATCATCCGCATCAGCAGTAGGAATAGCAGGAGGCTCAGCCGTAAGATGGTGATACCGGTCTTGTACTTTGACATATAGAACAAATGACGCCGACTAGAGATGATAGTTGGAGCCGCCGTCGAGCTTCACCGTGGTGACACACAGAGAGCGAGGAGGCTCAGATAAGGCCATGGCAGAGGCAGTAGTCGGCGCAGCATCAGAATAGATCAGAGACCCACAAAGGGGCAGAGAACAACAGTAGGGATCTGACGAGTCAGACCAGAAAACCCGTATAGGGCAGAATATGCATATATATAGAGAAACCTACGCCGTCATGAGGAAAGCTCAATGATCCTTCATGAGGCACAAGCAGAGAAGACGGTGAGACGAAAGACTCTCAACTTAGACGGCCAGTGGATGTCTGAACTTGGATACAAAGATCACCCAGACGTAGAGGGAGAGGAGAGGTAAAAACTAGTAGCAACTGGAGCAGGGATGGGAAGAGGAGCCGAAGGGGAGGAGGCTTGGGGGGGGGGGGATGGGGAGGGGGGAGGCGGCGGCGGCGGGTAGGAGGGGGGGCGGCTGGAGGAGGGGAAGGGTAGGGGGGGCAGGCCGGCGGCGGGCAGGGGAGGGGCTGGTTTTCTTACGTCACTGCGGACGGGTGGATGGGGAAAAAGAGACCTGCTCTTGATACCATCTAGAGGTAAATGGAATTATTTATTCAGTGAGTAAAACAGGTTACAGGATAGTCTCTAATATAGCTAATGAGAGTAGAGACATAAGTACAAGTGAGCAATATGGGATTAAAAGTAAAACAGTAAAACAACAAATAAATAACATAGTAACACAGTATATCTATAAATATGACTTAACTTGTTCCCAAGTTCATTGTGTCTTAGTCCTCTCCACATACCAGATTTCATGTGAAATCAGAATCTGAGAGTTCACCATTGTTTTACCAAGATGGTTTCAGAGCACTAATCTCATACTTCAAACCTACAGAGTCACGTCTCTTTCTCTCCAAGCACTAATTAGTAGCAAACGGCCATCAACAAGAGCAACAGCCCGGGCCTGCATGAGTAGAGGCTAGAGTAATAGGAGCAATGACTCCCTCAACCCCAAATGTCGATGAGCTGAGGAAGTAGGGAGCAAAGGCTCTAGGCATCACCTATTGGCCAGACACCAAGAGTGGCAGCGCAGGCCACTATCGCATGTCATCAAGCAATAGTCCCACCCTTGTTAGTTGCAAGCCATAGCAAGAAGCACCCCTTCACTGTCGGGTGGCCTCAACAAGTTTGGCCTAATCGCCATCACTCGTTGCCTTCTGCACTGGATCCTGCAAGCATTCTTCAAATCCCCTCTACCTTCCATATCTAAAGAGTTCAGGTCTCTCTCCTCCAATACCTCTCACGATCTTTCCCCAAATGCAAGTGTGAGAGCATTAAAAGTTAGGAAACTAATCTTCAACCTATTACAAAGCACCTTACATGTGATAGTGTTCTCTCAAGTAGTGCACCTTAGCGACCTTGTTCTCCAAATCCTATCGAGCATCCTACTAGTGAGATCAGCCTATCATGTCTAAAGAAAAGGTATTTAAGCCATGTTCTGCAATGGCATGCACATACCCCCCATCATTAAACTCAATGGAGATAATTACTTACTTGCGACGAATTTTATTGGCACGATTTAAAACCCAGAGACAAGTTAAAATATATTGAGTGTAGGACACCATTGAATGGAAAGGGAGGTGTCAAAGAGTAAGGAAAACGCTAATCGATATATTTGATAAGAGGAATCCCTCTCCTTTATATAGGAGAAGGGGGAAGCGTACAGACTTTAGACTAAACCCTAATGGGCCAAGACACTTGGGCCCATATACAAATAGACTCAAATTAACTAAATTAACCAGACTCTCTAATAGGAGGAATAGCCAAGTAATAAACTAACAATGGAATAGCATGGAGACTAATATCGCCTCCAAATATATGTTCCACAAGCATGTTAAAGATCTACGGGAGGCTTCATGATGTCACTTAAACGCAGGAATAGCACACCATGCGCATCTACAAGACCGTAGACAGTTTTCATTAAACATTGGGGTAAACAGTCAATGGATGACTACTATGGTTCCATTCGGGTGCTTTCTCAACAATTGGATTTCTTCCATCAAGCTTCTTCTTATGAACGAACAAAATAGCGTGTAGGACTACTGCCAAAACTACATTCTAGTTTTGCTGCAATGTCATCTTGGAAGTTGATCAATTCCCTACACTTGAAGAGGCATACACACGCTTGCAACAATGTGATGTGTGTCCACAGCTCACACACGTTTTCCCTTCATATCTTTTAAGCGACATGGTTGTTGTAGTTTGTGGGCTTTAGCGGTGCCTTCATCCTACTGTTTCATTTTAGAAGTGATATTTTCTTTGTTGCGCATTTATCTTTATTTAGACATCATGAATAAGCCTATGATTCGAACAACCATCGTCTACAATGACCAAACAAACATTGTGTCCATACTTGTTGAGGCAATCGTCTAGTGTCGCCTAGGCACTGGCTACACGGCTAGTCGATACCCGGGGGGGGGGGGGCTTAGCTAGACACCTCTAAATGGGATCCGAATAGGGGCCCGCCAGGCAGATTGGTCGGCTAGTCAGCCGCCCAAGCGGCTGGGTGGGCTAGTGAGCTCCTTGGCGGCCGCTTAGGTGTTAATGTACTAGTGTCAAACCCATGTAGTTTAATATATTTTAATTATTTCCCTACAAGTTTTACATGTTTAGTACACTTTCTATAGCTTAATACTGTTGTTTCGTTATTTATATACAGTCTAAACAATATACCATTTTGATTTTTGTTTTTGAGACTTTACTATATAGCAAATACATGTCAATGTGTCATGTTATCTTTAGTAAAAGAATGTTTGGTTTTTACATTGGACATCTAGAATAAGCTCTATTACAAAGTCTAAATATCATCTCTATTCGTTACTCGTTTATTGTATCACTCTTATTTCAGTTGCAAAAGTTCAACCCTTCACTAATTTCAACGTTCCAGTAAAGTAGTTAACACTGGAATGTCATCATTAGTCTACCTAACCTTCTTTAGCTAATTAATATTTGATATATACAGATACATTATAACTCATTTTGGATGTTTTAGGACAATATTTAACAAATTTGTAGTACTATATGTTTTATATACCTGCATATATAATTATAAAGTAATATAATATAATAAGTTATATGTATACAATTACCTACACATGGGTGCCCGCTAGTTTGCTAGGTGCCCTGGACGCCCTACGTGCCCAAGAAAGTTGGATCACCTACTGGACGCATTGACAACTATGTTTCATCATCATATAGAATGGATCAAACTAGTTATTATGAAAGAATTTATCTAATAATGTATATTTTTTTGGAGTCTCGTGATAAGATAAATTTATGGAATCATGACCTTCAGATGAGAAGAGTACAAAAAATTTTACAGATTGATGCAAGCAAAATGGCCCAGTCAAATCTTGGCTATGGAATAGTATGAACCACCAATCGCCACAAGCTCATGTTCTATACTAAGACCAAGCGAATGTGGGATGTTGTCAAGCAACTTTAGATTCATGTACAAAATGCCCTTCGAACTCCATTATCTTGGAGGAATTAATTTTTGAAGGTCAAGGGGACAAGAATATGAATGACTATCTTGATTCTATGATGCCCATTGCATAATAATCATTGTAGGCCCATTGAATCAGAGGGTAGACTCAGGACTAAGAGGGTATGATCACAGCCGAGTTTTTATAAAGAATTATATCTTTTTTTTCTTCATCTTGTAGCCTTATTCTGACTGCTGATAAGTTCCTAGTCTTAAGAATGCATGTGCATGAATATCAACAAGCTACTTCTGACTCGACCATTCAGCCTACTATTTTCTCTGACCACAGTGAAACGCCATATTTATGTTGTTATCTCTAGTATAGTAGGATGTGGCCAATGAAGATGACCAGGCCTTGGCTGTACATTTTTCAGAGAATGGGCCACATTGAGGACTCCGTTTTCAGACTCGTGGGTGTTCTTATCAGGAAAATATTTGAGACACTGCACAACTCAGTCGTGCTTAGAATCATATTACAGTCTCCAACATGTGTCCGGTAGATAGTCTACCCCAGCATATCCAGGGGCATCTATTGTGGTTTTCCACAACCAATCTACATGGATTGTTGATTTAAAAGAAAATCTACATACCACTAGTATGAGGAATATTCTCACTGATAATTCTTCATATGTTCCATGTAAATCTATATATGTGTTGATAGGTCTACGAAACATCCTCAAGAATGTGGTTTCGTGCCAATATTTTGATCTTTGACTTTTCAACCTGACTGTCATGTGCCCAATTTCTGGTTTAGTTTGATATCAGTTGCTAAGTTGGCAGATTCCTTAAACTGGTTTCTTTGTGACATTACAACCTACTGCCTTTGTCATATAGGATTATTGGAACTTGATGACGTCCCCATCTACAAGAACAAGGGAGATGTTCAGAGCTGCACAAACTACAGAGGTATCAAGTTGATGAGTCGTACTATGAAGCTTTGGGGAGGATTATTGAGCAGAGGTTAAGATCTATAACACAGATCTCAAACAACCAATTTGGTTCCATGCCTGGAAGATCAACAATAGATGTTATCTTTCTGATAAGGAGGCTTATGGAGAAGTATAGAGAAAGAAAAGGAGATCTTCATATGGTTTTTATTGATTTGGAAAAGGCTAATGATCAAGTACCCAGGGAAGTCTTGTGGACGGTTTTGAAAAAAAAGGGTTTGTCAATCCAATACATTGACTTGAGTAAGGACATGTATGATAGCTCACCTGCAAGTGTGAAAACTCTTGGAGGAGAAACAAATCACAGTTGGGGCACACCAAGGATCCACAGTCAGCCCATAGCTATTTGTCCTTGTTATGGATGAATTGACAAAGAATGTTCAGGATGATGTTGATGGATAAAACTAAAGATGGATTGAATGATAAAGTTGAATTTTGGAGAAAGGCATCGGAATCAAATGGATTGTTGATTATGAGCAAAACTAAGTATACGCATTGCAATTTCAGCCAATATCGCAGTGTGAATGGTGGAGTCAAGTCGGACGAAGTAGATATACCAAAATGTGGATGTCCAAGATGACGTTTGTCACAAGATCACTGTAGGGTGGTTGAAATAGAGGAGTGCAACTGGAGTATTGTGTGATTGAAAGATCCCTCTCAGATTAAAAAGTTTTATAGAACATCTATACAAACAGCCATGCTCTATGAGAGTGAATGTTGGGTGGTGAAGAAATAAGGTCTCAACAAGATGAATGTGGATAAAATGTGTATGTTGAGATGGATGTGTGGGAAGACAAGAAAAGATCGCTTGAGAAATGATTATATCAGGAACAAAGTGGGGGTGGCGAGCATTGAGGACAAGTTGCGCGAGGGCCGACTCAGATGGTATGCACATGCAACGCAAACCAACTAATGCACCTATATGAAGCAATGCTATTGAGTCAAGCACGATAAATAGAAAAAGAGGAAGGTCTAAATTAACATGGGAAGAGCTTATAAAGAGAGATTTTCAATCTGTAAATCTTTATAAGAATATGGAACGAAGGATCTATGTAGCCAACCCCAACATGGTTGGGACTGAGGCTTAAATGATGATGATGGATTGAGGCTTAGATGATGATGATGATGACGACGAGGATGACGAGGATGATGACGATGACGGTGACGGTGACGATTACGATCACGATCACGATGATGATGACTAATTTGGGAACTAGGACTGAATGACACACCATGGAGGGAATAAACTATACCCTTGAGATAATATGCACTCATCTACACATACAGCATTTATGTTAGGAGGATGAGTGAAGACAAAGAACTTGTCATTAAGAGTTTTCAAAGACGAGAGAAAATGGCTTCTACATCTGTTATTCAGTACTAATTGATAGACATATGCAGAGGAAGAGCAGTTATCTATCCTATCCGCATCCAAAGTTATTGAGACTCTTAAGAGAAGGTAGTTGAACCCTCTAGCGATTTAGAGGTGCCAACCTTGAGGGGCAACAACTACGAGAGGAGGTGAAGAGCCTCTACAATATGTATGTCATCAACATGAGTGTCGATCAAGGAAGTACAGATTTACACTCCCAGATTGACCGAGAGAGAACTTCTCCCTCTTCCCTAGTGCTAGGGACGAGGAGAGTCTCCTAAGGTCATTGTTTTAAGGTATAAGGGCTGAAGTACACCCATTTTCCTCCAATATACACTGATTTCAATATATTGAAGTGATACAGTGGTGGCCAGAAGAAAGGGCAGAAAAGAGAGGAACAAAAGAGAGGGGAGAGGAGGGTGGGTGGATTAGGGCTAAGGATGGTTGCTTGATACCATGTTGGAAATCAAGTTTTCACTTAATCTCCTAACAGTGATGTCACACTTATTTTAGGATTAGCGAAGTGTGGAAGCCCTATTGATAAGTGAGTTCAAATATATTTTACCAAAAGTTATATACATACACACACATGCACTATATCATCTTACTAGTTTTAATGTCATAAATATATTTTTCTCACTTGTAGCATCACAAGTATATATACAAAAAGGCTAAATTGTGATTACCATGCAATCTTTTTCCAAAATATGCAGCCAGCAAATCAACATCTATTTGAATGTGCTGTATGCATTTAGAAACCAAGAGTTACATTTAAAATGGAACTCCCAATGCTTGTGAGCCATGACAAGTAATTAGAAAAAGGTCTATCACATGATTTACATTTGTAAGTGGAGTTAAAGGCATATAGTAACAACAAATACTACATTCTGATCTGACTTAAATCTCAAGAGGGAAGCAACGGACAATTGTTTACGATTAATAACATTGCAATTGTTCACTATAACATAAAACAATACATCTCCAATAAGAAACTAGAATTTTGCAGTGAATATAAACAAACAGAACAACATCAGTAGCGCATTAGGTTATTTGCTAAAAATTAAAATTTTCACGTAATCATGGACTTTACCATATGTGCAAGACCTCCGTCGGCACTTTGGGCCGTAGACTCTCATTGTGGTTGGGGTTAACAATGCTGCAATCCTCACTATAAGAGCTAAAGGATAAGGCACTGCTTTTTCGACAGCTTGAGTTAGACCACTGGATGTTATGTCATATAGAGGATAACCACAACCGCAGTCATATCGAGTAATCTCTCCATAATGAACATCCCCGCTTATGAAGAGGACACCATTTCTCTGGGAATTGAAAGAAAATTGCAAATAGGTCCAAGGACATTTTTCAAACAGATCTTAAATTCAAAAATGTACCATTAAGCAGGTGAAAAACCCTCAAAAAGATTATATTTGTAATAATGAGACGAGATTGTAACTATTTCCAGGTAAGAGAATTCTACAACAGAAATATATGTTCTACTATATTCGATAGCTAATACACAAGTATTTCAGTAAATTGGATTTTGAATCTTTTTCAAAAGATTCTCAGGTCCATAAACCAAATATTGTTTTAAATATTGTGAATCTAAAACACAGGCCACAGGGATTGACGTTGTTCATCAGTTCCTCAAAAGCTCATTTGCCAGCCGTGAGGATAAATCTGTCCAGAAATTCAAAATTTTGCTTGTGTTGCTACAGATGGAAAGTTGAGAATCTAACCTTGCTCTTTTCTATCAGTTTAAAAAGCCTCTCCCTCTCCTTAGGGAAACGGCCCCAAGCCTCCAAACGAAATATCGGTCCAGTTACTGCAGATATATTTGGTATAACCTAAATAATTATATGGTTTAGGATGAGATAATCAAACTGAAATGCTATCTAAATTTAGACATTATGGAGAACACATCCAGGAAAAATATAGCAATAGGCATTCAAAAAAGTGATCCCCTTCTATTGTTATGTGGCAGTGAGAATGTTTTGAAGGTGCCACTTCCATATTGGATATCATGACATTGTAAGAAAACAATCAGAGATCATTTCCGTGCTTCAGCGTATACAAAACATATGCTGATTCGAGGAGAATTTGAATTGTATCCACTGACCTCATCTATCGGAGGTGTATTACCAGCATTTGCAGAACAAATGGACCCAATCAGGAGATTATTACAAGCCTAGTAGCATAGTAGATAATCCAGTCTTTTCAAGCCATGCAGTTTAGAAAAAAAAATCAGTACACTGTGCTTTATATACAACATATAGTTATTCTGTTTAATCCTGAGGTTACACGTAGTAATCATGTGATGCCGAACAATTTTCACATGGGAAACTATTTTTATGTTAACTTCAGAAACTGTAGGATCAGTTAATTAGATGAGCATGCTCCATAAAATTTATTTTCAAGTTTCTAACTATTTTTTTCCTAGGTAGAATAACTTATTTCCCTTTAAGTTCAATACAATTAGGAGGTGTAAATTGACAAACAATAGCCTTGAGGTTTAGCCAAATCAGAAAATAATACATGATTTGAATTAGTAATCATGTGATGCCGAACAATTTTCACATGGGAAACTATTTTAATGTTAACTGTCGGGAACTGTAGGATCAGTTAATTTGATGAGCATGCTGAAAAAAAATTATTTTCAAAATTCCTATTTTTTTCCTAGGTAGAATAACTTATTTCCCTTTAAGTTAAATACAATTAGGAGGTGTAAATTGACAAACAATAGCCTTGAGGTTTATCCAACTCAGAAAATAATACATGAAATGAACTAGGGCTTCTCAAGAATATCGATATTTTCCACCTATAGAAATTATATATTCCAGGGGCTTGCTTGAACTACCGATTTTCTTGAGATCCGTGCTTCAAAAGAGTGACATATGTTTGCGTGGGATGGTATCATATGTATTTTTCAATTTGAGCTTTTTATGTCCAAAGACTCCAAATTAGACATGGTTCCCGTGCTCTAGCTTAATGGAATGTGGAGAGTGAAACACTTTATTCCTCATCAGGTCATGTTTTACACATGGGCTTAGGATAATAGCGTCTTAGTCATCAACTCTAGCCTATCGTATATTTTTCCCTCTATCTCCAACATAGGGAAGCATGGTCATTGCTATTCTCCTCTCTCATTTATTAATATTTTCTACTATACAAAAACTACACCACTTTAGAGTTCATGTAAGAGAGAATGAAAAAAAGCAACCAATTCCCTCTGACTAGTGTATCTTTCTTGATTGATCACTATCAGTTAGGCAATGTAAAGTAATAAACTTGTATACATGGTTTGGAACTTAAACAATTTTGGACTTCCCTTAAAACTTCTAATTGTACCACCAGGTGGCATGTAAGGAGTGGGCCATTGTCTACTTTCAAAAACTTCCTCACAATTGATAAATGTGAATGAAACTTTCAAATTTTACATGCGGACTTTCCATCATGTCATCCACATATTGTTGAAATGCCTCCATATATTGTTGTAACAAACTCCATATAAGTTCTAACCATTATAACCAATAGAGTTAAGAAAAAAGGAGGTTTTGTTGGGCATTAAGTGATTCGGTTGGTATCCCAATTTGAGTTGGAATCAACGTCTGCAATATGTCTTTTAATCTTTACTAGAAGGCATGTCTACCATATGAAGCTAAAGCTAGAATATAGGCATTTAGATCCCATTCTAAATATTGCATAGCACCTTTCATGCTTATGTAACTTCCAACTCATGGGAGTATAAGCAATCATGGTAAGAAGCCATTCTTACTGCATGCTTTCTCATTTACATAAGCCTTCTTCTGTCTTTGGTGATGTTATCATCATACTATTGCATTCACACCTAATAGTCTAGAAATTGTAAACAGTCAGCTAAGTTCAATGGTTAACCATTTGTGTTCCCTTCTCCCTCATACATCCATTTGTTAAGCCCTCCACCACCCAAAAAAAAAACCCAACATTTGCCAAAGTCTATCAAAGGAGACACTTGGACCCTAGACTCAAGACTTTGCCATCGGCGTCACAGCCAGAGACATTCACCTTGCTAGTGGCCCTTCACAAGGGCACTCGCTCTTGCATTATTCAACATCCCATCATATTAATTTCCTTTCTAAACTCACTAAGTCTGTAAGAGTTGTTGCCCTTGCTCCATATAATATCTAGATTCCACACAGCTATCAAGAAGCTCTCAAACACCCTATTGGCATGCCATAATGAAGGAAATGACTACTCTACAAACCAATTATATGTGATCTCTTGTCTCAGCCCTTCTATGGCACGATGTTGTTAGGTATCATTGGGTATTTTCGGTGAAGTATAATTCCAATGGCCCCGTGGAACGTCTTAAAGAAAGGTTGGTTGCCAAAGGCTTCACCCGAACTTTCAGAGTAGAATTCTTCAATACCTTCCCAGCGGTCATACACATTGTGTATGTGTGTATTCTTCTCTCTGGCGGCACATTTAGATTGCCCTTACACCTTGACATAAATATGCTTCCTTGAGCGGTGATTGGTGAAAGAGTCTACATGCAGCAACCCCCTGGATCTATTGTTGATGGGGAATCTACCAACAATGTATGGGAACTACAACAATCTATCTACGGCTTGAAGCAATCTCGACATGCATGGTTCGACAAGCATAGCATTGTTCTTGAGTCTTGAGGTTTTCAACGTCATCAAGCAATCATAGCCTATTTCTTGAAGAAGAAAAAATCTACTTCTAGCATCATTGCTTTTGCGGTTTATGATAATATTGTCATTCTTGATCGTGGGTTATATCGACGAGTAGTTGCCAAACTCATATACCTGACCATCACTTGTCCTGATATCTCTTTTGTAGTCGATAAGGGTATTTGAAGTTCCTATTATAAGAATAAAGGGGTTTATTATAACTTCAAGCAGCATGATGATTAACTTTGCATTTAGATACCTGAAAAAGATCTCAAACTACTAAGCAAAATAATAAAATAGTCAGCAACATTGGGATTTCCTAATTATGATTATATTATGCATACAACATGCACAAGATACTTAATTTTAACACTAGGTAATTGTAAATAACATTAATCTTTATATCCAAAATTTTCATAAAATAAATGTTACACACTTACACTCATATAGGGCTGGGGACCTATAGAAACACCCCAGGTGGGAGGTAGGTCAAGTTGTTGGTCAAGGAGCACATTCTTGAGGTGGCTTGATGCCTAAGCACGTGCCTTAACAAGTAGGGTCAGTATAGTGCCATGAGATAAGAAATGCACGCATTATCCGATAGAAAGAAGTGGGGATATTGTCTCATTCTGATTGCAGACTTGTTATTTGTCGAGGTTCTTTAATATCAATCATCACCTCGATGACAACATTGAGTGTCTTAAGGAACAACTAGTTGTTAAAGACTATACACAAATATCTGATGTAGATTTACTTTACAGCATTCTTATCATCGTTGTAGTTGTATTTTACTTTAACTGTTCCATTTGCAAGCTTGATTTCAAGAAAGCCATCATGTGTAGAGATTTAGATGAAACTTTATTTGTGGAGTAACCTGCTTTGTTTCTCATGGGGAGTGTTCTCAGGTGTAGCCGACTACATAGGGTTATATTTACAATCTCAAGTAAAGTTCCTAAGCTTGGTTCGGACAGCTGAGTCCCATTCTGAATGTTTTTGAATTCCAATGATCCAGCTTGATCATTTTGTGTTTGTTTAGTAAAACAAGTGTGGCATTATAATCTTAGATGGCATTGATTCTAGCAAACTAGTGTGGCATTATCATCTTAGATGACATTGTTTCTAGCAATGATATAGTTGGTACTAGTCCCAAAAAATTCTCTTTATAGACACTTTATTGCTAAAGGTTTGGGAAGCTTTGATACTTTTTTGGTAAAGAGGTGTCTAGAAATATGATTGTTATTTCTAGATCAAGAAGAAAATAAGCTTTGCATTATTCTGCAAGAAACAAACATGTTAGGTGTCACATCTTTGAAACGCCTATGGATCCTTGTGTCCTCTAGATAGATGATAAAGAATATCCTCTGTGAAACAACCTGCATCTCCGTCGATACTATCGACAAGAGGTCGATGGTATCGAAATTGTCACAGCAACAGACAGCATTCTGTCGATACCATCGACAGTCCTGTTGATGGTATCGAGATTGTCACCGCGGCGGAAATTGACGATCTGCCTCCTGGTTCTATCTTCATTATATTATTTGTTTTATTATTTTTTTATCATTTTCTCCTTTGTACCACAATGTATCTTACCCTAATATATAAAAAGAAGTGAGACGGCTATTGCCCTCTCAAGAAAGTTGCTCCTTGCAGCCGACAAATCTCTCGGTGTTTCGTCTCCTCTCCCCCTCACCTCTTCTCACATGGTATCAGAGCAGAGCTCGATCTAGGGCATCTCTCTCCTTCCGCCACCACTTCTCTCTTTCCCCTTCTTTCTCTTTGCCGACAGCACTCCTCTTTCTTTCTCTCCGTGTCGGCGGCGCCGTCGAGAGGCAACAGCGGCAGGGCCGTCGTCCGACTGCAGCCCATCCGCCGATCTGGAGTGAGGCACCGGGGTTGCAGGGTTATCTCCTTCTACGTTGGGTCTTCGGTAGATCTCCAACGCTGTCGTGGACTCCACCACAAGTTGTTTGGGGTCTTCGGGTGATTCAACGGCTGTCTAAAATCTAAATCGGAGGACTCGTCACCCGACGGTTGGACTCCTAGTCACATTTCCTCCATGTGTGACTAGGAAAATCGATTGGAGGTTGTGAATGCGTCAGTAACGCATTTATCCATTCTTTTTTGGTTGTGACGTGTATCTCTCTGTCACCCCATCTATCTCTGTGACGTGTATCTCTCTGTCACCTCAGCTTTCTCTGTGACGTGTATCAATTCGTCATTGTGTTCCCGTCTACAATGGAGGACACCAAGATTCCCTACGGTGAGGTGTCTCCTATCCCCTCCATCAAACTCAATGGGAAAAACTATCTACTATGGATGAACGTTGTTCACACTGTCTTGGAATCTCGCGATAAGGCGAGACATGTTGACTCGGGTCCCCTGGACACTACTAATAAAGGATACGCTGAATGGAAGCGTCATGACAGTCTTGTGAAGACTTGGTTATGGAATAGTACGGAGCATGCAATTGCGGCTAGGTTTATGTTCTATACTACAGCTAAAGAGATATGGGACGCAGTGAAGCAGCACCATTCCCAGGAGAAGAATGCTCTTCGGCTATTCATGATATATGATCGTCTATTTGCTGAGAGGCAGGGTGATAGGTCCCTTGAGGAATACTTTGGAGCTATTCAGGCACTTGCTCAGGAGCTGAGCTATTATCATCCTGTGACAGCTGCTGCACAGATCAAAGATAGAGACGACTTGATCGCTGCTAAATATCTATTCGGGCTTAATTCCATTTGCAGTTCTGCCCGGAGCGTCATTCTGGCTTCTGATAAATTGCCAGGTTTTGTAGAAGCATATTCGAGAATTCAACAGTCAATTTTTGAGTCTGTTAATCCTGTCTCTACTATATCCTCTGGGGAGTCTCATGCGTCCGTAGTTGCTGCGGTGAGAGGAGGACGACCTGGTACGGGCAGAGGACGTGGGACACGTCCGAAGTGTACCTTCTGTGACAAACCGGGACATACAGTGGAGAAGTGTTGGAAGAAACGTGGGAGACCTGCTGCACCTCCTGTGGGGGCAGCACATTGTGCCACTTCTACAGATTCCTCTCCGTCTTCGGCTGTGGGCTCCAATTTTGGGACCGACATCACTCTTACTCAGGAGGAGCATGATCGATTCATTAAGGCTACACAGCACATGAGTGTGGGATCTTCGTCTTCATCATCAGTAAACCTGGCATCTACTGCAGGTAATCAGGCTACATCTCTCATAACTTCTGGATCTACTACATTTTGGGTAGTTGACTCTGGCACGTCACAACACATGACTGGTATGAAGAGATTGCTCCAATCTATTGACTCATATATTCATCACCAATCTGTCACACTGGCAAATGGTTCAGTGAGGAGAGTGCTAGCTAGTGAATCTGTCTCTCTAACACCCAAGATTGATCTAAAATTTGTACACTTTGTGCCTGAGTTTCCTTTTAATCTTCTTTCTGTTGCAAAATTGGTTGACACTGAAAAATGTACAGTAACATTTGGGCCTTCTTGTTTTGTTTTACAGGATCTCAAGAGTATGAGGACGATTGGTGGGGGGCCTAGGAAAGGTGATCTCTACCTTTTCCACGGTGACAGTCTGCCTCGCCCAGTATCTGCTCCAACTCCATCCATCATGTTGAGTGGTTCCCCCTTACTATGGCATTGCAGATATGGACATTCGTCGTTAGAAAGCCTGCGAAAGTTGGAACCTGAGTTGTCCCAAGTGTCATCTTTAGAGTGTCAGTCATGTCAGCTGGGAAAACATCATAGGTTGTCTTATCCCAGTCATGTCAATAAGCGGGCATCTTGTCCTTTTGAGTTAGTCCACAGTGATGTATGGGGTCCTGTTAAAGACCAGAGTTATAATGGTTTTCGTTATTTTATTTCCTTTGTGGATGATTTTCCCGCATGACATGGGTCTACCTTCTCAAAAGCCGAGAGTCTATGCTATCTATTGTGAAACATTTTCATAAAGAAATAAAGGTTCAGTTTGATTGCAATATAAAAACTCTCCAATCTGATAATGCTTTAAAGTATGTTCAAAAGGCTATGTCTGATTTTTGTAGTTCTGTGGGCATGATCCATCGCACGTCTTGTCCTCACACCCCTCAGTAAAATGGGGTGGCTGAGAGGAAAAATCGTCATCTTCTTGATATTGCTCGTTCGATCATGTTTCAATCCAATGTGCCTAAGAAATTCTGGTCTGAAGCTCTGTTAACTGTTTGCTTCTTAATCAATAAACAACCATCCTCCGTTCTCAAAGGACAAACTCTTTTCTCTGTGTTACGGCCCACGGATCAACCCTTCTCTGTTCCCCTCAGAGTGTTTGGTTGCACTTCTTTTGTCCATAATTTTGACCCTAAGGCTGACAAACTTTCTCCTAGGTCTATTAAAACCTTGTTCTTTGGTTATTCTAGTACTAGCAAAGGATACAAGTGTTATTGTCCTAGTCTTCGTCGCATGTTTGTGTCTAGGGATGTTACCTTCCATGAGACCACTCCGTATTTCTCTGATGCTATGAATAAGGGGGAGCAGTTGAGAGAGGGAGTGCCACCAGATTTTCAGAGTGAGAGAGTGGCACCATCTGTGCAGAGTGAGGGAGCGCCACCCATTATTCCTGATTATACTTTTATTCAGGACGAGCAGGCAGCTGACAGGCCTGTTATTCAGCAGTACCCATATGTTTATATTAGGCGAGGCAGACAAGATCCAGAAGAGGTAGCGACCCCAGTCCCTGAGCCTTCCTCATCGTCTTCTACTCACGAGATTCCTGCAGAAGCATCAGATCTTGATCTTCCTATTGCTGTTCGGAAAGGTGTTTGTTCTTGTACTATTAGACATCCTATTACAAATGTGTGTTGTCTGTCACACTTATCTAAGCAGGCCCGCGCATTTGCTATTGGGATTGATTCTGTTGATATACCAAGGGATCACTATGATGCTATGAAGGACAGTGGCTGGAAACAGGCAATGCAGCTTGAGATGTCAGCCCTTTTGCATAATGGCACATGGGACCTTGTTGACTTACCTGCAGGGAAGAAAGCAGTGGGTTGCAGATGGGTTTTCACCATCAAACATAATCTGGATGGATCTGTTGAGAGGTTGAAGGCCAGATTGATAGCAAAAGGCTACACACAAACCTATGGAGCTGATTTCTTTCAGACCTTTTCTCTCCAGTAGCTCGTCTAAACTCTATCCGGATTATTATTTCTCTGGCTACTACCTTTGATTGGCCCCTATTTCAGCTTGATGTTAAGAATGTCTTTCTACATGGTGATCTACAGGAAGAGGTATATATGGAGCAACCTCCTGGGTTTGTTGCTCAGGGGGAGTGTCCGAAAGTGTGTAAATTGAAGAAAGCCATATATGGGCTGAAACAGTCTCCTCGAGCTTAGTTCGATAAGTTCAGTGAGGTTGTACTCCAGATGGGTTTCTCTCACTCCATGACTGATCATTCTTTATTCTACTCTAGCTCTTCTTGTGGCTCTATCATTATTGTTGTATATGTTGATGACATAGTGATTACTGGCAGTGATTCTCCAGGCATATCTCATGTGAAGGAAGGGTTACAGAAACACTTCCAAATGAAGGATCTGGGTAAACTGAGATATTTTCTGGGCATTGAGGTGCTTAGATCTCATGCAGGTGTCAACCTATCTCAGAGGAAATATGTGCTTGACTTACTACAGGAGACAGGCATGACTGAATCTAAATCGGTATCTACTCCTATGGATTATCACATCAAGGAGACGGTTGATGATGTTGAGTACTCAAATCCAGGATATTATAGGAGAATAGTTCACAAACTAATATATCTGACTGTTACACGACCTGACATTTCTTTTGTTGTAGGCGTTGTGAGTCAGCATATGCACTCACGACGACAGTCACACAGGACAGCAGTTTGCCAGATTCTAAGATATCTGAAGAGTGCTCCTGGTAAGGGGATCACATATTCTAAACCCAAGGTGACTCCATCTATTTTGACTCTCACAGGGTATTCAGATGCAGATTGGGTTGGTGATCATACTGATAGAAGGTCTACATCAGGCTATTGTACTTTCCTAGGTGATCATTTGATTACTTAGAAAAGCAAAAAACAGCATGTGGTAGCTAGATCCAGTACTGAGGCTGAATACTGTGCTATGGCCCATGCATGTTGTGAACTACAATGGGTCAAATCTGTTCTTTCTGAGTTAAAAATCACTATCATGTCTTCTATGGAGCTCAAGTGTGACAATCAGTCTGCTATAAACATTGCTAGGAACCCTATCTTTCATGAGCGTACAAAGCACATAGAAGTTGATTGCCATTTTATTCGTGATCAAATCAAAGATGGCACTATTGTGACGCCATACGTCAAGTCTGAAGATCAACTGGCGGATATCTTGACAAAGCCTTTGGGTCCAGCAGCTTTTCAGAGATTATGTGGCAAGCTGGGCATACACGATGTGTACTCTCCAGCTTGAGGGGGAGTGTGAAACAACCTACATCTCCGTCGATACTATCGACAGGAGGTCGATGGTATCGAAATTGTCACAGCAACAGACAGCATTCTGTCGATACCATCGACAGTCCTGTCGATGGTATCGACATTGTCACAGCGGCGGAAATTGGCGATCTACCTCCTGGTTCTATCTTCATTATATTATTTGTTTTATTGTTTTTCTATCATTTTCTCCTTTGTACCACAATGTATCTTACCCTAATATATAAAAAGAAATGAGACGGCTATTGCCCTCTCAAGAAAGCTGCTCCTTGCAGCCGACAAATCTCTCGGTGTTTCGTCTCCTCTCACCCTCACCTCTTCTCACATCCTCCATTTTCTAACTCAGAATATAGATGCTTAGATGGGAAGATAATTTAGCTGATTGTCACTAAACCAAATATCATAATTGTTGTTGGCCTTGTGATTAGGTAACTTGATGAGGCATGCGAATGCCATTGGGATGTAATCTCATATTCACAAATATGAAAGAAAAGTATCGGTAATGATTTTGTTATGAGAACCATGCACATGTAATGGTTATAACTTAATAGGATCCCTGTGTTAATGGAAAATGTACATGCGGACACTACTATTTTTTAGAGTCAATGTTGTGACATCGAGAACCAAGAAACAAGATGTGGGTTCCAGATCGAACGTCAAAAGTTGAATATGGTGCTGAGATCGAGGGTCAGATTTCTAAGTTTTTGATAGCTTTAAAAAGCCAGGCAGGAAGTCCCAATTTTTTACTTGGCTAGGCACGACTAATATCTATGCTCTAGCTTTATTGGGAGTGTAAGGATAGTTGGCATATTTCTTGCATTTTCTCTATTTATTTTACTCCTTGCCAAATATCCCTTTTGAGTTTCTATATTACAATGGTGCTTCTTGGTAATTTATGCGCCCATTTGAGATTTTTACTCTCATGCTGCCATTTACAGCTACATAAAACGGAGTAGAATTGTTTGAGGAACTAGGTCACATTGTAACTTAATCCAAATAGAATCAGCTTAAAGGGAAGGGCTTTGGAGAATGTATGTCGTGGGGAAGAAGTGAAAAGGATGGAAGTCAAAAAGAAAAAACTCTCTTAAGCCTTGATAAGCAGAGGAGAATGTATTTATACAACTCATACACTATAAATGTCACGTCACAATTTTTGCAGATATGCATTTGAAAAAGAACAAATGGAACCATAAAGTTTGGAAACTATATAATTTTCGTACCTGAATGGAAGAAACTATAATTGTAATTTTTGAAGGTGAATCATGCAGTTCTTTCTCCAGCCATGTCCACTGCAAATCCCCCAATATAGTCCCGTCACTAGACAATGGATCCCTATGATATCTTGTGTCCAGAACAATAACCTAGAATTTACATTCTGCATTAAAAGCTGCTGCTGCAATATGAACTTTGAATGTAACCAGTTGGCCCATTCATAGGGACAGAACTTAACATAGTTTACAAAATTTATGGATAAAACTTACACGTAGAATAAAAATATAACAAACAGTCGAATGTGAATAGCATTCTTCTAGTCCAATTAGAATTTTTATATTCTGACTGAGATTGCAAAGAAAGACTAAGATAGATGTTCCCTAGGACCCACGTACTTCTACAACCTCACCCTTCAATGAAAATTATTGCTACCAAACTTGTTGAGGCGCCCGACTAGTTGGCGACTGGTCGGCTGGTCGTTTTTGTAGCCAACGACGGGCTTGCCGCCCAGGTTTTCCATCATGTTCAATGTAGGCTCAGACCGACTGGTCGGCTAGTCGGCCGACTAGTTCGACTGGTCGGTTGGTCGCCCTACTAGTCGGCCGCTTATGTGGTGGGCCGGACAGTTTTTTTTTAATGTCATTTAGTCTTATTTTCGACTGAAGTGTTTGTGTTTGTCTTGTGCCAATTGCCAGGGAAATGGAAATAGATGACTACGTCATATAATTTCATTCACATTAGTAATGTGCACTACATCTCTTTAGCAATTTAGCATATAACTATATATATTACTAATATATATTACAAATATATAACTAATTATATATTACTAATATATACATAACTAATTATATAAGTATGTAACTATATACTTATAGTTATATAGTATATATAACTATAACTATATAAGTATATAACTATATATATTACTAATATATATGTATATAACTAGCATATTGTTGTATATAAGTATATAACTATATATATTACTAATAAATATAACTAATTATATGGAAAAAAACTACGCCTGGGCAGCCGACTAGTCGGCCTGGTCGCCCAAGGATCCAGGGTGACCGACTGACCACCATGACAAGTATACCCTTTTTTCTATTTACCATGTCAATTGCACTCCATCCCTTTCACAAGCCACACATACACCCCCACCCCCAATGGCCACCATGACATACCCCTCTTGCAACTATCACCACCAAACATCTTTGTCTCATGCAATGGTTTTACTAGCATCACGTATCTTTCCATGTCCTATCATGCCATATTATCCTAATGTTGTTAGTTGTTACCAATTCATTTTACCTCAATCTATACATCATTCACTCTAGCACATTCCCATCCTTTCTCATATATCCACCAAGGTACGCCCTATTGTTTATCATTCTATCTATGTTGTATGTTGTTAATGGCAATTTCTCTTAGTTAATCACTAGCCAAGGCTGATGACAGCAAGAAGAGAAAAGGTGGCTATATAGGCTTTTCCTACCCACTTGACCGCTCAGTGACATCATTCTATAAAATGGATTTTGCATCACTATGTGTTTAGTAATTTTAGAAGGCATATGTATGTTGTTGGTGGTGTAGGACAGGCTCCGACTCTACTTAGGAGCGCAAATGTCGTCGCTTCGTTAGTTAGACTTTACTGGGATATGTTATTTTGTTGTGTCTTTTACTTGTTTTGGGCTTTTGTAAAGTCAAGTGGTTTTGTCCCACATATATTGCGTCCTTGTTTGAACACACTTGACGAATGAGACTTAGGCCCTATTTGGTTGGATGTTGTTATAGCGAAATGAGTGAACTTAAAAGGTAGGAGCTGGGATGTATTGGTTTCAAACGATCGGTAATTTATTTGGTTCGGTGTTGAAAGAAAACAGCGATTTTGCTTTTTTATTTGGTTGGCTGCTGTTAAATGCCGCTGAAGTATGGCAGAAACAATGTAATATCCGAACTACACCTGACCGCACACTTTTCTGGCGCGGTACAAAAGGCATGAATTGAAGCCAAAATGATAGGTGCCGCTGCGTTGCAAAACAGGGAGTTGCTTTTCCTTGCACCCAACCAAATAAAAAACCTGATCTAATTCTATGAGTTCGTTTGTCATGAACTTATTTGTCATCCAACCAAACAGGGTCTTATTCCTTTTAGTTATTCCAGCTGCATTTTACTATTAGTTCAGTAGATTTACATTTAAGTGATATCAGAGCCTATCCCAAACATTGTGAAACATCGTCCAAAATAAAAGTAGCAGAGAAGATAAACCCAGCACATGGGCAGCAATAGAAGATAGAAACCAACGTCACATTGTCAATTCGATAGACACAACGAAGGCAGTACGGGGGAATGAGTCTAACTAGAGAAGGGAGGGGTGTTTAGATTACGGACAACATAGGAGATCAGACCAGAACTGACTCACAAGGTGATGATAGGTAGTAGAGAGAAGATGGAAAGTTGGATGGATCGGTGGTGAGGTGTGGTGGTGGCGAAAGGAAGGGGTGGGGTGGCAGGTGGCGTGTGGCCGGGGGGTGGTGGAAGTAGGGGAATGGAGGGGACGACAGCTAGGATGGCAGTAGGGGGTGGTTGGGCGGGGCGGTGGGCAGAGGTGGTTGCATGGGGGCGTGGCGACAGCAGGTGGGGTGGGGCAATAGTAGAGGGCGGGGGGACGGGGCGCTAGGCAGAGGTGATGGAGTGGGCTGGAGACAAGGAGGGGGTGTGCGCAGGGGCGGGGTGGGGAAGCAGAGTGGGGCAAAGAAGGGGAGGGGAAATGAAGAGGGGCAGCAAACTGGTAGGGAAAGAGAGAGAGGCGGTGATTGGGGGACAGGGAAAAGGGAGGGTTAGGAGGGGGAAGCATCAGGGTTAGGAAGGGGCTTAGGGAGAATCATGGTGCTCTAATACCATAAAAGGTTTTGCATTTGCTAATGAAAACAAGATCATACCCTCTCCTTATATAGGAGAGGAGAGGACAACTATTACGATATTCATCAATATGGGATAAAAGACAGGATAATAAAAAACACAAAGTAATAACAAATACCAATGTTTTAAAAAGCGAGAAGCAGAAGGCGTGCAGACAGCACCTTATGGCCGCTTGAGCGCCAGGCGGTCACTCAAGCAGCTGCTTTTTGAAAAAGTGGATGCTTATTTTCCTATGTAATTTTTTAGAAAATTACACATTCATGTATAGATTATCATTATGTATAAACTTTTATAAATATTTGAACTTATAGTATATAGTATATAACTAGTACATACAGACAGACAGACTATAGTACATCAATAGTACATGCAGATCATATAATATATAAATACATACAGATCATATAGTATAATATTGTTACATACATATACTAGTACACAGCAGAGAACTAGTACATACATACAAACGGACATGTACATTAATAATACATAGTAGAGCACTAGTACATGCATACAAACCATTTATATACATATATAAATTAATTAGGTATAAAGGTTTATAATTAGTACAAATACATGTACCTTGATTTACAAACAATATACCTACTAATATAGGTGCATCTTAAAGAACATGTTAGAGGACTGTGAGGTAAACACAATGAATAAATGAAGCAGGGATTACTTTTCCATAAGTTTCTTTAACCCCCCCTACTGGGCCAACAACAAGTTTGGGCCTTATTTTGGGTCCAGCGTGCGCTTTTTAACAAAGCGGGTCAAAACAGGCGCCTAAACTGGGTCTTCAAGCGGGTGGTTAAGCGGCTCAAGCGGGCATTAAGCAGCTGCTTTTTGCTGGCCAGCTCAGCTGGCGCTTAAGGCTATTTTCAGGCGGCAGAGGGTCTGAAACCGCTGAAGCGGCCGCTCCAAACAGTTTTTAAAACACTGCAAAATACTAAATATATAAACAAAAATCATATTGTGGTCCATTCATATCATGTGTGTTATAGTGTAATGTATGAAATTCGTAAACACTTCAACTTTGATAATGTAGTGTTTTATATTAGTTGCACACTAAGTTGGGCAAAAAAGCATGTGAAACTTCTCAATCGTGTGTCTAAAGTACACTTCCACATTTTGACATTTCAATTATTCAATTTTCCATTTGTAGCACCACATATTACATCCAACTAATATTTTTTCTATATGACTACATTCATGATCATGAATCTATCAAGTGTAATGCTCACGTACTGCTGTGGCTAGAAAGCCAAAAGGTAGGAGGATATCATGCTGCTAATAACGCAAATAGGAGATTAAAGAAGACATTTCCGGTGATGATTTACGTAGACAAACAATCTGCAGAGAGAGTTGATATTTCTCCCTATTCAAATGAGAAATTTAAGAAACATGATGCAACAGTAGCGAATAAAATTTAAAATATTTATGATAACATCTACACCTTAGTTGCATGTGTAAACAAAGGTACTGGAGCAAAACCTTAATACTTTTTCCCACTGGACCGAACAAATATGAAGTATATACACCGGCTTGTTTACGCCTGCAACAAGAAGTAACACAGTCCTTTAGGTGTGTGAACAAAAAATCTAAAAGGGAATCAAAGAAAACTCATTGACAACTAACAAATATAGACTACATGAGCTATAGTAACTTACTAAGTTACTTATACTACCATGTAATTTTGTATTGGAACATTCATCATCATCATCATCATCATCATCATCTAAGCCTCAATCCCAACTATGTATTGGAACATTCAGCTAAAAGATTTAACTGTATATAATGTTCTCATCATATAGACATCTAAATAATAGTTTTGTGATAGCATGCCAAAAACTTGAGCTGCTCATTAAGTAGCATAGGAGAATTTCTAAGAATATTTTCAGGAATTAGTTGAGTATTGATGCATATCATACGAGTCTCCATAAGCTCACATGTTAGTTTAAATATGAAGAGTGAATTCTTTTTTTCTTTTTCTTTTTTGATTATCGAGAGAACCGCTCCCGTGGAAGCACCACTTTTGTGACCCCCCCCCCAGACAACGTAAAACTCTCGAGCCCCAGGCGGCCCCGCCCACCCGGGAACCAGTTAAAGGGCACAGTTGGGCGGCCTGCACTACGGGTATCATTTCGGAGGCGGCCGCTGGGTTTCAAACCCAGGTCCCTTCATGAGGGGACATCGTGCCGAACCACTTGAACCACTCCTCCCCAGCCATGAAGACTGAATTCATTCATCAATTATTATGAGGTATAATAGTATGAGAAATGAAACTACAGCCACTGTTGATGGTAGTTCAAGCACTAATTTTGTAGATAACAGCCTTACGGTCGCTATTAAAACTATACCAACCTCTACTATTTCCTTTATCTAGATAAATATCCAGATGTATCTAAAAATGATTCCATTACTTGTGGATCAAGTGGATTTTATTTGATTTAATCGACTTTAAATTTCTCAAGGACATCCTAATATTGGCTTCAAACGGTAAAAGATTGGACTGTTGAGCTGCATTTAAGAAAATTGGTCATCTGCATGAAACTCCTACAATGACACATTGAAATATGCCCCCATTAGGACATAGCATGACAAGGCAATTCGAGGGGCACGCTTTGGGTGTGGGGTGGGACTCTATTTTCGTGGATGTGGATGTCTTCCAGGTTTTTTAGTGGGACCTCAATAAATAAGCCCATCATGTTGAGCATGTGAGTACCACTTCAAGCTCATCAATCATCCCAACATAATATGTAGTGTTCTTAAAAGCAGCTCAGGCGGCCCGCGGCCGCTCAGTTTGGCCTTGGGAGGCAGTTAGGTGGCTTTGCATAAGCGCCCCGACTCAGCCCGGTTAAGTGGCCACCTAAGCTCTACTTCCTGGCGCCCACTTGAGGCCTTTTACGTGAAAAGCAGGAGGTAGGCCCACTTAGGCACAAAATCGAAATGTAATGTAATATGTAGTGTGTAATATTAGACTAATGACATTGTAGGACATTATTTAATATGTTAATATACACTATTGTATTAAATAACTAAACATGCATCTAAATATTGTACAGTAGTTATCTAGTGTGTAATACTACACTTGTAGTGCTGCTAGCCTGCTATTATATAATAGTAACTACTGTGTACCATTAAGTCTAATATAATAAATATTACTATGTACATGTAATGTAATACTATGTGACTGTCATAATCAGCAATATTGTACCGTTGTATAGTATTAACTGCGGAGTATGAAACATTGAGTTAATAAACAACAGTCAGTCTCTATGTATAATAAAATATAACAATGTAAAATGCTGTAAAGTATTGTACTAGTATGTCATACTAACTACTAAGTATATTATATGATGGCATGATACTAGTATACTATTATATATAATAAAATCACTATAAATGGTATGAACTGTTAAGTAGGTTACATGATAGTATGATACTAGTATACGTGTATATTAATGCTCCATCAACACGTAACTATTAACTAGATTGTTGTGTAGGGTGAATTTTACGTCGTCGTGTGGGTTTATTTATGTATTACAAGTTTCTAAAAAGTAAAAACTGATTATATATATACAAATGTGTGACATTTTTTTATAAACTAATATAGGAGCAAAGAGCTCCTCCCTCGATTGTAAACAAATACTTCTATTCATCAGAACTTAAAAAAGAATGCGAACATATTTGTAATTGGACAATTCCCACATTGCGTTAAGTAGCAAATTAAGTCTTCTTGACCTTTAGTAGACTAACATGGCAGACAAACACAAGGCAATAAACTTACCAAATCATCCTATAATTGGATCAATGGTCATATAACAACTAGGTTATGATGGGTGGTTTTAGCAAGGTAGGCTACATGATCTAACTTTAGGGTAGGTTTTTCTACTTTTTACTTCAGAAGGGTAGAGTTTAACAACCAATGAGCAGGAAGGCTAAACGTTTTATTGTAGACACACTACACCTTCTATATCGGAACATGGGCATACTTGTTAATGCGGCAAGGCAACAAGGCACAAGGGCTGAGCGCCTTGCGCTTAGTCACGCATAGGCATCGCTTGGGCGTCTTCAACAAGATTAGATTCATGTTCAATTTACCTACATGTATATATGTGTTTTTGTTGTAACATCACTTCATATATATGATATATTTTACCAGAGAATTAAAAAACGGCCCAGGCGGCCGCTTAATCGGCCAAGTCCCTCATCCGCCTAATTTAGCCCCTAAGTGTCCGGTTAAGCGTTTTGAACATAATCGCCCGCTTTTTGCCCACCTCACCCGCTTTTTCCCCTTTTTTCCCGCTTTTTGCCCGCTTTTTTCCCGCTTTGTTTAAAAATACTAATGTAAGCATCTAACATTAATTAATTACATAGTCCAAGTAGTGTCGACTATAATACATGAAACTTGTATACATTAAATGTTCTATGATATAGCTAGTCCTAATTTAGAATGCATACTTTGTGTATAAGCTGTAATAATTGGGTACTGCTGTAATGCATCTAAGTAAATATCATATTGCTCTATTATACTTCTAATGCATGATTAGTTTTACTGATTTCCTTGCTGCTTTCAGTGATTAATGATTGGTACTACTGGTTAGTATTACTTTAGTGATTACTTTAAATCCATAATTCATAGTTTGTTATTTACAGTTACTGATCTGCTTGCTGATTTTAGTGATTAGAGATACTGATTAATAGTAAAGTATTGATGAATACTTAGTTAATTACTGATTTGCTGATTAGATATGTATAGAAGTTCCTTAGAAATATAGTTTTTATATACACACACATGTAATTTTGTATAAAAATATATAAAATTTAGACACCCGCTTTTCCAAAATTTGCCCGCTTAATCGCCCGCCTACCGCTTAATCGGTTACAGGGTGCTGTCCGCACGCCTCCCGCTTTCTGATACCTTGTATTTTACCTATATCTATACATGTGTCATGATTTTTATAACATTTCCCCCTCATATACATACATATCCACCTCATATACATACATATACATATATATATATAGGTAAATCCATAAAGTTATGGTTCTTCCACTGATACACATGTTTATGAGAAGAGAACATATTTTATTGTTTTATGCATAGATATATACATATTAAACACAGCTAGTTTGGATATATACAACTTCAGCAATACATAGATATTTTCATATTTTAATAGTTATACTTGGATGCATAGACGTAATTTATGGTGATATGGATATTTGAGGTTCCACTAATATATAAAACAAACGCTTATATAAGTTTTGTAATCCAATATACATCAGTTTTAGACTTGAGTAAGGGATTAAGGACAGCAGTGTTTTACATAGCATCAGTAGGTAATTTTCATTTTAATAGATAATTAATTACTTAAGGTATTTTCAGCTTATCTAATTAAAATTTGCAGTTAATATGGCTGCTTGAAGTTCCTACGATAAGCAAGAAGGATTTTAGTATAAGTTGCATGATATTTATATTGCAATTGGGTAGCTGATTAGGGAAAGAAAATACCTTAACATCAAAAAAAGATTCAAGCAAATACCAAGAAAAACAATAAAATAAAATCGACAATATAAATTCCAGATAGTAGTGATATTATACCACAAACAAAGATAGATATATATACATATATATACTTAATTTGAATATTAGAACACGTGTACATTGAATAAATACCTATATGTAGGGTCAGGGGTCCATAAAAAACATCAAGGCGGCATTTTGGTCAAGGTGCGGGTCAAGGCCTAGGCGGCGCCTAGGCGCGCGCCTTAACAAGTATGAGCATGGGTGGCAGCCTAAAAATTGTTTACATGATTTGAGACTATTCAAGATGTACATTACACATGACAAAACCAAATAAGTAAATAACTCTTATTTTGTTACTCCCCTCAAGCTAGTGCATATATAATAGTCACCAAGCTTATTACATAGTTGTTTGACCCTGCATCCATTAAGGCACCCGGTATAACTCCTCACTTTGAGGCTTTGTATGGTAGTGCATAAGAGTATAGACTGTTGATTATCAAATAAATCAGTTTCCAAATAATGTGTTCTTGTCTCTCCGAATCAAGGGATAACTCTCCCATCACTTTAAGGCTATGCATGGCAGTCCATAGGAGTAGAGATGGTTTAGCATCTGACTGTCGTGTTCCCTTTAGTAGATCCATAACATATCATCTCTTGGAGAGATAACAAACGCATTGAACGATAACCCGAACCTCTCAGTTACAGCTGATGAAAAAGAAGTACAACTACATCTTGTCCCACAAAACGCCAGAAGAGTCAAGAGGAGTCCCCAAACACATCCCAGATGGAGACTTCTGAATACTAGCCTCCCGAAACTGAGCTAAAGAAACTGGAAAAGAGGAAGGCTTAAACTAGGGACGCAAAGAGCAGCAAGAAGAGGAAAGTGACAGCTGCAGAAAAGTTGAAAGGGCAGGAGAAAGAAACATCCATGAGGAGGTAGAAGAGACAAAGGAGGTGGCCCTCAACCAGCAAATGCCAGCATTCGTGCCAAGAGATCCTACACACCAGTCGGAAGTCTACGACAAGGTAATCAGTTTCCTGGAGGGTGCAAATCTGCGCACCCTATGCACCTTAGAAGCCCCTCCATAACACAATTGACAGCAGAATTCATATCGTCACTGGAGAAGTTCCCGGTTAGTGACAGTGAAAGCAAGAAGGGCGGCTACTTCAAACTGGAAGTGAGACTAGGGGAAGTCTCACATGATCACGAAGGCCATGCTAAATACAATCTTCACCAGAACAACTGAAGAAGCACAGGCCTGCTCCGCCGCGCCTGGAGAAAAGGACACCGTAGGGTACAGCAGCCACAGAATGTGGGAGAAGCTGATAGGAGAGCAAGAACACAACTCAAAGAACTCCAAGGCGACTCTCATCACCTCGTGCTTTATCAGGGTGATGCAGAAGATAACCGCCAACACTATCTTCACAAGGTCAGAGACCGGAGGTATAACAAAAGGGGGCATGTTCATAATATGGTCCATGTTGAATAAGAAATCAGTGAATATAGGGAGAATCCTTATCGAAAGGCTATCAGCAGCAGTAAGAGGGGAGGCGAAACAGACAAAGGAGTTTTGCATGGGAGGTCAAATTACAAAGATAGCATATCATTGCATGGATGAAGACTTGTTGATGAAGTACAAGAAAACAAAGGGTATACAAAGATTGATAGAAAGTCCCTCATCAACACGGGGATCTTGGCGCAGAAGGGAAACAAACTCTTCTACAAACAAAGCTGCTCCAAGACGCTCCTCCCCCTCCCAGAAATGGCATATTACGATGCCCACAAGCTGCGGCCCACTCAAGAAGACGTCGACAAGATGTATTCGGGGACCATCCGCACTACCGCAGACCAGTCATCTGCAGCTAGTGATAAGGGTGAAAAAGCTAAATCTCCAGAAATAGAGATAAGGAAGCCAGAGGAAAAGAAGAAGCTGGCAATAAGGAAGAAAAAGAAAAAGATATCGGAAAAGCCCATCGCCCTGAGCCAGCCCTCGTTGCGCTTCCCAGCCGTCCCAGCCGAGACGGCAACGAGTGAAGAGTGCCAGCCTGAAATTAGAATCATAGGAGACGAACAAGCGCGCCTTGAAGCTACAACAATAGAACAGCATGTTGGGGCCGAACAAGAAACCAACCAAGCACACGAGGACCCCGAGGTTGTACCTGATCCCGTGATCCTATAAGTGTCGGGGCAACCAAAGGCGAGCACCCCCAGCCCAGCTATGCCGGCTCCACAACCGAAGGAGCCCAGAGCATCCAGAACACATGTGGAGCAGCAACAACACCGCTCACGCTCGTTCGGTGATGTTACTGGGCAATAAGTTTGATGTCATGTGGCAACACATGCATCAAACTTCTGAATTAAATTTAAATATTGCATTTACCATGTGTACGCTAACTACGCAGGTACAAACCTTAAACGAGAGAACTGAGGCGCTTCCCCAGTTCATGCAAGGGGTAATGAACACCTAGAATGCGTTGTTGGGGGCCCTAAAGACTCACCGAGGAGATGGCGGGCCTCAGGAAGGAGCGGAACGCCATGAGAGCAGACAAGGAGCTCATGCGGAAGGGGTACGAGGAAGCGTTGGACGGCCTCAAAAAGGAGCGTCAACGCCTAGATGAAAAACGTCGGCAGCTAGATGCTGAACACCACGAAATAGACGGCTGGCGGCAGAGAAAGAAGACCAAGTGTCTGACAAGCCCTTCAACATCACACGCTTCAACATCACACGCTTCAAAAACAATTATATTAACAAACTGCAATAGGAAAAAATATTTTGTTATTATCTACGACAATTCTTAGACAATTCGAGAAAACTTACGGCATTTACAATCACTGGTAGACAATAAAAGTAGATGTCAGACTATAACAGTATTTGGTAGATTATTGATAACATCTCATTTTATACACTTTTAGCATATATTTTATACCTCTCCCAACATACATTTTATAGACTTTTTCCACTTATTTTAATACTTTATGCCAAGAATCTTATTCGCACACCTCTTCCACCTTTGCAGGGTCATATCAAGCCACGGTCGCGGTTCGAACCTCGACCGCGGCTCATTGACCACTAGGGGACCCTCCCACCATGGTAGATGTCCTCATTATCACACCGACGCTTCGCGACCGCGGTGCCTCGCGCCTCTTTCGGTCGCGGCCTACGATCCGCGCACCTCGACCACGATCGGACCTCGACCGAGGTTGGTATTTAGACCGCGGCATTTCATCCCATCCTCAACCGAGGTGCTGACTCGACTGACCATAGTGGTAGCCTCGACCGCAGTGATGCCTCGATCGACCGCGATCAATCCTCGACCGCGGCTCAGGAGGTTAAGTCGGTGGGCAGCACCTATAAATAGGCCACCTACCTCGACTTGTCACATCATCAGATCATCAAGGACCGCAAAGTGCTGCCAAATTCCATAGCCACTCCCATCCATCTGATCAATCTAGGATCTCCGAAGGCGGAAGCTGAGAGAGAAGACCGACGGTCCCTTTTCCTCGAAAGGAGAAGCCTCCGCATCGTCCATTCCGAATCTAAATTTGAAGGAGTATATTGGTGTATCGCCATCTTCTCTCTCATCTAAATCTATCATCTCTGTTACGTTATACCCCTTCCTTCTTTGTGGTCGTGATGTATCTATCACTTTGTAACGCTGTCATGCTGTCTGTTAACATGTGCGGCTAAACACTTAACTCGGGTTGGGGCCACTAAGGCTCTCCCAACATGTATATTCTTGCTTCCCTTTGAATATATATATGCTCATATCAAGATTATATCCGTACCCTTGTTCTTAATGCTTCACTTTAGGTGAAACCCAATCTGAGTTCTCTTCCATATCTTTGTTTCTTACCGTTCGTACTCGTTTTTCACTTGTTATTTTCTTTTCCTTAACTTTCTTTGTTTTGGCTTGAGCACCATCGTTCCTTAGGGAACAACTTTTTAAAACCATATGCTTGTCTGGAGTATTTGAGTGTGCGACCTCAAGTTCCTAACACCTACCAACCTTGTCCCTGTGGTTCGACCCTGATTACTACGTCAGACCCCGTATAATAGTTGTGGGGGCTTGAGTGTCGGGTTATAATCTTAAGAGTCCGACTACTCTGGATCCGCTCCATTTTGGACGCGCGATTTAGGTCGGTCAATTATCCAAGTAGCTACTAGATGACTATAAATTGTTATGTGATACTGAAAATAGCTATTATGCAAATAAATATTTCTTAGACGATTGCAGTGATTCTTAGACAAATACAATAAATATTATACAAGACTACTGCGGAAAATGAGATATTTGGGAAAATTCCTTGTGTTTCTTGTTATTAGATGGGCAACCTCGCCTCTTATATGTAGGAAAATGGGGAAGCATTACAAATTAAACAAAGCCCTAAGGGACCAAAACACACAAGCCCGTGTTACAAATAGATCCATTAATTTAGTTAACTAACTATTCTCTTGTTATTAGATGGGCAACCTCCTCTCTTATATGTAGGAAAATGGGGAAGCATTACAAATTAAATAAAGCCTTAATGGGTCAAAACACACAGGCCCGTGTTACAAATAGATACATTAATTTAGTTAACTAACTATTAAGACTCTAAAACACTCCCCCTCAAGATGGAACTTGGTAGAATTCCAAGTCAATGCAGACATACAGACTAAAATAAGGAACTAGAAAGGAAAAATAAAAGCTCATACAAAAACATCACTCCCCTCAATGTTACAATCAAGCATTCAACACCGAAACACTCCCCCTCAAGCAGATAATCCAAAGCAAGTATGAAGGCAAGATGCAAGAGCTTCTCAATTACAATAGATGAAGTGGCATCTAGAATAGTAGTAAACATCAGTACTAGTATCTTCACCTCGGTCGCTATCGTCACCAAGTAGACCAGATAGCTTTGGTGCAAAGGTAGATCAATACAAAACATAGTGCAAACGTATAGTAATAAAAGTGAATAGCCAGAATTAATACACATTGCACAAAGAACTAAGAAAATGTAATACTCCAAGATACAATGTAGTACTAGATGAACATGAAGCTTCATCATATATATGTAAAACCTACAAAAGTAAGTCACGAAACGAACCTTCGTCATCTTCCCTATTGATACAATTTCCATCACAAACATCACAATACAGAGGGTGATGGGTCACGGTCTAGATAGTTTTGGGACACAAATAGTAAACTCCATAGAGTGTTGGTTCATAAAGTAAGTCGTTAACATGTGTAGCAAAGCATAGACAAGCCACTGAGTGATAGAACCATGGTGCTAAACATCAAAGGTATCAATCAATTAATTGTGGATTTTGTCGATGTCGACGGCTAGCATAATCAATTCCAAGAAAACATCAACATTCAACAAAATCGACGACTTATCGGGCCTTGTTGACAGCATTTGCCGAGAAGTCACAATGTCTACCCAGGCCCATTCAAAAAATTCTCAAAAGTCAACGATGTCTATTGTACTCGTCAAATTCAGCTATTGTTTGGTGTTATTGTGAGGAAAAAAAGTGTTGAAACTTGAGGTAAGGTGATTTTGATGTTATTTTTTAGAAATTCTAGTATAATATTACTATATTAGTAGATCTATCTCATCTCTACTAGGTTACCATAAAGTTAAATATTTTGTAGATCTACCATAAGTTTTATATGTTGAGGAATTTTGTAGTTTGGAGACTCTAGACGGCCACATGTAACCGTGTGCTTCTCTATATGTGTAAGCCTATATGAATGGCTATATGTAAACATATAAGTGTTTCTTAGCTAGAGTTGATGAAATCTGTCGATTTTCATCACAAATCACTATTTTTTAGCTCAATTTTCATTGGACTTGTGTTGAAGTTTAATCAAAAAAAATCTCAAAGTTTTCTCAATGTTTCCACAAACTTCCACTTCCACACATGCTAAGGTCGACTTGAAGTCGACGTCCTATTCCATGGTTGGACACAAGCAAAGTAGTCAATGTGAACAAAGCACGGACAAGCCAGAAAGTGTTGGAACACAGGCAAACTAGTCGACGTGTACAAGCATGGACAAGCACGGCAATAGAGACGACGCGGCCGAAATGAACAACTACTTGCGCAAATCAGAAGATAGCAAACAACTTCAAGATTCATAATAGCAGATTACAAAGTTTCAGATTCCAAGCTCTTCAAGAAGGACATATAGTAGAAGTCCACAAGCTCTACAAGAAGCACATACAGAAGCAGTTTAGGTCCATGAATATATGGAGAAAGAATCAGGAAGATCTGCAAAATATATAGAGTAGAAGGGAGATTCACATAGATAGGAGCAAAAACTAATTCTTCCTCTCTCCATCTCATTTTTCCTACTTCATCTCATCTTCCATTCATCTCATCTATTCCTCTATTCTCCCCCTCACGCCAACCACAAACAAAATCAAGAGAGGGGTTGGGGTGAACAGTTATAAGAAAAGGTATTGGTAGTGGATATATAGGCAATTATGTGGTGAATAACTGGTAACACTAGTTGATGTACTGCATGACCTGATTAAACAGATCCAGATAGAAAAATAAATGGATCTTTTTGTGACCTGAAAAGGTAGATCTGTACAGCGCTTACGCAAAAAAATCTAAGAGGGTATGGGGACACAGCCACAGGCCCACAGCGGTATAGATTAGGTCAAGAATCAAATCTGGCATGGTATATATAACGCAGTAGTACATGGATTGAGGGAGGTAAGGGTGTATACAGGTAGGCTGGAAGGGGGCATAAAAAGAGCAACTAAAATAAATAAATATGCTGGAAACAAAAGATGAATATTGTTGGTAAGGATAGAGGGACATCATGTAAGAAACCACTGCCACATGATAAAGCATTACTGATGAAGTTGCATACCTTTTGATGTAGTAATTTGTGAAGATATCAGCTAACGTGTAGGTTGGTAAAGAGGCATGTCATGCATCAATAGGTGAAGATAGTAGGTGACCGTTGTGTCGATGAAGAGATACGTCGACATGCCATGTTTGGAAGGACAGTATAAGCCGGCAAAATGCGATTGTACAATTACAACATGTCTTCCCTATTTGAGAAAGATCCATCTTAATAACAACTATCAGTTTATGATATGACTGCAACTACATTTTAGGCTATCAAGGGAATGTCCACCAATCCAATACTCTTAAATTTCTCCTTTAATAAAGTGAGTATTGTACTCCCAGGGTTGCCAATACAAGCTTCCATGTCCTTCCACCATATAAAAGGACTGTCTATTTTAACTTATAAGTGCTAGGCTGTCCAAGCCAGTAGAAAAGAATGTGCATACACTTTCACAAATCATTCAAGATCTTTTAATGAAGATATAACACATGCAAAGACCACTTCCACAAGTTTGTCTCAAAGTAACGGGGTTGTCAATGAAGGTTGAAATGAAACACGACAAACTTACATAACTTGGTTCATGACTAACATAACACACGACTTTGCCCCAACCTATATGAAAAACCCACCTCAATGTCATCATTATCATCTAAGCCTTATTCCCAACCATGTTGGCATTAGCAACATGGATCATTCTTTTCCATTCAGCTGTGTTCTTGGTCATATTATCATCAAGATATACAGATCTTAAGTCTTTATAATCTCCCCCAAGTTAATTCGGGTATGCCTCTTCCTCTTTTGACTGTGCTCGACTCAATAATATTGTTTTGTATAGGTGCATTTGTCGGTTTACATTGCAAATGTCTATAATATCTAAGGAACCCCTCATGTAGCTTGTCCTCAATACTTGCCACCCTTAGTATATTTCTTATATAATTATTTCTCAAGCAATCTTCCCTTGTCTTCCTATATATCCACTTAACATTCGAATCTCCCCCACATTCATTTTATTGACATATTGTTTCTTCATTGCTCAACATTCACTCCCGCACTCGGGACCGGCTACATTTACACATAGTCATAGTTAAAATCCACCTCAACATGCAGATTGGAAAACTAGATTTTTCATCATCTAATCAAACATTGCAGCACAGAATTTGAGAAGGAAGAACAAGTGGGAATCGAATCCAGTCTGATGCAACAAAAAAAACTGCAGTTTGAACCCACCAGGGCCACCACCAAAAGGATTCAAAACATCATCAGTTGTCAATAAAGCAGTGGTTAAAGCATAGATCAGAGGCAATCAACGGTCATTTAGCATCCGAAATATCAACTATCAAGCCTACAAAAGAAAGGATGATAGGGGTATGTAGCCTTCAGAATTTTTCTATAGTGCTTCAACTTTCTTATATATTTCATCCACCTCTGACTACCCCTTTGAAGGCAAGACCTTAGAATTGCCAACTTGTGTGTTGGGTACAATATAATGGCGATCCATGTGTGGCAATAGGGAGTTGGTTCCTTCAGGTGGTTAATACTAGGTCCAAGCCCATTCTGATTCACATTATATGAGTTAGTCCTCCACGCTCCTTATAGGTTGCTCCCAGCCAAAACCTTGCACTCTAAGAGTAGTACTCCATGAATGAGAGATACTTCAAACCTACCTAATTTAATCTCTAATTTATGTTTTGAAAGAAAAAAAAATGGGAAACCATGAGAGTTTGAGGGAAGTTCAATGATAAAGAACAAGATGCCAATTAATTGGTGTTGTGCCTCATTGGCATGACACTAGAAGAGAAGACGATGTTAACTGGTAAAACCATAGCATAGAAAAATATCCAAAGGGGAGATGAAAAAAAGGGAAAACAATGGGGTAGAGGAGAGGGCAGTCTTGATCATCGCCTTTTCATGCCTGTGAGATCTTGTCTTGATGATGTAAAGAAGGCACGGCCTTGTCTTGTCCATCAGATCCATTAATGAATGGCGTCAAAGAGGCAAAAAAATGACCAGCTAAAGAGGTTAGCAGAAGAAAGGGGCTACAACCAGTCCAATGGAAACTTATTAGATCCACACAAATTAAATTGTAATGGTCAAGTTCGCCCTCAAGATGCTTAGCCCTCATTTAACATTTGGTTGGTTCATACTGCAAAACCAATAATCCCAACTATTAAAGTGAAAGCCAATGCCATGATGTGGCTCTCCATGTGAAGATTCAAGAAGTTGAGAAAGAACAACTATAGAGAGAATAGGAATTGTGTATTCGATGATTAAACAGGCGTACAATACAGTCTCTTATATAACAGAAGAGAGGAGAGACTAAAGCAGAGATGAGCAATATGGGACTAAACTACATAAGTTAAAACATAAGTGAGGCACATGCTATGCACATGACACTCAATAAAACACAACATATCTCTATACTCCCCCTCAAGCTGGAGCGTAGGTGTCGAACATGCCCAGCTTGTCCACTAGAGTCTGAAAACGAGCTTTTGGAAGAATCTTGGTGAAGATGTCCGCTACTTGCTTTTCAGTGTTGAGATATGGGGTGCAAATCCGGCCAGAAAGGACTGTCACAAGAACAAAGTGACAGTCGACCTCAATATGTTTTATCCTCTCATGAAAAGTGGGGTTGCTCGCAATAAAAATGGAGGCTTTGTTGTCACAAAACATCGGTATAGGGCTAGAATAGGATATGTCGAACTCCTGGAGGAGACTCTGGACCCACAGAAGTTCACATGCAGTATGAGCCATGGCTCAGTATTCTGCCTCTGCCTTGGATCAGGCTACGACAGTCTGCTTTTTGCTTCGTCGGGTAACAAGATTTCCGCCCATAAATGTACAATAGCACGATGTTAACTTACAATCAGAGCGACTTACTGCATAGTCAGAGTCAGAAAAACCAGAGATATTACAGTGGCCATGCTTCTTATATAACAAGCCTTTGCCTGGAGAGCTTTTGAGATAGCGCAGAATGTGACATATGGCATCCCAATAACACTGTCAAGGTTTATCAAGGTACCTGCTGATGAATCCTACAGCGGCAATGAGGTCAGCTCGTGTGACCGTCAGATAAAAAAGCTTGCCTACCAGTCTTCTGAATTGGTGGTGATCAGCATAAGGAGGAGAGTTTTCATCGTCTCAATCCATATTTGGGTCAAGGGGAGTGTTGGTTGGTTTACAACCAAGCATACCAGTTTCCTGCAATAGATCAAATATATATTTTCGTTGAGAGAGACACAGCCCTACAGATGATCTGGATACCTCAATGCCTAAGAAATATCTCAGCTTTCCGAGATCTTTCGTGACAAAGTGTTTTTCCAAGTAGGTTTTTGTTGCATGTATGCCCAAGGTATCACTGCCAGATAAAATAATATCGTCAACATAAACAATAAGAATGATGAGCCCAGCCACTGTTTTGCGGATAAAGACTGAATGATCTGAGTGGGAAGGACGGAAGCCAAAAGTGACTAAGATCTGGCTGAGTTTGTCGAACCCAGCACGGGGGCTCTGTTTGAGACCGTAGATGGCCTTTTTTAGCTTACATACTTTAGAGGAAGACTCCCCCTGAGCAAACGAACCCCGATGGTTGCTTCATGTAAACCTCCTCCTGTAGATCAACATAAAGAAATGCATTTTTAACATCCAACTGAAAGAGGGGGCAGTCTTTGTTGATAGCAACAGAAATCATAATGTGAACAGAATTTAATCGTGCTATGGGAGAAAGTTTCAAAATAGTCGACACCATATGTTTGTGTGTACCCTTTTGCCACAAGTCGAGCTTTCAGGCGCTCAATTGTTCCATCAGGTTGATACTTAATCGTGAAGACTCATCGGCATCTAACAGTAGGGCAGGAAGGAGGGCGATCCACAAATTCCCACGTCTTGCGATCACATAGTGCCTGCATTTCTTGATTCATCGCCCGTTTCCATGCAGGAATAAGGAGAGCTTCTACAGCTGTCTTTGGAATAGTAACGGCAATAATTGTAGAAGTGAAGCATGCAAAACTAGTATGCAGGTTAGCAGAAGAGCAGAAATGACTGAAAGGATGTTTAGTGTAGGAACGAACACCTTTGCGCTGACTAATAAGGAGGTGCAAGTCAGAAGTTACCTCTATGGTTGTATGATCATCCGCAGACGGAGGAATTGGCTGTGGAGAGGCCATGGAAGGAGTGTTTGTCTTGGTCTGTCGTTTGTACACTTGCAAAGAGCGATCTTCAGGCTGGTCTAAAGGAGGCAAAGCTTCAACAACATCTGGTAGAGGTGTTGGTGCCAACATATCACTAGAGAGTGTTGCCCCATCATCAGAGAAATAGGGTATATGCTCAAAAAAGATCACATCCGTACTAACAAACCATTGCTTTAGAACAGGATCAAAGCAGCGATAACCTTTCTGGGTTCTATAATATCCCAAAAAGATGCATTTTTTGGAGCGAGGATCAAGCTTTGTCATCCTTGGACGTAAACTTTTGACAAAACAGGTACACCCAAAAATACAAGGAATAGAGAACAATTGTGCATCAGGAAACAGAATGGTGTAAGGTATGCGATTGTGTAAAACAGAGGATGGCATACGATTAATAAGATAGGATGTCGTAGAAACTGCTTCAGGCCAGAACCGATGAGGTACTTTATAATGGAGAAGAAGAGTGCGAGCAACCTCTAACAAGTGGTGATTTTTCCGTTCAGCAACGCCATTCTGTTGCGGAGCATAAGGACAAGTAGTTTGATGGATGGTGCCACGAACAGAACAAAAAGTTGTGACAAATTTTTGCATAAACTCTAGGGCATTATCGGTACGGAAAATTTTAATGGGTTTGTTGAACTGGGTCTGTATTTCAGAAAAGAAAATATTGATATTGTCTAAAACAGTGTTGCGATCTTTGAGTAAAAAAAGCCAAGTAGCATGGGAATAATCAGCAATAAAAGTCAGAAAGTATTTAACACCAAAGTGACTAGGAACAAAACATGGTCCCTAGATGTCCGCATGAACAATATCAAAAAGAGCTTTAGAACCAATTTCTTTTTTAGCGGGAAATACAAACCGCGTTTGTTTTTCCAAAAGACAAGACGCACAAGAAAAAGTTTTTTCAGATAATGCAGGAAATAAATGTTTCATCTTTGTAGCAGACGGATGACCAAGCCGGCAGTGCCACTGCAGTCCTGTGACTGATGTAGACAGAAAAGCAGATCATGCAAGCGATCCATCCAAATAGTAGAGTCCATCTGGTCCTTCATGGCCCGAACCAATCCTCGTCTTCGTGCGGAGATCCTTCAAAACACAACTAGAAGGATCAAATTTAATAGAGCACTGAAGTTGTTTTACAGTTTTACTGACAGATAGTAAATTAACAGGAAATTGTGGTATGTATAAAACAGATTGGAGGTGCAACTTTCGAGACAAAGGAATAGTGTCGATGCCATGAACAGGAGTCTTACAGCCATTTGCAACAGTGACAGACGGAATATTGGTGGTTTTAGTCAAACGGAAAATAATTGGATGCGCCATCCTTATGGACAGACGCACCTGAATCAATACACCATTTATTGTTACCAGCAGATGGAGAGGCAAGCATGGCGGAGGAACCAACAATAGATGTCGAAGGTAGCTGAGTCATACGCTCCTGGAAAAATTTCTCGAACTCCGAGCGAAGCCATTCAGTAGACGGCAGAGCAAATGGTTGGTCGGATGTAGTATCAGTGGAGGTTTCTGTAGAGGCCTGGTTAGCCCAGACTGGTTTACCGTGCTTGATCCAGCACCTATCTTCATTGTGATTATCACGACCACACCAGTTGCAGAAGCGAGGACCAGTAGCTTGGCCTTGACCAGGAGCTGTAGAGGAGTCGCGTCCGCCACGACCACAGCCTCAACCGCGGCCACATCTAGATTCAGCAGTGCGAACAGCTAGAGCAGGATGCTCAATAACAGGATTGGAGGTCACCGACGGTAGTCTTTGAACTTGCTTAAGGACGTCACAAAGAGTAGGCAGAGGGTCACTAGACAGAATTTGATCGACCACGCCGACGAAGGAAGCAGGAAGGGCAGCCAAAAATTGGACCAGTTGAAGTTCATTGCGCTGCTTCTGGGCTTCTTTGATGTCGGTCGTCAAGGGATGGTAGAATTCGTACTCATTCCAGAGAGCAGAGCACTAGTTGTAGAAGTCCTCGATCGAAGTGTTAGAAGAAAACTCCTTGGCCATGTTTTTGAAAATTTCAAAAACACATTTAGGATTTTGCTTATGGGAATAGACATGGGAGAGTTGGTCCCACATCGCCTTAACATCATGAAGGCATAACAACAACTAACTGATCTGCGGCTCGGTGCTATTAAGAAGTCAGGACATAACACCAGAGTCATCTTTGGACCATTGTGCATAAGTTTGCTTGCTCTTTTCATCCGCAGTAGCAGCAAGAGCGGCAGGAGGATCAGTAGTGAGATGTGAGTATCGGCCTTGTGCCTTGACGTATAGGACAAAGGACGCCGACCAAAGATGGTAGTTAGAGCCATCGAGCTTGACAGTGGTAACACACAGAGAACGAGGCGGCTCAACAGAAGCCATGATGAGCAGAGACAGAGCAGCAGTCAAGTAGGCGGCGCAGCAGCAGTAATTAGTAGAGAAGGAACCCGCTATGGGGTAGTAGAGCAGCACTAGAGATCTGACGCATCAGATCAGAAGAGACCCGCTAGGGGTAGATAGACTGATAAAGAAACCACACTGTCACGAGGAAGATCAAGATTCCGTCATGAGGCGCAGGCAGAGAAACCCAGAGAGCTGAAGAGACTCTCAATGTGCAGTAGCTATGGCTGTCCGGAAGACTTCGCGTACGGAAAGAGGTGGAAGGAAGCAAGGGATAGTAGAGCAGGAGAAGGATGAGAGTGAGGGCAGTAGAAGGAGGAGAGGGTGGCAGTACCAGGAAGGTGGAGGAGTAGGCAGTGGCAGGCTGGGGGGGAAGGGGGCAGCGACGGTGTGGGGGGGGGAGCGGCTGTGGGCTAGGGGGAAGGAGGGGGGATGGCGGCGGGGGAGGGAGGGGGAACAGCGGCGGCGGGGGAGGGGGGTAGCGGCAGGGGGCGGGGGGAAGGAACTAGGGCATAGGGGCAGGGTGGGGATTTGCAAAGAGGGGAGCCGGACCTGCTCTTGATACCATATAGAGAGAATAGGAATTGTGTATTCGATGATTAAATAGGTGTACAATACAATCTCTTATATAACAGAAGAGAGGAGAGACTAAAGCAGAGATGAGCAATATGGGACTAAACTACAGAAGTAAAAACATAAGTGAGGCACATGCTATGCACATGACACTCAATAAAACACAACATATCCCTATAACAGCTAATAGATGTTCAGATATATGAATATAGATGAGCACAACCATAAATTGTAGCTGACGAGGCACATACTTAAGCAAGGACTGAAAGTAAAATGCAAAGCTAGTTTTAAAAGTTTGGATTTCAAAAAGTCAAAGACAAAGTGGCATGTTGGTGGTGCCAGGTATGATCGTGGAACTTGAATGTGAGGTGTGATTTGTGTTTGCTATATAAGATCCCTAATCCACAGAATGTGCATGTGCACGGGAGCTCTTTCCTAAAGCACAGGGGTTAAGCAATTATTAGGCCCAAGGGTAAGGAGCGCATCTTTTATGTGTGTGTAGTCTGTGTGAGGGGGGAATGGGTTGCTCCATTAGTGACCTACAGAAACTTTTTTCTCTTCTCAACTTAGAGGCTTACATAGACAAGAGTAAAATAGGACTTAAGACGATTTGGAATAGAAAAGGTAGGAATTGGGTTTACTCTGATACCCCCATTGCCATTCATCTCCTACATATAATAAAAATAAAAGTCTGACATAAAATAAAGCAAGGTTACACATTGGGTCAATTTCGCAATCATATCTCATATATGAAATTTGAGTGAAATTACCACTTTAATAGGTTACTCCCGAGGTTAGGCCTTGGGTTGAGACACATGTTTAGCAGCTACATCAACATCATGCTTGGCTAGTTGAGTGGGGATTATAAACGAATCTTATATTGAAAAATGAGAACACATAACCCCCCAAATGCCTTAAATATAATGCTCAAACCAAACTGCCATGTGACCCACTTTTAATTATCATCAAGGAATGATGAACAATTAGGAAAGCTATCTTACCTAGAACTATCAATGGGTTCATCCAAGAAATCTAACATGAGCCTCTGGGTCATATTTTTCCCATCAAACTCCTTGCCTGCGTCATTTAGTCCAAAATCATGGTCATCCCAAGTGCCAACAACCTGCAATGTCCAAGAACATTTATAAGTTAGGAGAAACAAACATAGTACAAAATATGCAGTAAGTAACGCATATACATGTGTCCGATAATTAACATATGCAAAGATGCCAGATGTATCTCATGCACTCAAAACCTTGGTTAAAGCAGAAAAGTATTCATCTCTAAATTTAGTGACAACAAGGCCACGGTGGCTAACTCCTAGGTTGAATCAAAATATCATTCTATGGCACATACCATCATAGTAACAAAAGTCTCCGAATTTTACGAAAAATGACTTTTCACGATATTATAAGCTCCTGAATGTTCATTAAGATTAATACACTAGTTGCCGATTTTTCGCAACTTTTCACGATTTATCTCGCTTATTTGTGAGTTATACAATTTTCACGATTCTTCATGACTTTTCACGATTTTTCTTTATTAAGTCGCTTGCTCTTTTCTTACCAAACCATGTACAGAAAACTCTCGATATATACTAAACCTCCAACCACCCACTCTGTCGGACAATAAATTGGTTATTGCTCAACTATTCTTTACTTCTTTCCTACTTTTTCACTCACTAAGATTGTATGTCTTGTGATCTTAATAGTTACATGTATCAAATATGTATCTATATATATACAATTATACATACATGTATACATACATTTATATATATGTGTGTATACATACATATATATATGTATCTATACTTATATAGCCAACTTATTCTCGATTATTTCTGAATAGTTGACCGAACTTTGACCAAAATTTATCGATTTTTCACTAATTTTCTCAATTTTTTCCGAATTCCAATTTTTTCTAGCCAGCCGAAAAAATTGCCGAATCCTGAACTTGTCACTATGCATACCACTTGTGATTTGATAAGGATTATGGCTCTACTGCAAGCCTTCGTGTTCAACTGTGTGATTCAATCCCTATGTTACATAACAAGTATGTCATCTTCATCACTAACAATCATAACAAAAGTAGAAAACATATTGAAGCTGAACTTTATTTTGTGACGCAGCTATTCTAAGGAAGTGCTTATCTACACCCTACTTGAATTCTGAAGAACATCATTGCAGATATCACCATTAAGCCCCTTGTTTAGAGTTCTCTTTCCATGTTTCTAACAAGTTGAGATGTCAAATACATATGCTGGGGCCTGAGAGGGAGTATTATAAAAACTATTTTCTATTTATTTGAGTTTATTGTACCCTAGTAATTTTCTTTTTTTTTTCATTTTAGTTACATTAACAGGCTGTTGTAGCAACATAACCAATATGTTGACTATTCTTTTATTTGTTGATTTTATGTCACTCTTAAGTTCATGTGTACCAGATGCCCTTCAGGAAAAATTGTTTTATTCAAGAAAAACGATGGGTGCAAAGAAACAGGTTTATTAACAATCAAAGAACTACACCAGCTAAAAATCTATTCATTCTCCCGTACTAAATTATACGTGCTCTCAAATGATGATATTGTGACTTCGAGGATTTGATATTGCCTTGCATGTCATATGTATAGGACCTAGGATATACTAAAATGTAGAATGACAAAGGGAAAGTATAAGAGCTACAAGATAAACACTGTCCCGTCCATTTAATTTTTTGGAGATTGGGAGGCAGTTGCTGCACCACCCCAAAGGGCATTCTATTTATGGACTTCGGAGGAGATTATATTTTTTTCTACAGTTAGAAATATCGAAAAGCAAATCGAGTGCATGTGGATATTTGCACTTATGAGAAGGATAGTGGTCATAGGTTAGCTAGCGATAAGAAGGCAAAATAAGTTGGAAAGTATGTTCTCATGTGCCAAAGAGAAGGGAGGAAAAGCTGTGAAGATTCCTTTTTTACAAATATATCCTTGTAAATGTGTTTTTGAGCCAAATTTCGTACTTGTTCAGAACTGTGGGGTTGTTGAGTAGAGAGTCAAGGCCCCTCACTGCTTGTGAACTAACACATGTTAGCCTCCCTGAATAAAGATATACACAAGTCATTTGATAATAAAAAAGGAGAAGTGATCGAATATGGGGTTACACATGTAATCGTTCATCCGTTGAAAACTATAAACAAATAAACATGTTAATCCCATATTATTGGAGGTCTATAGGATTCCTTGGATCAATTAATGCTTCTAGAGGGGTCCAAAATCACAAGGGCATTGACAGTCGAATATGTGAAGGAATTTGGTTTATAAAGCACTGTCCAATTAGTTATAGATAATAACAACTTCTATAAGGTTGTCAGAATTCGATGAGATATCATATCTACTACAGTCCATCTACACTCTATTCAAATTTTAAAATATATATATGTGTGGCTTGAGGTATTCAGGCATTAATTACTAAGGTTGAGGCCTTCACATTGTCAATATTTATTTCCATGGGAACAATTTGCACTCAACTTCCACATACCACTTTAATATCTAGTTGAATCACACTTGCATCTATTTTCAACTAGATGTTGTTGTCCATTATTTTGATAGGAAAATCACTTTCACATGCAATCGGATGAATGTACTAACAATGTGATGCGCATTGCAGCCCAAACTAGCATGTTCACATCTTAGATTTATGATGTATTAAAACTCTACAAAAGATTGCATCTTAATTAATTGAATAACAAATGATTATATAATACTTCAAGTTCTAGATGTTTATGATGAAATTTGTGTTTTTATGAGGCTAAGAGATTAAAACATGCTAAGATTAAGAAATGCAAAAAAAATTTGATATGAAAGCAAGAGTTTGGTTTGGAACTTATGATGATGCATGCCATAATAGATAAGTCAAAAGGAAAAGAAAGATGAACTGTTATAGTTGAATATAAATGTAATGGAATGGATCGAGATAAGCAGAGGTAAGGGTGCTCAAATGATCAAATGAGAACACCCACACTCATGTCAACACATTTTGTGCTAGACAAAAAGCATGTTTATGGCAAACAGCAGGGATTGCACTGGTATACACACCTAGGAGGGATAGGGGTTAGCACAGCTGTTCTTTGTGAATTTGGCCATGTTGAAGTCAAGTGAGAAACTATGAGTTTTGATAATTTGACCATCACCCATTTCAGATTTTCAGCAAATCCATTTTCAGAAGTTTAGGAAACCCATAGTGAATTTTGAGGTTTGAGCACAACCGTGCCAAGCATAGTCTTTATTTTAACTCCATATTAAGAAATGCATTCATGCATAGTGATCTGCTTGAAGAAGTTTATATGCAGCAATCTCCAGGTTCTGTTGCTGAGTGGAAGTCCTCCACTATGGTTTGTTGGAATTGGAAACAATGATCAATATAAAGGTTGGGACAATCTCCTCAGGCATCAACTTATGCTTGGTCCTTGGATCCTCAGAGTTTTGACGCTCATTGAGTGACCATACTTGTTTTTCTTCAAACCTACAAGTAGATTAATCTGTCTGACAGTCCATGTTGACAAATGTCATTACAGGTAATGGTGTTCTGGGCATAAAACTCTGAAGAACTCACTTAAATCTCACCCTCACACTTATAATCTGGGACAACCCCGCTACTTCCTAGAAATCGAGTTCCTTCCCTCTAAGGCTGGGATCAATCTTTCTCCATGCAAGGTATGTCCTTGAACTCTTTAAAGAGACAGGGATGTGCAACTCTAAGTCTGTATATGTTTTGTTCTTTCATGAAAGACATGATTTTGGACAATGTGGACAGCAGTTTGAATGTCACAATTCAACTCCATGGGAGTACTTTGAGCAAAAGCCAACTCCTCTAATAGATGTCTGAACCATAATAGCTTACAAGTAGCCAAAGTATAGCTCTATACTCAGATTCAGCAATCGATCTAGCAACCACAATCTGCTTCTTACTTTTCCAAGTCACAAGATTACCTCCCACAGAGACACAGTCGCTAGAAATAGACCTTTTGTCAATACTAGATTTTGCCCAATCTGCGTCAGGAAAATCCTGAACTCTCATGTGGTTAATATAGATTAAGAGAACCTTTGATTTGATGTGTCTAAAACAAATACAATGCACTCTTTTAATCTTTTTATAGGATAAGAGAATAAGTGAGAAATAGAATTAGGCAATATGGGATAAAAGAAAAGCTGAAGACAAGACAAGTCTAAAGCAACCAATAAAACATAAAGTATAAAGCAAATATACTAATACTCCCCCTCAAGCTGGAGCATAGATGTTAAACATGCCCAGCTTGTCCACAAGTGTAGCAAAGTGAGTCTTGGGAAGTATCTTGGTAAAGATGTCAGTAACCTGATCTTCTGTCTTGAGATAAGCAGATGCGCCCAGAGAAAATAGATTCGCGAACAAAATGGCAATCCACCTCGATATGCTCAATGCGCTCATGAAACTTGGGATTGTTGGCAATGAAAATGGAGGCTTTATCGTCGCAATGCATAGGAATAGGAGTAGAGATATCAAATTCCTTGAGGTGTCCTTGGACCCACATTAATTCACAAGTAGTATGAGCCATAGCTCTGTATTCTGCTTCAGCACTAGACCGAGCAACCATGTTTTGTTTCTTACTACGCCATGTAAGATGTAACTAGATTCCCCCAATAATAGTGCAGTAACCAGAGGTAGATTTCCTGTCAATCTACTGTTGGCATAACAAGAATCAAAATATCCAGTGAGTTTACGGTGCCCATGTCTACGATTCAGTAATCCTTTTCCTGGAGAAGTTTTCAGATATTTAAGGATATGACAGACAGCATCCCAGTGACATTGTCGAGGTTTATCCAGATACCTACTGACAAGTCCTACAACAACAGTAATATCAGCTCTAATCACAGTCGTTGTTGAGGGGGTCCGCCTAGTTCCCCACCTACCTCAAATTGACAATGGACGCCTGGCCGACCGCCTAGGATCGCCTGGGCGACCGCCTAAGGGCGCCCGGGGAGTGTAGACAGTTTTTCTTGAGTTTTTTAAAATTTTGGATATTGTCATTTTAACAGATATTTGACATATGTAAGTACTTTTTAGGCTTTTTTTAGTAGTTATCACATTCTTACATTACTGTTTAGGGTGTAGATTATAAAATATACACATAAATACCTTATATATGGATATATGTTATATTATATATCTAGACAGGGTTTCCCGGAAAGGTTAGGGTGCACAGTGTACCCCATATATAAAAAACAATTACATATAGGTCCACATAGAATAGGAAAATAACAAGAGAATTAAAAGAACTGGATAAGACACTATTTAACACTCTCCCTCAAGTTGGAGCATATATATCAATCATGCCCAACTTGTCCACAAGAGAGCTGAAATGTTTCTTGGCCAGCAGCTTTGTGAAGATATCAGCAACTTGATCCTCTGAGCGAGTAAAAAGAGTGCAAATACGACCAGTCAAGATGGCTTCTCTGATGAAGAGGTAGTCAACTTCAATGTGCTTGGTCTGCTCATGATAAACAGGATTATTAGCAATAAAGATAGATGCTTTATTATCACAATGCATGGGAATAGGAACAAAAGACCCCACACCAAAGTCTTTTAGAAGAGACTGTACCCACAAGAGTTCACAAGTTGTGTGAGCCATGGCCCGGTACTCGGCCTCAGCACTAGATCTAGCAATAACATTCTGCTTTTTGCACCTCCAGGTGACAAGATTTCCACCAACAAATGTGCAGTCACCAGAAGTAGATTTTTTGTCTATCTTACTTCCAGCATAGTCAGAATCAGAGTAGCCTTCAAGAGAGCAATGACCATGTTTTCTATAGAAAAGGACTTTACCAGGGGATTTCTTCATATACCTCAGGATATGACACAGTGCTTCCCAGTGACACTGTCTAGGCTTGTCAAGATACATGCTAACAAGACCAATAGTAGTAGAAATATCAACTCTAGTAACAGTCAAATAGATTAGTTTACCAACCAGTCTCCTATATCTTTCACTATCAGGATACATGAGAGATTCATCATCATCCCAATTTACGTTAGGATTTAGGGGAGTATCAGTAGCCTGAGCTCCAAGCATCCCAGTCTCCTGTAGAAGATCTAGAACATACTTCCTTTGAGATAAAACAAGAGCATTAGCAGCACTAGAAACTTCAATTCCCAGAAAGTATCTCAGCTTTCCCAAATCTTTAGTTACAAAGTGCTTGCATAAGTCGGATTTAGTAGCATGAATTTCATAAAGATCACTGTCAGATAAAATAATATCATCAACATACACAATCAGAACAACAATACCAGAAGAAGTCTTATTAATAAAGAGATTTCAAGAAGCCATAAGTAGCCAAAATCTTGCTCAGTTTGTCAAACCGAGCACGTGGACTCTACTTGACAGACTTTTTTAGGCGACAGACCTTATGTGACTCCCCCTGAGCAACAAACTCAGGTAGTTGCTCCATATAGACTTCCTCTTAGATATCACCATAAAAGAAAGGCATTCTTGACATCTAGCTGTATAAGAGGCCAATCCAGATTGATTGTAACAGAGAGAAGTACCCGTACAGAATTGAGCCTGGCAACAAGAGAAAAAGGTTCAAAGTAATCAATACCATAGGTTTGAGTGTACCCTTTGGCCACTAGGCGGGCCTTCAGTCTTTCAACAGTCCCATCAGAATGATACTTCACAGTATACATCCAACAGGCTTGCAATCAGATGGAGGATCCACCAAATCCCAAGTACCTCTGTCGGTAAGAGCAGTCATCTCCTCAATCATGGCATGTGTCCAGGCAGTACTTTGTAAAGCATCATGAACATTTTTTGGAACGGAAACAACAGAAAGGGCAGCAACAAAGTTACTAACATGGACACTAAGATGTGCAATAAAAACATAGTCAACAATACTATGAGAGGTACATGAGCGAGTGCCTTTCCTGGGAGAAATAGGTAAATCCAGATCAGAAGTTACCTCAGCAGGTGCAGGACCTTCTGGAGGAGAAGATTGGTTTTCTGTTGGGCAGGAGTAGACTGCGGCGGCCGATTCCTGCGTTGGTAAACAATAATAGGAGACGTAGTCTCAGCAGGCTGCAAAGCAGAAGGAGAATCACTGATAACAGGCAAAGGTGCTAAAATAATATCTGAACTCAAAGTGTTCCCTTTAGTAGAGTAGAAAGAAGTGTCCTCAAAGAAAACCACATCACTGCTCGTGAACCACTTCTTAGTAATAGGACTATAGCAACGATATCCTTTCTGAGTACGTGAATATCCCAGAAAGATACATTTTTCAGCTCTAGGAGACAACTTGTCCTGGGTTGGTCTAAGTAAACGAACAAAACAAGTTGACCCAAAAATCCTTGGGAGGAACAGAAAAAAGAGGAATGTGGGGTTGTAGGACTTGGACAGGAATTTTATTCCCAATAACAGACGAGGGCATGCGATTATCAGAAAACAGACACTGAGAACAGCTTCCGGCCAAAAATGTTTTGGAACATTAGAGTGCAGCATGATAGTTCTAGTAACTTCAAGTAAATGCCTATTTTTCCTTTCAGTAACTCCATTTTGTTGAGGTGTGTAGGCACAGGATGTCTGATGAATGGCACCAACAGAACGAAAAAATAATTCAACATTTTTTTGAACAAATTCCAAGGCATTATCAATGCGCAGAGTTTTAATGGGCATAGAAAATTGGGTTTTAATTTCAGCAAAAAAGAACTTAATAGTATATAAAGAACTGAATGAGACACTATTTAACAATATATATAAAATATGCAAAAAATTAAAAAATATGTCAACGCCTAGGCGGTCTAGGCGCCCAGCCAAAATAGACCACCACCTGGCCACCTTGAAAACTATGGTCATAGTAAGATAAATGAGCTTACCAACCAATCTTTTGTATTGGTGGTTATCAAGATAGGGTGGTAAAGATTCATCATTTCAATTGGTATTTGACAAGGAGTTCTAGCATATTTAGTACCAAGCATGCCTAATTCTGTCAGTAGATTTAGAACATATTTGTGTTGTGAAATACAGACATCAGACAAAGATCTGAAACTTAAATCCTCAAGAAGAATCTGAATTTGTCAAGATCTTTAGTAACAAAGTGTTGTTCTAGATATTAGTAGCTAAAATACAATCAGTATCACTGCCTAATAAAATTAAACCATCCACATAGACAATAAGAATGATAAACCCAGGAATGGTTTTTTAATGATAACAGAGTGATCCGAATGTGAGCGCCGAAATTTAAACTTTAGAAGAATCTGGCTTTATTAATCAAACCAAGCTTGTGGACTTTGTTTCAGACCATAAATTGCTTTCCTAAGTCTGCAAACTTTGGAGCACTCCCCATGAGTAACAAAACTAGTTGATTGCTCCATGTAGACTTCCTTATACACAACACGATATAGGAAGGCATTTTAACATCAAGTTTATAAAGAGGTCAATCATTATTCATAGCAACAGATATAAACACTCGTACAGAACTAAGTCTGGCAACAGTGAAAACAGTTTCAAAATAATCTACCCCATAGGTTTGAGTATAACCTTTTGCTACCAAACGAGCCTTCAGCCATTCAATCAAACCATCAGGCTAGTATTTAACAGTGAAAATCCAACGACAGCCAATAGTGGGGCAGTTTTTAGGGCGATCAACCAGATCCCAAGTCCGGCGATCAACCAGATCCCAAGTCCGGCGTTCGTGAAAAGTAGCCATTTCAGTTTTCATAGCTTGACACCAGACAGGATGCTTAAGAGCTTGTGCAATAGTCTAAGGTACAAAAACAGCAGAAAGAGTAGCAGTAAAATAGGCAAAGATAGCACCCAGATTAGTTGTACAGCAAAAATTACTAATCAGATATTGAGTGCAGGAACGAACACCTTCCCTTTGACTAATGGGAAGATGTAGGTCATAAGTTACTTGGGAGGTGTTGTGATCTCCGACGAAGGAGAAGTGGTTGTTGAGGGGCCATGGAAGGGATTGTAACCTTGGGTCTTCTCTTGTACGCCTTTATATGAGGAGGAAGAACTTCAGGTGCTTCAGTAGGATCGTGTTCTACCACCTGAGGCAAGGGAGTGAAATCTAACAGATCACTCGATAAAGTAGACCCCTTTTCAGAGCGGTATGGCATGTGTTCAAAAAAGACGACATCTACACTAACAAACCATTGTCTTGTGACAGGATCATAACATTGTAATCCTTTTTGAGTTCGTGAATATCTCAGAAAAACACCAAGTCGAGTGGGGGACAAGTTAAGATATTTTGGGGCGAAGATTCTTAACAAAGTAAGTGTTGCTAAAGATGTGAGGCGGTATAGAAAACACAGGTGCATCGGGATACAGAAGAGAGACAGAGACTTGATTGTGTAGAACAGAAGGCATGTGGCTAATTAAGTAGAATGTTGTAGAAACATCTTCAGGCCAAAATTTTGTAGGTACAAGATAATGAAGAAAAATAGTATCTGCTACTTCAAGAAGATGTCAATTCTTCCTGTATCACACTATTTTGTTGTGGTGTGTAAGAACAGGAAGTTTGATGAAGGGTACTCCAAGCAATACAAAATTGATCCACATATTTTTGCATGAATTCTAGGGCATTATCAGTTCTGAAAAATCTTAACAGTTGAATTGAATTGGGTTTGAATCTCGGTGAAAAAGGCAGTAATAGTGTGCAAAATTTTACTGCGATCCTTTAAGAGAAACAACCAAGTTTCCTAGAATAGTCATCAATAAAAATCATAAAGTAGCGGAATCCAGACAGGTTATTAACAGAACAAGGTCCCCAGATATCAGCATGAACAATATCAAGCAAATTTTTACAACTAATTTCTTTTTTCTTATGAAATACAGCCTGAGTCTGTTTGCTAAATTGGCAAGATTCACACAAAAATGTTTATCTGAAATTTTAGGTAAAAGACATCTCAATTTAGCAACAGAAGGGTGTCCTAGACAGTAGTTCCATTGTAGACCAGTCACAGGAGCTGGTAGCAGAGCAATAGTAGAGTTCGGCACATCTAAGTAGTACAGTCTGTCAAGTCCCTCACAGTAGAACCAGTCCTTGTCTTCGTGTGGAGATCCTAAAACACACAACCCTCGAGATCAAAAGTGATTTGAGCACTAAAGGCTCTCAACAGTTCTACTCGCAGATAACAGATTAAGAGGAAATCTTGGAACATATAAGGCAGATTTTAATGGTAGACTTTTAGATAAGGATATAAGTCCAATTCCATGAACTACAGACTGAGTCCCATCCACTACGGTCACAGGAGGGACCCTAGTTCTAGATAAGGCGGTAAAAAGTGTAAAACAGCCAGAGATATGAGTTGATGCTCCTAAGTTGATGACATGTTTATTTCACCATAAGTAGTAGAAGCAAGTAAAGCAGAAGATCTTCCGTCTGGAGCTGGTGTTTGGGAGGATAGACGAGACTGAAGGAGTTTTTCAAACTCATCCGCTCAACCGTGGGATGAGTTGAACTGGAGGCAGCAGCAGTCGAATCTTCAAAGGCAACAGAGGAGGGCTAGTTCGCCTAGACAGGTGCACCATGTTTTTCCCAGCAACGCTCCCCATTGTGGTTTGTGCGCCCACAGAAGGTGCAGAAGCCAGTAGGAGGTTGAGGTTAGCCTCGTCCTGGGTCAGGAGGAGGACCACGTACAAGAGTACAAGAAGAGCGACCACCGCGACCACGATCGCGTCCAAGTCCACGTCCTCGACCAGAGTCATGGGAGCGGACCGCAAGGACCGCGTGATCAGAAGGTGTAGCAGGTAGAGAAGTCATGGAAGGAAGGCGTTGAACGTGCTTAAGAACATCCCTCAGTGTGTTTAAGTAATCACTGGATAAGATCTGGTCAACAACACCAGAGAAACAATGAGGGAGTCCATCAAGGAACTGAACTAACTGAAGTTCATTGTGTTGTCGTTGAACTTCTTTGATGTTGGAAGAGAGGATGATGTACTTCGTATTCATCCCAGAGTGTCAAACATTGGTTGTAGTACTCTTCAACAGATCCATCAGTCGAATACTTCATTTTTGCTAGATTCTTGAAGATCTCGAAGACCTTCTTGGGGTTCTATTGGTGAGATTACACATGGGATAGTTGATCCCACGTAGCTTTGGCATTCTAAAGGCAAAGGAGAGACTGACTGGTCTTCGATTCAGTACTATTCACTATCCACGTCACAACTCCAGAATCATCTTGGGACCGGCGTAGGCTTTCTTGGGCTTTTTCATCAGTCGTCACATCAGGAGGAATTTGAGCATCAATAGATATATTGGAATAGCACCTTGGGCTTTGACACATAATTCAAAAGACGTCGACCAAAGATGATAGTTCAATCCATTAAGTTTTACAATTGTAACACAAGGACTGAGGAGGATTTGTAGTTGCCATAGAAGTCGAAGCGATGACGTGCACAGAGACGAAGTAGCAGCAACAGAAGTAGCAGATCTGGATCTGTAGATTTGAGAAACCCAGATAGAGGCAATAGAGTGCAGTAGTACATATGGATCAATGAATCTAAGAAACCCGCATAGGGCAGTAGGAAGCAGCACCAGATTTGAGAAACCCACACAGGGACAGTAGAGAGCAGAATGACCTACGCCGACACGGGGAGAGAGTTACTCCATCATGTGGCGTAGGCAGGCAACAAAGATGATCCTTTAGATCATCAATGGGCTATTCTAGAAAGTTTTGAGAGATGAAAAAAAGAGGAAAAAAGGAAGAGAGGGAGCCGGATTGGTGGAGAAGAGGAGGTTGGTGGATGGTGGAAGGAAGGATGGGGTGGGGGTTGTTGGTGGTAAGGGCAGGGAGTGAGGGAAGGGCGGCGGGAATGAAGGAGGTGGGAGTAGTGGCAGGGGGCACTGGTAATGTAAATTTGCGAAACTAAAGAAGAAATTTGGCAAAATGACTAAGGAAATAATTCGCATTCATCAACTATGTTCAAACAAAGACACAATAGAGCCTTTTATATAGGCTTCTAAAAGAAAAACTAAACGGGGGGCAGCTAATGTGGGACTCAACCACGTGACTTTACAAAAGCCCAAAATAAGGAAAAGGCCTAATAAAATAATGTAAGATGAAAAAAGGCATAACTAACGACACGGCAACGCATGCGCTCATAAATGCGTAAAGGTGGATCTTGTCCTACATCAACTCCCCTCGGCTGCAAAAGACTCGACTCTGTCGAGTCAGTGTTGAGGTAGAGCTCAACAAGATCCGCATCAATGCGGCAAAGTGATTCATATGGCATCTACTGGAGAATTGCCTATCCAGCGAACCAAGAAATGACATACGGTGCTCTGGCTAGTGAGGACGGTATGGTCGTCCAAGACAGTGTCGATGCACTTCGGCGGCTGCTGAGGAAGTCGAGGCGGAGGAGGTATAGCTATTGAAGACGATGAAGCACAGTGACGATCTAAAGAACATGTAGCTGGTGGTGGAGGGGCCTTGAATGTACCGCGTTACGGAGAAAGATCCTCCACATTGAATACTACACTAATGCCCCAATCTGTTGGCAAATCCAGTACATAAGTATTGGGTCCCTGGCGACTAAGTATTTGGAAAGGTCATGACGCTTTGGCATGAAGCTTCTTGAAAGAATTTTTGGGGTAGCGTTCAGGACGCACATGTACTAACACATAATCCCCCACATTAAATTCTTGAAACCTGCGGTGTGTATCTGCAGAAAGCTTGTAGTTTTCATAAGACAAAGTAAGTTTTCGCCAAATCTCGACATGCAAATCATGAATGTGTTGGGCAAAGGTCTCAACAGTGTGGGAAGGGCGGTCAGTAGTGGACATAGGAATGAGATCTATAGGTTGGCGAGGCTTGTAGAACAACTTCAAAAGGGTTCTTTCTTTTAGATCGATTAACTGAACTGTTGTAAGCAAATTCAGTTGTAAGTAGCTATAAGTCCCAATTGCCTAAACGTTCACCTACAAGGCATTGTAGGAAGTTACCCAAGCTCTTATTAACCACCTCAGTTTGACCATCAGTTTGAGGGTGGAAGGCTGAAGAAAATTAAGGTTGGTAACCAAAGACTTTCCATAAAATCTTCCACAAGTAGCTAACAAATTTCACATCATGGTTAGAGACTGTGGTGGTGGGAAGTCTATGTAGCTTAACCACCTCATTTTAAAAAAGTGGGCAATACCAAAGGCGTCAGAAGTCTTACTACAGGCAATGAAGTGGACCATCTTAAAAAAACGATCCACAACTACAAACACGAAGTCATGGCCACATGAAGTGCGGGGAAGACCCAGAATAAAATCCATACTTAGGTCCTTCCAAGGCTCATGGGGAATAGGGAGAGGAGTGTAAAGGCATGTATTTTATCTTTTGGTTTTTGCCAATTGACAAGTACGACACTAGAACACGATGCGAGCGGCATCACGAAATAAGGAGGCCAATAAAAATCTATCAATCACTAGAGCGGTGGTCTTATCCCTACCAAAATGACTAGCGAGGCCACCAGCATGTAATTCCCAAATGAGAAAATCATGAACTGAAGTGGAAGCGATACATAATTGCGTACAAGAGAAATTGATCACGTAGGATAATATCAGAAGCTTGTCAGGTGTGATATCGAGGAGGTCAGAATGGTAAAATTCCAAAGTCTAGACAGGTGGGATATTGATCTTTCAAACGGTCGAAGACCACAAATCAACACTCATAGACTGTAGGGTGGTCAAGCAACGATGGAAAGCGTCTGCAGCCTTGTTCTCAACACCAGAGCGGTGTTTGAGAGTAGAAGTGTACTCCTGAAGAAACCCACACCACTTGGTGTGACAAACACTTAACTTCTTTTGGGTAGGGGTGAGCATTCGGTTAATTTGGTCGGTTACGGTTCATTCGATTTGGTTAAATGGTTAATTTGTGATTTGAGATTTTAACCATTAATCCAACCAAATAAGCGTCGGTTAATTCAGTTATGGTTAATCAGTTAACGGTTAATTCGGCCGTTTAATTTGGTTAACCAAATAACACTCTTGTAATAGTTTTGCATGAAATTACTCATAAAATTTTGAACAATTGTTATATTATAGTAGTATTTCATATAAATTTAGAGGTGCATAGTTAATTAAAAGATGACAAGTACGTAAATGTAGAGGGTTTATTAAATAAAGTACAACTGTGTAGGTATATATGTGTAGACTATTTTTTAGTAAATATATATTGGTTGTTTGGTTAATTTGGTTAACCAAATAGAAAACATTTTTAACCGTCAAATTTTACCAAATTAGTCAAAATAATTTAACCAAAGTAACCAAATTGTCCAAAATAAATTAATCATTTGGTTTTAAACATTCGGCTTTAAACATTTGGTTTTAACCATTCAGTTAATTGGTCATTTAACCATATTCTGCTCACAACTACTTTAGGGAATTCCGGAAATGAAGGGCTTGATGGTCAGATCAGAGGATGAACTCCTGGTGAAGAAGATAGTGCCTCCAATGACGTAGAGATTATACAACAACGTAGATTTCTTTATCATAAGTGGAGTATTTACGCTTTGTGTCATTGAGTTTCTCACTGTAAAAGGCAACAAGGTGCCCTTCATGGCTCAGAACGCCACCAATGCCAACACTAGAAGCATCACATGACACCTCAAACAATAGTGAGAAATTAGGAAGGCAAACAACATGAGCTTTAGTTAACTTAGTTTTGACAGCCTGAAAAGCTTGTGTGGTGGATGGCGTCCACTTTAATTTATCACATTTCATTAACTCAGTGAAAGGAGCCATAATGGTTTTGAATCCTCGAACAAATCGATGACAAAAAGTAGCCAGACCCTGAAAACTACGTAGCTCTGAGATCGTAGTGGGCTGGGGCCAAAGCAAGGTCAACCTCAATGCCGGTAGCGGATACAAAGTAGCCATGGAAAAGGACTTTATCTTGAAGCAAAAAAAACACTTCTTTAGATTGATATACAATTTCTTAGTGCGAAGTGTGTTGAAGATAAGTCAGAGATGAGTCAGGTGTTCGTCCTAGGTCTTACTAAAAATCAAAATATTAAAGTAGACTACCAAAAATCTACCAATGAATGGCCACAACACATGGTTTATGACTCCATGAAGGTGTTGGGTGTGTTGGACAGGCCAAACGGCATGGCCATCCACTCATATAATTCATCTGGTGTTTTGAAGGCAGCCTTCCTTTCACGGGTGGTAACCACTACTGAGATCAATCTTGGAGAAAAAGCGGGATCCCGTTAATAGATCCAGCATGTCATTAAGGCGTGGAATAGGGAAATGATATTTGGCAGTGATCTAATTGATGGGTTGACAATCTAAGCACATTCTCCAACTACCATCCTTCTTGGGGGCAAGGAGAGCAAGAAACACTCAAGGACTCATGCTCTCTCAAATGAATCCTTTGAGAAGGAGGGCATCAACCTGGTGTTCTAATTCAGCATGCTCAATCGAGTTCACCCAGTAATAAGGTTGGCTAGGGAGTGAAGACCCTAGAATCAAATCAGTCTCATGTTGAATATCATGCAAAGGGGGGAGCTCATCAGGAAGGTCTACGAGTGTCATGTCTTTGAACTCGTCGTGAAGGGAGACAAGTTCTGGTGGTGGGGGCTAAAAATCAGACATAGGAGTAGATTCTTAGATATATAGGACATACATGAATCTAGATTCGCGACTGGCTTCTTCCAAGTCTCTTCGGGTGAGAAGGTGTAGAGGGTGATGGGATTTGGAGGACTAGGGGTTTGGAGGTGGACTCTTTTTCATATGAGAGATGAATCAAGTAGGTACTAATCGTATGTGTTTACCTTTGTGCTTGAAGGTATAAACACTAGAATGTCCCTCATTGTGCGCATCTAAGTCATAAATCCAAGGACGGTCAAGAATGACGTGGCCAACATCCATAAGCAACACAACACACTAAAAGTGACCTGAATAAGCACCTAGAGTGATGGGTACAAGGCATCAGTGGCTGATGGGCAAGCTAATTTGGTTCACCCAATGGACTTTATGTGGCTGAGGATGGGGCTCTGGGCGCAACTCCGTGTGCTTCAATCCATGGGGTGAAATGATGTTATGTATACTGTCACCATCAATGAGCAGTTTGCAGCTTTTATCAACATGTTTGAAGAAGGTCTAGGGGTGGTGTGTTTCCATTCGTCCCTTTTCGAAGGAGCAGCTAGAACATGAATGACCTGGAGATATGACGGATCATAATCATAATTGTAATCAGCATCATCATCAGAAGGTTCAAACACAGGAAAACATCTTCATATTCCATGTCATCCTCAGGGGTGGTATCAGGAGAATCGAAGGACACATAAAGAGCATGACAAGGGCATTGGGAAGCTAGGTGAGTCGTGCTATGACAATGAAAGCATTCACGACCTCAAGTCATACGGACTGGAGTTGTCACTACCTCCTTGCCTTTACTGGACGAAGGGGTTAAAGAACTCAGGGGAGATGGTTGGGGTAGGGCATAGGCAGAAGGAGATGTGATAGTAGGAGGGTTAGTGGCTTAGCGTAAAGGAAGGACCATGGAACTAAACTTCCCTAAAGTTTCCAACTTCCACCCCAGGCGATGTCGAAACACCACTATGTCGACTTGGTCTCAACTTCGGACTGAAGTTTCCCCTTGTCGACGATGTTGGATTTTTACAGTGTATTTTTGTCCCAACATCCTCAAAGTTGTCGATGTTTTCCCGGAGTTAATGATGTTGAAGCGAAGTTGATACGGCTCAGGACATTCACCCTAACTAGTGCCCTAAAGGCAATATAAGGCATAAGTGGTGCCTCCAACCATGTTCACAACTTCTAATATCAATTCCTATGTTTGTTGGTTGTCACTCTTTGCTGGAGAAGATGTTGTAACTATTATTTAATTCCATATTGTATGAAGGACATATGGTGGGATGTATTTCTATTTTTGTAATACACATTTAAACCTTGCAACTATAAGTGCACATTGCATTATCAACCTACGTAGGGTTAGAGAGTCATGAATCATGTTTTTGTGTTAAAATTAACATATCTAAGATAGAGTATAGCGTAATTAGAAGTTTTTAATCGAAGTTTTCTTCAAATTCACATCATTTTCTTCAAACAGGGGCATCAAAGTCTATCAAAGTTTGCGTCTAAACTTCCTTGAAACTTCCTTGAAGTTTCCACAAACTTCCACTTCCACACCTAGCGAAGTCGACACGAAGTCGAAGTCCTGCACCATGATGAGAAGCATGTTGTAGGTAACTCTCTACCTTTTGGGCACGGTGAAAAGTGTCGACCAAGGAGTCATATTGTTGTAATTCCATTTCTTGTTTAATATTGTTACATTTGATATTTCCTGTTTTACTTAAGCATGTTATTTGTTTTGTTATTTTCCTTTATATATGGACCTCTCTGTAATTGTCTCAGTTATATATATATGAGGGTGCACACGTTGTGCAACCCTGAGCTTTCTGCAATACCTGACTCTGTCACATGGTATCAGAGCAGGCTCTAACCTAGCCTCCCTCCCTCCCTTCTCTCTCCTCCGGCGGCGCCCCCCCCCCCCCGCCCAGCGCTCGCCGCCCACCAGGCCGCCGCCCGCCGCCGGTCGGCAGCAGCCAGCCGGCCGCCGCTGGCTTAGCCAGGGCCGTCGCAGCTCCGGCCGGTCGCCTCCACCGGGCCGCAGGTCTCTCCGTCAGGTCTGTAGTTCCGTCTTGCCTCCTGGTGTGGTGCACCGCTAGTGCTTGAGTAACCGTAGTTGTTGTTCGCACAGCATGTGCGCTGCTGGGTGGTCGTATCTACGGGACCACTGACCCAGTGGTAGATCTGGCCTAGATCCGTAGACAGGGGGAGATCGGCGCGTTGTTCGTCTAAGGGGTTACCGTCGGTTCGTGCTTCTTTGTGCCTTCCTGCCCGTGTAGGCCTCGGCCTCCAGGTTCTCTGCTACGCCTTGGCGTAGTGCGTATGTGAGAGGTCCACAGTGACGTGTTTCTGCCTACTTCTGCCTGCCTGACGGCGTAGTCCGTCCTCTACCTGTGCCTTCTTGTGCCTGTGCCTGCCGTTCTCGTGGCGTCTTCCAGGGATGACATGTGGAGAGAGTCGCGCCGTCAAGTCACTACTGTCAAGCTTGACGGGGGCAACTACCAGCTGTGGGTCTGTTCCTTTGTGATCTTTGCCAAGTCACAAGGGAAGTACTCTCACTTGATTCAGACGGGTCCGCCTCAGCCTGCAGCGGAGGCGGATGACAAAGATATCAAGGCCTTTGATGACTGGGTTCGTGATGACTCGACTGTCATGATGTGGATTCTCAACAGCTCTGTTGAGAAGATTAGCGTCACTCTTCTTCAGCTGCCTACGGCGAAGCAGATGTGGGATCAGCTCGCCAGTACCTACTCGCACAGTGAAAATCCGAAAAAGGTCTTTGATATCACAAAGCAATTGGGGCGTCTGCAGTTTACTGGTTCTGACATTTCAGATTACTTTTCCACCTTCACTGGTCTGTGGGGTGAATTGGAGATGTATCACCCGCTATCCACTGATTTAGCTACTATGCAGAAACAACGGGCAGAGCTTCAACTGATTCAGTTTCTCAATGGTTTACCTGAGTCCTATAATGGAGTGGTCGATCAGATTTTGGCGAGTGATCCACTCCCTACGTTGCAGACTGCCTACAAGCGTCTCCAGCGCCTTCCGTCATCGACACCGTCTCCGCCTCCTGAGACGGGGGACTCTACTGCTTTGGCCGCTTGGGGCGGGCGTGGTCGTGGCCGTGGCCGTGGCCGCTCCAATGATGGTCGTCCTCCCCTGGGTGCAGGCCGGGGGCGTGAACCTGGTGTTGTACGAGGAGCTCCTCCTGCTGCCCCACCCTCTGCTGCTGCGCATCCTCAGCAAGGACAGCGCTTGTGTACCTTCTGTGGTCGGTCCAACCATATTGAGGAAAAATGCTGGGAAAAGTATGGTAAGCCGGCATGGGCCAATGCTGCGGCCGATTCTTCTGTGTCTGAGGGTGCTACTCAGACACCTGCACCAGAGCCTGCGGGAGCCACTGCAGACTACATCCGTGCTGAGGTGGAGCGTCTTCTCCTTGAGCGTGGTGGTTCCTCTTCTGCTGCATCTACGAGTGGAGCACATGCTACCTTTTCTGGTTATGACACTGCCTTCCTGAGCTCCTCCTCACCTTCTCCTTCTGGTAATACCAAATGGGTGATAGACTCTGGTGCCTCTGCACATATTTCTGGAAATAAATCTTTATTTACGCATATATCTGCTCCTGCCCGACAGTCTTCTGTTATGCTTGCTGATGGCTCTAAGTCGTCAGTCGTTGGAGTTGGTGATATTAGTTCTCATTTTCGCCTAAAATCTGCCTTATATGTGCCCAGATTTCCTCTTAACCTGTTATCTGTCAGCAAGATTTTACGGAGTTTGAATTGTAGCCTGACATTTGTTCCTGATTCATGCACTTTTCAGGACCTTCACACGAGGATGAAGATTGGTGGGGAGTATGAAGGTGTTGATGGGCTGTTTTACTTAGACCAGCTACCTAGATCAGAGCAAGCTGCTGTGGTATCTGCATTATCTGCTTCTGTTTCTGCTCTCCAGTGGCACTACAGGCTGGGCCATCCCTCTTCAGAGAAGCTGCGTAGTTTAGTTCCTGATATTGGCAGCTGTCATTTTCAGTGTGATTCGTGTCAACTAGGGAAACAGACTCGTACTGTGTATCCTAGACGTAGTTCTGTGACCAGTAAACACATTTTTTATTTAGTTCACTCTGATGTATGGGGTCCATGCAATGTACCAAGTTTGTCTGGTTACAAGTACTTCATTCTATTTATTGATGATTTTTCGAGGACTACTTGGCTGTTTCTGTTAAAAAGTAGGTCTGAAGTGCTGTCTACTATTAAATATTTTTTTGCTGAAATAAAGACTCAGTTTGGCTTGCGGCGCTTGCCTATTAAAACCTTTCGCACTGATAATGCTTTAGAATTTGTTAAGCAAGATGTAGCTGCTTTTTGTAAATTTGTGGGTACTCTTCATCAAACCTCGTGTGCTTATACCCCACAACAAAATGGTGTTGCTGGGCGAAAGAATAGGCACTTATTAGAAGTTACCAGAACAATAATGATGCATTCTCATGTGCCCCGATCTTATTGGCTTGAAGCTATCTTGACTGCCTGTTTTCTGATTAATAGGATGCCATCGTCTGTTATTGGGAATAAAATTCCCTTCCAAGTTTTGCACCCCGACATCTCCATGTTTCCTGTGCCTCCTAGAATTTTTGGGTGTAACTGTTTTGTTCGGTTGCTTGGACCTACTTCTGATAAGCTGTCTCCTCGAGCTGCTAAATGCATTTTTTTGGGCTATTCTCGGACTCAAAAGGGTTACAGATGTTATAATCCCAGCACTCGAAAGTGGTTTACTAGTAATGATGTTGTCTTTTTTGAGGACACTCCGTATTATTCTTCAGCAGGAGATAGTTTGCAGACTGATATTCTGGCTCCTCCTTTACCTGTTATTGCTGACTGTATGCCTGATCGCACTGACACTGAGACTAATGCAAAGCAAGACCCTCCTCTTATTGTTTATCAGCGCAGGAATAAAGCACCTTCCACTAATGTACCCCCCCAAGACAACCAATCTTCTCCTCCAGAAGGTTCTGCTGCTCCTGAGGTAAACTTTGATCTTGACATACCTATTGCTCTCCGCAAGGGTACTCGTTCTTGTACTTCCCATAGCATTGCTCAGTGTGTGTCGACTGCTCATCTAAATACTCATTCCAGCAATTTTGTATCTGCCTTATCTGTTGTGGCTGTTCCAAAGAATGTTCAGGAAGCTTTGAAAAGCACAGCTTGGACATCTGCTATGAATGATGAGATGTTTGCTCTTACTGACAGAGACACTTGGGAACTGGTGGATCCACCTCCTCAGTGTAAGCCTGTAGGCTGCAGGTGGGTTTATGCAGTCAAATATCAACCTGATGGTACGGTTGAGAGGTTGAAGGCAAGGCTTGTTGCGAAGGGATACACTCAGACTTATGGCATTGATTATTTTGAGACTTTTTCTCCTGTTTCTCGTCTTAACTCTGTCAGGATTCTTTTATCTGTTGTTGTGAATCTCAACTGGCCTCTTATGCAGCTTGATGTGAAAAATGTCTTTCTATATGGCGATTTACAGGAGGAGGTGTATATGGAGCAACCTCCTGGGTTTGTTGCTCAGGGGGAGTCTCACAAAGTATGCAGGCTCAAAAAGTCTATCTATGGGCTCAAGCAGAGTCCTCGTGCCTGGTTTGATAAGCTGAGAAGGATTATGATTGATTTTGGCTTTCTGAGGTCACAAGTTGACCATTCTGTATTCACAAAAAAGACTTCTGTTGGTATTACTGTTCTGATTGTATATGTTGATGATATTATTATTTCTGGCAACGACACTCTTCGTATTCAGGCTACTAAAGATCATTTGGGCAAGCATTTTGCTACCAAAGATCTAGGTAGACTCCGGTACTTTCTTGGCATAGAAGTCTCTAGAAATTCTAATGCCTTGGTTCTTTCGCAGAGAAAGTATGTTCTTGATATACTGCAGGAGACTGGTATGCTTGGTGCGAGACCTTCAGATACTCCTCTTGATCCCAATGTCAATTGGGATGATGATTCTTCTGCTATGTTTACTGATCATAAAAAATTCAGGAAGCTGATTGGTAAATTGATCTACTTGACTGTTACTCGTCCTGATATTGCTACTGCAGTGGGTCTTCTTAGCAGATACCTCGACAAACCTAGACAATGCCACTGGGATGCTGCATGCCAAGTCTTGAGATACTTAAAAAGATCTCCTGGCAAGGGACTTCATTATAAAAAAAATGGGCATTGTGTTCTTGAAGGATATTCTGATTCTGATTATGCAGGCAGCAAAGTTGATAGAAAATCTACTTCTGGCTATTGTACCTTTGTAGGGGGCAATCTTGTCACTTGGAGGAGCAAGAAACAGAATGTGGTGGCCAGGTCTAGTGTTGAGGCTGAGTACAGGGCCATGGCCCATACTGCTTGTGAGTTGCTATGGGTGCGTTCTCTTCTGAAAGAATTTGGGATTGAGTCTTCATCGGCCATTCCTATGCATTGTGATAACAGAGCTGCCATCTTCATTGCAAATAATCATGTCTATCATGAGCGCACCAAACATATCGAGGTTGATTGCCACTTTATCAGAGAGTCTATTCTTGCTGGCAAGATCTGCACTCCATTCACGCGATCTGAAGACCAAGTTGCTGATATCTTCACTAAGCTCTTGGCTAAGAAACAGTTCTGCATGCTGCTGGACAAGTTGGGCACAATTGACATCTATGCTCCAACTTGAGGGGGAGTGTTACATTAGATATTTCCTGTTTTACTTAAGCATGTTATTTGTTTTGTTATTTTCCTTTACATATGGATCTCTCTGTAATTGTCTCAGTTATATATATATGAGGGTGCACACGTTGTGCAACCCTGAGCTTTCTGCAATACCTGACTCTGTCACAAATATCGGGGTGTAAACGGTGCACAAAATGAGCGGATAGTTGTCAACTAGAGTCATTGTGAATACAATGGTTCTTAGCCTCCTCAAATCGTTCCATGTACTCTTCAACATATGATGGCCCTTGGCTAAAGACCATCCAGTCAAAAAGAAGTTGTCTTTGGTATTGGGTGGATACATAGCGCTTGCGTTGCTTAGTCTTCATCTCATCCCGAAAGAGGATGGGAGGTTGACCAGTATGCTCCATTTCACGTTGGACACCTTGTCGATATCGCTTGCGTTGCTTAGTCTTCATCTCATCCCGAAAGAGGATGGGAGGTTGACCAGTATGCTCCATTTCACGTTGGACACCTTGTCGATATCGCTTGGTCGGCCCCTTCGAGTTTCATCTTAGGAAAACTAATCCATTGGGTGTCGGTCATGTCATAGCAGTCGAAATAATCTTTCAAACTAGCAATCCAATTGAGAAAAACTTTGGATCGAGTTTACCATCAAAAGTGGGGGCATCAATTTTAACTCGTCGAGTGATATCATTGTGATGTGGTGGATGAGATCATGGGTGATATTGGTCGTATGGATTGTGGGGAAAATAGGTTCACAGGGGAATTATGAAAAACATCATGGCCAAGGGGTCGAGGATGGGGTCAAGGAGGAGGGGCCATGAGAGGATATAGCGGAGTCAGTGGTTGGTGATGGGGTGTACAGGAACAAATTGTGCAGCACGAGCATCATGTGGAGGGGGATGTGGCAGTGGTGCATAGTGCGCTTGTGGGGCAGCAGGTTCGGATGTGTAATGGTAGGGTGGTTGGTAGGGGTGTGGTTCCATCTAGGGGTGCGGTGAATAAGGATCGTGTTCTACATAAGGGTCAACATCTTCATAGAGATGGTAGTCGGGGGTCTCATTGAGTTGTGGTGGACAGAATTGTAGAGTAGGGTTAAGGGGAGTTTGTGGTGCGTTTTCAGGATTTGGTGGCATCCCATACCCCATAAATGGTGTCGAGTTTTGACCAGCATGTAGTGTATGTGTTTAGCGAATAGTGTGAAGCTCGGTCATGATTGCATTGATCGCTTGGTCAAGGGTAAAGAGGGTAAATGCAGCTTGTAAAGACTGAAGGGCTGCATCTCAAGCGGGTTCTAAGACAGGGCTATTAGATCTACGGCCTGACATTATAATTGGCACAATGAGAAGAAAAAAAAAATTATTTTATGTCTATGAAAAACTTAGTTATGTAATGGACAGTGTTTATTTCAAGAAAACAATGCGGACATATAATATGATAGTAAAGTGACGCACAGAACATGGGATAAACCCTCAGTTCAAGGACCTTTACTTTATGCACATGCAAGAGAGCTGGCAAATTAGACAAATTCTGGATTGTATCTTGAGACTGGAGAGCCAAACACCCTGAAAAACAGACTGCCTGCTGTTTCAGGAGAGCATATCACGATTTTGACAAAAACTGATTTTATCATAAATTTGTTTTGTATATGGTGCTTGTGTAATTTACATGCTGAATTTCTCAAGTAAGGGTCACCAGCTGCATGCTTGTTGATCACACTCTTTGGCATCTTTTCTAATGAGAAATGAACCCTCACTAAACCAAAAGGGCTAAGCTTTCAGCTCAGAACAAGCCACCATCAACATACTGAACAAGCAGCAATGTGTATATACCATAACAAATCGACCAACATACACTTACTAGCTTACATCTCCACATAATCTCTTTTTGAAATATATGGCGTTGATATAGAGTTGCAAACTGTATCGTCTTTCCAACTGCCAACTACCAACGACCATGATTTAATGTGTATACCAAATCAGATAAGGAATGAGCGTGAGAGTACCTTTACTTTATTCCTCAAGGCGGAGTACCCAGGATTGTTCTTGGCGAGAGCGTACTTCTTCCGCAACTCCTCCTCCGAGGAAGGGTAGAACCTCGGCACGTTCTTCCACGGACCAATGGTCCTTTCCCGGCCGAATATTCGGAAGGGGCGACGATTGTCGCCATATATGTTGTCCCCCATCCAGATGAAGAGATGGGGATCGAACCGATTTATCGCGTCCCATATGGGCTGCAATGAACAACAAAGGCGTGAGAAATTGCCCAGAAAAACAAATGCACTGACGCGGAAAGGGGTGGCATAGTGAGTAGGACACGTACCTGAGGAGAGCTTTGGTTGGCGCATGAGCCGAAGGCGATCCGGGTGATGGGAGCAGTGCGCTCTGCCGCTGGAGAGGCGGATGGCAAGCCTGCCTGAATTGGAGGAGCTGAGGAGATAACTGTAGCCAGGAAGAGCAGGAAGAGGGTGAGGAAGGGCGGAGTCGGAAACATCGGGGGGGAGGACATAAGCGTTCTCCGGCGGTGAGTGAGCGTGCAGTCGAAGGAGAAAAATGAATGGGAATGTGGGGAGCCCAAGTGCGGTCTACAATTGGGGACTAAAGAAAAAGAAAACGTGGCGCCAAAAGCAGCTGATGCCTCTCGACTGTCGAGTCTCGAACAAACCACCCAACCGAGCATAACATGCATGATGCACCGCATGGAACTTGGTATTTAACTTGGTAGGCTGCGTCCTAAGAAAGTTGAATTGAAGAGAAAGTAAAAAGCCTGACAACGAGAAGATCACAGGAAGTAAGATGGAAAGGTAGTTTATAAATAATACAATTTATTAAATAAAACTGAATGGCAATGAGAGAAAACCACTCAATAATTCATACCATAAAGGGAGCATATATCATCTATATTGAATACTAATAAAATGGGATCATATTCCCTTGTGAACATCTTTTAGTAATGTTTTCAAAATTGAGCTCGATAAGCCTCCAGACACTACAATATTAAATATGAATGAAAAATCATAAACATTAGAATTCAAAATCATGAGTAATACAAAATAAAATTAGGTTTATTACATCACGGTCTAACTATGTCACATATAAGAAGAAAGATAGTCGGTATTTACAACTACCAATATGAAATTAGAAATACAACAAAGTTGCATATGTATTATGTATTTTAAACTTCCAGTACTTCATGTGTAAAAGATTTATTGTATTGTAGTCAAACAGGGGAACCATGGAAGGAAGGGAGCATATATCATCTATATTGAATAGAAACATCTTCTATCTATCTAGTAAGCTATTTCCTATATGATATGTTATTTTCTATTCGCACTAAGTTACTATTAGGAACAAAAGTGAGTTCCATAAAGATAAAACTAGGACCCATATCTTCAAGTTGATGAAACATATATTATTGTTTATATAGAAACAATTGATAGAAATATTCATGATACAGTTTCAAAAATATTCGATAGAATAAAATAAATTAATATTATGGTTGTGAATGTGAGAGTTTGAAAATCACCATATGCTACATCCTTGGTATATTCCTCTAATTGTACAAAGATATGGGCTCCGTTTCAAATTTTCAAAAAAAACTCATTTAAATGAAACCACCTATCAGTTAAGCTCTGGTTAATTTTCCTTTTATGACCCACAAGTGATCAGCCTGATTAGTTCTAAGACTAATATACAATGTTGTTGATATCTAGGAATCAATGTAAGTCAATCAACATGTAGATCAGTAGATAAGCATGTAAAGTTAATGAGAAATGCATATAAGATAATAACTGTAATTACTACTCTCAAAAAATTATGCTTCATCAGTGACTCGCAAGAAGAATAGAAAATTTCATGATCTAAGTATAGATATTTCACTAAAATAAGTACATTTGACGTTGTTGGGTCAAAATCATATTCGTCTTGGTTTTATAATGCTAAATACTTTACGACTTGGCATCTAACATCTCAAATTGAGTCTTTCAACATGATATATATGGTAGCAAGTAATTTGAACAATACTTTGCAATACCTCAACATATATGTGTTTACATGGATATCATGTATAAAATTGAATTGCCATGAATTTCTTTTATATGCTATATAATTACCACTAGTACAGAAACAGCATTCAGTGTCGGTTTTCTGGGCGTCGGTTATTTAGGTAAACCGATGCATATACTATTCGACGTCGGTTATTTAGGAAAACTGATGTCTATATTCGAAGACCAGCCAGACACGGGTACCGCTTTGTATTCAGCGTCGGCTGGGTATAACAAATCGACGCCTAAAGTCGCCCGTAAAATCTAATTTTTGAGCGAAAAAATTTGCGTCACATACAGCGTCAGTTTTTTAACTATTCACCGATGCCTATTTAAGATGAAAATTTGCGCAAAAAGTTCCACTTTCGGTGTCAGTTATCCTTTGATAACTGACGTTGATAATGGTTCCCGCCAAATAATTTAGGGCAAAGATTGTCTAATTGGACGTCGGTTTTTTACTATCAACCGACGCTGAAGAGTAATAGGTGTCGGTTTTGTAGATAACCGACGTTGTTGATCAACTTAATAGACCCGATCACCCGGCTCTTCCCCCTTTCTTCCTATTTCATCGCGATAATTTTCCTATGCTCGCCGCTCTCGCCTAAAATCGCCGACGACCCCCGCTGCTGCTCGTCGCCGCTGTTGCTAGTGCGCCTCTGCTCGCCGCCGCATCCTCTTTCTGCTGCTGTCGCCGCTCGCCGCCACTACTGCTCTGCTCTTCTCTACTACTCTGCTCGTCTTCTGGTGCCACTGCGAGCGCCGCTCTGCTCTTCTCTTCGCCTGCTCGCCTCCACTGTTGCCGCCGCTCGCCGCCGCTCTTCTCCACACTAGCTCCAGGTAGCCCTAGCTGCTTTTCTTCCTTCTCCCTAGCTCCTTACCAACAGCAAGAACGGTTGTGGCTGTGTTGGCCTACCACAGCCGTTATGAACAGCACGGTCGTGGTAGGCCAACATAGCCACGACTGTGCTTGTTGTTGGTAAGGATATGAACAAATCTTTATGTAATGCTTTATGTAAATCCTAGGATACGAACAAATCTTTTGCTTACATATATTTGTGCTTCTAATCCTAATGTTTGACCTAATTCAGTAAATTTTGATGTTAGTACATATGTACTTAAGATTTAAACTTGATTTGATTTGATTAAACCTAACATTGATGAAACCCTAACATCAATTGTGATGAAACCTTAACATTAATTGTGATGAAACCCTAACATGTATATATCTATTATTGTGTTTGTTGGCCTAGAAACTCGTCCAAGATTTACTCATTAGGAGTAAATCTTGGATAGTCCCCGGTTTGGGACTGTTCTTGAACACCTAATCTCACTTAGGATGTAAGTGTATAATGTGTATTGGGTTTTCGAGAAAATTTCGACAGCATTTCACAGTGGGGAAATGCTGCCGAAATTTTCTCGAAAACCCAATACACATTATACACTTACTAGTGAGATTAGGTGTTCAAGGATGGGATAGGTGGTACATATTTATTATATATAAGAATGACATCACATGTATTTGTTAACCGTAGACCCTAATCTTGTCCTAATATATACTTGTTTTCTCTTTGATCATAGAATGGATAGATCATGGATGTCCATTCGCAATCGTTGCACCCCAGAGTTTATATCTGGTCTTGATCAGTTTATTAGATTTTTCGAGGAACATAGGAAAGAACATGGAGATAGGTTCTACTGTCCATGTAGGCATTGCGGTAACAACTTGAAAGTCAGCACTGGTGACGAAATCAAAAGTCATGTCATGTGCAACGGGATTGTACAAGGATATACATAATGGCACTGGCATGGAGAGATTTCAAACTCGAAACCAGTGGATGTCGATAGCAGTTCTTGGGTGGAAGAAGAAATTGCCTCCGATGACGTAGATGTGAACGAACCAGTTCCAGTAGACATCGTTGATGCGATGCTGGATAGTTGTAGGGTAGAGCACATCGATCCACCTCCTATCTTTAGAAACATTGTGCATGATGTTGAGATACCGTTATACACATGTTGTACTAAGTTTATGAAGCTTAGCGTTGTGTTGAGATTGTATAAGTTGAAAGCTAACAATAGATGGAGCGACAAAAGCTTCACTTCATTGTTGACTTTGTTGAAAGAAATGCTTCCTAAAGGAAATGAGCTGCCAATCTCAACATACCGGGTAAAGAAATTGTTGTGCCCAATGGGAATGGAGGCCAAGAAGATACACGCATGCCCAAATGATTGTGTATTATTTCAAAAGGACTATGTGGATTTGAAAGATTGTCCAAAATGTGGTGCGTCACAGTATAAATTGATGACTTTGGGGGAGTCCAAAACTGGTTATCCTGCCAAGGTGATGTAGTATCTACCTAAAATATCACGGTTTCAACGCTTGTTTGCAAATCCGAAAGATGCGGAGAATTTGAGGTGGCATGCAGATGTTAAGAAAAATAATGATGGGATCCTACAACATACGTCTGATTCCCCACAGTGGAAGAATATTGATCTATTGTACCCCAAATTTGGTGAAGAAGATAGGAATCTAAGATTTGGGTTGTATACATGGGATGAATCTGTACGGGACATTGAGCAGCCAACATAGCACTTGGCCAGTCATGCTTGTTATATACAATCTTCCTCTCTGGCTGTGTATGAAAAATAAGTACGTTATACTGTCGTTATTGATATCGGGCCCTAAACAACCCGGAAATGATATCGATGTTTATCTTGAACATCTGATTGATGACTTAAAGAAACTTTGGGCTGAAGGTGTGATGACCTATGATGCTTCAGGAAGAGAGACATTTCGTTTGCACGCTATGTTGTTTTGCACTATTAATGACTTTCCAGCATACGGGAATTTGTCTGGATATAGTGTCAAAGGAGCTAAAGCGTGTCCTATATGTGAAGAAAACATTGATTCAATAAGACTAAAACATAGCAGCAAGACTATATATCTTGTTCATCGAATGTTTCTTTCAAAATTCCATCTGTATCGTAGGAAGCGCGAAGCATTCAATGGATGGAATGATGAACGGAGTGCACCTAAACCTATACCAGGGGATGTTGTTTATGAAAGAGTAAAAGACATTGTCAATGAATTTGGTAAGAAATCACAATGTAGTATGGCCACACGGAGTGACAATTCTTCATTCAAGAAGAAGTCAATATTTTAGGATCTTCCTTATTGGAATTCTTTGACAGTCAGGCATTGTATCGATGTAATGCATGTTGAGAAAAATGTATGTGATAGCGCCATTGGTACTCTGTTAAATATACCAGGTAAGACTAAAGATGGGATAAAATCCAGACTAGACCTACGTGAAATGGGAATAAGGTCAGAATTAACAAAATTACGTGAAATGGTTAATAAAAGAACTACTTACCTCCTGCTTGTTACATGTTGTCTAGAAAGGAGAAGAAAGCTTTTTGTGAATGCTTGGTAAATGTTAAGGTGCCACAGGGTTACTCATCCAACATCCGTAGATTGGTATCAATGAAAGATCTGAAGTTGATAGGTCTTAAATCTCATGATTGTCACAGTCTAATGCAACAAATATTGCCCGTGGCAATTCGATCTATATTGTCGAAGCATGTAAGGTTTGCAATCACCAGACTTTGTTTCTTTTTCAACAGTCTATGCAGCAAAGTTATTGACCCTGATACTCTCGATAATTTGCAAAGAGAAGTGGTTGTTACCCTATGTCAGCTTGAGATGTATTTCCCTCCTTCGTTCTTTGATATCATGGTACATCTTGTTGTCCACTTGACTAGGGAAGTGAAAATGTTGGGACCAGTTTTCTTGCATTGGATGTATCCATTTGAACGCTACATGAGCGTTTTTAAAGGTGATGTTCGAAACCTTTATCGTCCTGAAGGGAGTATTATTGAAGGTTATGTGGCGAGAGAGGTTATGGATTTTTGCAATGACTTTCTGAGTGGTAATAACACTCATGTTAATGACAAGAATATTGAGGAGGGCAAAGGAATTTTGGGATCACGGGTGAAAGTAATCAGCCATGAGCAGTTGGAACAAAGTCACTTGTATATTTTACACAACATGGACGAAGTGAGTGTTTATATCGAGGAACATACCAATTTCATCAAGAGACAACATCCTCGAGCAAGTTCAATGTGGCTTGGTAGAGAACATAACAATACTTTTACTAAGTGGTTTGAAGATAAAATCTTACATCAACTATCTCAAACACCAAATGATATTATGGAAACTATCAAATGCCTCACCTTTAAACCAAAACCAAATGTTATGTCTTATGAAGGGTTTGACATTAATGGGTTCACATATTACACAAAGTGCCAAGATGATAAGAGTGTCATCCAAAACAGTGGGGTCACTCTTCAAGCGTCGACTATGTATTTTGCAAGTGCAAAGGATAAGAGTCCACGTGAAGCTAAAATGTCATATTACAGTGTCATTGAAGACATATGAGAGTTTGACTACATAGATTTCAGAATTCCGCTCTTTAAATGTAATTGGGTTGATAACACCAAAGGAGTTATAGTGGATGAATTGGGTTTCACTTTAGTGAACTTTGAAAAGATTGGCGAGAAGGGTGAACCATTCATATTGGCATCACAGGAGAAACAAATATTCTATATCGATGATCCTGCAAATGATAAATGGTCGGTTGTTCTTCATGGTAAAAGACAGTTCATTGAAGATCCTATAGATGAAGAAGAGTAATATGATAAGTATGATGACTCCAGTCCATTCTCAGTTGGGTTGCCAACTCCACAAAATATTGAAGCTAATGATGACTAATATGTGCGCGGAGATCACAATGAAGGATTGTTAATTGATAAAAGATCACAATTTTAGAGGCATGCATGTTTATATTTTTTTATTGAAGCTAAATGTTTGCTTTTTTAATATCAATATCATTTTCAGATTTGATGTATCATTATCTTCTAGTTAATACAAATGCTAAACGTTGTGGGAGGGTCTTAAGGAACTATAGGACCAATCTCACCCAAGATTACATACGCGATGCTGAGAATAGATTCTTGATTGATTCCAATTCTAGACATTGATCAGTATTTCACTAACTCTACACTAATAATTTTTGTTTGTATTCTCTTTGAAAAATAAATATAAGAAGAAGGAAGCCACACATCAATGGAACTACTTGGACCCCAAAGACTGGGAGGAGTTTGTTACCTAAAGAAAAACAGATGAATTCAAGGTATTAAGCGCCACTCCCAATTTCATTAATATACATTTTTATGTATTCACCTATTCAAGATTAACCTTTAGTGTTACTAACCAAATCAATGTGCTAACTAACTAGGCTATCAGCGATGCTCAACGAGCAAGCATCCCACACTAAGGTTATATAGATATATAGGCAGCAAGCCATGAAACAGCAAAAGAAGCCACAATGAAGAGAAGCAGGATACATATACAATACATAAAGTGCAGCACACACAAGTGTTTCAAATTCATATAACAACATGACAGACTAACACATATATAGTGCTTAACAACAGCAGCGCTGAATTTACATACAACACTAGCTTAGTACATATATAGTGGGACTAAGGTGACGAGTTAACAAGAGGACAAACAGATTTCACCATGAGTTAACATTGAAGAAGGTCTACTAACCTACACTGAGCTAAACAAGTTTATCAGTACTAGCCTAAGGCACAAGTACCGTTCGTCAGGACAATGACGGTCGTGGAAGCTTAGTGGCCACTACACGTTCAACTGGCCAGTGGCCACTAAGCTTCCATGACCGTCATTGTCCCGACAAACGGTACTTGTGCCTTCGGCTAGCACTAATAAACTTGTTTAGCTCAGTGTAGGTTAGCAGACCTTCTTCAATGTTAACTCGTAGTGAAATCTGTTTGTCCTCCTGTTAACTCGTCACCTTAGTCCCACTATATATGTACTAAGACAGTGTTGTATGTAAATTCTGCGCTACTGTTGTTATGCACTATATATGTGTTAGTCTGTCATGTTGTTATATGAATCTGAAACACTTGTGTGTGCTGCACTTTATGTATTGTATTTGTATGAGCAGAGGAAACAAGGCATGTTCATCTTGTGGGCATCAAAGCATTCTTTGGGCCATCCCAGTGCAAATCCAGAGCGGGACTTTCACAAGAAGAGGTAACCTATTCTTTTTTTAGAATGTTACTGCATCTTAGGCTTCCAATCAGCCTATGGCGACCCGCTCTTCGCCTGGTGTAGATTTTGAGTTATTAATTTTTAACTTTTTTACCTCTAGCGGTAGGCATTCGGAGTTACTACTTATTCTCCCCAGGACGTTCACTGTTTATTATCTAGATCCTGCGGGGAGTACATTGAATACTAAAATTGGACATGTAATGAGAATGCCATTATTCTGGTGAGAAATATTTCATTTTTATATCCATTAACATATGTTATTACATTACTATTTAATTATGCAATTTACTGTGTTACATTAACATGTAGGGGTTTAGATGCATTCAAAAAGGCTGGAGGAAAGGTCCCCAAGAAAAAGAACCAACCAATAATTTGGGAGAACGTGAAAGTAAGTTCCCGACTCTAATGTATATATTATTTATGTGAACTGTGCTTAGTTGTATTTTTTAATATTTTGTATGTTTCAATTTATAGTGTGCTAGACAAGACAACGGCTGGGCATGCACATACTATGTGATGTGATTTATGCAGATGATTATCCAATATGCCACATTGGACATCGATACCATACATGAGGTATTATATATAGTCTCATTAGTTAGTATGAAATATATCAATCTTATTTTTATATTATTACTTATATATATACATCATTCTCTTTGATGGTGTTTAAAACTAACCACACTATAGGTAAATACTTAAAAGATGTACATGCTCCATACACAATGGAAGTATTAAATGAAGTAAGAGAAGAATGGGCAAGAGTCATTCAAGTAGTGGGGACTGTAAAATATAATTGGGATGCTGATAGCGATGTTGAATGATATTTTGTAAATGAATATTTCTGAATGTTTATACATGTCTGAATGTTTATACATGTATTTGAATGTTTCTACATGTGTGAATATGAGAATTGAATTGATGTCTGAATGTATCAACTTGTGTGAAAAGTATATTTGTTGATTTTGTAGGTTTGTGGTATGTTTGTAGGCTGATATCAATGGATGTCGTAAACCTGCAGTTCAGAAAACTAAACTGTAGGTTCTCATCCTGCTGACCAGCCACAACAGACATGCAAACTGATAAGAAAAAAAACATAGACGTCGGTTATTTATAGAACACTGTCATCAAAGGCTTACAACGTTGGTTATTGGATAAAAACTGCCGCCTAATATGACAAACAACCCGACCGTGCAGGAAAGTACGGGCGTGGCGGGATATGGCGTCGGTTATTAGTATAAAAATGACGCCTATAGTACTAAATACTGTCGTATAGGGAAGAACGGTCGTGGCGTCTGGAAATATGGTGTCGATTAATTAGTTACAAACCGACACAGAAAGTGTCCTAGATGGCGCCCTTTTTGTGGCGTGAACTCTTTTGGCGTCGACTTACTATACATAACCGACGCCTATAGGTGCCATGCTGGTGCGTTTTCGGTGGCGCGAAGCCTTTTGGCATCGGTTAGAAAACCGACGCCGATGAGTTCGACCTTTAGCGATGCCCACATAGGCATCGCTTGAGAACCGTCGCTAAAAGGGGTTAAACAACTGATGCCAAAGGCGTGTTCTGTAGTAGTGTACACCCATACAATGTGGGTCCAACCACTCAAATCAACTCATAAGGAATCAATTAGGTGACCCTACAAGTTAAACCCTACACTAAATCATCTCAATTAACAAGCCATAAAAAACATCGATAACAACAACTAAAAATAACAAAAGAAATTCTTCATTTTCCAAGGACAATTTGGAAAAGTTCAAATTTGAGAAGTAAAATACTTCACACATGTTCACCAATTAGTAAAATGTACATAATAGAAGAAACATAAATAATCTATGATATATAAAGTTTAATGACCATCTTCAAGATCCCCTATTATAGAACGGTCCTCAAAAAGTGAAGAAAGCATCATGACCCCCTCTCTTTAGGAATAGAAGAAATTCCTTCATAACTTAAAAACAACCAAATACATTAGCTATTATCTTTTTTTGTCAATATAGCTATTATTTAAATGAGTGAGTAAGGTACAACTGCGAAGTATTGTTGAATGTTTGTAATTGAATATATGAAATTAATAGTATTTCTTATACCAACATATTCAGATATCTGGTTTAGGCTTCTAGGATAAATGCATGTGCAGAAATATCAACATATATATCATTAATAACAACAACATAAACCAATGATCTACTTTTCTTCTCTTAACATCATTTCCATATATGTACTAGATGTGTACCTAACCAAGTATAAGTTGTCAGGATATATCCTCATGTCAATGGATTGCAACCCTTAAATTGGGGTTTGGTTGGACACCCTAAAATGAGCATAAACAAACCTCGTCAACCTTAGGGTTTCCTAAATAGGTAAGGGTTAGAGGGTTAGAGCACTAGACCTCTCTACCACCAACTCCTCATACTAGGTACTAGAAATGAGTACAAGAAATACAAAAAAAGTGGGAACCACACATGAGGCACCATCTATGAGCTACCTCTATTGACCCCTAAACAACCATAAGGAGACATGGACAACATGAGACAGTAAAGCAGTCAGGATATCCACTTTTGATGCTAAAGCTATAGAATTCCTTAGTTCCATTAGAAACCCTTGAACATATGTTTGTTTTTTCATGTGATACAAGTATACACATTATAGAAGATATATTTCAAAAAGTTATCAGTGATGCACGAGAGGATAACACAAGTAAAATCAATGAGATAAGCATGTCGCAATACCAACTTGGGTTTTCCACTACGGGCAAGGATGAGTTACATCATATATGTACTCCCACTTGTCTTCTGTTTTAAAGGACCCCTCTACTAGGGAAAATGCATCACTACAAAGGAGCAGTTTGTATGTTTCTCCTATCCTTGAGGGCTAGATTTAAAAAGAATGTGATGGAGATACAGGAGTCCTTCAATATCAACATATTTCTTGTGAAGAAGTCATCACAAACTTTGAAATTAAAGAAATAAAATTGAAGTACATGGAGAAACATGATAAGGAGGAAAACACCAAAGAAGTAAGAGTTATCTTTCAAAGTCTCAACCTCATTATACTCTAATGTCAAAACTATTGAATATCAAAGACAATACAACAAAGGAAGGATTTACTTCTTAAAACTAACATGTTTTTTTGCTTTGAATGTGGAGAAAGGGGACACATAATATACAAGTGACCTCAAATGAATACGAGAAAGAAGAGGACAAATAACAAGGATAAGGAAATGGCATACCATGTTTTATGACACTCGACAAATGAGAGCTAAGTGGTGGTCATACTTAGGACAAGTGGTTCTACTGGCAAGAAGCACTGTCACAAATTCTTATGTAAATTTGATGATTTTCCTAAAGAGGATTATTGACAACTCAAATATTACCTATTGGAAACACATATTCAATAATCTAAGAAAAGACATTTATGTGTGATTATTGATAATATTATTCATGAAATGTGCTTAATTCATAAAATGACTTTTTATTTTGAGTGAGTGCTCCCTTCTTCAAATAAAAGTTAGTCAATCATATGTAGGGTTATTTCATCATGTTTTACAAAATTATTATTTCATTGTGATCTATTGCATAAATTGACTTACTTTTAAAAACATGTTTATGCAACCATGATGATGTTATTCATGAATGTGATTATATGTGGTTTTCAGTTGATACCTTTGACTTGTGATCTTGATAACACTAGGAAGAAATTAGATATATCAACTAGATATATATAATATTATTTTTCTGCTAAAAATAAAAAACTTAGAGCTATCATGCATAAACTAAAAGTAGGAAGAGAATCTTTTGGTGATAATATATGCTTAAAATACATGTACATAGCTAGCTGATTGGATATGCTTGTACAATATAATTCTAAGCATACTGAGTGTTTTACTAAACCATTTGCTCATTGTAAGTGTGTTCTTTTATGTTTCGTGAAAACATAGAATTCTCTATGATATGGGATGTCATTATAAAAATATTATCCACCAAAAGGCCACTTGGGTACCAAAACTAACCCAAAAGAATCCGAACTAAACAGGGACCAACTAGTATACGTTACTTTGTGTTCCATGGTGGCTTATATTAATATGACAAATAAAAATGTAAATGGGATATATTGTTTCCATATATGGTTTAGTGATTTAAAGTTTATACAAACAATATTTATCTTTAAAAGAAACTATTGATATCTCTAAATCCACAGATGGAATTAACATCCCTTGATATGATTGGTTGTCAAATCATTTTATTTAAATTCTTGTGTTTTGAGTTGTCAATATCTAACCAATAGACGGACTTAGCATTTCCATTACACTTGGTTCTAAGTGCTAAGAGTGTATTATGTAGGTAGTTGACTTTGTAAGAAACATTTGAAACAATTGTCATTATGAAACCATATCAAACTTTCTTACTTTGTTACAAACAAGCGGCTTGTTAAACATTTTCACAAAGTTTATTCTTGTTGATTTTCATCATCTCACAAATCTCTAATCTTTGTTTTAAATCTTGTAGTATATTGTTTCAAGAATTATTAGTTTCAAAACGTGGTTGTCATGAAAGTTAGGAATTGTATACAAATCTAAGATGACTTAAGTTTTTTTTTCAAATATATGATGTAATTATCACTCTTATTTCTTATATATGACATCTCTTGAAGATGAAAAGGCCAAAAACTTATTATTGATGATAACACGCCAACATATAATGTCATCAAATTTAAAACCAATATGATTCCACTTTATCGCCTTTCTACATTACAAAATATGATCTTTAGTTCCTAAGTGAATATCATATTTATATGCAAACTCCATGTAAAATATCTCATTCATCATTACCAAAAAGGTGAAATGCTCACCAAGTGACAATCACATCGCCCCTACTAGACTCATCATAAATTCATACAACACGATATCTTTTTAAGTGAAGGATACATGAGCAATTTACACGTGAGGCACTAAGAGTAAACTTAATTATACATTGTCTTTGAGTGTGAGATATTTTTTTATATAAAACTAATAGTTTTAATGGAGTTATTTTAACTTAATTTATTTTACAATAGCCTCAAATAGTTACATGTGTGATGAGAACACAAAGAAAAAGGTGTCTAGATAAGTAACAGATTCCAACATTGATCTTCTATATGACATTTCATAGATGAGTTTGCTATAATTAGTAGGTCATATATCAATGTAATGGTTATAAACACATTCCCTTTCATTCAACTATCATATCCATCCATTGATTCGAAACATCTATCAGAATCTTGACTTTGGTGTAATTGGTAGATGCATCCAAGTGACACTAATGACAATCATTTATAAAATGTTGTTCACTCCTTTGTATAAGCACATTTTATTCACAATGAATACATTTATGTTTGATGATAATGATGTGATGGATGGTAGGATAAGGTCAAGGTTAATTCTTTGTGAATATTCATCCCCAAGTGAAGAATGATTCATCTATTTGGCAAAGGAGGATCTTAATACTATGAAGTTCTTCTTTTCATTGGAATTTGAAAGTGATCCTTGAAGAATGAGTGTCATCTCCGTAGATGATCTTCACTAAGTTGATGTGCATAAATGTGACTAGGCATGGTCATTGTTGATACTCCCCATCCAAAAGAGTATATTCCTTCGTATGGAAAGGGTTTTCCTTCTATTTTGAATGGAAGAGGTCCTTGCCCCTTAGTAGGAAGGGGATGTTGTTCCAACATAAAGAAAGGTTACTCTTGAACAAAATGGACTTTGTGGTGTACTTTGTACATGTCCAAACTATCGGAGTTGATCAGCTAAAATATTGGCACTATATACTTGGTAAAATTGATGTGTATGGGTAAGAGCAATCCAAACATACAACGCATCATGTGTCTTCTCTTTTTGTTTTCTTTCTTTCTTTACTCTCATTTCACACTTACATATTCTATTCCACATAACATAGTGTGACTATTCACCCCCTCAATAGTGGCCACAATCTAGTAAATATCTATTAATAGTATATGGACATTGATAACATCTTTAAATTTTGAATTAATATGAACTTTATTCATTTAGTAAAATATTAATTTACTTATGAAAATCCATTTATTATTATTGCAACTATTTTTTATCATCGTATTTATGTCTGATGAACTGGACTTTATGGTTATTCGCCTAAGTCATATGTATTATTTATCATGAGTTATTATATGTCATAATAGCGATTAAATAGTCATCACAAGGTACCGTCCTAGACATTGTCATCCTCATTACAACTTTTGTTTGTGAAGAAGTAGGAATTGAAAATTTTCATCTTTTTTAAAAGTACTTTTCCAACCAATATTTACTTTTTATCAATTTATCCATGTCATATCTAATATTTTATTCAAACCCATTGGTCCCATGTGTGCTCACTACTTTTGTTATGCCACATTCTTCCACTAGAGCTAGAAATATCAAAATACCCATGTCACAACCATTTTCATTCTAGCTTTCCCATATTAACTTGACCCATAGATTAGCTTTTATTCCTTATCAATCACTAAAGACAACCTCTAATATGTCATTTAGCTTCCTAGAGAACTAGGTCGAGTTTGTCTTCAATTTCTAACAAGAAAAATTTGGTGTTGGCATCATCAATCTTCTCATTCCAATTTATTTGGTGAGGATCTTCCAACTTCTAGTAGATGGTCCTATCTTTTTGGGACCAATGTATTGCTCTAATTTGTTTTTCCTTCAAACGAAACTTGATTATATCTCTCACACACATACACACACTTATATATATATATATATATATATATATATATATATATATATATAGAGAGAGAGAGAGAGAGAGTCGGCCCAAAATACACTCAAGTGTCATTGCATTTGTGAGACATATAATCTCTCTTTAATATCATAATTGTATGATTAGTTAAGATTTTAATGTCAATTGATTAAGAGAAATCCTTATATGTTTGAAGTTGTATTTTGGTTCTCCTAATTTCAAGTTTCTTTGCAAGTTGTGAAATTAATTGTAAAGTCACAATCATATGAGGACCTAATTTCAAATAGTGTACAAAATATGTAAATTTATGTTTCTCTTCATATTAATTCTTTATTAAGCATTGAAATTATTATGTATATAGATAAATCTATGGACTTTAATTGCACACTATTTACATTAATTATTAAATTCAATGCACCTTTGTAGACTAATGTGTAATTCCACCATAACTGAGGTGTTAGTTGAAAATTGGATATACATTATCTTATCTAATATTGTTCCTAATTATCTTGTTTGATATTTTTTGGCTTGAATGCTTTTGTACTTAGTTGGAATACAATATCAATCCTTGTTACCTAAACCTAACCCTAACTAGTGTGGTGGTCGTGGTGATTGATGATGGTTGATGGAATCATCAACCCACGATGGTCCTAGCCTAACCAACCAATGGAATTTTTGGATCACATTAACCATCGTGATTCCTAGTATTATCAATTGATGTCTTTGAAAGACTCCCAATCGATGATGAGACCACCCAATGGAAACCCTAGATATAGGTGCAATGGAGTCACTTTTTCATCAACTGATGGGGGTTTAGGATTGAAAATTGATTAAAATCTTACATGGGTCAATAGAAAGAATGGCACCCTTCAATTTATAAACATCCCTCTTAATGAACCTATAGGCTCATTGACACCCCATATTGTAGTAAGAATATGTAGGAGAGCCCACATGAATGATGAGAGCTTCAAAGAGGGTGATGGCCATGGATGGAAGATTGCACGTTGGTGCAAGTGGATTCATGTTGTTTATCAAGATTCTCTAAGATATTTTAAAGATTGGTAGATTCATTTCCAACCCTAATGAAGTAAAATCCATGTTCTAATCCCTCTTTTACTTTTTTTCTCCACCTCATCTTCTTCCTTTGGTCAAGCCCTATGGAGCTTTGGTTTTAGAGCTTTTAGATGATTGGTTTATGATATTGGGGGATATTTGTGTCTCTTGTGTGGACCTCATAAACACCACCCTTGGAGGTTAGATATATGGTATTTTTAGATTATTTTGCCTACTTGTGCATACAAATCCCTAAACACTCTCTAAACTTGATCAAAATGCCTAAAAGTTGAATGTTTGTGGACTATTTTGCTTATATATTATGTCATTACGAATTTGGCGGTCTTACTTAATCCTTTAAAGATTATTTTTTACCATAATGTCCTTCTCACTTAAACATATATGGACTAAAAGTTTGAAATTCATACACTGGAGTTCTAAAATGCCCTAATCTTGCCCTATAATCCCCTAATATATTAAAAGATGATTCTTGTGAACGGATTTGGATGGTAAAGATAGAATTACAAAACTATATTATTATGAATATCCTAAAAGTACTCTATGTTCTCAATTTCATGCTCACTTAACCTTGCATTGTTTAAAATTATAAATATATGTGAAAACGGTACTAAAAATTACATCTTTATGGTGACATATGATGGGGAATTGACGTACATGGTATAGAGAGAATATGAATTGTGTATTCGATGATTAAATAGGTGTATAATACAATCTCTCATATAGTAGAAGAGAGGAGAGACTAAAGCAGAGATGAGCAATATGGGACTAAACTACATAAGTAAAAACATAAGTGAGCCACATGCTATGTACATGACACTCAATAAAACACAACATATCTCTATACTCTCCCTCAAGCTGGAGCGTAGATGTCAACATGCCCAGTTTGTCCACTAGAGTCTAAAAATGAGCTTTTGGAAGAATATCGATGAAGATATCCTCTACTTGCTTTTCAGTGTTGAGATATGGAGTGCAAATCTGGCCTGAAAGGACTGTCTCATGAACAAAGTGACAGTCGAGCTCAATACGTTTTATCCTCTCATGAAAAGTGGGGTTGCTCACAATAAAAATGGAGACCTTGTTGTCACAAAACATCGACATAGGGTTGGAATAGGATATGTAGAACTCCTGGAGGAGACTATGGACCCACATAAGTTCACATGTAGTATGATCCATGGCTTGGTATTTTGCCTCTGCACTGGATCTGGCTATGACAATCTGCTTTTTACTTCATCGGGTAACAAGATTTTTGCCCACAAAGGTACAATATCCCGATGTTGACTTATGATCAGAGCGACTTCCTGCATAGTTAGAGTCTAAAAAACCAGAGAGATTACAGTGGCCACACTTTTTATATAACAAGCCTTTGCCTGGAGAGTTTTTGAGATAGCACCGAATGTGAGATATGGCATCCTAATGACACTGTTGAGGTTTATCAAGGTACCTACTAATGAATCCTATAGTGGCAGTGAGGTCAGATTGTGTGATTGTCTGATAAATAAGCTTGCCTACCAGTCTTCTGAACTGGTAGTGATCAACATAAGGAGGAGATTTTTCATTGTCCCAATCCATATTTGGGTCAAGGGGAGTGTTGGCTGGTTTACAACCAAGCATACCAGTTTCCTACAATACATCAAGTACATATTTTGAGAGAGACACAACATTACAGATGATCTGGATACATCAATGCCTAAGAAATATCTCAGTTTTCCAAGATCTTTAGTAACAAAGTGCTTTTCCAAGTAGGTTTTTGTTTCCTGTATGCCAAAGGTATCACCGCCAGCTAAAATAATATCATCAACATAAAAAATAAGAATGACGAGCCCAACTACTATTTTGCGAATAAATACTGAATGATCTAAGTGTGAACGACGGAAGCAAAAAGTGACTAAGATCTGAATGAGTTTGTCGAACCAAGCACGCAGACTCTATTTGAGACTGTAGATGGCCTTTTTTATCTTATAGACTTTTGAGGTAGACTCCCCCTGAGCAACAAACCCCAGTGGTTGCTCCATGTAAACCTCCTCCTGTAGATCTCCATAAAGGAATGCATTTTTAACATCCAATTGAAAGAGGGCCATTCTTTGTTGACAGCAACAGAAATCAGAATGCGAACAAAATTTAACCGTGATATGGGAGAAAAAGTTTCAAAATAGTCGACACAATATGTTTGTGTGTACCATTTTGCCACAAGTCAATCTTTCAGGTGCTCAATTGTTCCATCAGGTTGATACTTAATGGTGAAAACCCATCGACATCCAACAGTAGGGAAGGAAGGAGGGCGATCCACAAGTTCCCACGTCTTGCGATCACATAGTGCCTACATTTCCTGATTCATCTCCTTTTTCCATGCAGGAATAAGGAGAGATTCTGCAACAGTCTTTGGAACAGTGACGGTAGAAATTGTAGAAGTGAAGCATGCATAACTGGCATGCAGGTTAGCAGAAGAGCAGAAATGACTGATAGGATGTTTGGTGTAGGAACGAACACCTTTGACTTGACTAATAGGGAGGTGCAAGTCTGAAGTCACCTCTATGGTTGTATGATCATCCACAGACAGAGGAATTGGTTGTGGAGGGGCCATAGAAGGAGTGCTTGTCTTGGTCTGTCGTTTGTACACTTGCAAAGGGCGATCTTCAGGCTAGTCTGGAGGAGGCAAAGCCTCAACAACATCTGGTAGAGGTGTTGGTGCCAACATATCACGGGAGAGCATTGCCCCATCATCAGAGAAATAGGGCATATGCTCAAAAAAGATCACATCTGCACTAACAAACCATTGCTTTAGAACATGATCAAAGAAATGATAACCTTTCTGGGTTCTAGAATATCCCAAAAAGATACATTTAGTGGAGCGAGGATTAAACTTTGTCATCCCTGGGTGTAGATTTTTACAAAATAGGTACACCCAAAAATACGAGGAGGAATCGAGAACAATTGTGCATCATAAAATAGAATGGTGTAAGGTATGCGATTATGTAAAATAGAAGATGGCATACAGTTAATAAGATAGCATGCCGTAGAAACTGCTTCAAGCCAGAACCAGTGAGGTACTTTATAATGGAGAAGAAGAGTGCGAGCAAGCTCTAACAAGTGGCAGTTTTTCGATTCAACAATGCCATTTTGTTGTGGAGTATAGGGACAAGTAGTTTGATGGATGGTGCCACAAATAGAACAAAAAGTTGTGACAGAATTTTGCATAAACTCTAGGGCATTATCGGTATGGAAAATTTTAATGGGTTTGTTGAACTGGGTCTGTATTTCAGAAAAGAAGATGTTGATTTTATCCAAAATGGTGCTACAGTCTTTGAGTAAAAAAAGCAAGTAGCACGGGAATAATCATCAATAAATGTCAGAAAGTATTTAACACCAGAGTGACTAGGAACAGAACATGGTCCCCAGATGTCCACATGAAAAATATAAAAAAGAGATTTAGAAGCAATTTCTTTTTTAGCAGAAAATACATACCGCATTTGTTTTCCCAAAAGACAAGATGCACAAGAAATTTTTTTTCGGATAACGCTGGAAATAAATGTTTCATCTTTGTTGCATATGGTTGACCAAGCCGGTAGTGCCACTGGAGTCCTGTGACTGATGTAAACAGGAGAGAAGATGATGCAGACAATCCATCCATATAGTAGAGTCTATCTGGTCCTTCACGGCCCAAACCAATCCTTGTCTTCGTGTAGAGATCCTTCAAAACACAACCAGAAGGATCAAATTTAATGGAGCACTGAAGTTATTTTACAATTTTACTAACAAATAGTAAATTAATAGGAAATTGTGATATGTTAAAAATAGATTGAAGGTGCAACTTCCAAGATAGAGGAATAGTGGTGATTCCATGAACAGGAGTCTTAGAGCCATTTGCAATAGTGACAGACAGAATATTGGTGGTTTTAGTCAGAGCAGTAAATAATTAGATGTTACCAGCCATATGAACAGACACACCTGAATCAATACACCATTTATTGTTATCAGCAGAAGGAGAGGCAAGCATGGTGGAGGAACCAGTAGTAGATGTCGAGGTAGCTGAGTCATGCGATCCCAGAAAAACTTCTCAAACTATGAGTGAAGCCATTTAGTAGATGGTAGAGCAGATGGTTGGTCGAGTGTAGTATTAGTGGAGGTTTCTGTAGAGGCCTGGTTAGCCCAGGTTGGTTTACCATGCTTGATCCAGCACCTATCTTCATTGTGATTATCACAGCCACACCAGTTGCAGAAGTGAGGGCCAGTAGCTTGGCCTCGACTAAGATCATTAGAGGAGCCATGTCCACCAGTGGGAGGTAGTCGTCTACCATGACCATGACCTCGATTGCGGCTACATCTAGAGTTAGTAGTGTGAACAACTAGAGTAGGATTCTCAATAATAGGATTGGAGGTCACCGACGGTGAAGCAGGAAGGGCATCCAGAAATCATACAAGTTGAAGTTCATTGCACTACTTCTGGGTTTGATGTTAGCCGTCAAAGGATGGTAGATTTCGTACTCATTCTAGAGAGCAAAGCACTGGTTGTAGAAGTCATCGGTAGAGGTGTTAGAAGAAAACTCCTTCTTGGCAAGTTTTTAAAAATTTCAAAAACATGTTTAAGATTCTACTGATGGGAATAGACATGGGAGAGTCAGTCTCACATCACCTTAGCATCATGAAGGCATAACAACGACTGACTGATCCACGACTCAGTGCTATTAAGAAGCCAAGACATAATACCAAAGTCGTCTTTAGACCATTGTGCATAGGTTTGCTTGGTCTTTTCATCCGCAGTAGAAACATGTGCGACAGGAGGATCAGTAGTGAGATGTGAGTACCGATTTTGTGCCTTGACATATAGGACAAAGGACGCCGACCAAAGATGGTAGTTAGAGCCATCGAGCTTGACAGAGGTAACACACAAAGAAAAAGGCGGCTCAATAGAAGCCATGATGAGCAGAGACGGAGCAGTAGTTAATTAGGTGGCACAACAACAACAATTAGTAGATAAAGAACACACTATGGGGCACTAGAGTAGCACCAGAGATCTGACACATCAGATCAGAAGAGACCTGCTATGAGCAGATTGAGTGATAAAGGAACCTACTCCATCATGAGGAAGATCAAGATTCTGTCATGAGGCGTAGGTGGAGAAACCCAGAGAGTCAGAGAGACTCTCAATGTGCAGGAGCTATGACTGTCCAGAAGACTTCACATACAGAAAGATGTGGAAGGAAGTAAGGGATATTAGAGTAGGAGAAGGAATAGGGTGAGGGGAGTAGAAGGAGGAGGAGGAGTGGGCGGCGACGGGTTGGGGGAAGGAGGGGCAGCACCAGGGGCAGCGGCGGGCTGGGGGGAGAGGGTGGGGTGGCGGAGGGAGGGAGAATAGTGGTAGTGGCGGAGGGTAGGGGCAATGGTGGTAGGGAAGGGGGGAGCAGCGGTGGAGGGTGAGGGTGAGGGGAGGAACTAGGGCATATGGGGAGGGTGGGAATTTACAAAGAGGGGAACCAAACCTGCTCTTGATACTATATAGAGAGAATAGGAATTGTGTATTCGATGATTAAATAGGTGTCCAATATAGTCTCTTATATAATAGAAGAGAGGAGAGACTAAAACAGAGATGAGCAATATGAGACTAAACTAGAGAAGTAAAAACATAAGCGAGCTAGGCACATGTTGTGTACATGACACTCAATAAAACACAACATATCTCTATACATGGTATTTTTATTGATTAAGATTTGATATAGAATGATTTTTAAAGCTATTATCTCTTTGTATATATTTTGGGATTTCATTTCAATTACACATATTATATCAAAATAGCTCATCTATGCATAAATGTGGTCTTTTATGTGCATTCTTGTAACTAATGCAACTTCCACATGCTTTAGAATTTAAAGCTGAAATTTTGTTTGGTGGTACATTACTATGATATGAAGTGGAATCGTAATTTCATGTGGTTAAGATATTCCTACAAGGTCTTGGCCTTGATATGAACTTATATTGTGAAATAATCATTTTCATGGCTAGTATTGGTGTTTTGTGCCCGAATGAGTAGTTTGAATTATGATATGAGTCATCTTATATCTTCTGAAGTTGTTCACAGTAAATTAATTCATCAATTAAGCTAAAAGTAATTATGAACTAAGAAGTATAATTATATAAATGTGCATGATATACATCATAAGGATAATTAACAAATTGAATAAGAAGTGGGCTTTTCTTAATCCAATGTCAGTTTTAACAAATTATGGAAGACTTTTTATGATAAATAATTTTATTGGGGTAATTATCTTCCTCACACGGGGACTATGTTTTCCATATATCCTCTTTCTATAATTTTAATAGATTGAATAAGAGTGAGATAATTTGTGACACTACAAGATGTGTCTTGTATATGGGTATACATGTAGGTTTAATGCCTTGAGGTTGTTACAGTGACTGGTATGGCATGGATGTCACCATGGCGATGATGATAGGAAAAAATAATTGAAGTTAATCCCTATTTGAAATGGATTAAATATAAAATTATATATGAGATAATAAAACTATTAAGGTGGAAAAATGAGGTGATCTAATGGGTTTGATAACATTCTCCCAAAATGATGATGTACACTTTGAAATAACCAAGTAGGACCTAAATGTAATACCCCTTACCCAACTTGATCTCCTAAAATTGTTTTATTTCTCTAATTATCAGTTTAGTTTCACAATGACATGCTTAGTTTAGATACATAATTAGTTGGGTGATGTTTGGTTTTAGGGTTCTATGCGCAATTTTCCCAATGTTTATGGTTCTTCTTATAATTTTCACATATAATGTTTCTCTCCCTTATCCTTCTTTTTTGGACTTGGTTGGTTGGACTTAGATCCCCTAATCAAGGTATCTTGCCTTTCCATCAGTTGAAAACGGATGCAAGTGTTCTTCCTTTTCATTAGTTGAGGACCGATGTAGAGTGCCTTGTCTTTTTGGTAGTTAAAAATGGCCAATGTTGTTGCCTTTCAATCAATAGAGGATCAACTAAAACAATTGATATGTTGACCTTCTATGCCTTCATCAGTTGTTTACCAATGGAACAATTGGCTAGCTGGATGCCCAATTTTCATCAGTTCAACATCTATGGAAGTTGGCATTGAATCGACTATTGGTGAAAGTTGGTGGAGCGCATACTGATGGATATCATGTACTGATAGTTGATGGTATGGTGGTGGTGAAAACCAATGAGATTTCAATATACATCTTTTCATGGAACTCCTATGTGTTTGGGTGTATGAATAGGACTGGCGACATCTATGACTGAATCCTTGCTCATGATTATTGATAAAATAATGAGGCTGTCTACCAATGATTTTTCTGATATTGACTTCTAATGAAAAGTCAGAGTTGTCTTTTAATGAAGGCAAGGATTTGTTGACTGAGGTTGGATGGATTTTACCATCATTTATTCTCTCCTATGCATTTATAAATATCACTCCTTGCTTATCCTTTCTTGACTCATTTGTATGATTTGATCTCTATCTATTGAAGCAACATGGGTAATCATCAGTTCAAGCCAACAGTTACTGCCTATCGATGAAAGTTTTGCTTCCATTTACCTTCATTGACATTGTGTCTTGCTTCGTTGTTCTTTGTTTTTAAAGATCAACACCCTTCCTTGCATCTTCTAAACCTAGAATCATGCAAGTCGAGTTCCTATTCCTTCATGATAAGGGTAATCCTTCACCCTCTTCCTCCTTAGACTATTTCTTGGTGGTTTCTCTTTAGGGTTTTGACTAGCATGGTCTTATATCCTACTTTCCTCGTCTATCCTTGTTCTAGTTTCCTTTAAAACATTGATCTACTACCATATCAAGTTGTATGAGGAGAAAGCTCAGAGAGCTTGTTTTTACCTCCGGGGTTTGTCGTGAATCTCTAAGCTTTCTTGATATTCTATTCAAGTGGACTCATTTACATGGTAGTGAGGTGAGTGACGTAACTTTTGATAAATTTAGTACTTATTTTATGCATACAAAATGTTATTTTGAAGTGATCTCTCCTAAAATGATGAAAAGGTGAAATCTTATGTTGTCCTAAACTAGTATCATAAGAATGTGAACTTGCATATTGTATCTATACTTCACAAAATAAACTTCTATACTCGAAATATGATAGAATAGTATAATATTGTATATATTTAGTTCTAATGGAAGAATATGTTTAAAGGTTTTACCTTATTTTTTGTCAACATCCTATAATTAAACAAAATGTTAAATTATTTGTTGCTTTTGATTTTGGATCCTTCCTAAAAATGCTTCAAGGATCTTTTACTAGCTAATATGATACTAAAATTCATGTGAGCATGGAACTGCAATGTAGGATTGATGTATTCTTTCTATACTTTGAAGTATTGTCTTTTCATATTATCAAATGATGACTAGTCTTCTGATGACATACACTATTCTTTAAGTTGATCTGACTTGGGTATAGGCTCGATACCCTTAAAACTTTCAAGGTCTGATTTCCTACGATAGACAGTGGTGTGGCCAAGTGGCGTGATGCTGTGTCATGCTTTGAGAAGTTAAGATCTTAAATTCATAGCTTTATATCTTCTAGAGATACATGGTACAAATCGATTTTGTAGTTCCTTTGTTGATGATTTTATGTAGCCTGATTGGTGCATTCATGAAGAATAATGGACCTAATTAATCAAGTGCAATCTTAGTCTTGTATATAATTAAGTTTATAGATGTATTCCTTTGAGTCATCATGTAGAACTAGTGAAACGAGTTGATCTTATAGCAATCTAAATTGCCAGAAGATTCTCATAGCCATATATTAGTGAATATATGGGGGCGTTTCAGGATGTAATATCATGACATCTTTAAACTTGGTTAGGGACATGGTGAAGGCCAAAGGTCCATGGGAATGGTACATGAGTTCATCATGGGTTGATGCCCTAAGATGTGCCCCCCTACATGTTTACCCATGGTGTGCCAGTGAATTGTGGATCAAATTCTGAGAAAATATCCACAATAGACTTAGCCTGTAAGAACTCTACCTTATCGTTACCTTATTCTTGTCCAATGTTATGTGGAGAGGTCTAGTAGAATCTAGATGTCCCTAGATCTTGTATGGATTGCTAGTATGTCTTAGCAACATATAGCTAGAGTTTGAGTGGAATTGGTCAGGGCATAATAACATAATTAACTTGTCCATATAGCATACTTGTTTAGGTCATCTGAGGATAACAATGGATGTGATTATGATATAATATTTCATTACTAAAACATACATTTATATAGCTTTATATCTTTGTCCGGGTGTCTCGTTGATACATGTACAGTTTGATAAGAGCATAGTTTTAAATACATTGTCGTATTAATTTATACAACTAATTATTTACTACTCATGTTTGATGTCTATTATCCATGGTAAGTAATAAATGTATTACTTGTTATATCACATCATTGGGAATTAGGGTCTCACCTCATGGTTTTCTACATCTTTTAGATGATTGACAGGGCTTCTCTAGCAGCAGAGTCAAAAATATGTCTGTAGGAGGTAAATCTTAGTTTTGAGATTGGTGATGTTTGTGTGAAGGGGTCCTAGAGTAGGTGATGTTTGTATGACATCATACTGGGACTAAGTGAAGGGGTTAGCAATCTAGTTTAATCCCTATACTCAAACATCTGGGTATGTGTATATATTTTCTTTATCTTGATATATGTCTAGTCTCCATTTTGGATATCTGTGTACAACCTCTAGATCCACAATCGTATGAGTTGTAAGGTTTTTTGCTTATGCCTTGAGTTGTGCATGTTTATGTAAATGTAAGAAGAATATTTCCACAATTATAGTGATGTATATGAACTCTGAAGAATTTTGTATCACACATAATGGTTTGTGCCATCATCTGTATTGATAATGGAAATGGTTTAGACCCACATTCTTATGATATGGTTTATATGTTGATGATGATCGTTGGTTTTAAATCATGATTTGTTTTGAGTAATATTTATTTGTGGTAGTGGGATATCACACTAAAAGAGGTATAAAATCATTATTTATTGATGGGAATTAAATGTTCAAAACCATAAGATATGGTAGTTCCTCTTGATAACCCTTACACTAGAATAGTGCTAGTTAATCTTGTTGCATACTCATGCTTAGTACTAATGCTTCATTTAGCAAAGTTGTGTGATTACTTTGGCCACAGTCGGGAAGGTCAGGTAGCTTGCAATCGTTGGTAACTTTTGATCACCCACCACTTTGTATTTACGTTGTTTTTTGTGTTAAACAACATCCACCATGCCATTTTTCATTGGACATAGATCTTATGGTGGTCCATCTAACCATACCAGAATGTTGGCAACTAGAAATACATTGCCAAACATTACATAAATGATGATTATGAGAGTTCATGTTTGAGTGATAATGACCTATATTTTTTCCTTCTCTATGCATATTGGAAATGAGATAGCGGAAGAAGAAATTTTCATGTTGATTTCTTATTAAGGATGATGTGCCCTAGCTTGATGTTGTGGCTGAGGTTGATAACTTGGGCCTTGTTGGAGCTTATTTTGATGAAATGGAACTTGTTATGGAAAAATGTGATTACTTGTATCATGTCTTGGGTGGTTTGGTATATGTGAATATGTTTTGTATCTTCTGGAGTTGCTAGACTTAATTAATGATGCAATTCCATCTATACGCCTTATTTTTAACTTGACTGATGTAATTGAAATACAAATAATTGGCTTAACTAATCAAGTGTAACCCCAATCATGTAACACCATAATACCTGTAGAACTATTTCCTTGTGTTGGATGAGGAAATAGTGAAAGGATTTTCTTGTAGCAATATGAAATAATGAGAAGATGCTTGAAGTTGTATATTTGTGAATATATATGTATGTTTGGGGTCGATATACCTCAACAAAATTATATCTTGTGTGGAATCAATTTCAAGCAATGGTCTGGTGATATATAATAGAGAGAGACAACAACTTTAACTTAGTATTTTTGGTTGTACACCTATTTTTTTGGTGTCATGACCTGAGTACCCAGTGAGGACCCGTTATATTTGGATCGACCTTTGTGCAATGGACGATATTTTGGCCTTTGAGAATTTTACCATGTGTTAACCTCACTCTGAATGAGGTGTTGATACACCTGATGGAGTCTAGTAACCCTTAGATCTTATATGGGGCTAGTATGGGCTTCGCAACCATTAGCTAGTAGTTTTAGTGGGAGGCCTTAAACTACCCAAGGCTTAATTAAACAAGTAACTCAGCCATGTAGTACATATGCTTAATTTTTTTTATCAAAAAATTACATTATATATTTTGTCACCCTTCCCCTTCACCTGCAAGTACATTGTGTGATTCATAATTGGTATATGTATATGTTTTGGCATATGCTCAGTATAGTCTTAGCTCTTGTTGAATATATCCTTGTGATGAGAATGAGTACTTGATGAATATATGATGTATAAAGATACTTGGCATGTTGATTAATATGCTTTCAAATAATATAATTATAATATACGTGTAGGCAATTAGTATCCTAGATTTTTCTTAATCATATTATTGGGATATGTGTCTCACCCTATGCGATAGCAGCTAGAAGGATGTAATGATAAGGATGTAATGAAAGAGATAATATGGTTACGTATAGAGTGCATGTATTTTCACTTTCTGAGATATGGGTTGGTATTTGATGAGGTATATGATAGGTTTCTACATCCGGTGTTTTCTTATGCTTACATGTTGATAAATATTGTTGTATCTTCATGGATAGAATCATCCTAAAATCCTTTTTGATGAAGTTAATAAAAGCGGTTTAAATTTTGTTCCTATCATGTATTATCTTGGAATGCTTCTAATGTCAAGAGATGCACTTTCATGTGAAGTCATGTGAGGTTTTATGACGGTCGCTCATAGTTGGGCCTCTATGTGGATCATCTTATTTGGATTTTTTTTACTCAATTTTTGATTGATTTTGAAAGTTGGATTTTTTTTCTAGGAATCATCTTACTGGTCATTTTAGAATTGATCAACAGGAAGGGTCCTCATAGACACCACAAACTTAAAAAAAAAGCAAACCATTTACGTTCATTATAATAATAAATATAGGTAATACACAAATTTGATCTCATTTTAATCCTTATAAGACACTCAAACAAGAACTATTGGGAAATAGGGATGGTAGACAAGGAAATTTTTTTTGTCCCTATTCCTTTACTAGCAGATCATGTCAACAACAATGTATCTAGGAAAGAGGGTAGCAAGAGCTATACTTGGTCCTAGAGCAAGTTCAATGACTACTCTTGCTTGGTGATGTGCACTCTTCGTAAGGCCCACACAGACAACTGGAGATGATGTCCTCCTGGTACAATGCCACAGACAGAGGTGGTTTTTGTCCTCCTAGCGTGCTTGAAACAACCTCTATACCTCTACGTAATCCACACAGACCACCAGAAACTCCACGTCATTATTTCCAAAGCTAACGGGAAGCAGTTGTCCCTTCAAATGTCAATGTTCTAGCATCAACTTACTCTCCCTTATTGTCTCTCCCTTTTATAGGTAAGACTTGCTTAGGCTCTCACGTTATCATAACTGTGAGAGGACAAAAATTGTCAGAGATTATTATTGTGTCTCATGAAAACCTTGACTACCCCTCTATTTATAGGAGGGCTAGGGTTAGGGTTTCCAGATCAACTGAGAGTTGAATAGACAGATTCTCATGAATTTTATAGAAGTTGCAAACTACGAACCAGTCGTTCATTTAGGAATCGGTTGGTTTACATGTAAAACAGTCAGTTCAACACTTGAATCGATCAGTTCACTTGTGAAATAGTCGATTCATCATTTGAATTAGTTGGTTCACTCTATCTCCTATTTGCAAACATACTGGATTTCACTGTGATGATTATCGCACAACATGACATCAACATCAATCCTTGATCTAATATTATTGATCATTGAACCAGGCAATTCACAATCTGAACCGACTGGTTCACATTTTTATTAAACTGGTCAGTTCATTTCGAAACTAAGTGATTCATGTTCTGAGCCAGGTGGTTGAAATTCTAGTTCATCTGATGTACAACCAGTGATGTTTAAATTGAATATCTAAACACTTTAGTAATCAAGTTAAACTACAATCATGAGTAAGCTCCTATTCTAGGTGCATCATATAAGTCCCAAATTATGCTGGCAGTGAATGTACATATCCAATTTATGACATCACAAGCAATGGGTGGTATCTAGCAACACATCATTGCTACCTAAGTAATTGGAAAGTTGGAGAACAACTTCAACCTACAATCGGTGATCAGTGTTACAGTGATCATATAATTCATTTGTCTCTGATATCCTGATTGAACTCGAGGCATGGAATCGTCATTCTCTAAACATTCAATCAATATTTCTTGAACTAGAGCAGACTATTGAGATACATATGATCACATTATCATATATTGACTCACATGAGCATCTCCAAACATTTCTTAGTCTCACCTATCAAATAGCCAAGATATCAATCTCCAATAGGAGGTACAAATCCATCTACATCACTCCCAGTCAATCCCCATGTGTCACAACATACCCGAGCACCAGATTTATGGAAACCCTTATTTAAGGTCACATTAGATGGTATCAAAATACATTGAATGACATGTGATGAGTATTGTGACTTTAGGTCTAAGAACTACAATCACCACTATCACTTTGAGAGTTGATTCTGACTACCATTCAATGGTTCCATGTATCACTCTCATGGTGGGTCTGACCAGTACACATTCTCTAACAAGTACCTATGTGCTTGGTTTAATAGCACATATCATGATTAATGAGATTATGTCATCAACCAACACTGATTGTAGTCGTATATATTATTGTTGTCTATTTTGCGTCTATGATAACATTCAACTAGGGACATAACAAGAATGTATCTACTCTTATCATTCATATTATCTCATTGTCTAGGTCCTCGACCTAAATACATATGTCATCGAGTAATATCATTTTTATACGTTTATTATATTACATCATTATCTCATAACTGAATACAACAAAACAAACATAATTGCCCTTTTATTATTATTATCAAATCAATTACGTCATGCTTCATCACAATCATCACATGATTGGCTCTCTAGGCATATGTATGAACAAACTCCTACTTGCACTTAGAGCTGATTAGTCATGAATCTTATTCCAAGTGATCTAACATGTCCATCATGCTTCTATTGTGAAAGTACTTTCATCAGTGGGCCAACAACATTGCCTTCAGTCGGTATTATACAAATCTTCACATCTTCACGTTGTATGATCTCCTGTATGAGATGGAACCGTCATAGTATGTGCTTGGAATGTTGATGCAGCTTGGGTTCCTTAGCTTGTGCAATAGCTCCATTGTTGACACAATACAACTCTATCATATCACTAATTCTTGGAACCACCCCAAGTTCACTGATGAACTTCTTGATCCAGACAGCCTCCTTCACTGCATTTGATGCATCGATATACTCATCCTCTATAGTAGAATCAACAAATGTCTCTTGCTTGAATCCAACTTATAGCTATGTTGTTGAGGCAAAACACAAATCTTGATTGTGATCGGTAATCATCATTGTTGGTTTGGAAGCTTGCATTGGTGTAACCCCTTACACCCAACTCTTCCTCACCGCCATAAACAAGAAACTGATTGTTAGTTCTTCTCAAATACTTAAGGATGTTCTTTATGGAAGTCTAGTGACTCTCATCGAGATCTGTCTAATATTTTCTTGTTATTCTCAAGGCATATGAGACATTTAGAAGAGTACATAACATTGTATACATGATAGACCCAATTGCAGACGTATATGGAATCTTACTCATGCATTCATGTTCTTCACGCGAACTGGGGCATTGGGCTTTAGAGAGGTTAATTCCTTGTAACATGGGCAAATTCCCTCTTTTGAGTCATGCATGCTGAACTTCTTCATCACTTTATCAATGTATGTATTTTTTCTTAGTCCAAGAAGCCTTTAAGATCTATCTCTATAGATCTTGATTTCTAATATATAGGATGCTTCACCTAAAACCTTCATAGAGAAGGTACTTCCCAACCAGTTCCTTGCCATCTACAAAGTAGAAATCTCATTCCCCATAAATAGTATGTCATTTGCATACAATATGAGGAATACAATTATGCTCCCACTAACCTTCTTGTACACAAAAGGTTCATCTTCATTTTGACTACATCCAAACTCTTTGATTGTCTCGTCAAAACAAAGATTCCAGCTCCGAGATGCTTGCTTCAATCTATAGATTGACATCTATAGCTTACAGACTTTATTGGATTCCATTGGATTTGTACAACCCTCAGAATGTATCATGCACACATCCCCAAGAAGATTCCCATTAAGGAAAGTAGTTTTAACATCCATGTGCTAAATCATAGTCATGATAAGTTTCAACGACAAGTATGATCTTGATGGACTTAACCATGGTGACTGGTGAAAAAGTTTCATCATACTCAACACCTTGAACTTGTTTGAAACCTTTTGTAACCATTTCTGCCCTTATAGGTTTGTATTACCATCTATGTTGATCTTCTTCTTGAAGAACCACTTGCACCCTATGGGTTTTACCCCTTCAAGTGGATCCACCATGGTCCATACTGTATTGGTGTACATGGATTCCATCTTAGATCTCATGGCCTCAAGCCATTTCTTAGAGTTTGGTCCTCAATGCCCTCTAAGTAGGTTGTTGGCTCATCATATATGACCAATTCATTGCTTTCTTGAGTCACAAGATGACCAAAATTTGCAGGCTCAAGGCATGTCATACTAGATCTCCGAGGTTCTTATGTTATATGAGGAACTTATAATTCCACAATGGTTTGTCAGGTATCCTTGTTCCTCCTGTACCTCTATAGGTTCAATGTTTTCTTGTTGATCTCAAACCTCTTCGAGTTCTACTTTCCTTCCATTGATTCCTTTGGAAATAAATTCCTTTTATATGAATGTAGCATCCCTAGAAACAAACACTTTGTTGTCAGATGGGTTATACAAGTAGTATCCCTTGGTTTCTTTAGGATATCCAACAAAATAACATTTTTCTGATCTAGGACCAAGCTTTTCAAAAAACTTTTATTGACATAAGCTTCACATCCCCAAAATCCTCATAAAAGATGTTTTGGGATGCTTCCCAATCCCTATCTCATATGGTGTCTTTTGAACTGATTTAGATGATGTGAGGTCAAGTGTAAACAATTTAGTTTCAAGAGCATAACCCCATAAGTAAGTTGAAAGTTTAGAAAAATTAATCATTGATCGCACCATATCTAGTAATGTTTGATTCCTTCTTTCTGATACACCATTATTTTTTGGTGTTCCAGGTGGAGTCCATTGTGATACAATACCATGGTCTCACAGAAGGTCCTCAAACTCTTGGCTTGATCAGAAAGAAGTGCCTTAATACTTTTATCAAGTTGATTATGTACTTCATTCATGAAATCATTGAATTTTTCAAGGGTTTCATACTTACGTTTTATCAAGTAAACGTAACCATACATAGTGAAATCATTAGTAAAGGTAATGAAGTACTAATAACCAACTCTAGAATTTGTTCTAAAAGGTCCACATACATCAGTATGTATGAGTCCTAATAGATCACTTTTACACTCACTATATCCAATGAAGGGAGTCTTTGTCATATTGTACAACAAACAAAATTCACGCGTCTCTAATGATTTGATATCAAAAAAGTCCAAATAACTATATTTATGGATTTTTTAGATGCGTTTCTCATTTATGTTCCCTAGATGAAAATGCCAAAGGTATGTCTAGTTTTAGTTATCGGTTTTGCCTTTTGGCATTTATGTTATACACATTTGTCTCCAGATCTATCAAGTATAGACCATAAGACATCGGGGCACTTTCATAAAAGATCCCATCTTTAGTAATAAAATATCAACCATTCTTTATGAGAAATTCAAATCCCCTCTTGTCCAAACAAGATATAGATATGATGTTCCTATTAATGGCAGTTACATAATAGTAGTTCTCTAACTCTATTACAATCCCACTTGACAAAGATAACTCATAAGTTCCAACTACAATGATAGAAACTCTTTCTCCACTAGCAATGCACAATTCAATGCCACATGTCCTCAAAGGTCTTCTTCTTATTAGATCCTTCACATCGAGCAAATGTGTGATCCACATCTGGTATCCAGTATCCAAGATGAAGAAGTAGTGAAGTTAATCTCAATTATGTATACACCATAAGTAGATATCTTTATCCCTTTCTTCATCTTCCTTAGTTCTTTTGGGTGAAAAGGATAAATTCCTTTTTCACCTACCCTTCTCCTTATCTTGAGTGCAGAGGACTTGGACTTCAGATTAGCCTCAGAACACTTCTTGGCCTTGACTTTGTCCCACTGATCACCATCATGGGTTTGTCCTTCTTCATTTGTGCTTTGGCATTTATCAACATGCCAAGCAACTCAGACAGTGGTTTAGCCAAGTTACTCAAGTGATAGCACTTGATAAACTATATGATCCAGACGATGATTTTAGAATCATATTTGGGGCCAACTCTTGACCTAAAGGAAATCCTAGCCTCTCTAGATAATCCATATGCCCAATCATATTGAGCACAAGAGGCTCTACTAGATCTCCCTCTTTTAGTTTGCACACAAACAACACCTTGGAGACATTATATATTTCTTACTTTTCATGTTGTTTATGCAACTCATAGTTCTTACAACCCAACATAGGGTTTGTTATGTCTACGGCATCATTGACATGCTTCAAGTAAACATCCATTTCAGCCTTAGGTGAATATGGAGAGGGTTCCACTGACACTAGTGTTTTAGGGACATAGAGAATGCTTCTCAAATGCCTGAACTAGTTATGGAATTTTATATTGTTTATATTGTCCTTCTCAAGGACCGACCATAATGATTGTGTGTTTTCCATTTATATCCACAAGAGTAAAATTTGCACTTTATCAAAACAATTTTGATTGATTTTATAATATTGACAATACTAATTAGGACTTTAATTAATGTCGCTCCCACTTTTTTGTTCAAATTGATATCCCTCACTACCAATTTGGAAGATTGCAACTACAATCTTCTAGCGAGTTAAGATCCTAATTTTATCAAACCACGAGTCAACTTGGACTGATCACCTGCAACTTGACTATTTAGTTAGGGAAATTTTGTCAATTGTATCTGAATACAACTCTTGGATAGATGATATGCACAACTCCTTGTCACAATTTATCTCCATGATTTTAGGCACTTAATCTCATTAAGATCCCATAGTTAAGTCTGACTAAAAAGCCAACACGATAGAATATGTACCCTGCTTTGACAGATCTACATATCTACCATCACACTTCTACGAGATAAATGGCACACTGTGCTTTGGCGTAACCTATGCTTAGTCGATAAAGCTTTTCATGTGTGTTACTTATGGAAGGCATCTAAGGCTTAATATTAATTGAAGGATTTTATATATAAATACATATGCATATCCAGTCACCACATACTTATAGTACGTATCATGTACAAGCTATGTCCACAAATGAAAAACATGCAATCAAAAATATATGAGCAATGGTTATGGCCATACTAAGTAAATTCTTTGGAGCCACAAAGAATTGCTACCACATAGGGCCCACATCACATGTAGCAACTTGTATTGGAAACTTGTGTTGATCCAGTCGGTCGTTTGAACCCTTCAGTCAATCTACTGCGCTTCAGGTTAATCGGTGGGCTCCTTCTCCTATCATTGGCCTCCTCGTTCCTCCATTCAATCGGCTTAGATCTCAGTCGGTCGAATCGTCAAGGTCAAAACATATTCTCATGACAATAACATAAATTAAAACTATCATATTCCATATTACTTTGTAAAAGAGAAAATCTTGAGTTTCATTCAAGGGGAAATATAGGAAGAGGAGCATTAATTTACATTTACAAAGGAGGGAAGAGGCTAGGTATGCAAACTAAATAATAACAAGAAATAAACCAAATATCCATGCACACAATCCATAGGGGTTTTGGCCATAACCAAACTTACATCCACCATCAAAATGCTTTTAAGGCGACACATATAGATTTCATATATATAGGGATCATATGTGATATTTTAATAAGATATGCACATTAATCATTTTAATATTCACATCATATGCAATAAAATAAATCCAATCACATCAATTTAGATCCTCAATACACCACAAAATTTGATGTGGCTTTGATATCATTGTTAGGATATAGGGATGACATATAAGGAGACGATAATAAACATGTTATCCATATTCCTTTACCAGTAGATTGCTTCAACAGTGATGTATCTAGGAAAGAGGGTGGCAAGAGGTATACCTGTTCCTAGAGCAAGTCTAGAGACTACTCTTGCTTAGTGGTGTGCACTCTTCTCAAGGTGCATATGGATAATTGGCAATGACGACCTCCTGGTGTAACACCACATCCGATGGTGGTTGTTGTTGTCCTCCAAGTGTGGCAGCAACGAACTCCACGTCTCTACTTAGTCCACGCAGATCACCAACAACTCTATGTTGCACTTCCCAAAGTCAATAAGAAGGAGTTTCCCCTTCCAATATCAACGTGCTAGCGTCGACTTGCTCTCCCTTGTTGTCTCTCCCTTTTACAAGTAAGACTTTCTTGGGCTCTCACATTACCACATATGTGAGAGGTCAACAATTGTCAAAGCTTATTATTGTGTCCCCTAAAAGTCTTGGATACCCCTCTATTTATAGGAGGGCATCGATCAAGGTTTCAAAATAAACTAGGAGTTGAAGAGACATATTCTCATAAATTTTCTGGAAGTTGTAAACCACGAACCGGTCGGTTTATTTCTAAACCAATTGTTTCAAATATGAAATGATCGGTTCAACACTTGAACCAGTCAGTTCACTTCAAAATGGTCAATTCACCATTTGAATCAGTTGGTTCACCATATTTCCTATTTGGAAATATATTGGCTATTAATGTGACAATAAATGCACAACATGATGTCATCATCAATCCTTGATCCAATCTTATTGATCATGATTAGAAGATTTACAATCTGAAGTGGTCGGTTGATTTCTGAATCGAGCAATCCATGTTCTAAACCAGGCGGTTCACTATTGAACCAGGTGGTTCAACTTCCATTTCAACCAATGTATAACCAATGTTGTTTAAATTGAATACCTAAACACTTTAGTAATCAATTTAAACCACATTCATGAGTAAACTCCTATTCCAAGTGCATCATATGTGTGTGACCGTATAGGTCCCAAATTATGTTGGCAGTGAATGTCCATAACCAATTTATGACATCACAAACAATGAGCAGTATCTAGCAACACATCATTGCTACCCAAGTAATTAGAAAGTTGGAGAACAACTTCAACCTACAATCTGTTATCAATGTTACAAGGGTCATATAGTTGCTCTGACTCTGATATCTAGATTGAAATTGAGGTATGGAATCATCATCCTCTCATCATTCAATCCATGTTTCTTGAACTAGAGTAGACTTTTGAGATACATATGAGCTCAATATCATATATTGTCTCACATGAGCATGGCCATGCATTTCTCAGTCTCGCTTATCAAATGGCCATGATATCAATCTCCAATAGTAGGGATAAATCCCATCTACATCACTCACAGTCAATCCCCATGTGCCACAACATACCCGAGCACCACCTTTACAACAAACCTTATTCAAGGTCAAGATGGATGGTGTCAAAATACATTGAACAACATGTGATGATTGTAGTGACTTCAGGTCTAGGAACCACAATCATCACTATCACTATGAGAGCTGATTTTGACTACCATTCAATGGTTCCATGTGTAACTCTCAAGGTGGGTATTTCTGGTGCATTGTTCTCTAACAAGTATTTATGTGCTTGGTTTGATATCACATATCATCACTAATGAGATTAAGTCATAAATCAACACACATTTCAGTCGTATGTATTATTGTTGTCTATTTTTCTTCCACTGTAACATTCGAATAGGGACATAACAAGAATGTATGTACTCTTATCATACATATGATCTCATTCTTTAGGTCCTCAACCTGAAGACATATGTCAATGACTAATATCATTCTTCAAACATTTATTATGTTACATCATTATCTCGTAATTCAATAAAACATTATAAACAAAAAATCCCTTTTATTATTGTTATCCAATCAATTACATCATGCCTCATCACAATCATCACATGATTGACTCTCTAGGCATACATACCAATAAGAACAACAAATACAAGGCACATAATATTTTCAAGTACATCACTTTTGTTGTCTTTGATGAATGAGTGTAAGTGTATGAATGATCTCGATTGTTTTGTGTAGGATATTCATACTATACTTAAGAAGATCAATGGTTGGGATATCCAAATTAAGGTTTATGTGGTACAAAATGACTTAAGTATATAGTGGCTCTACTACTCTCTCTCTCTCTCTCTCTCTCTCTCTCTCTCTCTCTCTCTATATATATATATATATATATATATATATATATATATACAGAGAGAGAGAGAAAGAGAGAGTTATAGAGAGGTAATGTGACACCTCATCACGCTAAACAAGATTACTCAAAACATAATCAACTGCTAAATTAATCACATGGTAAAAAATGAGGAATAATTAAAACCAAATTTCACATCATTGAAAAATTCTGAAACATTTACATAAAGTTCCTTCATTTCAATTCTCATATATTATAACATGAATTTATATTTGTACTTAATGGCCTTGGCCACATCTTGTGTACAAAAGAAGCATTTACATGTACATGCCATATCAGCATACACTAGCATACTGCCAAAATCTCGTGTCGATACAAGTATCTTGTCTAGAAAACATCTCCCATACCCAGACTTAAGAGTACATGGACGTCACTAGGAATCTACTACCAATATATACAATTGACCAACCTTCTGAATCTATTGATCACCAGGTTGATTCTCTTCCACAACATGACCTTAACCTCATTGCCCGCGACCACCTAAATAGATGTGGTGACCCACGGGTGAGACCCAGTCCCAGCAAGAGATATAACTCTCTCCAATAATATATTGATTACAACAACTCAATTAACAATAATTAAATTGAGCAGATAGGGTATTAAATAAACAATTTAAGTAAATTGATTAGTTAATGCATGATAAGTAGTTAAGTGAATAAGCTTTAGCATAAAGTAGTAATTAGATTTCATAAATATACATCATGTAAGAACTATGTAGTATAAAGATAAAACAAAGGTTACTCAACCAATGTGAGATACTTAACCCTAGCAATTATACTAAACAAATTATATTACATCTTTTATTATGCCCTGAGGAATTTGAGTCATACCACTAAAATCCAACTAACCACTGCTAAGTCAAAATTAGTTCCATACTAGATCTATGGAAGATCCATACTCCATGAACTCACCAACAACTCCCGATCAGTATGAGAGACAACGCAGAGACATATTAGTCAACTACCAATAATGACATATAGTCAACTGATAACAACTAGCCCACCTTGGTACAGGTCAAGGCGCTAGAGAACATACTCACACATGGCCATTCTATAATAGGCATCCTATAGTTATACTACTACTTTTCACACATCACAATATCACATTATTCGAGGCATGGTTATGTCCATCCTCAATTGCTTGATATTAGGGTACCAAGTTGTCCCCGCATACTCAACACTATGTGCTTCGAGTTTCCTGTAGGAGTTACTCATTTCACCACCCAGCAAGTTCTGACACTAGAATGGTTCTATGACACAGGGCAACTATATGATTATAGTTTCACTTGTTTAGTTATTGTCATTTGAGTAAATTAAGGATTTATCATTCAAATAGACATACAAACCCTAATTCATTTCTATCCGAAGTATAAGAATTACAACTTTAGAAGATATAAAATGTTTGAGGTATAAATATTTATCACATTACCACATATTATGACATATTACATCATAATGAACCACGTGTGTCATCATATCATTTCAAGATATCCATTTCTTATCACAAGTTCCAGGGTTTGAACCCTTATTTGGAACCAGAAAAGGATTTCTATAAAGAGGTGAGATCACGTCCTTACTAAAATTTAAAGGAAGTATAAAACATCCATCTTTTTAGAAAGACAAAAGATATTGAGGGATGCATGTATAATATTCTAAGTAAATAAGCATGCACCAGATCCATTATAAAATGTCAATAACAGTGGAAATAGAAGTACTAAGCCTATTACACGGCTTTCGTTGTTCATTACATGATTGTTCCCAAAAGAAAAAGATAAGAGAAAAGGATCTAGCTATAGCAGCCTAGACATCCTCTTAGATAGCTTGAGATCTACTCCTGAGATGACTTCCTTCAAACTTGTCCTTCTCCTTGCTCAGCACCAGCACTTGGGTGGTTGGGAAAGCACCCAGCAAAAGGGGAAAGAAAACAAGGTATGTGTCACAATACTAGTCTAGGATAACATGATAAATAAAGCAAATAAGAACATGCTAGGGTTCATCATAAGATGAAGATAACAAGAGTATGAGGCTATATTCAAAAGAAACTTGTCATTAACAATTATATTAAAAAGGATTTGCATATAAGATAATTATGTATATTTAACTAAGTAGGGTTGAGGCACCTACCAGACCTCTAACCTATAGGTGAGGGGAGAATAAGACATTCCCAGTCACCTATACAATTATATAGGGGAGAATAAAAACATTCCTCAGGGCGATTAAGTACATGTCCTCTGTAGGTGGTTGTACATAAGTACCGCTACTTTAAATTAAATAGAACATAAATCTACATGCTAGAAAATTAGTCATGGCAAGAGTAGTCATAATATTCAATAAGCATGGCAATGGTGTATAAGACCCAAACAAGAAGAAATTATAATCTAATTTGAGGCATGAACAACATTAGGATTCAAGAATAGAAGATTTAGGGTTCATTTAAGCCTCATTAGGGAAATATAGGGTTTGGATGCAATTATCCCAACATAGGGTGTAAGAAATGCACATACATAAATAGGGATTTCACATACGTCTCTTACTGATACCAATTACTAACTTTCACCACTTTAATTGAGTCCAAGTTCCACTTTGCCTATTTTCAATGTATTAACATGTATTAGAGTACATAGTGCACATTAATGTATAGAAACACTAATTTCGGAAATTTTTAGCAAAATTCGGATTTATATTTTGAAAGTATCACCAATAAACTTATTAGGTTCTCCTGATCAAGAAAACATATTTTTATGTTAATTTTGGAGTTACGAGGATTAAGATGTACTTTTATGGTTTTTATGCATTAAATTCATTTTACAAAAATCACCCTTCTTTAAAACATGAAATAAGGTATTGAAAATATTTTTATTAGATAGAGATTAATTTTCCAATTTCAAAACATATTTATTTTTCAAATTTGGATAAGCAGATTAGAAGATATGAATTTTTCAATACTGACAAATAGGAAATTGCCATCTCATCAAACTGATTGAGATAATTAAAGAGAGAGGGAGAGGGAGAAAACACAATTTGACCCAAGATCAGGTTTGAAGTTGCATCAGTAACCAAACTAGATCTTCTATAGAAGGTAAAACAACAAGAAACCAAAACCCTAGAAAAACATGGTAAAAAGAGATGGAAATCATCAATTTTAAACATAGAAGCATGAGTTTTAAGCATGTAGTAAGCAATATATGAGAAGGGGGTTAACAAAAATTTCCTATAGGAAGGTAAGAAAGTCCAAATATAAAGGATCCTGAGATTAGAAGGTCTGGTTGTTCCAAGCCAAGCTCCTTTCTTGAGCAAAGATCACCTTCTCCACTTTAGAGGTGCAAACCCTTGCAAAAGAGCATGGAGATGAGATGTTTTAGGGTTCTAGGTGGATTTTTACCATGGAAGGTCATGGTTACGACCTGAAATAATGTGGGAGGAATACTAATAGCATCAAAATAGGGAAGAAAAGGAGGATACTTACTAGTTTTGGTCAAAATCACCAAGGAAGCTTAAGAAATCCTAAAATAGAAAAATTTGGAACCCTTGGAACCTTCTTCACCAAGGTAGGCACCCTCTTTTACCTTGGGACAACAACTTCATGGAAAAACATAGAAGTAATGATTATATAAGATATATAAAAGATAAGGAGAGGATTGCTTCTTGGATTGGGAGGTGGGAAGGGGTAGGCATGGCTTTATAAAGAAGGGGGCAAGCATGAGGTGTCTATGGGACTTTCCATGTGTCCTTAGGCTAAGGCTTCATGGCCATGCAAGAGGACAGATCATAGAGACTTCTTGTATATCCAAGGTCAGTCCTAAAAGCTCATGGAGGCTTCTAGACCATCCCCACCGTCCTCCAATCAAAGAAATAACCCCATTAGTTGATAGCTTTTAAAGATAAGCTCATTTATAAAGAGGGTAATCCCTATAATGCCCTTGGAGAGAAACACATTCAAACCAAGGTGAAACCAGGTTCCCCATGGTTCAAAATATCGATAATGGTAAGGGAATATCTAAGGATTAAAATTCAGGTGATAATTTGCAAAGAAAACCTCCCAATTGGGTAAATTGCATAAAAGTTCAAAATGTACCTAAAATTGCATAACTTGTACAAACAACATCCAAATCGAACCAAATTTGAAACTTAGGCTCATTTTATGTTTTCAAATCACATAAAAAAGTTTGATTAAGGTGTAGAGTACTGAATTATGGTAATTAATCTTTCACTGAGGTATTTGTGCATAAATCCTTATATTGGTAAAATTAGTGAATAAATGTTCACTAAGCCACTATAAATTCCACTAATTAAACATGAATGACATAAAGGACAGAAATGAAAGGGAAACTTGGGAAAAAGGTATACATGGAGATTACATCTAATATTCATTATGTTACAACACTCCACCCCTTTAAAAGGATTTCGTCCTCGAAATCTGAAGCAAAAAGAGAAGGGTGAGTACGTAACATTTTATCTCTCAACTCCCAAGTGGTTTCTTCCAGACCATGATATTTCCACAAAACTTTTACCAGCTCAATCTCTTTATTATTTAGTTGCTTTACTCGAGAGTCAAGGATCTTCATAGGTAGATCTTCATGGGTCAGATTCTCATGTATCTCCAAAGGCTCAACAGTAAGCACATGAGAAGAGTCCTTCACATACTTCTTCAGCACAAAGACATGGAACACATTATGAATCTTATCATAGGAAGGAGGTAAAGCTAAGTGGTATGTACAATATCCAACCTTATCTAAGATTTCAAATGGTCCAACATAGTGGGGACTCAAATTGCCTTTAACTTTAGATCTATCAATAGAATGGATAGGTTTGATCTTCAGAAATGCATAGTCACCCACTAGGAAGTTAACATCAGACCTTTTCTTGTCAACATACATCTTCTATCGGTCTTGAGCAACTTTTATGCATTTCCTTATCAACTGAACCTTTTATGTCATCATTTTCATGTCATCGGTCTTTACTAGAGAACGTTCATCGACTTTTCCCAATGCAAAGGTGAACGACATGGTCTACCATAGGGAGCTTCAAAAGGTGGCATACCAATACTAGCTTGGTAGCTATTGTTGCAAGCAAACTTAGGTAATGGCAGATACTAATCCCATGCACCACCCCAATCCATCACATAAGCATGAAGAAAGTTCTCCAGAATCTGAACTGTTCTCTTAGATTGACCATCAGTCTACGGGTGGTAAGCAGTACTGAAACGTAAGTCAGTACCCATCTCCTCCTAAATCTGACCCCATAAATGAGAAGTAAACTTTGGGTCATGATCAGAAACTATCACCTCAGGTACTCCATGCAAGCATACGATACATTCAACATACAACTGAGCCATATCCACAACTTTGTAATTGGTTTTGAAAGGCAAGAAATGAGCAAATTTTTTAAGCCAATCAATAACCACCCAAATAGCATCATAACCTTTCTTGGACTTGGGGAGACCAGTAACAAAGTCCATTGTGATCTTCCCCCACTTCCATTCTGGAATTTTAAGAGGATGAAGAAGACCACCAGATCGTTGATGTTTGATCTTGACTTGCTGACATGTCAAGCACTTTGCGACGAACAAAGCTATATCATTCTTCATGTTCTTCCACCATACGCTTCATTGTAAGTCCTTGTACATTTTTGTTGTGCCAGGATGAATAGTGTACTTGGACCCATACACTTCACTCAACACCTTCTATCTCAAATCACCCATGTCAGGAATCCACAACCTTTGTCTGAAGAAGACAACACCATCCATTCTGATAGAGAAGTCAAATTGTAGTTTCTCAGTCAAGGCCTTCATCTCTTCCATCTTAGAGCTTTCCAACTGTGCATCAACGACTTCCGAGATCCAAGTTGGTGTAATAGTCAAACTAGCCATATGGACACACAACTTGTCTTCGTCCACTGAATTGATAGGTTGAGGTCACCAACTAGTCACATATTCAAGATTTTCCCACACCAGACATCTCAAAGCAGCACAAATGACATCCTTCTTGTGACTTAAAGAATCAGCTATGATGTTTGCTTTACCGGGATGATAGGTGATGGTGAAGTCATAATCTTTGAGATATTTGATCCACCGTCGTTGTCGTATATTTAGATCCTTCTGTGTTAACAGGTACCTCAATATTTTATTGTCAGATTAAACTTCAAACTTCACACCATAGAGATAGTGTCGCCAAATTTTTAGAGCATGAACGATGGCAGCAAGCTCTAAATCATGTGTAGGCCAATTAGCTTCATTCAGATTCAGTTGGCGGGAAGCATAGGTGATCACATTTCCATCTTGCATCAAAACACACCCTAAGCCTTGTTTAGAAGCATCAATGTAGATGACATAGGCTATGCCTTCAACAAGCAAGGAAAGAACAGGAGTAGAAGTCAAACACTCCTTTAGCTTTTGGAAACTGTTCTCACATTCTGGTGTCCAAGAGAACTTGACCTCCTTTCACGTCAGCTTGGTTAAAGGCAAGGCCAACTCAGAGAAGCTCTTGATAAACCTTCGATAGTGACCTGCTAAGATGAGGAAACTACAGATCTCTGAGAAATTCTTCAGAGCTTTCCACTTGGTCACAAATTCTACCTCTGCAGGATCAACAACTATATGTCCGATAGAAATTACATGACCCAACAACATTACTTCCTTTATCCATAACTCACACTTTGAGAATTTTTCATAGAATTGATTTTCTCACAGTGTGTTGAGTACAATCCATAGATGCTCACAATGTTGTTCTAACATCTCAGAATAAACCCAAATGTCATCAATAAACACCACCACAAACTTGTCAAGGTATGGGCAGAACACTCGGTTCATCAAGTCCATGAAGGCAACAATGACATTTTTCAAGCCTAAAGGCATGACCATGAATTTGTAATGCCCATAGAGAGTTATGAACACCATCTTCGGGACATTATCATCCTTCACGCACATCTGGTAGTAGCCACTTCACAGATCCATCTTGGAGAACACATTGGTTGACTTCAGCTGGTCGAACAATTCATCGATGTGAGGCAAAGGATAACAGTTCTTCACCATCACTTGGTTAAGCATGTGGTAGTCCATACACATCCGCATCGAACCATCATTCTTCTTTACGAATAGGACAGGGGTTCCCCAAGGTGAAACACTGGGGTGGATGAAGCCCATGTCGAGAAGCTCTTATAGCTGCTTCTTCATTTTGGCAAGCTTGGTAGGGGCCAAGCGGTAAGGTGGCTTCGATATTGGTGAAGTTTTGGGTACAAGCTCGATGGAGAACTCCACCCCACAAGTTGGTGGAAAACCGGGTAACTCCTCGGGAAAGATGTCCGGGAAGTCCTTCACCACATCTATGTGGTTGAGAGAAGGAGGTGTAGCCTCGAGGACTATAGAGGCTAAGAAAGCTCTACACCCTTGTGAGACTAGATTTTCAGCTTTGATGGTGGAGATAACAAATTTCCAATCCTCTCACTTCCTACCCTTGACACACAATCTTCCCCCAACAGGATGTGACAAACTAACCTTTGATTCTTCACAAAACAAAACAGATGTGTACCTCTTCAACCAATCCATTCCCTAAATGACATCAAAGGTGGTCATGTCGAGTAAGATGAAATATGAGGGAAACATTATACCAGATATGCAGAGGTCCATGGTCAGAGTTTGGAGATACGAAGAGCAGATCTTACTACTAGGGTTTTTTACATCTAATATATGATCCATATACTCATATTCTTTTTCTAACATAGAAACAAGCTGACAGGATATGAAGGTGTTGGATGAGCCAGGATCAAACAATGCCTTTATAGGATGCATATTAAGATGCAAGGTACCTTCAATAACTTCATTATCTTCGCCTTCTACTTCAGCATTGAGAGCAAACACTCTCCCATTTTACCTCTCCACTGGTGGTTGCCTTGGGTTTTGGTTGTTGTTGTTGTTCTTATTCTGCAGAGGCATATTCTGCCTTGGCTGCTGCGGATACTGGACATTATTTTGTCCCTACTAGAAATGGGGGCAGAGTGGTCAGATATGCCCAACTTGGCCACACTCATGGTAGGTAGGAGGAGGCCGGTTGTCTCTATGAGCATGTTTATTGTTGGCAGGACATCTCCTTGGAGGATGGTGGCGAGAGCACCTATTGCACCGATCACGTCTATGATTCTCGTTCTGGGTAGGGTTCTTCCTCTTGTTGTTGTTGTAGCCATTACTGTGTGCATAGGATTGGAATCCTGGGTAGGACTCGATGACCAGGGCCTTTTCCACCATCTGCTGGAAGGTGAGTGGAAGTTGCAGAACAAGACTTCAGCCCACCTGGTAGTTCAGGCCCTCCAAGAACAATGTTGCCCTTACCTCGGCTCCAAGGTGAGTGGCACAGCGTTCCAGAAGTAGGAACTGTTGGATGTAGTTGGCCACACTCATGCTTCCCTGTTTGAGGCTGTAGAACTCGGCTTCCTTCTTCCTCAGGAAGGCGGGACAGATGTACTTCTCCCTGAAGAGCTTCAGGAATAGGTCCCACTCCATGGTAGAGGTGTCTCGAGTGCGGGCAACACCATTCCACCAGATACGTGCCAGTCCATCCAGCACATACATTGCAAACCGAACCTTCTGATGAGGAGGGCATGCCATATACTAAAAGGTCTGATCCAAAGCCAACACCCAATCATTGGATTTATCCACCATGTTGTGTTCACTTTCACCATTGAAGTAGGGTGGCTACATCTTTATCAAGTTAGTGAGGGTGAACTCCCTCAGCTTGTTGGCGTTGGCGGCCACTGTGTGGAGCTGCCTCATCATGGTGGAGAGCAACTGGCACAACATTGCCAGCTCTTGCTCCGGTGTGAAGGCGGGGGTGCCCGGAGTAGTAGGGTTGACCACACTATGGTTGGCAGGAGTTATAGGAGTGTTTCCCATATTAGAGTCATCAGGGTTCGACTCCTTTCCCTTGTTTCTACTGTCAAACAAGTCACCTATCATGAAAGGTAGGGTTAACATATTAAGTTCCTAGGAGTATTTGAATCATAGATGAGAAAAAAATAGAAGCATAGAAGAGAGAAGAATATCTAGAATGTTATTGCCTAAAAGCATACTATTTTGGGCAATTCGTATCAGCTCAGGCCATGCTGATATCATATGGGCGCGAGAGTCCTCGTAAACCAAGCTAGTGGTGCGGAGGAAAATATTGTCAGCCGCTAAAACCCTGATACATTCTAAACACCTTTGCTTCAACTTCATTTCCTAATAGTTGCCTAAAGGCTCTAATACCATGTTGTAAGAGGTGAGATCACATCCTTAATAAAATTGAAAGGAAGTACAAAACATCCATATTTTTAGAAAGACAAAAGATATTGAGGGATGCATGTATAATATTCCAAGCAAATAAGCATGCACCAGATCCATTATAAAATGTCAATAGTAGTGGAAATAAAAGTACTAAGCCTATTACATGACTTTCTTGGTTCATTACATGATTGTTCCCAAAATAAAAAGATAAGAGAAAAGGATCTAGTGATAGCAACCTAGACATCCTTTCAGATAGATTGAGATCTACTCATGAGATGACTTCCTTCAAACATGTCCTTCTCCTTGCTCAACACCAGCACCTGGGTGGTTGGGAAAGCACCCAGCAAAAGGGGAAAGAAAACAAGGTATGTGTCACAAAACTAGTCTAGGATAACAAGATAAGTAAAGCAAATAAGAATAGGCTAGGGTTCATAATAAGATGAAGATAACAAGAGTATGAGGCTATATTCAAAAGAAACTTGCCATTAACAATTATAGTAAAAAGGATTTGCATGTAAGATAATTATGTCTACCTAACTAAGTAGGGTTGAGGCACCTACCAGACCTATAACCTATAGGTGAGGGGAGAATAAGACATTCCCAGTCACCTACACAATTATATAAGGGAGAATAAAAATATTCCCCAGGGTGATTAAGTACATGTCCTCTGTGGGTGGTTGTACATAAGTACCGCTACTTTAAATTAAATAGAACATAAATCTACATTCTAGAAAAATAGTCATGGCAAGAGTAGTCATAATATTCAATAAGCATGGTAGTGGGGTATAAGACCCAAACAAGAAGAAATTATAATCTGATTTGAGGCATGAACAACATTAGGATTCAAGAATAGAAGATTTAGGGTTCATTTAAGCCTCATTAGGGAAATATAGGGTTTGGCTGCAATTATCCCAACATAGGGTGTAAGGAATGCACATACATAAATAGGGATTGCACATACCTCTCTTATTGATATCAATTACTAACTTTCACCACTTTAATTGAGTCCAAGTTCTACTTTGCCTATTTTCAATGTATTAACATGTATTAGAGTACATAGTGCACATTAATGTATAGAAACCCTAATTTCAAAACTTTTTAGAAAAATTCAGATTTAACTTTTGAAAATATCACCAATGAACTTATTAGGTTCTCCTGATCAAGAAAACATATTTTTATGTTAATTTTGGAGTTATGAGGATTAAGATGTACTTTTTATGGTTTTTATGCATTAAATTCATTTTACAAAAATCACCCTTCGTCAAACCATGAAATCAGAACTTGAAAATATTTTTATTAGATATAGATTAATTCTCCAATTCCAAAATAGATTTATTTGTCAAATTTGGATAAGCGGATTAGAAGATATTAGTTTTTCAATACTAACCAATAGGAAATTGCCACCTCATCAAACCGATCGAGATAATTGAAGAGAGAGGAAGAGGGAGAAAACACCGTTTGACCCAAGATCATGTTTGATGTTGCATAGGTAACCAAACTAGATCTTCTAGAGAAGGTAAAACAATAAGAAACCAAAGCCCTAGAAGAACATGGTAAAAAGAGATGGAAAACATCAATTTTAAACATAGAAGCATGAGTTTTAAGCATGTAGTAAGCAATATATGATAAGGGGGTCAACAAAACTTGCCTCTAAGAAGGTAAGAATGTCCAAATAGAAAGGATCCTGAGATTAGAAGGTTTGGTTGTTCCAAGCCAAGCTTCTTTCTTGAGCAAAGATCACCTTCTCCACTTTAGAGGTGCAAACCCTTGCAAAAGAGCATGGAGATGAGATGTTTTAGGGTTCTAGGTGGAGTTTTACCATGGAAGGTCATGTTTCTGACCTAAAATAAGGTAGGAGGAATACTAACAACATGAAAACAGAAAAGTAAAGGAGTATACTTACTAGTTTTGGTCAAAATCACCAAGGAGGAGCTTAAGAAATCCTAAAATAGAGAAATTTGGAACCATGGGAGCCTTCTTCACCAAGGTAGGCACCCTATTTTACCTTGGGATAGCAACTTCATGGCCAAACATAGAAGGAATGATTCTCTAAGATATAGAAAAGAGAAGGAGAGGATTGCTTCTTGGATTGGGAGGTGGGAAGGGGTAGGCATGGATTTATAAAGAAGGGGGCAAGCATGAGGTGTCTATGGGACTTTCCATGTGTCCTTAGGCTAAGGCTTCATGGCCATGCAAGAGGACAACTCATAGAGACTTATTGTATATCCAAGGTCGGTACTAAAAGACCATGGAGGCTTATAGGCCATCCCCACCGTCCTACAATCAAAGAAATAACCCCATTGGTTGATAGCTTTTAAAGATAAGCTCATTTATAAAGAGGGTAATCCCTATAATTCCCTTGGAGAGAAACACCTTCAAACCAAGGTGCAACTAGGTGCCCCATTGTTAGAAATCTCGAGAATGGTAAGGGAATATCTAAGGATTAAAATTCAGGTGATAATTTACAAAGAAAACCTCCCAATTGGGTAAATTGCATAAAAGTCCAAAATGTACCTAAAATTGCATAACTTGTACAAACAACATCCAAATCAAACCAAATTTGAAACTTAGGCTCATTTTATGTTTTCAAATCACAAAAAAAGTTATATTAAGGTTTATAACAATGAATTATGGTAAATAATATTTCACTGAGGTATTTGTGCACAAACCCTTATATTGGTACAATTAGTGAATAGATGTTCACTAAACCACTATAAATTCCACTAATTAAACATGAATGACATAAAAGACAAAAGTGAAAGGGAAACTTGGGGAAAAGGTTTACATGGATATTACATATAAGATTCATTATGTTACAATTTCACTTCAATTAGGGATCAACATACCAAAAGGTCATTAAGACCATCACATTAATCCATGCAAGATCATCGCCATCATTCTAGGCCCTATACAAGGCTCAGAAGATCATCAACACATATGTATCCCATAGATTTTAACATGGCAAGGCAATATGACATTCAACTAGCACTAGGTTGGGGTTTCAACATAAGGAGAATCTAATACATTGACATATTAATCATTCAAGAGATCTAATTATAACCAATCACCATCAATTAATCATATTAGAGTTGGTGTAACAAGCCAGGTATCATTAAGGTTACACACCTACATGTTATGGGGTTTTATCAAATATATTCATACGAGGGAAAAGGTAAGACTACTAATTAAAGGCATTGTATCGTTGAATTCTAATAACTAAGACCCACATATAGCACTATAAGATTCATTATAATCCATAGGATGTTGAAACATCCAACCTCATCCATTGGATCAAGTTCATTGTTCAAAGTCATCAATTAGGGTATAGGTCCAACCCTTATATCCTTTGAACCAATTGATCTTTGGTTTAGGGTTGAATTGAGGCTACATTTAAGAGCTTGATTCACCATCAGTTGTGGTGACCTGATCTACCATCAATTGTGACATCTTGGGACACCATGGATTGATATGATCATCACTATTATCATTTCTCACCCTCGAATGTTACATTATTATCACCATTGGTTGAAACCTCCATTAAGGCACTAACTATTTATCATTAAGTCTAACTGAACCAAAAATTGACCTAAGGGGTGACCATCTATTGACACCCTTGGTCACCACCATCGGTTGTCATGGTGTCACCATCGGGTGATGTAGTAGTGAAGTAAAAAGGCTTGAAAACCCTAGTTTAATCCATCGATTGTTAGGTGCTTAGCACCATCTATTGAGCTTCTAACCTATCCCAGACCATCCTCTACCTTAGCAAGGTCATACACCTATTTACAAGTTCATTTTAGAACTGGAACAAATCAGGGAACATCATACAAATCCAAAACTTTAGCAAGCATAGCTTCTATATGCAAGGATCTTTTGTTTTTAAGCAAGAACATAAGCAAATAAGCTTGGAGTAAGCAATATAGGTGAATAAGGTTATAAAACTCACCTTTAATGATAAGAAAAAACCTTTTAGTAGGAAGGATCTTGAGAAAAGAAGGTAAGGAAACCCAAGTTTTAGATCTAAACTCGGCCAAATAGGTACCCTTCTCCACAAGGAAGCAAAGTCCTAGAAGAAAGAGCAAGAAAAGATAGGTTCTTGAGTTTTAGAGCAGTTTCTACCATGGAACAACAAGATTTTGACCTAGAGAGAGGTAGGTGGAAGAAGAACAGAGAAGGAAATGGAGGAAAGAAGGAACTACTTACTCATTTAGGTCAAGTTCACCAAGAAGAAGCTTTAGAAACCCTAGAAGGAAGCAAATCAGAACCCTATTTGCATTTTCCAAGAATATCTTCTTGTTCTTCTTCTACCTTGGACAAGTTTTATGCAGAAGAATAGAGAGAGAATGAGGCTTTTAGCAAGAGGGAAGTAGTATAGAGAAAAATCTTCATTTTGGGGCTACATATAAGTATATAAAGCTTGGGGAATAAGGTAGAGAAGAAGCATGAGGTGTACAAAAAGCTCTCCAAGTGTTCATGGCTTAAAGTTTGCATGGATGAGTAATCAGCAGGTCCACCAACTATTGGGGACTTATGGGCCATTAGTTGATGGTCTCCCAGGCCATCCACTGGCTGTTGGTTGAATGTTACCTTCGTTTGATCATGGTTTAGATCTAAAGATGGGTGAACCATCGGTTGATCATGTCCATAAGTGAACCATGGGTTCAAGTGACCCAAACCAGCTTGAACCATTAACCTAAGATCTGCTGGTGATGAACAGTGGCTGTTCCACTGGCTGTTGGCCACCGGATAATGCCTAAGCAAATGGATCCATCAGTTGATAGCCTTTAAGGTGGCTCATCCATGGGGGGGGGGGGTAAAACCTAATTCAACATAGAATGAAATCTCCTCCAATTCAAGGTACAATTGAGCACCCCATGGTTATAAAAGCTCAAGAATTATGAGAAAACATATAAGGAACATAATTGATGGAACAATTTGTAAAGAAAATCCCTCAATTGGGTAAACTGCAAAAAAGTCCAAAATGTACATAAAATTGCAAAACTTGCTCAAACAGTGTCCAAATTGGACCAAATTTGAAACTTAAGCTTGTCTTATGATTCCAAAACATATCACAAGGTCAGATTAAGGTTCTAATCATTTAATTGTGGTAATTAAGATTGTTCAACATTTTAAGCAAGTTTAAGGGCCTTATAGCTATAAACCCTTAACAAGGATTTCACCCTGAAATCCTACAAAAAGAGAGATGGGTATTTCCTACACTTCTCATCATCTAGATCCCATGTGGCTTCCTATACACCATTATGATGCCACAAAATATTCACTAACACTATATCTTTCTTCTTCAGCTTCTTCACTCTCTTATCCATGATCAACAATGAACCCTCAACATGGGAGATATCCTCATCTAACTCAACCTCTACTGGTTGGATTGTCTGCTCTATATCTGGGTGACATTTTCTTAGAATGGAGATATGAAAGACATTATGTAACTTGTGTAGATATGGTAGTATCTCCAACTTGTATGCTATTTTTCCAACACAAGTGAAGATAGGATATGGTCCCATAAATCTAGGAGCCAACTTTCCCTTCCTTCCAAACCTCAACACACATTTCTAAGGAGAAACATTGAGATACACTCGGTATCCCACTTGGAACTCAAGTGGTCTATGGTGATTGTCTGCATAAGACTTTTGTCTGTCATAGGGATACTTTCAACTGCTGTTGTATTACTTTAATCTTCTATGTTGTCTATTGTATAAGCTTAGGAACCAAGAGTTGATATTCACCTGTCTCTTACCAGTAAAGTGGAGATGACAATGTCTCCCATATAGATCCTCATAAGGGGCCATATTTATGCTTCTCTAATAGCTATTATTATAGGAAAACTCTATTAGACTCAGGTGTATATCCCAACTACCCAGAAACTGTAAGACACATGCCCTCAAAAGATCCTCCAAAATATGAATAGTACTTTAAGACTAGCCATCTATCTGCGGATGGAAAGTTGTGCTAAACCTCAGCTGTGTTCCCATTACTGAATGCATATGTTCCCAAAAATGACTTGTGAATTGTGGACCTCTGTTAGAAACTATAGTCACTGGAATGCCATGCAAATGGAATATCTCATCAACATATACTTGGTCCAACTTCTCTACTGTAAACGTCGTCTTGACTGGTAGAAAGTGAGATGACTTAGTCAATCTATCAACTATCACCCATATAGAATCATGACCCTTGGATTTTCTAGGAAGACCAACCACAAAGTCCATAGTAATATGATCCCATTTCCACTGCGGTATTGGCAAAGGTTGTAATGTCCCTGAAGGCTTTTGGTGCTTAGCCTTTACCTATTGACAAATTGGATATCTGGCAACAAACTATGCCACATAATGCTTTAGACCTAGCCACCAATATAGATCCTTCAAGTTTTGGTACATCTTGGTACTTCCAAGATACATTGCATACATCAAAGAATGAGCCTCCTCAAGTACCATCTTCCTCAACCCATCAACATTAGGAACTATTGTCCTCTTATGGTAACAAATTGTACCATAATTTGTTTTTATTAAAGACATCATACTTTTCATTGCCAAACCCTGATGGAATATTATATGACATAGTATCATTGTATTGTGTATCATGAAGATACTGTCTCAAGGTAGGTTTAACCTATAACTATTCTAACAGACCTACCAACAAGGAAACTTCTAGCTGCACGTTCATCTGACAAAGAGACACTGGCATATCTCTCTTATGGCACACCAAGAAATACAATTGTGCATTCTACTGTTGATGATAAAGATGATTTCCAACTTAATGCATCAACTAACACATTCATATTTCCTGGATGGTATTCTATTATGCAATCATAATCCTTATTTAGTTCTATCCATCTCCTTTGCCACATATTCAGTTCCTGCTTCGAAAAGATATATTGTATATTCTTGAGGTCGGTGAAGATCTGACACTTTTCTCCATATAGGTAGTGTCTCCAAATCTTTAAGGCATGAACCACCACTGCAAGCTCTAGATCATGTGTTGGGTAATTCTCATCATACTTATTTAGTTTTCGTGTTGCAAAGGAAATCACATTTTTATCCTGCATCAACACACATCCCAACCCATTCTTTGAAGCATCACAAAAGACAATGTAGCCTTTCCCTTGCTCTGGAAACACTAACACTGGTGTACTATTCAACTTTTCTTTTAACATCTAAAAAGAATGCTAATACTTGTCATTCCAAGTAAAAGGAACATCCTTCCTGGTTAACCTAGCTAGGGGTAATGCTACAGAACTGAAGTCCTTGATGAACCTCCTATAGTAACCCGCCAAACCTAGGAAACTACAAATCTCTATCAATGTCTTGGGTTGTTCCCACTCTAGTACAAACTCAACCTTCTTTGGATCGACACAAACACCTTTGGCTGATATAACATGTCCCAAAAAAGACACCTCAGATAACTAAAACTTGCACTTGCTAAACTTAACATATAGTTGATGCTGCCTTAACAAAGTCAACGCTCGACAAAGATGTTGCTCATGTTGCTGACTATCCTTAGACTATATCAAGATGTCATCTATAAACATGACCACACACTGACCAAGATAGGGTCTAAACACCGTATTCATCAAATCCATAAAGGTTGCTGATGCATTGGTTGGCCCAAACGGCATAACCACAAACTTGTAATGACCATACCTAGTCCTAAAAGCTGACCTAGGTATGGCATCTGCCTTAATCCTCAACTGATGATATCCTAATCTTAGATCTATCTTTGAAAACATAGTGGCACATCTCAACTGATAAAAAAGGTCATCAATCCTTGACAAAGGATACTTATTCTTTATTGTCACCTTGTTTATCTATCTGTAGTTTATACATAACCTCATTGAACCGTCTTTCTTCTTGAAAAACAACATGGGAGCACCCCAAGGGAAAGTACTCGACCAGATGAAACCCTTCTCTAATAGTTCCTGCAACTGTTTCTTTAAATCATGCATTTCTGCTTGCACCATTCTGTAGGGTGACTATGCTATGGGTTGTGTTCCAGGAGCAATATTGATCTCAAAGTCAATCTCTCTAGGAGGAGGAACACCAAGAAACTCATCAGGAAAAACATCTTCAAACTCCCATACCACTGGTACCTCTTGGATACCAGGACCTCTCATCTTGGTATCCACAACATGGGCTAAGAAAGCTTCACATCCTTGTTTCATCAATCGCTCTGTGGTCATAGCTGACATCAAACACGTGGGAAGAACCTTACTGTCACCATGGAAAATCCATTGTACCTCTACATCATGGAACGTTGCAACCTTAGTACTACAGTCCAACACTACCTTGCACTTTTCCAAGGTATCTATTCCCAGGATCACATCAAAACCATGCTTGTCAAGTGGTAAGAGATCCACTTGGATGCTATGTCTAGAAAAAGAAAGAACACAAGAGGAACATACTTCCCGCAATTCTGCGGAACCAAGCAAAGGAGTTTCTAGCCACAGGCTATCATATCTACAACAAACAAGCATATAACAAGTATTTATCACCTCTCTGGTGATAAAGGAGTGTGTTGCACCTGGGTCTACTTACACAAAAATGAAATAAGAAGCAGACAAATCAGAATGAAATAACTCCATCTTACCTATCACAACTCATGTATTGACCACTGCTTATGGCTGGCTCATGGCATATAACTTAGTCGTCACCTTCTACCATCCAAGTCCTCTTCTAGCTTGTCTAGAGGAGCCTATCTATGATGCCTATCCACGTCCTCTACCACTACCACTACCAGAACCAAACTATCATTGTTGTTGTGAACCATGTTGACTCTGTCTTGGTTGTTGAGTCACCTCCTCATCCCTTACTGGACAATACAACTTTGTATGTCTGGTCTGTCCACACTAGAAGCAAGTCTTTCTCTCATAGAATAGCCTAGACATCCCTATCACTGAACCTGATGAGGTATTATAAGCTCCTTTAGGTGGAAAACTGCAACCTCTACCCCTACTCGGGGTCCACTGGCATGGAGTAAAAGACCTCTGTTCACTAAAAGTCGACCTCTCCTGTGACTGTGGTGGAGTAAACCTTAGCTTCTTAAAACTTCCAGATGATTGTCCTTGGAATTGAGATAGTCATTTATTAGCATTAGTTTCACACTTTTCTATAACAGACCTCTCAATCCTTCTTACAGATTCCACAAAGGTGGAGGACCCTTCCCTATTCTCTAAAGCTGATGTTGTTGTATTCAACTCCATACTTGAACCCTTCTCGAACCTACATATCCTTTCCTTGTTAGCAGCTTCCATGTGCGGGAAGAACCTCAAAGTTCCATAAACTTTGACTCATACTCATTAATAGTCATAGTCCCTTGACGAATCTTCTCAAACTGAGAAATTTTTTCATCTAGGCATGTCTCTGGGAAGTATCGACGGACAAACACCCGCCAAAATTCCTCCCAACCTATCACCAATCGTAGCATTTTCTCCTCTTCTATGGCCCACCAGTGTCCAGCACCACCTTTTAATAGGTAGACAACACACTTTACTTTGTTTCTTCAGGGATGTTCAGAATCTTGACTTCCTTCTCGAGCTCAGTTAGCCACATGTCGATATCTTCTAGGTCAGAAGTACCAGCATGTTCGATCGCCCCAACAAGTCTAAGATGTTCAAACGTCTTCCTGACTCCCTGAGACTCCACATTAGGGACAACTATCCTAGCTTGAGGTGTTGGCATTTTGTCTACTATATGTGTAATTGTAGCCATCATCTGTCTAAACATAGACTAAAAATCCAGATTGGCCATCATTGTCGGGTCCATCTGAGGCATTGCAGGCTGCTCTGACCCTGTCTTTGGCACTCTCTCATCGCGTGCCTACCTCCTAGCACCACCTCCTGGTGCCACATAGCTACTCTCGGTGTGCTCTCCATGTCCTCTAGACATATCTGCATAAGCATAAACTATGATCAGATATGCTGGATTCATAAGAATAGACTCAAACCTAAGTCCTATTTCCCTGTAGAATTAGTGAACCTAGAGCTGTGATACCAACTTAACTATGACACCTCATCACATAAAATGAGATTACTCAAAACACGATTAACTACTAAACTAATCACATGGCTAGAAATGTGGAATAATTAAAACTAAATTTCACATCATAGACAAATTCTGAAACATTTACATAAATGTCCTTCATTTCCATTCTCATATATTACAATGAGAATTTACATTTGTACTTAATGGCCTCAGCAACATCCTGTGTAGAAAAGAAGCATTTACATGTACATGCCATATCAACATACACTGGCATACTTCCAAAGTCTCATGTTGATACAAGTATTTCGTCTAGAAAACATCTCCCATACTCAGACCTGAGACTGCAGGGACAACACTAGGACTCTACTACTAATATCTACAGCTGACCAACCTTATGAATCTATTGATCACCGGGATGGTTCTCTTCCACAACACGACCTCAACCTCATTTCTCGTGACCACCTAAAAAGATGTGGTGACATACGGGTGAGACCCAGTCCCAACGAGAGATATAACTCTCTCCAACATATATTGATTACAACATATCAATTAACAGTAATTAAATTGAGAAGATAGGGTATTGAATAAGCAATTTAAGTAAATTGAACAGTTAAAGCATGCCAAGCAGTTAAGCAAATAAGCTTTAGCATCAAGTAGAAGTACTTAGATTTCATAAATATGCATCATGTAAGAACTATGTAGTATAAAGATAAAATAAGGGTTACTCAACCAATGTGAGACATACATAACCCTATCAAATATACTACACAACTTATATTACATCTTTTATTATGCCCTAAGGAATTTGAGTCGTGACCACTACTAATTCAAAATTAGTGCCATACTAGATCTATGGAAGATCCAGACTCCATATCTCACCACCAACTCCCGGTCAGTATGAGAGACAACACAAAGACATATTAGTCAACTGCCAACAATGACATATAGTCAACTGAGAACAACTAGCCCACCTTGGTATAGGTCACGACACTAGAGAATAGGCTCACACATGGCCTTTCTATAATAGGCATCCTATAGTTATATTGCTGCTTTTCACACATCACAATATCACATTATCCGAGACATGGTCATGTCCATCCTCAATTACTTGATATTAGGGTACCAAGCTGTCCCCGCATGCTCAACATTATGTGCTCTGAGTTTCCTATAAAAGTTACTCGACTCACCACCCAGCAAGTTCTGACACTGGAATGGTTTTATAACACATGGCAACTATATGATTAGGGTTTTACTTGATTATTCATTTGCGTAAATTAAGGCTTTATCATTCAAATGGACATACAAACCATAATTCATTTCTAGAAGTAGTATAACCATTACAACTTCAGTACATATAAAATGTTTGAGGTATAAATCTTTATCACATTACCACATGTTATCACATATTGCATCATACTGAACCACATGTGTCATCATAATATTTCAAGACATCCATTTCTTATCAAAAGTTCCAGGGTTTCAACCCTTATTGGAACATGAAAATGATTTCACTTCAATCATGGCTCAACATGACAAAAGGTCATTAAGACCATCACATTAATCCCTGAAAGATCATCATCATCATTTTAGGCCTTAAATAAGGCTCAAAAGATCATCAACACATATGTATCCCATAGATTTTAACATGGCAAGGCAATATGATATTCATCTAGCACTACATTGAGGTTTCAACACAAGGAGAATGTAATACATTGAAAAATTAATCATTCAAGAGGTCTAATTATAACCAATCACCATCAATTAATAATATTAGAGTTGGTGTAACAAGCTAGGTATCATTAAGGTTACACACCTACATGTTATGGGGGTTTATCAAATATATTCATACGAGGGCAAAGGTAAGACTACTAATTAAAGGCATTGCACCATAGAATTCTTGTCACTAAGACTCACATATAGCACCATGAGATTGATTTTAATTGATAGTATGTTGAAACATCCAACCTCATCCATTGAATCAGGTTCATTGTTCAAAGTCATCAATTAGGGTATAGGTCCAACCCTTAGATCCATTAAACCAAGTGATCTTTGGTTTAGGGATGAATTGAAGCTACATTTAAGAGATTGACTAACCATCGATTGTGGTGACCTGATATACCATCAATTGTGACATCTCGGGCCACGATTAATTGATAGGATCATCACTACAATCATTTCTCACCCTCAGATGTTACATTATTACCACCATTGGTTGAAACCTCCATTAAGGCGCTAACTATTTATCATTAAGTCTAATTGAACCACAACTTGACCTAAGGGGTGACCATCAGTTGTCAGCATTGGTTGAAACGCTTGTTCACCACCATCGATTGTCATGGTGTCACCATCGATTGACATGGTGTCACCATCGGGTGATGTAGTAGTGAAGGAAAAAGGCTTGAAAACCCTAGTTTAATCCATCGATTGTTAGGTGTTTAGCACCATCGATTGAGCTACTAACCTACCCTAGACCATACTATACCTTAGGAAGGTCATACAAATATTTACAAGTTCATTTTATAACTAGAATAGATCAGGGAACATCATTAAAATCTGAAACCCTAGCAAGCATAGCTTCTATATGCAAGGATCTTTTGTTTTTAAGCAAAACATAAGCAAATAAGCTTGGAGTAAGAAATATAGGTGAAGAAGGTTATAAAACTTGCCTCTAATGATAAGAACAAAATTTTAGTAGCAAGGATATCAAGAAAAGAAGGCATCAAAACGCAAGTTTCAGATCTAAACTCGGCCAAGTAGGTACCCTTCTTCACAAGGAAGCAAAACCCTAGAAGAAAGAGCAAGAAAAGATAGGTTCTTAAGTTCTAGAGCAATTTCTACCATGGAAAAACAAGGTTATGACTAGGAGAGAGGCAGGAGGAAGAAGAATAGAGAAGGAAATGGAGGAAAGAAGGAACTACTTACTCGTTTAGGTTAAGTTCACCAAGAAGAAGCTTTAGAAACCCTAGAAGGAAGCAAATCAGGACCCCAGATGCTTCTTCCAAGAAGATCACCTTATTCTTCTACCTTGGATAGGTTTTGCTTAGCATAACATTGAGAGAACGAGGCTTTTAGAAGGAGGGAATTAGTATAGAGCAAAATTTTCGTTTTGGGGCTAAGGATATGTATATAAAATCTTGGGGGATAAGGTAGAGAAGAAGCATGAGGTGTACAAGCAGCTCTCCATGTGTCCATGGCTTAAACCTTGCATGGACAATCAAGCAGTAGGTCCACCGGTTATTGGGGACTTTTGGGTCATAGGTTGATGGTCTCCCAAGCCATCCACTGGGTGTTGGTTGAAGGTTACCTTCGTTTGATCATGGTTTAGGTCTAAAGATGGGTGAACCATTGGTTGATCATGTCCATAAGTGAACCATGGGTTCAAGTGGCCCAAACCAGATTGAACCATCAAACTAAGGTCTTCTGGTGATGACCACCAGCTGTTACACTGTATTTTGTCCACCGGATGATGCCCTAGAAAGTGGATCCATCAGTTGATAGCCTTTAAGGTGGCTCATCCATTGGCGGGGAGGGGGGTAAATCCTACTTCAACATAGAATGAAATCTCCTCCAATTCAAGGTACAATTGAGCATCCCATGGTTCAACAAGCTTAAGAATGATGAGAAAACATATAAGAACCATAATTTATGGAACAATCTGCAAAGATAACCCCTTAATTGGGTAAATTGTAGAAAATCCCAAAATGTACATAAAATTGCATAACTTGCTCAAACAATGTCTAAATTGGACCAAATTTGAAACTTAAGCTTGTATTATGATTCCAAAGCATATCACAAGGTTAGATTAAGGTTATAAGCATTAAATTGTGATAATTAAGATTGTTTAAAATTTTAAGCAAGTTCAGGGGCCTTACAGCTATAAACCCCAAACAAGGATTTTGCCCCGACATCCTACGCAAAGAGAGATGAGTATTTCCTACACCTCTCATACTCTAGCTACCACGTGGCTTCCTATATACCATGATGATTCCACAAAACATGCCAGCAAGGAAACTTCTAGTTTCACATTTATCTGACAAAGAGACACTAGCATATCTCTCTTATGGCACACCAAGGAATACAACTTTGCATTATTTACCGTTGATGATAAAGATGACTTCCTACTTAATGCATAGAATACAACATTTGATTTTATAGGAAGGTAGTCTATTTTGCAATCATAATCCTTAATTAGTTTCATCCATCTCCTCTGCCACATATTCAACTCCTGCTTCAAAAAGCTATATTATAAAATCTTGTGGTTGGTGAAGATTTGACATTTTTCTCCATACATGTAGTGTCTCTAAATCTTTAAGGAATGGACCTCCGCTGCAAGCTCCATATCATGTGTTGGGTAATTCTTTTTGTGCTTCTTTAGTTGTCATGTTGCAAAAGAAATCACATTTTTATCTTGCATCAACACACATCCCAACCCATTCTTTGAAGCATCACAAAAGACAATGTAGCCTTCCCTTGCTCTGGAACACTAACACTGGTGCACTAGTCAACTTTTCTTTTAACAACTGAAAAGAATGCTGAAACTTGTCATTCTAAGTAAAAGGAACATCCTTCCTGGTTAACCTAGTTAGGGGTAACTTTATAGAACTAAAGTCCTTGATGAACCTACGGTAGTAACCCACCAAATTGAGGAAACTGAGAATCTATGTTTGTGTCTTGGGTTGTTCCCACTCTAGTACAGATTCAACCTTTTTGAGATCGATACAAACACCTTTGGCTGATATAACATGTCCCAGAAAAGACACCTCAGATAACCAAAACTTGCACTGGCTAAACTTAGCATATAGCTGATGCTGCCTCAATAAAGTCAATGTTTGGCGAAGGTGTTGCTCATGCTGCTGACTATCCTTAGAATATATCAAAATGTCAACTATAAATACGACCACACACTAATCAAGATAGGGTCCAAAAACCCTATTCATCTGATCCATAAAAGTTGCTGGTACATTGGTTAGCCCAAGCAACATAACCACAAACTCATAATGACCATACCTAGCCTTTAAAGCTGACTTGGGTATGTCATCTACCTTAATCCTCAATTGATGATATCCTAATCTTAGATCTATCTTTGAAAACACAGTGGAACCTCTCAACTGATCAAAAAGGTCATCAATCCTTGGCAAAGGATACTTATTCTTTATTGTCACCTTGTTTAACTTTATGTAGTTATACATAACCTCATTGAACTACCTTTCTTCTAACAAACAACATGGGAGAACCCCAAGGGGAAGTGTTTGGTCTAATGAAACCCTTCTTTAACAGTTCATGCAACTATTTCTTTAACTCCTACATTTCTATTGGCGCCATTCTGTAGGGTGATTGTGCTATGGATTGTGTTCTAGGAGCAAGATTGATCTCAAAGTCAATCTCTCTAGGAGGAGGAACACCAAGAAACTCATCAGGAAAAACATCTTCAAACTCCTGTATCATTGGTACCTCCTGGATACTAGGACCTCTCTCCTTGGTATTCACAACATGGGCTAAGAAAGCTTCACATCCTTGTTTCATCATCCGCTCTGCGGTCATAGCTGACATCAAACATGTGGAAAGAATCTTCCTATCACCTTCGGAAACCCATTGTACCTCTCCATCATGGAACGTTGCCACCTTAGTACTATAGTCTAAGACTACCTTGTACTTTCCATGGTTTTCATTCCTAGGATCACATCAAAACCATGCATGTCAAGTGGTAAGAGATCCACTTGGATGCTATGTCCAGAAAAAGAAAGAACACAAGAGGAACATACTAACTGCAATTCTACAGAACCAACCAAAGGAATTTCTAGCCGCATGCTTTTAGATCTACAAGTAACAGGAAAATAACAACTATCTATCACCTATCTGGTGATAAAGGAGTGTGTTGCACCTGGGTCTACTAACACTAAAATGAAACAAGAAGCAGACAAATCAGAATGAAATAACTCCATCTGACCTGTCACGACTCGTGGATTGACCACTACTTCTGGCTGGCTCGTGGCATAGAATGTAGCTGTCGCCTACTGCCATCCACGTCCTCTGCTAGCTTGTCCAGAGGAGCCTATCTATGATGTATGCTTGCATCCTATGCCACTACCAGAACCAAAATGTCATTGTTGTTGTGAACCCTACTGACTCTATTTTGGTTGTTGAGACACCTCCTCATCCCTTACTAGACAATACAACCTTGTATGCCCAGTCTATCCACATCTGAAGCAAGTCTTTCTTTCATAGAATGGCCTAGACGACCCTGTCACTGAAACTAATGAGATACTACGAGCTCCTGTAGGTGGAAAACTGTGACCTCTACCCCTACTTGGGGTCCACTGACATGGAGTAAAAGACCTTTGTTCACTAAAATTGACCTCTGCTATGACTGTGGTAGAGTAAACCTTGGCTTATAAAAACCTCCAGAAGATTGTCCTGGGAATTACGATAGTCATCTATTAACATTAGTTTCACACTTTTCTATTAAAGACCTCTCAATCCTTCTTAAAGATTCCACAAAGGTGGAAAACCTTTCCTAATTCTCCAAAACCGATGTTGTCGTAGTCAACTATGTACTTAAACCCTTCTCAAACCTACAGATTCTTTCCTTATCAGTGGCTTCCATGTGAAGACAGAACCTCAAAAGCTCCATAATATTTGACTCATACTCATTAATAGTCATATCTCCTTAATGAATCTTCTCAAATTGAGAAATTTTCTCATCTTGGTATGTCTCTAGGAAGTATCGATTGAAAAAATTCCGCCAAAATTCCTCCCTACCTATCATCACTCCTGGCCTTTTCTCCTCTTCTATGGCCCACCAATATCCATAACTACCTTTCAACAGGTAGACAACATGCTTTACTTTGTCTTCTTCAGAGATGTTCAGAATCTTGAACACCTTCTTGAGCTCAGTTAGCCACATGTCGGCATCTACTGGGCCATAAGTACCAACATATTCGATTGCCCCAACACGTCTAAGACATTCAAATGTCTTCCCGACTCCCTGAGACTCCACATTAGGGACAACTATCCTAGATTGAGGTGTTGGCGTTCTGTCCGCTATATGTGTAATTGTGACCATCATCTGTCTAAACATAGACTAAAACCATGTATTGGACATCATTATGGGGTCCATCTAAGGCATTGTCGGTTGCTCTAGCCCTGTCTCTAGCACTCTCTCATCACGTGCTTGCTTCCTAGCACAACCTCCTGGTGCGACATAAATATTCTTGGTGTGTTCTTCATGTCCTCCATACATATATGCATAAGCATAAGCTATGATAAGATCTGTTGGATTCATAAGAATAGACTCAAACCTAAAGTCCTATGTCTTTGTAGACTCAGTGAACCTAGATCTCTAATACCAACTTAACTATGACACCTCATCATGCAAAACAAGATTACTCAAAATACAAAACATGGTCAACTACTAATTAATCACATGGTAAAAAATGTGGAATAATTAAAACCAAATTTCACATCATAGACAAATTCTGAAACATTTACATAAAGGTCCTTCATTTCCATTCTCATATATTATACATGAATTTACATATGTAATTAATGGTCTTAGCCACATCCTGTGTACAAAAGAAGCATTTACATGTACATGCCATATCAACATACACTGGCATACTGCCAAAATCTCATATCGATATAAGTATCTCGTCTAGAAAACATCTCCTATACCCCGACCTGAGAGTATAGGGATGACACTAGGAATCTACTACTAATATCTACACCTGATCACCTTCTGAATCTATTGATCACTAGGCTGGTTCTCTTCCACAACATGACCTTGACCTCATTTCCCGTGATCACCTAAAAAGATGTGGTGATCCACGGGTGAGGCCCATTCCCAGTAAGAGATATAACTCTCTCCAATAGATATTGATTACAACAGATCAATTAACAGTAAATAAATTGAGAAGATAGGGTATTAAATAAGCAATTTAAGTTAATTGAACAGTTAAAGCATGCTAAGCAATTAAGCAAATAAGCTTTAGCATCAAGTAGAAGTACTTGGATTTAAAAAATATGCATCATGTAAGAACTATGTAGTATAAAGATAAAAGAAGGGTTACTCAACCAATGTGAGACTTACTTAACCCTAGATAATATACTACACCACTTATATGACATATTTTATCATCCCCTGAGGAATTTGAGTCATACCACTCAAATCCAACTGACCACTACTAAGTCAAACTTAGTGCCATACTAGATCTATGGAAAAGCCAGACTCCATGATCTCACCAACAACTCCCAGTCAGTACGAGAGACATATTAGTCAACTACCAATAGTGACATATAGTCAACTGAGAATAACTAGCCCACCTTGGTATAGGTCACTGCGCTAGAGAACAAGCTCATACATGACCATTCTATAATAGGCATCCTACATTTATACTTTTTCTTTTCACACATCACAATATCACATTATCTGAGACATGGTCATGTCCATTCTCAATTGCTTGATATTAGGGTACCAAGATGTCCCCGTATACTCAACATTATGCGCTCTGAGTTTCATGTAGGAGTTGCTTGTTTCACCACCCATCAAGTTTCGACACTGGAATGGTTTCATGGCACATGGCAACTATATGCTTAGGGTTTCACTTGATTATTTTTTGTCATTTGAGTAAATTAAGGCTTTATCATTCAAATGGACATACAAAACCTGGTTAATTTCTAGCAGAAGTATAAGAATTACATCTTCAAAAGATATAAAACATTTGAGGTATAAATCTTTATCACATTACCACATGTTATCACATATTGTATCATAATGAACCACATGTGTCATCATATCATTTCAAGATATCATTTTCTTATCACAAGTTACAGGGTTTCAACCCTTACTGGTACATGAAAAGGATTTCACTTCAATCAGGGCTTAACATGCCAAAAGGTCATTAAGACTATCACATTAATCCCTACAAGATCATCATCATCATTCTAGGCCTTAAACAAGACTCAAAAGATCATCAACACATATGCATCCCATAGATTTTAACATGGTAAGGCAATATGATATTCAACTAGCACTACATTGAGGTTTCAACATAAGGAGAATGTAATACATTGATAAATTAATTATTCAAGAGGTCTAATTATAACCAATGACCATCAATTAATCATATTAGAGTTGGTGTAACAAGGCTGGTATCATTAAGGTTACACACCTACATGTTATGGGGATTTATCAAATATATTAATACGAGGGCAAATGTAAGACTACTAATTAAAGGCATTGCACCATCAAATTCTTATCACTAAGACCCACATATAGCACTATGAGATTCATTCTAATCCATAGGATGTTGAAACAACCAATCTCATGCATTGGATCGGGTTCATTGTTCAAAGTCATCAATTAGGGTATAGGTCCAACCCTTAGATCCATTGAACCAAGTGATCTTTGGTTTATGGATGAATTGAAGCTACATTTAAGAGCTTGACTCACCATCAGTTGTGGTGACCTGATCTACCATCAATTGTGACATATCGGGCCACCATTGATTGATAGGATCATCACTACTATCATTTATCACCCTCAAATGTTACATTATTATCACCATTGTTTGAAACCTCCATTAAGGCACTAACTATTTATCATTAAGTCTGATTGAACCAAAACTTGACCTAAGGGGTGACCATCAGTTTTCACCGTCGGTTGACATCCTTGGTCACCACCATCGGTTGACATGGTGTCACCATCTGGTGATGTAGTAGTGAAAGAAAAAGGCTTGAAAACTCTAGTATAATCCATCGATTGTTAGGTGCTTAGCACCATCTATTGAGCTACTAACCTACCCTAGACCATCCTATACCTTAGGAAGGTCATACACCTATTTATAGGTTCATTTTAGAACTGGTACAGATCAGGGAACATCATAAAAATTCAAAACCCAAGCAAGCATAGCTTCTATATGCAAGGATCTTTCATTTTTAAGCAAGAACATAAGAAAACAAGCTTTTAGTAAGAAATATAGGTGAAGAAGGTTATAAAAATTTCCTCTACTGATAAGAACATACCTTTATCAGCAAGGATATTGAGAAAATAAGGCAAGGAAACCCGAGTTTGAGGTTTGAACTCGACCAAGTAGGTACCCTTGTCCACAAGGAAGCAAAACCCTAGAAGAAAGAGCAAGAAAAGATAGATTCTTGAGTTCTAGAGAAATTTATACCATAGAACAACAAGGTTCTGATCTGGAGAGAGGCAAGAGGAAGAAGAAAAAAGAAGGAAATGGATGAAAGAAGGAACTACTTACTCATTTAGGTCAAGTTCATCAAGAAGAAGCTTTAGAAACCCTAGAAGGAAGCAAATCAGAACCCTAGATGCTTCTTCTAAGAAGATCGCCTTCTTCTTCTACCTTGCATAGGTTTTCCATAGAAGAATAGAGAGAGAATGAGTCTTTTAGTAGGAGGGAAGTAGTAGAGAGCAAAAGTTTCGTTTTGGGGCTAAGGATAAGTATATAAAGCTTGGGAGATAAGGAGAGAAGAAGTATGAGGTGTACAAGAAACTCTCCATGTGTCCATGGCTTAAGCTTGCATAGGTGAGAAAATAGTAGGTCCACTGGCTGTTGGGGACTATTGGCCATCGTATGATGGTCTCCCAGGCTAACCACCAACTGGCGGTTGAATGTTACCTTCATTTGATCATGGTTTAGGTCTACAGAAGGGTGAACCATCGGTTGATCATGTCCATAAGTGAACCATGGGTTCAAAAGACCCAAACCAGCTTGAACCATTGACCTAAGGTCTTATGGTGATGACCACTGGCTGTTGGACGCTGGCTGATGCCCAAGAAAATGTAGCCATCAGTTTTTAGCCTTTAAGGTGGCTCATCCATAGGGGGGAAGTAAACCCTAATTCAACATTGAATGAAATCTCCTCCAATTCAAGGTACAATTGAGCATACCATGGATAAACAAGCTCAAGAATGATGAGAAAACATATAAGGAACATAATTGATGAAAAAATTTGCAAATAAAACCCCTCAATTGGGTGAATTGTAGAAAACTCCAAAATGTGCATAAAATTGCATAACTTGCTCAAACAATGTTCAAATTGGACCAAATTTAAAACTTAAGCTTGTCTTATGATTCCAAAGCATATCACAAGGTTAGATTATGGTTCAAAGAATTCAATTGTGGTAATTAATTTGTTCAACATTTTAAGCAAGTTTAGGGGACTTACAACTATAAAACCCAAACAAGGATTTCGCCCCGAAATGCTACACAAAGAGAGATGGGTATTTCCTATGTTTCTCATCCTATAGCTTCCACATGGATTCCTATACACCACGATGATGCCACAAAACCTTCACTGACACTATATCTTTCTTCTTCAACTTCTTCACTCTCATGTCCAGGATCAACACTGGACCCTCAACATAGGAGATATCCTCATCTAACTCAACCTCTACTGGTTGGTTTGTCTGCTCTATATCTGGGTGGCATTTCCTTAGCATGGAGATATGAAAGACATTATGTAACTTGTGTATCTCTAGTGGTAGCTCCAACTTGTATGCTACTTTTCCAACACGAGCTAAGATAGGATATGGTACCATAAATATAAGAGCCAACTTACCCTTCCTTCCAATTCTCAACACACCTTTCCAAGGAGAAACTTTGAGATACACTCTGTCTCCCACTTGGAACTCAAGCGGTCTACGATGATTGTCTGCATAAGACTTTTGTCTGTCCTAGGCTGCTTTCAACTGCTGTTGTACTATTTTAATCTTCTCTGTTGTCTATTATACAAGCTCAGGACCCAAGAATTGATATTCACCTATCTTATACCAGCAAAGTGGAGACCAACAATGTCTCCCATATAGAGCCTCATAAGGGGCCATATCTATGCTTCTCTGATAGCTATTATTATAGACAAACTCTATTAGACTCAAGTGTATATCCCAACTACCCAGAAACTGCAACACACATGCCCTCAAAAGATCCTCCAAAGTCTGAATAGTCCTTTCAGACTGGCCATCTGTCTGTGGATGGAAAGCTATACTGAAGCTTAGTTTTATTCCCATTGCTGAATGCAGACGTTCCCAAAAATGACTTGTGAACTGTGGACCTCTTTCAGAAACTATAGTCACTGGTATGCCATGCAAACGGACTATCTCATCAACATATACTTGTGCCAACTTCTCTGTTGTAAACATCATCTTGATTGGCAGAAAGTGAGCTAACTTAGTCAATCTGTCAACTATCACCCATATGGAATCATGACCCTTGGTTGTTCTAGGAAGACCAACCATAAAGTCCATAGTAATATGACCCCATTTCCACTGCGATATTGGAAAAGGTTGTAATGTACCTGTAGACTTGTAGTGGTAAGCCTTTACCTACTGACAAACTGTACATCTGGCAACAAACTCTGCCACATCATGCTTTAGACTTGGCCACCAATACAAACCCTTCAAATTCTAGTACATCTTGGTACTTCCAGGGTGCATTGCATACATCAAAGAATGAGCCTTCTCAAGTACCATCTTCCTCAACCCATCAACATCAAGAACTACTGTCCTATTATGGTAACAGACTGTACCATAATATGCTTCATGGAAGCCATCATACTTCTCATTGCCAAACCCTGATTGAATATTCTATATCACAATATGATTATGTTGTGCATCATGAATCTGTTGTCTTAGGGTAGGTTTAACCTGTAACTGTGCCAAAAGACCTTCCAGGAAGGAAACTTCCAACTGCACATTCATCCGACAAAGAGACATTAGCATATATCTCTTAGGGCACACCAAAGAATACAATTGTGCATTGTCTACCGTTGATGATAAAGACGACTTCCTACTTAATGCATCAACTACCACATTCACCTTTCTAGGATGGTAGTCTGTTGTACAATCATAATCCTTAATCAGTTCCATCCATTTCCTCTACCACATATTCAACTCCTGCTTCAAAAAGATATATTGCAAATTCTTGTGGTCAGTGAAGATCTAACATTTTTTCTCCATACAAGTAGTGTCTTCAAATATTTAAGGAATGGACCACTGCTGCAAGATCCAGATCATGTGTTGGGTAATTCTCCTCATGCTTCTTTAGTTGTAATGATGCAAACGAAATCACATTTTTATCCCGCATCAACATGCATCCCAACCCATTTTTCGAAGCATCACAAAAGACAATGTAGCCTTTCCCTTGCTCTGGTAGCACTAACACTGGTGCACTAGTCAACTTTTCTTTTAACAGTTGAAAAGAATGCTGACACTTGTCATTCCAAGCAAAAGGAACATCCTTCATGCTTAACCTAGTTAGGCATAACACTACAGAACTGAAGTCCTTGATGAACCTCCTGTAGTAACCCACCAAACCTAGGAAACTATGAATCTCTGTCGGTGTCTTGGGTTGTTCCCACTCTAGTACAGATTCAACCTTCTTGGGATCGAAACAAACAACTTTGTCTGATATAACATGTCCCAGAAAAGACACCTCAGATAACCAAAACTCGCACTTGCTAAACTTAGCATATAGTTGATGCTGCATCAACAAAGTCAATGCTTGGTGAAGGTGTTTCTCATGCTACTGACTATCCTTAAATATATCAGGATGTCATCTATAAACACGACCACACACTGATCAAGATAGGGTCTAAACACCCTATTCATCAGATCCATAAAATATGTTGGTGCATTGGTTAGCCCAAATAGCATAACCACAAACTTGTAATGACCATACCTAGTACTGAAAGATGATTTGGTGGGATATATATGAGTGGTATAATATCCACATTATATTTGTCCCAATCTTGTGAGGGGGGAGGGAAATATTGAGGAGGGATATGGATCTCGAAATAATGGGGTTCCGTACTAGCTACTTGGGGATAACTCTTTCAGTGGGATAAAGGATAGTCAAGAGCTCACAAATTCTATATTGACAAGGCCAAAAAGAAGTTGGATCTATGATTGGGTATCACGTGTCAATGGTAGGGAGCTTGGTCATGATAAGGTCTATGATGCAAAGTTTAGTCTACTTCAGGTCTGACCTTTATCAGCTCCCTAATATTGTAGTGGATACCATCAAATGGTTAGTTTCCTATTTCCTTTTGGGGGGGTAAGAACCACCTTTGAATTGGAATGCAGTCTCCAACTCTATAGACATGGTGGTTTCAACATCAAAGACATAAGAGAGAGGATGCATACAACTAATGTGAAAAGAATGAATTACTTCTTGACATATCTTCATGGTGCTTGGGCCACTTGGATGCATGTGATGTATTTTGATCTTTGTGTTGAGGGATATACTTGCAATGTCTATAATTACATGGTGTAGAGAGAAATATACTATGTTTGGTAATAGATTAGACATCTCTATACATGGAACACAATGGGTGACTTGCATCTTGTGAATCCCATGAGGAAACTGCAATGAGTGGGACCAGTTTGGGGATCTACTCATAGTTAATATGGTTGTTGAAACTTCATCTAATGCAAACACACCGACAAGTATGAAGGAGAGGATGCATTTTTATACCACATCTCAAAATTATGATACAAAAGTGAAATGATTATATAGCAACAAAAGATTAGACTATTATATTATCACAATATATTTCATTTACAATAATTTTCACCCAAGCAGTCATTACAAAAAGGGAAAGTTTGGACCGAATTAACAATTGTAAATGGAAACATGGCCACCGGTGAAGTCCATATTCCTGGTACATGTTCCTCATGAGTCATCTTCCTCTAATTCATCTACATTTGAGTGGGTTTGGAAACAACACCCAGAGCTGGAAGAATAAACAAGAAGTGTATATATCAATAAAATACTTGCATTTAGAATAAAAATATTACTTGGGAATATTAAGATTCAACTATAAGAGTTGAGTGAATTCCCAATATGAAGAAGGCTATAAATAATTGAGAAATTGATGAGAAAGTATATCTAGATTGTGAGACCATGAACCTACTTCCTATAATCTTGCTTTATTATCATAATTGTGTGTTTGATTAACTTATGATACCAATTTATTATGATATATGTCTAATTTTATTCAATTTGCACTTTGGTTGCCCTAATCTCAGTGTCCTTGCAAGTTGTGGACTGAATTGTAAATTCAAAAATGTATGAGGACTTAATTATAAATTATGTGAATATTATATAAACATGAGTTTTCCTCCATACTCCTACTTGTTTGAGCCTTGAAATCAATTGGTTAAGATATGACTCTAATATGACTTCAATTGAACCTAGTTTGCCTTGATTTGTCATTTATAATACAATTGTGGACTAATATGTAAGTTCACCATAATCAAGGATCTAACTTTGAAATTGAATATACTTTATCTAAGTGCATTCCTTTCTTCATAATAATACTTAATTTGATGATTTTAGAACTTTTTTTGTATGAGTTTTCATCCTATGGTTTTTAATCCTAATCCTAGCTAGTGTGGTGGGTGATGAGGACCAATGGACCTCTCAACTGATGGAGTTCCTAGACTAATCAACTGACGAGAGTCATGGACTCAACAATTGATGAGACCTATGGCTTTGAGAACCTACGGGAAGAGAGTCTTGGTGACTAATGGGAAGGCAAGCTTGAAAACCAATGGTGTTTCTGGGTTGTCAACCGATGGAGCTTCTGTGTATGCAAATTCACAGACTTTATAATCTATTATAGTGCTAAACAGATGTATATGCTGCATAAACCAAGAATGATTCCCAAACCAATGGAAAGGCTAAGAGGGTCGACGAAAGGGCTTCTTTGACCAATGGTAGCACTAGTGATTACGATTTTGGTTCCAAATTCTTACGTGTAATGTGCAACTAAAATCCAAAAAAATATGAAACGAAATTTATGTATAAGTTTTCAACACCTTTTAAGTTGAGATGCATATACCCCTAGATTTTCTATAAATAACTTTTACTAAAGCTTGATCTCATCTAATAGAGACACCTTGCAGAGGTTTATTAATCCTGACTGATGTACTTTGGTTGTCACCTAGAGATTAAGATGACATGAGGTCTATAAGGTGGGGTGAATTTGATTGTATGGATTTATTTTTTTAACATTTGGTGACTCTATTCATGACGTCTCCTAGGCTTGACCAGAAACCTCTTGGTAACACATCAAGGATCTAACGACTTGGTTGTCCACTCTTGGACTTCATGACCCAGTAATCTAAGTCATTTGAAAATGAATGTTATTGCTTTATGATTCATCAAATATCTAGTTAAGGTGATTGATGATAAATTGTAATTATTTGATTTGGAATCATAATATATATATGATTTCATCATATTTTAGGTTTGCTTTATATCTTTGAGGTTGAAAAGCCGACTCATCTCAAGTAACCTCATTGATGAATATTTTATTTTTTGAGTTCCCCACCCCCTAAACCCCTTTATTTTTTCAGAAGATTACAAATAATCCCCAATTTTGTAATTTTAAACAATATAGTATGTTGAAACTATCAGTTACTAATTAATGATTTGAGTGTTTTTTCCTTATGTATCATGTTCAAATAGAGTCCAAACTGAAGTTCTCTATTAAGCTAATCTCTATTTCTATTTTGTTCATTTATCTTCCTTTATCTGTATCTCTATCACGTTAATTTATTTTACTTACGTATTTTCATTTCTTTTATTCTGGATAAGAAACATAGTGGGTTGTGTTTTTGTGCCCCTAAAATAATCTGAACTCGAGTAGAAATAATTAAAAATAATAAAATAGTTTGACACGAACTGACTCAAATTTAAGTTGACCGACTACATCAAGCCAACAGGACCCGAACCCAAATGTAATTTCTTTATTTTACTATTAATATTAATAAAAAATATTTGAAAATATAGGTAGTCCCGAAACCTAACCTGGTCTAATTAAAATTAGACGCAAGCTCAACATGTCCCAAAAGAGATATAGTCTGTCCAAATTAGATTAAACGCGACAGAGATACACATTCAAACCCATAATTTTGAATTGGATAAGATTCTGTTGGGCCAAATCAATTTTTCTTCTTCTTTCAGGCTCGATTCTAGATAGCAATAATTGGCATCCACGACTCATGGATCATGATTCCAAACATGTATTGATTGAGGGTTGTAAAGTTGTGTCCAAACAAAACAAATATGACTTGAAAATTTGACAGTTTCAAATATATTCCGTCATTTGAGTTTAAAAGTTCAAATTAAAATTGAATTTGGATAGTTTTATATTAACAAATTTGTATTATGTTTGTTATAACAAATGTGAAATATTGGTTTTGTCATTCAAAAAGAATTGACGGTACAACTTGTTGCCCGTCTGCCTTTTCTATTTCATTGTAATTGTATAGCCCAAAATTATTGACTATATATTTAAAAAAAACAGCAGATTAATGTGTCTCATAACTAAAATTTCAAATTATACTCGCAAGTATAATTGCAACTTTGTCCTTGAAAAAGTTGCAACTTATTTTCCTCCGATTGGCATTGCTCACTATAGGGCATTGTAGCCAGTATTATATGACTTAGTCTTATATTTATTCTATAGGATAACCAATCACAATTTATTATCTCCTTCTCACTCATCTTTAAAATTTAACCCCCTAAAAGAATAAGGAGAGGAAAAATGCCAACGCAATCTTGTTGGATTCTATAATATTTCTATAGGATGCATCCTATAGAAAAGGCGTGGCTCACTATAAGGCATTGGCAAGAACCGCACAAAACGCGAGTCGGGACAAGTATGCACAGAAGCGGGCGTTTGGAATATAATATTTGAACCAGATTTTGAGAACAAATAGAGGAGGGAAGTTATTTCCTTCTCTATTTGTTCTATAGCAAGCTTAAGGGGACAAAAAGTCCCAAATTTGGTGGTCACTATAGCAGATCTCTAAACTAAATTACAAATCAGACTAGAAGAAATCTATGTACAGAGTGGGATTCAATCAGTACATACGTAGCTAGCAAGTTTTAAGTTGGTTTGAGGTCCTGGAACATGGCGTCCCACCTCATGTCTTGCTCCTCGGCAGTGGAATCAGAGGAGTTCTTGCCGCCATGCATCTTCGGGTTGCGTCCCTTGAGAAGGGGCACAGGCGCGCACGGGAACGGTAGTAGTGGCAAAGGTGACGGCGGGGCCGGTCCGAAGGCGGCGACCTTGGCCCTACCGCCGGCGCGCTTGAGCATTTTCCTGCTCGTCGGCGTGAGCAAGCCCGCGACCACTCCTGCACCGCCAATTCCGTTCCGTTCAGTTCCCCTACCGCCGCCCCAGCTAGACCTCCGCAGCATGGCTGGATTTGGCGAGACGATGACCGGCGCCGTCTGGGGACCGTTTCCGGAACGGCGCCGGCACAAAGATGCCAGACGCCCGGCGGCGGCTGACACTAGGCCGCGGAGCATTGCGAGCGGCGTGGGCGCCCGCGCCTCGTCCCTGGCCAGGCGCAGTATCTGCAGCCGGTGCTTGGCGATGGTGACCCCTGCGGTGCGGAGGAGGTCGTGGTCGAACTCCGGGGCGTCGGCGGGCTCCAGCTGCTGGCGGCAGAGTAGAGCGGCGCAGTCCCGTGCGGAAGGAGGGTCGAGGCCCGCGCGGCGGAGCCACGCGTACCAGTCGGCCGGTGCCGGGGGTTGCGGGTGCTGCTGCAGCTGCCGCATACGGGGAAATGGGGTTAGGTGGCGGGGTACGGCCGTCGTTCGTTGGGTGGAGGCCGGCGACGGCCGTAAATGGCTAAGGTGGGCTGTGCGTATAGGACCAGATCTCGAGCCTGCAAGAAGATTGACGAGTCTTCGGTGTGTGTCAGACAGACGTTTCACGGCACCCAACCCCCTGTTCTGCTTAAATGTTTGGTTCGTAACTGACTGTAACCGTTTGTTTCCGCCGTACGTCAGTGGATCAATGTCGGTTTTACAGTGAACATACAGTGCATCATTTACTAGGACGAGTACATGTGAACCATAGGTTGACGACGAGGGTCGATCGAGCGGTCGAGTCACATGCATGGAAGTACAGAAGAAGCCAACACATCATGGAATCCCCTTCGTCACGGTCGAGTAAATTTAGCCACATGCGCCGCCTTGTTCGCATCCGGCATCGGCAGCCAGCCAGCGGAGCTCAGCAGCGGACAAACATAATAATGCATTGGCGACTGGTCGATGACGATCCTTGGTCGGGCACACTGCCACACTTTGCTAGTTGCTGGGCCAGGGAGATAGATGCATGGATCGTGTGTAGGCATCGACGTTGGCTTCGTCACTTTTTAAGTGGTTTTAGGGTGCATTTCAAAAGCAGACTCGATAGCTATATCCCCTGCTGATGCCGACGTGTGACTAATAAAAGGACTCAAGTATATGCCCCAAGTATATATGGTCGACTCTACTAAAAGGGGACCAACTAATTCACACCTCAGGTGAATTCTTCTTCTAACAATGTTAGGGTGGAGACTCCTCGCTAGGGTAACCTTGTGGGGGTTCTTGAGACAATGTAAACATTAAAACCATGAGCGTGAGAAAAAAAAAAAGTCCAGAAAAAGATTGTACTTCTATAAAGAAATAGAATAATAAAATACTTCACACTTATGTTTAGAAAGTATGTAAAATAAATTTCATTTCAAAGATATCGATAGAAACTAGAGGCATGCATAATAAATGTGAAAGGAACATATGTACTACACAACTTAGCTCTAAAATGCTTATGCTGCACCGGTTAACTGGGATATTCCACCAGGTTACAACCGTCGGAGAAAGATCTAGAATACCCAAAATGTAAGATAGTAGGATTGCTACTCCCACTAAGATGTCATCACTCCTGTGTTTGTGTGAGCATACATTGACATAGGGGCTAACCGACCTACGATCTACACTAAACTTAGGTCCATCATGGGTACTCCAAAAATGACATCTTATCATTTTGTAAGTAAACATCACGATGGGTAGGTATATTAAGATCCAAGTCACCTAAAGTCAATAGAGTTGGGAAATGTGGTATTAAAATCTCATCCCCATAATTCGTCACTTTAACGGGAATATTGTATCATATGGAGATATGGCCGTATTATCACGACCATTTTTATAACACCATTGCTCATATCTCATGTCTAGTAGAAATTTCCTATGCAAGTCTCAAAATCTATCAATTTGATCAAGAATATCATGTAGGATAGTAATAAAACAATCCAAAAATTCTCATTAAATTATTCCTTCAATTGATCCCAAATTGTTAAAACATGTATTTAAATGCTAAGTTGGCATATCGTGGTGGCATTAACATTCGCCTAAATAATTTAGGTGAATAATGGGAAATTTATGATCATAAATATAACATATCATTATGTTACTAGAGAAGAACAACAATTTCTCTATGTATCATATCCTAAATCCACATAAACTCCCATTTCTAGTTCTAGCATTCAATTTATTTATTTCACTTCAATTTTGATATAAATTGCATCATAAAAATATCAGCTAAAGGAACTAGATCACTAGCCTATAAAATTATACATATTATATAGTATGATAATGTCGAGATCTAAACCCAGATCCAAACTCTCTTCAACATGCAATTTTGCCACCAACCACATGACAAAGACCTGAATCTAGGTCAATGAAGAGGAAACAAATGATTGAAATGAAGATATATGGTTCCTACTAGCAATTATGTAAGGTTTCATCCTAAGAACTTTTAGGATGGAAACATAATATTAGAGGATGAACTAACCATAAATTTAACAAGATTATTCTTTTGATGTGTGGGAAGTTGATTCCTATTTTGATTTTTCTAGAATTTCCTCAAAACAATTCTTCTCTAGGGGATTTGTGTTTCTTATGCGACTGGTGGTCTAAGAGTTTTAGCTTGCTACATGGTTACATATAGGGGTCAGGAATTTTTGAAATCAAATGCAGTCCTCATTGTATATTTTTGCATATATAGAGGGTTCAATTAGTCGAATCAACTTTAGTCAGTATTTGTAACAGGCTTATTCAATGGAGGTTAGAGATGCATGTGAAAGCAAACTACAAATGAGTAAACCTCTACCCTCACTACTAATAGTTATCAAGTCATCCAAACTTAGTCATAATTTAAACAACATGTGATCATAGAAATTGAGGTAGTGACAGAGAGACATTCACTAGAGACCATCGTTGTCAATTGATCGGTTGGTTCAAGCATGAGTCAAACCAAATAAGGCGGTGGACTTAGCTAAATTATGATCAAGTTTCGGTAGCAACCACATGAGAAGTAACTAGAGATCTAAAAAGTATATAAACCCTAACAAAGATCCAAAATTCTACTAAACTAACTTATTTCATAAGGAAACCTAAGAGTTAATGCTTAGTAGATTTCCCACTCATGTTTTGCATGAGTATACAACAAAATTTCCCTAACCCCCTAATTTACTAGAAATCAAGGTTCCAATACACCAAATCCTAACTAACGTAACATAGAATATCTCAATCATCCAATTTAATTTTCAATCAGGATGAAATTTAATTGGGTTTTAAATAGGAATAAGTCACATAGTTAAACATTCAGATACATACTAGGGATGAGTTAGAAACTAGGGTGTCACAACCAACCCCTCCTTATGAAATTTCACCATTGAACTATTAGATTTCATCAACTAACTCCCAAGTGGCTTTCTCAATTCCATGGTTATAACAACCCTAAAATTCCAATCTAGATAAAATTGGAGACCTTTGAGTATGAACTAATTCATTAGAAATATATGTACACAAACTATAGCCTAACTAATATATAAGTGACATATTAAGGTACAAAACAAAACTTACCTAATAAATGTCCATAATATGCCCCAATAAAATTGCTATGATACTAATAAAATAATTGTTTGATACATTAAAAATATGACTCCCTAAAGTATTTTGAATAATTATAGATACTTATATATTTATCCTAACAAGGCAAAAATGTGTATGACTGACTCACAAGACTAAAAACTAAAGTTATTTTCAAAATCCTCTAGTCAGATTATGTTAAAAAACCGATTTTCATTTTACTTGGATAATCATAGAACCCTCAGTTCATTAGAGAACATAACAAGTTGTAAATAAAAAAAAAGAAAACTCAGTAAATAGCAAAATACATTTTTTTTCTCAAAAAAAGCTTTGATCAAATGATTGTTTTCCCCAATGTCATGCAAATCTATCAAACAACTATTAAGCTGTCATACTCTCTTATCCTAGTTCAATTAGGATTCAAATAGTTCTCAAGTCTTCTTATTACTCAAACTCTATCACCTGATGGTAATATCCCATGAGATATACGCATATAGATATGTCTCCCCTTAACAGATCGAACAGTCCTTTGTTTTCTATTTTTTCTCCCTATATAGTTCCATCTACCTCTAGCCATCTCAACAATAATGTTTCTATCTCCATGAGATCCCATGCCCCCTTGAACTTCATATATATATGGAATATCTAGGAACGATGCCACAACCTAAAAAATTCAAAACCATAGATACATCACCTCTAAGTCATAAGCTACCCTGGGCTAACTATGGATGATTGCGACTCCATTTTAGGTCGTTGGAAATTGTAAAAATGGCCTGGAAATCATGATTAAGACTAGACAGATCTTTCCCAGTCCATAATTATATGTATTATCAAGTAATCAACATTTTTGTCTTTTTGACTCTTTACTATTTTACCATATTGATGTTGATTTGTGTGCTATGGATGTTGTAACGCCCCCTCCCCCTATTATCCCTAATAAAGGTGGACTAAAAGGGAAAAGGTGAAAATCATCTTTCTTGAATCTAGGTTTAGCAAATAACCAATAATATTTTGAAGATTTCATTGATCAGGAAAGAGTTGATAACAATATGAAAATAACCTCCTCAAAGGAGTTGCATGATATAATCAAAGGAAACTAAACCTAAAACAATAAGTGAAACTAACTCTCTAAACCTCCAGTAATCTTTAGCCATATGTTCTTTTTGTACCATCTTATGGATGTCTATATCTTTAGGTATTTTGTGGGTTAACCTAAAGTGCATATAATAAAAATACAGTCAAAATATCTCTATAATGTGTGAGGGGCGCGATAAAAAATGTGTGCATATAAGCGTAACAATGTAATCAAACATATTAGGAATTATCATTAAATAATTAGACTTGCATTTTCTACTTAATTTCCCAACCCATGGTTACCGATCTCAATGGGTACATTTGTCCCTTATTCCATCATTGGGTTTCCATGGTTAGGTCCAACATTGGACTCATGGTGACTATCCATCATTGGACTTGGTCGCATGTACATCTATAACAAGTCTCTTCCTCAGTGACTCATCCTTCTTTTTTAGGGAGTATTACCTACTTCAACTACTCCTTTATAGATTTCACAATTGGGTTTTAAGAAAGTTATTCTTATACAATGTGATACACACAATGCCTTATAACTTGCAAGCAAAAAAATAAACAAGCAAGCAGTTTAATTGCAATAAAACAAAAGTTTGAAAAACATGGAAGTCGATAAGAGTGGTTATTCATAACTAACCACACACTTTCCTCGAAGTGACTTAGATCCAAGCGAATAGGAGTAGTTTATCAACCAACCAAGAAAACTGACATGTAATTAATCCTAAACATCCAAACGTTACTTTTATGTATGTATGTATATATATATATATATATATATATATGCTTTAAAACTTTGGAAACCCTAATTTGACATTATGTAAAACCTACATCTTAGGTTAGATCTGATGATACCCTTTCATCAAATTAGCTCAGATGTTATTCATTAAGATCAACTAAGAAAGGTATGCCCATCAATATACATGTCAAACTAGGTCAAAATCCACGAGCACCCACGGGTCGACCCGTTTAAGTTGGGTTTGGGTGATGAAATCTGCCACCCACTGAAAATCACCCAAACCCATACCCACCCATTTATATAGAGGGTTTCAAGGGTGACCCACGAGCACCCGTTGGTGACCCAGATAACTGAAACAAATATATTTATATACATAATATACACATACACCTATTAAAATATGTTACTTGTTTTATACAAGTTAACTCTTTACCTTTACTAACAATAATTGTATTCTCTATATTTTGTCTTTGCATAAGGGAAAAGCAAATACTTGTAGTCTTAGGAATGTCTAATGTTACATGACAAAATTATGTGTTGGTTTTTGTGATATTTATCTGTGAAAACTACATTGGTTTTCTTATTTTGCATCGACAAACAACAACTAGCTTTGATTTTCTTTATAAATTTGCATTAATATATGTTGATAACTAATTGAAAGGTTTTATGTCAAACATAATAGTTGGTTGGTCCTATTGCACTATATTTGACATAAAACACATAGCTACAAGTGTTTTAAATGTTGTTTTTAGTGTTAAGGAAAGCAACTAGCAACTTATTGTTGATTGGGCACATTTTATATGGGCACCCACGGGAAACAAGCAACTCGGTAGGTCGAGTTTGGGTGTACTTTTCTTTCACCTATTTAGAAGTGTATCATTTTGACCTGCACCACAACGACCCAACCCAAACACAACCCACCCACTCGTTTGACAGGTCTACCCATCAATTTTACAAATTTTGGATGTGTATGCATTAAATATCATCAATGTGTATTACCATATACTTCTAGAATTGGAGACATAATCAGGAAATGAAACCTAATTTATTGAATTCTACGTATTTTTCTGACCATTTTCATATCAATATCCACTATCATCCAAGTTACCATATAGTTTCTAGAATTTTTACAAGATTAATTACTATTTAACTAATCAGGGACTACCACGTCGGATGGATATTCATTCATCTGTTTGTGACAAATCTCAAACTAAATCTCAAGAAAAAGGCTCATATGCTTGTTGCATTGTGACATTTATGTCACATGGAGGAGGGAATAATGGTCCAATCCCCTAAAAAATTGTTCCCTCTCATTCCAGCTTAGCAAGCCATCGACCATGGAGTCAACCCATGGTTGACTTGGTTGAGGATCTAGGGATTTTTGCTAGGATCTACCCAAACCAACATACCAAAGACATGGCGGGAGATGGCCAGAAGTGAGATATATGAGTTTATAATATAAGAAAAGTCAAAGAAAAATAAGACGTCAAGTAATCACCGTGAACCATGAAAACTTAAAGCCTCATAAAGATTTTGGGACGTATGCCACAACATTTCTACCTCTCGCCATACACAATAATGACTGAAAGTGAGGTCTCATTGAAGCTCTGCAATCTTTAGACACCACATGTAGGGAAAAGGTGACAATGACTTCCTCATATCTCCCAAAGGTTCCAAGCTGCCTCAGGGGATCCTCATGATGCTTCTGGACAAGCAAATTGGCCTAGGGTGCCTTGGAGCCTGAGAATGATGGTGGTGGTTCATTAGAGATGAGAGAGGTCTTGATAGGGGGGATAACATTGATTCAGGGGTATTGGGGGTATCTTCGAGTGCACGAGGAGTCGAGGATGCTAGAGGTATCCTATTTATAGGGTAGGGTTGAGAGTAGAGGGCAGGTGTTCATAGACCTAAATCTCAGAGTTCCTTGCGAATTGGATTTTCTTGATTCACATGATGATAGTTGATGTAGGTTATCTCATTATATTCATTGTTATCTCTTCATTTCAATGGAATTGGTTTGAGTAGAAACCATAGAGGAGAGAGAGTTATGGGTGGAGGTCAAAGTCCAATTAGTGCTGGACTCGGACTTGAAGGTAGATGATGACTATCAACTGTTTAATCCTGATTTGACCAGATGGTAGATGATGACTATCAATTGTTTGATCCTGATCTGACCAAAAGGTAGATGATGACTATCAACTATTTGATCCTGATCTGAGGGCCATGTCACTTATGTGAGCCTTTAGGCACATGACTATGGTCTGTGTCATGTAGACTTAGGTTAGGTGAATATTTAGTTAAATAACATTTATATATGATTATCCCTTAGGATTATCCACTCTACCCAATTCTTTAAGAAACCATAGAGGTTTCTAGAAAACTCAAGTTACTCTCAAATTTTGATGGAAGCTTCATAATGCAATTATGTCAACTTGTGCAAAAGTTGATGACTACCCTTTGATTTCTTTCCAAGTAAATACTTAATTTAATTATCTAGGTTCACATATTAACTCATTATCTATTCCAACTTAGCCATTATCCTTATCTAGGTATGTGCCCACATTGGGTTATAGGAGGGGCACAACTAACATGATTGGTTGCCCTCATCTCGATATTCAAGTTACTCAAGGTCTATAATGTACTAATCATCCATTTGTTTGATAGTCTTAGAATCTTCTAGATTATTGAGATTTCTTGTATATCTTTACTCATCACTCCATAATATATTATTGGAAATTGTAAAACACACAAACTCCTTTCTGTTTGGAGAAATTGCATTTGTAATTCAAATAAAGCATATAAATTTAGATTTTTCTATTACAACCCTAATAATACATTATTTGCATTTGAATATATATAAATGCATGAAAATTTAGGTTGTAACATCCTTTCCCCCTTATAAGATTTTTTCCCTCAAAATTTGACCTAACTACCAAGGATGTGGGGTGTGTCTTTTTCATGTCCACCTTTAGCTCCCAAGTGGCTTCATTCTCGTCGTGGTGTTTCCAAAGAACTTTAAGCATCTCAAGCTCTTTTTTGTTATGAGATCCTGTACCTTTGAATCCAATATCCTCACAAGTAACTTAGAATAAGACAACCTTCATTGGATACCTATTGATTTGATGCTCAACATGTGGGCAAGATCCTTCAGATAGAGCTTCAGGTTAGACACATGGAACACAACACACATCATTCTATATAGTGGTGGTAGGGCAAGATGATATGTGGCTTCACCAATCCATTCTAGAACCTCAAACAAACCCACATATCAGGGACTCAACTTTCCTCTGTTCCTAGCTATGGCTCAGAGGGGTCAGATCTTCAAAAAGACATTATCTCCTATAACAAAATGTAGATTTGTCTGGTTTGCACCCACAAAAGATTTTTTCCAATCCTAAGCCTTCTTTAGCCTTTACTTGTTCAAAGTGATTTTATTAGCATATAACTACAACTCCTCAAACCTAAGAAGGGTCCTCTCACCTACATCATCCCAAAGAAGTGGCGAATGACACATCCTTTCAGTAGAGAGCTTCATACGGAGGCATCCCAATACTGTCTTGGTAACTACTGTTGTAGGTGAACTTATCTAATCCAAGACACATGCTCTTAGCAGATCTTCTAGAGTATGGATTGTGCATTCCAACTGACCATCAGTTAGAGGGTGATAGGCTGTGCTAAACTTTAGCCTTGTATTGAGTTCTTCTTGAACTTTCTTCCACAACTTGGAGGTGAACTTAAGGTTAGTGTCATAGATCGTCAAACTTGGAACACGATGTAATTAGACTATCTCCTGGTTGTATAGCTCGACCAAGTATGACACCTTACCAATAATCTACGGGGCAAGGAAGTGTGCTAACTCTATTAGGTGTCCAACATGAACTATATATCATTGTTAGCCTTTCGAGTATGGCGGTGATCCACCATGAAATCCATGGTGATATGGTCCTAGTTTCACTCAGGATCTCAATGGATTGTAACAATCCACTAGGTTGACGGTGTTCATCCTTCATCATTTGGCATGTGAGACAACTAGGCATAAACGAGGCTATGCCCCACTTCATTCTTGGTCTAATGCCATGTCACCTAGTGAAAAGGATGAGATCATGGTGTACATAGTGTAGCTACCCTAGTCAAAGAGTGCTTTATGTCTAGGATTTCTCTTACCTTAATGCTCATCATCTCCGAAGAATGTAACATCCCATAGCCACATTATAAGGAAAGAATGACATCTTAGGGCTTTCTATACAACAAGCACTAGTTTGGACCTAGTTCTCAGACATCTAGGTGCTAACCTAGAGGCTAGGTCAGATCCTGTCTCTAAAGACAACTAATCTAACCTTAAAGGTTTTCAAGTTCAAGGTTTTTCTTTAGTTTTAAGTTGCATAATGATAAAAATTTAGACTTTGCTATTGTTCATGCTCTGATACCACCTATGACGTTCCCAGATTTTCAACGCCTTCATGACGTGTGTGACATCCAAATCGAAACCCTGACCTCAGTAAGAATCCCAATTCAAACACCACACACTATGCCATGAAGAAGAAAATCAAGGGAGTCAGAGGAAACAAAAGTAGTACATGTACATGAACAATAAACAAAACACAACAACACAAGCTCACCATTCAACATATAATTACATAATAAATTGTTATAACATTTGATATTATATATTGAATAATAAACTTTTACATATGCACATACTACCATCTACAAATAGGTTCTTTAGATAATAGGTCCACCTGTACATCTGCCTGTCATAGAACTTTCAACTTTCCTAGTTCTTTAAGAGCATATGTCCACAACACCTAAACAAGAGATTACATGTGGTACATGTCAGCACTATATTCTAAAATATTATACTGAGTATGCCTATGTGTATTTTTTATATACCTCTCATTACTGTGGCTTGGCAATAAGATAAAAGTAGGACTTGGTCATAATAAACAAATATAACAGAAACTTACTTGAACAAAGATATTTATTAGCAAAAGAGAACACATGTTTTAAGCACATTTTCCATTATATCATCCATGCATTGACAACTAAAGGTTGAATGCACTGAAGGCCTTATGATCAGCTACCAAAGAGTTGGATCATTTCACAATGTAGTCAAACTACCAAAGAGTTGGGTCAATTTCAAGTACTTGACTACCAAAGACTTGAAGCACTTTACTTTCCAAGACTTGATTACCAAAGAGTTGAAGTGCTTCGATATAATGGACCAGATATATTATGTTTCAGGTGTTCCATACTATATATATAAAAAAAGCAAGGCAGCATACAAGAACAATTATTTCATCCAATATCAATGCCAAGTATTTTGTACACATACAATACAACCATATTAAATAGTAGGCCAAGTAATAGGTAAAGCATACTTTCAACTGAGAGAATCTAATCGACAATCATTAAAAGAAATTATGTCAGAATTAATCTAAAAACCACTCCATCACATCATATCCATCTTTAAAGAAATTTTGGCCTTAAAATTGATCCACCCTCTTACTCTAAGGAGAAACTAAAAGGTATCCATCCACATGTAGGGTACCGCTTTAGGTGTAAAATATCCACATACAAAAGTTTTAGAACTATATCTATATCTTTGTAGGAGATTTCAAAATAATCTAGGGTTAACCACCCCTTCATATAAGGTTGAAACAAGGATTGAGAAACTCTAGTTGTGTCATGACATATTTAATATTTTATGATTTACATCCTTATTTTACCCAAACATCAAGGTTCTGTCGATACATTTATCCTCTTTAGGAGTTAAATTTTAATTATTTCAATTTATCCATCTTGACAAAAACAAGGTATCATCATCATTTCATGTGCTATTTTTTAATCCTCTTTCAGCATATTTATAAAGGACTATGATTAACACCTTATTTATCATATGGAATTTCATATCACTTTCATATTTAGTTACAATCCTTATTAGTGACTTCATTACTTGATTCTCCAACCTTATCATGTCATCATTATTCACATATATGGTTAAACATGTATACATAGGAATTATTGAACCATCTCTAGGTTTTCCATAATGTCATATACATATATCACATCTTAAGATTATACCACATTCTTACACATATTATATCATGGTTGTGCTAAAAAAACTTATATGAGTGTCTTGTCAAACATATATCAAAAATTTATCTAGTCCAATTGAGGTTCTCCTAACCCTTTTTTGGAGGGTAGTTACATGATCAGTCTCTCTGAGCCCACTCAACTCTGTGTATTTCATATGCACACAATTTTATCTTCCCTCATGGTCTAGGGTTCTCGGGTCTACCTCATTGGCACTAGTGATCAACTTTAAAAGCTATAGACACATAAGCACAAACCAAAACATGACATGGCATTCTCTTTATAGGTTCTCTACCAATGAGATACTCTTTCCTAACTCTCTCACTCTCTCTCTTATATAAACCACTAGAGTCCTACAAGGAACCACCAACCTGAGCATGAGGCTTTACAACATATGAACATAGTTACCTCCTCCAGGGTCTTAGGAATCTCTCCCTCACCCAGATGATAGGTGCTTGTATTCATATTCACATATGTTTATATAACCAACATCTCTAAGACTTGAGGGTTTGGTCCTCCCAAGGACATATAGGGTTCAACAAGACTATAGGAATCATGCATAAAGCAACTCAACTCAATCACTCAGGAGTAGTCTATCTTAGGACATTTCATATCACATGTTTCTCATCATTCTCATATCTTGGAGTTTAGGTTCTCTAACCTTCTCCCTCTGGGTTTCACTCTCTATGGAGTTAACCCTAAAACTGGTTGTAACATTAGAAGTCTTACTTTATAAAAGAGCTTGAGGCTCTTGCCGATTCACATCTTTGTCTTAACTTAGCTTATCTTAGCTTAGAAAATCCTACGTACTTACATCATCAAGACTTATCTCAAATCCTCAAATCTAAACTCAAATTCTCAAATCCAACTTTGATCATCATAAACCATCCTATGTTTCTATATAAAACTTAGATCATATTATCTATACTTATTTCATCTATTCCATGTATCACATATTCTAACAAGGCTTTAGACATCTAATCTAGAACACTCTCTCTTCTAGACTGATGTCACTCTCTTTCACTTAGGCACATGACCACCTCCTACTCATTCATGTGTGGGGACACATTTTTGTATTTACATACATATATAATAAAATACTATATACTTTTTCTCTAATAAAACAAGCATCAGAGAAAAATTTCAAGACTCGAGCCAATTGGAAACAAAACCAAATCAGCACCCAAGTGCCCCACACATAGTAGAGAGTCTTGTGCCATGTAACCTAGTGAAAAGGATGAGAACATGGTGTAGACAAGTGTAGCTACCCTAGACAACGAGTACTATATGTCTAGGATTTCTCTTCCCTTAATGCACATCATCTCCGAATAATGTAACGTTCATAACTCCACATTATAAGGAAAGAATGACATTTTAGGACTTGTTATACAACAAACACTAGTCTAGACCTAGTTCCTAGACATCTATGTGCTAACCTAGAGGCTAGGTCATATCTTGTCTCTAAAGACAACTAATCTAACCCTAAAGGTTTTCAAGTCTAAGGTTCTTTTTGTAGTTTTGAGTTGCATAATGAGAAAATGTCAGGTTTTGCCACCGTTCATGTTCTAATACCACCTATGACGTCCTCAGATTTTCAACGCCTTGACCACAAGTGTGACATCCGAATTAAAACCCTCACCTTAGTGAGAATCCCAATTTAAACACCACAAATAAGGCCAAGAAGAAGAAAATCAAGGGAGTCAGAGGAAACAAAAGTAGCACATGCTCATGAACAATAAACAAAGCACAACAACACAAGCTCACCATTCAACATATAATTATATAATGAACTGTTATAACATTTGATATTACATACTACCATTCTACATATGGTAGTATGTGCATATGTAGAAGTTCAAATGAGTGCATAATAAAATTCCCCTATTTTGATATTTAGAACATTTCTCACTCATGTTTTGCATGAGTATATAATCAGATTCCCCTAAACCATAATTTTATAGAAATAAAGGTTCCAATACACCAAATCCTAACTAATCTAACATAGAATATCTCAATCATCTGCTTTAGTTTTCAAACAAGATAAAATTTAATTGGGTTCTAAATAGGAACAATTCACATAGTTAAACGTTAAGACACATACTAGGGATGAGTTAGAAACTTGGGCGTTGCTACAACCCCTCCTTATGAAATTTCACCCCTAAAATTGTAGATCAAATATGGGTAGTTGCTACATTTTCATCCTCTAACTCCTAGGTGGCATTCTCAACTTCATGGTTGTAGTAACCCAAAAATTCCAATCTAGCTAACATTTTCCAACTTTGAGTATGAACTAACTCATTAGAAATATATGTACACAAACTATAGACTAACTAATAAATAAGTGACACATTAGGTTACAAAACAACACCTACCTAATAGATATCCATAATATGCCCCAATAAAATTGGTATGTTACTAATACAATAATCATTTGCTATGTTCAAAATATGGCTTCTTAAATCATTTTTAACATATCTAGATACTTGATTATATATTTATCATTACAAGGAAAAAATGTATAGTTGTGACTCATGAAACTAAAATATAAAGTTATTTTTTAAATCCTTATAGTCAGATTAGGTAAAAGAACCAATTTTTGTTTTACTTGGATAATCCTAGAACCCTCAATTCATTAGATAATGTAAGTAGTTGTAAATAAAAAAAGTAAACTTAGTAAATATCAAAATACATCTTTTCTCAAAAAAACTTTGATCAAATGATTATTTTCCCATCCTAATTCAGTTAGGACTCAAACAATTCTCAATTCTTCTTATTCTTCAAACTCTTTCACCTGATGGTCATAGCACACAAAATATACACCTATAGATCTGTCTCTCCTTGATGAGCCAAATGATCCTATGTTTTATAGGGTTTATCTCCTTGTAGAATTCCATCTTCCTCTAGCCTTCTCGTCAACTATGTTTCTATCTCCATGAGATCCAATGTCCCCTTGATCTTCATCTATATTTGAACTATTTAGTAAGGACACCACAACCTAAAAAAACTCAAAACCATAGACACATCACCTCAAAGTCATCAGTTTCATACCCACTGAACCCAGCTACCCTAGACTAACTGTGGAAGATTGAACTCATCGACTTCATACCCACTGAACCCCAGCTACCTGGGCTAATAGTGGAGGATTGTGAATCCATTTCAAGCCATTAGAAATTGTAAAAATGTCCTAGAAATCATGATCAAGGGTAGAAAGATCTTTCCCAGTCCATAATGTATTATAAGTAATTGATATTTTTGTCTTTTTGACTCCTCTTTACAATTCTATTATATTGATGTTGATTTGTGAGCTATGGATGTTGTAATGACCCCCTCCCCTATTATCCCTAATAAAGGTGGACTGAGAGGGAAAAGGCCAAAATCATCTTCTTGAATCCAGGTTTAGCAACTAACCAATAGTATTTCAAAATTTCATTAAATAGGAAAGAGTTGATAACAATATGAAAAGAACCTCCTCAAAGGAGTTACATGATATAATCAAAGGAAACTAAACTGAAAACAAGAAGTGAAACTAGCTATTCAAATCCTCTAGTAATCTTTAGCCATCTTTTCTTTTTGTACCATCTTCTGTATGTCCATATCTTTATAAATGTGCAAGTTAACCTAAAATGTTGACAATAAAAACATGGTCAATATATCACTATAATGTGTGTGTGGTGAAATAAAAAAGTGTCCATATAGGTGTAAAAATGTAATCAATCATATTGGAAATTATCATTAAATAATAGAACTTGTATTTTCTACTAAATTCCCAACCCAGGGTTAGCTATCTCAATGGGTACATTCTTCCCTTATTCCATCATTGGGTTTCCAAGGTTTGTTCCAACATTGGACTCATGGTGATTATTAATAATTGGACTTGGTCACATGTACATCTATAACACTGGTCACTTCCTCGGTGAGTCAACCTTCTTTTTCAAGGAGTATTACCTCCTTCAACTACCCCTTTAAAGATTGCACAATTGGGTTTTAAGAAAGTTATTCTAATATAATGTGATTCACACAGTGCACTACAATTGTCAAGGAATAAATAAACAAGCAAGCAGTTTAATTTCCATACAACAAAACTCTAAAAAACATGGAAGTCAATAAAAGTGGTTACATAACCAACCACATACCTTGCCTCAGAGGTGACTTAAATCCAATAAAATAGGAGTAGCTTATCAACCAACCAATAAAAACAACATGTAATTAATCTTTAACATCCAAGCATTACTTTTATGCTCCTAGAACAACTCCTATATCTTACTTGGGTCCCTAAGTTAGGTTTTTGGTTTGGATTGGAGTTACATTGGGTTAGGCTTCCCAAAAGCTAATTGTCGCATATATCTAGTTTAAAACTTTGGAAACGCTAATTTGACATTAAGTAAACCCTACATCTTAGATTAGACCCAATTATACATTTTCATCAACTTAGCTCAGACTTTATTCATTAAGAATAACTAAGAAAGATATGCCCATCAATTTTATAAATTTAAGGTGTGTATGCATTGAATATCATCAACGTGTGTATTACCATATACTTCTATAATTGGAGACAGATCAAGCAAGGAAACCTAATTTATTGAATTTCACCTATTTTTTTGATCATTTTATATTAATATCCACTATCATGTGTGCTCCCATCTATTTTCTAGAATTATTACAAGATTAATTACTATTTAACTGATCAGGGACTGCCATGTCATCTGGATATTCATTTATTTGTGTGTGATGATGTGCACAAATCATATCACATTCTCATGCCATTTTAGTTGCACATTTCACTCAACTTAGCCAAATTTCTACTCCAATTCATGCTAAAATGCTTGTTTATGGTTGAGCTTACTCATATTATAGTTTGAATTGCAAGTACTTCATATTTCACTCTAAAAGAAAGAAAAATGCCCAATTTCCCATTTATTTGGCATTCCCCAAGATGTCCAGTTTCTAGAATCTAGAAGTGCAACAAATTACTGGCCTTACGACATGTTGACTGCGTTACACGACGTGTGAGTATCAAATAGAATATTGACTATACAACAAGCATCCCTTACGTCGTGTTGATTGCTTTACACACCGCAACTCAGGAAGCCCATAAATCGACAGAAAACTCTTCTTACACTATGTGACCCACTTCACACGGTGTGTCACTTGTGAATGCTACTACTATTGAAGGAAATCGATACTTACAAAGCATAACACCCTTCCCTTACGCTGCAATGGATGCATTTCTTAGAAAATTATTATTTTTAATCACTTAATCAGAAATATAAAAGAACTGCCACTCCTTGGGAAACAGATCACACATCATTTGGAGCAGTTAGAGATTGGAGACAAGGCCAGAGCTCTGGAGAGGCAACCTAGGAGAGAAAGATAGGGTTTCTTGAGAGAGAATCCATTCCTAGCCCCATTTCTCTTCTCTTTTCCTTCCCAAAGTTGAAAAGAGAAGGTTGCTGAAGTGAGGAGCATTTTCATAGATAGATCTTCATCTCTTGAATGGAGATTTCATTCTATTATTCACTCCCATAGATCATTTGTTATTCCTCTCTCTTTTCTCATGTTTATTTTAACGATTCATGATTTATGCCTGTATTCTCTCACCATGAGTGAGTACACTCCATTTCTCGGACGTGAGAGAGTAGCTCCTACGTCATAACTGAATGTGACTCAAATTTCATAATTAATATTAGTTAATCTTCTGTTTCAAAATGAATTATGGTGTTTATTTTCTTATATGCATGGATAGCCATCATGTTTACATGTTTTATGCCTCTTATTATTTCTGAGAAGACATATTAGGAGGAAAGGAATAATTGTTTTGATGACACATCCTTAACCATGGGAATGACTTGGATTGGCTGAAGGTTTTAGGTTGTATTTTGAATCCCGATATATGCATGGGAATGCTATATGAAGGTAGATCTATCTTATATCATCAAGATATGTATTAGATGTTATTAACATGCCTTAGGAGATTAATTAATGTTGTTGGAATTTGTATTTCTTGTTGAGTTATGATGTGGAGGTGAAATCTCATATCTAAGATCCTCATAATATGATTTCAATATTTCTCTAAATGACTTACGTTCTTTATTTCTTTTATTAATTTTTAGAATTAAATTGTTCCAAACCAACCCATTTAATTGAATTTGACCTAGATTGTTGAAAGTTAACAATTTTGCGCCTAGCTAGCCTAGATCCATGTAGCTCCCACGTCATTATTGAATGTAACTCGAATTTCAAATCTAAAGTTTGTGGATGTTCTATTTCAAAATGAATTATGGTGTTTATTTCCTTATATGCATGGATGGTCATCATGTTTACATGTTTTATGCCTCTTATTATTTCTAGGAAGACATATTAGGATGTAAGGAATAATAATTTTGACAACACATCCTTAACCATGGGAGTGGCTTGGATTGGTTGAAGGTTTTAGGTTGTAGTTTGAATCTAGATATATGCACGGGAATGCTATATGAGGGTAGAACTATCTTATATCACCAGGAGATGTATTAGATGTTATCATCCTATCTTAGGAGATTAAGTAATGTTGTTGGAATTCATAGTTCTTGTTGAGTTATGATGTGGAGGTGAAATGCCATATCCAAGATCCTCATAATCTAATTTCAATCTTTCTCCAAGTGACTTGTGTTTTTCATTTCTTTTATTTATTTTTAGAATTAAACTATTCCAAACCAACCCTTTTAATTGAACCTGACTTAGCTTGTTGAAAGTTAGCAATTTTGTGCCTAGCTTCTTGTAGTTCGACCTTGACTACAATTGATCTTGTATTGCAGTCAATTGACGAGTTGAGAAAATTAATTATTTAAAACTCATTTGCCTTTGTCAATCAATAAGTTTTTGGCACCATTTCCGGGGAGCTACAATATTTTTAGTTAGAGTAAAAACATTACCTAGTACTTGAGACTAGGTCATTATTTTCCACTATACATATTTGTGATATCTCTTTATTTTTGTATTCTCATTTAACTTTGTTCATTTTCAGGTTGCATGTGACTTCTAAGAGGGGTCTTGAAACATCCATCTTCTTAGAATTAGAAATTGAGAGAACCTTTTGTAGCTGAAGGAGAGTAAAGAAGAGTGATAACTCTTCAAGCTTGGAGGGATCACAACTACCATCATCCCATTCAACACTTTCACCACTGCCTTCACCGAGCACCATCAAGAACCGGAGATGGAGGATAAACGCCAACTTAAGGAATTTGTTGTGCCAACTACCATCAATATCTGTGGAGACATTGATCATCCAACTATTAAGGAATATAATTTCTCTATCAACCCCACCATTATACATATGATCCAACAAAACCGGTTTGGAGTAACTCCTGTGGAAGATCCAAATCTTCACATAGCTGAGTTTTTATAGTACATGAACACCTTCAAGATTAACAGTGTTCCAGCTGAAGGAGTACGTCTACCCTGTTCACACTACAAGACTGAGCTAAGGCATGGCTCTCCTCTTTGCCCAAGCACTCGATAGAGTTGGGATGAGTTGCTGAATGCTTTTCTTACCAAGTACTTTCCTCCTAGCAAGACAACTCAACTAAAGAGCCAAATCACCAATTTTAAGCAACATGAAGGTGAAACACTTTATGATACATAGGAGAGATTCAAGAACCTACAATGCCTTTGTCCTCACCATGATTTGGCCAATCGTTTGTTGCTGCAAACTTTATAGAATGAGTTATTCTACAACACTCGTATGACTGCGGATGCCATTGCAAACGAAGAAGTTATGAACAAATCCTACAATGAAGCACATTGAATCATAGAGGATATGGAACTCAACCATTATCAGTGGAGTCCAGAAAGAATCAGCCAACCTTACTCAACAAGTAGCACTGCTGATAAGTCAAGTGGGAAACACACTATTGATGTAGTGGATCTAATTGTAGCCAAGTTAGATGCATTGTCATAGAAGTTTGAAAAGCGGACTATACACTCTGTCCAAGCATCTGAGCAAGTACATCAAGCAGGTGGAGCCCCTGGGCATGCCTCTTCTTCTTATTTTTCCCCACAAGTGAATATTAGAGAGGCACCAAAACAAGCTAATGCAGTAGGAAGTTTTCCTAACAAGAAACTCTACAATCCTTACTCCAACACCTATAATCCAGGATGGAGATATCATACACATTTCTCTTACAATAACGATAATCCTCAGAACCAACAGTCAAATCAACACTAACAGAGCCAAGGCCAGAATCACCAACATTAAGTCAGCAACCGCCAGCCCATGAATAACAATCAACCATCGGGATTCAACAACAACAGAAACTACAATAATCCACAACCTAAGAAAACTTTAGAAACTATGCTTGAGACTTTTGTATCAACGTAGATTCAGCAAAATGATGAGTTCAACACATGGGTTACTCTTGAAGGATGCTATCACTCAACTCTCTTCTAAAGTAGATGAAATTGCTACTCATGTGAAGATGCTAGAAATCAGATTACCCAACAAGCTCTAGCAAATAAAAGACATCTTCCAGTTCATTGCCAAGTCAACCGGAGATGAACCACCACAAATGTAAGTCCATTACCTTAAGGAGTGGGAACATTATTGAAAGACCCTCACCAGTAGATGAGAAGAAAGTTGAAGATGATAAAGAAGTTGATGCTGAGAAAGATCAAAAGAAGGTTACAACTGAAGAGCAACCATCTTACAAGCCCATTGCTCCATTTCCTCAAAGGGTTGCACACCAGAAAGAAGAAGGAACATTTTGTAGGTTCATGGACATTTTCAATAAATTTTATATCAATCTTCCTTTAGAAGAGGTTATTGTTGAAATGCCTACCTACACAAATTTCCTGAAAGACCTCTTAACTAAGAGGAGGAGGATAGATCAAGTGGAAACTGTCATGCTATCTATGAAGATGAGTTCCATCATTCAAAATAGATTAGCAGAGAAACTTGATGATCAAGGTGCCTTCACATTGCCATGCAAGATTGGTGAGACAACATTTGACAAAGGTCTAGTTTACCTTGGAGCCAACATAAGCCTTATTCCATTTACACTGGGAGCCGTTTAATATTGGAGACTTGAAGCCAACTAAATGGCCATTCCATTGGCAGATCACACCATCAAATATCCTTGAGGAATTGTTGAAGATGTGCATGTTTAAGTGGGAAAGTTTTTCATCCCTTGTGATTTCATTGTGATTGATATGAATGAGATTCCATCCAATCCTATTCTCTTTGGAAGACCCTTCCTCCGCACAACTGATTGCATAGTTTATGTATGGGAGGGAAAGATCAATCTTAGAGTAGTAGGGGAGATAATGGAGTTCTCTATCCTAGACGTAATGAAACACTACTACAGAAATGGCTTATAAAGTCACTTTTTAAGGTGTCGGTTGTATACATAAACGAACACCTAAACTCTACAGTGTCGGTTTATAACATAAACCGACATACAATCTGTGAAGGTCGACCAGACACGGGTACCGCTTTTATTAAGTGTCGGTTAATTAATAAAAAACCGACACCTAAAATCAACCGCCAAAACCAAAATTCCAGCGAAAAAATTACCTCCAAAATTTCACATATGACGTCGGTTCATAAATTAATAACCGACGACCAAAGATTATTCGCGGGACAGGAATAGTTGTCGGTTGTCTTTTAGTTAAAAACCGACGACTATAATCTAGTATAGGCGTCGGTTGTTGGAAAAGAACCGACACTGTTGGTTTAGTTGTCGGTTATTTTGAATAACTGACGCTGATTGTCAACTTAATATCTCACCAGCGCGAGCGACTCTTCCCCCTTTCCCAGTTTCAATCCCAATTTCAGTTAGGTCCGTCGATTTCTTGCTCGCCCCCGCCGGTCGTTGCTCCTCCGCCGCCACTGCCGTGCTCCTTCTCTGCCCTCTCCGCTGCTCCGTGCTCACCGGCGGCCGTGCTCCTGCTCCTGCTCCTACCCTCTGTGCTCACCGGCGGCCGTCCGTGCTCCTGCTCCGTGCCCTCGCCGCCGCTGCTCCGTGTCCTCGTCGGCGCTTCTCCTCTCTTTGCCGCCGCCTCCGCCGGTGGTTGCTGTGCTCCGGCCGCTTCTCTCCTCTTCCCTCAAGGTATGCCCACCCGCCCTGCCTTCTTCCTTCTTCCTCTGCTCCGGCGGCTGCTTGGGCGGTGCCAAGGCACGCCCAAGCAGCTGCTGGGCATTTTTTTAAAAGTTATTTACTTATTTGTGTTTAGGGTTTAGGTACTGATTTTGTGCTTCTACTGAGTTGAATCCTCTATTGTCTATACAATACATGTAATTTTGATCAAGTGATGATATGTAAATGTGGAAATAAGTTAGTAAGGTATCAATGATAAGTCTGCTGTAATGTGATGCAAAATAGTTATTGTATCATGCATATCTTAATACTTTTTTGTTTTATAGTTGTATAGGGTGTTTTATGTGTGACAAGTCTATTGTTTTATAGTTGTGCATACCTGCGAGTTATTGATAACCTCCCATTTTGTGACGTTATCTTATTAGTTATCTTTAGTTTTCCATACTCTTTCTTAGATAAACTAAATAGAATCATTAAAATTTCTTACTTTATTTCAGATACATCAATAAACTAACTTTTCTTATCTTTCCATTACAGAAAACACAAAAAAAATTACAAAGACTCCTCCCGGTCTCAAGACCGCGAGAAGCCTCATGGTCCCAAGACCGCGAGAAGCCTCACGGTCCCAAGACCGCGAGAAGCCTCACGGTCCCAAGACCGCGAAACTCCTCACGGTCTCAAGACCGTGAGAAGCCTCACGATCCCAAGACCGCGAGAAGCCTCACGGTCCCAAGACCACGAAAAGCCTCACGGTCCCAAGACCGCGAGAAGCCTCACGGTCCCAAGACCGCGAGAAGCCTCACGGTCCCAAGACCGCGAGAAGCCTCACGGTCCCAAGACCGCGAGAAGCCTCTCGGTCTCAAGACCGTTTGGGCTCAACTTGAGCCTATAAATAGGACCTCAAGGGTCACTTCAAGGGGATCGAATTTCAAGATGCCCAAAGGCTGCCTCTCCATATCCAGAGCACTCTGGTCTTCCGTCCACTTCCCCAAGGCTGCCAGTTTTGAGATCGGTGCTCATCATCAAACTACCTTCTCTCTCTTCTTTCTCTCTCCTCAACAAAGAAGGTGAGAAGAGAAGATCCTTCATCAAGGCAACCACGAAGTGCGAAGATCGTTTCTCTCTTCACCAAGGGTTCAACCTTCCCTCCTCCGTGGAGATGACGTTCTTTCTCTCTCTTCTCGCCTCCTTCTTTGTCATGAGCGAGTAGTTTCATTCACTAGGGTGCGGGGAGTAGCCCCGCTACCCATGTTTTCATTTCATGCGATGTAATTCAATAACTTTTAATAGAGATACTCTTCTTTTCAGTTTGACTTCAATCGCTTAATGAATACTAGTTGCTTGATCATCAACTTGTGTTACATATTGTCTTTTGGTATGAATTGTCTATGTTTGTACCCTTAGATCTGAATATCGATTGAATGTTGGTTATGGATGTATGTAGTCACCATATGTCTGTTTCGGTGTCTAGAAGTGTTTTCATGACTGGAGTAAACTCACCCCATCGTTGCACTTTCATACTATGAAATGGAATCAGTTGACGTATGAAAGTACAACCTTGGTAAGGTCGAGGAACACATTTTATGAAGGAGTAATGCAAAGCATGTGACCATTCATTATGGAATGGCTGGCATTGCAATACTCCACACTTCTCGTAGCTAGTTATCCGAAAGGAAGCTAGGACTACAAGATACTAACTGATTTGTCTCTCTTTGCAGGTTGTTTTATTATGTTGCATGACTTGATCCATGTGTAGTGGTGTGAAACCCGATAACATCCTAGTGGTTTTTATCATTGTTTACAACCTTAATCTTTACTTTCTTGCTTTACTTTCCTCGCATTTATCTTTAAAACCAAAATCAAACTTTTGATCTAAATATCAACTGTTAAGTAGTTAAGTAAAACTAAAAACGTTTTCCATCTTGCCTTCGTCAAGACCGTTGTCCTGAGGATTCGACCCTTAACTATACTACGATAAGACTTCCGTGTGTCTTAGCACACGTGGGTGGAGTTCTTACCATAGTACTAGCAAGGCTAAACCTAAGGATTCATCACCTTAGGATTTTTAGTGGTGTTGCAAAACTCCATCAAAAATTGGCGCCGTTGCCGGGGACAACGGAACGTTTTAGTTTTTACTTAACAAACTTCTTGGTTGATTAGGATTTTACACTTTTTCTTGATAATTACTCCAAATCTTTTTGCTTCCTTCATTTCCTCCCATTATCCTAACGTGTGATTTTCCTTCTACTCGGGTAGAAAACGTGTATGCAACCCCCGCATAGCATCAGATTCTCCCCTGAACCAGAATACGATTCTGAGGTAGAAAGAAGTTTCCACCGAAGGAATAGACTTAACCGCCAAAGAGCCAGACATATGGCTGAAGAGCAACGCCTTGTTGCAGAAAGAGTTAACGCCGCCATAGCAGCACAACGAGCACAACTTATTGCCGACACTCGTGCTCAGGTGCAAGCTGAGATCCGAGCTGAGGAACAAGCCCGCATCCAAGCAGAGCATGCTGCTGCTCAACTTGCGTTAAGAAACAAGCAACTTCGGGACTACGCAGTCCCGAAGAATTATGAAGACGATCATCCTGTCCGACCACCGATTATTAACATACCACACTTTGAAATTCGGACGCAATGGATCCAGATCATGCAAGGCATCTCTTTCTCCGGAGCACCCGGAGACGATTGCATGGATCACCTTAAGAGATTCAAGTCACTCTGCCGACTTGTACCCCAAGCAGGAATTGCCTTGGAAGCAATCATGTTACACCTTTTCCACTTCACCTTATCTGGAAGAGCACTAAGCTGGTACAACGCTTTGGATAGACACCCCATCATCACTACTTGGACTCCTTTAGAAGAGAAGTTTCTTGAGAAATTCTTCCCACCTTCGCTAACCTATGAGATTAGGGGACAGATTAATCACTTTTCCCAACTACCTGGAGAAACACTTGCTGAAGCTTGGGAAAGATTCAAAGAACTCCTGAGAAAGTGTCCTCACCATGGCATATCTCAAAATCAACTGATAGAAACATTTTACAGAGGAGTAAGTGATGATATCAAGCAATTTCTAGATTCCTCATCTGGAGGAAACTTTATGAGAAAGAATTATGAAGATGCCTGGAATATAGTTACGCTAGGGGCCGAGAACCAATCCAATTGGGGAAGGTCATCTAACCAACCCAAAGGCGTTCTCAAGGTTTACAAAGCAGAAGAATCCATGGAACTCAAGGCCATTGCTGAGGCCTTGAAGACTATTGCTAGCAAGCAACAAGCCCTCGAAACTTCTTTCGGGGAATATGATAAGAAGAAAAGCTCTCAGGTTCAACAAGTTAAGGCAGCTACTGGAACTTGTGAAGCCTGTCATGCATCCGATCATCCCACATTATCATGTGGCCTGTTATACAATGTCATGATGGATTTACAACCACCTATGCCGCAATATGAACCCATTATCGAGCATCCCGAGGACCAAATGCCAGAGCAATTAAACTCCATACATTCAATATCTGGCCAAGTGTATTACAACCCAGATAAACCAAGGAACCATCCTGGTTTTCAATACGGGAATCCTGCAGGGACTGCCAACCCACAGCAGCAGGCACAAGGTGGATCTTTCAATAGACAACCACCAGGATTTCAGAATAACTTCAATCAAGGGAATTATAGACAAGGTTTCCAAAGATCTAACTATCCCAGGAATCCTTCTTACCAATATGCCCATTCAGGACTGCACCCTCAGTTGCAACAACCTCAGTTGCAGCAGCCACAGCAACCCCAGTTGCAGCAGCCCCAGCAGCCACAGTTAACTGCACCTCTACAACAACCAGGACAGCAAGTCACTCAGTATCAACAAAGGGGTGCTACTCCCCAATCATCTGATGAGATATCCTTGATTAGACAAATGCTTCAATCGCAACAAACCATGCTTGCAAACCAGCAAGCTCAACAAAAGGCCGTAGAAGCCCAACTGGCACAGATTGCCGCTCAATTGAAACCTCAAGCCGGCACTTTTGCTGGGCAACCAGAGGCAAACCCGCGTCATAACCCAAACAGACCAGAACAACTTAATGCCATCACCATGCGGTCTGGTCGTGTCCTGCCTGATGTCACCAGAATCGACCATGATGATGATGACGTAGCCATTCTTTCCCCAACAGGGAATTCAAGCAAAGAAACAGAAAATTCTGCAGAGAAAGAAAAGGAAAAGGAACCAATCCCAGAAGTCCCACCAAGAATTCCTTACCCAGACAGACTAAAAGGAACCAAAATGGACACTAGGTTCCAAAAATTTAAAGAAGCTATGAAAAAGTTATACATTGATATTCCTTTTCTTGATGCCCTTTCCGAAGTGCCCGCTTGGGAAAAATACCTGAAAACCCTCTTGTCAAGAAAGTATATGACAGAAGAGCATGAAACAGTGAAACTTGCTCAGACCACTTCAGATATTCTGCTTAATAAAATGCCAAAGAAAAAGAAGGACCCAGGTTCCTTCGGCATTCAGTGTTCCATTGGAAATGGCTCCAGCAAGAAAGGATTGGCAGACCTAGGAGCAAGCATATCTATTATGCCCTATTCAATGTGTAAAAGATTAGGCTTCACTGATTTGTTACCTACGACAATGACAATTCAGTTAGCCGACTCTACCATAACTGCCCCTCTTGGAATTATCGAAGACATCCCTGTCAGAATAGGAACAAATTCTTATGTCCCGTGTGATTTTGTTATTATGGACATACAAGAAGACCTGAGATATCCGATAATCTTCGGAAGACCTTTCCTAGCTACCGCCCGAGCTCTCATTGATGTCAAAGCAGGAACTATTATTTTGAGACTTGGGAGGGAGGCTTTCCAGTTCAGAGTTCTAAACAGCATGAAAGGTCCAAGCATTCAAGAGGAAGTCTTTCTCCTGGATGCTATATATCAAATGTCCCAGTTAAAAATGTCTGAACCATCCGATGAATTGGAAAATACTCTTACAAATCTGGAGGTAGAATTCTCGGCCAGTGAACTAGTGTAACAATGCCTGCAATACTTAGAAAAAGCTGAAGAAGCTCCGACAACCACGTTTGAAGAACTTAAGGCCATCACAATTATAGAAGCCACTGAGCCACCTAAGGCTCCAGAAATGAAAGCCTTACCCGAGGGGCTTAAACATGTTTTTCTTGATGATGAGAATCTCTGTCCAGTAATCATCAGCTCCACTCTGGAGGATGATCAAGAAAACAGACTCCTCGATGAACTGAAAAAGCATAAGAAAGCCATTGGCTATAAAATGACTGATCTGACAGGCATAAACCCTACTTTATGTATGCACAAACTGCCCATGGTTGAAGAGTTTAAACCATCATGAGAACACCAGAGAAAGTTAAACCCCAACCTCAAAGAGGTGGTTCGCCTTGAGGTCCTCAAGCTTCTAAAGGCAGGCATTATCGACCCAATTTCTGATTCTCAGTGGGTAAGCCCAGTGCAGGTGGTCCCTAAAAAGGGGGGACCACCGTTGTTCTTAATGACAAAAATGAACTGGTGCCTACTAGAACCGTTACAGGGTGGTGTATGTGCATTGATTATAGGAAACTTAATAAATCAACACGAAAAGATCACTACCCCCTGCCTTTCCTAGATGAGGTCCTCGAGCGCCTAGCTCATCAGAAGTTCTTTTGTTACCTCGATGGATATTCCGATTTTTACCAAATCCCGATACACCCGGACGATCAAGAGAAAACTACTTTTACCTGTCCTTTTGGGACGTATGCTTTCAGAAGAATGCCATTCGGGCTCTGTAATGCACCAGCTACTTTCCAAAGATGCATGTCTGCTATCTTTGCGGGATTGACAGAATCTATAATGGAGGTATTCATGGATGATTTCTTAGTTTATGGAGACTCCTTCGACAACTGTCTGCTCAACCTGGTTCAAGTTCTACAAAGATGTGAAGAAACAAACCTCATTTTAAATTGGGAAAAATGCCATTTTATGGTAACAGAGGGTGTTGTTTTGGGACACAGAGTGAGCGACAGAGGGATCGAGGTGGATCAAGAAAAAATTGACGTTATCTCAAAATTGATGCCACCAAAAGACGTAAAAGGAGTACGTGCCTTCTTAGGACATGCTCGGTTTTACAGAAGATTTATTAAAGACTTCTCCAAAATAGCAAAACCCGTGACACAACTGCTGACCAAGGACACAGAGTTCAACTTTAACCAAGAATGTTTGCAAAGTTTCACAACTCTGAAAGATGCCTTGATTTCTGCACCAATACTACGAGCTCCAGATTGGTCGTTACCTTTCGAAATCATGTGTGATGCGAGCGACTATGCCATAGGGGCCGTTTTAGGGCAAAGAATCGACAAGAAACCCTATGTTATATACTACGCATCTAAAACGCTGGATGAAGCACAAAAAAATTACACCACTACAGAAAAGGAATTTTTAGCTGTCATCTACGCGTTCGAAAAATTCCGCTCATACCTGATAGGAGCTAAAGTCATTGTCTACACTGACCACTCCGCTATATGATATCTGATTCAGAAGCAAGATGCAAAACCTAGACTTATCCGCTGGGTACTAATGCTTCAAGAATTCGATTTGGAAATTAAAGACAAAAGCGGAGTGGAAAACGTCGTCGCCGATCATCTCAGCCGTATTAGAGTCGAGGATGAAGACAAAGTACCTATCCAAGATTCCCTCCCAGACGACCACCTAATGAAAGTCTCCAATGGATTTCCCTGGTATGCCGACATTGTCAACTATTTGGCAACAGGAATCATTCATCCGTTCGCATCCTATCACGACAAAAAGAAGTTCATTCACGACACTAAGCAATATTTCTGGGACGAACCCTATCTTTTTCGCTTATGCGCAGATGGACTCTTTCGTAGATGCATCCCAGAGACAGAAATCACTTCGGTCCTTGAGCATTGTCACTCAGGCCCCACTGGGGCCACATGAGTTCTAAGAAGACAACCCTCAAAGTCTTGCAATCTGGCTTTTATTGGCCCACCATCGCAAAAGACGCACATGAATACGTGCGATCATGCGACAAGTGCCAACTATCCGGAGGGATAACCAGAAGAAATGAAATGCCATTGAACATATGGCAAGAAATCAAACTCTTCGATGTATGGGGAATATATTATATGGGCCCTTTCCCCTCATCTTATGGATTCATGTATATCTTGGTTGCTGTGGATTACGTTTCAAAATGGGTAGAAGCTCTACCGACCACCTCTTGCGATTCAAAACCGGTAATCAAGATGTTTAAAGAGATAATATTTCCCAGATTCGACATCCCAAGAACGATTATATCTGACGGCGGATCACATTTCTTGGAACGGAGCTTTGAAGCCTTATTAAAAAAATATGGAGTCAACCACAAAGTTTCTACACCATATCATCCACAGACATGTGGACAGGTTGAAGTCTCCAATAGGCAAATTAAAGCTATCCTGGAAAAAACTGTCAATCGGCACCGCACCGATTGGTCCACCAAACTATCTGACGCTCTATGGGATTACCGTACAGCTTTCAAAACACCCATCAGAACAACACCGTTTCGATTAGTGTATGGGAAGTCTTGCCATTTGCCAGTTGAATTAGAGCATAAGGCTTGGTGGGCCATTAAGCAACTAAATTTCGATCTCAAAGGTGCTGGTGAATTCCGACAACTCCAACTCCAAGAGTTAGAAGAGCTACGAATGACAGCCTACCACAACGCAAGAATCTACAAAGAACAAACAAAGACGTGGCACGATGGCCACATCAAAAGAAAAGATATAATCATCGGAGACAAAGTCCTCCTATTCAACTCCAGATTAAAAATGTTTCCTGGAAAACTGCGTACTAAATGGTCGGGGCCCTTTACAATCAAACATATATACCCAACAGGAGCTGTCATTATTATTGACGATAATGGAGGAGAGAGGACCGTAAATGGCCACAGATTAAAAAAGTACCACACTCCGGCAGACAAGTTATCAAGACAAACCATAGAGATTCATGACCCTATAAAGTCAGCATAGCCGGAGCAAAATCTTGTCGAGCCAGCGACGTTAAACCAAGGCGCTTCTTGGGAGGCAACCCAAGGCCTGAGTATCACCTTCCCTAATTTTTCTAGCCTTTTCTTTTGTTTTTAAACACCCTTTTGTTTATCTTTGTTTTTCCTTTTTCTTTTGCTTTCTTTAAATCCAAAAATACATAAAAATCCACATGATCTTGAGGTCAAACGGTCTCGAGACCGTTTGGGCCCTCGCGGTCTCCAGACCGTGAGGCCCCTCGCGGTCTCCAGACCGTGAGGCTCCTCGTGGTCTCAAGACCGTGAGGCTCCTCGCGGTCTCAAGACCGTGAGGCTCCTCGCGGTCTCAAGACCGTTTGGATCCTCGTGGTCTCAAGACTGTTTGAGCTTTCTCGGTCACCTGACCGAGAGGGCTCCTAAAAACCTATAAATATACCCCCCACCTACGTGTCCCTCTTCTTGATTCCCGAATTCTCGAACTCTCCTGTTTCATTCCGTTCTGAGCTTCATCTCTGCACTCCCGCGCGTCGCTGTTTCAAGTGCTTCGCCGACGACTCGGCTTCGTCGCTATCGTTATAGACTTCGTCGTCGTCGTTCCTAGCTCATCGTCGCTCCCGGCTCGTCGTCCACTCTACAGCAGCTAGCCCTTCGCCGACCCACCGACCGCAGCGACAGGTTGACGCATCACCATTTAAAACTCGCGTTCGAGCTCCTTTCCGCCGATTGTCGCCATCATCGTTTCCGCAGCTCTTAGCCGATGAACGGCCGCACGGTTCGTCTCCCGCACGGTTCGTCACCCTCGTGGTCTCCAGACCGTGAGGCACCTCACGGTCTCCAGACCGTGAGACACCTCGCGGTCTCAAGACGGTTTGGATCCTCGTGGTCTCAAGACCGTTTGGATCCTCGCGGTCTCAAGACCGTTTGGATCCTCATGGTCTCAAGACCGTTTGGATCCTCGCGGTCTCAAGACCGTTTGGATCCTCGCGGTCTCAAGACCGTTTGGATCCTCTCGGTCTCCAGACCGTGTAAGCCCAAACAGTCTCAGGACCATTTGAACTAAATCAAACTAATAAAACTCAAATTCAAAATAATTTTACTTTGTTATATTTTCAAAATTTAAGATTTCTAACTTTTGTTTCTTATCAATTATTTCAGAATGACTTCACCTGCTAAGAAAGGACCAACAGACGCTCCCTTCTGGACAAAAGAGAAGCTCATTGCTGAACGAGCAAATCTGCAAAGCATAGTTGACGACTTCAAAAGGACTGGAAAAGCCCCAGCAGAAGTGAACCTGACTGCTGTCTTGAAGGACATCAAGCGAATCAACCGCTGCCTAGATGAAGAACCTTCTGACGAGGAGGTCGAAGATACCTCATCCGACGAGGCCTCCGAATACCATCCTTCCCCTGAGAAAGAATCACCCACTACACAATCTAAGGGGAAGAGATTGGCTCACGAACCAACATCTAAGAAGAGAGCCAGGAAGCAGGTCCACCCTGCCTCTGCAAGGGAACAAATCCTAGCAGGGTGCATCCCACCATCCTCCACCACCGTCACCAACCCTGCCACAATAACCGTTCCTATTTTTCCTCCCATCACCACCACAACACCACCACCTGAGAACCTTCAACTCCAAAACATTCCCCCCATCAGCCAACTCCTTAAACCGACCAAGTATGTCTGCCCCAGCATACTTATGAAGATGGGGATCTACCACAGAATCCTCACTCTTCTTGACAATTCTAACCTTTCCCGGCTCTGCTTTGTATCTGAAATTTCCTACTCTGAACCCACAACAGAATTCTTCACTTACTTCAACAAAGAAGTGGTGGACATCATGCATAGAGAAAGGGACGGTGGTGACCGCAGAATAACCACTAGAATCTTTAACAATGAGGTGGTCATCACCGAAAATGTTCTGAACGAGATTTTCATCGACAATAAAGACCAGCTGAAGAAAGCCAAAGCTGCTGGCACAGACCACCCCGGGTTCAACAAGCATATCTTCTGGAAGTCATTAACGGGGTTACCAACCTTCGATGCAAGGACAAGCAAGGCCTCCAACGTTCATTCTGGCCTAGTGCACACGTTACACAAAATTATCGTCGGCGCACTTTTCCCCAGATCCGAAGGAGGAAATGTTCTTATATCCGACCTTTTTGTCCTCTGGTCAGTTCTCAACGGAATGTCTGTCAACATTGGACGACATATGCTGCTCAAGCTATCAGCCTTCGCCCTCGGGAAAGAAATCTGCACGGGTGCTCATATCACATCTATCATCAAATATTTTAAGATGGATAGACTTCTACCCAAATGCAGCCCAATAAAAGGCGACATCCTTACCAACGAACAGACACTAAAGAACTCTTACATCTTAAAGGATAAGGATGGACGGCTGAACTACGTGTTCTGCCCAACAAAATCTTCAAGAACCCTACTTCCACTCCCAGAGCTTGCTGACTATGATAAGGACAAGCTCCTATTCACTGAAGACGAGATCGCCAAAATCATAGCTTCAGTCAAAGCCAGAGAAAAGAAAGCAAAGGCAGGGCAGGCAGAACTTAGTATAACTGCCCCGGCAGCTACAACAACAAAGCTCCTAGTCAAACGACCTTCCAGAAGGCTCGTAAAAGCTCATGAGCTGTCGGGGACACCTACATCGAAGCCTAACCCCGAAACTGAACCCCCCCTCCCTGAAGAACATATTACATCCTCATCACTAGACTCTTTTATAATGAGTCTAAATGTTGAGCTCACTACCACCTCTCCACCCTCCACCACCCCAATATCTACCACCCCACCACCATCAACCACCCTTCAATCATCCTCCACTCCACCTTCCTCTACCACCCCTCCACCACCCCCACCCTTCTTCACTTTGGGCACCCCATTCTCCACCGCAATGCCCGAATTCTCCTCCTTCACATCCACCGACTTTCCATCAACATTCCCGGATCCATTTCTCTCTTCGGGAATGCCACCATTTTTTCCACCCACCACCACCCCGACATCACTGGTGACCCCATCTACAGTCACCACGCAATTCGCGGGTCCATCAATAGTGTCTTTTCCGCATGACACTATCATTCCACCCCGACCCCAGCCACCTCACCCTTCGTTCACTGGGGTCCCTTATACTAACGTCGGTGCGGAATTCGGACGTCAATTTGACACCATCCGAAACCTCCTCACCAACCCATCTAACATTTTAAATTCTATTTTCTCATGTGTGCAGGGTCTAACTCAGCAGGTTGCCCAGATTGGCGAGCAGAACCGCGCCATGCCAGGCATCCTCCAAGGCATCCAACAACGTCAAGATTCAGTGGTCAAGCAAGTCGACCACATCGACGGCCACTGCAACAACTTGCCCGAGTTAATCCAGGGAGTACAACGCCAACATGAAGTGTTGGCAACGCAAGTCGATCAGATCTCTGCGCAGACTCTGCCTCTGCCAGAGACCCTCCACGAGCTAAAGCAGCAACAACATGCTTTCAGCACGCGCCTGGACGACATCACCACGACCCTCACACAACTACATAATCGCCAGGAGGAGTCATCAAATAATGAGCTTATTCAGTTAAGAGCTCAAGTAACCGACCTCTCAGCACGACTCCTCTCGGCCGAACAACGTTTTTCAGATCTTAAAGAAACCCACGAAGCACTGCTCGAAACACACGAGCACGTGCAAGTGGCATATGATGAACTCCAATCCATCCATCGTCTGTGCAAGAAGAAAGCACAAAAGAAGACAACTGATGACGATGAAGATGATGCTGATGACGAGGAAGATTCTAACTCCTCCGCTGACTCAAACAATAGTTCCACCTCAGCTGATGACTCGGACAAGCCAGATGATGTTGGGGCAGGCCCTAGCCAAGGAGCAGAACCAAAACAACAGCAAGATCACCAAACTGGTGATAAAGATCACAAATCCCCTGCTCATACAGAGAATGTCAACATATACTTCGGGGATCGGTTTCTAAACTTTTCTGCGGGATCTTTGGGGGAGGCTGCCAAAGAAGTGGCTTTTGCTGAGTTCGAAAGATGCATTCAAGGAACCAACACTACTGCACCAGCCACAGCAGCCCAGCAAATCTCTGCACTCGAACCATCTGCGCATGAACTTGAAGAATCAGAAAGAGTATGCCTAGACACTGATGAAGATTTAGACACTCCTTCTGATTCTGATAAAGATTACGATCTGCAGCGGTACATGGACAACCTGGAACAACCTTCTCCCCCCACACCGCAAGAGCTACCTCCGCCGCCACCTCTACCTAACAAAATGAAAGACTTAGACATGGCGGCCATCTCTACCTTAGACGCACATGATATTTCCATCCTCAACACTATCGTAGATGATGCCAAAGCAGGGGAGGATGTCATATATCGAAACACAAAGACCAGACGCGATCTGACGCGTGAAGATTTCCGGTCACTTCTTCGACCCCAGTCGCCGGTGAAGATGGCAATCTTTCGTACTCTCCTTGCCAACTCTATCAAGATCTACAAAAGTTCTCGGCGATAGTAACCGGTCCTCAACGCCTCACCCACACTGGGATTGTGCTTACTGTATAAAGAATTACAGCACAAATCCATTACAAGGTTGCAAAGGGGAATCGCAAGAAAAGCGAGATACATAACCGTGCCTTTCCAAGTCTGTAAACACCGGTTACTCATGATTGTGGACACTGTCGCCCGCGACGCCAAAGTGTACAATTTCTGTGCCAGTGACCTAAAGGCCGGGATAATAAATTTTGTCGGACTTGAAGTCGGGGAGGCCCGGTGCATCCCTTTCCGGCTTCTCAAACTCATTTGGGCCGCCTGCCCTTCTCTTCACCAGGACTGGAGCTCCCCCTGGTTCTGAATTATTAACCCACAAGTCCAAGCCGCTGAAGGCTCTTGGGACAGCGCTTTCTACGTCATACGGCACATCCTAGCGCTAAACCAGCAGGTCCCTTTTACTGAACTAATCAATGAAGATTTCCACTCCCTACGAGGACGTTACGCCATGGAGCTTATTTGTGACAGACGGTTCTTCAATGACCCTACCATGGCGGCAGACGACGTTCCTCGTTATCTCTTTTCATCTATACAACGACCGCAGAGGAGACCTTTCCGACAAACTCTAGCGGCGTTGCAAAAAGAAAAACAACCATCCAATGTCACCAAGCAAAGCCAATGGAACCCTTACATCTTCGATCTGGCTCCAGATAAAGGTGACATTGATCTGATATCAGGGGTAGCCATCAAGACATCCTCATCACATATGGAACCCCAATCTGCCATTGAACCGTCTTTTCCCGAATTCGACCTGGAGGCTTGCAAAACACTTTCAGATAACGAGCTCCGGCTAATAATGTCACGGCTATACGCCAAAAAAGACGAGCTGGTATATATCGACGGGGATATTTTAGTTATGGCAAATGCCCTCCGTGAGACCCTACAATTCAAGGGTTCCATGTCTGTAAGTATAATGACCGCCTATCAATACTTACTTGCACGGAATCACAACACGGTCTATATGGTGTCAGCTTACATGAAGGATGATCTTCTCGGGCTGAAGAACTTCAGAACAAAGGAGTCAACCATCTCCTATCTCCAACATACAACTCCGAAGTTCATCATGCTACCTTTCCTTCATCAAGAGCACTGGATGTTACTGGCAACCAACCTTCATGAAGGAACAACAATAATCTACAACAGTTCCGACAGCCAGTATGATCCAAAACGGAAAGCATACACTACAACTCCAAGGACACCAACGGAGGAGGTGGCAAAGGAGTGTGCTGACAAATTACACGATCTTTTGGGTCAGCACACTCGGGCGTATGACAGAGATCATTTCCAAGCACCAGCCTTCTTCCACAGATGCCCCCAGCAAATCAGAGAATCAAATGACTGCGACTTCCACGTCCTCTACTGGATGTATACAATCCTGGCCCTCCACAAGCTGGTAGAGGACATGACAAAGGTGGATTACCACGCGCTACGAGGGAAGTTCGCCGCCAACTTACTCAGAACACATGGGGCTAATAAAGGATTAACTGACGCCTAAATGCCCTTGTCCATGCATTTCTCAACCTATCACTTTGACACTCTGTGGACAGAGTGCGTGATAAGTTAGGGGGGGAGTGCACCGGACAAGGGCGAGGTATCATTTCTGCTTCAACCTTTCTATTTTTCCCGCTTATCTTTAGACTTTTTCCAATAATTTTTTTCAATAAAATAACTTTATAAGTATAACTTTCACCCTGGAAAGAATCACCCTTAGTTAAGTTAGAGATAAAGTAGTCCTCATATAAATAACAAGATTAGCATACATGCTTGAAATGGCGAGTTCATAAATTTCATTCACCATTGGTTTCTATACTTTTGCTTCAATTCTATCTCAGACTCTTCACAGGTCAACTTCAGGGCCAAAGCGAACCGAAAACTCTCAAAGTCAAGAGGGAAATCAGGGAAATCCAAAATCAAGAAATCTCACGAGCGGACCACCAATAAAAAAATAAGTGCATGTCAGGAACCCTAAGAACAGTTTTCTTCTTTCAATAAAAGAGGCTCGGCCACCCAATCAAAAACCCTAACAAAACCCACTTCCTAAGCCTGTGAGACTCGAATAAAAGCCAGAGTGCTGAATAAAAACATGAGAGTTGTGCCATGCATAAGGACCTATATGAAGAGCCAACAAAGATCTCACCCGGCCGGTACATACAGCTGCCCTCATGAAGGCAGATGTGTCGTGCCCGGTAATGAGATCCTAAGGTTTCCTAATATATGAAAAGGCTGATAAAAGAGCTCACCCGACCGGTACATTCAGCTGACCTCATGAAGGCAGATGTGTCGTGCCCGGTAGTGAATTTCTAAAAAGCATAGACAAACCCTTCCCCACTTGAAGGGGGAGTTACACAATAAGCCTTTTAAGCCAGCCCTCATACCCACTCTAGCTACCGGTAGGTTTCTCCAAAGAAGTATAAAACTGATTAGAGTCGATGACATGCACATAATAAGAAAGGTGGTCCCAATGCGAGATTCACGATATAAAAGGATCCTGAGATCCATGCAACTTTTGATACTCGAAAGAGTTAGCGTAAGCAGAAGCCCTGATAAAACCTCGGTAGATCTCTGACCTAGAATTGAAGCAAGAGTATGGAAACCCTAATTAAATAAAATCACCTCATCCTTACATGCCTTAGCTCTATCTAACTTGAGGACAAGCTAGACTCTAAGTTAGGGGGGGTGATAACCTCCCATTTTGTGACGTTATCTTATTAGTTATCTTTAGTTTTCCATACTCTTTCTTAGATAAACTAAATAGAATCATTAAAATTTCTTACTTTATTTCAGATACATCAATAAACTAACTTTTCTTATCTTTCCATTACAGAAAACACAAAAAAAATTACAAAGACTCCTCATGGTCTCAAGACCGCGAGAAGCCTCACGGTCCCAAGACCGCGAAACTCCTCACGGTCTCAAGACCGCGAGAAGCCTCACGATCCCAAGACCGCGAGAAGCCTCACGGTCCCAAGACCGCGAAAAGCCTCACGGTCCCAAGACCACGAGAAGCCGCACGGTCCCAAGACCGCGAGAAGCCTCACGGTCCCAAGACCGCGAGAAGCCTCACGGTCCCAAGACCGCAAAAGCCTCACGGTCCCAAGACCGCGAGAAGCCTCACGGTCCCAAGACCGCGAGAAGCCTCACGGTCCCAAGATTGCGAGAAGCCTCATGGTCCCAAGACCGCGAGAAGCCTCTCGGTCTCAAGACCGTTTGGGCTCAACTTGAGCCTATAAATAGGACCTCAAGGGTCACTTCAAGGGGATCGAATTTCAAAACGCCCAAAGGCTGCCTCTCCAGATCCAGAGCACTCCGGTCTTCCGTCCACTGCCCCAAGGCTGTCAGTTTTGAGATCCGTGCTCATCATCAAACTACCTTCTCTCTCTTCTTTCTCTCTCCTCAACAAAGAAGGTGGGAAGAGAAGATCCTTCATCAAGGCAACCACGAAGTGCGAAGATCGTTGCTCTCTTCACCAAGGGTTCAACCTTCCCTCCTCCGTGGAGATGACGTTCTTTCTCTCTCTTCTCGCCTCCTTCTTTGTCATGAGCGAGTAGTTTCATTCACTAGGGTGCGAGGAGTAGCCCCGCTACCCATGTTTTCATTTCATGCGATGTAATTCAATAACTTGTAATAGAGATACTCTTCTTTTCAGTTTGACTTCAATCGCTTAATGAATACTAGTTGCTTGATCATCAACTTGTGTTACATATTGTCTTTTGGTATGAATTGTCTATGTTTGTACCCTTAGATCTGAATATCGATTGAATGTTGGTTATGGATGTATGTAGTCACCATATGTCTGTTTCGGTGTCTAGAAGTGTTTTCATGAGTGGAGTAAACTCACCCCCATCGTTGCACTTTCATACTATGAAATGGAATCAGTTGACGTATGAAAGTGCAACCTTGGTAAGGTCGAGGAACACATTTTATGAAGGAGTAATGCAAAGCATGTGACCATTCATTATGGAATGGCTGGCATTGCAATACTCCACACTTCTCATAGCTAGTTATCCGAAAGGAAGCTAGGACTACAAGATACTAACTGATTTGTCTCTCTTTGCAGGTTGTTTTATTATGTTGCATGACTTGATCCATGTGTAGTGGTGTGAAACCCGATAACATCCTAGTGGTTTTTATCATTGTTTACAACCTTAATCTTTACTTTCTTGCTTTACTTTCCTCGCATTTAGCTTTAAAACCAAAATCAAACTTTCAATCTAAATATCAACTGTTAAGTAGTTAAGTAAAACTAAAAACGTTTTCCATCTTGCCTTCGTCAAGACCGTTGTCCCGAGGATTCGACCCTTAACTATACTACGATAAGACTTCCGCGTGTCTTAGCACACGTGGGTGGAGTTCTTACCATAGTACTAGCAAGGCTAAACCTAAGGATTCATCACCTTAGGATTTTTAGTGGTGTTGCAAAACTCCATCAGTTATCAGGAACACCTAAATGAATGTCTAACACCTAAATGAATATCTAGTTGTGTATTTTCCTAGTATCGTGAAAGATTCTCAATCGTGTGTATCACATGGGATTCTTATCTCAACACAATGGACTGCAATATATGCATCTAATGCCTTAAATGGAAGACTCGAATGTTATAAAATCCCATCAAAGTAGGTAGAAACAACTTATATATATTCAGATCTTAATAATTCCATGAAGTGCACATTATCTTACTCAGGAAAAGTATGTGTATAATGTAGGATTAGTTCCATATAATGGTTCTATTTTAGTAAGCACCTAGAAACCCGTCCAAGATTTACTCATTAGGAGTAAATCTTGGATAGTCCCCGGTTTGGGACTGTTCTTGAACACCTAATCTCACTTAGGATGTAAGTGTATAATGTGTATTGGGTTTTCGAGAAAATTTTAGTAGCATTTCCTCGTTTGTTATCTAAGTACATATGTAGACTTCTTTTCAAGCTATCATGTCTACCACAATAAAGTTGGTTATGACAAGCAATAAAAGGTTAACTGATGTTATACAACTTTTTTTGAAAATATATAACATCGTTATATGTACTTACACTTTGTTAATACTAATATTGTGCAGTCTCTGTCCACCCATAACAGTCACTATGAACTGGGCCTCTATGTCAATGTTAACGTTCCCTATTGAAGAACAATTGGACATCATCCTAGATGATCGTTCCTTAAACCAATTGGTCATACCCAAACATTGGCATTTTCTAAAAGGAAGACACTACATGCCTGGTAAAGTGACCCTAACTTTTGGCAATTATTAACATGTTATCGAGGTTGAGTATGATTTGGCGGGAAATTTTGTATCAAAATCCAGTTGGCGTGATTGGATTGGAGAGATGCATGTGGTCCGTTCCAACAAGCTTTTTCTCCATCCAGTTGGTCATAATTCCATCAAAGTTTGGATAACCAACATCAACTGCGAGACCCCCGATCATCTTCTGCGGTATGAGCGCACGGCGTCAGATATCATCTATGAGGAATATGAATCTGAGGCCCCTATCAGTTCAGATTCGTCTAAATACAATGAGGAGCTTCGTGACACAGCTTCATCATCAAAAAAAAGTTACTGATGCGGGACCATGTTGGTGTAGTATTTAGTTGTCTATCTATCTAGACTTGTCTGTATTAATAGTTTTTTAATTATGCGCATGTTTAGGGGTACACCAACCCCTTTGTTTAGTTACTGTTTAGGGGTACACCCCTGTGTGTGGATGTAAAAAGAGATTAATGAATGGAACTGAAAGTTGCTACATGAATGCTTATAACTGAAGTGTGTGTTCCCATGAATGTTCCCATTTGCATGATTACACTACTATTTTCTCATATTGTATAGTCTATTTTAATATGACATACTTACTTATATCTTGCTTAATGATGAACATGTAATGCACACATGTGACATGCTTGGAATGTAAATGATGAACTTTTCCCTAAATTGCCAATCATGCTTTTAAAGACATCAATAATCATCCTAACTTGAAGAACTAGGATTTTAGGTATAAGAATGACAACACATTTTTTGTTGGACTAGAAACCCGTCCAAGATTTACTCATTAGGAGTAAATCTTGGATAGTCCCCGGTTTGGGACTGTTCTTGAACACCTAATCTCACTTAGGATGTAAGTGTATAATGAGTATTGGGTTTTCAAGAAAATTTCGGCATCATTTCCCCGTTTGTTCTCTAAGTACATATGTACTTGGAGAACAGCGGGGAAATGTTGCCGAAATTTTCTTGAAAACCCAATACACATTATACACTTACTAGTGAGATTAGGTGTTCAAGAATGGATAGGTGGTACACATTTATTATATATAATAATGACATCACATGTATTTGTTAACCCTAGACCCTAATCTTGTCCTAATATATACTTGTTTTCTCTTTGATCATAGAATGGATAGATCATGGATGTCCATTCACAATCGCTGCACCCCAGAGTTTATTTCTGGTCTTGACCAGTTCATTAGATTTGCCGAGGAACATAGGAAACAACCTGGAGATAGGTTCTACTGTCCATGTAGGCATTGTGGTAACAACTTGAAAGTCAACACTGGTGATGAAATCAAAACTCATGTCATGTGCAACGGGATTATACAAGGCTATACAGAATGACACTGGCATGGAGAGATTTCAAACCCGAAACCAGTGGATGTCGATAGCAGTGCTTGTGTGGAAGAAGAAATTGCCTACGATGACGTAGATGTGAATGAACCAGTTCTAGTAGACATCATTGATGCGATGCTGGATAGTTGTGGGGTAGAGCACACCGATCCACCTCCCATTTTTAGAAACATTGTGCATGATGATGAGATGCCATTATACACAGGTTGTACTAAGTTTACGAAGCTTAACGCTGTGTTGAGATTGTATAAGTTGAAAGTTAACAATAGATGGAGCGACAAAAGCTTCACGTTATTGCTGTCTTTGTTGAAAGAAATGCTTCCTGAAGGAAACGAGCTACCAATCTCAACATACTAGGTAAAGAAAATGTTGTGCCCAATGGGAATGGATGCCAAGAAGATACACGCATGCCCTAATGATTGTGTATTATTTCAAAAGGACTATGCGGATTTGAAAGATTGTCCAAAATGTGGTGCGTCACGGTATAAATTGACGACTTCGGGGGAGTCCAAAACTGGTTCTCCTTCCAAGGTGATGTGGTATCTACCTATAATATCACGGTTTCAACGCTTGTTTGCCAATCCGATAGATGCGAAGAATTTGAGGTGGCATGCAGATGTTAAGAAAAATAATGATGGGATCCTACGACATGCGTCTGATTCCCCACAGTGGAAGAAGATTGATGTATTGTACCCTGAATTTGGTGAAGAAGTCAGGAATCTAAGACTTGGGCTTTGTACAGACGGGATGAATCCGTACGGGACATTGAGCAGCCAACATAGCACTTGGCCAGTCATGCTTGTTATATACAATCTTCCTCCCTGGCTGTGTATGAAAAATAAGTACGTAATGCTGTCGTAGTTGATATCGGGCCCTAAACAACCTGGAAATGACATCGATGTTTATCTTGAACCTCTGATTGATGACTTAAAGAAACTCTGGGGTGAAGGTGTGATGACCTATGATGCTTCACGAAGAGAGACATTTTGTTTGCATGCTATGTTGTTTTACACTATTAATGACTTTCCAGCATATGGGAATTTGTCTGGATATAGTGTCAAAGGAGCTAAAGCGTGTCCTATATGTGAAGAGAACACTGATTCAAAAAGACTAAAACATGGCGGTAAGAATGTATATCTCGGTCATCGAAGGTTTCTTCCAAAATTTCATCCATATCGTAGGAAGCGCAAAGCATTCAATGGATTGAATGAGGAACGCAGTGCACCTAAACCTATACCAGGGGAGGTTGTTTATGAAAGAATAAAAGACTTTGTCAATGAATTTGGTAAGAGATCACAATGTACTACACGGAGTGACAATTCTTCATTCAAGAAGAAGTCAATATTTTGGGATCTTCCTTATTGGAGTTCTTTGACAGTCAGACATTGTATCGATGTAATGCACGTTGAGAAAAATATCTGTGATAGCATCATTGGTACTATGTTAAATATACTAGGTAAGACTAAAGATGGGATAAAATCCAGACTGGACCTACGTGAAATGGGAATAAGGTCAGAATTAACAGAATTACGTGAAATGGGTAATAAAAGAACATACTTACCTCCCGCTTGTTACACGTTGTCTAGAAAAGAGAAGAAAGCTTTTTGTGAATGCTTGGTAAATGTTAAGGTGCCACATGGTTACTCATCCAACATCTGTAGATTGGTATCAATGAAAGATCTGAAGTTGATAGGTCTTAAATCTCATGATTGTCACACTCTAATGCAACAAATATTTCCCGTGGCAATTCGATCTATATTGCCGAAGCATGTAAGGTTTGCAATCACCAGACTTTGTTTCTTTTTCAACAGTCTCTGCAGCAAAGTTATTGACCCTGAGACTCTCGATAATTTGCAAACAAAAGTGGTTGTTACCCTATGTCAGCTTGAGATGTATTTCCCTCCTTTGTTCTTTGATATCATGGTACATCTTGTTGTCCACTTGACTAGGGAAGTGAAAATCTTGGGACCGGTTTTCTTGCATTGGATGTATCCCTTTGAACGATACATGAGCGTTTTAAAAGGTGATGTTCGAAACCGTTATCGGCCTGAAGGGAGTATTATTGAAGGTTATGTGGCGAGAGAGGTTATGGATTTCTGCAATGACTTTCTCAGTGGTAATGACACTCCTGATAATGACAAGAATATTGACGAGCTATTTGGCAAAGGAATTTTGGGATCACGTGTGAAAGTAATCAGCCGTGAGCAGTTGGAACAAGGTCATTTGTATATTTTACACAACATGGACGAAGTGAACGTTTATATCGAGGAACATACCAATTTCATCAAAAGACAATATCCTCGAGCCAATACAATGTGGCTTGCTAGAGAGCATAACAAGACTTTTATTAAGTGGTTTGAAGATAAAGTCTTACATCAACTATCTCAAACACCAGATGATATTACTGAAACTATCAAATGCCTCGCCTTTAAACCAAAGTTGACTGTTATGTCTTATGAAGGGTATGCCATTAATGTATTCACATATTACACAAAGCGCCAAGATGATAAGAGTGTTGTCCAAAACAGTGGGGTCACCCTTCAAGCATCGACTATGTTTTTTGCAAGTGCAAAGGATAAGAGTCCACGTGAAGCTAAAATGTCATATTACGGTGTCATTGAAGAGATATGGGAATTTGACTACATAGATTTCAGAATTCCGCTCTTCAAATGTAATTAGGTTGATAACACCAAAGGAGTTATAGTGGATGAATTGGGTTTCACTTTAGTGAACTTTGAAAAGATTGGCAAGAAGGCTGAACCATTCATATTGGCATCACAGGCGAAACAAGTATTTTATATCGATGATCCTGCAAATGATAAATGGTCGGTTGTTCTTCATGGTAAAAGACATATCATTGAAGATCCTATAGATGAAGAAGAGTACTATGATAAATATGATGATTCCAGTCCATTCTCAGTTGGGTTTCCAACTCCACAAAATATTGAAGCTAATGATGACTTATATGTGCGCGGAGATCACAATGAAGGATTGTTAATTGATAAAAGATCACAATTTTAGAGGCATGCATGTTTATATTTTTTTATTGAAGCTAAATTTTTAATTTTTTAATATCAATATCATTTTCTGATTTGATGTTTCATTATCTTCTAGTTAATACAAATGCTAAACATTGTGGGAGGGTGCTAAAGAACTATAGGACCAATCTCACCCGAGATTACATACGCGATGCTGAGAATAGGTTCTTGATTGATTCCAATTCTAGACATTGATCAGTATTTCACTAACTCTACACTAATAATTTTTGTTTGTATTCTCTTTGAAAAATAAATATAGGAAGAAGGCTATGTAGGACGGCCATGACATAGCTATGCAGGATATGCATGATATGCAGGAAGAAGCCCCAATGAAGAGAAGCAGGATACAGATACAACACATAAAGTGCAGCACACACAAGTGCTTCAGATTCATATAACAACATGACAGACAAACACATATATAGTGCATAACAACAGCAGCGTCGAATTTACATACAACACTAGCTTAGTACATATATAGTGGGACTAAGGTGACGATACCACCTGCTAAAACAGGTTACCGACTACATGTTACGACTGGGAGGTCGTGATTCAGCAACCATATGCATTAGCAGGAGGACAAACATATGGTGATCTGTTTGTCCTCATGCTAATGCATACAGTTGCTGAATCACGACCTCCCAGTCATAACATGTAGTTGTCGGTAACCTGTTTTACCAGGTGGGATCGTCACCTTATAAGTCCCACTATATATGTACTAAGCTAGTGTTGTATGTAAATTCGACGCTGCTGTTGTTATGTACTATATATGTGTTAGTCTGTCATGTTGTATGGACATCGATTGTATTGCTCAGGTATTATATAGTCTCATTAGATAATATGAAATATATCAATCTTATTTATAGCTCATTAATTATATATATACATCATTCTCTTTACAGGTGTTTAAAGCTGACCCCACTACAGGAATGGACTTACCAGATGTACATGCTCCCTATACGATGGGAGAATTAAATGAAGTAAGAGAAGAATGGGCAACAGCCATACGAATAGTGGGGGCTTTAAAATATAATTGGGATCCTGATAGCGAATAATGACTAAACAATGATATTTTGTAAATGAATTTCTGAATTATAATATATGTGTGAATGTTTCTACATGTCTGGATGTTTCTACATGTGTCTGAGTGAAAATGAATGAAAGTGTTGGTTGCTATATGAATGTTTCTACATGTGTGAATGTGAATGAATGGAACTACAGATTGCTAGATACATGAATGTTTCTAAATGTGTGAAAATAAAATGGAACTGCAGGTTGCATTGCTAAATGCATGTGTGAATATTTTTGTTGTTAATTTTGCAGGTTTGTGACCTGTTGTCGGCTGATATCAATGGATGTCGTAAAACCTGCAGTTCATAACTGAACTGAACAGGTTTCTCATCCTGCGACCAGCCACATTAGGTCTGCAGACTGATAGAAAAAAAAACAAAACAATAGGCATCGGTTATTTGTATAAAACCGATGCCAAATAGTTACAGTGTCAGTTTTTAATAAAAACCGACGTCTATTTCCTTAACACCACGATCGTGGCAGCAGACCAGACACCACGGCCGTGCTGGCCAGCACGGCCGTGGCAGCATACCAGACACCACGGCCGTGCTGTCCAGCATGGCCGTGTTGGGAGTTATATGGCGTCGGTTATTAGCTAATAACCGACGTCTATAGTGCCCAAGTTGGCGCCCTCATATGGCACGAAGATATATGTCGTCGGTTATTTGTAAAAAACCGACACTGATAGTGCCCAAGATGGCGCCCTTTCTGTGGCGCGAAGGGTTTGGGCATCGATTTCTTATCTAATAACTGACGCCTATAGTGCCATGATGGCGCATTTTCGGTGGCACGCGAAGAGTTTGGGTGTCGATTTTGGAACTGACGCCTAATGGGTGAGCTTTTAGTGTCGCCCACATAGGTGTCGCTTAGAAACCGACACTAAAGGCTTTAAATAACCGACACTAAAGGTAGGTTCTGTAGTAGTGAAAGCCCCAAGCAAGATGGAGAATATTTTCCTAGTAGATTATATTAACAAATTTCTGGAGGAAGATAAAGATTTTTCTGATTTCCTTGTTGACTATTGTGATGAAACTGAGTTGGACACTGCCATGGCCACACAAAATATGGATGTTGTTTACAGTACTACACCATCCCCGTCTCATGAAGATACTTCACCATTGAAAAGATGATTCTAGCAAGCTCACCAAGGAGAACAAGGTAGAACTTAAACCCCTTCCACCGGGGCTAAGGTATGCCTTTCTTGACCCAAATTCTACTTCTCCTGACATCAGAAATGCTGCTTTAACTGATGAACAATAAGTCAAATTGTTAAATAAATTGCATTTACATAAGGAAGTAATCAATTATTCTATCAATGATTTGAAAGGCATCAATTCCTCCATTTTCATGCACAAAATTGATTTAGAGGAAGATGCCAAACCTTGTGTTGAACCTCCTAGGTGTTTAAATCAAAATATGCTTAAGGTTGTTAAGGAAGATATTTTTAAACTAAAAGATGCAAGGATCATTTATCCTATTAGTGACAACCCCTGGGTGAGTGCTATTCATATATCATCCAAAAAGGGGGGAGGTGCAACTATCATGAAAGAAGACAATGATAAATTGATTCAGACCCATGTTGCCACATGTTGGCGCATGTGTATAGACTATATGAGATTAAACAAAGCAACCTGTAAAGACCACTTTCAGTTACCTTTCATTGATTTAATGCTTGAGAGACTAGCCAATCATTCTTATTTCTATTATCTTGATGGCTATTGGGGATTTTTCCAAATATCGATTTATCCACCAGATCAGGAAAATACAACTTTCACACACACTTATGGTATATACACCTATAGACGCATGCCTTTTGGTCATTGCAATGCACCAATGACTTTTCAGCGATGCATGATGGCAATCTTCTTAGATTTTATTAAACGAATGACATAACTTTTTATGGACGATTTCAGTGTCTAAGGGAATTCTTTCGATGACTGCTTGTTTGATTTATCTAAAGTCCTTGAGCACTGTAAAAAGATTAGCCTAGTACTAAACTGGGAGAAGTGTCATTTTATGATACAATCCATAGTAGTACTAGGCCATTTGATTTCTAACAAGAATATTGAAGTTGACAGGGTAAAAGTGGAAGCAATTAAGAAGATGTCAACTCCATCTAATGTCATGGATGTCAAATTTCTTAGACATGTTGGATTCTATGGACAGTTCATCATGGATTGTCTAAGATATCCAAACCTGTATGTTCATTGCTTTCTAAGAATGTTGAGTTTATTTTTGATGAAGAATTCCAGAGTGCCTTTAAAAATATCAAGTATGCACTTGTTTCAGCCCCTATTATTCAACCATCAAATTGTGATGCACCATTCAAGTTGATGTGTGATGCAAGTGACTACGCCATCGGTGCAGTCCTTGGTCAAAGAAAGGACAACAAGTTGCATGACATCCATTATGCCAACAAGTCACTTGATGAGGCCTAGATAAACTATTCCACAACTGAGAAAGAGATGCTAGCCATAGTTTATGCCTTCAAAAAATTCCATCAATATCTAGTGGGCTCCATCGTTTTGGTTTACACCGACCATGCAACCATCAAGTACTTGCTGAACAAGAAGGACGCCAAGCCATTTCTGATTCGTTGGATATTGCTGCTTTAAGAATTCAATCTTGAGATAAAAGACAAGAAAGGAACTGAGAACGACGACACTGATAACCTATTTAGAGTGACCACATACGCAAAGGAAACGATGTCGATTATTACTTGCCCATGAAAAGACTCTATGTTGTTGATGCAATGCAAGCATTCTGGTTTGTCGATATAGAAAATTTTCTTGCTAACACCTTCCACCTGATCTTACCTTCTGGCAAAAGAAATAGTTTCTACATGATATCAAATTCTACTACTGGGACGATCTAATGTTGTTTAAACATGGAACCGCTGGACTGATTCGCCAGTGTGTAGAAGAGGAGGAGATTCTAAGAATCATGTCTGGATATCACTCTTCTTCCTACGGAGGTCATTTTGGAGGGGGAAAACCCACAAAAGTCCTACAAGCTAGATTCTGCTGGCCAACATTGTTTCAGGATGTATATGCTTATGTCAAGTGATGTGATCAATGTCAAAGAATCAGAGGGATTTCCAAACAAGATGAAATGCCCCTCAACTCTATCCTAGAGATTGAGGTGTTTGATGTGTGGGGTGTCGACTATATATGCCCCTTTCCATCCTCTTGTGGTTACAAATACATACTAGTGGCATGTGATTACATGTCAAAATGGGTAGATGCCATTCCTATCCAAGCTCTTGATGCCAAGTCGGTGCTTAAGCTGTTCCAAAAAGTTATTTTCCCACATTTTGGAGTACCCAGAGCCATTATCTCAGATGGAAGGACACACTTCAGTGAGAAGAAATTCAATAACCTCCTCAACAAATATGGAGTAACACATAAAAATTCAACTCCATATCATCCTCAGACAGCCAGACAAGTCGAAGTGTCCAATAGACAGTTGAAGAACATCCTTGAGAAGACAATTTCAAGCTCAAGAAAGGATTGGGCACTCAAGTTAGATGACACTTTGTGGGAATTCCAAACTACATACAAGACAACCATTGGTACCACACCATTCAAGCCCAGGTCTTGCCATCTCCCCTTTGAGCTGGAACACAAAGCATTGAGGGATATCAATTTCCTAAATTTCGTATGAAGAAAGTTGGTGAGAAAAGGTTGCTGCAACTCTAACAGCTGGAAGAGCTTAGACTTGATGCATATGAAAATACAAAGATTTATAAGGAGCGGACCAAAGCATGACATGATAAGAAGATCAGGAAAAGAGACTTTGTGGAAGGAGATCTAGCACCGCTGTTCAATTTGAGATTGAATTTATTTCTTGGGAAGCTTCTATCCAAGTGGTCTGGGCCATTCCTAGTGTTGAAGGTTTTTCTCTATGTGACAGTAGATCTATAAGGAAAGTAGTCCACATCCAAAGTCAATGGTCAATGTTGTAAGATCTATATTGAAGGTGAAAAGACAAAACCAGGAGCCTCATGCTCCCTTGCCAAATCATGCTGATGAAGAATCAAATCTACTTCCAGAAACTAAATGGAAGGCCTTTGTGGGATACGTCCCCACAGTTAGATAGTTTCTTTTGTTTTGTTTAATATAGTATTGTTTAGTTAGTCATTAACTATGAATAAACCTCAAGATGCTACTCTATTGGATTTGTGTGCAAATGTTGAGTAATCACTTGTATCCTTCATAGGTGATGATTATTTTGTTGAAAAGAACAAAGGAACAAGGTTGCGCAAAATCGTGCAATTACACGGTGTGTGAAACAAGCTACACAAAGTGTATACAATTTCTCATAATCATACATTTCTTACATAAATCTTTCGTTATGCCGTTTGAGACAATCATTAGGGCGTGTTAAATTTGAAGGGAATTCATTGCTACAGAAATTCCAATTACACGACATGTGGACCACTCCACACAATGTGTATGAATTTATGGTGAAAATCTGACTTCTACAGAAAAGGTCCATTAAAGCGTGTGAGACATCTATTACACCGTGCAAATTTCAGGAAGAAAATGGCTAGTTTCATGGAAAACATCAATTACGCCATGTGGAGCATCTATTATGCTGTGTAAACTTTGGGAGAAAATTTGAGAAGTTCACAATACACTAGTCTTACGCCGTGTTCGTTGCTTGTTACGTCGTGTTGTGAAAGTGTTTAACTGATCAAATCCTAAACATCAATTCAATTCTTTTTCAATCAAGCCAAGAACCCACAGCCACTACACCATAAACCTCCTCCCTCCAAACCTACCTGTGATCACCATCACTATGTCATAGCCACCTTCCGTGCAACCATCTGCTATGCCACATGCCCCGATTACACTGTCACAATCAAATGACCGACATCCACCAGATCCTACCTCCAACAGCCACTCCTACCGCCCCACGCCACTCCTTCATCTTTAACAACCACAAAGATCTCAACGAACTAAGCCACCTCTGCCTCTGTGGGCTCCGAACCGGAAATCACAAAATAAACTCAGCGGAAGCATTCGATTAGCAGCGGAATACGAAAAATCACTAAAAAATTAAAACTTTTTAAGATAAGATCTTAAAACCATAAAACTTCTTTATAAGAAACAAGATGAACATTTTACATCATTGTAAAATCACCTCTCGAGTGATTATATACATCCAGATACAAAATCTCAAGATTAAAAACCAAAATCTCAGACCTACTGACTCCTAGGACCTTAGAGTACAGAGACGACATAAGACTAACTAACTACAAGACTCAACAGTCAGTATCTCCACCTGAGATTCACTGCTGCCCCTGGTGTTGCTGCTGATACTGCTCACCCTCAGATTGGTTTCTTCGTCCTCGACGTCCACCTAAAAAGTTGAAATCTCCGGGGTGAGACAATTTTAAATAATTGTTCCAGCGAGAGTTATAAATCTCCTCCAGAAGCTTTGTTATAGCAATCAAAGATTAACATAAGCAGAATAACATAGAACATTCAGCAGCAGGCTTGAAAATAAGTAAAGAATCTTCATTAAGGAATATGAAGAACATGTATGCTACATACTTGAACAAGATATTTAAAATAAACAATGTAACATCCATCATTGTTTCTCGTAGTTCAACCCTAGCAGATATGCTACGTGGCTGATTATGTTTTACAAACATTATTATTATGCCCTGCGAAGATGAGGTATACTGCTCATACTCCAATCGATCACTACTAAGTCACATCGGTATCATACATAGGTCATCAAAAGAGCCGGATTCTTATGACCTCATCTTCCTCAGTCAGAGTAAGGATTAACATGCAGTACATTTCGTGTCTCTGTTACTATAGCTAACTAGGGTATTCTGGTACTTCGCTATTAGAGTCACAATGGCATTCTGTACTCTCTTCGCCATCGAAAGATCTCTTGTTTATCTCTCATCGATGCGGCATTAGAGATTTCCTCGGGTGATTAGTGATACGTCATCCCGGCATAAACACATTAGTGAAGGGTTGATAGATTAAGGTACATCTACATCAATTCCTACACCAGGACGTAAGGATATTCACATCCATATTCCCCCACATACTCAAAAGTATGTGATCCAGGAGTTCCCTTAGGAAAACCTGTTTCACCATCATTTAGCTTCTGACAATGATGGATCTATGATCAGGGCTCTACATGATATGATTATACTTGATTAGTTAGGTACATTTCATAATTCTTTTAGCATCAAGTATGTTCTTAAACATTAATCATTAGAACAACAACTATGAAAGTAGAATACTAAATGTATCAAGCTTAACTCACATCAGTTATCATATGGATATCAATTCTTAATCATTTCATCATAAGTCATCTAATCAGCATGACCTTGATGTTACTCATGGCTCTTACATCCTATCAATCTCATATGATGTCACTTAAGCATAAGCAACATAGCATATATCATCATTCATAAAGCCTATAGTATGCTTCTAATGAATATGATATCATAACCCTTACCTGGGTATGATCATTCTCTTATAAGAACCTGCATGGTTAATTCAATTGACAACAATTCATTTCCAGATCATCAATTTATAAGAAGAATTGATCTTTCATTTCAAGGGTTGTACCTTCATGCTTTCACTAAAGCTAGGTTCCCTTATTTACATCAATTAGGGTTATCCAATCCCTTTCATTATGATTAGGAATAATGATTCTTCATCTCATACTTAATCATGAAGATTTATGCTTAAAAGCATAACCTGGAATTAGGGTTTATTATACAATTCAACACATTACCCTCAATTAGGGTTTACTATTCATATTACATGTTATTACCCTAGAATTAGGGTTTACTATTCACTTCATAGTGAATTGAGCTCATAGAATCATCATGTATGAAAATTATCATCATTGATGCCCTCAAATTAGGTTAAGATTCATTAATCATAATAATTAGGGTTTCCATGATCTCACCTTGATGGATCATACCCTAATCATGTACATTCTTACATATTGAAGGTGTGTTACTTGATTTTTATTCATATTAGGAGCCTTCTCTCTCCTCTCACTACTAGATGATGTTTTAATCACTCTAGATTAAATTAGGTCAAATCAACTTGATTAATATAGGTCAAGTCATCACCACTATGGTCATTAGGGTTTACTTGATCAAGAGATGTTGGTTTACTTGAACCCTCCAAGGGAACATTGGTAATGTTCACCCTTAATCATAACATGGTTCAAACTATTAGTTACTTAACCCCTTAATGTCTTTATATATGATTAGGGTTTAAGTTGAACAACCATTGAACCATTTAAACCTTCAAACATTAAGTAATCATAACCTTAAAGTCCCCAAACGATTACACACTTCAACCTCCAAACAGTTTTGAAACCGTTTGGAAGGGTTGACCGTTTGGATAGGTTGACTTTCAAGACCGCATGACACTCAAGACCATTTTCCCTTAAACGGTCTTGAAACCGTTTCATCATGTTGACCGTTTGGACATGGTTGACTTTGAAACCGTTTGGTCAAACCGCATGACCAAACCGCATGGGTTCAAACCGCATAAGCTCCAAACCGCATGACCTTCAAACGGTTTTGAAACCGTTTGAGCCCAAACGGTCTTGAGACCGTTTGGTCCAAATGGCTCAAAACCGCATGGACCTAAAAGGTACATCAACACTTGTAATCGATTAGGGTTTTCAATGTTGAACCCCTCAATTGACCTCATTCATGTTAACCACTCATCAATTAATCCAATTAGGGTTATCCTTAACCATTTGGACACTCAATTAACCCTCAATTGATAGCCAATTAGGGTTGAAACTAATTCAATTAGGGTTTGTAACCGATTAACCATCAACATTGATCAACATGAGTCTAATTGAAGTTGAACCCATCAATTGCCACTCAATTGGCCCCCTACTTGGCCCAAACGGTCTTGGGAGCATTTGGACGTCCTCCAAATGGTTTTGAGACCGTTTTCCCAAAGTCACATCAAAAGCTAAGTCAATTTGATAAGGGCTTAACCCTAATTAAGTCACAAATCAACACTTTTGATTAATTCAATAACCTATTGTGATTGGACCTTCAATTGATTAAATTATCTTAGCCCAATACCTAAAAATGGTCTTGGGGTGTCACCAAACTGTCTTGAGACCGTTTGGGTGAATCCCAAACGGTTTTGAAACCGTTTGGGCCACTCAACCCAAAGTTCAACAAGATTGGTTCTTGAAATCAGCAATTGAACCCGATTAGGATTTAGAGGGTTGAAGTGCCTTCAACTTGTGATTTGTTTGCAATTAGATTATGATTCTTTGTAGATGTTTAATTCACAATGTTTCCAATAGACCTCTAAACGGTCTTCACTTGGTCAAACTTTCCAAATGGTCTTGGAGACCATTTGAATCTAAACGGTCTTGCAAACCGCATGAAATCAAATGGTTGTGAAATCATTTGGTTTCAAACGGTCTTGCAAACCGTTTAGACCAAATGGTCCAAGGTAGTTTGGTAAAGTTACCTAGGAAATAACGCCCATCATCTTCAACCTTGGTTCAGGTCTGTTACTTCGTGGTTTTGCTTGCAAAAGTGCAAGGAAGAGTGGGGAAGAAGAAGAACTAAATACTAATTGCAAGAACAAGGATATGCATAAGAAAGCAACAGGTTTAGAGTTATAAAACCCACCTTAAGGTCATTCCTAGAACTCCAAGCTTCCAAGCCTTTAATGGCGTCTTGAGATCCACAGGTCGGCCAAGGGTGTTTCTCTAAGAAAAGGTTGGGAAAGATCAGCTAGAAAGAGAGAGCTAAGTAAGAAAACCATACCTTGTAACCCAACTTTCTCCATGAATCCGAGCAAGATGATGGTCTCTTCTTACCTTAGAACAAGTTGGTCAATCACCTCTGCTCCAGAGCTCTACCTTCATTCGGTGTAGCAAGATGATAAGTGAAGGAAGAAGGGAAACGTTTCCTTTGTTTTGCAAAGGAAAGGAGTATAAGTACTTTGGGGTCATTTTCAACATAAGGACAACTTACTTCTCCTTTTCTCATCTAGGTCCTTCCTTTATTTTAGGCACGTCCCTCCTCCTCACTTCTTATGTAAAACTACTTCTAAAACCAAGGACTAAAGGCAAAGAAAGGCAACTTATCACTAAGGTGCACATATAAAAGGGTTATTATACTTATAACTTGATTATTCAATTACAAGGGTGTTCCTTTTTATATGTTTATTCAAATGAAGCGCCCTCTTCATCATTTTTACTCTAAATGATGTCAAGAGTCATAAAATATATTCTAGAAGGTGTATTTTACAAGTTGCACCCCACATTTTGGGTAAATTGCACTTTACACCAAAACTAGGGTTTTAAGCACAAGGATTGCTCCACAAGCTGCATCTTGGTGCCCAAGCTTGGAGAATCCATCTTACTTCATCATATTTAATATTATGATGTCTCACCATCAAAGGAACATCTTAACATGTGTAATTTGCAAGTTAACCCCTCTAATTGGGTAAATTGCACATAGGTCCCTGTATTACAAAACAATACTACAACATTGTTTAAAAAGGACAGAAATGGACACATATGTTCCTCAGGTGCTTTAATTACATACCAAAAGATAATAATCAGTATCTAATCACATATTTAAGCAAAACACCTAGGGTTAGTTCATAACCCAGGTCAGGGATGTTACAAATTATCCACCCCTTACAAGGATTTCGTCCCCGAAATCAACAAAACATATTAAGAGAAAAGAGCAGGGTATTTCCTTCTCATCTCTTCCTCTAGTTCCCAAGTTTCTTCTTCAACACCATGATGATTCCAGAGGACTTTCACAAGACTTATATCTTTCTTTTTCAACTTTTTAACTCTGTTATCAAGGATTGACACTGGTCCTTCCTCATAAGTTATATCATCATTCAATTCTAGCTCCATAGGTTGTAGAACTGACTCTGTATCAGGGTGACATTTCCTCAGCATAGAAATGTGAAACACAGGGTGTAACCTCTGTAGCTCTGGTGGTAACTCTAGTTTATAGGCTAACTTTCCAACCCGTTCAATGATTGGATAAGGCCCATAAATCTAGGAGCTAACTTCCCTTTCCTTCCAAAACGAAGGACTCCTTTCCAAGGCGAGACCTTGAGGTACACTCTGTCTCCAAACTAGAACTCTAAGGGTCTACGACGTCTGTCAGCATATGACTTCTGCCTATCCTATACAGTCTTAATATGTTGTTGTATTACTTTAATCTTTTCTATGGTTTGCTGCACAAGATCAGGACCTAAAAGCTGATGTTCACCGGTTTCATACCAACATAAGGGTGATCTAAAACATCTACCATACAAAGCTTCATAAGGTGCCATGTCAATGCTATGTTGATAGCTATTGTTATAGGCAAACTATATCAAGCTTAGGTGCAGATCCCAACTTCCTGTAAACTGAAGAACACATGCTCTCAACAAGTCCTCCAAGGTCTGTATAGTCCTTTTCCACTGTCCATCAGTCTGTGGATGAAAGGCTGTACTAAACCTTAACTGTGTGCCTAAAGCTCTGTGTAGCTGTTCCCAAAAATGACTTGTAAACTGGGGACCTCTATCAGAAACTATAGTGACTGGAACTCCGTGCAGCCGCACTATCTCCTCAACATACAACTGTGCTAACTTCTCAGCAGAATAGGTTGTTTTGACAGGTAAGAAATGCGCTGTCTTTGTCAACCTATCAACTATTACCCAGATGGAATCATGTCCTTTGCTTGTCCTGGGTAAACCAATAACAAAGTCCATAGTTACATGGTCCCACTTCCATTGTGGTATGGGTAAAGGTTGCATTGTTCCTGCAGGTTTCTGGTGTTCAACTTTAACCTGCTGACACACAGGACACCTCATCACAAACTCTACAACATCCTTCTTCATACCAGGCCACCAATACATATCTTTCAAGTTTCGATACATCTTGGTGCTTCCTGGATGCATAGCATACATCGAAGAATGAGCTTCTTCTAGGACTAACTTTCTTAAGTTATCCACATATGATACTATCATCCTCCCATGATAACATGCCACCTGGTCATCTGAGTCATGGAAACCATCTCATTTCTCATTACCATACTCCGATATGATCTGCTAAACCACAACATCAACTTGTTGGGCCTCCTTGATCTGCTCTCTTTGTGTAGGTTTTATATGCATCTCAGCCAACAACCCAGCTAACAACGACACCTTCAACTGTACATTGTCTTGCCTTAAGGAGATAAGCATATCTCTCCTAGAGCATACTAAAGAGTTTAGTTGTGCCCTATCAGAGGATGGTGTTGCTGATTTCCTACTCAAAGCATCTGCAACTACATTGGCCTTCCCTAGATGGTAATCAATTGTACAATCATAGTCCTTGATTAACTCCATCAAGCGACGTTGCCTCATGTTAAGCTCATGCTGAGAGAAGATGTACTTAAGGTTCTTATGATCAGTGAAAATCTAGAATGTCTCTCTGTAGAGATAATGTCTCCAGATCTTTAAGGCATGAACCACGCCAGCTAACTCCAGATCGTGTATCTGATAATTCTCCTCATGTTTCTTAAGCTGTCTGGAAGCAAAAGAAATCACTTGCTTATCCTGCATCAACACGCATCTGAGTCCATTCTTGGAGGCATCACAGAAAACTATGTATCCTTTGCCTTGTTCAGGTAGCACAAGTACAGGTGCACTTGTCAACCTCTCCTTCAACAACTGAAAAGATTGCTGACACTTGTCACTCCAAGCAAAAGGTACATCCTTCTGGGTCAACTTAGTCAAAGGTAAGGCTATTGAACTGAAGTTCTTAATGAACCTTCGGTAATAGCCAGCCAACCCTAAGAAACTACAGATCTCTGTTGGTGTCTTTTGTTGTTCCCACTGTAGAATAGATTCTACCTTTTTAGGGTCAACACGAATACCCGAGGCAAATATCACGTGTCCAAGATAAGATACTTCCGGCAACCAAAACTCACACTTTCTAAACTTAGCATATAGCTTGTGTTCTCTTAACAAAGTTAGAGCCTAACGAAGATGTTGTTCATGCTGCAGAGCATCTCTACTATAGATCAGAATGTCATCTATAAAGACAACAACGCACTGATCGAGGAAAGGTCGGAAGATTCTATTCATGAGTTCCATAAATGCAGCCGGTGCATTAGTTAGTCCAAACGACATAACTGTGAACTCATAGTGACCATACCTTGTCCTAAAGGCAGACTTGGATATGTCACTATCCTTAATACAAAGTTGATGATATCCCGATCTCAAGTCTATCTTTGAGAAGATGGTTGCACCACGCAACTGGTCAAAGAGATCATCAATCCTCGGTAGAGGGTACTTGTTCTTTATTGTTACTTTGTTTAATTGTCTGTAATCAATGCACAACCGCATTGAACCATCTTTCTTTTTAAAAAAGAGGACCGGAGCACCCCAAGGCGAAGTACTCGGTCGGATGAAACCTTTCTCAAGCAACTCTTGAAGTTGTTTCTTGAGTTCTGCCATCTCGGCAGGCGCCATCCTATACGGTGCCTATGCTATAGGTTGTGTATCTGGGATCAAATTGATTTCAAAATCAATTTCCCGAGGTGGTGGTATACTTGGAAGTTCTTCAGGAAATACGTCTTCGAATTCCCTGACTACAGGAACTTCAGCAGGGTTAAGACTCTCCATGGTAGTATCTACCACATGGGCTAAGAATGCATAACATCCTTGCCTCATCAGCTTCTCAGCAACCATAGCTGACACAAGACAGGTGGGTAGAATCTTTCTCTCTCCTTGAAAGATCCATGTGTTGCTTTCATCAACAAACACAGCCTGCTTGGATTCACAATCCAAGACAACTCTATACCTTTCCAAGGTATCCATCCCAAGGATTATATCAAATACTTACATCTCAAGTGGTATTAGATCCACTTGAATGCGATGTTCAGAAAAGAAGAGGATACAGGGAGAGCATACCTCCTGCAACACAGCAAACCCTCTCAACAGAGTCTCAAGCAACATGCTATCTGCCCTATGACTGAGTGTCATATTGCAGTTACGAATCACTCTTTGAGTGATAAAGGAGTGCGTAGCACCCGGTTCAATCAAAACAGATACAACACAGGATGTAGACATATCAGAATATAACAACTCCATCTGACCTGCTACAACCCGAGGGTTGATCACTGCATCAGGTGGGTTCATAGCATAGAACCTTGCTGTCGCCTGAGGTTGATTCGGTACTGACAATCCAGCTTGGGATGCTTGTCCACGTCCTCTAGCTGCTCCTTGAAACTGCCTCCTCTGGGATCCTTGCTGACTCTGTCTCTGTGGCTGTGTTACACTTGCTGGTCTAGCTCTACAGTCTTTCATCAAGTGTCCCACCTTCCCACATATGTAGCAACTTCTTTCTAGTTGTTGTGGTCTTGGTGGTCCTGTAACTGACATTGATGCTGAACTACGAGCCCCTTGTAGTGGTAGGCTACGTCCTCTACCTCTACGCAGTGTCCACTATGTCTGAGCACTAGGTCTAGGTGGTGGTGGTGTAGGCACAGAAAACCTAGGCTTCTTGAAGTCTCTAGACGAAGATCCCTGGAAATAAGGATATCTCTTATGGGTTTGCCTCTTTTCGGCTACGGACCTTTCTATCCTTCGGACTGACTCAACAAAGGTAGCAAACCTTTCCCGGTTCTCTAGAGTAGACACAGGAGTAGTCAATTCAGCGTTCAACCCTTTCTCGAACCGCCTAATCCTTTCTTCATATGTAGCATCCATGTGCGGACAGAACCGAAACAACTCCATGAACTTAGCCTCGTACTCGCTAATGTTCATCAGACCTTGCCTCAACCTCTCAAACTGAGAGATTTTCTCATCCAGGAACATCTTAGGGAAATATCTATTGATAAATTCCCGTCGGAAGACTTCCCACGTAACCTCCACACCAGGCCTCTTCTGCTTTTCCATGGTCCACCAATGCCCGTCACTCCCTTTGAGAAGATAGACAGCATGTCTAGCCTTCTTAGCTTCTGGGATGTTTAAGATTCTAAAGGCTTTCTCTAACTCAGTCAACCACAGATCAGCATCTGCGGGATCATCTATTCCAAAGTATTCGGTTGCTCCGACACGACGAAGTCGCTCGAACGTCTTACCGATACCTTGTCCTTCAGACTGGGCAGGTGCCCTAGGTGCAGACATGGGCATCCTATCTGTGATATGTGTCATGGCAGTCATAAACTGCCCGAAAATAGTATGAACAGCTGGGTTCTCCATGTTGGCTGGGTTAAACTGAGGTGGCTCCATAGGTGGCTCAGGTACAGGCTGTTCTATTTCTGGGTTCCTTGCACCTTCTCGGGGTGCAGCGACACTACTTTCTGCCACATACTCCTCGTGTGGTCCAGACATCCTTACTTATCTTCTTCTCCTAAGGAGTAGAAGACACTATTAGATATACTAGAAAACACTAAGAATAGACTCGACATCCTAAGTCCTATGTCTCTGTAGACTCAGTGAACCTAGAGCTCTGATACCACTTAATTGTGGGCTCTGAATTGGAAATCACGAAATAACCTCAGTGGAAGCATTCGATTAGCAGCGGAATACAGAAAATCACTAACAATTTTAAACTTTTTAAGATAAGATCTTAAAACCATAAAAATTCTTTATAAGAAACAAGATGAACATTTTACATCATTGTAAAATCACCTCTCGAGTGATTATATACATCCACATACAAAATCTCAAGATTAAAAACAAAAATCTCAGACCTACTGACTCCTAGGACCTGAGAGTACAGAGACGACATAAGACTAACTAACTAAAAGACTCACAGTCAGTATCTCCACCTGAGAATCACTGCTGCCCCTGGTGTTGCTGCTGATACTGCTCACCCTCAGATTGGTTTCTTCATCCTTGACGTCCACCTAAAAAGTTGAAATCTCCGGGGTGAGACAATTTTAAATAATTGTCCCAGCAAGAGTTATAACTCTCCGCCAGAAGCTTTGTTATAGCAATCAAAGATTAACATAAGCAGAATAACTTAGAACATTCAGCAGTAGGCTTAAAAATAAGTAAAGCATCTTCATTAAGGAATATGAAGAACATGTATGCTACATACTTGAATAGGATATTTAAAATAAACAATGTAACATCAATCATTGTTTCTCATAGTTCAACCCTAGCAGATATGCTACGCGGCTGATTATGTTTTACAAACATTATTATTATGCCCTACGGAGATGGGGTATACCGCTCATACTCCAACCGATCACTACTAAGTCCCATCGGTATCATACATAGGTCATCAAAAGAGCCGGATTCTTATGACTTCATCTTCCTGAGTCAGAGTGAGGATTAACATGCAGTACATCTCGTGTCTCTCCTACTATAGCTAACTAGGGTATTCTGGTACTTCACTATTAGAGTCACAGTGGCATTCTATACTCTCTTCGCCATCGAAAGATCTCTTGTTTATCACTCATCGATGTGGCATTAGAGATTTCCTCGGGTGATTAGTGATACATCATCCCGACATAAACACATTAGTGAAGGGTTGATAGATTAAGGTACATCTACATCAATTTCTACACTAGGATGTAAGGATATTCACGTCCATATTCCCCCACATACTCAAAAGTATGTGATCCAGGAGTTCCCTTAGGAAAACCTATTTCAGCATCATTTAGCTTCTGACAATGATGGATCTATGACCAGGGCTCTACATGATATGATTATACTTGATTAGTTAGGTACATTTCAACATTCTTTTAGCATCAAGTATGTTCTCAAACATTAATCATTAGAACAACAACTATGAAAGTAGAATACTAAATGTATCAAGCTTAACTCACATAAGTTATCATATGGATATCAATTCTTAATCATTTCATTATAAGTCATCTAATCAACATGACCTTGATGTTACTCATGGCTCTTACAGCCTATCAATCTCATATGATGTCACTTAAGCATAAGAAACATAGCATATATCATCATTCATAAAGCCTATAGTATGCTTCTAATGAATATGATATCATAACCCTTACCTGGGTATGATCATTCTCTTATAAGAACCTACATGGTTAATTCAATTGACAACAATTCATTTCCAGATCAGCAATTTATAAGCAGAATTGATCTTTCATTTCAAGGGTTGTACCTTCATGCTTTCACTAAAGCTAGGTTCCCTTATTTACATCAATTAGGGTTATCCAATCCCTTTCATTATGATTAGGAATAATGATTCTTCATCTCATACTTAATCATGAAGATTTATGCTTAAAAGCATAACCTGGAATTAGGGTTTATTATACAATTCATCACATTACCCTCAATTAGGGTTTACTATTCATATTACATGTTATTACCCTAGAATTAGGGTTTACTATTCACTTCATAGTGAATTGAGCTCATAGAATCATCATATATGAAAATTATCATCATTGATGCCCTCAAATTAGGTTAAGATTCATTAATCATAATAATTAGGGTTTCCATGATCTCACCTTCATGGATCATACCCTAATCATGTACATTCTTACATATTGAAGGTGTGTTACTTGATTTTTATTCATATTAGGAGACTTCTCTCTCCTCTCACTACTAGATGATGTTTAAATCACTCTAGATTAAATTAGGTCAAATCAACTTGATTAATATAGGTCAAGTCATCACCACTATGGTCATTAGGGTTTACTTGATCAAGAGATGTTGGTTTACTTGAACCCTCCAAGGGCACATTGGTAATGTTCACCCTTAATCATAACATGGTTCAAACTATTATTTACTTAACCCCTTAATGTCTTTAGATATGATTAAGGTTTAAGTTGATGAACCATTGAACCATTTAAACCTTCAAAGCATTAAGTAATCATAACCCTAAAGTCCCCAAACGATTACACACTTCAACCTCCAAATGGTTTTGAAACCGTTTGGAAGGGTTGACCATTTGGATAGGTTGACTTTCAAGACCACATGACACTCAAGACCGTTTGCCCTTAAACGGTCTTGAAACCATTTCATCATGTTGACCGTTTGGACATGGTTGACTTTGAAACCGTTTAGTCAAACTGCATGACCAAACCGCATGGGTTCAAACCGCATAAGCTCCAAACCGCATGACCTTCTAACGGATTTGAAACCATTTGAGCCCAAATGGTCTTGAGACCGTTTGGTCCAAATGGCTCAAAACCGCATGGACCTAAAAGGTACATCAACACTTGTAATCGATTAGGGTTTTCAATGTTGAACCCCTAAATTGACCTCATTCATGTTAACCACTCATCAATTAAGCCAATTAGGTTTATCCTTAACCAATTGGACACTCAATTAACCCTCAATTGATAGCCAATTAGGGTTGAACCTAATTCAATTAGGGTTTGTAATCGATTAACCATCAACATTGATCAACATGAGTCTAATTGAAGTTGAACCCATCAATTGCCACTCAATTGGGCCCCAACTTGGCCCAAACGGTCTTGGGAGCGTTTGGACATCTTCCAAATGGTTTTGAGACCGTTTTCCCAAAGTCACATCAAAATCTAAGTCAATTTGATAAGGGTTGAACCCTAATTAAGTCACAAATTAGCACTTTTGATTAATTCAATAACCTATTGTGATTGGACCTTCAATTGATTGAATTATCTTAACCCTATACCTCCAAACGGTCTTGGGGTGTCACCAAACTGTCTTGAGACCTTTTGGGTGAATCCCAAATGGTTTTGAAACCGTTTAGGCCACTCAACCCAAAGTTCAACAAGATTGGTTCTTGAAATCAGCAATTGAACCCGATTAGGATTTAGAGGGTTGAAGTGCCTTCAACTTGTGATTTGTTTGCAACTAGATTATGATTCTTTGTAGATGTTTAATTCACAATGTTTCCAACAGACCTATAAATGGTATTCACTTGGTCAAACTTTCCAAACGGTCTTGGAGATCGTTTGAATCTAAACGGTCTTGCAAACCGCATGAAATCAAACGGTTGTGAAACCGTTCGGTTTCAAACGGTCTTGCAAACCGTTTAGACCAAATGGTCCAAGGTCATTTGGTAAAGTTACCTAGGAAATCATGCCCATCATCTTCAACCTCGGTTCAGGTCGGTTACTTCATGGTTTTGCTTGCAAAAGTGCAAGGAAGAGTGGGGAAGAAGAAGAACTAACTACTAATTGCAAGAACAAGGATATGCATAAGAAAGCAAAAGGTTTAGAGTTATAAAACCCACCTTAAGGTCATTCCTAGAGCTCCAAGATTCCAAGCTTCCAAGCCTTTAATGGCGTCTTGAGCTCCACAGATCAGCCAAGGGTGTTTCTCCAAGAAAAGGTTGGGAAAGATCGGCTAGAAAGAGAGAGCTAAGTAAGAAAACCATAAAACCAACCTTGTAACCCAACTTTCTCCATGAATCCGAGCAAGATGATGGTCTCTTCTTACCTTAGAACAAGTTGTCAATCAACTCTGCTCTATAGCTCTGCCTTCAGTCGGTTTAGCAAGAGGATAAGTGAAGGAAGAAGGGAAACGTTTCCTTTGTTTTGTAAAGGAAAGGAGTATAAGTACTTTGGGGTCATTTTCAACATAAGGACAACTTACTTCTCCTTTTCTCATCTTGGTCCTTCCTTTATTTTAGGCACGTCACTCCTCCTCACTTCTTATGTAAAACTACTTCTAAAACCAAGGACTAAAGGCAAAGAAAGGCAACTTATCACTAAGGTGCACATATAAAAGGGTTATTATACTTATAACTTGATTATTCAATTACAAGGGTGTTCCTTTTTATATGCTTATTCAAATGAAGCACCCTCTTCATCATTTTTACTCTAATTTATGTCAAGAGTCATAAAAGATATTCTAGAAGGTGTATTTTACAAGTTGCACCCTGCATTTTGGGTAAATTGCACTTTACACCAAAACTAGGGTTTTAAGCACAATGATTGCTCCACAAGTTGCATCTTGGTGCCCAAGCTTGGAGAATCCATCTTACTTCATCATATTTAATCTTATGATGTCTCACCATCAAAGGAACATCTTAACATGTGTAATTTGCAAGTTAACCCCTCTAATTGGGTGAATTGGACATAGGTCCCTGTATTACAAAACAATACTACAACATTGTTTAAAAAGGACAGAAATGGACACATATGGACCTCAGGTGCTTTAATTACATACCAAAAGATAATCATCAGTATCTAATTACATATTTAAGCAAAACACCTAGGGTTAGTTCATAACCCAGGTCAGGGATGTTACAAATTATCCACCCCTTACAAGGATTTCGTCCCCGAAATCAACAAAACATATTAAGAGAAAAGAGCAGGGTATTTCCTTCTCATCTCTTCCTCTAGTTCCCAAGTGGCTTCTTCAACACCACGATGATTCCAGAGGACTTTCACAAGACTTATATCTTTCTTTTTCAACTTTTTAACTCTGTTATCAAGGATTGACACTGGTCCTTCCTCATAAGTTATATCATCATTCAATTCTACCTCCATAGGTTGTAGAACTGACTCTGTATTAGGGTGACATTTCCTCAGCATAGAAATGTGAAACACAGGGTGTAACCTCTGTAGCTCTGGTGGTAACTCTAGTTTATAGGCTACCTTTCCAACTCGTTCAATGATTGGATAAGGTCCCATAAATCTAGGAGCTAACTTCCCTTTCCTTCTAAAACGAAGGACTCCTTTCCAAGGCGAGACCTTGAGGTACACTCTGTCTCCAACCTGGAACTCTAAGGGTCTACGACGTTTGTCAGCATATGACTTCTGTCTATCCTGTGCAGTCTTAATCTGTTGTTGTATTACTTTAATCTTTTCTGTGGTTTGCTGCACAAGATCAGGACCTAAAAGCTGATGTTCACCAGTTTCATACCAACATAAGGGTGATATACAACATCTACCATACAAAGCTTCATAAGGTGCCATGTCAATGCTATGTTGATAGCTATTGTTATAGGCAAACTTTATCAAGCTTAGGTGCAGATCCCAACTTCCTGTAAACTGAAGAACACATGCTCTCAGCAAGTCCTCCAAGGTATGTATAGTCCTTTCCGACTGTCCATCAGTCTATGGATGAAAGGCTGTACTAAACCTTAACTATGTGCTTAAAGCTCTGTGTAGCTATTCCCAAAAACGACTTGTAAACTGGGGACCTCTATCAGAAACTATAGTGACTGGAACTCCGTGCAGCCGCACTATCTCCTCAACATACAACTGTGCTAACTTCTCAGCAGAATAGGTTGTTTTGACAGGTAAGAAATGCACTGTCTTTGTCAACCTATCAACTATTACCCAGATGGAATCATGTCCTTTTCTTGTCCTGGGTAGACCAATAACAAAGTCCATAGTTACATGGTCCCACTTCCATTGTGGTATGGGTAAAGGTTGCATTATTCCTGCAGGTTTCTGGTGTTCAGCTTTAACCTGCTGACACACATGACACCTCATCACAAACTCTGCAACATCCTTCTTCATACCAGGCCACCAATACATATCTTTCAAGTTTCGATACATCTTGGTGCTTCCTGGATACATAGCATACATCGAAGAATGAGCTTCTTCCAGGACTAACTTTCTTAAGTTATCCACATCCGGTACTATCATCCTCCCACGATAACATGCCACCTGGTCATATGAGTCATGGAAACCATCTCGTTTCTCATTACCATACTCCGATCTGATCTGCTGAACCAAAACATCAACTTGTTGGGCCTCCTTGATCTGCTCTCTTAGTGTAGGTTTTATATGCATCTCAGCCAACAACCCGGCTAACAACGACACCTTCAACTGTACATTGTCTTGCCTTAAGGAGATAAGCATATCTCTCCTAGAGCATACTAAAGAGTTTAGTTGTGCCCTATAAGAGGATGGTGTTGCTGATTACCTACTCAAAGCATCTGCAACTACATTGGCCTTCCCTGGATGGTAATCAATTGTACAATCGTAGTCCTTGATTAACTTCATCCAGTGACGTTGCCTCACGTTAAGCTCATGCTGAGAGAAGATGTACTTAAGGTTCTTATGATCAGTGAAAATCTGGAATGTCTCTTCGTAGAGATAATGTCTCCAGATCTTCAAGGCATGAACCACGCCAGCTAACTCCAGATCATGTGTCGGATAATTCTCCTCATGTTTCTTAAGCTGTCTGGAAGCAAAGGAAATCACTTGCTTATCCTGCATCAACACGCATCTGAGTCCATTCTTGGAGGCATCACAGAAAACTATGTATCCTTTGCCTTGTTCAGGTAGCACAAGTACAGTTGCACTTGTCAACCTCTCCTTCAACAACTGAAAGATTGCTGACACTTGTCACTCCAAGCAAAAGGAACATCCTTCCGGGTCAACTTAGTCAAAGGTAAGGCTATTGAACTGAAGTTCTTAATGAACATTCGGTAATAGCCAGCCAACCCTAAGAAATTACGGATCTCTGTCGGTGTCTTCGGTTTTTCCCACTGTAGAACATATTCTACCTTTTTAGGGCCAACACGAATACCCGAGGCAGATATCACGTGTCCAAGAAAAGATACTTCCGGTAACCAAAACTCACACTTGCTAAACTTAGTGTATAGCTTGTGTTCTCTTAACAAAGTTAGAGCCTGACGAAGATGATGTTCATGCTGCAGAGCATCTCTACTATAGATCAGAATGTCATCTATAAAGACAACAATGCACTGATCGAGGAAAGGTCAGAAGATTCTATTCATGAGTTCCATAAATGCAGCCGGTGCATTAGTTAGTCCAAACGACAGAACTGTGAACTCATAGTGACCATACCTTGTCCTAAAGGCAGACTTGGATATGTCACTATCCTTAATACGAAGTTGATGATATCCCAATCTCAAGTCTATCTTTGAGAAGACGGTTGCACCACACAACTGGTCAAAGAGATCATCAATACTCAGCAGAGGGTGCTTGTTCTTTATTGTTACTTTGTTAGTTGTCTGTAATCAATGCACAACTGCATGGAACCATCTTTCTTTTTAACAAAGAGGACCGGAGCACCCCAAGGCAAAGTACTCGGTCGGATGAAACCCTTCTCAAGCAACTCTTGAAGTTGTTTCTTGAGTTCTGCCATCTCAGAAGGTGCCATCCTATATGGTGCCTGTGCTATAGGTCGTGTATCTGGTATCAAATTGATTTCAAAATCAATTTCCCGAGGCGGTGGTATACATGGAAGTTCTTCAGGAAATACGTCTTCGAATTCCCTGACTACAGGAACTTCAGCAGGGTTAAGACTCTCCATGGTAGTATCTACCACATGGGCTAAGAATGCATAACATCCTTGCCTCATGAGCTTCTCAGCAACCATAGCTGACACAAGACAGGTGGGTAGAATCTTTCTCTCTCCTTGAAAGATCCATGTGTTGCTTTCATTAGCAAACACAACCTACTTGGATTCACAATCCAAGACAACTCTATACCTTTCCAAGGTATCCATCCCAAGGATTATATCAAATCCTTGCATCTCAAGTGGTGTTAGATCCACTTGAATGCGATGTTCAGAAAAGAAGAGGATGCAGGGAGAGCATACCTCCTTCAACACAGCAGACCCTCTCAACGGAGTCTCAAGCAACAGGCTATCTGCCCTATGACTGACTGTTATATTGCAGTTACGAATCACTCTTTGAGTGATAAAGGAGTGCATAGCACCCGGGTCAATCAAAACAGATACAATACAGGATGTAGACATATCAGAATATAACAATTCCATTTGACCTACCACAACCCAAGGGTTGATCACTACATCAGGTGGGTTCATAGCATAGAACCTTGATGTCGCCTAAGATTGATTCGGTACCGACGATCCAGCTTGGGACACTTGTCCACATCCTCTAGCTTCTCCTTGAAACTATCTCCTATGGGATCCTTGCTGACTCTGTCTCTGTGGCTGTGTTACACTTGCTGGTCTAGCTCTGTAGTCTTTCATCAAGTGTCCCACCTTCCCACATATGTAGAAACTTCTTTCCAGTTGTTGTGGTCTTGGTGGTCCTGTAACTGACATTGATGCTGAACTGCGAGCCCCTTGTAGTGGTAGGCTACGTCCTCTACCTCTACTCGGTGTCCACTGTGTCTGAGTACTAGGTCTAGGTGGTGGTGGTGTAGGTGCAGAAAACCTAGGCTTCTTGAAGTCTCTAGATGAAGATCCCTGGAAATAAGGATATCTCTTATGGGTTTGCCTCTTTTCGGCTACAGACCTTTCTATCCTTCAGACTAACTCAACAAAGGTAGAAAACCTTTCTCGGTTCTCTAGAGAAGACACAGGAGTAGTCAACTTAGCGTTCAACCTTTTCTCGAACCGCCTAATCCTTTCTTCATATGTAGCAGCCATGTGCGGACAGAACCGCAACAGCTCAATGAATTTAGCCTCGTACTCGCTAATTTTCATCAGACCTTGCCTCAACCTCTCGAACTGAGAGATTTTCTCATCCAGGAATGTCTTAGGGAAATATCTATTGATAAATTCCCGTCAGAAGACTTCCCACACAACCTCCACACCAGGCCTCTTCTGCTCTTCCATGGTCCACCAATGCCCGACACTCCCTTTGAGAAGATAGATAGCATGTCTAACCTTCTTAGCTTCTGGGATGTTTAAGATTCTAAAGGCTTTCTCTAACTCAATCAACCACAGATCAGCATCTGCAGGATCAACTATTATAAAGTATTCGGTTGCTCCGATACGACGAAGTCGCTCGAACGTCTTATCGATACCTTGTCCTTCAGACTGGGCAGGTGCCCTAGGTGCAGGCATGGGCATCCTATCTGTGATATGTGTCATGGTAGTCATAAACTGCCCGAACATAGTCTGAACAACTGGGTTAAACTGAGGTGGCTCCATAGGTGGCTCAGGTACAGGCTGTTCTATTTCTGGGTTCCTTGCACCTTCTCGGGGTGCAACGACACTACTTTCTGCCACATACTCCTCGTGTGGTCCAAACATCCTTACTAATCTTCTTCTCGTGAGGAGCAGAAGACACTATTAGATATACTGGAAAACACTAAGAATAGACTCGACATCCTAAGTCCTATGTCTCTGTAGACTCAACGAACCTAGAGCTCTGATACCACTTAATTGTGGGCTTCGAACCAGAAATCCCGAAATAAACTCAGTGGAAGCATTCGATTAGCAGCGGAATACGAAAAATCACTAAAAATTTAAAACTTTTTAAGATAAGATCTTAAAACCATAAAAATTCTTTATAAGAAATAAGATGAACATTTTACATCATTGTAAAATCACCTCTCGAGTGATTATATACATCCAGATACAAAATCTCAAGATTAAAAACCAAAATCTCATACCTACTAACTCCTAGGACTTCAGAGTACAAAGACGACATAAGACTAACTAGCTACAAGACTCAGTAGTCAGTATCTCCACCTGAGAATCACTGTTGCCCCTGGTGTTGCTGCTGATACTGCTCACCCTCAGATTGGTTTCTTCGTCCTCGACGTCCACCTAAAAAGTTGAAATCTCCGGGGTGAAAATTTTTTAAATAATTGTCCCAGCGAGAGTTATAACTCTCCGCCAGAAGCTTTGTTATAACAATCAAAGATTGACATAAGCAGAATAACTTAGAACATTCAACAGCAGGCTTGAAAATAAGTAAAGCATCTTCATTAAGGAATATGAAGAACATGTATGCTACATACTTGAACAGGATATTTAAAATAAACAATGTAACATCAATCATTATTTCTCGTAGTTCAACCCTAGCAGATATGCTACGCGGATGATTATGTTTTATAAACATTATTATTATGCCCTACGGAGATGAGGTATACCGCTCATACTCCAATCGATCACTACTAAGTCGCATCGGTATCATACATAGGTCATCAAAAGAGTCAGATTCTTATGACCTCATCTTCCTCATTCAGAGTGAGGATTAACATGCAGTACATCTCGTGTCTCTACTACTATAGCTAACCAGGGTATTCTGGTACTTTGCTATTAGAGTCACAGTGACATTCTGTACTCTCTTCGCCATCGAAAGATCTCATATTTATCTCTCATCAATGTGGCATTGGAGATTTCCTCGGGTGATTAGTGATGCATCATCCCAGCATAAACACATTAGTGAAGGGTTGATAGATTAAGGTACATCTACATCAATTCCTACACTAGGATGTAAGGATATTCACGTCCATATTCCCCCACATACTCAAAATTATGTGATCCATGAGTTCCCTTAGGAAAACCTATTTCACCATCATTTAGCTTCTGACAATGATGGATCTATGATCAGGTCTCTACATGATATGATTATACTTGATTAGTTAGGTACATTTCAACATTCTTTTAGCATCAAGTATGTTCTCAAACATTAATCATATGAACAACAACTATGAAAGTAGAATACTAAATGTATCAAGCTTAACTCACATCAATTATCATATGGATATCAATTCTTAATCATTTCATCATAAGTCATCTAATCAACATGACCTTGATGTTACTCATGGCTCTTACAGCCTATCAATCTCATATGATGTCACTTAAGCATAAGAAACATAGCATATATCATCATTCATAAAGCCTATAATATGCTTCTAATGAATATGATATCATAACCCTTACCTGGGTATGATCATTCTCTTATAAGAACCTACATGGTTAATTCAATTGACAACAATTCATTTCCAGATCAACAATTTATAAGCAGAATTGATCTTTCATTTCAAGGGTTGTACCTTCATGCTTTCACTAAAGCTAGGTTCCCTAATTTACATCAATTAGGGTTATCCAATCCCTTTCATTATGATTAGGAATAATGATTCTTCATCTCATACTTAATCATGAAGATTTATGCTTAAAAGCATAACCTGGAATTAGGGTTTATTATACAATTCAACACATTACCCTCAATTAGGGTTTACTATTCATATTACATGTTATTACCCTAGAATTAGGGTTTACTATTCACTTCATAGTGAATTGAGTCATACCATCATCATGTATGAAAATTATCATCATTGATGCCCTCAAATTAGGTTAAGATTCATTAATCATAATAATTAGGGTTTCCATGATCTCACCTTGATGGATCATACCCTAATCATGTACATTCTTACATATTGAAGGTGTGTTACTTGATTTTTATTCATATTAGGAGCCTTCTCTCTCCTCTCACTACTAGATGATGTTTAAATCACTCTTGATTAAATTAGGTCAAATCAACTTGATTAATATAGGTCAAGTCATCACCACTATGGTCATTAGGGTTTACTTGATCAAGAGATGTTGGTTTACTTGAACCCTCCAAGGGCACATTGGTAATGTTCACCCTTATTCATAACATGATTCAAACTATTAGTTACTTAACCCCTTAATGTCTTTAGATATGATTAGGGTTTAAGTTGAACAACCATTGAACCATTTAAACCTTCAAAGCATTAAGTAATCATAACCCTAATGTCCCCAAACGATTACACACTTCAACCTCCAAACAGTTTTAAAACTGTTTGGAAGGGTTGACCGTTTGGATAGGTTGACTTTCAAGACTGCATGACACTCAAGACCGTTTGCCCTTAAACGGTCTTGAAGCCGTTTCATCATGTTGACTGTTTGGACATGGTTGACTTTGAAACCGTTTGGTCAAACTGCTTGACCAAACTGCATGGGTTCAAACCGCATAATCTCCAAACCGCATGACCTTCAAACAATTTTGAAACCGTTTGAGCCCAAACAGTCTTGAGACTATTTGGTCCAAATGGCTCAAAACCGCATGGACCTAAAAGGTACATCAACACTTGTAATCGATTAGGGTTTTCAATGTTGAACCCCTCAATTGACCTCATTCATGTTAACCACTCATCAATTAAGCCAATTAGGGTTATACTTAACCAATTGGACACTCAATTAATCCTCAATTGATAGCCAATTAGGGTTGAAACTAATTCAATTAGGGTTTGTAATCGATTAACCATCAACACTGATCAACATGAGTCTAATTGAAGTTGAACCCATCAATTGCCACTCAATTGGGCCCTAGCTTGGCCCAAACGGTATTGGGATCATTTGGACATCCTCCAAACGGTTTTGAGACCGTTTTCCCAAAGTCACATCAAAATCTAAGTCAATTTGATAAGGGTTGAACCCTAATTAAGTCACAAATCAGCACTTTTGATTAATTCAATAACCTATTGTGATTGGACCTTCAATTGATTAAAGTATCTTAACCCTAGACCTCCAAACGGTCTTGGGGTGTCACCAAACGATCTTGAGACCGTTTGGGTGAATCACAAATGGTTTTGAAACCGTTTGGGCCACTCAACCCAAAGTTCAACAAGATTGGTTCTTGAAATCAACAATTGAACCCGATTAGGATTTAGAGGGTTAAATTGCCTTCAACTTGTAATTTGTTTGGAACTAGATTGTGATTCTTTGTAGATGTTTAATTCACAATGTTTCCAACAGACCTATAAATGATCTTCACTTGGTCAAACTTTCCAAACGGTCTTGGAGACCGTTTGAATCTGAACGGTCTTGCAAACTGTTTAGACCAAATGGTCCAAGGTCACTTGGTAAAGTTACCTAGAAAATCATGCCCATCATCTTCAACCTCAGTTCAGGTCAATTACTTCATGGTTTTGCTTGCAAAAGTGCAAGGAAGAGTGGGGAAGAAGAAGAACTAACTACTAATTGCAAGAACAAGGATATGCATAAGAAAGTAAAAGGTTTAGAGTTATAAAACCCACCTTAAGGTCGTTCCTAGAGCTCCAAGCTTCCAAGCTTCCAAGCCTTTAATGGTTTCTTGAGCTCCATAGGTCGGCCAAGGGTGTTTCTCCAAGAAAAGGCTGGAAAAGATCGACTAGAAAGAGAGAGTTAAGTAAGAAAACCATAAAACCAACCTTGTAACCCAACTTTCTCCATGAATCCGAGCAAGATGATGGTCTCTTCTTACCTTAGAACAAGTTGGTCAATCACCTCTGCTCCAGAGCTCTGCCTTCAATCGGTTTAGCAAGAGGATAAGTGAAGGAAGAAGGGAAACATTTCCTTTGTTTTGCAAAGGAAAGGAGTATAAGTACTTTGGGGTCATTTTCAACATAAGGACAACTTACTTCTCCTTTTCTCATCTAGGTCCTTCCTTTCTTTTAGGCACGTCCCTCCTCCTAACTTCTTATGTAAAACTATTTCTAAAACCAAGGACTAAAGGCAAAGAAAGGCAACTTATCACTAAGGTGCACATATAAAAGGGTTATTATACTTATAACTTGATTATTCAATTACAAGGGTGTTCCTTTTTATATGTTTATTCAAATGAAGCGCCCTCTTCATAATTTTTACTCTAAATGATGTCAAGAGTCATAAAATATATTCTAGAAGGTGTATTTTACAAGTTGCACCCCACATTTTGGGTAAATTGCACTTTACACCAAAACTAGGGTTTTAAGCACAAGTATTGCTCCACAAGCTGCATCTTGGTGCCCAAGCTTGGATAATCCATCTTACTTCATCATATTTAATCTTATGATGTCTCACCATCAAAGGAACATCTTAAAATGTGTAATTTTCAAGTTAACCCCTCTAATTGGGTAAATTGCACATAGGTCCCTGTATTACAAAACAATACTACAACATTGTTAAAAAAGACAGAAATGGACACATATGTTCCTCAGGTGCTTTAATTACATACCAAAAGATAATCATCAGTATATAATTACATATTTAAGCAAAACACCTAGGGTTAGTTCATAACCCAGGTCAGGGATGTTACAAATTCCTTCACCCAAACTCTCATAGCCGCACAAAGAACACCACCAACATCACTGAGAGCTGCCATTTCCCAAACGACGACAATCACAGATCAAACCTCCAGTTTCTCCACCAATGTAACCACCACCTTCATTGTTCCATATAGACCTGTCAAACTGGGTCAAAATCCGCGGACGCCCACGGGTCGACCAATTTAAGTTGGGTTTGGGTGGAAAAATTTTCCACCCGCTAAAAATCACCCAAACCTATACCCACCAGTTTATTTAGTGGGTTTCACGGGTGATCCGTGGGCACCCGCGGGAGTCCATTTAACTAAATAATATATTAATAAAAAATATATTATCTATATGACTCTTAAGACATGCAACACGTACATTTATCAATCAACTAAATTGATGACGTGTAATGCACATGAAGAGTTAAAGTCTAACTTTCTTTATTGATATCCTTTGTTAATTGTTTACACTAGTGGAAACAAATTCGTTAACTTTTATATATTATTTTTATGTTAATGAATATATAGGGTAATGCATGTTTTATATTCAATCATAACAATTATATTATCTTTCTGATTACTTTAAGTATTGGACAATCATAAGAACATGAAACATTAAGAACTTTTAACATAAGATGAAAAAATATAGTGTTGTTATGGTAATATGTTATGCTATTTGTAACATCTATATCATTTAGTTTTTTATTGAACATTGCAGAAATGGTTGTTTTTCATTTTGTCTCTTACATTTTATTTCAAAACATCATAATAGATATTACATTGTGTTTGACACAAAAAGTAGTGGAAGGTTGCCCTCATTTTGTTATGTTTACATTGAAATTATTAATGAATCATTCTACTCTTTGTCATAGTACATAAACTAGCAATATCTTTTCACTGTGCACATATTATATGGGCACCCGCGGGCGACCCGCAACCTGCTGGGTCGGGTTTGGGTGTGCGACTTCTCCACCTGTTTAACATTAGGTCTTTTTGACCCGCACCCGCGAGACCCAAACCCACAATGACCCAACTCAAACCCAACCCACCCACCCGTTTGATAGGTCTAGTTCCATATAACTCCATCACCAAAAGTCACACTCCTGTCACCGCTACTCACCCCACTACCAGTGCAACCGCCATCATCCATTCTAGGATGTGGCTTCAAGTGTCCACATGCCATAACAAGCATTTGCTTATGCCGTGTTCATCACAGGAAGAGAGAACAACCTATGACACATCAACACACCATAACGCCTGACTACATCCAAGAACACTATGCCACGAGCCAAATAAATCAGGCTCACAACCAAGCGACCCCACACCAACCGCAAGACATCTTTCTCAAGCACACCATATGTTTCAGTGATGCATTTCATGCTCAATGCAGAGAAGGATGACAACGTCATATATCCTCTCATTGGGTAGTCCTGACCAGGTTTGCTCATGATAATCATATGTATGATCTTGAAATTTTTGATGAAGTTAAAGAATATCTAGATTTCCTCAGATTGAGATATTACCATTTTAAAGGGGAGACCACCTACCCATGTGTTACTTATGACTTTTGACTACCCTCAAAATGGCAAAGGATCCTCAAAACATATACAAAATGTTTGGATTAATTGCATTCATGATGATGAAAAAACCATTCAAACTAACTTTTAAACGGTTTTGTGAACTAATAGAATTTGACTATACTGGCAGTACTATCGTTCCCAAAGAATTTTTGCTATAGGCTTTCTGGAGTCAGATCTCTAAGGAATCAACTTATAGTACTGCCAATGCTCGTGCCTCATGTGTGCATAATCCTATCATGTGTTACATACAACGCCTTTTCAACACATGTATCTTTGCCAAGGAGACACATAAGATGTAAAAGAGTGGGACCCGATAGGGGATCCACTCCCTACTAAAAATTTGAAGAATCAAATCTCCAAGTCCAAACACACCCTTAAGGTATCTTGGAGTGAGTGTAAAATTTTCAAATCTTATGTATGGTACTCGAAACAACTAAAGTGTAGTAGCGGAATAAAAACATGAATATATTCAAATATAAAATAAGGGAACATCTTAAACTTACATCATAATGATCCATGTAGAGGAAATCTTAACCATACCAAGATTGTCTCCAAGCTTCATCATCTCAAGCTATGTCCATGTCCTCATGTCAAATCATCCAAGTCCTCCACCTAGGGTTGGAAGCATACCCCAGCAAGAAGAGAAAATAGATGACATCAGCAAAGGCTAGTATGTGCATACTAAAAAGTAAAATTGAGCAATATATGAAATAAGGACATCAAATAGATAGAAGCTTCCCATAGAAAAGAAAAGTATCACCCAAGTGGGTATCAAGAGAAAAGAATCACAATAAAATGATACTTGCCATTAAAACAACTTAAAAAGATTGTGCCATATATACATCCACTACTATGGTGGGAAATGAAGCACATATCAAGAAAATAGGGCACACACCCCACAATCATCATCAATAAACTACATGCATGTGAGATAAGCATAACACTAGAACAATATAAAGACAAAGGCGGCTAAGTCTCATAAACTTGAAACCTGATAGAGAAAGGATTACTGCCAATCTCCCAAATATATAAAAACATGGGTCAAGAATCACACATCTTGCCCTGGGTATGAGGTTCCTTTCCATCCCAAAAGAGTAGGAAAATCACATATGCTCGGTAGGAAATTACACATCTGCCATAAACAAAACCAATGCAATTACACTACTCTAGTGCTATTGAATCACATAGCATGTTTAATGTAGAGGCAAGTAAAAAGTATAGTCAGATTATACAAACTAGTCACCACATAAGTGACCAACATATACATCCACCTCATAAGTGGGAAAAGACATCACATGCCATCAAGTAAACATCCACCCCAATGTGGGCACATGTAATCAAATAAGTCCAACTTGCACCAAGGCATAAGAAAAAGAGTCCAAGAGAATATCCATGATCACAAGATCAGTAACAAATAAAAGTAGTTCACATGAACCAAGATTTCCAAAAGAAAAGACATTGTGTAGGCTATTATGCATAGGACCAAGAGAAAGAATAAACATAAGTGAATTGCTCAACATAGAAAAATAGGAGATACAACATACATTTAGAGAGAAGAATTAGAAATTTCTCAGTATAGAAATAATGTGGGATGCCATCATACCTCTCTTCAGAGACTACTCTATCCAAAGCCAAGTCTAGGTTCAAGCCTAGGCCTCCAAAGAACCTATGATGCATATATGCGGAATTATGATCAGGTTTCCATTAATTATTCAAAACACTAAAAAAATTGCCTTTTTTATTACATGCAAATTAGGTTACCAAAACTATTCCATATTTTAGGTTACATTTTTTTGGAGTCCAAAGCATATTTTGTTATATTTTTCTGACTTATATATATTTAGTTATGAATTTTCCACATTATAACAAATTAGGAAAGTCCATTAGAATTCACATGTTATTTAGTTTGGAATTATGTAATAAAGCCTATACCATTAGGTAGATAATCTTTTTCTAAATCCAACAAGTATTTATTTGTAATTTTTGGCCCAACATATAATTAGTTATGCATATTAGAAAGTTGACCAATCAGATAATTAGAAAATGCCACGAAAATAGAGAAATTGCAAAAGAGAGGGAAAGAGAGGGGACCCATCTATTGATGTGGCCGAATTGGAGGAGGGCATGTCGCAGGGTCAACGGCCATGTTGACTCATCCCAAAGAAAAACAAAACACAGTGAAAAGACCGTTATGCTCCTAAATGAAAAACAAAAGGTAAAGAAAAACGAGGGGCAGACCATACCAATCACCATTGGTCATCTTCTTTGTTTTCACAGAACCACAAGAAGAAGCTGGAGATTTCAGCAACCAGTTCACAAGAACGAAACATATTCAAAGACCTAGAATTTAGGTTTCATAATGGCCAGATAAAAAAAAAATAGAACCTAAACTTGCAGAACCAGGCATACAAAGCGAGAAAAGGGGAAAACTTAGTGTACCTTGAATTCGATCCATTGAGGGGGTCCAAAGCATCATTGGGTTGCCAGGAAGCATTCCTTATCTTTCTCGAGACTCGAGAAGGCTAGAGCCTCAGCCCCAACCCAAGCTTCCTCGGTGCAGGTGGCCGGAGAAGGGGGAGCATGCCCAGGCATGAACACGACTGATCCACTAGAGGAAAACAATCTATGGAACACGATAGAGGTGATCGAGGAGGATCCAAGACGTCTAAAGGCTAGTAGCCATGAGAAGAAGGGAGAGATAGTGAAAACATGGGATGAGCAGGGGAACACGGGCGGCGGGTTACGGATAGGAGAAAAGACCACACAACCTTAGTATATATAGGGTTGATGGATTCACAAAGGAAATAGGAAGGTTGGAGAGAACAAAGTGTAGCTGATGGTGGAAAGGAAAGAAAGGAAACCAAGGAAAAAGATCGGGCAGGGAACTGACTAAGCGGAGAACTTGAGTGCGAGAAAGGAACAGGAAACAAAAAGTGGAAGTTAAGGGAGGAAATCTAGGCCGTTCAAAAATTAATCTGACGGTCTGAAAGAAACCTGAGTTTACTAAAGAACCAACATGACACAACTTTAGGAAAGCAGAGTAATACAATTGTGACAAGGAAATAATCCAAATTCGAATAAAGTGATATGATATTTTATTTCCTTTTTCTCTCTCTCTAATTAAGGGTGCAAACAATACCCAAATTAAATAAAATTTGGTACAGAGGCCAATTAAGGCATGTAGATTCTGATTATGCAATTAGATTTGCCTTTTGAGGACATTAAATGTGTTAAATAAATCTAATACTAATTTCTCTTTCCTCATGCATTAATGACTTCTGGATTCTCCAAATTTTATGAAACTTCACATACAAGTCATATTTAGAGTGCTGGATATTAATTTGCCATCAATTTTACTTGTTGGAGTTGCTTGAGCATTTATTTAATAATTTGAAGGTTCTACACACACTCTCTCTCCTGATTTTACCTTTTAAGCAAACTTTCTCTAAATTGGATGAAAATTCACCCAAATGCTATATTTATTATATAGATTATGAATCCAAGATCATTTTCCTCTTTTGTATTCATTTATTATTTTATTTGATATTTTTGGGAAAATATAGATCTTCTCTCTCTAAAAAGAATTAAATTAACCATTATTATGTGAATAATGTGAAACTTGATTCTCAAGGTATATGAGACCCAAGGAACATGATTTTTAACTTAGACTTCACTTTTGGGGTTTCTTTTTATGAGATATGCCTTATGGCCCATTAGCTACATTACTTAACCAATCAAGTCCTTTATCTTCTTATTACCATCCAAATGAATTATGTGGCATATTAGATTACATTATTCACACATTAGATTATTAGGATCATTCTAACCTCAACCTTGTTTGGCTAAGCTCAAAAGGTCAAACTTCTAGGGTAAGGTTTGAGATCCGGTATGTTACATGGGGTCGTTTGGAAGATAGATATGTTTTTTTTGTGGGTCATGTTGAACAAACTCAAAGTCAACGTGGGATACCGTTTCCTAGGTAGGGTTTTAAAGATTCAAAAAGAGCAAAAGGGGGACATCACAATAGGTGGCATTTTCACTAAGATTGCTACCACCTTGAGAGTGAATGTGGCCACCAAAGACCCTCTGGAGGGAAGAATTAGTATAGATTATGATGCTCTCATTTCTGTCGGGCTACTATGCAAAGACAACAATGGCAAGTTTTACCATAAGGTCTACAACAAAACCTCGATTCTTAAGTTGTCCAACCCCACCTTGACTACACTGAAGAAGGTAGAGACCTAGAAATACTTCCCAAATTAAAGAACAGCCTGAGCCCTCTTCTACCAGATCAGATGGGCCACCACCAACACCTCCTTCTACTAGAACCCAGAATAATTTCACATTTAGGTACTCTGACATGACACAGCTGTATGGTTATGTGCAATAGAGATTTGATGATCATGCTGCCCATATCGCTCAACTATCATAGCAATAGGCCGACTTGTCCTAAAGTGTCTAGGACATTCACAACATGGTGACCAAGATGGAGTCCTGGAACATTTTCTCAGGGTCACTATGGCTACCCACCTCAGCCATCTCCACCCACAATACCCAGTGACCCCATGAACTTTATCACTTCCAACATGCTACAACAACAATTCCCACCCTCTAGAGAGGGTTTTTATTTACCGCTCTGACACACACGAGGTACCCAATTGTACATCTCTTGAGTTTGTTATGAGCAGTGAGAACACTATAAATTTCAAGCTTGGGGGGGATGCAACCAACTGATAGTTTTAGTTTTCCATTTCATGTCATTTATTTTTTTCATTTACTTATGTCAATTAGTTAGTTAATTGCATTTTTGTATTTCCTTTCACATCAAGGCATGAATATTGATTGAAATTTTTTGGTCAGTTCTCCCGATTTCTTGAACCAATTGCTTTCATTAAGATAAAGGCTATATGATGATGGATTGGTCATACATCACCCTATTTGAAGCATTTTTAAATTTTTGGCTATTCATCTCAATATTTAGGTGTTTGGCTAAGCGTGCTAACCAATTCTCTCACTCATGATCTTAAACCATGTACTCATTCAAATGCTTTGAATTTTTCAACTTCACAGAGCTTTTAGTAATGATAAAGATGACTTTATCAATCTTACAATGCAATTGTCACATCTCTACTTGAAAATTCTTACAAAATTAAAATCTTCATACATGATTAAAATAATGAAGGGTGAACTAGCATACGACTCCATGGTTCCAAAGCGGAGCTCAAATCACATAAAAGGGGGAACTATGATCTTCAATTAAAAATCCAAACCTCATAAAAGATGGCTAAGTCACCCACGCTTCCACCAACCCAAAGAAGGTTGAGGATAACTTATTAAAGAGGAAAATTAATCGCCAAATGGTATTCCATGTGCATGTAAGCCTAAATTATAAGTCGAGTACCATACACCTAAAATAATCTCAAAATAACAATGTCATTGTAGGAAGATATATATTTGTCATTTTTAGGGAGCTTTGTGGCAAACCATTATGTTTTTGGCCCTTTCATCTTATTTTTACTAATTTCTCTCTATTTGATTATTTCAAAGCAACTGAATATCTATTTGAACTTAAAATATTATCTTGAGAGTTATAATTGACTTCATATTTAGTCACATATCTAATGATGAAAATTTCCATTTTGAGATATATCAATTCACATTCAATAGGATCTAATTTGTGCCCAACTATTCATTTTTAGCCATTTATCTAGTTTTTTTTGCTTGAGGACAAGCAATGGTTCAAACTTATGAGGATTTGATGTGCACAAATCACATCACATGCTCATGCCATTTTAGTTTCACATTTCACTTAATTTAGCCACATTTCTACTCCAATTCATGCTAAGATGCTTGTTTATGGTTGAGCTTACTCATGTTATGGTTTGAATTGTAAGTACTTCACATTTCACTCAAAAAGAAAGAAAAATGCCCAATTTCTCATTTATTTGGCATTTCCCAAAGTGTCCCAGTTTTTAGGATTTAGAAGTGTAGTAGATTATTGTCCTTACGACGTGCTGACCACATTACACAGCTTGTGAATCTCAGGAATAATACTGACTCTATAGCAAGAATCCCTTATGCCGTGTTGATTGCTTTACATGTCATAACTCAGGAAGCCCATAAATCGACAGAAAGCTCTTCTTATGCCATGTGACCCCTTCACATGATGTGTCACTTGTGAACAATGCTACCGTTGAAGGAATTCGAGACTTACACATCATAACTCCCTTCCCTTACGCCGTAATGGATGCATTTTCTACAGAATTCTTATTTTTAATCACTTATTCAGAAATATAAAAGAACAACTACTCCTTGGGAAATGGATCACACATCATTTGGAGCATTTAGAGACTAAAGACTAGGCTAGAGCTCTAGAGAAGAGACCTAGAAGAGACATCTAGGGTTTGTTGGGAGAGAATCCATTCCTAGCCCCATTTCTCTTCTCCTTTCCTTCCTAAAGCTGAAAAGAGAAGGTTGCTGAAGCAAGGAGCATTTACAGAGATGGATCTCCATCTCTTAGATGGAGATCTTATTATGTTCTTCGCTTCCACATATCATTTGTTATTCCTATCCATTTTCTCATATTTTATCAACGATTCATCATTTATGCTTGTATTCTCTCACCATGAGTGAGTAAACTCAATTTCTTTGATGTGGGAGAGTAGCTCCCATGTCGTAACTGAATGTGACTCAAATTTCATATCTAATATTAGTTAATCTTCTATTTCAAAATGAATTATGGTATTTATTTTCTTATATGCATGGATGGCCATCATGTTTACATGTTTTATGCCTCTTATTATATCTGGGAAGACATTTTAGGAGGTAAGGAATAATTGTTTTGATAGCACATCCTTAACTATGGGAATGACTTGGATTGGCTGAAGGTTTTAGGTTGTATTTTGTATCCCGATATATGCATGGGAATGCTATATGAGGGTAGAACTATCTTATATCATCGAGAGATGTATTAGATTCTATTAACCTACCTTAGGAGATTAATTAATGTTGTTGGAATTTATAGTTCCTATTGAGTTATGATGTGGAGGTGAAATCCAATATCCAAGATCCTCATAATCTAATTTCAATCTTTCTCCAAGTGACTTGTGTTTTTCATTTCTTTTATTTATTTTCAGTATTAAATTGTTCCAAACCAACCCTTTTAATTGAACTCGACTTAGATTGTTGAAAGTTAGAAATTTTGCACCTAGCTAGCCTAGCTTCATGTGGTTCGACCTCGACTATAATTGATGTCATATAATTATGGCTGATTGACGATTTGAGAAAATGAATTATTTAAAACTTGATCCTGTGGCAATCAACACGTGACAAACCTAGAATTTAGTCTTGAGAAAAAGACTCATCTTCCAGTTACATTGTGACATTTATGTCTCATGGATGAGGGAATAATGGTTCAATCCCCTCAGAAATTGTTCCCTCTCATGCTAGCTGAGCAAGCGATCAACCATGGAGTCAACTCATGGTTGAGTTCACTGTTGGTTGCACAACAACTATGGCTGAGGATCCAAGGATCTTCACTAGGATCTACAGAAGCCAACATACCAAAGCACGACAGTTGAGTTGGCCGAAAGAGAGAATTATGGATTTAGAATAGAAGAAAATGGAAAGAATAAGAAGAATAAGTCAAGTAATCACCTTGGACCATGACAACCTAAAGCCTCGGAAAGCTTCCATGAAGTCTGCCGCAATACTTCCACCACTCGCCACACACTGCGGTGGCTGGAAGTGATGTCTCATTGAAGCTCTACAATCTTTAGACACCACGAGTAGGGAAACTTGACAACCGCTTCCTCATCTCTCCTAAAGGTGCCAAGATACCTTAGGGGATCCCCATTATGCTTCTATACACACGAATTGGCCTAGGGTGCCTTGGAGCCCAAGAATGGTGGCGGTGGTTCATTGGGTGGGGTTGAAAGTAGAGGGTGGGTGTTGACTCACCTAAACTATGGATGTAAAATGCAAGTGTACACGTCGAGTAGTATAGGTCTACAAGGCATGAATGTCAAACTCGGGGAAGCATACTCTAGAGACTACTACTAACTATAACATAATCAACTAGGCCTTAGGAAAAGGTGATTGGTTGTTTTATTATAACTAATTGTAAGAATTGAAAACTAAATTAAGTGGATTGTGAGAACATATTGGTAGATTCCTTAGTATTACAGTTTCACCACGACATACATTGCAATTTATCCCATTTAATTAACAAGCATTTACCCTTAACCATGGACTAAAGAATTGTGGTAAGTATTACTCACTCCCATAGTGTAATACACTACCTATACTAAGACAAATCCCACTCGCACAGAGATTTAGAAATTATCTAGGTGCATTAGCGATACCTATGGGTTGTACCCTTCACAGTCATAAACCCTCTCTCGAGGCACAATGTAAGCTATGTAAATCTATGACCTTTCCAATTCTTAATCCCTCTCCCAAGTAATTCATGGTCTGAGTAATTGAACATGGTGATGAAGCATAGGAAATTAATTAAGAAATTACAGATTTATGTCTAGAATTAAAAGAAATGACTTTATTAACTCATGGAAGTCAATTACAATGCAATATCGAGTTACTTACATGTTTTAAGAAACAAGGGGATTATCTCCGTAGTAATTTTATGATATCATACATGGAGGAGAAAAGGAAAATGTGATAAACATAGAAAACAAATATAAATCCCTAGAGAAACCGGTCTATAAGATCCCCTTTGGCGAACGTCTTGATCTGTAGCATTCTATCTGCAAATCTAATCTCCAGAGGTTCCCGAATCGTACCAGACCACCAGACGTGGTTGTCTCCTTCATCTCCTCCTACCACAACTTTATGCTCAGTTGCAATAGAATAGATCATGGTTCCTAGGTTAGGTCGAGCTCCCCTTAGGTCATAAGTGGGAATCAGGACGTCATTTAGATCTGGATTAATCTTCAATATGTACAAATCATGCAAAGTGGGTACCGCCGACTAGATGTCAGTGGCACCGAGTTGTCTGCTGACTCGATCCTCTCATTGAGTGTCGGTACTACTGACAGGTGGGTTGGTAGCACTGAGTTGCCATTTTGTGAGTTCTAACTTCTTCTGCTTATGAAATTTGGTACTACTGACTTGGGTATCGGTAGCACCGAGTTGATAAACCTCAGTTAATGATGTTCTGTGGACCATAAGTTGGTTGCACTCACTTAGCATTTCGGTGGCATCAAACAATGTCTCGGTAGAATCGAGTTGTGTCTCAGGAGAATTAAGATTTCTTCAAGTTCCCTATAGGATTTTCACCTCAAGTCAGTACCATCGACTCTAATGTCGGTAGCACCAAGATACCTTATGAGTGCTCAAATTACCTGAAATGAGGAAAAACTAATATAATTCTAAATAAAATATGATAAATTGATATACTTCAGTGGAAATACTTAATATTTAATGCAATAATGTTTCACATGCTAATAATGATTAATAATGAACAAACAATGTCACAATGAGCAATAATGCATGAAATACATGAAAACATAGCTTGTAAAAGCAAATAAAAGTCAATGTACCAAGTGTTTGTAACCCTAACTTGCGAATTGGGTTTTCTTGATTCACATAATGATAATTGATGTAGATTATCTCATTATATTCATTATTATCTCCCCATTTCAATGGAATTGGTTTGAGTGTAAATGTGGAGAGGAGAGAAAGTTATGGGTAGAGGTCGAAGTCCAGACAGTGTTGATCATGATCTGATGACCAGGTAACTTATGAGAGCCTTTAGTCACGTGACTATGGTCTGTGTCACATAGACTTAGGTTAGGTGTATATTTATTCAAATAATATTTATATCTAGTTATCCCTAGGATTATCCACTTTATCCAATTCTTTATTATCCAGAGAGGGTTCTATAAAACTTTAGTTGCTCCCAAATTTTGACAAAAGCTTCATAATGACATTATCTCGACTTGTGTAAAAGTTGACAACTATCCTTTACTTGGTTTCCAAGTAACTAATTAATTTAATTATCTAGGTCACATATTAACTCATTATCTATGCAAACTTGGAAATTATCCTTATCTAGGTATGTGCCCACGTTGGGTTATAGGTTGGGCCCAACTAATAATGATTGGTTTCCCTTATCTCAATATTCAAGGTACATAAGGTCTATCATGTACTGATAATCCATTTATTTTATATTCTTATAATCTTCTAGATTATTGAGATTTCTTATGTATCTTTACTCATCACTCCTTAATATTATTATAAATAGAAAAAACACAAACTCCTTTCTATTTGGAGAAATTGCATTTGTAATTCAAACAAAGCATACAAATTTTGACCCCTTATTATTGAGATTTCTTGTATATCTTTACCATGTTTTATATTATGTCCATCATGGATACATGGAATTTTTCACAATTTTGACCCCTTATTTGTTTTCAATACACAAGCTTTTGTTGTGTTGGATTGATGCCACGTAGCGGTTGTCATTTGACCAACTCTGCATGGATACTTATACTGGATAATTCAATTTGTTAATTTACTTGGAGTTTTTTGATTGGTCAGGCATTTGTAAATACATAGTAAATACATATCACACAAAAAAAATGTATAAATAACCAATGGAAAGATAAAGTCAAAGGAACATGTTAGTCTTGTTTTTAAGCACGTTTTGACCTTGAACGTCGTTCAATTTTTAAATAACCATGAAACTTGAGAAACGAGGTTGAATAAAATCATTTTTATTTGATTGAACAAGGTACTTGGGGTTTCATCAACCTTAGTAGATGTATTAGGAGTTTGTCCAAGAATTCTAAGTGGTCTAGAAACTATGAATACGATTAATGGATGTGTATATTTTATTATGTATAGTGTACATGTAATGATATAATATATGAATATGTTTCAATTTCTTATATAAAGATAAAAGTTCTCAGATCATAAAAGAAATTATATTTCTTTCCATTTTAATAGTTATTATATCACTTTTAATTCATGTTACTAACAAGATCTAAGAGCTTCTCTAGATTAAGATAAAGATAATGAGTCTTATGTAAAGTCCTCACTAAGAGGCACCATGATACAATCCAGGGCACACTTTAGTGAAACCCAAGAGGCTCTTTGATGCAAACTAATAGGCACTTTGGTGAAAAGAGAAGAGGCACTTCAATACAAACCTAAGTATTCTTATGTAAGTTAATCAGAGATAATGATAAAAGTAACTTTTGAATTTTATATTATTAAATGTTTTATTTCAAAGTATATGTTATCTAATGTCATAAAATGTTCAATTCTACTTACTAACTAGTTTATGAATGTCTAAGGATGTGTTGTCAATATGTAAGGATCAATAACACGGTAGTGCCATTTGACTTCCAATTCCATGATTCCAAATACTCAACCTGGTGGGTGCCTTTTATCACATATCTATGTTTAGAATTCAAATTTTTATTCATGTATTAGAGATGATGAACATGTATCTAAGTATATTAGACTCGTTTATGTACAAACTATGCTAAGAAATAAGAAAGTTTTATTACTATGTTGGTTTCAATTCAACTATATTATTGGAATATTTGCATTGAATGTGACATCCTTACATAATGTGTGAATGGGTTAATGCTTCCGCAAATGTATATGTGGTTACTAAATGAGGGTGTTACAATTGTGATACAACGACACCTTTTCTAAGGGTATGTCCTATTTTCTCAACTTCTTTATTCGTCTATTTCATCAAAGAGGATGATGATTTTGTGCCTCAAGTTCAATCTGGATATCAGAGATAAAGGAACTATACAATCACTATAAAACCAATCACATATTGTAGGTTGAACTTGTTCTCCAACTTTCCAATTACTTGGGTAGAAATGATGTCTTGCTAGATATCACTCATTGCTTGCGATGTCATAAATTAGTTATGGACATTTGCTGCCAACATAACTTGGAACCTATAGGGTCACACACATAAGATACACTTGGAATACGAGTGTATTCATGAATGTAGTTTAAACTTGATCATGAAAGTGTTAGGTGTTCAATATAAATAACAATGGGTGAAAGTTGAATGAATGAACTAATGAACTGACTAGTTCAAGTGTTGAATTGATCAATTCAAGTGTTAGGTCAATTGAGCCAACATTGGCAAGCAGAACAATGAGACGACCGGTTCAACAAGTGAATGGATCGGATGAGGTATGTGAACCGATCAGTTTAGGTTGTGAATCGATAGTTTGGTTGAGTCAGTTTGATAGGATCAAGGATCGATGCTGACATCATGTTGCACATTAATTGGATATTAATTATCAATATTGTGATGGGGAAACACAGTGAAATGAATGGTTCAAGGGTTGAATCGATCCTATTACATGTGACTTGATCGGTTCAGTAGTGAATTGACAGGTTTGACAATCATAGGTTCCAGAAAATTCATGAAATTCCATCTCTTCAACTCCTGCTCCGTCTGGAAGCCCTGACCTTGGCCCTTCTATAAATAAAGGGATATTGGGGGCCTTCAGAGACATAATAGTAAGCTCTAAAAATTGTTGTCTTCTCTAGTTGTTGTAACCAAGAGAACCCAGGCAAGTTCTACTCGTCAAAGGGAGAAATAGCAATGGAGAGACAATTGGGGGAGCAAGTCGGTGCTAGCACACTGATTGGGAGAGACAACTCCTTCATGTTTGTTCATCTAGAATGATAGGAGTTTTTGATTGTCTATGTGGACCACTATAGATGCAAGGAGGTTGTTTCCTTCCACTCGAAGGATGAAGTCAGCTACCATCTATGGTGATCAACTAGGGGGGCGATGCTGACGTTATCCAGGTGCAACTTGAAGAAAGTCTACTACAAGGGGATTGTCGTTGAACTTGTTCCAGTACTAGGTTTATTCCTTGCAAACCCTCTTTCTCATTACATTGTTGTTGATATGATCTACTGATTAAGGGGAATATGACAAGTTAAATTTTGGTTTCTGCCGTCTTATTTGATGACATATTTCCCTATAGTGGTATCAGAGCCATGTCAATTTACTATGCTTTGAGATTTAATCGATAGGATCAAATTTCTATTTTATCATTTATTTATTGCATAGTGATGTGAATACTTAAAATGATTAATGTGCATATCTTATTAAATTCCACATAAAATCCCTATATATATGTGCCAAATGTGTTGCCTTAAAATCTTTTTGATGGTGATTGGAAGCAAGGTTATGGCCTTTACCCCTAGACCTTTTGTGCTTGGTTGGATGGTTGTTATTCCTATTTATACCTCAGTTTGTATACCAAGCCTCTCTTTTATTTTTTGTATGTAAAAGGATTGATTCTCTCCTTCCTATGCTCCCCTAGAATGTAACTCAAGGTTTCTCAGTTACAATGTAATATGTTAATAGGATTAGGATAGTTTTATATCTTGTTATGGGAAAGAGGATGTTTTTCACCAAACTACCCAATCAGTTTAGGAGACAAACTGACCAACTAAATAACTAAGGAAGCCAATGATAGAAGGGGACAACTGATCTCCTGGTGGCCCAACTGACTGGTTGGAGGAGTCTAGACGTCGCAAGGACTGGAGACTAGACGGTCGGTCCATGAGACCAACCGACTGAACAGGAGGCCAGTCAACCAGTTCAAGGGTTGAACCAATCGACCGGGTCTGCTTCCAACACAAAACATCATCAACAATAGGTTTCTACATACGATGTGGACCTTAGGTGGTAGTATTTCCTTGTGACTTCAAGGAATTACAATAGGATGGCCATAACCATTACTTATGTTTATTATTGCATCATTGCATTATGGTTATAACATGTATACGATATGTACATGTGGTGATTGGATATATATGTATATACGATTATAAAATCTCAAAATAAAACATATAAGTGTTAGATGCTTTCCATAAGCAACAAGCATGAAAAACTTCAACGATTAAGCGTAGGTTACGTTAAAGCATGGTACATTGTCCATCTCGTGGAAGTGAGATGGTAGATATGTATATATGTCAAAGCAGGGTGCATATTCTATCGTGTTGGTTATTGGGTCAGGCTTAACTAGGTGATCTTAATGAGATTAAGTACCTAAAAGCATGAAGATGAATTTTGACAAATATTTGGACACACCATCTATCCAAGAGTTGTATCTAGATGCAATTGGTAAAAGTTACCTACGTAGATAGTCAAGTTGTGGGCGATCAACCAAAGCTGACTCATGATTTGATGAAATATGGATCTTGGCTCACTAGAAGATTGTACGATGCAATCTTCTAAATTGATAAGTGAGGGTTATCAATTTGAACAAAACAATGGAGCGATAATTAACTAAAGGCCTTATTAAATATCATTAAATTTTATTTTAATAAAATCAAATAAAAAGTTTTGACAAATTGTACATTTTATCTTGTAGAATCAAATGATGACAAATAACATGTTTTCCTTGTGGTCGGCCCTTGAGAAGGACAAGTTGAATAGGAATAATTTCCATGACTGGTTCAGGATGCACTGAATTGTTTTCACACAAGAGCACAAGCTCTATGTCATACAAATACAAGGGCCAGATGAACATGCTCTTACTGTGCCTAAGACTGACAGGTATGCTTACAGGAAGCACTTTGAAGATGTCATGGATGGAAAGTGCCTGATGCTATGTTCAATGAACTATGAGTTCTAGAGATAACGTGAGAACATGGATGTTATTGAGATGGTCACACATCTTAAGAACATGTACCAAGATCAAGCAAGACAAGAGAGATATAATGTCGCCAAGGTGTTTTTCAAGTGCAACATGGAAGAAGGAGATCCAGTAGGTCCCCATGTACTCAAGATTGTTGGGTATGTGGAGAACCTTACTAGACTGAGAAATTTCCCTTGGATTAAGAGTTGGGGACATATGTGATACTGTAGTCATTTCCAGAGTCATATAGCCAGTTTGTCATGAACCACAACATGAACAATTTTGACAAGTCATTGTCAGAATTTTTTGGCATGTTGAGGACTGCTAAAGAACAAATGAAGAAGGACAAACCCAAATATGTGATGATGATCAAAAAAGAAAAATGAAAGTCCAAGGGCAAAGGAAAAGCTAAGAAGAGTTCTAAACTGGCCAGAAGCCCAAGTCTTCTACATTCAAAGCAAAGGGAGGGGTGAATAAGGGAGACAATTGTCATCAGTGTCACCATCCTAGACATTGGAAGAGGATTTGCCCTCTCTATCTGGAGGACCTAAGGAAGAATAAGGAAGGAATAAGGATCTCCACTTTAGGTATATAAGCTATTAAGATAAATTTGTCTACTTCTTCATATTGGGTACTAGATACCGGATGTGGATCTCACATATACTCGAGTATGCAAGATCTGAAAAGAAGTAAGCCTTTACGAAAGGGCGAGGTTGAGCTGCGAGTCACAAATGGAGCAATGGTTGTTGCTACTGTAGTTGGAACTATAATTTATCTCTTCCCACATGGCTTGTAGTAGAATTAAAGAACTTTTATTACCATAAATAGAAACATTATTTCTGTATCTTGTATGGACAAGGATGGATATGAATTTCAGATATAGAATGATCAATGTTCTCTTTCTAATGAGATCTTTAATGGAAGAGCCTCGATGTCCTATGGTCTTTATTCATTATATCTTAAGATACATGTTTATAACATAAATATCAAAAGGTTAAAACTTGATACCTCAAATGAAACATATCTTTTTCATTGTCATCTAGGGCACATCAATGAGAATCACATATCTAGACTCCATAAAGATGGTTATTTAGACTATTTTAATTTCGAATCAATAAAGACATGTGAGTATTGTTTGTTGGGCAAGATGAACAAGACTCCCTTCACTAGAAATAGTGAGAGGGCTAGTGATCTATTATGACTCATACATATAAATGTATATGGACCTTTTAGAACAAATGTTAGAGGTGGTTATCAGTACTTCATTACCTTCACTGATGACTTCATTAGGTATGGTTATGTTTACTTAATGAAACATAAGTAAAAAACTCTTGAAAAGTTCAAGGATTTCATGAATGAAGTAGAGAACCAACTTGGTAAAATTTTTAAGGAACTTCATTCTGATCGAGGTGAAGAATACTTAAGACAATAGTTTTAGGACCTTCTACGAGCCCGTGGTATTGTATCACAATGGACTCCACTTAGAGTACCACAACACAATGGTGTATCAGAAAGAAGGAATCACACATTGCTAGATATGGTGTGATCACTGATGAGTTTTGCATATCTTCTGACTTCCTTCTGGGGTTATGATCTAGAAACCCCACCATTTATAATTAACTGTGTACCATTTAAATTGGTTCAAAAGACATCATATGAGATATGGACTGGGAAGCGTCCCAAAATGTCTTTTATGGAGGTTTGGGGATGTGAAGATTATTTCAAGAAAATGTTTCCTAGAAATCTTGGCCCTAGATGGTATAAATGTTAATTTGTTGTTTATCCTAAAGAAACCAAGGGATACTACTTGCATAATGCAACTTTCAACAAAGTGTTTGCTTCCAGAGATGTTGCATTCCTAGAAAAGGAATTTGTTTCCAAAGGAATCAGCGGGAGGAAAGTAGAACTCAAAGTGGTTTGAGACCAACAAGAAAGCATTGAACCTATAGAGGTATGAGAGGAACATTGAGAGTCACAAACGATTTTGGAATCTAAAATTCCTCATGTGAGACAGGTTCCACACAGATCTAGTAGGACACACCTTGAGCCAATTACATTTGGTTATCTACTGACTCAAGAAGGCGGTGAGTCGACCATTGATGATGAACCAAATACCTACATAGAAGTTGTTAAGGGACCAGAGTATGATAAATGGCTTGAGGCCATGAGGTCTGACATGGAATCCATGTACACCAACAAGGTATGGACCTTAGTGGATCCACTTGAAGAGGTAAAACCCATAGGGTGCAAGTGGGTCTTCAAGTAGATGACTGGAATGGATGGTAATGTACAAACTTATAAAGTTTGATTGGTTGCAAAGGGTTTCAAACAAGTTCAAGGTATTGACTATGATGAAACCTTTTCTCCAGTTGCCATGGTTAAGTCCGTCAAGATCATGCTTGCCATTGCAGCTTATCATGACTATGCAATTTTGTAGATGGATGTCAAAATCACATTCCCTTATGGGAATCTTATCGAGGATGTGTACATGACACAATCTGAGAGTTTTATAAATTCAAAGGATGCAAATAGAGTATGTAATCTACAAAGGTCAATCTATGCATTAAAGCAAGCATCTCGGAGCTAGAATCCTCGATTTGAGGAAACAGTCTAAGAGTTTGGCTTTAGTCAAAATGAAGATGAACCATGTGTTTACAAGAAGGTTAGTAGGATCATGATTGTATTCCTCATATTGTATGTGGGTGGCATACTATTGATGGGGAATTGCATCCCTACTTTACAAATGGTAAAGACCTATCTAGGAAATAAATTTTCCATGAAGGACTTAGGCGAAGCATCATATATCCTAGGAATTAAGATCTATAGAGATAGATCTAGAAGGGTTCTTAGACTAAGTTAGAGCACATACATTGACAAAGTATTAAAGAGGTTCAACATGGAGAGCTCTAAGAGAGGAAACTTGCCCATGTCTCATGGTGTTACTATCTCTAGATCTCAATATCCCAATTATTTGTGAAGAAAGGGAGTGCATGCGTAAGATTCCATACACCTCTACAATTGGATTTATCATTTCCACAATGTTATGTACTCATCTAGATATCTCGTATGCCTTGAGCATGGTGAGTAGATATTAGTCAGATCCTAATGAAGTTCAATAGACTGTCGTGAAGAACATCCTTAAGTACTTGAGAAGAACTAAGGATCAGTTCCTTGTCTACAGTGTTGAGGAAGAGTTGGTGGTAAAGGGTTACACCGATGCAAGCTTCCAAATTTACAAAGATGACTACATATCACAGTATGTTTTTTTGTTTTGCCTCAACAATAGAGTTGTAAGTTGGAAGAGTTCCAAGCAAGAGATAGTTGTGGATTCTATAATATAGGTTGAGTATATTGTTGCATCCATTGCAACAAAGGAAGTTGTTTTGATTAAGAAGTTTGTCTCAAAACTTAGGGTGGTTCCAAGCATCATCGATGCAATTAAGCTATGTCGTGAAAGCAATGGAGCTATTTCACAATCTAAGGAACCCAGATCACATCATATTTCCAAGCATATACAAAGGTGGTTCCATCTCATATGAGAAATTATACAATGAGGAGATGTGAAGATTTACAGAGTACCAACTAAGAATAATGTTTTTGACCCCTTGAAAAAGCACTTTGCAGTAGAAGCATAAAGGTCATGTTAGATCACATGGGATTAAGTTCATGGGTGATTGACTCTAAGTGCAAGTGGGAGTCTGTTGGTATTTATGCTCGGAGAGCCAATCATATGATGATTGTAATGATATCTTGTAAATGAATTGATTAATAATAAAGGAAATCTTCCAATTTATTTTATTTTATTCAATTATGAGATAATGATGTAACATAATAAATGTCTAAAGAATGATATTACTCAATGACATATGTCTTCAGGTTGAGGACCTAAACAATGGGATCATATAGATGTTAAGAGTATATACATTCTAATTATGTCCCTAGTTAGATGTTATTATGGAAGGATGATAGACAACAATAACACATAAGACTAGAGTGTGTGTTGGTTGATAACAGAATCTCATTACTCATGATATGTGATATCCAACCCAAACACATAGATACTTGTTATAGAATAGTGTATCAGATAGACCCACCTTGAGAGTGACACATGGAAACCATGATTGGTAGCCAGAGTCATCTCTCATAGTGATGGTGCTGATTATAATTCTTACACCTAAAATCACTATACTCATCTCATGTCATTCGATGTACCTTGAAATCATCCACTGTGACCTTGAATCAGGGTTTCCATAAAGGTGGTGTTTGGGTGTATTGTGACACATGGGGATGACTGTGAAATGTAGAGGGGATTCGTCCCTCCTATAGGAGTTTGATATCCTTATCACTTGACAAGCGAGATTGAGAAATGCATAGCCATGTTGGTGTGAGTCAATATGTGATATTGAGCACACATATATCTCATACAATTTTCTCTAATTTAAGGAACACATATTGAATGTTGAAGAGGATGACGATTCCATGTCTCGAGTTCAATCTAGATATCAAAGAAAAAGGAACTATACAATCACTATAACACCAATCACTAATTGTAGGTTGAATTTGTTCTCCAACTTTACGATTACTTCGGTAGCAATGATGTCTTGTGAGATACCACTCATTGCTTATGATGTCATAAATCAGTTATGGACATTCACTTCCAACATAACTTGGAACCTAAGGGTCACACACACATAGGATACACTTGGAATAGAAGTTTATACATGAATATAATTTAAACTTGATCACTGTAAGTGTTAGGTACTCAATTTAAACAACAATGGTTGAAAGTTGACTGACTGAACTATGAACTGACCAGTTCAAGTGTTGAATCGATCAATTGAAGTGTTAGGTCAATTGAGACAACATTGACAATTAGAACCATGAGATGACCAGTTCAGCAAGTGAACCGATCAGATCAGGTCTATGAAATGATTGATTTAGGTTGTGAACCAGTTGTTTGCTTGATCAATTCAATTGAATCAAGGATTGATGATGACGTCATGTTGTGCATTAATCAGATATTAATTTCCAATACAACTGCAATTGAAAAACATAGTGAAATGACTGGATCAAGGGTTGAACCGATCGACTCACCTGTGGATTGACCAGTTCAGTAGTGAACCAACTAGTTCGACGATCACATGTTTCAAAAAATTCATAAAATTTTGTATCTTCAAATCCCGCTCAGATTGAAAGCCCTAACCCTAACCCTCCTATAAATAAAGGGGTACTGGGGGCCTTCTCGAGACAAAAATAAGCTCTGACAATTGTTGTCTTCTCTAGTTGTGGTAACCAAGAGAACTCGAGCAAGTTCTATCCATCAAAGGTAGGAACAATAAGGGAGAGACAATTGGGAGATCAAGTCAGTACTAGCACACTAACTAAGAGAGATACTCCTTCCTTTCCATTCATTGAGAAAAATAGGAGTTCTCAGTGGTCCGTGTGGACTACTATAGAGGCGAGGAGGTTGTTTCCTGCCTCCAGGAGGACGAAGTCAACTGCCATCCGTAGTGATCAATCACGAGACTGCTGCTGACACTGTCCAGGTGTAACTTGAAGAAATGTGTACACTACTATAAGGGGATTGTCACTGCACTTGCTCCAGGATAAAGTATAATCCTTTCAAACCCTCTTTCCTATTACATAGTTTTTGACACGATCTATTGATTAAGGAGAATATGGCAAGTCAAAATTTTGTTTCAAGTGCCTTATTTGATGCCATATTTCCCTACATCTTTGGCATTCATTCACTACTTCATGACCCAATAGTTGTCTTTCATTAGTTTCATACTGGCTAATTAATGTACAAAGACAACTTCCATACACCACCCCATATGTTTCCATGACTATACTTCTTTATTAATTGTTGTTGTAAGTAAATTTTATCAATCTAGGACATGAATCCTAAATACTAAGGAATTGTAGCACACATGATCTGATAAGATCCTCAAATGTTTTTATAGTCTTTTTAGATTGACCTTTTTATACATATGGAAGGTTGTACTTAACTTCACTTTTGTACCCCTAGCTTCATGCAATCTAACCCAAAATTGGCTAGTGAACTAAGGTCATTTATTTAATAATATAGATAACAATATGCCATGTAATAGAGCTATCTCATCTACATATATCTAAGCTAACTTTTCATCAAGTAGGTAGTCTTAATCAATATTAAACGTGTTGAAGCAGTCATTCACCCAATTATTACCCAAACAAACTTAGAACCTTTTCTTGAGTAGTCAAACCAACCAAAAATGGAATCTCAAATTATGACACTTGCATTTCAATATAAGTAGTAGTTGCAATGCCCCTACTAGTTTTATATGTTTTTCTCTAATCTATAAAATGGGCATGTGGCACAATGTTTTGCCACATATTGCAACATTCCTAAACATTTTACTTAATACTTCCATACATCTTTTTAGTGCCATGTTGCATTGCATACATCTAGGAGCGTTCCACTTCCAATACCATATGCTTCACATTTTGTTATTTTAGAACTCAAAGCCAAATCATAAAGAAATTTTCACCATCATACATTGAATGAAAGCCTTCATAATTTCTATCTTTAATATCTTATTTTAAATTATGTATCATAATATATGATTTTTATTTGTCCTAGATCTATTGTGCAAATTTTGTTTTTATTATAATTTATTCTATTAAGCCTCCAAGTAGAGTTACATTCATCTACACATTCATCTATCTAAGGGAAATCAACATGTCCTCTTGTAATATGAGTATAGCTGAGTTCTTATGTATAAGGAGTTGAAGATGATTCTACTCAAAGCATGTACCAAAATATTTGGTATACCCCCATGGTAATATATTGTACAATCATAGTCTTTTTCAACTAAAATAATCTTCTTTGTCTCATATTCAACTCCTTATATGAAAGAATGTATTTGATACTCTTGTGATATGTAAATATTTTCCATATTTATTTAAAATATTAGTGTATCAACATTTTAAAAACCAAGACTATTGTTTCCAACTCCGAATCATGTATTAGTAATTCTCTTTAAGATTCTTGAATTCTCTTAAATTATATGACATTGCATTTTTGTCAAGTATCAAAATTAATTAAATCCCCAACCTAAAAGCATCACTAGAAACTATATGACCTTACTCTTTTTCTAGTAAAAACAACATTGTTGGTGACATCAACTACTTCTTAAGCAACCAAAAACTATTCTAACATTAATCATTCCACATAAAAGGGGAATCCTTATCAGTCAAGTTGGTCATCGATGTATTTTTGGATCTAAAATCCTTTATGAGATGTCTACCATGTGCAGCTAGATAAAGAAAATTGTGTAGTAGTGATGGCAACTTTGGTTTATCCCACAACAATACTAATTCAACATTCTTGGTAACTATGCAAATATATTTTCTAATAAGACATGACTTTGTCATGCCACTTTAGTTACCACAAATCACATGAATGAACTTAGCATATAAAAGATGTTATCACAAACTGTATAAAGACAAACTAATGTGTTTCTCATTTTTTGCATGAATCTATTAGGATGCCATCTTCGAACATGACTGTGAACTAATCCAATAATAGTTTGAAGTCCCAATTTTTTGCAACACGTGAAAGCTGTGGGTGCATAGGTTAGCCCAAAAGGAATAACCAAGAACTAGTATTGTATTTACCTGGTTTAAAAGGTAGACTTAGTACATCATGTTCTTGATACTCTGCAAGTGAAAACTTATCTCACATATACATTATCAAGCATTGTAGTTCGATTAGTTGATCAAATAATCCAATGTCCATTGCTAATGGATAAGTGACATATTCAATTGTCAATAATCAATACATAATTTCATGGATCTTTCTTCCTGTTGAAAAACAAAATATATGCTCCCACATAAAAGTTCTTAGTTGTATAAAACCTTTATCCAACAATTAGTGTAATGGATTCTTTAACTCTTTCACTTATGTAAAAGGCATTATACATGGTGCATTCTCTATCATTTGTGTATTTAGAATCATATAAAACTCAAATTTTTATCTCTCTCAATGATGAGACACTATCTAAATCCTTAATAAACACATCTTGATATTCTTATTCTACCAGTACATCCTTTATATCAGGACCTCCAACTTTGTTATCTACTACATGAGCTATACATGTTGTACAACCATGTCTCGTCATTTTCTATACAACTATAATAAACACTGAAATGTAGGAATAACCTTTCCATATCTTTAAAAAATCCAAGAGATCCACATCATGAAACTGAGCTTTCTTATACAAACATTCCATCTTTACTTTGGTATCCTTCAAACTGTCTGTACCAAGGATGACTTCAAACTTTCTATCTGTGGTATTAAACCTGAATGGCATGTCTTGTAAGAATATACTTCAATGAAAATGATTAAGCCTACTAATGGAGTCTTAAGAAAAATCTCATAGGACATATTCTTGACATGCAAACTATAATATTATTTCACTTATCCAATAAAAATGAGTGTTTTACTCATGGATGTGAAACCATAAGATGAAGGATATATCTATGAATAAAAAATTTCATATGACCTATTATGATCTAGTGACATAATGAGTCAACCCATAGACTCAACTTATCGCATGAGGGCAACATCTCCCTTGCTTGTCATTGGTTAAACCTCATGACCCAACCTATTGTGTTTATCATTGTCATATTCTCCACATCATTGTTGATTGTATTGTTGTGGATGCTCTGTGTCACTTCCTAGACTTACTAATGTTGTGGACAAAAAGTTCTCACATGCTTGTACTTTTGGCATTTATTACATTATCTCATGTCGTACTAGAATAGTCTAAAGTTATGATTTCCACATATTAGCACTGCCAATTATTTTGTGGCATCAATGGTCCTTTCACTTATACAAATCATGTACTTCATACTATAGTGTGATATTGGTGGTGTGACTCATCTCTACCTTAAAAAAAAGAAGGAATTCTATATCCTAAGTATGTCTATCTCCTCAGCTATGAGTAGTCGTTGTAGCATACAAATCTACTATCTTAAGCTAGAAATACTAGTACCATGAATCAGATGTAACCAGATTTCATTCTTAAGAAAACCCCAAATGAGGTTTATACCACACCATGGTGAACCTAGAATTACCATATGATGATTGTTTAAGCGTAAACACTAATCCAAGTAACTAATAAAAATACATGTACATATACAATACAACATCTAAAAAAATAATTGGATATTTTGTATGGCTAATATTAACTTGTGTAATGTAATATATTTAATACGAATCTTTTAAAATGATCTTATAAAGTAATTTGTGTGATATGAGTTGGTTATTGATATGGTAATAAATAAAATGGTAATGTGTCACAACCTCCATCAAAATATATTATTCACCTGACAAATTTAATATTAATTAATAAGATATTATATATATCCAAATAGGTAACACTTCTTGGAAGTACCTTCATAGAAATTTATAGGATATTTGTATTAATTGGGGAATTTATTATTTTTATATTGATTATATTAGACCTACATATCTTTAAATAGGAACTTGAATGGAATGATAAATGGTTAGGAATAAATGTTATGGATTTATCTCATGATATGCTAAGGCTAAACTATGTCAAAGACCAACATATTAGAAAGGAATATTAACTAGTATAGTATATATGGATAATTTTAGGAAACATGAATGCATTTATAGCCTCACTTATTAACCTTTAGACATGAAAATAATTCTCAATCCAAATTCTACATATTAGAAATCATCAATATACCCACTTTCATTTATTTTTGTGTATTGACAACTAGCTCAAATATATTAGAGAAGATAATACATATATATTTTCCCTAATAATAAACTAAGGTTTATATTAACTATATCATAATTTAAATATAATTTTGTATGTTATACGCTAATTTAGAACTTTATATGTTCATTTCATTAGCCTCCTTTTGAGCATTTTGGCACAATTCAAGTTAGGAGTTGTTGTATCCTGCCTCAAGAGATGGACTTTATCATTAGTCACAATGGATCTTTCACAATAGGTCTCTTTCCTCTAATTTGTTTGTTGTGTTCTCTTATCCTTTAGTTTTTTCTTATACTTTTTTTACTCGTGTTCCCTAACACATATGTATTCATGTTCTTAAGAGTTTTTCCATTTGGGTTGCTCTTTGTGTCTAGTTTCCTTTAATGATACACTTCTGACTTTCCCTCTCATTCGCACTTGTAAAGTCTCTCTTAACACCACTAAGATGACCCCATACTATTTCCCAATTTATTGTTCTTGATTTTTCTCACCCAAATCTATCTACCCTACTCCAATTATCTATGAAATTGGTCTTGGACCATCATTGTTCTTAGGATGGTTATGAATCACGAGCACCATATTGTTCTTTTCTTTTGATAATTTTAAGAGCCATGCACCTCTAGTCTTCCCAATTTGAGATATACTCATGTTTCCTTTTTTATTGCCCATGTGTTTTCATGAATGACGTCAAATATTGCACCTAGGTAAGGTTTTACATTAATTTATCATATATACCTATGTCTGGATGCTATGAATTGGATACACTATTTTTTGGTGTGCCTTTTTTTAATTAGATTTTGGAAGTTGTCCCTCTACCATTCGTGGTGAGGGTTGGTCATATATCTTGCAACTACCTCACACCCCATGGTTGTGGTTTCTAAAGTTAGAAAATTATAATCTAATGGGATGAATCCTTGAGGTAAGTATCTAGAGATCCTGTATGGTGATTCCCACCTCTGTGTTCAAGATTTTTTACATGTATCCATGAAGGAATCACAACATTTATGATGTTTTCTATGTATTCACCTATTTCCATTTTATTATTGTCATTTTATATTGGAAAATCACTTTTATTTATTTCAATTATATGATTTGAGTTGGCCTAATAATCCAATATGATATTGTCATGTTGCTATCAGTTGGTGCTTGGTGCAGAGCGAAGCTGCTCCTTTTGATTGAATTTGTTGAGCTTCTTTATGAGTAAATGGTTTATAGATCAAATCATGAATTCATGATACCTAACAAACTTACTAAAAAATGATACAATTATTATCTACCCAATTTCCTAATTTAGCAATAATGTAAAGGTGATTAATTTTAGGGTCTATATAATGTATTAAAATTAGTTGAATTTATGTTTTTTAATCATATATGTGGACTATTACTAAAGTTTTATTGATCAATTTAGGGTTAATATTTGTTAAGTATTTTGTAATGATCTTTTGTATACATATGAAACACCTCATATAAAGTCTCTCCCTTGAACTAGTTGAGTAATATCTCTTTGAAATACCAATTTCATCTCTAGACATGCCTATCCTATCCTTATCTTTTGGAATTTATCCTATATTATCTTCAATCTATTTGGAATGGCAAATTGAACCATTATTGTAGTATATTTGTCATATTCTCTTATATTTTATGCCATTTTTAAAACTAATCTATTTAATCTGTGTTTGGGATGGAGCCCCAATAATTTCATGTATGTTACAAAACTTTACTCACATCTACACTTAATTCTAATGTGTATGTACTATTGCACATGAATATAATTTCCTTAGAATTTTTATATGTTAGTATGGAGTTTGTGTGCCCTATACTTAGGTTTTGTGAAAAATATGTTATTTTGAGAAGGGGTCATGTACTTCTATGTGGGGAGTTTGGTTATGTGACATGCTCTATCTTGTTTGTGTTATGTAACTAAGCCCCCAATTATAATTTATTTTCACTAGTATTACACATATATCATGAACGTTGATCATTATAATGGGCTATATTCTCTAATATATGTTGATTATGATTTTGTAGAATTTGTTATAGATAGTGATATGACAAGTATTGTGGAACTTCATTTAACATAATGACCTTCCTTTAATTTCTTGTACCTTTTAACCTTGGCCTTTCTCAATTGTATATGTGTAATTTTAAATCTTATTCTCTTCAGTCACTTATGTGGTGGTCGTATGTTTGTATCTCTATCTTGATGAGAGCATTTGTTACATTTCATTGTTGTATTTTTCTATATTTATTAAATATTAGTTATTATCTACAAATGAACTTTGTTAATACACTCCATTATTATTTATATTTGTGGGGTTTTTCCCCCAACCCCTTAGGTCATGAGATCCCGGGATGAGTTGAACCATATAGGAATAGTTGAGAGTTAGATATGGAGTTGGAATATCTAGGTTGTCTTGTGTAGCCAATCATGTTCAATTTTAAGTACTTAGATTTCCTTTATACATCCACCCATGTGGGTGGTAATTTTATCTTATACTTTGAGAATTTTATTATAGCTTGAGTGTTCTTCCACTTATAACTTTTGGTATTTGGTTATACTTGAATACTTATTGGAATATGCATTCCTCTGTAAAAGTTCATAATGATGTTTCACATGTGGAATGTTTCATTTATTCAATTGAGTAATGAATGATCTCCCTCTTGGGCCCCTCTCATACAAGTATAGTATCATATCTAAGGTAGTGTGTTAATGTGACTATTTCAAACTTATCTCACATAAGTTGTTTATCTCCTACATGTTGTATATACCTTGTATTGTTACCATGTGCATGCACTCTAACATGTTTGTTGTCCACACTTATGTAAAGGCATTTGTGTAATTATTAACTTTTCTTAGACAATTTAGATGTGAATAAGAAAAAGTTTGGAGATGTCTCCAGAATTGGATATCAATATGATAATGTATATGATGCCACCAAAGTATGTATCGATTTGGTAACACTATTTCTCAACCCTCAATCAATCATTATAGATTGTGGAGCCAAGCCAACTTTTCTCTTGAAATCAAACCAACTCAATTTGGTTGGTTCGATTTGCTTTGATTTCATGATTTGAGTATGTGTTGCTAATTTCTAGTTATAGAACTATAGTAAGCCTCCCTCATAAGGAGAGATAAACTTTGTATGTTATTATAAAAAATATGATTTTCATTATTCTTCATAATCCATATAGTCTAAGTAAATTCCAAATAGATCTTTGACGTTCTAACAATTCCAGAAGGCTATCTAGTTTTCTTCAACATTTCATATAATATTTGTCGATAATCTTTTTATATGATGAATGGGGTAGAACTTGGCTAAATAATATATTTGATTTATAATGTTGGTAAATTATATTGGTTAAAATATCCAAAATAAACATGACAAATAAACAAATATATGAGTATTTTTCCAAAATGCAATTCAAAAGTTTGAAAAAAAAAACAAGCGATCAATTCCACCAACCTATATAAACAAGACTATTTTCACTTTTGTATGACATGTACATATGCTCTTATATTGTTTTACTACTAACACAAATTCATACATATATTGTTATACCTAATTATACTCCTATTTTATATTCTTCTCAAAAAGCATCAGAAATATGAAGTCTTGCTTTGTGGGTTAGGGTACATACAATAATAATTTTGTCTACAATCATGTAATGATCTTTTCATACTACAATAATTCTTTAAACCCACAATGTCACCCAAAATAATCATGCCTTGATTTGAGTTGGGGATGGGCATAACACCTGAAGAAATCATATTAAGACACTCTTAACTCACTAGCAAGTGATTCACAATAGTTTATCTTGTTGTAAGTCATAATATGAGTTGTGTAGTAACTATGATTAATGGTTTGATAACTATTTAATATGAAAATATTTAGTAAGTATACTACATAATTAATAAAATCTCATTTTTTAAATATTGTACGGGATATCCTAAATTTTTAGGAAAGCATATAATCCTAAAAAATGACTTATAATTCAAAGGCTCAATTGGTAAAATATTTCTTGTCTGATAAAGATCATGAAATTTCTTGTTGAATCAATATAACTTAGCTTAAATTTTCCCTGTAATATCTTCAATTTTTACACATCTTAACACATTCTTTAAAATTACTTAACCAAAGGGATACTCTTCTTGAAATGGGATTTGTGCTTATGAAAAAATTAAGGAGAATTTCAAACAATATAATATAAAGAGAAAGTATAGTTTTGTTTCTATTTCAAGTTTACCAAGCTCTGTCTTGGTATGTTATTTAGGAAATAAGTATATTTGAAATGTATCTACACTAAAAATATCTTACTTGTCCTAGAACTAGAGTTTATTTTAGGATTGAGTAAAATTAATAAGGTTTTGTATGAGATATCATCAGATGATAACATCTTAGAAAAGTTCACCTGTTTGGATTTTCTAGTTTAATCAAATAAAATGTAGGAACCAACCCTAAAGAGATGGTCAAGCATGAGAAGTACTTTCATGAATCAAATTATCATATATATATATATAATATAATATCAATTATTCATATTTTATTATGCCATAAGTGCTAAAAAAACCTTGTTAGGGTCATCACTTTTTAGAAATTAATTATTGGATCAATGGTGGATGATTTGATACAAAGATTAGAGATATTTCCATACAATGAAACCTTATATAGTTATATGTAATAGAATAAAGGGAAATCCCCCCTTATATTAGACTTTGGTATTTTTATGCTTGCTTCTCAACAATGATAACGAAAGCAGTGATATTTTCTACTCAAATGCAAAATGTAGTGATGTATTGACATTTCTTTTTATTATAGTATATATATATTAATAATATGAAGTTAAGCATTGATAATTACTAAAAGTTTATGAAAAATTGCCTTGCAAGAAATATCTTTTGAGCTATAATTGATAAAATCTTAAGTTTTGCAATTATTAACGAGCTAAGGTAGAATGTGAAATGGATTGTAGAAATCAATATGGAGGATAAAGTTTGATTTATTATACTCAACTTAGTTATGGGTTTTACTTCAATATATTTTTGTTAATTGGGTATGAATCAAATAATTTTGATAATGGATAACAAAAAGGTCTCATGTGGATTTTAAATATAGCATCTTACTAGTATCTCTTATTTGTTGGGTTATAATAATATTACTTGATTTTTTTCTAGTAACGTTTATAGGAAAAATACAAAAAATATAGGGTGCATAATCAAAATAAATTCCTCATGTTTGTGAAGTAACGTATAATAATATGTATATATTAAATATGAATGTACATGTTTCACAATTTGGTAATGTGATAGTCAAAGAGGATAAATTTTTTTCATGAAGATGGATATTTGATCTATCTCCTATAGAAATACTAGTGTTTTGGACTAGTTGAAGAATTGAAATCACAAGGCCTGAATTGCCTCTTATACCATTCTCATTATTTATGAATTAATATTTAACTATCAAAAAAGATATAGGGGTTTTACATATGATACCTTATAGGTAACAATTTAATGTTTAATTCGAAGTAAGATCTCTCATTTGTATAGAAAACTAATCATGCATTTATATGTTTATCAATTGATGCACATTTCAATATGATGATTCATTCTATATTATAATCCAACTTAATGGTGAATGTCTAGAGTTTTCTAACTTATGATTAACACGGTTAACTAAAGCACGTGGACCAGTTTAATAGTTAGTACTCTCAGAGTTAGGTCAAAACATCTTGACTCTTATCATTTATGACGTGGGAAAAAGTAATTTCTTATATTAGCATATGGTTTGGGATTGACCAATTTACTTCATCTTAGCCTATGGCATAGGGTAAACCCATTTGATCTAGCATGAAGTTATGGTAGGTCTAACTACAATAACAAATCTCAATGTAGCCATAAAGGTTACAACATAGTATTTTTTTTGTAGGTTCTAAACATTGTGAGTTTGTCAATTATCTTAGCATAGTGTGATTGGTGAATCTTTTAGTTACTATAAATATGCTACACATTTATTTTTTCTCTTATGAGTGAGAAATGTGGAATCCTGATACTATGAAAAAAATGAAAGTCATGTATGCCTTTAAAAGAATGTGAATAAGGGAATATATTAATTGAAAACCAATTTTTTTATCATGATAAGTTCATAAAAATATGGGATTATATAAATAAAATAAAGTTCATATATAAAAAATTACTATCTATGAAATTTTGATTCAGTAAACTTGTATAAACATTCATATCAAATTTCATATCTTTTACATGTTTTCAATAGTTGATAAATTTATCAAACTAAATTTAACTTGTCATGGATGTACATATGTTATTGGTTGCACCATGTGGATGTTGCGGTTTCTACTATCTTATATTTCTTTTCACCTTAAATATTTTTAATTAAAGTAAAAAGTGTAACTTTCCCAAATAATGGATATACCTGGTATCTACACTATTTAGTTTCTTTAACTCTAAATTTGATTTACTAGAAGCATGATTGTTCTTTATTTTACTTAGTATTGTTTAAGGTAAACTTGAAATGTTTGGCTATTTTTAAGCAAAAAAGGCAACTTAGGAAAAAGCCTGTGAAAGAGTAATATCACATAAACAATTAAATTGTGTTTTCTTGTTATAACAGAAATGTTCTTGGAATTTTTTTACTGGTTAACAATGTTTAGAAGCCCAATAATTTACTCTACTTTCTTATATATAAGTAATTTGTTTCTTAACTATACGAATTGTTGTTTTGGCCTCCATAACATGATTATCATTCTTAAATTAAATTGGTGAGGCTAATCATCTCATGTTGTTTATTAGATATTTAAGTGTGATAAGTTTATGTTATTTATTCATCTCAATGAAATCAATCAAGACCCCTACTAAAATTCATTGACATTTTGTCTCCTCCCTATAGCATTTTATATTCTTTTAAACCAACAAATTACTAGTGGGTATCAAAGACAACCTCCTCACCAATGGATTTCAAATTTCAAATTCTTGACATGGTACTAGATCTAACATTTATAGTGACCATTTTCATGCGAGCAAAATAGAATGAATAAGCAATCCATATTATATCATCTGATTAGAGATTCACGGGGTGCTTAAGTTTACCAATTGAAAAGTTTATGAAATCCAACCAAATATTCATTTGTTTTTAATCAAAGCTAGAGGTTGTATTGTCTCACCTAAAGCAATATAATAGCATTAGGAAAGATCAACCATTGTGTTTTGGAAGATAATAGGCTCTATTAGTTCTTGTACATCAACGAGTGGGGGTGAGACCCTTCTAGTTGAAGCTTATATCAAATATAATATATTGGATGCTGCAAAATGGATAATGTGTGTTTGAATGATTTCACTTATTACATTAATAAGTTAGACTCATGATGAACAAACATCATCTAGGGGTGGTAACATCACCCTTATTGTCCATCACTACACGTCCACACCATATGAGGTGAGTATCCAAAGTTGTGTATGTGAATAGGATTGGAGAGTAAACGATACCATTCTTTTAGGGTGGATAAAGTGAATATATTACCTACATTGATGGTATAACTGGAAAGTGTTATACAACAATGCAAGAGATCAACTTGTTAGAATATTAAGATTTTCATAATTCTTTTTCCAACCTCATATATATTATATCCATGTGATTAATGGTGAATTGTCTTGAAGTCAATGTTTGGTAGGTAGACTGCAATTCTAGAGACAATATAGTTTGTTTTGCATCAAAATTCGCATATATAGTAGACTTAAAAAATCATAAAGAATAATGTATGTATGCTCAAGAAATCATATGGAAGGGGCTGACATCCATTCATCCACATATATATAAAAATTATAAGTTACGCTGATCATCTACTGTTGGTATATATATGTATATATATAGGTTATTATATAACCAATGGATCAAATAGGGTGGTGGGTGTGTCACCCTAACTTTAAAATAACCACATCACATGAGTAGAATTGCAATTTAAACCCCCATTAATTCAAGCATGCATGCATACAACTAAACTATCTTCCAAACATCATAATTCACATATAACCAACCTTGGTGCATTGTTGAAATTCTCTTTCTTAGATGTCTAAAATAAAACAAAGCTAATACATACCTTGATCATAAAAATTAAAATTTCGAAATCAAAGAACTAAACAAAATACATATTTGCAATTCTCAAGGCATCTGGATGGTTAGCTTTTCTGGTTGGGCGTCTAAATTGCCTAGGGTGCGCCTAGGCATTGACCTAAATTCTATGTATTGTTATGCATACAATATATAACATATATGACATATATAGGATTTTATGTGTATATTTAATTCTATACACCCTAATTAGTCATCCATTTGTGAGGTAGTAGACTAAAAACGCATGAAAAGCACTTACATGTGTCATACAGATGCCAAATGACATTAGCAAAAAAATCCAGAAAGAATACTATACAGGAACTCTAGACAATGACCTGGGTGGTTCTTGGAGGTGTTAGGCGCTTGCCTAGGTATCCTATTTCCATTTCAGGTATGCAATGACCTAGGTGGAATTTCAATTAAAAGAATGTATATAACCTCACATCACACATAAACATTAGCATCATTATTAGGGAATTGTATGTGAAAAGTTGATTGAAGATCTCGCCCAAGTGAAATCTAATTGTGTGCGTAAAGACTAGATTACATATTCCATGTGTTAAAAATAAAATCACACAGAGGTTAGGGAGTGGAAAACACCCTTGCTGGAAATTGACCAAAACACAAAAGTTGTTGTTTTTGAAGTATGAACCCAAAAAAAATCACAATTAAACACACATGATCGTCTACGTGAAAGACCTCAACACATATTAGAATATTCTAACTCATACCCTTATCATCCCTACAAGCCCAAGAAAAGGTTGTGGGTGGTGATGGTCACCAATGAATGATCCCTCCATGAAGGAGAAGAGGTGGATATTAAAGATCAAAACACATTAGGATCAAGCACAATAACCAAGTTTTGGAAAGCCAAAAGATTCTATTTGGGAAGGTTAGCTCCGGTCAAGGGTTCTAAAGAAAGGAAGAAAGGGGGAGAGTTACCAAGAAAACTTGTCCAGTTGAGGACCTAGAGATGATCCTAGTACAGTGTGATGACTATGGTGGTCTCTAATGTTGTCTCAGACCTCCAAAGGGGGTCGACCAAAGGTGGGATTTGAGTTTGTAGGACTAGGTTGAAGGACAATATCACATGGATGGTAATGAGTTTCTAGAAGCCTGTTGATCATTTTGGAAGCATCAATTATACCATATTTAGGAGTAATTAATAACCAAGGAAATGGTATTTTGGTTTCATCTGTCAGAGGATGTTTTAGTTGGAGTCAAACATTGGTGTGAAGTCACAAAACATTTTTGGATTCCTAAACTTTCAGAAATTATTTAATTGGGTCACCTAATTGGGAATTAGGTCAACCAAGCTCCAAATTATGTAAAAGAACGTGTTATGGTTATGTTACACAAACTAGCGTTCAAAATAGTATATCTTCAGATGAATTAAGGACTTAATTCATTAAAGTTTGAATATTAAAATTAGGGTTTTGGATTAGGAATTTTTTCCAAGTGAGGATGTGACATCCTACCCACCTTATACAAATTTTGTTCTTAGAGTGTGCATGCCCTTACAAGGTACTAACCATCTCATAGTTCCACATAGTTCCATACACATATCCCTAACACCTCAATTAGAGAGATATCCTCGTTGATTACATTTTAAACCAATAACCTAAATTAAATATTGAATAAATTTTTGCATTAAATTTTAAGATCAAATATCCAAATATTGTAATATATTTCTTAACAATTGTTTATTCTTCAACCTCCATAAGAGATTCTCTACCATATTAACTTCCATATGCATGATTTAACTATTAGGTTCAATGGAATTTAACCCTATCATAACTAATTAACTATCATGTCACTTCATTAGGTTCAGGTTACTATCTAATTTAGGCCTTATATATCATGTGTTTTTTACATCTACAAATATGTGTTGTTCAGAAAAATATCTATAAACATGAGATCTTATTATATCAGTCTCCACCAACCTAGTAGAACACATCTCCCTACCACATGCACAATTAAGTGGAAAAGAGATTCCAAATAAGTCTTTATGCTATGATATCGCTTCGACAACCCTTCATTGTACACAAACTATTTAGCAAGAGAGAATGTTGTCACGTGTAAAGGTTAATGCATATGAACTAAATTATATGGAAATTATCCATAATACATAAGTCCTACCACACATAAATGGTAACTCCCAAATTTGGGTGCTAATGATACATAATTAACCATAGTTTCATGTCTTATACAGTTTTAATGTGCCCAAATAACTCTAGATACTTATATTTTCATAATTTATCCCCTTTTTAAAGACATAGTTGCTCAGATAGTCAACTTGTTGACTCCAAATTGAGAAGATATCAACTCCCTCAATTGTTGAGATGAAGATTGGGAAGATTTTGTATTGAATTACCAGTCTAATCCAATGAAACCAACCCGGATTAATCCAACTTGACATGATTCTAGTCCTATGCAGCACTATCACTCACCATCTACATTAAACTAATTTTGCCAAGTTAATAATGGAAATTATTTGGGGTTAATCCAAACTGTTCCAAGTTCAATCAGTCCTTCACCAATATCCTTTGTTGGATGATAACTGATGAAACCCAAGCAATAATGAATCAATTGATGAAACATTGACTGACATCCTTCTCTAGTGGCATCCACTTATGGACCACATCAACGCCCTTTGCGCCCATTCAACAAGTCAACAACTGATGGAGCAAAATCTACCCCAATTCACCTAAATTGGACTGGTTTTGTATTGGACAGACCATGTCATCAATCAAGACATCAGAGGACATCAATTGATGGTGTCCAACGATGACACCAACCAATTAATCCACCAACCAATGGAAATAATATTCAAACTGATGCCATGAAATTGACCCTGGTTCATCCATACTAGGGATATTTCAGTACCGCACCTTTGCGACCAATGGAGTAAAACTAACCCCAGTTCGTCCAAATTGGGTCGGGTTCACTCCCATTTATTCATTTATCCTCTACCACTATAAATAACCCAACTTCACCTTCGTGTCAATGGTTCTACATTTTAGTTCACAAACCTTTGTCTTAGAGCTCTGAGGCCAGAGATCTCATCCAATACTTGTTCCATTGATTTGTTTCTATTTTCATTGGTTCACACCATATTCCACCGACCACCTCATCCTCCACTCACTTTACATTGGTTTCCACCATTTACCTATCCATTCACCACACAATAGAGACCATGATTCATCCAACCAGTGTGGGTTTTGTCTCCATCCATCCACACAAGATGTTTTTGGGATATAATCAAGGAGTAAGGATTCTAAGGAGTTAATAAGATCAAGAAGGATGACGCCAAGAATAATATCCAACCCATCCATATGCTAAGGAGCAGATCCATCCTCTCCTCTACGAGCTAATATCTTCGCCTTTCTATTTTCTTCTATTATTCTCTTTCTTTATGTGCAAATGATGTATTTTCATCTTTGTTTAGTGCCAACAATGCTTGTCTCTGTCTAGTTAAGATCCTTCCCATATATGTGGCCTTAGTTTAGGCATATGTCTGTACTTTAACTCTAAGCAAGTAGTTAATATTTATATCTACCATGTTATTGTTATATCTTTTCTTTTTGTTTATGATTGTTGGGTTAGATGATCTCTATCTTCCATTAAGTTATGTTTTTATTGACGTTGAAAGATTAGAGGTAATAATGGGTAGGGAAGGTAGTTTGCATCAAACTCAGGGAGGACAACATTCAAGTTGTTGGATTCCTTAACACACTAGGGTGTGATGGTTGTTATCGAGATACCTCACGAGTGATGATAGTGAGTTGGCTGGAGAAAAGGGCAGAAAGACAGGAAAGTGGGTGATGGGGGAAGATAGAACTCATGGCTAGACACCAGAATGCCTTCAAAGAGGAGGGAAGGGTTTAAAGGGGAAGATGACAGACACTCTACCAAATGATGGAAAAGTTCACACTCTACTAGTAACAAAGGTTGGTATGGACTTTGAGTATAGAGGAATGTGAGGGGATGAAAATCTTAGGTACTCCTTGAAACATATGAAGAACATTTGGTTTGTAAACTACTACTGGTGGGTATTTGTGATGTTCTTTGATCATTTTGAGATGTAACTCTCAGAACATTGTTTGTACAGTCCAATAGAGTCATTAATGATGATGACATAGAACTAGTTCTCCTGAAAGGACTTTTACCCACACCTTGGGATCTCCAGGAATTAGATGCCCAAGGAGACAAGTTCATACTCATATGAAAGGCATCACATATCTTGTTTAGGATGGTGGTTATAAACACCAAGTATTAAATGTATTCTAACCTAAAATGGATGTTGGTCTAACATCATCACCTTCCATGTCAAGGACATTTGGGAGGTAATTTCAAGGACAATAGAGCGATGGAAGTTGTGCCTTATAGTCTCCTAACCAGGCTAAAAGATTGGAGGATAAAGAAGGTCATGATGACTATGATCTTCAGGAATGATGGTGATGATAATCTTGTTAAGGATATGAAAAAACTATCCAGGATGAATGCCCTGGTGAAAGTAATGGTTGCAAAGGTCATTTTAGTTCTTCAAAGATAGAATATCTATTGTAGAAGAATTCTCTATCAATGGATCCAAAGTGAAGACATTATTGAAGTCATCTAAAACTGGATCTAATATAGGAATTCAATTAGATATTTGCATATGTATGTATGTCATTTTTTATGTTTTTAAAGGGGTTTTAAACAAATACCCCAGATAAATTCTTTGTATCCTTCACATTCATCTTGAGTGATGTGTTTCAATAAAAGGTTAAACATCTTTTCCAAAGAAAAAGAGAATTCTAAACCAACATTGTGAAACTGACCTTGGTTCATCCAACCCGGGCCAGGTTCATTGTGGTTCAGATACCTGGAAGATCTTTTGTCACTCCTAATGCATGTGGATATTTTGTATTTGAGACTTAATATAAGACATTTAGGGATGTTTATCCATGATTCTTGAGAGATGCATCTATTGATGGGGTTTTAGTCACATTGCACAAGAGCAAGTGGGATGAGCTCCACATAAGTAGATTGCAAGATACATGTTGGGTTAGTATGTTTGTTTCTAGCTAGGGTGTTCAAGAATCATGTATGCCTGAGAATGAGATGCATTGGGTGCTTAATTCATGGTTTCATAGCTTGCAACTTCCTCTATCATTTAGTAGGATTGGTTTTAATATGATTTCTTTATTTTGTTTCCTTGCCTAGATTTAGATTTATGCATATATCTACCCAATCATTTTTAATCTAAGTAAGATTTGAATATTAGGAGACTATACATCCTCATGTCCATGTGTTTGAACTCATCCCACCACTTCTACCTTGTACATCATTGTGGAATCCCAAGACTTTGGGTTAACAAAAAATTTAAAGTTCTATCCTTTAGGGACTGTGTTTATTGTACTCGTGTTTTGGGCACGCATTCTGAGAGTGATAATAAATCTCAAAGATTGTATTATTCTCTTTATGTACCTGGATATAACTATTACTCCAATGATGGAGTATTAATATAACCTCTAGAAACTATTTTTTTTCAATCTAGGAAGCATCTAGAGAATATGTTGATCCTAGCTTAGTGAATCTGAAGTGACATTTGACTACATCAGTACCAATGAGCATGCTTGGTATCCAATTATTTTTTGTTTTTATGATTATGTAACACCCCAATTCTAGTATCACACACATAATAAATTCATATATCCAATTCATTCATTCAAGGGATGTCACCAAATGAAATCTCTTGCATACTATATAATTGAAATTTAATAAGCCACGTACATGACTGAAATCTTGCCTCTTAGTTGTTCAACATAAAAGAATTCGAATACATATCTTAAGCATTTGAATATAATTCCTAGCAATTATATTAATGGTGATGCCATTTCCTAAAGTCATGTTCCATACATAATGCTCATCAATACTCTATATTAACCTACATATCATTTTAGGGTTTATAAATTTGTTAGGAAAATTTAGGTTGAAATGAGATTTAACCAAGACAAAAGTGTTCTTTGCATTTATACATTTCTAGTATCTATTTAAGCATAATTTCATGTCCACATAATTTCATATGATTCATTTATGATAAACCATTTACTATAAACTAGTTATTCAAAAATCTAGTCAAGAGACGATTATAACCTCACATGACACATCAAACATTTGTGGAACTGCATGACATTTTATATCAAAAGTGGATTGAAAATCTTGCCCAGTTGGTTTCCAACTATGTGTGCAAAGACCACATTACATACACTATGTGAAAAAATACATTGATAAAGAGGGTAGAGAGGAAAAAACGTCCTTTCTCATGATTGAATTGTTGAAAAAGCTCTTAGTTTTCAGAAGCTTTGATCCATAACAATTTCATAATCATACAAATGATCATATAACAAAAAAATCTTGACACACATCACCACAACCTTCCTCATTCCATCTAATTCCAACAAGCCTAAGAACATGTTGTGGGGTGGTAGGGGCACCAACACATGCTCACTCCATGAAGGTGAAGAGGAGAAGGGAAAATGAGTAAATATCAAAGTCACGTGGGATCAAGCACCATAACCAAGTCCATAAAACTAGACAACTTTATTTGAGAAAAATCATCAATTAAAGTAGCCTAGAAGGCTAGCTTGGTTTGAACATTTTAAAGAAGGAAGAAAAAGGGGGAAATTGTTGCCTAACATTAGGCTGAATTGATTGGTTTGGGGCCTTATAGAAGTTTTGTAGAGTGGATCTCGGTCTACCATGATGACTAATGTGGTCTATAATGCTACTCGAAATTGCTAAAGGGGGTTGATAAAAGGTGGATTCTAGGTTTGTAAGAGAAAGTTAAAGGAGAGTATCATGAGGATGGTAATGAAATTTTGGAAGTTTGTTGATCACTTTGGAAGTGTCTATTTATAGTCTATTGTCCATAAGGTGTATATCTTAAGTTGTAAATCAATTTACATTAATCTTGTGAGTGAGGTAGGTACGACTCTAGAGATGTAGAAATCCCATGATATGAGGCATCATTTATATTTGGATAGCAAGGAAAATTTTGTAGAGGATTTAGTATTAATCTAATTTTATTGGAGATGGGGAATAAGGGTGCAGGGAAGTTTTGTTACAATGAACCTTGAAGGAACATAGATGGTGGGAGAGACAACTGGACTCAACAATTATTATCAGTCTAAGAGTCTGATCCACTGCTAGACTCTCTCCCTCTCTCTTAGAGAAAGCATGTGACATAATATCTAATCAAACTTTATTTCTACTATATATAGGATTATACATAAACAATATCTAGTTATTTTATATGGTTTTCTCTCCAACTCAAACTGAGGTAATAACATTATCTAGATATTGTCAAATATGGTCATTTAAGTAGTCAGAGCAAGGAAATCGAATATGCATTTGGTTTGGTTTTATACCGATGTTATTATCTAAATATTTAGTAAGAGTCTAAGTTTTATAAATCCATTACTAATTATTAGAAGTGAACAAAACTACAAAACTTGGAGGGGAATAATATTATCTCATTTATTATACCTAACTAGTTTCAAGGAATTGTTTAGAATTTCATGCTATTATCTAAACCCTATGTTTGTCATTAATGCTTATTTAGGAGTGTTTTATTACAAGTAAACTGTAATATGATTCGATCTATTAGGTAATGCTCTAGTTATGATGAAAAATCATTACGAAGTCACATAACACTATTGGATTTCTACAGTTTGTAAATGAGAAAATGGGGTCACATTATGTGAATTAGGTCGACCAAGATATAAAATTTGTAAAAGAATTTGTTATGTATATGTTGGTCATTTAGGGTTTCATATATTTTATTTAAGGCTAAGTCAAGGACTTGATGTATTAAACTTTTTTACTTAAAATATAGGGGTTTTATTAGGTTTTTTAAATGAAAATTCTAGTTTGTGAAGGTAGAGGCAAATTTCTTTATATTTGCATCCCCTAATATCATGTCTGTATACTTTACCAGTGATGTCGTTAAGTGGTCAAGTATGATAGTGATAGAACTCTCCTACTTTCTTGTAGAACATTGAAGACTAAGGTTCAATATCCAATGAAGGAGGCTCTATATGTTTGGATGGGGAAGTTTACCATGTTAATATAGCATGGATCCATTAATACTTATTTAGACTATAAAAATGTCTACCTACTAAACTCTCTTAGTTGAAATGGACCTCCAATGTTAGTATACTTATCAATTAGATGGAAATCAAAATACGATTCCATGTGAAATGAAAGAATTGTGAATAACATAATTATGTTGATGATTTTGGCCTAATTAAAGAATATGAATATGTAGTGAGAAAAGATACAATAATATTTAGAACCCATCATCACTTATTATTATGCAAGACTATCTCATGATCTACTCTATATTTTCTGTGGACCTATTTCATAATTCTACCTCTCTATTACCTCTCAATCTTATAGGAAAACATAAGGCACACCTTTCAAACCCACAAAATACAAAAAATAAGGATAATTAAAACATGATAATCATTTCAACATGCATTGAAAACTCAATGAAGCACTTTTTGTTGGATGATGTGGTAACCACCCCTGAGGAAGTGCCACTTTGGTGACCCCATCACAACAGCATAATCCCCCACCCCCCCGCTACTTGCAAACCATAGGAGGCATTTAAATCACACAGTGGGCCATCCTGTGTGATGTGATAGATCATTTCCAAAGTCCACAACCTAGGTTTCAAACCCAGGTTCCCTCATTGGGGAGCATGTGCCTTTACCACTCGAGCTACAACCATGTTGGTAAAATTACATAGAGTTCAAATAATGAATGAAATATAGGACTAGAAACCCATCCCAATACAAAAAAAGTTCCACCAAGTCATGACAATGAATTTGTAGAAATTTGACAATATAAGCATGGTTTTCATCATAGAAAGATGACACTTGGGGAGACTATGATAGACTAAACTCCTCTTAGGTATGCTCAAGTGTGTATTCATCTTATTTTAATCTGTGAATACTTTGTGAGATTATCTAGTGATGACTTTGTCAGTGGCGGAGTCTGCCCCTGATGAAGGGGGGCACATATAAAAATAATATTAAGTACATATGTGGAATTCATATTGAGTTTCAACATGTATCAATCGACCTATTTACTTTGATCTAGACAAGAACATGGATAGATCTTACATAAATAAAAAAAGGTTGAAGACATAACTCATCATTTGGTAGAGTACTTAATTTTAGATCTATGTATATGGATTATTGTATATGTATATCATAATATGTAATATACATTTATGATTTTTTTACATCAAGATGAGTTTGAAATGGTGACTTCTGATATTGAAAATATTTAATCTTTTTTTATAAGACCAACTATTTTATTAAATTAATTCTCCATAAATATAGGTCATTTCGGAAAAAACCACATAAATTTACTGTTCAATATTAACTTTGTGGATTATTATATATTTTTTAAATCAAACAAATAATATCCTACTTGATGAGTTCGATAACTCAAGTAATTAAAAAGTAACATAAAGATAAGAAAATTGAATATATAAGTAGTACCACGTGGAAAATAGAAGTATAATTATAAGAATTAATATCATAAGATACATGCTATTACATTATTTTGACAAATATTTATTGATGTATAAAATTAAAAACAATACACATATTTTAAAAATATTATTAGTAAATGTATCATGATACCATGTACTACTAAGAATATCATATTTCATTTGACGTTATTTTTTCTAACATACATTACACTCATAATATAAAAGAGTCAGAATAAATCCACACATGTAACATATACACCTATGGACTATGTTGTTGCTATATTTGTTATAGATTTAGTTATTTATACATACTATAATACTATTTGATATCCCATGGAGTATATTATTAATTATAGATATTGGTTTTTTGTTTTCACATTAGCTATGTACTTGCTATACTTGTTACACAATTATTTATATATACTTTATAAAGTATTTGTATTCCATAAAGTATAAAAATAATTATAGATACTAGTTTATTTTTCCTCATTAACCATACGACTATGTACTTGTTATATTTGTTATATATTTAAGTATTTATTTATACATATAAAAATATTTGACATTTAATAAAGTATACTATTAATTATAGATCAGAAAGTATATTATTAATTATAGATATCAGCTTCTTATTTAATCATTATAAAACTGGTGTAAATTAATAGTTAGCCAATTGACATTAATGTATGTATTTTTGGTATTGTTGTTAATATGTTTAATAAAAATCACAACTTGTAAATTATGTAACAATGAGATATATTTATAAAAATAAAGAAATGTTTTTTATTTTATAAATTTACCCTAATTTAATGTGTTTATATTTGTAATTCTTGCATAAAATTATATTGATAATAATATTATTTATAATTAACTTTGTTACCATGTTGCATATACATAACATATATATGTTAAAAAAATCAAAATTGCAGGGGAGCACTTGCCCCTGCTTGCCCCCTCCTGCCGCCACTAGACTTTGTCCTCCAGGATGGACAAGAATGCATCTGAATTTATCTTCTTTATCCAACTAACTTGGATGGTAAAACTTGTTGATGGTTTTAGCACAAGTCGATGGTTTAAAACATGTTTGGGTACTATAAAGAAAATCACCTCCAATTTATTCTAGTCTCTCTAAGGTGGATTTGTATCCCAAATTATCCAAGACATGCCAAGAAATGGACAAAAGATTGACAAGTCAGAGCCTTCTCTTCCTTCTATAGTATAGGAGATAATATATTGTGACACACCCTAATTCATAAGTCATGAGATGTGTCTAGGTCTGGTGTGCCTTCAATCTTAACTGCAAATTCTTGACATGCTATGTTTTGTGGATCGACATGATGTGTTGTAGTTCATGTAGAATTGGTTATTGGCTAGATACATTGTGTCATTCAGTACATATTTTCTATCTACTAGATATGATGTCATCATAGGGTTGTTTTAGAGGGACACTATGTGTTCATCAGGTAAACACAATATAGTATTTAGTGGTGAATTTTAACTTAACTTTGTGTAGTTGAATATGAAGTTTCATCCATGTGAAATGTGTTGTCAGTCCATATGAAAATTGGTGTCGACTTTCTAGGGTTGGACACAAAATCTCTACACTATCACACATTTTATCCTTAAAAATTTGCTTTCCGTTCACTATTTATTCATATATTGTTGCTACGACTTTAGTTGCATATGATATCTTAAGGTTATATCAACATAAAATACACTACTCATGCATGGATCTCAAGGATTTATAGCACAAAATTCAAAATTACAACATAAAGTTGAGATTGCAAATAAAATTGGATAGTTACAAGTAAATAACAATTTTAATATATATGATTATCTAGTATAATTTGTGAATATTAAAGAATCCCATTTTTAATAATGTTTTATTCTCAAGAAAAAATAAGATTAGAGCCAAAGACAAATTGATAACTCATGTACAATGTCCTCTTGGGTTGACCTTGATTGATACATATAACCAAACTATATAATGGAGCACTCACCCATCCATTGATCTCACCTATGAACAATCACATATGTGAAAATAGTCCAACCTACCCCACATATCTCTAAGTCTCACATTTGTTGAGATTATTCTTTGATTAAGATACCCAAGTGATTCCTCCCTCCAGGGATCTTCTCATCTTAGCAAACATGGCCTATTTACATATCTATTTGGATTATGTATTCTAGTGGGATTGCACCTTACAATAATGCAAATGTTTGGATCTTGAATCGAAGCATCCTCAACTTCCCCCGTCAATGCAAAAATCAACTTCAGACTTCCATCATCTCCACTTCTTGCACTTGATTTTTCTTCGTGTATGTTTCGCATGCGCAAGCTTCGGCATGGTTGATGATGTTATTTTCTTCTTTAATAAAGTAACTTCTTGTGTATGTGATGGCCTCCTTTCACAACACCTTCTTGACTTTATGCATGGTGCAACTACTGTCATCAAGGATGAGTTATTGGATGTTATTTCTATTGTTTTCAAACTTTGGTTGGTTGGTCGTAGTCCTATTTATTTGGCTCCTTACATCTCTAGTTCTTCTCTAACTCCCCTGATGAAGCCATAAAATGGCATTTGACCAATTGTGGTGGGCACCATTTGGCATTGACTTGTCTCCAAGATTGTAGGAAAGGTAGTCATGATGGATATTTTCTCATATCTCCAACACATTAGCTCCTATGAAATTCTCAAAGACTTTCAATGTGGTTGATAGGTATACCATTTTTCAAAAATTATGTCTCCTTTTCCCGATGATTGCATGTTGGCTTGAGTTTTGTTATTGTCCGCCTGCTCATCTGTACTTGGATCAGGGCAAGTGAATTATGTCTTCTATCGGGGTCCAACAAGGTGATCCTCTTGGACCTCTCCTCTTTTTTATTCTCATCCCCTTATTTTGTACCTAAACTGAATGCATCCGTGACCTATTGAATTTTTACCTATATTATGGAACTCTCATTGGTGACATGGATGAGGTGTCTAAGGCCTTATCTCTTACTCAAATTTTAGACCCTATTTTTTTCCTCCATCTTAAAATATCCAAGACATAAATATTTTGGCCTTCTGATGATCCAATGAGAGCCCCTGGTAGTTGATTTTTCCCTCTTGACATATCACGTTCTACATGGGTTGTAAAGCTTCTTAGTGGTCTAGTTTCCTTTTATATGAGCTTTGCCTTGGATTTGTTGAGGAAGTGTGTGGCCAAACCTCTAGAAATGATTGACCTCTTGGCCTTGCTAAATGATCCACAATGTGAACTTCTTCTTCTCATGTCATGCATTGGGATGCCCAAGTTGTTGCTTTCTCTTTGAATAAACCATCAGGTTCTATTGATTCTTCCTTGGATGACTTTGATAGTAGATCATGAAATTTCTTGACACGTTGTAGTTAGTGACACCCAAGATTTTGGCGATCTATAGTGGCGTCTACCATATTTCATATGTGTTTTGGAGGGTCAGATATTTTGACTGCTCATGGCTTTAGAAGCCATGCATATCTTGCCTCTCGACTCCACAAGAGAAAGCTTTTATATCATATTCCATGTGAGATTGGTTATATTCCTACTGGTGTCCCATTTGAAAATACTTATACTACATTATGTGATGTACTACCATCCTTTTGCTAGTCCCAGTTGTCATGTACATTTTTTGGCACCCCAAAGACACAGACTCTTTTAGTAGACGCCTACAACAACATGGTATTCCAACACATCAAGACTTTGGAGTTATCAATTTGACAACTAGTTTTTCTTGCTTCTCTACAAGAGAACAATGTATATATTTTCTATTGATGTTCCTAATGATGGTCTTATATTATCCATGGAAACTATCGAATATTGAGCTATTCTTAATTATTGATTCATGATCCCCGTATATGTTGGCAATAAGCAATGTCCCCTCTGTCATTTTGTACAACTTGATTCTTATGGTGACCATGTTTTCCATTATTACACCCATTCATGATTCAAATTTCATTGTGATGTTATAAAAGATTATATCTTTGGTAATATATCTTGTGTCAGGATAAAATCTATTAAAGAAAATCCAGTTTCTTTTCTTAACACCCAAAAAGATGGTTTCTACTACCAGTGACCTATAGATATCTTATCATGTGATTGAACTAATGGAAACCACACATATGTTGATCTTAAAAGCTCTCTCCTAGGACTGGCTTTATTTCCATTAACTTCATGGGAGATCAATCTTCCAATCATGCATCCACACACAAAAAACATAAGCATAGTGCATGTGAGGCAAATCATCACCATTTCCTTCCCTTTGTATTTGATGTGTTTGGGGTGTTAGTTGATGACTCCATTTCTATCTTACAATGCATTCAACATATCACCAACAGAAATGTGATGTTGACATAATAATCTTCTTTTGATTTTATTTTTACATCTATGGGTTTGTCATACATAAAGGATTGGAAGCCCGATTTGTAGCTCACGCCTATAGAAGGTGTTCATGTAAGCATTGGCATGTAACAAGTCAATAGGCATGTTTATTGTAAATCTAAATTAAGTTACAAGATCAAATAATTTTTCTAATTTTCACTAAGAAATGATATTTCAAATGCTATTTAAACTATGCAAGTAGTGAAAACTAATTCTAGATATTCAAAGAAATAAACAAATTACAAAACATATAAATAAGAAACACCTCAACCCAAAGTTGAGACTTATAATGTCCTAACATATTGATTTTCTAGATTAAGAAGAGTGTACTTGTAGTCTTGATGGTATGCATAGTAGCGAATGGGATCCTTAGGTGATAGAGCATTGTGTGTAACACAATAGTGATGACTCGATGGAGGTTGTGCTAGAGGATATAGATAATGCCCTCATCTAGTACGCCATGCTTCCTTTTAATTTAGGAAAACACTAGATATGATCTATCTATTTGTCATATAGGTTGAATCACACAGATATGTATGCCTACACTTGGGTCAAATTTGGAGAAAATTGATGATATTTTGTCTATTTATATATGCTTTATGGTACATGAGGTCCTGCTTGATTGTTAGTTGGTTATTGATGTTGAGGTGCTACTCACTTATAATTTTCATGATCATTAGTTTGGTTTGCTTTTGGTTGGGTAATTGAAACAAGGCATTGGGGTAATTTTTTAGTTGATAGGATAATGGGTGTCTTTCTCATTGTATGATGATGTTGAAGAACTAAAGTAGACATATACCAAGTAAGTAACTTCCCTAGAATTGTTGTGGAATCGATCTTGCATTTACTTTCCATGCTATCTTGGACATGATACCACCCACTACCATGATGGAAATCTCTCCTTTTATATGTGTTTATCATTTTGGCCAAAAGGAAATGCCTCACATTTATAGTATATTTCTTAACCATGAAACACAAGAAAATTAGTTTGTCCTTACTAACGATTCCTTGAGTTCCCTTGAAAGAAAAAATGGTGTTTGAAAGTACATTACTTGGATAGAGTAGGGAATCATGATGGATACATGAGGTGTGGGACTCTTTGAAAACATAGAATATTTCTCTACAATTTCGAACTAAAGGTATTTGTAATCAAACTATTCGGGTAGAGTATATGGGACATTGCAAGAATATCTACAATTTTCACAATAAATATAAAAATTGATCACTCATAAAAAATGACATTAGTTGAAGAAAAAAAATTGGTATTCACGTAATTATATGGTATTCAAAACCTCGAAGAAACTTTTCATTATTACTTTTAATAGTGAAGTGAATTCAATCAAGATCATCACCTCATAATTCAGGTCGTATGCCTTCACTGTAACAAAATAGATAGTTGACCAGTCTTGTCGGGTGGATTCAAAGGGATTTAAGAAATAGGAATTGTTGTTTCTCATTAATCTATCTATAAAGTGAACGTAATGATGGCATAAGCCATCTAGGCCATACTCCCTATATGGATTTTTTGGTGCATTCCATTTGTAAATCATGTAAGTTTGTGATTGGAGGGTAATATGATAAAACACACCAATGAGCTCAAATAAAAACCATGTGTTAGGATGGGTTGGGGCAATGAAGAGGATACAAAAGTGGGAGTGAGTGATCAAGGTGGTGTCTATAAGTAGTAATGGAATGGGTTAGAGAGAAAGGAGGATGTCACGTAGTGGAGTCAAGAAAGTGGGTTGACGCACAACCACAAAATGGATAGTTGGAGGGTGATGTTTGAGGTGAGAGGAATGGCATACCTTCATCTTTTGGTACTTAAGGAGGGGAAAATGGCATAATATTTAACTTATTAGAATAGGCGGAGGCTAGGGTTGTTAATCTTAAGAGTGGTGGTTGGCACATCATCTTGGGGTGTTTTTTGTCATATTACATGACACACACCCTACCCCTTTATATGATGCTTATTTGTGGTGACAAATTGTGGAATGTAAATGATACAACATGTATCACCTTAGTGACTATAGAATTTGTGCCCCCTTAAAATGACATGGCATGTTATTAGAACAACATGTTGTATTTAGATTCAAAAATGAATTACTCTGTCTTTGTTAAATTACATAATGTATCATTTAAAGAATATTTCATGCTTCTACAACAATTATATTTTGTTATGTCCTAAGATGAGACATTGTGTTACTTAGGAGACACATCATGTATCTTAGAGACTGCACAACACTCATATTTCTATCAAAACTCAATGAAGACGAGTACCATGATTCCTACAGAAGATATTTGGATAGACATAAATATGAAGAAGTGGCTAAATATACAAAAATGATGGATGTGTACTTGAAACACCATTGGTTACCTCCCATCCATTTCTTGGAGTTTAACATCCCATTGTTAGGTATAATGTTTTTCCATTCACTTGCATGAACATATTCACTAAAATATGCTAACATTGGAACTTACCCCAAAGATAGTTCTTAAGACTACAACAATTAACTTTGAATTCCTCATCCTTTTCATTCTTCATAACAATTTCACCATGATCAAAACCATATTAATCATGACCAATTTCTGATGAAAATTCTACCACAAGAATATTTGTCCCATATGGAAGTTTTAGATACTGTATGTTCATCATGACATTGTCTATGTTTTCTATGTACGAACTAGAAATTTTTTAAGTGTTGTGGAAAAATACATTCATTTGGTTAATTAGCTTATAATATTACTTTAAGTATTTTGACATCTCAATCCAGTTCTATAGGTAAGTAACATGATTTTCTATACATTGGTCTATATGGTGACATTCCTAATGTTGTTTAATAGGTTGTCTGATATGCCCAAAGAGTGTCGCCCCAATGAGAAGCCCAATTTTCATAGATGTGTATATGGTTTTATTGAGGATTCTCTTAATATCCCTATTGGACACCTCCACATGTCCATTGGTCAATGGATAATAAGGGTGTTTATTTTGTGGGAAGCACTATACTTCTTCAAAGCAATGTCAAAATGTATGTTATAAAAGCTTGTCTAAACATAACTAGTGATAGTTGTGGGATTCATAAAGTGTGAAAATATATTTTCTCTTACAAAGGATAATACCACTTGGGATCCATTAATTATATTGGGTATGGCTTACACCCACGTGTACATGTATTCCATTACCACCAAACAAATTAAGTGACCATTTCAATATTTAAGTGGTCTATAATTATATCCTCCAACAATCAAATACCTACTTCTATAGGATGGATTGAAAAGAAAGTTCTTGCATCCTAGATATGTTTTTCACTCATATATATGTTTTCTATCATTAAACATATTAGTTAAAATCTCTAAAAATGTTTAAACAAAAGATCCTACATTGGAATATCATGGTTTTAGTATGTTGGTATTACTTCGGTGACCACTTACCAGTGAGGTCTAATAATAGGATAAAATATCATGGTTGTAGTGTCGTTATTACTCTGGTGACCACTTACCAGTGAGGTCTAGAAATGATATAAAATATCCCTAGAGTCATCTTTAGAGCCTAATGATTTAATTATTACATTTCTTATATATAAATAGATCTTCCTAACAATAGTTCTTTGTCTAGACTAGAAAACTTTTCATTTGTTTCCAGCTTTGGCTCAAAGTAGGATATTCCCAACTAGATAATTTCCTATGTCTAGAAAACATGGACCTTTGACAAATAGTACATACAATATTTCATTTGAAATATCATCCCTAATGGCCATGTGTGGTTGATGAATTATGTTTTACTCTAGTCTTGATAGATGTTGCATTTACTTTGTGACTCACTTTATCCTTGGTCACACTACCAAATCTTTTAGTAAAGTACCAACAATGTCAACCTAGATTTAGCATCTTCAACAAGTGGGACCCAAGAGAAGAATCAGTCATTACTCAATTAAATAAATGGAAACCTCATTCATGTCGAATACAAAAACTTTTTTTGAAATATCAGAAGTATATTTGAATAATAAAATCAGTCTAACTATTATAAATAACAAGTCTAACAAGATTGCATACCCACATGGGAAGAGAAATGAAATATTAACTAAAAGTGTGATTGGTTTTAGAGGAAAACCTTGTCATCCATATTCCATCTCCAAAAAGTCAGGTAGTCATGTGTAGGTTTTGGGACAAAAGCATCAACCTCCAAAGTTTCACATACTTAAGGGTTTGGGAACAAGTCCCCACAAAATTTCTATGAAATAGAAACATTGGCAAAATTTGGTATGTGCATGTTAATCAATATATAGGACAACAATAGGAAATAATGAAAAACACAACAATTAAGGTAACAAGCTTCACATCAAGGTAGAAAGAGATCTAATGATCACATAAGTGATTCAAGATATATATGATATATAGGTAAAAAATACAAAACTAAGGAAAATTAGGATAATTAGGCATCATAATACAAACTAGGAGAAAAATATCCAAAAGTATATCAAGTACTTGATGTATCATAAAGTCTAACATATTACATAAGCATGATCAAATTTGGCAACAAAATCCTCCATAAGTTACTATAATTGTGCATGATATAAATGCAGTACTAGTAAAATATAACAAAAATGATAGTAAGGGCACTTAAACCTCGTCTTGATAGAGTAAGCAAAACCAAACTCCACACGTAGTATCAGAAAACTTCCTAGATATAATGTTTACATGTTAGACACACAACATGGGTATGGTTCACATGGCATCCATGTTAATAATATTAAACGACTAAGAAAATGATACTACTGTAACATCACTACAACAAAAACATGATCAATGTATAGGAAAGTAAGTTTATTCAGATGATACATCAATAAGAGATCCATCAGAAAAATGAATCAATTAGTGGTTTTCAAACAAGATATAATCTAGAAGTTACTCATGATAAAGTCTCACAAAATAGCTAGCTTTAATTGATATGATGGTTATCTACATCAAATCACATTGGCAAGATTGTTCTAATCCAAGAGGCCTTCCCCAGGGTGGATTTGCCTAGTCCACCATACATGCGGCCACACGGAATGTAATTTTCTACAAGATTTCATGGACCCACTTCCAAATCCAACTATGAATGGGGATGTCTTGGTTTCTTCAAAACCCTATAGGGTTTTTAATTCTATATGTTTGTCATTAATTTAGCTAAAAACCACTTTAATTCTATCAATTAATGACAAACATATATACCACCACATACCCATGCAACACCACTCTTTCCACTCTCCCAACACCAAAGAGAAGAACAAACCCTTCATTCAATCTATTAATTTCTTTCACTAGCCTAGAACATATGTCTTCTAGAACTGCACTTTTGACATGCCATATGTAGTGGAAAGGAGGAGTAGGAAAATAATGCCTCTAGATCTAGTAGATTTAAGATTCTACTCTTTGTTAGTCATTGTGTATCGCTATTTTTTAACCATTAGATTAAATTTCTATAACATCCAAATCTTATTTCTATACAATACTAATGACACCTGGATCTACTTCTATTAGTAATTGTTATCAATCTTAATCTAATTGCTAGAAAATTAATGTAGTAGATGACTTAGTTAGTTGGGATTGATATCATGAACTAACATTGAAATTATCATTTGATTAATAATCAAAGGAATAAAGAACATGATATAATAATATTATCCAAAAGTCTCAATTATGACTTAAGATTTGTCTTCTTTACTTGATTAGTTATATCTTTCAGTCACCTCTAAACCCTGAATGATTTCTTCTTGATGCATGGTATGGATCTCTACTTGAGATTGCCTAAAATGATTGGGATATAACAAATAACACTCATATTTACTTGTTAATGCTAAGTAATTAACTATAGTTTCGTGCCTATTATAGCCTTTATATCCCAAATAACTATAGATACTTAGCTTTTCATAATTTATCCCTCTTAGGCAATATAGTTTCTCAACTAGAAAATCTTAGGACTTGTAGGGACCGAATTGAGAAGACATTGACTCCACCAATTTTTAAGATGAAAACTGGAAATATTCAAACTAAGCTACTAGTCTAGCCTGACGAAATTGGTCATGGTTTAGTGAACCCGACCAGGTTTTAGACCAAGATATACAACACCAGTATCCACCACCTTCACTAACCAAATTCTACCAAGTCAATTACACAAAATCGGCCCCAATTAAGCAAACCCAGCCCTATTTTGTATCAAACCTTTATCAACCTCCTTGTACTGATGACAACCAATGAAATTCAACATATTAAGCATATACTGGTGAAATATTGACCTATGAAATTCACCAATGAGTCCACTATGGACCTCGATAGTCTGTAGCATCCACTTGTTGCCTCATCAACTGATGGGACAAACCTAGGTGGGTTCAGGAACTCGGATGTGGTTCACAACTACCACTCTAAAACCATCAAATGAACCAAGGTGGGTTCAAGAACCAGGCCCATGATCGTCCAAAGTGCCATTATTTAACCTATCTATGTTGCCCACCAATTGAACCTACCGATAGGGGTGTAAACGATGTGGGTATGATGTGGGTATGATGTGGGTCTGGCCATACCTATACCCATACCCATTTCATTTTGTGGGTCCAGTTCTAATTCTAGAGACACATAATAAAATCTAGACCCGCACCATACTCGTACCCACAATAATAGTGGGTTTGCGGTGGGGGTGTGCAGATCAGCAGTTCTACATAAATATGATATTGTTTTTGTAAGAAAATTATGACTATACTCTATATTACATAATATAATTTGATATTGCTATTATATAGGATATAAACATGCAACAATTATAATAAATGATATAATACATTGTAGATTGAATATTAGTTTCATTAATTATTTATATTTGTAGTCATCATCATAGTGTTTTAATTATAGAGAATATCATGTAAATATTTTGATTTTAAGTTTACTTATATTGCTCATGATTGTAACTAGAATAATTAATTCTCAATTAAATGACTAGTCTTAACCTAATTAGAGTAATATGTAATCTCAAGTATTATATTAATTATACTGGTAAAGTATGATGTAATAACATATTATTTAAGTAGTCATTCATGTATAGTGGATACACAAGTATGCGGGTCTGGGTCCAAGCATTCCCATTAATGGACCCACTTATATGTGGTTCCATGGGTATGCGGGTCCATGGATCTATGTCTAAAAATTTGGAATTGGGATTGGACTATAAAGAGTCTGAATTTGTGGGTTCGTGGGTCTACCCGCACCCAATTACAGCCTTACCTACCGATGGTGCATGCTGACGGTGACAACCGATGGCCTATATTGATGGTGTCCATTAATGATGTTAACCATCATACCCATTGACTAATTGAAACAAGTGCTTGATATACTGATTCCAAGAACCCAATCTGGATCATGAACCTAGACTAGTTTCACCACTTCACCGACCCAATTGTCATACAAAACTAGCCTAGGTTGTCCAAACCGGTCCCAGTTGACTCTCACTCACTGATATATTAACTACCACTATAAATATCCCTCCTTGTCCACTAGTCTAAGGGTTTTGTATTTTTGGTCCCTAGACCTCCTTCACAGAGATATGAGGCCCGAGAGGGCTAATGATCTCACCATATGTCCATTTTTGTCAGTTTATGTCTATTTGCATCGATCAACACCATTTTCCATCAACCACCTCCATCCTCCACTCATTTCCATTGGTTTCCACATTCACCCATCCAACCACCAAATGAACCAGGCCTACTTCGCCAAACTACTTGTCACCACCCATCCACACAAACTATTAATTGGGATAGGATTGAGGAGAAAATAGACTAAGGAGTCTAAAAGGACAAAGAGTATGATGCAAAGGATTGATTCAATCCATTTGTAGGCTAAGGAGTGATATCCACCTCCATTTCATGGGCTAATCTCTTCCTCTTTATTTTTTCTTCTATTATTTTCATTTATTTCTATACAAATGATGTATTTTACTATGCTCGTATATGGATAGTTGAGATTCTTATAGGCTATGTAGTCCATTTTGGGCATATTTATGTACTTTAATTTTCAACAAGTAGTTAACATTCAATATAGCATGCTATTGTTCAATCTTCTGTTATCGGTTATGATTGTTGAATTGGTTGATCTTTATCTTACATGAAGTTTTACTATTACGATCCTCAAAAGATTAGGGTTATATTGGTATAGGATGTAGTTTGAGTGAATTTTGAGAGGACAAGGTCAAGGGGGGGGTCTTCCCAAAATCCAAGGTCAGATTAGTTAGACCTGACATAGAGAAACCGATCCCAGTTCATCCAACCCCAGCCAGATTCATTTTGTTTATTTTCCTAATAGATCCTTTGACACTCCTCATGCTCATGGTTTTTTTTTACTTGAGATGTGATTTGGAATAGTTAGGGTTGTTTGTCTATGATTCATGAGAGGGGTATTGAGTTGTTGATGGGGTTTTAGTCACACCTCACGCAAGCGAGTGGGATGGCTCCCGTGAGGCAGCTACCATAGTTCATGTTGGATTAGAATGTTATTTACTTGTTAGTGTGTTTGAATGTTACATATGATCACGAGTGAAGGACACATAGATTGTTAAATTCATGGTTACATAGCCTACAAATCCTTGTCTTGAGTAGTACAACTTAATGGAATCTACTTTTTTATATTGCTTTATTTTGTTTACTTTTACTTGTTCAAGTTCTATGCATATATCTACCATCTATTTTGTTTAGATAAGTAAGAACCGAGTCTTAGGTGATGAAAAGTTCACAAGTTCCTATATTCGACAGTGTCTCACTTCATCAACCATGTGTCATGTTATGGGCATCCCAAAGGTTTTGGGTTATCAATTTAATCTTGGCCCTTTTGAGATTTTTTTGGTCCCAAGGGCATATTTTTTTCCATATTTAATGCATAAATATTTTATGCTTTGAATCACATCCCCGTCGTTGACTGGGACATGGTTTTTCCATGTTTAATGCACAAAGATTTTGTGACATTTAGACTAGGCTTGTTTAAACATGCATAGTTTTTCATTCTTATCATACATACTTGTCTATAGACATTGATGTACTTTTCTTCTTTTTTTTTCATCTACAACCACGGATTTAGCCATAGCAAAGTAGATCATATTGTCCACCTACCCTTTAGAATTTTTCCACAGTCCAAGCTATTGGAAAATGATTGAGAGTTGTGTACTTCATCTAGTCAAATTATATTCACCCCCAATATCATCATGTAATAAGAGATGTACTCATGAGGCCATTGCATCTACATCACACACACACCATTTCACACACTAGAACAATGACCCCTGAGATAGAGAATGTCGACTAGCTCTTGACTGCCATTCTTTATAAAATCAAGAGTTGGAAAGAGAAGTAGCACTTGGAAGAAAAAGCATCAATGTGCTCCTTTCCACCTTGTTGACCTACTTCCAAGAGAAGACTTCAAGTCATCCTTCAAAGGTAGGATCCTAGCTACAAGAGGTAATAGACATTGAGGCATGTACTAGATATACATTTCAAGCCGCTAAACTAAGCTTCCTCAACACACAACAAATCAATAAGACAGAGCCACATCAATTGTTCACCACACAAATGACTAATATTGAAGAGATGTCAATTCAATTCTAGCAACTCAAAATTGAGTCTATTGGTCAAAGAAGAATACTTCAGGGTCTTGTTATTTCAATTCTAGAAAATCTACATCTGCTAGTCAACACCCATGAAGATTTTAGTAATCACACGTACTCCACTAGACCCGGTGAGGAACTCATCCCACCATGTTGTTTGGACTACCATGTGGATTCAAGTAGATTATTTAGTGAAGACTCACCAACTCAAGGGAGTCATTCATTTCATCCAGACAATTGGAATGCCCAACTAGTGGAGAATCTACAAAACCCTACGGCATGGCAAGTGACCAAGACCATCATGTGCAATATGATGGTCAAGCAGCCTCCACATCACCCACAGATTAGTTTGACGGTATTCTTGATTGGTCCATCTTGTTTGTTGTACCAACTCATAATGACACAAGGCAATTTGAGTCTTGTCATTTTGCTACCAACATTGAATCTACCTTGAGCTAGAGTAGTATGTTTGATGATGCTGATGATTACTATACACCACGGGGAGATGACCCTATTGATGATGGCCACAAGATGGTATCACACAACTCTACTTATAATTCACCCCCCCCCCCTTCATGGTGATCATGGCCAAGATGTTGCAATTTGGATAGATTTTGACAACATGGTTGTAGAACATGAGGGAGAGCATCCTCTTTAGTTGAGGATGAGTTTGGGTTGAAGGATCTACATCCAGATTCACCTAGGGTTGCCCCATGTTTAGATGGTGATTGGATGATCTAGATATACAATAAAAACTCTCCAGAGCATCCAATCCCATATTTAGAGATGAGGGCGAAGAATGTAATCCTTTAGCACATTTTTGCCTCTTCCCTTGATCTCATCAAGTGTGGACATCCTAGTGAAGGCCTATTTAGATTCATACCTTGGAGAGTACCTTGAGGATGATTTTCTAAGTAATTCATTTCAATGCAGTTTAAGTCAATCGCAGCATAGAGATGAATTCAACGAGTCACTAAATTTTATTTCCATACTTCAAACTTAGTAGGTTCATCCTATTCCACTTTTGCATGGAAGACCCAATCGACACGTCATAGGTGACAATGGTCCCAAAACATAGGATTTGGGATCCCAATGGTAGTATTGTTGAGAAGCCATCCCCTCCCTCTTACCCTAGTCTTTTTTCATTCTTGTTAAAATCATGGTGTTCATGTTCCTTGCTTATATAGTTTCTATCCTCTAACCATTCAAATATATCTCTACATACATGCATTTTCCAAGACTTATATGAATTTCTTTCCCTTACATCCATCCACACCTTTCCTATTATACTGAGTTTAGACCTTGCTTGAGGAGGAGAAAATTTTAAACTTGGTGTGGTAAGGATATTAACCCTTATATCTCTTTTTTTCTTTTCATGCTCTCACGTTTAAGTCCTTTTAAGTTTCCCTTCTTGACATTTACAATAAATTTTGCTAAATTGTATGCACCATGCATTCACATCATTTTTCTTTTCCTACTCTTTTCAACTTTCTATCTTAAAATTTTACTACTTAGTAGAATCATGTTGCTTAATTTTTAGACTTAACAACTAAGGCTATTTGGTGTGAATTTAGTAAGTTAAACTCTCACCCACCTGCCTAATCACCCAATAATCATGTTATTCACTGGAACTTTAGCTCCATTCAATTCATTGACTCTTTCCTTAAGTTCAGTGATTGATCTAGGGTTATGTACATTTCATAGTTTGAGAATGTGTCTCTTCATGATTCATGTTGTGAACCACGAATCCATGGTTCAAGACCGAATAGATGAAGCTTGAATATGATCAAACTTCAAGTTGTGCTTTCACTAATTCAACTATATTCTAAGGATATGTGACCCACACTAAAGATTTTCACCAAGGTATCAAGCAAACAATGACAGGTTTTGAGTTTTAATCAAGTTGGATTGTTTCCTCTAACGGTATGTGTGCCTTATCACTCTAGATTGAGCTAAAACATAACATTATGTAAAATAGGCTTGGACGTCCAAAAAATCCATAAACAATTCAAAGTATCTCAAGGGGCTAGAAAATATAAGTATACCCTATACCTTGGCCTATAAGTTAGAATGCAAAGGAAAAAAACCCTAAGTGTGATTATATATAATCATGAGAATTGTTTTCTCTTTTAGGATAATTTAGGATGGTTCCCATTAGGTGTACGACCACACTCAGAAATGTAGATATGATGTGTCTGGTAGTGCCACTCAGAAATTTCATCAAAAAGTCTTTAGGAAATCCCATGAGAATTATGAGATCATCCCACTAGTAGAGTTAGTTTGAGCATGGTATGAGGAGTTTATCTCATTACTTTGGGGAAATTAACTGGGAGTGCAAGGTTTGTTGGTCGTTACGTGGACCAATATAACGCAAATCAGTTTACTTAAAAAGTCATTAGACTCGTTTCTTTTTCTTTATTCTTAAGGATGTGAATAAGTAGGAAGTATATTGTTCAAGATTGATTTGGATGAATACATGATGACATCTCTTTAGTCACCTTCATTTCCCAACTAATCCCTTGATTAGTTATGCTTTGATGCTCAGATATATGGTTAAAACTCCCATGAATATGTTGGATTGCAGTGAATTCTCAATAAACATGCATAGATGTTCAATAATATTACTTCAAAAAGTTTTACCTGAATGGTGGGAGTTTGTTTGAACAATCTGTCTCAGGGGAATACAGTCGTCAGTTCAAATGCTTATGTGGGGGTTTGTTTAAACTATTTTTCATAACCTTAGCATATATTGCCATGATTAATTTGGATGCTACCTTTTGTTCTTTAAGTTGAATCTTGGTTGAGGACAAGTGTAATACCTTTGACCTAGTTTAATGCTTGAATATATTTATTTGATTTAATTTGGGTGCTTAGTTTCGTAATTAAACCTTAAATTATGTTTTTATATCATTTGACAAGGCTATGTTTCAATTTTGGGAAAAGTTGGACGTCGTTTGCTCATGTTTTTCTATTTCATGTACTTGTGTGGACCTATATGTAGTTTTCCCTTTTTTGGGGGATTTCACTACAATTTTAACAAATATATATTCTGCTTCATGATATTATTGATGATCTAAGTTACATTTTGTTGGAATGATCTTAAACCTTGATGTTAGTATGCATAAGAGGTGAAGGTAATCATACCTTGTGACGCTTGTTTAGGTTGAACAACCGATGGTTGTTCAGGACGTGCCTTCGGATGGTGCGACGACTATCCTAGACGTGCCTTTACATGTTATAGGGTTACCTTCCTATGTCTATTTTGACATGCCTTTGGATGGTTATGAGTTTTCCTTCCGATGGCTAGTCGGAGTGCACCTTTCAATGGCTGGAGCGGTGCACCTTCCAATGACTAGTTTAGGATGGGCCTTCCGATGGCTAGCCTATGTGAGTGTGTCAACATCTTTAGATGGTTCCTTTTGGATGGCTAAAAACCAGTAGAGTTTTTGCATGTGTGAACGGATGGAGGTTTACATGTGTGAACCGGTAGAGTTTATGTATGTGCAAACCTGTGGAGGTTCTGCATGTGCAAACTAATGGAGGTTCTGCATGTGTGAACTAATGGAGGTTCTACATGTGTGAATCGATGGAGGTTCTGGATGTAAAAACTGATGGGGTACCTATTCTTTGACTGATGGCTAAATATTTTTCAACCTATGACCTTTCTCTCTCATCCAATCTATAAATACCCCTTCCTACTTGTCTCAAACAAACCTTTTACCACAATCCTTGTTGTTGGAGACCTTTGGAGGCCATCGACTATCAATGAGGAGCCATCGGTAGGAAATAGACGAGACTCCAAGGGGTCAAAACCTTGATTGATTGTGGATGCATGTGTGTGAGTCAAGGTTTCTTGGTCTGATCTCGTATTATTGATTGTTTCTCTTACTTCCTTCAAATAAGTCTCTAGCTCTTTTACTCATTTTCTTGTTGTTGTTCACCATCTTCCCTCCTACAGCTGAGTTCTTTGATGGTCTCGAGTTTTCTTGTTGTTTTCTTACTAGAACCCTATGCTTGTGGGTTGAGAACTTCCTTTTCTTCTTCCTTGCTCTATTTTCACCCTATTCAAGGTGATTGGAGGCGCTTTTAGAAGTTTTGGTGGACTAATCTTGGTACTTTATTGTTTTTTTCAAGAGTTCCATCTTAAAGTTTGGTTTTCTTCTCCATATCAGGCGTGTTATATAACTTGAATCTTTTGCCTACTTTTATACATGCATGTTGTTAATATTTCTTTAGAACTCTTACAGTGCTAGATAATAGCTCTTAAAAGTGATGTTCGCATGACCAAGCTGGTAAATTATTTTGAGGACCAAGGTATTTCACTTTCTTTGTGAAGGAGCATTATCGAATTGCTTAAATACATTTTATATCTTCTCAGGTTGTAAATTCCATCGATCTTTGTAAGAATTGACATGCCATTTTGGTTGTTACTCATACTGACTATGGGGAAGAGATCTTAGGATTCAGGTCATCCTAGATCTTATAAAGAATTGATTTCAAATTAGAAATGGTCAGCTTATAGTTTGAGTGCTATGCCTCAAACTACCCATGGCTTAATTAAACATAACTCAGCTATGTAGCATATTTTTTAGGGTTACTTGATGAATCACTTTAATGATAACCCTTGCTATGTTTCTTTTGAATCATAGATGATTTATGATGTACTACGAGAAATCGACTATATAAATGGTTGTAGCTACTTGTTCTTATGTGCAAGTTATATGTCAACTATGTAATACTATCTACTTTAACTGCTTAATAAAATTTCATATTTATGGTAATCAAGTGATGTTTTGTAGCTACATCTCTCACTGGGACATGTGTCTAGCCTCGTGGGTCACCACATCTTTTTATACAATCGGCAGTGTCGTCCGATGTAGAATAGTGAGTAGGAGCTGCTCAAAGATCAGTACAAGTAAAAGGTTGGTTAAGTTGAATAGAGTCCAACAGTAGTCCTTGTACACTCAAGTCCTGGTGGGGAATTTTTTATGAGATGTATAAGGACTCAACTTTTTGGTAGTATAATCCCCTATGTAAATGTTGTATTTATGTGAAAAACTTCCTTTGTAAATAAATTACGACTGAATGCTTATGTGAAGTTGGACCAACATGCAAATGTACCTGGTATATATATATATATATATATATATATATATATATATATATATATATATATATATATATATATATATATATATATATGTGTGTGTGTGTGTGTGTGTGTGTGTGTGTGTGTGTGTGTGTGTGTGTGTGTGTGTGTCTATGTGTGTAAATGTACCTAGAATATATATATATATATATATATATATATACTGCATGTGTGTGTGTGAAGTTGGACCTATGTGCAAATGCCTCCTTTAACATGTTTATAATTTTAATTCGGTTTTTAATTCTGCACCTTTTTGGTAATATGATTAATTACTGATCGATCAATATTTTGGTTTTGAATAATATCATTTAATGTGGAAGGTTGTCACATTTGGTGCTATCAGAGTTGTAGGTTCATTGAATTGATAGGAACATAGGACTTAGGTTGTTGTGTCTGTTCTTACATAATCCAACATACATGACCATAGTTGATGGTTATGTAGATATGTCTGAAGAACGTGAAGAGCATGCGAAGAGTATTTTTGTGGCACCATGAGGTGGCAGTAGGAGGTGGGTATCGCATGGAGGAGTACCTGATATGGGGCTAGAACAGCCTGTTCTGCCTCCCTTCAACACTAAAATCATAGTTGATCCAACTTTTCAGTCTGTTTTTTGACAGCTTATGGCAATGATAATGCATCAGGAGGATACGGTGCCTGCACCTCAACCAAGGGAGCATGTTCTCAATGTAGAATCTTAGGGGTCCAAGTAAGAACTTTGAGAGGCTAAAGTGAGTGGGAGCCACAGAGCATGAGGGCACAACGTACCCAGATGATGCCGATATGTGGCTGAAAGAGTCAGAGAAGGTGTTCAAGATTCTAAACATCTCTAAGGAGTATAAGGTGAAGCATGCGATCTACCTTCTGTAGGGTAGCGATGACCATTGGTGGGTCATAGAAGAGGAGAAGAGAACTGGAAAGGTGATCAATTGGGAGGAGTTCCAATGGGAGTTTTTCATTGTTACTTCCTGGAGACATATTTGGAGGAGGAGATGGCTCAATTTGAACAGTTACATCAGGGATGATTGTCTATCAACGACTATGAGGTGAAGTTCATGAAGTTGTTGAGTTTATGTCCTAACATGGCAACCATGGAGAAGGAGAGAATCATGAGTTTTGATAAAGGTTTGAACATTGAATTAGTGAGGATGACATCTACTTTGGAGATCTGAGAGAATTATTCCACCTTTGTGGAATCTGTGAGGAGGACAGTTGTAGAGCGGTGAGAAGCCATTCCTATAAATAGGTATGCTTAGTTCCAAGGATCTCCATCTGGTAGTTTTAAGAAGCTAAAGTTTTCCTCACTACAACACCAAAATTCTCAGCCGAGGATGGTGTTTTCTAAAGCAAGGATGTAGATACAGTCATAGTGGTCTCCTAGTAAGGAGAGGGGACGTAGCTTTCCTCTAGGTGGGGCAAATAGTTTAGGGCCACTATCTGTGATAGGTCCATCTAGGTCATAGTATGACACAAGGACCTGCTTCAAATTTGGTTAGGTTGGGCATGAGAGATGATCTTACCTTATGAAGAACCAAGAGGTTACGTAGCAGCCAAGGTAGATCCAGTAGGGCTCACAGTAGCGATAGTAGTAGTACAATATCAGTGGTAGTAGAGGTCATGGACATATGTCATAGGTAGGGTCATCAGGAATGACAAGTAGAGAAGAGGGAGACATGAGGCGATGGCTAGATTCTACACTATGAGTCATCCAGAAGGAGTGGTCTACCGATGGGTCATGATAGGTCAGATGAAATTTTTTCTTTTTGACTTATCTGCCCTACCTTTGTATCTATTTTGGTTGACTCAGGTGTGACACACTCATTTATCACTAGAAAAGTGATAAATATTTGTAACTTGCTTGGTAATCTCTTGTTAGAAACCCATTTCTTTAGCTCCACGGTGTTATGAGAGGTGTGTCCATCTTGCATTCTCTCTTTCTCAGGATGTAACATTCAAATGGATCTCATGCCACTTGATATTCATGGATTCAATGTGATCCTAGGGATGGATACTTTGGAGAAGTACGAGGTTATCTTGTAGTGTGGTTCCAAGGTTGTGATATTTTGTAATGGGGATGTTTCTTGGACTTACCAAGGAGATAAGAAGATTCTTCCTACTTGTCCTGTGTCAGCTATGATAGTAGAGAAGATGATGAGACAAGGATGTGAAGCTTTCTTAGTTCATCTGGTAGATACCAAGGGGAGGGAGTCCTAGTATATAGGATGTACCTATAGTGAGCCAGTTTGAGGATGTTTTACCCAATGAGTTCCCAGATGTTCCACCCCCGAGGGAGATTGATTCTAAAATCAATCCATTTCTCAGCACGCAACCCATATCATAAGCACCTTATAGGATGGCTCCATCTGAGATGGAGGAGTTGAAGAAGCAATTGCAAGGGTTGTTTGAAAATGCTTCATACAGCCGAGCACTTCACCTTAGGGTTCTCCAGTGTTGTTTATGAAGAAGAAATATGGTTCTATGAACCTTTGCATAGAATATCAACAGTTGAACAAGGTTACAGTGAAAAACAAGTTTTTGGGGATAGATGGTCTCTTTGACTATTTGAAAGGTTCTATAGTTCTCTCCAAGATAGATCTAAGGTCGGGATATCACCTATTGAGGATTAAGGTAGATGACATACTTAAGACTACTTTTAGGACTAGGTATGGTCATTATGAGTTCATGCTTATGCCGTTTTGGCTAACTGATGCATTGGCAATGTTTATGGACCTGATGAACAAAGTGTTTAGACTACGTCTTGATCAGCTTGTGGTGATATTCATAGATGACATCTTGATATTCTCCAGGGACAGTCAACAGCGCGAGCAACACCTTCATCAACCTTTGGAGTTGTTGAGACGGCATAGGTTGTATGCTAAGTTTAGTAAGTGTGAGCTTTGGATGACTAAGGTGTCTTTTCTTTGTCATGTCATTTCTGTAAAAGGTATTTATGTAGACCCTAAGAAGATGGAGTCAGTTTTGGAGTGGTATCACCCCAAGACACTGATTCAGGTTCCTATCTTGGCTACTATAGAAGGTTCATTAAGAACTTCAGTGTCATAGCTTTATCATTGACCAAGCTAACTAGGAAGGGTGTTCCTTTTGTATGGGATAAAAGTGTCAAAGTTCTTTCTAGTTTTTGAAGGAAAAGTTGACAAGTGCTCCACTTTTTGTGCTTCTAGATCCCAAAAAGGGCTACATCATTTACTGTGATGCCTCAAAGAATCGATTGGGTGTGTGTTGATGTAGGATAATAACGTAATTTCTTTTGCTCCTCAACAGTTGAAGAAATATGAGGATAAGTACCCAACTCATGGTCTAGAGTTAGCATCTGTGGTTCTTGCTTTGAAGATTTGGTGGCACTATATGTATGGAGAAAAGTACCAAATCTTCACAGATCACAAGAATCTTCATTATATCTTCTCAAATCATGAGCTAACCATGGGATAAAGGAGGTCGATGGAGCTGATCAAAAACTATGATTATACGATAGACTACCATCTAGGAAAGGTGAATGTAATGGTCTATGCTTTGAGCAGAAAGTCATCTTCATCATCATCTACAGATATAGCACAATTGCACTCCATGGCATGTCACAAGCAGGACATGATAGTGTCGCTTTGATAGATGAAAGTATAATTGGAAATATCTCTATTGGCAGGTTTTTGGGCACAACTACTAGTGAAGCTGACATTTATCCAGCAGATTAAAGATGCACAAAATGATAATACCATGATATAGAATATCATATCAGAGTTTGGCAACAACAACCATGATGAGACAGAAGATGGGGCAGTGTGCTTCCACAAAAGAATTGTGGTTCCTGATGTAGGTGATATGAGGAAGATGGTACTTAAGGAAGCTCATTCCACAATGTATGTGATGAACCCTGGTAGTACAAATATGTATCATGATCTTAAGATTTGCATCGGTGGCCAGGTTTGAAATGTGGCATTGTAGGGTTTGTGGCCAAGTGCCCAGTCTATCAACAAGTCAAGGCAGAGCATCAGAATCCTATAGGGACGTTGCATCCTTTGCCAATTCTAGAGTGGAAATGGGATCAAATAACCATGTACTTTGTCATTGGACTTCCAAAGACAACAAAAGGTCATGATTCCATTTGGTTGATCGTTGATTGATTGACAAAGTCAGCCCACTTTTTGCCAGTCAAGACCACCCACACTATAGAGAAGTTGACATAGATGTATGTTGATGAGATAGTATGTTTGCATGGAATACCAGCAATGATGGAGTCATATAGAGGTTCTCCATTCACTAGTAGATTCTGGGAACATCTGCATACAACGTTGGTGACACAGTTGAGGTTCAGTACAACCTTCCACCCATAGACATATGGCCAATTAGAGAGGACCATATAGACCTTAAAAGATCTATTTAGAGCTTATGTTCTTCAGTTTCTTGGGAGTTGGGATACCCACTTGAGTCTGATTGACTTTGCCTACAATAATAGTTATATACATGGTGTGGTATGAGGCTTTGTATGGAAGGTGATGTAGGTCACCTCTTTGTTTGTATTAGATAGGTGAGTATTTGTTATTGGGCCCTGAGTTAGTTAAATAAACTAAAAAGAAGATCATGGTGATTTAACAACAGCTAAAGGTGTCTCAAGACAGACAGAATCCATATTCCAATAACTTCCATAGACCATTGGAGTTCCAAGTTGGAGACTGTGCATATCTTAAGGTTTCCCCTTGGAAAGGTGTGTTGAGGTTTGGTAAGGAGGGTAATTCGGTTCCTAGGTTTATGGGACCCTACCCTATCGTGTCACGAGTTGGAAAGGTGGCATATATACTGGAGTCACCGTAGGAATTATACATGTTACATAATGTTTTTTAGGTTTCCATGTTGAGAAAGGGTCACCTTGATACCCAGTGGATGATGTAGCTAGTGGAAGTGGAGTTGGATGATGATGTTTTGAATGTTGAGGAAGATAGGCATGTGTAAAAGATGATGAAGAAGGATATAGCCTTAGTGAAGGTATTGTGGCAACATCATGGTGTAGAGGAAGCCACGTGGGAGTTAGAGGATGAGATTTGTGGGAAGTACCCATCCTTGTTTTCTCATGATTTTGGGGGGGGGGGAATTCTTGTCAGTGGTTTATGGTTGTAAGATCCCCCAACCTGGATTAATGCTTGAATATACTTGTTTGATTTAATTGGGTGATTAGTTTTGTAATTAAACCTGAAATTATGTTTCAATATTAGTTGGCAAAGGTATGTTTCAATTTTGAGACAAGTTGGACCTTTTTTGCTCATTTTTTCAATTCTATGTACTTGTGTGAATCTATATGCATTTTTCTCTTTTTTCTTAGAATTTAACTGCAATTTTAACACATGTATATTCTACTTTATGATATTCTTGATAATCTAAGTTCCATTTTGTTGTATGCTCTTAAATCTTGATGTTAGTTTGTATACAAGGTGAAGGTAATTATACCTTCTGGTGCTTGTTTGGGCTGAACAACTGATGGTTGTTCAGGATGTGCCTTTATATGGTGCTCTGTGAGCCTTTTGATGTTTGTCCTCAATGTAGATTTGGATGTTATAGGGTTGCCTTCCAATGTCTACTCTGACATGCCTTTGAATGGTTCTGAGGTTGCCTTCTGATGGCTGGTCAGAGTGCGCCTTCTGATGGTTGGTCGGAGTGCACCTTCTGATGGATGGTCTAGAATGTGCCTTCTGATGAATTTCCTATGTGAATGGAGCATATTTGGATAATTCATTTTGCATGGTTACAAATCGATGGAGGTCATGCATGTGTGAATTGATGGAGGTTTTACATGTGTGAACCAATGGAGGTTCTACATGTGCAAACCAATGGAGGTTTTGCATGTGCGAATAGATGGAGGTTTTGTATGTGTGAACCAATGGAGGTTCTTCATGTATGAACTGATGGAGGTTTTGGATGTACAAACTGATGTGGGACCTATTCTTTTACCAATGGTTAAACTATTTTCAACCTTGGACCTCCTTTCTCTCTCATCCAAGCTATAAATACCCCTCCCTACTTCTCTCAAACGAACATTTTACCACCATCCTTGGTGTTGGAGACCTTTAAAGGCCATCAGTGGTCAATGAGGAGCCATTAGTAGGTGATGTGAGGGACTTCAAGGGGTTGAAACCTTGATTTACCGTGCATTCATGCATGTGAGTCAAGGTCCCTTGGTCTGATCTCATGTCGCTGACCATTTCACTTGCTTCCTTTGAGTAAGTTTCTATCTCTTTTACTCATTTTCTTGTTTTTCTTCACCCTCTTACCTCCTATAGTCGAGTTCTTTGATATTCCCAAATTTTCTTGGTGCTTTCTTGCTAGAACCCTATGCTTGTCGGTTGAAAAGTTCCTTTTCTTCTTCCTTTCTCTAGTTTCACCTTGTTTGAGGTGATTGAAGGCATTTTTGGAAGTTTTGGTGGACCGAGCTTTGTAATTTGTTGTTGTTTATGAGAGTTCCATTTTGAAGTTTAGTTTTCTTCTCTCTATTAGGTGAGTTATATGACCTGAATGCATCTCTTACCTACTTTTCTAAATGCATATTGTTAATCTTGCTTTAGAACTCCTACAATGCTAGATGATAGCTCTTAAAAGTGATTTTTGTATGACCAAATGATGATCCATTCATGTCGGCCATAGTTCAAATTTAATGAACACTGTCTATTGACCTTTGAACTGATCTTTAAGTATAAATGGTCTGAAATCTAAAATTTTTGTGCTAAACTACTGTTGTGTGGTACGGAAAAGGTTGTACAAATCCCTAATGCAAAGGATAACTTGTCTCCTATTAAATATTGAATATTGATGATGCTATTATATAAAAGAATGTTTTTTCAAACATAGTGATGCATATGACTTGATACACTCTCATTGGTGGTTAATTCCTTTGATGACTAATGTGGTCACATACTCTGCAAAGGAATGTTATGGAACTTCTTAAATATGTTTTATGTGTTAACAAGAGGGACGGGGTAGCTCCTATTTCTTGAAATTCAGTTTCCACCCCATCCCATTGAAGGTCAAAAAATTTATCCCTATTTGCATTTTAGTGGGTTGGTCTAGAAAGAGAAGTCCTCGTGCTCCCTCATAGAGATGAGAGGTAGCTCCAATTCATCCCATAGATATCTTCTAAGGCTGTAGATTCCAATTATCTTTGTAAGAAACTTTTTTATTATACATAACTTGATTGATGCAACAAAAACACTCAAATGGCTTATTCATCCAATGAAACCTTAATCGTGTAGTGCCCTAAGTCCATAGAACTATTCTCATGTTAAAAATTGCTAGATAGTGGAATGAGTAATCCGAAAGGAGCTTCAAGTTGTATAGTGTTGAGTATATGCGGGTGCAGGGAGAGTATATCCATGTCATCTTGATCCCAAGGTTTTAGAGAACGAACGAGGCCATGACTTGGAGATGATAAGTTTTAAGAGTGACTGCAGTCATAACTCAGAATTGAGGGTCGTTTACACTGGTTTTTAGTGGTGTGACATGTGTACTCATAGGCTATTTTAGTAGTTGGATCGTCGTGTCACTACACTTGTTACTCGTATTGACTGGGGGATATCTTAGAATTCCAATCATCCTAGATCTTATAGGAGCTAATTTTGACTTAGTATTGGTCAGCTAGTAGTTTGAGCAGTACACCTCAAACTACCCATCACTTACTAAAACATAACTCAGTCGTGTAGCATAATTGTTAGGGTTACTTTATGAATCACTTTAGACGATAACCTTTTCTATGTTTCTTTCAAATCATAGATGATTTATGATGCAGTAAGAGAAATAAATTGTACAAATGGTTGTAGCTACTTGTTCTTATGTACAAGTTATATATTTTGTCAACTCTATATTACTATCTGCCTTAACTTCTTAATAAAATTTCTATTTGTTGTATGAAATTGGAATTTTTGAGTTATATCTATCACTGGGATATGGTTCTCACCTCGTGGGTCACCACATCTTTAGACAATCTGAAGTACCATCAGAACAGAATAGTGAGGAGGAGCAGTTAGAAGATCGGTAGAAGTAGAAGGTTGGTTAGGTTGTATAGAGTCCTAGAGTCATCCTTGTATACTCGGGTCCTAGTGGGGAATTTTGTACGAGAATTATAATGACTCAATTTTTTGGTAGTATAATCCCCTATGTAAATGTTGTAATTATGTAAACAACCTCCTTTGTAAACATGTTACGGTTGAGGCCATGGAACTAAATAAATGTTCTTTTATAGATCATGTGGTACACTTTTTCCCATGGAACTAAATAAATGTTCTTTTATAGATCACGTGGTACACTTTTGCATATGCCCAGGCTTAAAGTTCTTCCATAATGTCACTCAAGATTCCATTTTTGACATTATTTCTCATGTTGGGATAAAAGCTTTGAAAGAAGCTCTAGTTGCCTTTCTAGGGACATGTCATGATGGTCTTCTTACTCAGAGACCAGTGGATATTTTATTATTTATTGGACTGATGGAAAGCACACTTGTGTTGATCTCATTTGTGTCTCTCCATTGACTAGGAACATTTCAAATAACTTTAGGGCTGGTCAGTAAGCTTTTGATGCAGCCACACATAATGTTCATAAACATGTGGCTGTGTGTGAGACAGACCATCATAATTTCCTTCCCTTTGCCTTTGATGTCTTTTATGTTCTTATCGATGAATCAATTTCCCTCCTAAGACACATACAACATATCTTAAATAGGAATCTGATGATTTCATCATCTATTTCTTCAAAAAAAATTGGCTTTTCCATACAAAAAGGCTTGGCAGCCCAATTTGTAGATTTTACCTATACGAATGCATTTATTTAATTTGGCATGTACTTTTATCAGAGAAGATTTAGTATAAATAGTATATTTGAAAGAGTTGTATAAATTTACCTTGTATATATATTTGTGAAGTTGGACCTATGTATAAATGCTTCCTTTAACATGTTTGGGATTTTAATATGATTTTAACTTTGCACCTTTTTGGTAATATAATTAATTAGTGATTGATCAGCATTTTGGTTTTGAGTAATATCATGTAGTGTGGTGGGTTGCCACAACAAGCAAATAATTAAGCTTGGGGTTGTTGTTAACAGTCAAATTTATGCATTAACACTAGGTAATTATGTTAGGTTTTAGAGGAGACAGAGAAGGCAGCGGAAACAAAAAATTTCTTCTCCCAAACCCAGAATAAAGGAATCGCGTCAACGTATATACAATAGGAAGGATGGTTTGTAGAGGCATATCTTGTCCCGAGGCTTGCTCGGCGACGATACCTCGTGGCTTGCGTGGTCTTCACCTCCGGTCTTGGACGGTGTTTGTGTAGCTCCTGGTCTCACTGGGACTGTCAGGATTGACAACTGTCCTCCGAGCGGCAGAAGTCTCTCGCCTCTGAAGTAGTCCACACGGACCACCTGGAACTCCGATCTCCTTGTCCCATAAGGAATTGGAAGGAGTCGCACCCTCCTATCAGCATACTAGTCACCAACACACTCTCCTACAACTAGTTGCCTTTCTGTAATTGTCTTTCCCTTATTGTGCCTCCCTTATCGGGTAGCACTTGCTCGGGCTCTCTCGGTTACCACAACTAGAGAGAACGAAAACTTTGCAGAGCAACTGGTGTTCTGAGTTATTGTTCCTGAGAAGCCCCCAATACCCCTATATATATATATGAGGGTCATGGGACAGGGTTTTCTACCCCGGGCAATGCGGGATTAAACAGGAGTAGAAGGGTTCGAGATTTTCCACAAAACAACCAACTCTGCCACCTAAACCGATCGTTTCAAGCATGAAATGGTCGGTTGGGGACCTGAGCCGATCGGTTCAGACCTCAACCGATCGGTTGGGACACCTGAGCCGATCGGTTCACTTCTGAGCCGATCGGTTTGTGGTCTTGGTCCAACTCAAATTGACTTTCATATTTGTTTCCGATTAATCAAATATTAATCCTCTCCAAATCGAATTTGTACAAGTGAAACAAATTGTATTTGCAAAATAGTCTTCTGACTTTCCAAACGATCTCAGTTGGTCACATGAATCGACCGGTTCAATGATTGAGCCGATCATTTCATGACACATGAGTTGATCGGCTCACAACTTGAGTCGACTGGTTCACCAACCTGAGCCGATCGGTTGGGGCAGTAGACTGTGCAAAATCAGTCAATCGTAGTTTCAATCAATCCGATACTCTAATCAATCGGTCCAACACCTTGAACACTATGATATTGAGATATCAATTGATTGAGTGTTTAATTGAACTACTAAACTCCTTTAGTAATCAATCTAAACATCGTTTGTGGACAAACTCCTCTTCCAGGTTAAATCTTATGTGTGTGACCATGCAGGTCCATTTCACGTTGGAAGTGAAAGTCCATAACACTTATGACTTCACAAGCAAAGAGCGGTGCCTAGTCGCACATCAGTGCTACCCAAGTGAAATATAAAGTTGGAGAACAACTTTCAATCATACAATCTGTGAATGGTGTTACATTGAATGTATAATTCCTTTGTCACTGATATCCCGAATGAACGCAAGGCATGGAATAGTCATCATTTCAACGTTCATTCACTTTCTTGATCTCAGAGTAAATTGGAGGAGATATGTATGACATCAATATCACATACTAATTCACACATGCGTGCATGCCTATCTCAATCCTACTCATCAAGTGGCCATGGATATCAAACTCCCTTGGGAGAGACAAATCCCATATCTATCACTCACCCCTCAAAAGCCCCATGTGTCAAAGCCACCCAATCATCACCTTTATAACAACCCATGTTTCAGGACTACGTTTGATTATGTCAAAGTGTACCCAACGACATGTGTTGAGTGTAGTGATTTCAGGTCAAAGAATCACACTCACCACCATCATTGTGAGAACTTGACTGTGACTACCATGTCATGGTTCCATGTGTCAAACTCACGGTGGGTCTGTCTGGTAAACTTGTTCTCTAACAAGTACATATGTGTTTGGTTTGATATCTCCATATCATGACTAATGAGATTCTATCATCAACCAACACCACAATCTAGTCTTGTGTGTCATTGTTGTCTATCTACCTTCCACAATGACATCCGACTAGGGACATAACAAGAATGTACAAACTCTTAGCATTCGTATGATCTCATCGTTCAGGTCCTGAACCTGAAAGCATACATCATTGAGTATTGTCATTCTCTAGACATTCAATCTGTTCTATCACTATCTCATATGACTGAATTAGAAAGAATTGGAAGCTTGCCTTTGATGTTTATCAAATCAATCTTAATGTATCCCACCAATCATCCCATGATTGGCTCTCAGAGCATACATACCAATAGATTCCCACTTGCATTGTGAGCCAATCACCCTTGAATCATATTCTTAGTGATTAAACATGTCCCGCATGTTATTGTGCTCTAGTGCTAACATAGTGAGTTATGACAACACCTTGCCAAAGTCGGTATTAACTGCATGTCTCTCATCTCTTCATTGTACGTCACACGTATGAGATGGAGTTGTCATAGTATGCGGTCTAGTATTCCTTTGCTAACCTTTAGCCACATTGCATGACCAAGTACTCCTTACTTGTCATCAATGACCAGAATAGCTATAAGTTCATCTCATGAACTTACAGATCCATATAGTATCTACTATTGTTCTTTAACACACGGATACTCAGCATTTCCTTTTGAAACAACTTTATTGGAATGTTTCCATTATTCAACAAACATTCACTTTTATATATCCCATAATATTTTGCGATTAATTTTCTATCCTTTTCGAAAGTTTGCATCAGTGTAACTCTTTACAATGAATCCTTCCTTATTTCCAAAGAACTAGTACTTCTCAAGTACTTATCAAGTTCTTATGGTATTCGAGTAACCCTTACTAGAACTAGACAGACATCCACTCGTCATGTCCCACATATGAGTTATCAGGATGAGTGTATCATATTGTCATGTCCTACATACAAGATGATGAATGCATTTTATTCTTGCTATGTCCATACATGCAAGATAATGGGATGATTACATACATGATAGATACATATCTATTCTTAGTGTTCCCATTCTTCATAAGAATTGGACACTTGGCCTTGGGATACTAACTCCATGTAACATGGACAAGTTTTCTCCCACTGAATCTGTGTATACTGAACCCTTAAGTACAGATTGCCAATGTATGCTCTCTCTTTACAGGTCAAGAGGTTTTCGAGAACTATCTCTATAGATCTCTATTCCTATCACATAGGAAATGTCTCTATTTTCCCTAAAGATAAGTTCCACTTTGGATTTCCATTCTAGAACATTTCCATTTCACATCAACATGTGGAATGTGAATACGCTCCCACTAGGGGTGTAAACGGTGTGGGTACGGTGCGGGTCTGGCCATACCCATACCCATACCCATCTAATTTATCGGGTCTGGTTCCGGTTCTAGACCCGCATAATACAAAACCTGGACCCGCACCATACTCATACTCGTAATAATAGTGGGTATGCGGTGCGGGTATGTGGGTAAGTAGTTCTATAAAACATCATATTGTTTATGTAAGAGAAATGACTATGTTATATATATTTAACAAGACAAGATATTGTTATCATATAGTATATTAACATGTAATAGTTATATTAGACAATGCTATATTCTATACAATAAAATTAATTGAGTAATTTTTTACATATTTGTAGTCATGATCATAACATTTAATTTATGTAGAAAGTAATGTAGATTAGTAGACATTTTAATTTTAAGTTTACATATGATGTTCGTTATTGTAACTAGAATAGTTAATTCTAGTTATATGACTAGTCTCAACTTTAGAGTAGGATATAATCTCAATAATTATATTAATTAGATTAGTAAAGTATGATAAATATAACATTATTTTAATAGTTACTTATGTATAGCGGGTACATGGGTCTAGCGGATTTGGGTCCAAGCATACCCATTATTGGACCCGCTTATATGCGGGTCTAAGGGTATACGGGTCCAAGGGTATGCAGGTATAAAAAATTAGACCCATGATGGGTTTTTTAAGGGTATGAATTTGCAGGTCCGCGGGTCTACCTGTACCCATTTACAACCCTAGCTCCCACTAAATCACAGATCCCTTCTTTATCTTTGACATATCAGTCAAACCCTTTGACCGTATCATCAAAGTAAAGATCCATCTCTGAGTTGCTTGTATTTAATCAATCACATTGATTAGTCCATTATAACTTATAGACTTCATTTGCATTAATGGATTCATAAACCTTATAGGTTGTGTCACGTACATATCCTTGTTTTATTCCTTATAGGAATGCGGTTTTAGTATCCATATGCCAAATCTCTTAGTCATTAAATTGCAATCAACAAGCATAATCCTTCTCAAAATGTTATCTATGTGTCTTAACGCTTAAGACTCATTCGCACTTATGGATTTCATTCCAATGGGTGCTACCATCAAGGTCATACCTTATGGTTTACATGGAAGTCATTTAGGATGTAATGGTCATAAACCATAACTCAAATCCGGTTCCTCATATTCATCTAGATAGTTGATTCATCGCATGACCAACTCATCACACAGATAATGGAGGTGTATCTGTCAAGGATATAATAACTCACAACTCCTTGTGATTCTTAATGTCCTTTATTAGTGTGGGGTATTCTTTATTTAAGAATAAATTAGTCATTTGGTAATCATCCTCTAACTCCTTAGAGCATGACTCCTTTTGATTTAGACATCACCATGCCTTAATCATGAGTTCACTATGATACACTATCAAAATCACTCACAAGGTTCTCAAACATTTGGTTTAAGTATTTTATTCATTGATCTCATCAAGAATTAACACTTTACCAAATTCGTACTTCATCTATGATATCTTTGAACACTTCAAGATATTCATATTGGTATTTCTCCAAATGCCATTTGAAGTATTAGCATTTGATCCAATAGGTATGTAAATACATCACATGTATTATACCTAATAGGATAATCATTCTCCCACTACCACTAGTGAAGATTGATGTTTAAAAGATTCATGTCTCTTACTGGTTCTCTAACCAAAAGAGTCTAGACTTATCCATCATATGGAAACTAGAAATGAATTTCTCATGATTTATGCTAATTTGAATGTTTGAGTTATCAATAACTTTTAGGTATCATTTTATCTTATGCTTGCTAAGTAACACAAGATAAACAAGGCATTGCCACAAGGAAACATCAACATTATTAATTGCCATCATTGTCATACAATATGCAAAAATAATGTGTTTCTATTCATTAGAAAATATGAAATAGCAGTTCATAACTCTATTGCATGCCTTCAAGGCTGAAAATAAACTAAAGTACTCCTATCTATGGCGGCAACACTTGCCCCATCTATTGAGTGCTTTACATTTTATATCTTGGTATCATATACCTCAAAAATGTTACAAGTTTATTTCATGACACCTTCAGGTGGAGACGTCTGTCGCCTCCTTCTTCTTTAGTTCTTCCAGATAGAGTGGACAATTCCTTTTCCAATGTCCTGGCTTTTGACAATGGTGGCAATTGCCTCTCTTGGTCATGCCTCCCTTGGCCTTGAGAGTTGAAGACGATTTGGGTTGCTGGATAGCATCAGAACTTTTCTTAGCCTTGCCTTTGCCCTTGTGCTTGGACTTGCCTTTCTTGTTGTTGATCATCATCACAGACTTAGGCTTGTCTTTCTTCATTTGTGTCTCGGCTGTCCTCAACATGCCCAACAACTCTGTCAACGGCTTGTCAAAGTTGTTCATGTTGTAGTTCATCACAAACTGGTTGTTGGATTCTGGAAATGATTGTAGTATCACGTCAGTAGCCAACTCTTGGCTCAGGGGAAATCCCAGTCTTGTCAGGTTTTCCACATACCCAATCATCTTGAGCATGTGAGGACCAACTAGATCTCCTTATGTCATGACACACTTGAATAGTGCCCTGGAGACATCATATCTCTCTTATCGTGCTTGATATTCATACATGTTCTTGAGATGCTGAATCATCTCAATGACACCCATGTTCTCATGTTGTCTCTGGAACTCGTGGTTCATGGAGCACAACATCAAGCACTTTGCATCAATGGCATCATCAGAATGCTTCTTATAAGCATCCCTTTCTGCCTTTGGTGCAGTAGGAGCAGGTTCCTCTGGAATTGGAGTATCCAGGACATAGAGCTTTCGCTCTTGAGTGAGAACAATTCTCAATGTCCTAAACCAGTCGTGGAAGTTAGTCCCATTTAGCTTGTCCTTTTCAAGGATTGGTCGCAATGAAAAGTGATTGTTGTTTGTTGTCATTTGTACTACAAAAGGAAATATATGCAATTTAGTCCAAAACTCAATTTTGACTTATTTGATTGATTTGAAAGATTAACGATATAATTAGGACTCTAATTAATTATCGCTCCCAGTATTTTTTGTTCAAATTAATAGCCCTCACTATGAATTCAGAATATTGCAGCGTACAACCTTCTAGTGGGTCAAGATCCTAAAATCCTCTGAGTTATGGACCAACTAGGGCTATCACCCACAACTTAAATCTTCCAGGTAGGCAACTCTTGAAAAATGTTATATGCAACTCCTTGCCATGATCACTTCCATGCCTCAAGGTGCTAGATCCTATCTAGGTCACCTTGTTAAGTCTGACCCAAAGCCAACACGATGAATATGCACCCTGCTAGGGAAGACCCACATATTCATCTTTCACACTTCCATGAGATAGACGGTGCACCACGCTAGAGCGTGCCCACACTTGGCCGATCAAGCTTTTCAAGTGTGTCACATTTGGAAGGCATCTAAAACTTTAATATTTCATGAGGGATTTGGTTTTATAGATACATATACATATCCAATCACCACAATACATAGTATGTATGATATACATGCTATATCCCACAGAAAACATGTGAAACGATAAAAAAAGTGAGATTATGGCCATCCTAATGTGATTTCTCGAGCCAAGAGGAATCATGGTCATCTAGGTCTACATCACATGCAACCTATATAAGATGAACTCTATGCTTTTCCTTTACTGGGTTTGATCAACTCATCTCCATGATTGATCGGCTCGCCATCAGGCCGGTCGGTTGGGTGCCACCAGCCGATCGGTTGACTCCTCCAACCGATTGGTTCGCCTGGTCATCGTGCATCTCCTCAGGTTGCCACCCGCTCATCTCGCTCCTTGAGTTGGTCGTCTGGATCATCAACTGATTGGTTCACTCCTTGAACTGATCATTTCAGTCATCGTCAGATGTCCGTCGTTCTTTGACATAACAAGAAATAAAAGATCTATCCTATTTTACATTTGAGTTGGGAAACCCCGAGTTACATTCGGGGGGAGCAAAGGTAGGAAAGAAATCTTGAGTTATCTTGAGTTACATCAAGAAAAGGAGGTAGGGAATCAGTGCGCAGACCGAGATGCTAGCAACCACATACAACCAAGCACACACATAGGGTTTATTGGCCATAACCATGCTATACATCCACCACAAAACTCGTTTAAGGGCGATGTGTATCGAGTACATTCATATTACATATCATATATGTATATTGGGATTTGTGGATTTAGGCTTGGACATGCATAAAGCCAATATTATTCGCATCGTGTGCAATAAATAAAAGTGACAAACCAAAATTGATCACATCGATAATCCTAAAGTATAGAGCAGTTGACGTGGCTCTGATACCACTGTTGGGTTTTAGAGGAGACAGAGAAGGCAGTGAAAATAAAAATTTTCTTCTCCCAAACCCAGAATAAAGGAATCGCATCAATGTCTATATAATAGGAAGGATGGTTTGTAGAGGCATACCTTGTCCTGAGGCTTGCTCGGCGACGATACCTCGCGGCTTGCGCAGTCTTCACCTCCGGTCTTGGATAGTGTCTGTATAGCTCTTGGTCTCACCGGGACTGTCGGGATTGACAGTTGTCCTCCGAGCGGCAGAAGTCTCCCTCCTCTGAAGTAGTCCACACGGACCACCTGGAACTCTAATCTCCTTGTCCCATAAGGAATCAAAAGGAGTCGCACCCTCCTGTCGGTGTACTAGTCACCAACACACTCTCCTACAACCAGTTGCCTTTCCACAGTTGTCTTTCCCTTGTTGTGCCTCCCTTATCGGGTAGCACTTGCTCGGGCTCTCTCAGTTACCACAACCAAAGAGAATGACAACTTTGTAGAGCAACGGGTATTTTGAGTTGTTGTTCCTGAGAAGCCCCCAATACCCCTATATATATAGGAGGGTCATGGGACATGGTTCTCTACCCTGGGAAATGTGAGATTAAACAGGAGTAGAAGGGTTTGAGATTTTCTACAAAACAACCAACTGGGCCACCTGAAGTGATTGTTTCAAGCATGAAACGGTCGGTTGGGGACCTGAGCCGATCGGTTCAGACCTCAACCGATTAGTTGGGCCACCTGAGCCAATCGGTTCACTTCTGAGCCGATCGATTCGTAGTCCTGGTCCAACTCAAATTGACTTTCATATTTGTTTCCAATTAATCAAATATTAATCCTTGTCCAAATTGAATTTGTACAAGTGAAACAAATTGTATTTGCAAAATAGTCTTCTGACTTTCCAAACGATCTTGGTTGGTCACATGAATCGAATGGTCTAATGGTTGAGCCGATCGTTTCATGACACATGAGCTGATCAGTTCACAACTTGAGCCGACCGGTTCACCAACCTGAGCTGATCAGTTGATCTCATGAGCTGATCGGTTGGGGCAGTAGACTGTGCAAATTTAGTCAATTGTAGTTTCAATCAACCTGATACTCTAATCAATCGGTCCAACACCTTGAACGCTATGATACTGAGCTATCAATTGATTGAGTGTTTAATTGAACTACTAAACTCCTTTAGTAATCAATATAAACATCATTTGTGGATAAACTCCTCTTCCAGGTTAAATCCTATGTGTGTGACCCTGCAGGTCCATTTCACGTTGGCAGTGAAAGTCCATAGCACTTATGACTTCACAAGTAAAGAGTGGTGCCTAGTCGCACATCAGTGCTACCCAAGTGAAATAGAAAGTTGAAGAACAACTTTCAATCCTACAATCCATGAATGGTGTTATAGTGAATGTATAATTCCTTTGTCACTGATATCCCGAATGAACTCAAGGCATTGAACAATCATCCTTTCAACGTTCATTCACTTTCTTGATCTCAGAGTAGATTGGAAGAGATATGTATGACATCAATATCACATATTGATTCACACATGTGTGCAGCCTATCTCAATCCTACTCATTAAGTGGTCATGGATATCAAACTCTCTCGGGAGAGACAAATCCCATATCTATCACTCACCCCTCAAAAGCCCCATGTGTCAAAGCCACCCAATCATCACCTTTATAACAACCCATGTTTTAGGATTGCGTTTGATGATGTCAAAGTGTACCCAACGACATGTGTTGAGTGTAGTGATTTTAGGTCAAAGAATCACACTCACCACCATCATTGTGAGAACTTGACTGTGACTACCATGTCATGGTTCCATGTGTCAAACTCACGGTGGGTCTTTCCGGTAAACTTGTTCTCTAACAAGTACCTATGTGTTTGGTTTGATATCTCCATATCATGACTAACAAGATTCTATCATCAACCAACACCACAATCTAGTCTTGTGTGTCATTGTTGTCTATCTACCCTCCACAATGACATCCGACTAGGGACATAACAAGAATGTACAAACTCTTAGCATCCGTATGATCTCACCATTCAGGTCTTGAACCTGAAAGCATACATCATTGAGTATTGTCATTCTCTAGACATTCAATCTGTTCTATCACTATCTCATATGACTAAACCAGAAAGAATTGGAAGCTTTCCTTTGATGTTTATCAAATCAATCTTAATGTATCCCACCAATCATCCCATGATTGGCTCTCAGGGCATACATACCAACAAATTAACTATGGTTTCATATCCAAAATAGCTTTGATATGTCAAAAAAATTTAAATTCTTAGCTTTCTACAATGTCACCTCTTTGAAGAGATAGTTTTGCAACTAGAAAATTTTGGGACTTGAAAGTATCAGGTTGAGAAGACACCGACTCCCCCCATTCCCAAGATGAATCTGGAAAGATTCAAAGTGATCCACCAGCATGGCCAGACAAAACATCCTAGTTCAGGAAACATGGCCTAATTTTTACCCAAGATAGAACCAACAAGCACCACCTTCATCAACCTATTCCCTCTAAGTCGATGACATAAAATTTCCCTAGTTTAGTGAAACCATACAGGTTTGTGTCAAAACTTCATCAACCTCCTTTGACGGGTGAAAATCATTCAAGGTGTAGGAATGAAGCATCAATTGTTGAAACATTAACCAATGAGATTCGCCAATGGTGTCCTCTAATGAAGATTGTTGTCTCCACAACCAATGGAACAAACTTACGGTAGGTTTACAAACACATCCTTAGTTCACAACTACCACCTTCAAGGCCACAGGGTGAACTACAGTCGGTTCACAAACCTAGACCGGATTCATCCAACCCATCATCATTCAACCTATCGGTGTTCCCATGATGGAACTATCAATTGTGTTTATTCGATGACCCTACCAAATGAGTCCACCAATGACACTAACCAATAGATTCACTAATGGATAGAAACAAGTCCTCAACATATCGATGCCACAAACCTGGGCCCTAATCACAAACTTGAGTCAATTTCATCACTTAACCTATCCAGTTGTCGTACAAATATGGCCCATGTTTATCCCAATTGGGTTCAGATCACTCCTACTTATTGATATATCACCTATCACTATAACTACCCCTCCTTGGCCACCAGGCCAAAGGTTCCACATTTTTGGTCCCTAGGACTCTGTATTAGGGCTCTAAGTCCCAAGAGGGCTAACTAAGGGTCTAATCCTATATCCATTCCCATTGGTTTGTGTCCATTTTCATTTGTTTACACCATTTTGCATTGACCACCTCCATCATCCTCTCATTTTCATTGATTTCCACCTTCACCCATCAAGCCATTAGACGAACTAGGCCTAGTTAACCAAATTGGCATGGGGTTCGTCACCATCCATCCTCACAAGCTTCTGATTGGGATGGAATTGAGGAGAAACGAGGATAAGGAGTATAGAAGGCCTAGTAAGATAATGCAAAATATGAGATCCATCCCATTTGGAGTCAAAGGAGTGATATCCACTTCTCCTCCATTGGTTGATCTTTTCCTCTTCCTCTTTTCTTCTAATGTTCTCCTTCATTTTATAAACAATGTATTTCTATCTTTGTTCGGTTCCAACTATGTGTCTATGGCTAGCTGGTCTCCTTATAGGTTATGTAGTCTTTCTTGGGTATGTTTATGTACTTTGACTCTAAGCAATTAGTTAATATTCAAATATAGCATGTTATTGTTCTGTCTTCTCTTATTGGCTATGATTGTTGGATTGTTTGATCGCTTCTTGTATGAACTTACATTTTTACTAACATCAAAAGATTTGTGGTAACTACGGGTAGAGGAGGTAGTTTGGACTGAACTCTAAGAGGACAAGGTCCATGGGAGGATCTGTCCAGAATCTAAGGTTAGAGAAGTCTGACCTGACACAGTGAAACCAACCCTAGTTTGACCAACCCGTGTTGGGTTCACTATGTTCGTGTTACTAATTGATTTTTTTTCCACTCCTAAAGCTTGTGGTTGTTTAGACCTGACACGTAATCAGAAATAGTTAGGAGTGTTTTTCTATGATCCTCAAGAGAGGTATTGGATTGTTGATGGGGTTTTAGTCACGCTTCATGAGGCGAGTGTGATGACTCCCACATGAGTAGTTATCATAGCACATGTTGGTTTGGGGTGTTAGTTACTTGCTATGGTGTTTTAGGATTGTCTACACCCAAGAATGAGGTGTGTAACTATCTAATTCATAGTTCCATAGAATTGAACTCCTCTTGATTATTAGTAAGGTTTGACGGAATCTACTTTTTTATTTTACTTTATTTTGTTTACTTTGACTTGTTTTAGTTCTGTACATATATTTATGATATGTTTTGCTTATCTAAGTAAGAACCAAGTCTTAGGTGATGAAACATCCCCATGTCTATGTGTTTACCCCATATAACATTTTGGGCATCCCAAGGGTTTCAAGTAATAAATTTAAAGCCCAATCCTTTACTTATTGCATTTGGTCCCAAGGGCGATCATTAAGCCAAATTAGAATCTTTTAAACAATGATGGAAAGTTGATGGTCATTTTGAGGCTAGGAGATTCAGAAACTTAAATGTTTAGTTTTCAATTTTTAACCCAAACATAAACCAAAATTATTTTTCATAAACTTGTTAAAAATATGAGTTCTAATTATTCATTTTTATTAGGATGTATAACACCTACTCTAGTCATAGTAAGATTTTCTTAATAGATCTTTTGGCCATGTCTTCCTGAATTATTTGCCTCAAGTTGAGTCATCTCGTCTTCCATTTTCCCACTAATTAAATGCTCACCCTTCTTCCATTTTCTCATTGATTCAAAAGATCAACTATATTTTTTCTTTATTTACCTCAAAAAATGTTGGGAACTATATTTTGTCTTTTGTATTATGCTCTAATTATAAACTGAGTATAGAAACACTAGTTGGATCCTTCTAGATATTTTTGTATCTAAAACAACAATCATATGTAGAGAGGATAATGACTTAGGCATAAGTTGTGTACCTTGTGAAGTTCTATTTACATTATTAGTTCCATTTGTATAAATTTTATTATTTATTATGTTCTTTATTATGTCATATGTTTTTGGATTGATATTATAATTTCTTATGTCCTCAAGGTGGAGGTTGCATGCATAAGTTCCAAAAAAACTCCACCCGTTAAGCTAACAAAAATAGTCCTCTTTTATATTACCTTTTTATTTCTGAATATAGGATCCCTTTATAGGGGAAAATAGAAATGGGAATGATGCCTTGAATAAAGAGATCCTACTATATCTACTTTAGTGTATAGTAGTTTGATTCCTAGTATGCATGAGTGTTACTTAGAAAAGACACTATATTTTGGGATTTTGGTGATGCTTATTTGTGTTATTAGAAATGAAATTGATCGTTGATAATAGGAATCATAAAAATGTAGAAAAAATCCTCATGGTTCTGGTTGTACTATATGAGCTATAAATTGTGGTGGTATTTGGTTCTTGGTGTAGTCATGTATTTCTAAGACTGTGTAATTTGGGTTTTTTTGTGATTGTTATTTTGTTCCTTGAGATGAACTTAGTATGTAGTAGGTATAACTTACCTTATAAATAATGACAATAGGCATTTGGACAACAAGGCATCTAAAGATATATAGTTTGTGTGGATTTATACTACTTGACTAGTAATGGAATGTTCATAAGTCGAAATGTCATACTATTAGTGATATTTTATGGCACTTATTTATTAAATGTAACATGATTAGTATTCACTATATGATTAGCAATATACATTGACCAGAACATGTTTGTGATAATTGGCATAGATTTGAATAGTTGCCTTTCTATTTGACTTGTAAGATTTTGTCCTCACTTTTGACACCAAAAAATGACTTAATTAGATGCCAAAGACATCATTATAAGTTAGATTTTTATGGGATATTTTCTGAATTATTTTGCAACATTACACAGCCCTAACTAAATCAAGAAACCCTCTCATATAACCTCTCACAAATGCCTAAATCATCTTGTCATCTTTTCAGTATTTCAAGGGGATGAATAGAGAAAGTAAAGTAAGGGTGGAATCTCAAGTAGGTCTGAAATCTTCTTTAGAAATATCTACTTTCTTCCTGTTTTCTTCTTGTTTTTCATCCCTCTTATAGGGATAATTGATATCCAATCCTAGCTTAGATCTTCTTCTATTATTTGTCCATATATAGGTTCTTCTCCATGGGGTGGATTTTAGAACAAGAAAATAGAATTGATAGGAGGGTGGTGCATGTGTAGTACACCTAATCAATTAAACTTGAATAGATGTAACTTAGGAACACAACATGGTGTCTCAAATTTATTTAACCTGATGGAAACACTTATACAAAATATGCAAGCGCATGGGCACAGGGGTAGTATAAGAGCAGTAAGCCAGGCTTGAACTTTAGGGAGAGGGGCACTAGGGATGCATTCTTTTTGTCTAGTTTCCTATAGAGGAGTTTGGGGTTGAAGGGTTTAGCTTGGGTTTGGTTTGATCACACTAAGATGGTTCAACAAGCAATTAAAGGGGGGAAAAAAGAAAAACCTACTTTAGTCCTAGACAATTAATTCTAATTGTCAAGGAAAGGAAACTACGCAAGAAAGGTGCAGTTTAGACTAAAGCAAGAAAACAAGAGCTAACACTAACATTAGAATAGCAAGGAAATTCTAATTAACAACCTAGAGATGGCACCAAGTTAAACTAAGTAAGAAACTACACTAGACTAGAATCAGCAAATAGGTCAAGAAAAGCACTAAACTAGCAAATAACTAGCTAGATAAAATGCAAGAAAGCACAAAGGAATACTAACTACACTAACAAGACCTAACTATCAAGAACAAGACAATGGAATAGGGTGTGTGAAGGGGAACTATACCCTCATACACCCTATCCAACCTTGTGAGGCTCGTTTCAATTAGGGTTTAGGTGTAATTATGTTATACCTAATCAAGTATGGAGCTTTTAGGGTGTAAAGACCCAAAGTCTCTACTAAAAACATGATAAACAAAAACACCAAAAGTATGGCAGCGGAAGAATTAAATCTTGACATTATTCAAAAATGTATAAAGAGTACGTTACAAATTTCCCAAATGGGAGTACAACTTTATACAAGCAACTACAAGGATCTAGGTAGAGGAAGACTTAGACTAATGCAACATTGTCTCCAAACAAAACAACTATATAACATAAAAGCAACTATGATCATATACTATATGTTCTTCATCTTCTATCCTTAGCCTTAGGTTCACCAAGCTTCCATGCGCACTCTGATCCTAACCTGGATGGTTGGGGTCATCCAGCAAGAGAAAGATAAAAGGTATGTGTTAATAAAAAGGGATAGGACAAATAATAATAAAAAGCTTTGCAATATAAAAGATTCTCTACAATAAGAGATTTCAAAAGAAATGAGGCAAATATATGAATATGAGAGAGAGAAACTGCCACATTTAAATATCAACAATTATCACATTTGCATGAATATAAATTATGACACAACGTCCTATCAATGTAGGGTGAGGCACCTACCGGACCTCACCAATGGCAGGGGGACTAAAACCCCAGTGCCTAAAAAGTGGCAGGGGGAATAAAACCCCAGTGCCTAATATATAAAATGGCAGGGGGACTAAAACCCCAGTGCCCGGCAGGAGGACTAAAACCTCAGTGCCCTGTGGGTGGTTTGTACTCATGTACACTACATTGTCAATTGGCCAATAACTATATCATGCATAAACATTCACTTGGCAGCATAGTGAAAAGTATAACAAGATAGCATTGGGAATAAAACCCAAATAAATAATCTCAATCAACAAGCCATCATAGGCAACATCATTATACAAGTACTTCAAGAGATGAGCCAACATAGGAAACAACCAGATTCAAGAGTTACGATTAAATGAGCCACAAAGACATCTACAATATATAACATTTCCAAGTATTTCAAAAGATGAGCCAACATAGGTAACAATAAGATTCACATAATTCAACTGAATGAACCACAACGGCATTAGAATCATAAAATAAGTAAAGAGCCAATAAATGCAATTAGAGGGATAATCAGGCTAGCACAATAGTTATTGTGGGGTTGGAAAAGTCCCAACTGAAAGATAGGTAGTTTGCACAATAATCATCCCACATAGATTTCACATTCACCATGGATGTTCACATATATATATGATTCACATACAAAATAGGTTGCACATACATAGGAGCCACATACTAAATAAGTTTCACATACCTTAGATTAAATACATTACCATCATATCCACCAAACAGACAGTATCACCATCCCATAATATCCTAGTTATAAACATAACACATGTATTAATATATATAAAGACATAAGCATAGGAAAAACCCTAATTTTACAAAACTACGATTTAGAGCTCAAAACCAAGTCCAAACGATTACTCATAATCTCCTGATTAAGAAAACATATCTTATTATATAAAACAGAGTTAAAATGAATTAATTATGTATTTTAAAACATTTACATATTAAAAATGCCAAACAAAGCAAACTTCGGAAAACCCTTGAGAATCAGGTCTCAAAAACCACAAAATCAGATTCTACATTAAAAATCCTTTCCATCGACTATTTATTCATATTTTTCTGACCAACGGTTGATTTACTATGAATTAAGTAAACCTAACCAATCAGAAATTAAGAAAAACCATAGTGTGACAGGTATTTAAATCGAAATGAAACTCGATGTAAATAAGAGGGGAAAAGACTAAAATACCCTTGCTTGATAAATCAAACCAATTGAAACGATGAGGACAAAAAGGGTCATTCAGGTATAGCAAAGAACTTCGCAGCAGGAGAAAACAAATACACGGAAATTACCAAAATGCCCATGGTAGCTCAATTGGCAACTCACAGGGGCGAGGGTATCCTGGTCATTTTGGGGCCGGGTTTCTTCCCAGCCCGACAATGGCGTGATGGAGCAGACTCTCCATGCCTCAACCAGGAGCAGACCCTGGACTTCCAGCCTCCAACGGTCGTTCAGTACCTGGGAGTACTTCCCTCGACTCTGCTGGGTCCCGACGAGGCTGAAGAATCAAGCAAAATCGTTGGCCGCAGAGAGAACCCCAAAGACAAGGTGGCGGCCGAGAAACAGAGAAGGAGAAAAAGAGGTTGATCGAATCATAAACAAAATGAGTACACACTCCTAAACTAACACTGATCTCGAGTTCGCGGGGTCGAGATGAGCCAGAAACGGGCGTCGACGAAGGTGGAGGACCTCGAAAACCCAATGCAGCAGGTGGCGACGGAACTCGACGGTGAGCTTATAGGACGCATCGGCTGGGGCATCCGCAGGGAAAGACAAGAGTAGGAGGAGGTAGAGCCAAGGCCCTAGGTGCTTACCATGCAAGGAATCGACCCGAGGAGGCCAGGGGTGAGAGCAGCAAGCCACCATTGTCGGAGAAGAAGAGCGGCTAGGTCCAGGTGACTGAGGGTAGATTAGGGTAAATTGAGTGTGGAGGAGCGATGAGCGGGGGCTGAGGATTGTTTTGTAGGTCTCGGGTAGGCAAGGGGGTGGATCTATCCCACTCTGTAACCCCTCCGCGAAAAGGAGGCGGAGAGCCCAGTTGGGCGTTTCACATTTAGGGAGACTTAGGTAGTGAGCTATGGCTCGTTGGAACCGTCAGAGAGAGACGAAGCTAACGGCGAAGGAATCGCGTGAAACGGTGGAGGAGGGAGTGAGAACGGGTCTGGGGGAGTTAGCTGCTGTGAAACGGTTGTAGATCGCGTGAGAGCGGGAGGTAAGGGACGATGTCCCGGCCGTTAGATCAAGCCAGAGATGCGACGGTCAAACGCGAGCCGTTCGATGGATCGCAGACCAAAAAGGGGGCACGTGACAGTAAAATAACCGAACATTAACGTTACATTTTGATGTAAATGAAATCGATGCAATAACTATATACACACCATATTAAAAGCTAATAAAATGGATTTGAAAGGTCAAATCAACTCCAAATAATGCAAAATTTGAACCATAGGCTGATAACGACGCAAACTACAATGCTATATAATTAGAATCTCGTTTAATGCATAATATGGCCATTAATAAATATATAGCTCATAAAAGAGCATAATAATATATTAAAATCAAGGAATTATATGAATAAGCTATTAATGAGAAACATGTGAGTAAATTCGACATATAAAACACATTAGGGTACAAATAGTCATTACTTAACAAAATAACATATTAATATGAATTAAAATCATATTTCGAGGAGAGAGAAACAATAAAGGTTAATATACACATATATGAACTCAAATACACATTATTAATAACATATTTATCCAAAAAGCTCCAAATTAATATAATCTACTATATTATCCCATTAAAGACCAAATTACATAATTAACCCTAACTTATCTCCTAATGTGGGTTATTTGTGCAAACACCCCTCAATTTACATCAATGAGGGTAAAAGGTGATTTTAAACATCGAATGTGCTCAAATTGCACAAGGGGTCCAAAAAGAATAGAAAACAAGGGAAATTTATGAAAAAGGTCCAAATGGACTAAAAGGAAAAGAAAAGCTCAAAATTGGGTAAATTGCAGGGAAGACCCTGAGATTCAGTATGTTACATAGGGCAATTGGGGGCCAATGGTAGTAATGGAGGGTGGAAATGAGGGTATTTCACCTCACATCACCTTCCATCTGGTCTTTAGATATCTCCAAGTCAATTGTAGTAAGTTTTTCTAAACTAGATACTTAGATCTCACACATAGGAGTAGGATAAGGGATATAGATGTCGGAATATGGGGTGCTAGCTAGGTATCCATGAGTTGGACCTAGGAGCAAATCCTAAAATAGCTACATATAGTCTATTTTCTCTTAGACCTATGTGGTTTTTTTTCAAGCACAAATCATAAGATAATCCATGTTTTCAAGCACAGACTACAAGATAATTGATGGGAAATAATATAAAAGTAGAATGCAATCATTCAAAAGCGAAATTATATAGTTTACACATTTCTTTCTACCAACATGGTAACAAATTCACATTCTAACCCCAAAAAGTCCACCTAAGGGGATTAGCTACACATAACAAGACAAAAGAAGAAAGAAGAATGACTAGAGGAGTAGATATCCATGGAATCTTAGTGGAAACTCCTCCTTTTTAACCTCCTAGAAGCAAAAGCTCGTCCTTCTCCCTCCTTGGTGGTTGGATAGCATGGAATTGTGGATGAAAGTAGCCAAAACTTTAGAAAACTAGGGTTTTGAGGTAAGGGATGGTGGAAATGAAGTGTGAGTTGATGGGAGTAGGTGGGAGATGAATGAATATGGTAGTAAGTTCTAGGGAGGATAACAAGTGCTAATGTTTTTCATCCATCTGCCACCCATGTATGTATAGGGGCTAGGGAAGCATAGGGTTAAGTGGGGGAATAGGAAAAACAACACAGAGTTTACTAGGGTTTCGATAGCATCACGACTGTTATGGGAAGATCGACTATGGTGGGTGGAGGGTAGCATGTTCCTGCTGAGGGAGAATAGGAGGAAAAATGTTAGGTTAAGGTGGGATTTGGATGTCGGTAGAACGGATGTGGTGGGGGACTTGGATGATGGTCGTTCCTCCTGGCATGGTCCTTCTGAGCTTTGGGTAGCACAAGTTGTTCTAGTTGGCATGATCGTGTTGGGGTCTTCTCGGCACGACCATTTTGGATAGCATGGTCGTGTTGGTCAACTTGATGGAGCTACTTCTCAACTTGAGTTTTAACCATAAATTCTTCGTTGGTGGCATGGCCATTCTATGGCACCATGGCCATGTGGGGTCTTTTCCTTGGACTTTGATCTTCAACTTCACAATCCTTGGAGTACTTTTCTCTACGTCAACCCTTGCCCACTAGGGGTATGTTGGGTTAGCTCTTGTATCCTCCTTAGGCTCTTCCAAGTGTGAAGGAACCATAGGATCATCCTCCTTGTCTCCCATCCATCCAAAGCATGGTCCAAGTACCTAAAAACATGCAAAGAACATCCATAAGTGCATTTGATATTAAACCATTTATTGAGGTAAGTATCATGCATTATAACATGTTTAGATGTGATTAAAGTACTAAAATACACAATATGGAGACCTAAAATATGGTCACATAACCACCCCAAACTTAAAACATACTTGTACTCAAGTATGCTCCAACTTAACCTCTCTTTCACTTCATTCAAGAAAAACATGGGAGACTGCAATCATCATGATGTTCATTGACTAAAGTAAGCTTAAATGTAGAATTAGGTATGCAATCCACTACTCTCTATTCATTTTTATATTTTTCAATGTGATTTAAGAACGGAGTACAAAAACTTTAAATATGGGATACCAATCACATATGTAAGTGATACAGCTTTCACAATGCTCCAGGTAGATCGTATCATGATGGCATGCATATGAATGGATAGAGTTTTTGTTTCACTTTCTAGGACTCCATCATACACTTCATTTCACCTCTCATGACCCACTTAGCATGTGTAGTGTTGTGATGGCTGGAATTGATTTACCCTAGCCCTACAACACATGAAAAGTGAATAAAGTGCAATGGGATAAAGTAGGATGCTATTACATAGGAGAACCTATGTTTTCTTTATTTATATTCTATTACATAGGAGAATCTATTATTTTCTCTGTGCTTTTTCGTAACTTTTTCCTTGCCCTTGGTGTAGTTAGGGAATATCATGATAAGAGTGAAGTGGGGGATATAGATATGGCCACCCCAAACATTTTGAGGTGGCCAAGCCTAATAAGTCCTCTTTGCCAACATTTCATGAGATGTAGGGGTAATAAAATGATATAAGAAATGTCAGATCAAATAGGGGTGACAAGAGATGGAGATACATGCATGATTTCATTCAAGCAAGCCAATTCATGCAACTTTCACCAAAAAGACAAACTATGTATAAAATGAGTAATATGATAGACTGCACTCGTTCCAAGTGGAATGAATAATCCCAAACATTCAAGGCTTGCAAGAATCACATTTTTATTAAAATAGTCAATTACTTGTGAGAGGCTTGGAGCACATGTAAAATGTCATTGAAAAGGTTGCATTATCCCAATTCTAATTATTCTCAACATAAAAATGTGATTTAGCCAAAAACATCATCAAAAAGGTTGCATTATCCCAATTCTAATTATTCTCATCACAAAGAGTAAAGATTTAGTGGAAATACTCAATTAGGCGAGTAGATTCAGTCTTAGGAAAAAATGACCAAACTGGTGCCAAATTGCCTTAAATCACATCTACACTTATACTAGAATCAATAAATAACAAACATTAAAATTCTAGCTAAAAACACACAAAATTTACAAAATTAACATGAAATTCAATGCATGGCATGTAATGGCAAAAAGAACAAAAATTCTGAAGAAAAATTACACAAAAATGCAAGAAAATAAACTACGTTGTATGCATGTATGAAACAAAAGTAAAAAAGTTATGGATGGACAAGTATAAAGGTTATTCAAACTATTTGATCATCTTGGGAAAAAATAGAGCAAGAGACGTAGAGGGATATGGGGTAAACAAGGACTTACCGCCCTACCACCCCAAACTTTCAAACATATTCTCAGCATGATCTAGAAGTTTTGAATAGTAGGGTAATGGGCACGGAGTTGTGGTAGACATTCATCACGTGGGAGAGTGATCAAGATGGAATCATGTGGGCAGGGAAGAATCAGAATAGTCATTCTGAGAAGAGCAGTCATGCTGGCTTGCTGGAACCACATTTGTGCTACGTGGAAATGACGTGGTGGCTACTTTCCTATAGATTTTTCATTCAACTTTCTCCATTTTTTATCTTCTCCTTGACTAGCTCCTCCTTGCATCATTTTTTCTTCCATACACATGTTCTAACATGATTCACAAATAGAAAAAACATCAAGTATAGTGGGTATGTGTGTTTCTTTCAAAATGAAAAATAAAAACATAACAAGAATGGGTTTTTAGAGAAACAATCTCAAACCAAAGTGGGTTGCCTCCCATTAACACAAAGTTTATTGACTTCAGTCAGGCTTTGGTGTTCTTCCATCATCAACTATCCATAAGAATGGTGTTTCCATCCTCATTACAAGTGATCCTCTCAAATGCCTTCACCACATGATCTTCTTTCCTAGGGTCATGTGAGATCTGATCATCCTTTCTTTCATTTGTCCCTTCTCTGGGCTCATCATAGTCTATCTCAAAGTAGTGTCCTTAATCAATCAAGTATTGATGCTCCTTGGCAGTGAAAACAAATATGTATGTATTTTTACTCAATGTGTAACCATCAACATGCTGACACGTACTTTGATCTCCACATCCATTGTGGAAAAAAGAGGTCTTCCCAAGGTGATGTGATTTTTCCCATATTTTGGCATTATGTCCAAGATAAGAAAATCAGTTGGTTATGTTGCATATGCTTTTTTGTCCACCACTACCATCTCATTATGTATCTCCCCCTTGGGCATTCTATTGGACTCAAGTCCAATAAGATAATACAATTTACTGGTTACAATCTTTCTAAGACAAGCTAACAAACATCCCTAATCAATGACATGAATAGTGATATGTTTGCCTTCCCTCGCATAAAGACCTCCAAAAGGTTCATCATATGCTTTTTCCTCCCTTTGGATAAGGGCTCTTCTAAGGCATCAAATAAAAATGGATCATTCACATCAACATTGTCTTGAACAGTCTGAGAACTTAGGGGCACCACAAGAAGACCTCTAGATGTATCGGGTGCACACTTGTTGTTATCAACTCAACACAAGGTGGGAAAATGTTGGGTATCACAAACTCAATGGATGGTGGGACACATGGTGTTATCATATCACCAAGATTTGGATAGTAGAATACTTGGTGCATTTGGAACTTTTATAAGAAGGTGGGACAACATGATGTTTAGTGCACTTGGCACTCTAACAAAACAACAGGGCAGCAAAAATGTTAGTTCTCTTGGCGCTCTCATAAAAACCTTTTGGTAGTGTCATTCCATCATGATCTTTGTCAACTTGTCTCCTATCCTTTTTGGATTGTTCAACAACATTATCAGACCTCAAGACTGACACCATGTTCACTTGCTAATGGGGATGAGGGGGAGCTTGTGATGATTGAGGTAGTGGTAGTCATGGGCTTTGGTGTAGTGTATATTTTAGAGGTTGTGGTTTCGGTTGTGGTTTTGGTTGTGTTGTGGTGTGGTGTGGTTGTGGAGGTTGTAGTAGTGGTGGATGGTATTGTGGTGGTGGTTGGTATTGAAGTGGTGGTTGTGGGTTGAATTGGGGGTTGAATGGAGGATGGTGGAGGAGAATAGGGGTTTGGAGGGCCTTTGTATTGTTGCAAGGTTGGAAATTTCCATTGTGGTGGGATGTAGATTCCTTGAGGATCACCCATGTATCCACTCGCACTATTAGGATTAGCCAAATTTTGGCAGGGAAGTCTCCCTTCCTCACGACGAGCAAGAGATAGAGAAATTTGGTCAATTCTTTGTTCTATCCAGTTAATGTTTTGTCCTTGAACAAACACATCCTTGTTTGCATCATCAAGCTTCTCAATCTCCCAAGGATTTCCTCCTCAAACTTGGAAATGTATGTTGACCCTTGGTGTTGTCTAGGTTGTCCGTGCCCTTCCTATCCTTATCTTCTAAGAGAAATTAGGATGATTCCCCCATTCTGACGTATAAGAATTTGAAATTGTCCTTGGTTGTTATGGCTTCCATCGGATTATAGAGATTGCAGTTCCTCACAAAGTCTCCAAGGAGTTGACAATGGCTAGAAGAGCCTCCAACATGTGTCTTCATAAGATTCATCATATCATCCAAGATCTTCAGCATTTATTGGTTGGTATCATCCCTAGCTTAAGGAGGGGTAGTCGGCATGGTTCTATCATATTGGGAACCCACACTAGAAGGTTAGTGTCATAAATTTTTAGACAAGTGGTCAAAAAGAGGCCAAGATTCTTTAGGAGGTTTGTCTGTGAATGCACCATTATAAAACAAGTCTAAAACGGTCTATCCCATCTTAGAAAGTCCGAAGTAGAAAGATTGGACCAATTTACAAAGAGGAACCTCATTGTGGGGGCAATCTCTAAGCCACTTTGGAAACCTCTCCCATTTCTCATGAAAATGTTCACTCTCTTTTTTATTAAAGTATGTGATATATATCCCCATTTGTGTCAACTTGGCAATAGGGTAGAATTTCTTCAAGAATTCATTATTCATATTTTCCCTAGTCATGATCATGGTCTTTGGTGAGTGCCACTCCTTTGCCTTGTCCTTGATAGAGAAGGGTAATAAGGTGACCCAAACAGAATCATTAGTGGTTGCATGAGTCCTAAATGTGGAGTGTGTCTCAATAAAGGAGTCCACATGATTGTAAGGATTTTGTTCTTAAGTCCATAGAAGGTGAGGAGGATCCCAAGAAGAGTGAGAGGGATAGAAAATTGTTGATCTAGCATCCTATCAACCCTAGTGGCAATCAAAGAGTGGTAGTTTCCTGGCATGGAGTAGTCATGCAATGGTTTGTGTAGTACAAGAATTTGGAGGGTTACGCAAATCCTCATATTCCTTGTATATATTCTTGTTAGGGTCGTTGGGATCCACGTTTGCCATCTCTTCTTCTAGATTACGGTTGTGTCGAGTTCTTCACCTTATTCTTCCTATTTGGGGATCCACTAGGAAATAATCAACAGAAAGTGAGCGGCGTCTGAACATGCAACGATGGTCACCTGCACACAGCACAACCAATCAAAAGAAGAGAAGTTAGTAAACAAGTTTACACAAGTAACACAAAGAACAATGTATAGCAATGGTGAGGATAGTAGGAAAATTCAAAGATAAACAAACTAGCTAGGTTGAGCGTCTCACTCCTTAGAAATGACCCTAAAAATCTTGGTGTGTATGTAGTATACCCAATTTGAACTTTAATGGATGTGCCTTAGGCACATGACAGGGTCTTTCCAGTTTGTAAAACTCAATGGACACACTTCTAAAAAATCTACAAACGCACAGACTCGGTGGTAGTATATGAGTGGTAAGTTGGGGTCTAACCTAAGGAGAGAGGGGGCACTAGGGCTATGTTTTTTTTACTAGGTTCCTACAATGGATTCTACGGTTCAAGGATTTAGCTTCAGTTTGGTTTGATTACACTCAGTTGGTTCGACAAGCGATTAAAGGGGAACAAAAATCAAAACCTACTTTAACCCTAGACATGTAATTCTAATTATCAATTAAAGGAAACTAAGAAAGAAAGGAGCAACTTAGACTAGAGAAATAAAACAAGATCTAACACTAACACTAGACTAAAAAAAGCAATTCTAATTAACAATCTAGAGGTGGAAACTAGTTATATTACACAAGAAACTATACTAGACTAGCAATTAGCAACAAGGGCAAGAAAAGGGATAAAAAGCAGCTAACTAGCTAGAGCAAACACAAGACAAATCAAAAAATACTAACTACACAAACAAGACATAACTACCAAGAACAAGACAATGAACTAGTAAGGAAAGTAAAGCAACTAACTAAGTAAGCATTATTTGGAAAGGAAGCAATTAGGGTTTCAAGCAATTAATGGGAAGTGCGGCCTATTTGGGGTGATGTGACTAGAGTATGGGGGTCACAACATGCAAACCATACTCATTCATTTAGATTTTTAAACCAAACAACAAGATAAATGCTACAGAATTACCCTAAAGTAGTAATTGGCCATGGATAGAATAGAGTGTGTGAAGGAGAACTACACCCCAGCACACCCTATCCAACCTTGTGAGGCTCATTTAGATTAGGTTTTAGATGGAATTCTACTAGGATCTAATCAAGACTACGTTTCTAGGATAGAAGATATTAGGGAAATTGGGGGCCAAGGGTAGTAATGGAGGGTAAAAATGAGGATATTTTCACCTCACATCACCTACCATCTAGCCTTTAGATAGCTCCAAGCCAATTGTGCTAAGTGCTTCTAAACTAGATACTTAGATCTCACACATACAAGTAGGAGAAGGGATATATATGTAGGAATATGGGATGCTATCTAGGATCTAATAGTTGGACCTAGAAGAAATCCCAAAGTAGCTACATATAGATCATTTTCTCCTAGAACTAGGTGATTTCAAGCACAAATCACAAGAGCATCCATGTTTTCAAGCACAAACCACAAGATAAATTATATAAAAAGAGATAGAAGTAGGATACAATCATTCACAAACCAAATTATAGAGTTTACATATTAGTTTCCCCCAACATGGTATCAAAGTCACATTTTAACACCAAACAACCCACCTAATAGGCTTAGCTACTCATAACAAAACAAAAGAAAAAAGAAGAAATAATGGAGGAGTAGATAGCTGTGGAAGCTTGGTGAAGACCCCTCCTTATTAAGATCCTAGTAGTAGCAGCTCATCCTTCTCCCTCCTTGGTGGTTGGATAGCATGGAATGGTGGATGGAAGTAGCCAAAACCCTAGAAAACTAGGGTTTAGAGGTAGGGGATGGTTGAAATGAAGTGGGAGTAGGTGGGATCTCGATGAATGTGGTAGTAAGTGCTAGGGAGAATAAAAAGTGTTTCCCTTTGCTCCCAGCTGCCAGCCATGTATATAGGGATTAGGGAAGCATAGGGTTAAGTAGGGCCATATAGAAAAGGTAATGAAAAAATCACTATATTTTTTAATCACAGCACGGACGTTCTAGGAAGAACGATCGTGGTGGGTGGAGGGTAGAATGGTCATGCTAAGGGAGAATGGGTGTGTTGAGAGAGGAAAAATGTTAGGTTAAGTTTTGGATTTGGAGGTTGCTAGCACTGTTTTGTTGGGCAGCAGAGCCATGGTGGAAGCAAAGTTGTGTTGGGTAGCACATCCATTAAGGGACTTGGACGATGGTCGTTCCTTCTGAGCTTTGGGCAGCATAGTCGTTCTGGATGGTAGAGCCTCGTTGGGGTCTTCTTGGCACGATCATGCTAACCAACACAGTTGTGTTGGTGAACTTGTTGGAGTTGCTTCTCAACTTAAATTTTAACTATAAATTCTTCATTGGTAGCATGGTTGTTCTATGGCATAACAATCCATGGAGTTCTTTTCTCTAAGTCGACCCTTATTCTCTAGGAGTAGGTCGGGGAAGTTCTTAGACTCTCCTTAAACTCCTCAAAGTGTGAAGGAACCCTAGGATCATCCTCCTTCCCATCCCTTTAAATTGTTGTCCAAGTATTTGAAAAATATGCAAAGAACATCCATAAGTGAATTTGATAGTAAACCATTTATTGGGGAAGTAGCATGCATTCTAACATGTTTAGTTGTGATTAAAGTAAAAAAAAAAGACACAGGATGAAGCCCTAAAATAGGACTGCTTTAGAGGGAAGTTATGGAACATAAACATTTGTATTGGTAGCTGTAAATTAGTTAACATTCTAGATATTCCAAACTTGAAATTTACGTATAATTCTTATTAAACATATTTATGTTAAATGATTCTTTGATACCATTCATAGGTAAGCCCCAACTATGTAATTCACATCATTGTTGATACATATACATCTATATTTTAAAAAATATCAACAATTAATATGCACACACAATTACGGCCTAGAATATAATTTATTTATTTTCCTTGGTGAAAATATGTTATGAATTAGTTTATTTAACAAAATTACAACCATGAGCTAATTATACATAATTCTTTTGGGGAAAATATAAAATGCTATTAATGAGATTTTGACAAGTTACCTTGGTGTTTTCTTACTTAAGACTTGAAGTGCCATTCTAGTGATTGTGATTCTTTAGACTCATCAATTGTGGGAAACATAACTACAATACTTCCTTCTAGTCCATTGCCCAACATCTGGAACATATAATTCTTCATCCAATACTATGATGCATTCTATTTTTCTCATATTGATATTAATTTGCTAATTATTCAACATTGTCACTGTATGTATCCATATCAAGCATATTCAAATTGATTGGAAGTAAATTATAATATTTCTAGAAAATTTCCTCTTATTGTTCAAATTGGTATAAATCTTTGACATCCAATTATGGTAGCAAGTTTTCATGGTATCTACATTAAGAAATACTTTTATCCTGGTATTTTCAACTTGTTTGATTGAAATTCAAGAGTGTGGCCCCATGATTTTGTTTGTCTAAATACATATGAAACGCTTGCATTGTTGGAAATTGATCACTTTCACAATAGAATCACATGATTTCAGAACTTGACATACATGAAATGGTAGTGAAAGGATGAGGTAATACGAGTGGGGTGTTGAGACTCAATGAAATCCCTTAACGTTTTCCTTTTGAGTGGTGAAACTTGGCGATCCTCTCACTATCATGACCTAGTATCGGGTAGGCATCTAGGGATACTAGGATTTGTGTTTAGTGCCAATGAGAAATAGCAAGTAGTTCATCATCTCTATTGGGGTTAATGGTGTGTAAGAAGCTTGGAAATCCTTTCACTGATTGCTTGTCAGTTTTTTTACATCTAAGGTACCTACTATGACTACATGTGGAACATTTCATAGACATTATAGATACTATGAAGCTTATATGATAAGATTTTGGTGGGCTAAGGTCAGATTAGTTTTTTCATAAGGATATAAATTGAAACCTAAATAGTTGTACAATGAGTCATTATATGATAAGGTTAATTGGCTCTGCCTCACTCCCCTCCTGCTCCAGAACACATCCACTCCGGTGAGCCCCTCCGCCCAGTTTTTGGGCTCGCAAGAGTGTTCTGCACAAGAAAGAAGGTCCGTGAACCGCCGGTTTAACTAGCTGCAGCCAACCCAAGACAAACCGATCAATTGAGCGTTGAACCAGCTTATTAGAGGAGTGAACCGGCTAAATCAAAGGCCTGAACCAGACCGTGGACCAGAGAGCCTCATGGCATGATCTAAGACATCCAATAAGCATCCAACGATCAAACTTTTCATGAAATAAGGTATTTATCTCGCTCTCTGGAAAATATTCAATTAAATGCCTAGATCTTATTTTAATCATAGAAAATGCATATGAACTCCAAAAATTACAAATAAGTAGTCAATCTTGATCAGAAAAATCCAGTGAATCCATTAAAAATACTTTTGAAACCTGATTACAAACGATGCTCACTGACATACCTAAATCTTGATCTCTTGCTTATGTAATTTGTCTAAATGACTCTATTTGTTGTTAATCTTGACTTAACACTGAAAACCCTAATTCTTGAATCTAATGTTCATATTGAGAATCTAAAATCATACCTTACCCATTAATGATCTAGATCTATATTTGTTGACTTGATTCAATCTTGAATATGATGATGTCATCTTAACAATATGATTGATCTAAATCTTGTGGCATATCTTGATCTTTTTACCTAAAAGTTGATCTCTGATCTACTCTTAATACTAATTAGAACTTGATCTAATCTTGAACCCAAATGATGTTAGAACTTGATAATGATCGAAAGACTTGATTTTTGAACTTGCATATGGACTAGGATAATTAGGGTTAACACATGTACCTAGAAAACCTAGGAAAGTCAATCACACTCGAAAATACTTGATATTTGAAATAATGTTGGACAAATTGATATATTGGTTGATCATAAGTGGATGACCTAACCCTAAGGTTGACCTAGGAAAGTGTAACCCTAATCTCGAATATTGAAACCTGATATTCTGAACATCATGATCTTGACCAGTGATCCAATCTTGATGATTTAGGATCTGACTCGAAGGGTTGACCTATGATCGGATATTGATTATACTCGAAATCTCAGTGAAAGGTACGCTATTATATGAATCCTCCTTGATTGTATTGTAGATACTTTTATGTATCTCTTGATTGTATACTTGGCTATTTACTTGGATGAGCTATTGTTCCCTATGATTAGTCTTCTGTTTTTCTATACTATATTTTGAAAAACATGAAAATATAAATTACATGCCCATTATGACTGCCTGTATATTGATATTGATAATATTGATAATGTGGATATTGAGTACAACAACCCCCTCATTTGGAAGTGGGACTTGTACATTGGCTTCCTATGTTCCTATGGTGAAAAGGGGCCTAGTGACCTTCCCCATCGCGTTGGGGTAATAGAGTCATACAAAATATATAAGCATGCTTCTTGAATTACAGCATAATGGGAATTCGTAATAAAAGTTGATTTGCTTGAAAAACTTGTCGAATAAATGTTGGTTTTGCAAATTGCATATTATTCTTTGAAATATAAGTCCTGCCAAGTATACTTATTTTCTTATAAACTGTTTTGCTTGATTTTGATAGCGTACCGTGCAATTGCATGATTGTGTCTCGATTTTATTGATTTTAGGCAATACAAATGGAATATTGAATAAGATCGCTTCCTCACTCTACATACTCTTATGATAAAGACAAATCAGTTATATCTCCATATTGGGTTAGTTTGTTCTTTAATTATCCAGTTTTTGAGTTTTTTATTTCTTATTGTATATGCCAGTGTGGTAGATCATATTGGGCCACTCAGGGACGGGCGCTTCAATCCTCTTACTACTGTCTAGGTAGTAGGATTAGGATTGGGGTAAGAACGGTTCCGTGACAGTTGGTATCAGAGCTTTCACACTCCCATATACTTTAAGTAAATAATTTCTCAAGTCTCTTACACCCAAGAAACCCTAAAGTCCATAATGGTGAAAATTGAGGTGTCTAGGCTCGGGGTCCTGACATAATTTCTCCTATCCGTCTTCACGGTGGCTGAGATCCCCCACTCTACCTGGCCTTAATTGATCCAGAACTGGACCTAAAGGTTCTCTTGTGAAATCCTAGAGAGTATTCTAGCATCTCATCTCTTCTTAAGGACTATCCTAAGCCACCCATGTAGATGAAGATTAGGTAGTCTTCTCATCTCCTCATGTGGTCCTTTCTTGTGACTTTAAACCACATGATGTCTCGATTATGGGTAACTTATGCATGGGGAAAAATGAATATCGCTAAATCTTGAAAGTTGATACCATGATCTGACTCTAGTTTGAAAACTCGATTTTGATCCATAGAATAAAATACTCATGTATGATCCCTATATCATTAGCTGAAATATATGCTTCCTATGTTGAGGTAAATTTTGATTTGGTGAAATAAGGATGACTTGTACCTTATACTTCATTGTTGATGAGGTCCCTATTTGATCAAATCCATGCTGCCCTATTATTTTTGACTAAACCTCAAACATAGTTAAGCAAACTCTTATCCTATTTGATGCTCATCATGGCTAGGCTATGAATTGACTAAGTATAGGACTCCCAAAACCATGATGTAAGACTATTGATGCCTTTTACAATCTCGATTTTGATATGATGATTATGGACCTAAATTTTGCACCATTATGCTCTGATTCCTTGAATGCCAAATTTAAATCCTCGATTTCCAAATTATATCACTACCTTGATCATGAAAGGAAAGAATTGAAAATCTTGACATTATTGCCCTATTATCTTGAATTTTGATCTTATGACTTCAATGTATATGATTTAATTTTGATACTCTCCCTATTTGAATACGATCAGTAGATCATGACTAATGTTGGTGATGTGCCAGATTAGGGTGGTAGTTGACTCATGACTCCCCTAACCTAGGTCACATCCCTATTTTGACTACTTCTAAATTTTCACCTTGTTGATTATTTAGAGTCTGGAAAGGTATACCCTTTCACCCATTTTAGACTAGTTGACCTAAGCCTAATAGGTTGAACCCATGGTTAATACTCGATCTTGAATATTGACTTGATAATGATCTTGAAATATGACAATGTTGACTATAGCTTGTGGTTTATTTCCTAGATAGACCTAGCTCTAGATCATTCATCAACCTTGGAAACATGATAATGAAATTATGATATGTTGCTCGAATATTGAATAATGTTGCTCAAAATTGGATATAGATGAATGATACCCCCTAAGGTCTAAATAGGAATCGAAACCCTAGCTTCAAAATTTTGGACCTATAACTATTGATGCTTAAAATCTCGACTCTTGATATTGATTAATGGACTTGTGACTCATGATTATCATATCTCAATAATGATACAAATCCTATGATCACACTATTTGGACATTGAGATATATGACTAATGACTTTCATAAATCCCAAAATTTGAAATTTTGAAATGATGACTATTTTGACTTCTTGATTTATGAATTAGGGTTTAGCTCTCATTAGGACTAGGGTGGGGACTTTCCCATTGAATTTGAGCTCAAAATGATGATATTGAAAGTATGATGTTGTCTTGAAATGTTGAAATGTGAAATCTCAAATCATGGATGTATAACCCCACCTAGGCCAATGGAGAAGCTAGGACCCTGAGATATTGGGATTGAAAGTCACCTTGTACACGTGAACTCTTTTTGTTTGACCTAAAATATGATATGTCCAAATTTGTGATCAATATGATGTTTTCCATATTTATGACTCATATGATGATTTTGGACTATATATGCACTGACTTTGAACCCTATTGCTCGATGATGAAATGATGTTAGTACCAAGTTGATTATGATATGGAATATGGAATCTCAATTATGATCATTGTACTAATTGAAGTTTGAAGACATGATTTTGATTTTATATTTGAGGATGTTCTAGTTATTGAGGATATGATCTGAATTTGAATAATTCAAACTTTGAGGTTGTTTTGAATTTTGGGGACAAATTTCCTTTTTAAGGAGGGAAGGATGTGACGCAGTCGATTTTAGCAAAATAATGAGATAATTACTCTTTTGCCCTCATTGTACCTACTAATGGTCCCAAATTATTTTTCTTTTCTTCATAATCATTATTGAGACTGAAATCCAATATTTGGTGAACAATGTGGATATTATACACATTATAACACTTCAAATGGATTCATTCATCACTTTGTCCAAAGAATCAAATTGGTCAATTAAACTTTGTCTTTTGATTATCAAGCATTTTCTAAATATTATCCACATTATTTTGAAGCTTTGGTCCAAATTTGAGGTCATTTGGACATTCCTACGATTTACTATGAATTTTTGAAGTTTATATATTCAAAACCCCTTTTTCCCCTTTTATTTGAGCTTTTTCTTAGCTTTGCCATGTCAACGATCCAAGCAATGCAATCCGGGCTGATTCTCGACCCTTGGATCTGCCTCACGCGGATTACAGCTCTGATCGAGCGGATGTGAGGTTGTCTCCTACCTCCCGCTGATTGCGGGGAGGAGTAAATGAGTGAGATACGAGATCTCCCGCTCACGACCTCGGTTTGTAAATCCGACCGGATAGAATCGATGCTCTCACAATTTTGAACTCGTCTAACCCTAGTTTGACCACCATTTGTGCTCTGTCTAGCCGTAAAAACAAGCTATTTACTCCCACATCTCAGTCCGGCGGCCATGGCCATTTTCGAATCTCGATCTAGCCCTAAACCCTAGCCCAGCACTATAAAAGGACTCCCCCAAGGTCCGCAGCAAAAACATCTTGCTTAGAGCCATGCTCTTGGTCATCCCTCGGCCCTGAATGGCCCAATTTCTCCTCGCCACCTTCTGCTGCCATGGCGGCGCCGCCGCATAGCCCAGCTTATGCGTCCTTCCTCCACGCCTCTTCCCCTCTTCCTTTGGCTCCCATCAGGTCCGCGAGGCCAAGGCAAGCCCGACCGGCCTGCTCGTGCTCTGCCTCACTCCCCTCCTGCTCCAGAACACATCCACTCCGGTGAGCCCCTCCGCCCAGTTTTTGGGCTCGCGAGAGTGTTCTACACGAGAAAGAAGGTCTGTGAATCGCCGGTTTAACTAGCTGCAGCCAACCCAAAACAAATCGATCAATTGAGCGTTGAACCAGCTTATTAGAGGAGTGAACCGGCTAAATCAAAGGCCTAAACCAGACCGTGGACCAGAGAGCCTCATGGCATGATCTAAGACATCCAATAAGCATCCAACAATCAAACTTTTCATGAAATAAGGTATTTATCTCGCTCTCTGGAAAATATTCAATTAAATGCCCAGATCTTGTTTCAATCATAGAAAATGCATATGAACTCCAAAAATTACAAATAAGTAGTCAATCTTGATCATAAAAATCCAGTGAATCCATTAAAAATACTTTTGAAACCTGATTACAAACGATGCTCACTGACATACCTAAATCTTGATCCCTTGCTTATGTAATTTGTCTAAATGAATCTATTTGTTGTTAATCTTGACTTAACACTGAAAACCCTAATTCTTGAATCTAATGTTCATATTGAGAATCTAAAATCATACCTGACCCATTAATGATCTAGATCTATATTTGTTGACTTGATTCAATCTTGAATATGATGATGTCATCTTAACAATATGATTGATCTAAATCTTGTGGCATATCTTGATCTTTTTACCTAAAAGTTGATCTCTGGTCTACTCTTAATACTAATTAGAACTTGATCTAATCTTGAACCCAAATGATGTTAGAACTTGATAATGATCGAAAGACTCGATTTTTGAACTTGCATATGGACTAGGATAATTAGGGTTAACACATGTACCTAGAAAACCTAGGAAAGTCATTCACACTCGAAAATACTTGATATTTGAAATAATGTTGGACAAATTGATATATTGGTTGATCATAAGTGGATGACCTAACCCTAAGGTTGACCTAGGAAATTATAACCCTAATCTCGAATATTGAAACCTGATATTCTGAACATCATGATCTTGACCAGTGATCCAATCTTGATGATTTAGGATCTGACTCGAAGGGTTGACCTATGATCGGATATTGATTATACTCGAAATCTCGGTGAAAGGTACGCTATTATATGAATCCTCCTTGATTGTATTGTAGATACTTTTATGTATCTCTTGATTGTATACTTGGCTATTTACTTGGATGAGCTATTGTTCCCTATGATTAGTCTTCTGTTTTTCTATACTATATTTTGAAAAATATGAAAATATAAATTGCATGCCCATTATGACTGCCCGTATATTGATAATGATGATGATATTGATAATATTGATAATGTGGATATTGAGTACAACAACCCCCTCATTTGGAAGTGGGACTTATACATTGGCTTCCTATGTTCCTATGGTGAAAAGGGGCCTAGTGACCTTCCCCATCGCGTTGGGGTAATAGAGTCATACAAAATATATAAGCATGCTTCTTGAATTACAGCATAATGGGAATTCGTAATAAAATTTGATTTGCTTGAAAAACTTGTCGAATAAATGTTGGTTTTGCAAATTGCATATTATTCTTTGAAATATAAGTCCTGCAAAGTATACTTATTTTCTTATAAACTGTTTTGCTTGATTTTGATAGCGTACCGTGCAATTGCATGATTGTGTCTCGATTTTATTGATTTTAGGCAATACAAATGGAATATTGAATAAGATCGCTTCCGCACTCTACATACTCTGATGATAAAGACAAATCGGTTATATCTCCATATTGGGTTAGTTTGTTCTTTAATTATCCAGTTTTTGAGTTATTTATTTCTTATTGTATATACCAGTGTGGTAGATCATATTGGGCCACTCAGGGACGGGCGCTTCAATCCTCTTACTACTGTCTAGGCAGTAGGATTAGGATTGGGGTAAGAACGGTTCCGTGACATTATGTTTGTACCAATGTAGATCAAATGTCAAACTCAATAACTTTCTTTCACATTATTTAAATGTTAGTGTGGAAATTATTTCCTTTGTAATTTGTATGTTGTACTTTTGTAATAGGTTCCAAATGGTCGGCACAGTTGCATGCTTTTTTATCAATTTGAAAATTTGTGGAAATAATAAAGTCATGGGCATTGATCATTAATGGAAGATACCCAAATGTATGTTCTAATTTAAAATTATTGAATTAGTGGCATGCGAACCAAATGTGGTGTCCTAGTAATAGGCATTAGAAATGGTCCACATTTCTAATCAAGACTTCATCTCTGCCATTATCTTTGGTAAGACTTTCGTAAGTCCTAAGAAACTTGATGCAATATGAGCTCATAGTAGCACTCACCTATAAACAATGTAGATTATAAACAAGAGACCCAAATGTTATTAATATGTTTTTTGTAGTCCAACGCCCAAGATATGGGGCACATTTCCTAGAATTGATCAATTTTTGTACTCTATTCCGTCTAATTCAACCAAGAATTTTCCTTGTGAAATTGAATATCCTAATTTTTTATCTTATGTATCATATGACTGATAGGTCCTTATAATACAAACCATCTTGAAAATTAAGGCCAAATTCTCAATGGCATAAACAAACTTTACAAAGAGCAAAAGGTGGGGTGAAGATGTTTTCTCTTTCACCAACATGGAACTTAAAGGGAGTTTGAGGTGGGGCATGTACGAAGTTTTTCTTCCACAAGATAGGATCCTCGGTGCAAGAAAAGAGCTACTAACTTAGTCAAATTTATTTTGGACATGCTTGGAATTTAAATGGTTGGGGAAGTAGCATATAGATGGAAGATTCCAAATATACAAAAACGAAATCCCGTGGTTCAAGGTTTCTCCAAAGAAAGACTGTGCGAAATGCCATCACATTAAAAGGAGGACCTTTCTCACTTTTGTGTCAAAGGAGATCGGGTCCTAAAGAAGGATCTTACCATAAACATCAAGGAATGAATTTGCGATAGGAATTTCTATCAAATGGAAACGCAAGCTTGCAACTGACGTATGTTCGAAGAACGTAACAAAATTGAGGGAGAAATATCCGAGTTTTTTCACTATGGACAAATGAAAGTATGAAACATGTCGTTGGTAGTTTTTCCTCACGTTCCGGAAAACTTATAGATTAGAATTTCTTTAATTTTTCATGGTTGATTTAAAGTAAGTGTTGGAACTTGAGTTCCGTGGCTTCCGGTGAGTTACATATTTACATACAATATACAGTTTCTGAATTCCCACTTAAAAAAAGCGGAAAACGAGTTCCGGAACTACTAAAAACATTTCTTATACAATTTTATTCTTCATTCGGCTTAAATGATACATGTAAAATATTTTTTACTAGCAATATTAGCGGTGTGTATGTAGTTCATTGCTAAACTCATAACATGACAAAACATCATACAGTACAATCGCACTATACTATAACTATTATTAACATTGCGATTTACAAAATAAAAAATACAAACATCATGAAAAAATACCGCACCATATGAAAACAATGTGATTCATCTATCATATTTTTATTCTTCATGATTAAACAATATTGTATGAAAAATGATAATTAACTATGACCATGCACGAATAATATACAAAAATTCCCTACAGAATTAGTGTTAAAATTAATATTATACATTGTGTTAAACGATGACGAACTAAAACTTATATTTATAAGCACACGAAATGCATATATTGTTATAATATTTTGTATAGATAAAGTAAAATAAAAATATTGTGATGTGAGTTTGATCATAATATTTTTATTAAGATTATAATTGTACCATAATAAAATATTTTTTAGAGGAGCGACATTTGCATCATAACCACTTGTTGAGGTCATTATGATTTAAAGTATTATGATTTTTTACGGATATGAATTTTTTATGTCTTTGTCATCCTTATTTATTTATGTTACATGATAAAATTGAAATATTTTTAATAATTTCCATATTTACACTTACATGAAAGTGAATGGAATAAGTTTCAAAAACTGAACAAAAATTCACAGAAAATAAGTTCTACAAAAATTATGACTTACACCAAACCAATAGGAAACAAGCTCCCCCTGGCCCCCTACCATGAATACTACAAAGGATAATCAAACAGATTATGTCACGAGCATGGCAAAGAATCCAGGAGAAGTGAAGAGAATCCTACCGTAACAGTATACGTTGAAGATTCTTTAGAGGATATTAATCTAGATAACATCTCCATAGAAGCAAACCTTACAGCTCTGTTCAGCCACATTCTTTTTTCTTTTTTTTTGTACAGATGCCCCTACAATGATATAATCTTCTAGACAACTGATACATCTATAGAATAATTTTGATAAAGCCGGCTTTATGGCTTCGCTAGATGCCGAACTAATGATAGAGGTCCCAAGTTCAACAGAGACGGATTGGTTTGTTCCTATTTGTTGTCATATCAAATTTGGTGGTGATCATTCACTTGTATCTCTTTGGTATTCGTCTGCACTCCCCATTCGTCTACTACATAGCAATTTAAGTCATTTGCCTAACTTCAAAAAGAGAAGTTATTTGCCTCTCCTGCCTAATGTTGAAGCATCTGCACTTCGTAGCTTCTCTTCATGTTTACTGTAGCACCAGATTTAATCTGTTCTTCTACTAGAATTCACCTTTTCTTCAAGTTATTTTGCACTTTCAATACATTTCTGCTCCGCGTAAGTGCATTCATCTGTTTCAAAATCCCTTCAACATGGAGTGATGGTCATTCTAACTCTAAGATCAATACTGGTCTAAGCATAAAGTCATGTCGCACCTCCAGATACTAGGCATTGTCTATACTTAGACATGTCAAACTGGGTCCAAATCCACGGGCACTCATGGGTTGACCCGTTTAAATTGGGTTTGAGTGAAGAAATTTTTCACCTGCTGAAAATCACTCAAACTCATACCCACTTGTTTATACAACGGAATTAACGGGTGACCTATGGGTACCCACGGATAATCCAGTTAAATGAAGTCAGTGTATTTACATACATATTATTCACATACACCTATTAAAATACACCTATTAAGAGATGCACACAAGCTTTCACATCTTTACCATTAATTACAACAATTGTATTCTCTTTATGTTTGCAATAGACAACAAGTACTTGTAAAATTGTTGGAATGTGTAACAAGTACTTGTAAAATTGTTGGAATGTGTAACGTTCAATGAAAAAAAATGCTTTTTGTGATACTAAAAACTACATTAGTCTTTTCCTAATCTACATAGAAATACAATCACTAGTTGTTGTTTTTTCCTTTTAATTTGGTGTAAACATAAGTCGGCAATTAATCGATTGGTTGGAAATAAAACATAGTAGTTAGTTAGTTGTTTTGCACTATATTTTACATTCACACATAGTTATGAGATATTGTAATTGTTATTTTTTGTGTTAAAGGAAGGAACTAGCTAACTCATTGTTGATTGGATACATTTTATATGGGCACCCACAGACAACCCGCTACGTCATGTTTGGGTGTACTTATCTTCCACTTGTTTAGAATTGTATCTTTTTGACCCGCACCGCAAAACCCACACTCGCAAGGCATCCAATCCACTTGACAGGTTTACCTATACTAGTACATTTCTGCTCCACGCAAGTGCACTTGTCTATATCGAAGACCCCTTCAACGTGGAGCGATGGCCCTTCTAAGATCAAATACCGACCACTAGGCATTGCATCTACTGGAAGAAATAAGATCTAACATCCATGCTAATGTTGTAAATAAGATCTAATATTCATGTAATGTTGTTTGGTTTTAGCATCCATCTTAGTTGCCTATTTTATGTTCCTTCGGTCACAAAAATGGTTATGCTTCAATGAGTATTACATCTGGACAAGAGAGACCAAATGGGCAAATATTGATCAAGGAGACCACGAGAATCATGCAATGTAGTAAACATGGTGAATTTTTGGGTGTCAAATAAATCTCAAGGTCCCAGTTGGTGAATATTTAAAAAGACGCATCATGTTGACGGAACATGACACCGTCTCAGCAGGTCTTTCTTTTGCGCTGCGCTGGATATTAATTCTCATAACAGAGTTATGGGTCCCGAAGATGTTTGTACTGAAGCAAATCAACTTGTAAAATACAAATAGTTTCTTTGAGATATTTAAAGGTCGAAGGGGGGTCTGCGCCCTGGGTGTCTGAATACATGACGTCAGACCGGAAATGGGAAAGGTGGGCCAAGGAGTTTTTTGGGATGTAAGAGAAACACACAAGGACATGCTAGCCTTGTGTAACTTTCGAAACGTTGAGCATATCTACCCTGACTTAGACATGGAACCCTGTAATGTGATTAACACTAAAGGTACAATGATGCTTCAAATTTGTGAGCAAATCCCTCATCCACAGTTACCAAACACTTTATAATACCTAACCCAACATGAAAAAAGATCATCAACCGGTGGAGTAACGGCTCGGGTTGGGAAGACTTTTTCTTATAAGTAAAAAGAAGGGAAAGAGTCTGAGCCTTCTTGAATTAGGTGGCAAACCGCCCCACATCTTCAGATACTACAGTAATCTGTTTGCCCGGGTTCTTCTCTTTTCCTGCAGCAGGCAACTCATTGCAATGAATGCTATGCCATGTCGGCCTTTCTTGTTGAAACATCCTGGAATCAGGCATAAGCAGTGCTTAGCAGACAGTATGAACGTGGAATAGCCACTTCATCACAAAAGTAAAGAAGAAAAAGATAAAATAGACTTCGAATATATCAAGCATACTTACGGATGCTTGCATAGCATTGGGCCTTGGATCGTGATGGCATACTTGCAGGTTGATATTTCTTTGAAGGAACTGATCATTATTGGAGACTCCGCACAAACAAACCTAGCCTGGAAAAGAATGATATGACGATAACTATATGGTGAGTGCTAATCTAAAACTGCTGTAACCAGCTCAGAGTTTCACATCTACTGTACCTCTGTCTCTCGAGGTTCATTTGTCAGATCACAGATGGTTCCATTGTTGAAAATATGAGCGTGATACCTGCAATTGTTATAGATTTCAAGTTTAAGTACACCAGCTACTCCTATCAGGTACGTCACACCAGCTATTTTATACCTTTGAGAAGCATCTTTGGATCGTGGGTCCTTCAGAGTGGAGACATCAGAATGGTTTTGGTTATATGCGACGGTGGCCTCAGGATTGAACTCTCCTAGAACAAATTCTTGAGCAATCTGATACATAAAGCAGACACCATTAGCAAGAGGCATTGTATCACATAATAAGTCCAGCGGAGCACCAGATCATTCAAGTAAAGAAAGATACTGCAGATGGATTAGTCATTAATAGAGAGGAAAAGATATTCTTGGACTCACTGTTTAAGATCCTCATAAGTCTTAAATCATCATGAGACTCATCATAATGATGATGATGTAAAATTCGTCACCAAAAGAAAATGAGAAAAAAAAACATAGCGTGTCGACTGAAAAGAAATACATAAAAATTAAGTATATCCTAAATCAAAATACAAATATGTGCTAGCAAAACTCGTCTTATATAAAAACACTTGTATTACAGCAGGAAATTCCTAATCAAAATTGATGGGCCATTTCGCAGTATTACGATATCAGATTAGATCACATAAATTAAGTTAAAAAGAGACTGAAAAGGGGTAGTGTTAGAAAATATTTTACAACATAAGGTTCTTTAAAAAAAAAATTAGCTAATAGTAAGTTACGTTGAAGTTGGTAATATTTAGTGTTATATGATAAGACAGAAGTTACAGGAATAATGCTATCAGTCTGCAGAATAAGATGGAGGTAAATATAATTTGATCTATTACACAAAACACTGCTATATTTAGGAGAGGGGAACACCTTACATATTGGACTTAAACTCTGATGGGCTAAATACATTTCCCTTGTGCATAATAAACTAAATCACGAATAACTCTAACACTCCCCCACAAGCTGGAGCATGGGTGTGAAACACAAGTCCATCTTGCTAATATAGAAAAAGATAACAACCCTTACAAAAAAAATGATTTCCCCCTAAATCATGCAATGTAATGATCAAAGAACTCTAACACTCCCCCTAAGGAATATAGCATGCAGCAGGTCTTTCATAACGAAGATAACACCAAGGAAGAAGTAGTGATAGCTGATAACACCCCCTGAAAAATTGATGATTGCCAGACCCGTAGGAGCAAAACATCTGAAACTTCAGCGACCATACAAAGTAGTAAATGGTGGAAGATATTTGTAGAAGTTCTAGAGTCGCCATTGTTGTCGAAATACTTCACCAAAAGAAACAACAACACCAGAATGACACACGTAGTTGGGATAAAAGGCACTGCTATAAGAAACCGCGCTATAGCAGGGTTCAACGTGGATCAAACGCGCTGCTATAGGAAAGGTGTGCTAGAGAAAGGGTCAACAAGGCACGGATGATTACATGAGAACTAAACAACATGTACAGATCAAAGATCTTCTATTCTCCTCTATATCGCTCCCTTACACCAACTAAGGAGAGTACGAGAGTGGTTGCGAATGAACAATTGTAAGGTAACTGTAAAGATCGGACGTGGTATTGTTGAGGGGTCTAGGGGCGCACCCTCGATGACAGGGTCATGCAGCCCCTTAGTGTGTGAGTTGATAGGCCGCCCCTCGCGAGGGATCGGAGACAAAGCCGCCCAAAAAAGGTCTACAATGATTTTGGGTGGGAAATCAAGCATGAATTTAGCAATGTAGGTAAACCTGCAGATGTTTTTAGGCTGATAGTGGCTGAGGAGGGTAACGGAAGAGGTGGGGAACTAGATGGAAAGCAAAGCCTGTGTCTGCAATCGGTACCCTTAAAGTAGATGCACTAGACATGGCCTAAGAAATATGTCTCAACAGCTGCTTGGTAATCCGGAGGCCGCAAGCACAGTAGGTGATCTGACTTTCATTATTCCCTTTTCTTGAAGTGTGCACACGTCTAGGAGAAGCGGCAGCAATAGGCTCCTTTGAAAGGCCACATAGGAGGGTTATTTTATGGCTTAAGGAAGAACCACCCGTAGAAGGGGCATGATGAAGAAATTGACTTCCAGTGGCTAGCATGGAGGATGTGCGTTAGTGGGCGTACTAAGGACCCTTTGTGAGGATCTAGCAGGTAGGTGCCTAAGCGGAAGCAAGCGTCGATGCCTTGTCATTGGAGATCATCAAGGTGAAAGCAAATGCAGGTTGGCCCGAGACTGGCATAGAGGTTGCTCCTGTAATCAACCGTCTTCCATTGGGCATCCATGATTTTGTCAGCCGCACAGAATTTCCATGTGAATGGAATTGGGAAAGTGGGAGTGTGGAGGCAATTGAGAGTAGAATGGGTTTAAGGAATGCGGGACAGGCAGACGGCGGAAGATGCCTTGGGGGCCTGGACACGGGACTAATGGGAAGGGGAGGGAAGCAACTAGTGTAGGGGAGGTAAGGGAAGCGGTAGTGGCGTCTTGCGGAAACAAGGTGTTGGCGTGCACTAGATGTTAGATAAATTCACAGTGTAGGAGATGAATATAGCCAAGAGGCATGCGGGGGGCGGCACACCAAGGTAGACGGGCGACCACCGACCAACTAGGAGTTTTTCTTCTTTTCTCCCTCTTTCTTGACAGCTAGGGTTTAGGATCTTTGCTTTGATACCATGTGGAAAATAAGATGGAGACAAATAAATAGATCTATTAAACAAAACCTTGCTCCTATATATAGGAAAGGGGAATGGTTACATGTTGGACTCAAACCATGATGGGCCAAATACGCTTAGGTCCATTTACATTATAAAAATCACTAACAACTCTAACAATATCAAAGAGGATGAGTGAGGTAATTAGGAAGCTCTATAGAAGAAACATAATCTTCATAACAATATTCAACCCTACTTTAAACAAGTTTCAAGGCTAACAACATGTTAGATACCAAATCTATTCTAAATAGCCCTCATAAAGAAACAATTGGAACTTAGCCCACCGAATAATAAATTAGAATCTAAATTTTGAAGAAACGACAAAAAAAAAGATCTATATCCTAGTTGTGTCTACTTTACATTGTATTGTATTATATTGTTATCTATTGTTGATGTAAAGTCGGGAATGGTCAAATCAATATAAGCCACACTTCCATAGCAATATATTTTGTGAAGAATAAATAGACATAAAATGTCGATATCAACTCCATTTAAGTGATCATTGATCAATTACATCTGGCACGAGCATCAATTGCATTGAACATCCACTTACATAGCTAGTGTTGCTTAATAAGCATTTCACCATCAGGTTTAGAACCTACTCTTGTTCTTGTTCCTGATTTGGATTCTCGGCATGCACAACTCAAGTTCCCATTGTTTCTTAACAAAAAGAATTCATGGGCAAGTTGTTGGTATTTTGGTACTCAAATCCACTATCCACTTCACATTTTCGTCCACAACTTGTCAACATATAATAAAAAATTTGCAACATTCTCATGGTCTCTTTAATTAGTAGTAATATTTTAAGATGTGATTTTGCCGTCTTTTGCATAGAATTAGTGAAATACATGTATGATGCATCAACTGCAAGTGTCAGGACTCCTAGCAAGGTCTTCATTGTAGTTAAGGTACATCAAGGATTGGCATTGACCTCATATATGTTCATTCTTTTATGAATGAGTTGACTAAGTATATTCACCATGACATCCTTGTATGTTGCTGATGACATTGCGCAGATAGATGAAACTAAGAAAGTTTGCATAATGAAGTTGCACTTTGAATAATTGTGTTGGAATCTAATTGATTTCTGATCAGTGGAAGGAAATGAAGTATATGCATTGTAATATCCAATCTCAAATTCTGAATTGTGGTGCCAAGTTGAATGAAGTGGATGTGTCAAAACGTGATATAGTTTGTTATTTCGGTTCCATTGTTCAAGATGATGTTTGTCATAGCATAAACAACAAGATGGTTGAAATGGAGTGCAACTGGAGTAGTGTGTGACTAGAAGATCCCACTCATGTTAAAAAGTAGGTATGGAACAGCTATACAACCAGCCATGTTAATGGGAGTGACTGTTGGGTGGCGAAGAAACACAGCCTTACAAAATCAATGTGGATGCAATGTATATGCTAAGATGGGTATGTCCCCCATTGCTTCTCCGATTCCACTACTTCCGACTCACGAATCCCAGTTCCCCGATCCCTCCCTTCCCTTCCCTTTTTCTTCCATTGATGCCCTCCTCACCCAATCCAGAGACCAGTACAACCCAATGCCCATCTTCGTCCAGAAGCCCACGCATTAAAACCTCATCTCACACCTTCCTCGTCCGTTATTTTCCCAGCCGTTAGTCACCTTCCGTTAACCCCCCATGCAGCCTGACGACCGCAACCTTCCTTTACCTTCTTTCACCGCTCGTCATCGTCCTTCTACCCAGCAGTCGCCAACCAGGGATCTGCCCCTCCTAATCCCAGTTGCATCTTCTGCAAGTCAGTCGCTTCAGCAAGTCGCTCGACCTCTAGCCCCTTCCCTTTTCTTCCCCACCTCGCAAGCCCAGCTGCTTCCCGCCTCCGCATGTGATCCAACTCCTTGTGCAATCCCATCCCAACAGTAGCAAACAGGAGCCCCACTACCATGCAAGGAATAAGGTTTCGCCGAAACTGGCGAAATTTCGCCCCAAAATACCGATTTCGGTGGCATCTGGTACGAAACCATGCAACCATACCGCTATGTCAAAATCGTCGAAATTTTTTGCCCAAAATTCGAAATTTTCTCAGGGAGTAGGAAAATCTCCTTTCCTCCCACATGAAGGACCCCCCCACCTATCCACATATCAAATTTTATTGCATAAATCGATGCATTTAGGTGTAAAGATCATGCCTGTAAAATTTCATGGCTTAATTCATTGATTTTGGCGTCGAAACAGGCAGTGTTGCATTTATCGAAATTTTTGTCGAAATTTCAGTAAATTTCGGTTTCCATGTTGTCGAAACGGCATCGAAATAGGATACCTTATTCCTTGCTACCATGTTGCCCTCTACCTCATGTTCCAAGACTCACCTCCACAAGGGGTCACGCCCAATGTTTTAAAAAACGTTAAGCGGTAATCGTGCGGACAGCACCTTGTAACTGGTTAAGCGGTAAGCGGCCGATTTTTTAAAAAACGGGTTTTAATTTCCTATATAATTTTATACAAAATTACATATATATGTATATAAATACTAATACTCTTTGAAACTTTTATATATATCTAAAGATTCTAAACACTCTACCCAACAGTAAAAACACCCAATTAGTTTATAAGATAGCTATAAGACAATAATTATAGCCATAATATAATAAATAATAGATTTGACATAGATAAAATACCCCACATACATGATTCAGAAATATTTTTGCATCACATGTTTACATAGTTAAGCAGTAAACAATAGACTCATTATTGGATACCTTTCTAACTTATTGTTATATGTGCATATCATCAATTAGTCATACATTACAGCAGTACAATTAACTAAAGTATGCATTCTAAAATTAGATAATAGTTACATATATTTTACTTGTATAAATTACACTTTACAACAGTACCCTATTATCCCAACTTGCATACAGTAAACAATAGACTCATTATTGGATACCTTTCTAACTTATTGTTATATGTGCATATCATCAATTAGTCATACATTACAGCAGTACAATTAACTAAAGTATGCATTCTAAAATTAGATAATAGTTACATTACATATATTTTACTTGTATAAATTACACTTTACAACAGTACCCTATTATCCCAACTTGCATACAAGTATGCATTCTATTAGACTAGGCTTATCATAGGATATTTAAGTTTAATATATTATAGTCAGTAATACTTGGGGCCATATAGTTTATATAAAGTTACAGGTGTACAGAAAAATTTACAAAAAACGGATAAAAAACGGCCAAAAAACGGGAAAAAAACGGGCAAAAAACGGAAAAAACGGGCAAAAAAGGGAAAAAAACGGCCGATTAATTACAAAAAAATTAACCGGCGATTTTAGCAAAAATCGAACGGGCTGGGTGTCTGGCCGATTAATCGGCCGTTTAATCGGCCGCTCAGGCCGTTTTTCATCACTGGTCACGCCTTCACATCACTGATCGTAGTCCCTGACTCCCATTCCGGTCATGCACCCACCTACTATCCACAACCATTTATCGGCGTCCAGACAGCTAGTAGGCAGCTCTGAAATATGGATCCCCGGGTCGAGCACACTGGATTGAACTTCCTTCGGAGGCACCTCCTTCTACATCAACTTCACGGAGACTTATCCAGAAAATTATGGCGACTCTTCAACAAGTCGACAACAAGGTGGACACAATTCGATCAATTATGGCGGATATTCAAAGTCGACTGGATGACTTTGCACAGAAGCAAGACACATATTTGCAAAATCTAGTTTGCAATAGCCACGTCAAGACACAACACATGAAGATACCAGAGTTCTATAGTGAGTGTGACTCCCAAATTGTGTGTGATTGGTTGCACTGTGCTAACAAGTATTTCCAGATATCCAAAACCATGGGTGATGCAACCAAACTCCTGATCGCCACTGATAAGTTTAGGGGAGATGATTTAGCATGGTGGAACAACGAACAGCTAGTCGAGCCCGTCTACACATGGATTGAACTGCATTCTTTGTTCATGCAGCAATTCTTACCCCAAAATTACAAACAACAAAACATCAACCACAGGGTGGACCAGGTCCTTCCACTTCGAGAGGACATTCGACATCATTTAGACGACTCCTAGCCTGAAGATGCACCTCCTTCTAGTGATCCGATAACTGACAAGGACGAGTCAGAGACCGTGCTTCCACCACCTCCAGTAAAGGTTGGCATCAACAATCCAAGCAATATTGATATGGTGCTCGTTCGTTCCTCCTCAATGTTTTCTTTAGTAGATGTTGATGTCAACCTTGCACTATGTTAGAGAGTATAAATTAGCCTATTTAGTTAATAGGTTAATTAGTTAGTGGGCCTTTAGTATATCGGCCCATTTAGATTACTTGAGTCCTAAGTCTCAGGGTTTCTCCCTTGCTCCCATATATAGGACAGGGTTGTACCTCTTTTATTAACCGAAAGTTCAATATAATATTCTTTCACATGGTATCAGAGCACGTTCGTTCCTAGGAAATCCTAACTGTGGCCGCTTCCCTCTTCTCTCCTAGCCTCCAAGAACGATCCTAGCAGCCGTCGCTGGTCTCTTCTAGAGAGCAACCGAGGGGGAGAACCCCCCCCGGCCTGCGGGCGGCCGCCGCCATTACCATGGCTTAGGCCGGCAGCCCGCTAGACATCTCCCGGCCTCCATGGTCTCTATTCTCCGTTCAAAACAATCATCTTCTTTCCTTATGTTGGTCGTCATATAGTCTCCGCTGCCGTCCAACATCAGCACCAGCAGCCGCTACCATCATTGTCGATTCCCAGCAATAGCAGACGTCATCGTCATCTCGTTGCCATCATCACGGCGCCATAGTTACCACAGCCAGCAAACAACAGCAAATAGTCGTCGCCGACCGCAAGCAGTAGCCACCGCAGAGCGTTGCCAGCCGCAGCAATCAACATGACATTGACCAAGAGCAACCTCCTCCATCTTTGCTGCCCATATCTATGCTAGTGCCAGTGTTCTCATATGCCCCGCATGAGGCCGCTTATGCGGCCGCATATGCGTATGCGGCCCTCAGCCGCTCCGCATATAGCTATGCAGTGCTATTTTTGGGCATGGATTGAATATGCAGCCTGCGGTCCGCACATGCGGCCGCTTAGGCCCCGCATTTCATTTGGTGACTTAGGTAAAAAAAAACCTCAAATAAAATCAACCAAATTAAATGACAACTTCTTCTATATAGTTGGTTTAAGATCATATATTGAAATTTTGCCACCTCGGAAATAATTCTATTTTGAATGAGTGGTGCAAAATATTTTATTACATTTTACAATTGTTAAAGTTTCATTATGCTCTTTCCTTTGCTCTTTTTTTTCTCTTCTATTTTGCTCTAAGATTAGAAAATGTTGCACTTGCAACAATTCTAATTTTGTCTTGTATAAAAGGGGAACCTAATGCAGATATTAATTGGATATGATATTTTCTTTTACAAAGTATCAAATTTGTGTGCTGCCTAGGGAGTAATTTATATTCCCTACGACTTTTTCTTCTCTATTTATTAGTGACTTGATTTCTTCATATCATTTTGATGTTTTGATTTCGCTTTTGATGTTCTTTTTCTATTTCTACTTTGAAGTACCATGTGTTGTTACTGTGAATTTTCTTATAGTGTTCATCCAATAAATGTTCTGCTACGAACTGCATGTGTTAGTGTGTTTTGTTACTTGTATATTCTAGTACATTATATAAACTTAGGCTTTTGTTGATTGATTTTTCTTATTGATGATTGGAAAATGTGTTTCTTCTTCCATGATGTAATGATCCATTGGTACATTTTGGGCTATTAGGCTACAAAACTAGATAGTATGAAATTTATGATTATGATTATATTTTTTTATTAAATATACATGTATAAAATATAGAATTTATTTTAAAAAATCCAAAAACGCATATGCCCCGCTTATGCTCCCGCATTCCTCTTATACTCTATGCGGTACCCTGACCGAATGCATTTCAGAACATTGGCTAGTGCAACCCCAGCCAGCGACAATCTCCATCGTTGTTGGTCCCCATCAGCAGCAGGAGTCGCATCGCCTACATGAGCACTAATAGCGTTGTTTCGATCATCTAATCAGTTGTTGTCGCCAATCACCGGCAAGCAAATAGCGTTGCCGCATCCCTCGCTAATGTCGCTATCTCTATCCGGTCGGCTATTAGCGCCACCGCCAACAGCAGCAAGCAGCCATCGCCGCCGATCCCAGGAGCAGTAGTCGCCACTACTGCCATCATATCCGCCCAGCCGGCTCCATCTCCGTTATGTTGCCACTATCTCTACGCCACAATCTTCTGTGTCCGTCTGTTACAGAGTTGTTGCCTCATTTTCCAGCAATCGTATCCCCAACCGACGATCGCACTCTTCATCGCCATCATCCAGGCTCCTAGGTCGTTGCTCCACGTTGTTGCCCTACTGCTATTTATCTCACCATTGCCACCCATTATTGTTGTCCTATTGCTGCCGCCTTGCTACTGCTATATTGGATAGAGAGATGCTCCATTACCCCCAATTGTTCTATCTTCTCCCAAGTTACTGACGTCCTCCAATACTTATGATAATCGGCTCCTACTATACATATTTGGATTAATCGAATCCTTGTTTTAGCCTAATCGGATTTTTTGCCCTAACGGGCCAAACAAATCCCCTTTTGGGGTCGAGATTAGATCCATTTAATTTTCTACCCGGATCTTACATTGACCCATTTAGCATATTCTCTCCAGTTATCGATTTAATTCTCCACATATTACACATCTTCATATCACAAATTCCTCTCGAATCTACCAATTCCTTTCCCACCCACGCATCATGTGTATATCCCTTTTTCCACCTGCGCGGGGGAGGGGGGGTCATATATCCATTTTTCCACACCAAACACTCACTCTCGTCGTATTTGGTGTGCAGGGGGATATAGAGGATAGGAAGAGATGAGAAGAGAGAGAGTGTGAGAGAATATGTATGAGAGAGAGGGTATGAGAAGAGATGATATATGTATTCAGGCTACATATTCCAGGTTATCTTCATGAGAGCTTCGTTGTTCAACACGCCTGTTCTTCACTTTCAGACAACATTTATCACTCTTGTTGCATTCTTGAGAGACAGATGGGTGCTTCTTCAGACTTCTCAGAAGCACAGCAATTTCAAGCCTACCAAGTCTACATCTGCAAGGTTCATTCATCCAATTTTATCTTCATTGAGCTATTTTTATCACATCTTCTTCGAGCTGCATCTGCTGTATTAGCATCGCCTTACGCTGATTTTCTTGGGACTTTCCTTGATGGATGATATCTCCTTTCCTGTCAAGCCCTCAAGGTTCATACGACAGAGTTATGGTACCTGCATCGTATCACCAGCATATTGTCTTTTTGTGTTCGGTGTCACGTTATGCACGTCTTCGCAGACGCTTTGAAGACAACACTACTGCTACATCATCATTGGAGATCCGCATTCGTGTCGTGTTAAGTACGTATTCCAGTGAAGATGGCGTAGTCGTGGTATTGATGATCGTCTGCTCCAAGTGGTGAATTAATGTTGCAGTATTCAGGTTCCATTTTAGATGTTCTTCATTCCAGATGCACTCTAAAAGACCTTCATCAAAGCTCGAGGATCTCCAGCCTGCAGAATACAATTTCGAAGAAAAGAGGTGTCATCGTATGATTCAAGGGGAGTATTGTTTAAGGGGGAGTATCTATTTTGTATGGGGAGTGACATCTATCTTCTTTTATCATTTTATCGTTTTATCGAGTCATGTAACTCCAAGCTTGGACATGTGTTTCACCCATAATCCAGCTTGAAGGGGAGTGTTAGAGAGTATATATTAGCCTATTTAGTTAATAGGTTAATTAGTTAGTGGGCCTCTAGTATCTCGGCCTGTTTAAATTAATTGAGTCCCAAGTCTCAGGGTTTCTCCCTTGCTCCTATATATAGGACAAGGTTGCACCTCTTTTATTAATCGAATCAGTTCAATACAATATTCTTTCACACACCACACCAATTACCAAAGCCCTTAAACAACATCTATGCTCTTCCACTTGATGATGGCTACACTGCCCCCTTGGTGTCACCGATACTTGCATATGCTCTGAAGATAAAGTCTTCACTACTGCGTGAACATTATGGCGTGCTTGAGGTTGACAATACCCCAATTCTGATTGTCCGACGTCGTCCGATCCATTTATCCTACCACCGGCCACTTTCGGGAGAACCTGCCTAGGAAAGGTACCTGACTCGCCGATGGCTCATCTTTTGAACCCCGGGGGAGTTGATGTAGGACATATTAGGCTTTATTTTATTTTTTTGCTTTATTTTTATATTTAGGGACCTAAGTGCACATTATCTAGTTAATGTACTTAGTCATAAATGTTTTATGCTTTTCTTTATTTTAGGTTTTATTTAATTCCGAATTTTCTTAAATAGGAGTTTATTTCCATTGTTTGTGGGTCAAGTCATGTAGTGTTATAAAAGCCAGTCTTGGGGCCTTTGTCTAAGTAGTTGAATATGAATTGAATTTTGAGAATTTGTCTTTTATCTTCTTCTTTCTTCTTCTTCAGGATGTGTTCCACATCACATGGACAATTCACGAAGGTTGTTGTGTCCGTGTCCAACACGTGTCCAACTTGGACAAGCCGTGAACACACGTGGACGCGCGGTGAGACGTCCCATGTGTGTCCAAGTCTTTAGGAGTAGTACACATCATGGACAAGGCTTCGACATATCCAACACGGCACATTACTAATTAAGAAGGGAAAACGCCCTATCTCTCACCAATAGCAGTGTTGCATTCTCCTCCCCACCAAGAGACAAAGCCACGACAAGTAATTCTTATACTCGTTAATATGTATGTATAGGGACCTAATTGTAAGTGTAAGAAAAGGTAAGGGGCTTATGTGTAAAGTCCGTAAAGTCTCTTGTGTATAAATGTACAAGCAACCCAACCGTAAGATATGTTGAGAGATTCTCCCACTCTTGCTCTAGTTTTCACATGGTATCAAAGAAACAAGAAAAACCCTAGGAGAGTCGTCAATCTCTCCAAGGAAGTTATCATCCCCAACTTAAGGCCTCTAGTCATCGGGAGCAGCAGCATCCCAAGCTTTTCTGCTCGTTGCTACAGTACTGCAATGTAGCACGACGGCCCTTGGAGTGGTTGCTGCTCCTTCTTTACTTGGATTTTGGATCAGCCCTTTTGGGTGTTGTATCCCCTTGGTCTTAGCAGCTCCACAGTGGCGGTGGTTGGCTGCTACTCCCCTACTTCCTCTCCAAATCAGCTTGCATACTGGGCTGCTGTCAACAGCCTTTTTACTGCACCTTTTTACTACAGCAAGAAGTTTGACTTTAACAAAAGGATTTAAGGGCTGTTTTCCTCCCTCAAATCTAGTATATAGGGGGCGTCCTTGACCCTACTACCTTGCCCTAGGAGGTCACAGGCATTGGTAATCCGAGGAGGGAGTATTGGTCATTCTCCCTAGGTACTATAGCCGCATATTACTGTAGCACAGCTGCTACAAACTTTGGAAAATTCAGTTTTAAAGGCCAAATAGTCCTATTTCAAGGTGCTCAGCTATTACAAAGTGTGCAAAAGTCATATTTCAAGGTCTTTTATTGTTCATTGGTCTGATTTCTGAAAGAACAAGTATGAATCCTTGAAGAACAAGTCTGATTTCTTGAAGAAAAAGTCTAAAGTTTTGCTATAAAGTCTAGTTTTCTGTCCCTAGTCCATCTTTTGCTGATTTAATTTAATTCGGTTGGGTGCATTTGTGGGCAACATGGCTGATAAGGAGTTTGTCATTCACCGATCTTGTGCGACAATCCGTAATGAGTTATATGGATTCCATGTGAAGTCCACTAACATGAAAATGTTGATGATACTTGGGAGGCAGCTACTTATCAAATGTCTGTCTAAAGAAGAATATGCTCATTTCATGTGTCGTCAAGCTTCAAAGCAGGCTATGTCTTCGGTAACCAATGCACAGAGGTTTGATTTGTTAGCATGCATTTTACATGGATCCAAGGCATCAGCTTCCAAGTCAGACTGGGTTGATTCTGGTGCAACTGATCACATTAAGTTTATGGTGAGGATAACTCAGAGACCTTCTCTCTTGTGGCAAAGATGGCTTCTATTTGCATTTTCTTGTCTTTGGCTTTTATTCACTCTTGGCCTCTACACCAGCTTGATATTAAAAATGCATTTTTGCATGGTGACCTAGATGAGGAGATTTATATGGAGCAACCACTTGGGTTTATTGCTCAAGGGGAGTCAACTAGTATGTCGTCTTCACAAGTCCCTCTATGGCCTGAAGCAATCGCCTCGTGTCTGGTTTTGTAGATTCAACAGTGCCCTTTCTAAGTTTGGCCTCCATAGGTGTACTACAGATCATTCAGTCTTCTATAGAAGACAGACATCTGATAGAATTTTCTTGATGGTAAGACAGACATCTGATAGAATTTTCTTGATGGTATATGTTGATGATATTGTGATTACTGGAGATGACAAACATGGCATTGCACAATTAAAACTCTTTCTGCAAGGCCAATTTCAAACAAAGAACTTGGGAAGTCTTAAATATTTTCGGGGGATTGAAGTTGCCAAGTCTGAGTCTGCAATTGTAATTTCACAAAGGAAGTATGTTGTAGATCTTCTCACTGAGATAGGGATGCTTGAGGCTAGACCTGTTGATACTCCTATGGATCCTAAAGACAGATTATCTGAGCAGGGGGGTTACTTGATGATCTTTGGAGGGATAGATGACTTGTTGAGAAGTCGACTTATCTGACTGTCACTCGGCTTGACATTGCCTTTGCCACTAGTGTTGTTAGTCAGTTCCTGGATAAGCCATGCACAGGTCATATGGAGGTTGTTATGCACATTTTGAGGTATCTCAAGAAGTTTCTTAGCAAAGGACTTCTATATCAAAATCATGGACATCTCCATGTACAGGGTTTCTCAGATGTTGATTGGGCTGGACCAAGCATTTAGAGGTCTATCTCTGGATATTGTGTGTTTGTGGGATAAAATTTTGTGTCTTTGAAGAGCAAAAAGCATATCGTTGTAGCAAGGTCCAATGCAGAATCAGAGTACAGAGTTATGGCCCTGGCAACATGTGAGTTACTATGGATTTGTCACTTGTTTAGAGGAGCTTGGCTTCATGCATGAAGCTCCTATGGACTTGAAGTGTGACAATCAGGCTACCGTCCACATTGCCCAGAATCCAATCTTTCATGAGAAACCCAAACATATTGAAGTCAGTTGTCATTTTCTGCTAGAAAAGGTTACAGAAGTTAATTCATTTGTCACTAGTCAGATCAAAAGATCAATTAGCAGATTTGGTTACAAAGTCCGTAAATAGTTGTCGAGTCCAATACTTATGTAACAAGCTCGGCAGATATGATAATATGCTCCATCTTAAGGGGGAATGCTAATATGTACGTATAGGGACCTACTCGTAAGTGTAAGAAAAGGTCAGGGGTTTGTGTAAAGTCCATAAATCTCGTGTATAAATGTACAAGCAACCCAACGTAGGATATGTTGAGGGATTCTCCCAATTTTGCTCTAGTTTTCACACTCCTATTTCCCATGCCCTTCCTCTTTTCCCCCTTTTTCCTACCATTTCTTCCCTTCTTCTTTCCCCTATGGCTTGTGAGTCCTCTCCATCCTCTTCTTCCTTCCCTTTCAAATGTGTATTATACATCTACCACCAGAAATATTCTCCTCAATGTAGAAAACTATTTCTTTTTGTTTGCCCTCCTATATCTTGCACATGACAACACATTTCTCCCCTCTCCTCTTCTTCCTCCATCTGCATTACCTATGTTATAAATTTCTCCATCATCACTACCATCAATGGTTTCCTCTTATCCCTCCTCTTCTTCCTCATCCTCCACCTTCATCAGTTTTCACTCTCCTCTTCTACAAGTAACATCATACCTCTTCTATCTTTGTTGTCCACCACCACCATTGCTTTTTTACCATCCAAAATTTAGATGTGTAAAATACATTGTGAGTTCATTCTTCTGGTGTTTTACTCACATCGTAATTTTTGAATAAATTGTCAAACTAACTATTATTGTGATTACAATGTTGGTTTGTTTGGTAGTATGTCTTTGATGGCTTGATTTCATGATGTATGCAATGCGTTTGAATGCACATTTTAAATTGAATACAGTGTGGATCAGATGATCTTTGTGTTTGACAGTGCTCATTCTTTTTTGCGCTTATACATAAAATCTATATACATATACATGTATATATACTTGCTTGTCCGGCGGCGTGTTCGTGTCCTATATTTTTTAAAATCGCCGTGTCCCATGTTTGTGTCTGTGGCCGTGTTCGTGTCAATGCTTCCTAGGTTGGAACTAGGAGGACAAGGAAATTTTCTTGAGAAATGACTATAAGGAATAAAGTGGAGGGCGGCAAGTATCAAGGACAAGTTACATGTCGCCTGAGACGGTATGGACATGTGCAACACAGACCAACAAATGCACCAATATAAAGCAACATTTTCGAGCATAGTTAAAAGAAGAGAGGCGTGCCTAAATTAACTTGAGATGAACTCATAAGGAGAGATTTTGAATCTTTACATCTTGATGAGAATATGATCCATAACAAACCTGTTTGGAAAAGAATTATCCATGTAGACAAACCCAACATGGTTTGGATTGAGGCCCAAATGATGATGACGATGATGATGATGATGATGTAATGTAACTTTTCGTTCCTTTAGAGATTTTCAAAGAAAACAAAACATATCCATGATTTCTATCACATTCACCATCAATAGTTTAGAGCTCAACAGTTCACTAGTTAAATATATAAAAGAAACTCCGTGAAGATGTGGATGAATCCATTGATGCAAATAGTAGAAACAACCATCCACATCTGCAGTTCATTCATAAGACCTCGTATTGAACTAGTGTTCAGCCCACAGGTCTGATGGTTACATGCGTGCATGTGGGTGGCAGGTGTGTGCACATGCTTGAGCTAATCATGACTGTTACCCAAATAGTTGATAGTCCTTTTATCAACCTCTTTTTTAGTTTGTTGTATCTAAGATACATTAGATGTGTGTGTAAACTAGTACCTACGTTTCCCAAATTATTAATTGGACTTTTCCTGACCCCTTTACAAAATGTTATATAAACTCCCATATTATGATTTACAGATCAGACAAAGAATAACGAATTATGTTTTTGTGACTATGACAACTATAAATAGGCTTGGTGACTCACAAAAAGACCCAATTCGCAAATAAGTCAAGATGCAATTCAAGGCAACCCCCCTTGGGGCACCTGACTTCTAGATTATTGCCTAAGTGAGCCTAGGTGCTTACCTTGACACGTCGTCGAAAGCGCTTCATATAGACAAGGTTACATTAAGCTTTCCCAAATATTGATTCCACTTTACAGACTTCTTTTTTGCATTTTCTTATTTGACAAATGTCATGTGTGTGTGAACTAATCTCGATTTTCACCTAATCATTAACTGGAGTTTTACAAACCTCTTTCTAAATTTGTATAGTAAACCCCAAAATTCCAAATCAGCTCAGCAACAAGAATTTAAAATTGAGTTTGTGTGACTATGAAAACTATAAAGAGATGCATAATACTCAGAAGAAGAAAAAAGGCACATAGAAGTCAAGGTGTAATCCAAGGCACACCCCTTAGGGCATTTGACTACTAGGCGACCGCCCGCCTCAGCATGCATCTTGGCATGTAGGCAAGTAGCATTTTACATATAAAGTTGTGATGAGAGAATAAAAAATAACGTTGTGCTGATTGAATTGATTAAAAATCCTAGATATCAATACAAAGGCATTAATTAGGAGTGTGAAAAGAGATGAGGAGAGGACACGGACACCGAGAGATTTGTCAGCTGCAAGGAGCAGCTTCCTTGAGAGGGCAATAGCCGTCTCTCTTCTTTTTATATATTAGGGTAAAATGCATTGTGGTACAAAGAAGAAAATAAGAGAAAAATAATAAAACAAATAATATAATAAAGATAGAACCAGTTGACGGGTCGTCAATTTTCACCACTATTCTACTCTCGATACCATCGACAGGACTGTTGATGGTATCGACAGAATGCTCTTCTGTTGTTGTGATAATCTCGATACCATCGACCTCCTGTCGATAGTATCGACGGGGATGTAGGTTGTTTCACACTCCCCCTCAAGCTGGAGAGTACACATCATGTATGCCCAGCTTGTCACATAATCTCTGAAAAGTTGCTGGACCCAAAGGCTTTGTCAAGATATCCGCCAGTTGATCTTCAGACTTGACGTATGGCGTCACAATAGTATCATCTTTGATTTGATCACGAATAAAATGGCAATCAATTTCTATATGCTTTGTACGCTCATGAAAGATAGGATTCCTGGCAATGTGTATAGCAAACTGGTTGTCACACTTGAGCTCCATAGAAGACATAATAGTGATTTTTAACTCAGAAAGAACATATTTGACCCATTATAGTTCACAACATGCATGGGCCATAGCACGGTATTCAGCCTCAGTGCTGGATCTAGCTACCACATGTTGTTTTTTACTTTTCCAAGTAATCAAATGATCACCTAGGAAAGTACAATAGCCTGATGTAGACCTTCTATCAGTATGATCACCAGCCCAGTTTACATCTGAATACCCTGTGAGAGTCAAAGTAGATGGAGGCACCTTGGGTTTAGAATATGTGATCCCCTTACCAGGAGCACTCTTCAGATATCTCATAATCCGGCAAACTACTGTCCAGTGTGACTGTCGTGGTGAGTGCATATGCTGACTTACGACGCCTACAGCAAAAGAAATGTCAGGTCGTGTAACAATCAGATATATTAGCTTGCCAACTATTCTCCTGTAATATCTTGGATCCGAGTATTCAACATCATCAACCGTCTCCATGATGTGATAATCCATAGGAGTAGATACCGGTTTAGATTCAGTCATGCCTGCCTCTTATAGTAAGTCAAGCATATATTTCCTCTGAGATAGGTTGACACCTGCATGAGATCTAAGCACCTCAATGCCCAGAAAATATCTCAGTTTACCCAGATCCTTTGTTTGGAAGTGTCTCTGCAACCCTTCCTTCACACGAGATATGCCTGTAGAATCACTGCCAGTAATCACAATGTCATCAACATATACAGCAATAATGATAGAGCCACAAGAAGAGCTAGAGTAGAATAAAGAGTGATCAGTCATGGAGCGAGAAAAAACCCATCTGGAGTACAACCTCACTGAACTTGTCCAACCAAGCTCGAGGAGACTGTTTTCAGCCCATATATGGCTTTCTTCAATTTACACACCTTCTGACACTCCCCCTGAGCAACAAACCCAAGAGGTTGCTCCATATATACCTCTTCCTGTAGGTCACCGTGTAGAAAGGCATTCTTAACATCAAGCTGAAATATGGGCCAATCAAAGGTAGTAGCCAGAGAAATAATAATCTGCACAGAATTTAGACGAGCTACTGGAGAAAAGGTCTCAAAGAAATCAACTCCATAGGTCTGTGTGTAGCCTTTTGCTACCAATCTGGCCTTCAACCTCTCAACTGATCCATCCGGATTATGTTTGATGGTGAAAACCCATCTGCAACCCACTGCTTTCTTCCCTGTAGGTAAGTCAACAAGATCCCATGTGCCATTATGCAAAAGAGCTGACATCTCAAGCTGCATTGCCTGTTTCAAGCCACTGTCCTTCAGAGCATCATAGTGATTCCTTGGTATATCAACAGAATCAATCCCAATAGCAAATGCGTGGGCCTGCTTAGATAAATGGGACAGACAACACACATTTGTAATAGGATGTCTAATAGTACAAGAACGAGTACCTTTCCGAAGAGCAATAGGAAGATCAAGATCTGATGCTTCTGTAGGAATCTCGTGAGTAGAAGACGATGAGGAAGGCTCAGGGACTGGCTGTCGCTACCTCTTCTGGATCTTGTCTGCCTCGCCTACTATAAACATATGGGTACTGCTGAATAACAGGCATGTCAGCTGTCTGCTCGTCCTGAATAAAAGTATAATCAAAAATGATGGGTGGCGCTCCCTCACTCTGCACAGATGGTGCCACTCTCTCACTCTGAAAATCTGGTGGCACTCCCTCTCTCAACTGCTCCCCCTTACTCATAGCATCGGAGAAATATGGAGTGGTCTCATGGAAGGTAACATCCCTAGACACAAACATGCGACGAAAACTAGGACAGTATCACTTGTATCCTTTGCTCGTACTAGAATAACCAAGGAACAAGGTTTTAATAGACCTAGGAGAAAGTTTGTCAGCTTTAGGGTCAAAATTATGGACAAAAGAAGTGCAACCAAACACTCTAAGGGGAACAGAGAAGGGTTGATCCGTGGGTCGTAACACAGAGAAAGGAGTTTGTCCTTTAAGAACAGAGGATGGTTGTCTATTAATTAAGAAGCAAGCGGTTAAAAGAGCTTCAGACCAAAATTTCTTAGGCACATTGGATTGAAACATGATCGAACGAGCAATATCAAGAAGATGGCAATTTTTCCTCTCAGCCACCCCATTTTGCTGAGGGGTGTGAGGACAAGACGTGCGATGGGTCATGCCCATAGAATTGCAAAAATCAGACATAGCCTTTTGAACATACTCTAAAGCATTATCAGATTGGAGAGTTTTTATATTGCAGTCAAACTGAACCTTTATTTCTTTATGAAAATTTTTCACAATAGATAGCACAGACTCTCGACTTTTGAGAAGGTAGATCCATGTCATGCGGGGAAAATCATCCACAAAGGAAATAAAATAACGAAAACCATTATAACTCTGGTCTTTAACAGGACCCCATACATCACTGTGGACTAACTCAAAAGGACAAGATGCCCGCTTATTGACACGACTGGGATAAGATAACCTATGATGTTTTCCCAGCTGACATGACTGACACTCTAAAGATGACACTTGGGACAACTCAGGTTCCAACTTCTGCAGGCTGTCTAACGACGGATGTCCATATCTGCAATGTCATAATAAGGGGGAACCACTCAACAGAATGGATAGAGCTGGAGCAGATACTGGGTGAGGCAGACTGTCACTGTGGAAAAGGTAGAGATCACCTTTCCTAGGCCCCCCACCAATCGTCCTCATACTCTTGAGATCTTGTAAAACAAAACAAGAAGGCCCAAATATTACCGTACATTTTACAGTGTCAATCAATTTTGCAACAAAAAGAAGATTAAAAGGAAACTCAAGCACAAAGTGTACAGATTTAAGATCAATCTTGGGTGTTAGAGGGACAGATCCACTAGCTAGCACTCTCCTCACTGAACCATCTGCCAGTATGACAGATTGGTGAGGAATATACGAGTCAATAGATTAGAGCAATCTCTTCATACCAGTCATGTGCTGTGACGCGCCAGAGTCAACCACCTAAGATGAAGTAGAGCCAGAAGTTATGAGAGATGTAGCCTGATTACCCGCAGTAGATGCCAGGTTTGCTGATGACAAAGATGAAGATCCCACACTCATGTGTTGTGTAGCCTGAATGAACCGATCATACTCCTCCTGAGTAAGAGTGATGTCGGTCCCAGAATTGGTGCCCACAACTGAAGACAAAGAGGAATCTGTAGAGGTGGCACAATGTGCTGCCCCCACAGGAGGTGCAGCAGGTCTCCCATGTTTCTTCCAACACTTCTCCACTGTATGTCCCGGTTTGTCACAGAAAGTACACTTAGGACGTGCCCCACGTCCTCTGCCCATACCAGGTCGTCCTCCTCTCACCGCAACAGCTACGGATGCATGAGACTCCCCAGAAGATATAGTAGAGACAGGATTAACAGACTCAAAAATAGATTGTTGAATTCTCGAATAGGCTTCCACAAGACTTGGCAATTTATCAGAAGCCAGAATGACACTCCTGGCAGAACCGCAATTGGGATTAAGCCCGGATAGAAATTTAACAGTAACCAGGTCATCTCTGTCTTTGATCTGTGCAGCAACTGTCACAAGATGATAGTAGCTCAGCTCTTAAGCAAGTGCCTGAATAGCTCCAAAGTATTCCTCAAGAGATCTATCACCCTGCCTCTCAGCAAACAGACGATCATATATCATGAATTGCTGAAGAGCATTCTTCTCCTGAGAATTGTGTTGCTTCACTGCGTCCCATATCTCTTTAGCTGTAGTATAGAACATAAACCTAGCCGCAATTGCAGGTTCCATACTATTCCATAACCAAGTCTTCACAAGACTGTCATGACGCTTCCATTCAGCGTATCCTTTATCAGTAGAGTCCAGGGGACCTGAGTCAACATGTCTCGCCTTGTCGCGAGATTCCAAGACAGTGTGAACAGCGTTCATCCATAGTAGATAGTTTTTCCCGTTGAGCTTGATGGAGGGGATAGGAGACGCCTCGCTGTAGGGAGTCTTGGTGTCCTCCATTGTAGACGGGAACTTAGTGACGGATTGATACACGTCACAGAGAAAGCTGAGGTGACAGAGAGATACACGTCACGGAGATAGATGAGGTGACGGAGAGATACACGTCACAACACAAAAAAACACGGATAAATGTGTTACTAACGCATTCACAGCCTCCAAGCGATTTTCCTAATCACACATGGAGGATATTTGATTAGGAGAGCACTCTGGAAGAGACGAGTCCCTCGGATTGGGCTTTAGATAGTCGTTGGATCAATCGGAGACTCCCAAACAGTAGTTTCGGCTCCTGAGAACTGGCTGAAAACTGCTGTAAATCAACCGGAAGCTTGCTAGCGGCTCTGGTCCTTGGTGGCTAGATCTACAACAGCGAGGGAAAAGTTGCTATCGATCCAGCGATGAAGACGGCTAGCGGTTGCTAGCCCAGCAGCACCCACGTCGGCGGCGGGCTGTTGTTCCTGCCGGCCCGACGGCCGAGGTGGCCCCGACGCCTGGAGAAGGAGAAAGGAGGCGGGGAGGCTGTGGCGGCGGCTAGTTGAGGAAGCGGGGTTGCGGATCAAAGTCGCTCTGATACCATGTGAAAAGAGATGAGGAGAGGAGACGAACACCGAGAGATTTGTCGGCTGCAAGGAGCAACTTCCTTGAGAGGGCAATAGCCGTCTCTCTTCTTTTTATATATTAGGGTAAAATACATTGTGGTACAAAGAAGAAAATAAGAGAAAAATAATAAAACAGATAATATAATAAAGATAGAACCAGTTGACGGGTCGTCAATTTCCGCCACTGTTCTACTCTCTATACCATCGACAGGACTGTCGATGGTATCGACAGAATGCTCTTCTGTTGCTGTGATAATCTCGATACCATCGACCTCCTCTCAATAGTATCGACGGGGATGCAAGTTGTTTCACAAGGAGATCTACAAGTTTGTGTAATGTTTAAGGGAAAGATAGGTAATGCTCAGGGGGCATTGTTGATAATTATAGACTTGTTTGTGATTTGAATATGTCTTCCTTGTTAACGTATTGTAGGACTTTAAGCATTGCTCCGTCAAATCGTACTTCCTATCTAATTCATCATGTAGAAATTAGGATATCAAGATTCAATGCCCTTCTTTCTCTCCCACCTGACGGGTAAAGTTCTTGCAAAGTCATTTTTCCACCTTTGAGATAGAATTTCATATTGGGCCTGATTAGTTGGGATTAGTGGGAAATTGTACTTATACACTTTTATATATGTTGATTGCAAAATCCCACTTCACATTCCCAAGACGCCCAATCAAACTAGCCCATAGCATAAAATGCATTCATGCTCACCATGCAACCAGAATCACCACAAAGAGAAAGATAAGTGATGTCCATGAGAAAATTATATACATAATCAATACTTTAAAACACCGTATCATCAGGGTAAATAGATTTGAGCATCATAAACCAAAAGAAGTTAAAATACCTTCTTGTCATCTTCAATATGAAGCTGTCGAACTTTCTTATGGTAGCAAAACTCATAAGACCACCACCCCTCATGCTGCAAGATTAAAGAAGATTGAAAGAGCATACACAAGAATAAAATATCTAAATGATTTGTTGTGAGAACGCAATAGTCATACTCTATAGAGACACCCACGATCCTTGAGAACCTCGAGTAGCTCATCAGGTGATTTCAGCTTGATTGCGCTGTTACTACCAACTATGATACCACTGGTGTTGTGTTGAGGACTTGGCTTTAAAGCTTTGCTCTCTTCAACCATGGGCAAGTAGCATAAATACTGTTTCCCTTCTGAATTGGACATAACAGTGGACTCCAGGTTATCATCCTACAAAAGTTCAAGTAAAGTTGATAGTTGGTGTATTTTAAAAACTGAAGGTAAGTGGACATCAACTACTGTTTAGATTATAATTACTATTAGAGTCTAAACAGTGAAATCAACAAATCTCAGACCATACATCAGGAAATGTATATCCACGATGAGAAGAGTGTATGGCTAAGTACTTGATAACTTAAATGAGGCCTTAGATAATAACTATCCAACAAACCCTAAACAATATCCTAATGTGGGGACAGAAGGAACAATGAGAAAATTATTAATCTACAAAATATTTATTAGTTCCTATTTGGAGGCTCATTATCCGAAATGAAGAAAGAATATCATGTTTTATCCTACAACTAGCATCCAGCAAAAAATTATAATGGCCAAACATCTAAAGCTCATAGATAAAGTACATTGATAGAATCGTATGAACATATACAAAACCAATTAAATAAACACATCAGAAGGATCAATATCAAGTATATATGTTAGCAATCAAAGATTCAAAGTTGAGCTGCCTTCTAAGCTTAAACTAATATATAGCCACCAGTGTGCCTGAGAAGATCATGTAATTTTGGCATAAGAACAAGCTCATGTCTTAGTGTCATCTTATCTTTACGACGAGCAACTAGAAATTGAAGGTGAACGGAAGTTGTCTATGCCAAATAGGTATCCAGAAGAGATCAATGTACTCATCTGAGCTAATGTAGATGTCCAAGATGTATCCAGGCGCACCCAAAGAGTATTAGTATCCAATATGTGTCTAGTATGGGTATGGGACCTAACCTATGGTTGCATATGTGCGCGCGTGTGTGTGTCTAGAATAACTAAATGTAGCAGAATAAAATCAAAAAGTGAAACTTATGAAATTTTCTTTGGTTAGATAAAGAACTTCACTTTACGTGTTTATCTGTTTGTGTATTAGAGATGTATAAATTCGACTATACGTTTGTACGAATTGATGTGTATGCTTGGTTAGCTGCCATTTGGAAAAGCCTATCAATTTATAACTAAGAACTATTTTTGAACATACTAAAGATACATATATTTTAGCAATATTTGTTATTCTTTGACAATATTTTCGTGACTTAAACATTTTCTTATACATTCAGGAGTATATGAAGATATAGTAATAAGTATATGCAGCAATCCTGACAACATCATTGAGATGCATGTGCTAAATAATAATATGTTTAACGTGTAATGTTGATCTGAATTATTCAAGGAAGCATGAACACATTTCTAGATACGGACATAGCAAATTTTTAAAATATAGGACACTGACACGACAGTTGATGAGGGGAAAATATTTTTAATATGTACATGTATGTGTCTACACTCTACACACACTTAATTTTTAATATGTACATGTATGTGTCCACACACACACACACGCACACGCACGTGCACACGCATGCACGCACGCGCGCACACACACACACACACAGCCGCACGCACGCACCGACACGCGCACACACCCACACGCATGTGCACGCACGCACACGCCCACACACACCCACACGCGCGTGCACACACACACAGAGACAGACATGAATGAACCATTCTCAAACATGCGCAGTGTGCTTACTAACTGCTAACACCCTACCGCATGATCAGGACCCAGACCACCAAGAAGGATAGTATGCAATCTAGCTACCATGGCTATATAGCTTACAAAGCCAGGAGGTGCGACGCTAGAAATCATGTTACAGTTTACACTGCATAGTATATGTAACCTTTCCTTTACAGTGCAAGCTTAATCAACCTTTGCCTGTGTATATTGGCAAACTAATTACGTGTATAATTAGTGATTACTCGTTAAGCAATAAGTATACATACATAACGTTAAAGATAACATTTTCACTTGGAAATAAAAATCATGAAATCAAGTTGGAAGGCCACGTGGCACCTTCACAACTTATCTGCTTTAATTTCGCTTAGGAGGGAACCATCTACTTTCCCCTCTTACAGTGCCTCCTTGTCAGCAAGAAGTAGAAGAGTGAAATAGGCCAAAGAGAGCATCAAAAGAAGATGCAACTACAGTAGCAAAACCATAACAAAGACAATGTGGATCACGATGAAGACTGCATGGAGAATATGTGACTAGGTTGAAGGGGCCATCAAAACTCAAGATGTCGATAGACTACCAGGCCATGCTTAACCCATTGGTTATGGTATGAAGATCAATAAGCGACCTATAAGACAACACATAGCCAGCCTATCAACCAGGACAAAATCTCAGGCCTTCCCTTCGAGGTGTTCAATGCCTTTGTCATATGTCATAATCTCATTATATAATCCTCTTAAGCCTACTCATTGAGTATATCATGTTTCAATGATGTATACACATCTTGAAGGTAGTCGGGAACTAGTAAAAACAATTCTTTTGGCCCTCGTATTTTCATGCACTACTAGCTTCAGCGCCAACCTTATGTTCTAATGTCATGTCAGCAATATATACCTCGTCGCACTCCGAGGAGAGAACATTGTGACATGTGGTTAAGTGGCTTCTAAAACAGAAGTATGAGGAAGTAGATGAAGATAGTTAAAATATTGATCTTTGGCTTCACTGGTTTAATCGTTCTTCTTCTATGTAACCATTTGGTAATTACAAAGACAAATCAGGCAAACGGTCATGCTTATTGTCAACATCAACCATGGGCAGCATCAAACCCAAGAAAATTTTCAAATTTAAGAATGTTGAGATATTTTTTAATCCAAATGTATGTTAAGTATGAGACCACATGAAGATCGGAAAATGTCAACAATACATGTCAAGATCCAAGGAAACAGTGAAAAAATCAGGCATTTAGGAGAATATTGTGATTAAGTAAAAGAAGGCTATACGACATAGTTGATAAGAGGAATCCACCCTCCTATATATAGGAGAAGGGGAAGCATAAAGACTCAGACAATCCCTAATGGGCCAAGACACACTTGGGTCCCATATACAAATAGACTCAAATAATTTTATTAACTAAATTAATCAGACTCTCTAACACTCCCCCTCAAGCTAAAACTTGGGAGAATCCCAAGTCAGCTTGCTAAAAGAGAGATACTAGAAACAAAGAAGCAAAAACAAGATAAGCCAGTCCCATGCAAGAATGTTTCTCCCAATCTAGATTACAATAAAGCACTCATCAATCAAATACTTCCCCTCAGTAGATAACCTAAAGCAGGTATGCAAGCAAGTTGAATTTAAAGTATGTCGCAAGTCGCATGTGCAGGTCGTAAACATGAAGCAGAAGTTTCTTGATCAAAAGGATGTGGCATCGAAGTAGTAGCAAACAGCAGCAAGAAGGCATCAGAGTCTTCATCACAACCGTTGTCATCGCAGTCCAGAGAGTGTTGGTTCACAGTAGAAAAGTCCAAAGAGTGTTGGTTCACAGTAGAAAAGTCCAAAGAGTGTTGGTTTACAACAAAAAAGTCCACCATGTGTTGGTTCACAATAGAAAAGTCAACATGGGCAGGTCATGGAGATTGTCAAAGTGCAAATAAAGCACAGACAAAAAGTAGAAAGTAGAGTCAACGTAGTCAAATAGAAGACCATCAGCTTAAATAAACAAGCAGTAGACATGAAGCTCTAGATACTAAGCTCTCCAAAACGCATACAGCAGTAAAAGACTTTAAGATGCAAATATCAATAGTAGAAGTCTACAAGCTCTTCAAGAAGCGCATAATGATCCACAAATATATAGAGAGTAGTAAGAAAATCCCCATAGATAGAAGCAGATTAAATTTTCGCTCTTAATCTCATCTCTCCTCTATTTCTCCCCCTCACATCAACCATGGAAAGAACCAAGAGTGGTTGGGGTGGACAATGATAAAGAAACACTCCAGAATAAAATAGGTCGTAGTACTGCCCGGGGGTTTGAGGGGTGCGGCCCCCCAATTAGGGGATCCCACTGCCCCAACGGATGAGAGTCAAGGGGAGGTCGTCCCTTGTTGGGGTTTCGGGGCAGCCCTCGGGAAAAAAAAAGGTCTATGCTGATTTTTAGAAGAAAATCAAGCACAAATCTTTGTTGAGGCCATTGAGTAGACGACGTAGATTGAAGAGAAAAAAGATCAAAACAGCAAGCTTTGCGACCTCCTAGATGCATATAGTGGCATGACGATGCTTCCTCCCTCAAGCTTCCATTATCATACGACAATGAGAAGAAGCATAATTGTTGGTCTAATAATAGATGCAGCTTCTTCTTGTCCAGACAGCACTTACACAATCGATTGCTCGGAGACGATGATTGTGTAAGGCAAGCGACATATAAAGGTAGGGTAGATGACAACTGCAACCAAGTTGAACAGATGTTTGTGCGAGCGACATGATGCGATGATAGGGGGGCAGCAGCAGGAGGATATGGCGGCTACAGGTCCGCAGCACAGGATCTCCAAGGGTGGCGAGTACTCAAAACAATATTGTTATGTCGAATAGTTAGAGATGCAAAGAGTCAGCATTGCATCGCCGCGTGCTGCTCCTAGTGGAGACTACCTTGGGTGGCTAACTTTTTTTCCTAGATGCAGCAAGAAGTAGAGAGGAGGCAACGGGGGGCCCTTCTCTAGCAGCAACGGGTATTAGGGATGAGTATTGACGGTTGGAAGTAGAGTGAAGACCGTTGTGGGGGTTGTGTCATTCACGGCGAGAGAAGACCGCTACGGGGCTATTACAGCTACTGGGGCTATCACAGGCCCGCTGGATGGATAGAGCGCAGGTGTGAAGGGTGCAGGGGGTTTGCGAAATCGGGACACACGGCTAGGTTAGAAATGTAGGGAGTGGGGTGATGTTGGAACAGGGAAAAGGAAAAGAGGTAAGAGAAATCAATTTAATGTCTTAGATGTCGGAACAAACATGATGGTGAGAAGAGGCTAGATAGATGCCCGACGGAGTGGCCAAGCCAAGGAGGGCGGTTGCCATCCGTAGGCGGAAGAAAATATTTTTGTCTCCTCTAGGGTTAGGGTTGGATCATTGCTCTAGTACGATGTGGTAAAGTCAAAGAAGGTTATACGATGTATTTGATATGAGGAATCCCCCCTCCTATATATTAGAGTAGGGGAAGCGTACAGACTCAAACAAACCCTAATGGGCCAAGACACACTTGGGCCCATATACAAATAGACTCAAATAACTTCATTAACTAAATTCACTAAACTCTCTAACAAATACAATTTTGGCCCCAGTGGGATTTTGGATAAGTTGTTGAAAACTTGGAAAGGATCCCACTAATATCCAATTTGTTTGGTTTCTCGCATGCATTAACATAAAACTAGTGAACCTAGTGCTCCTATGCAAGGCCAAAAACTTATATGAAAAAATTATTGTGGATTTAACACCATTTAAGCTCTCCATCTCACCCACTCCACAGATCTGAATCATACCGGAAATAACTCCTTTCGGTTTATCTAAAACCGTAGGTTGTAGAAATTGTTGTAATTAGTAACAACAAATCTCAAAATATTTATAGATTTAAAGAAATTTAGCAGAAGACTAATGTTAACTTCATTTTTTTATAAATTATGAGATACATGAAAGAAAGTACACTATGATCATGTAGTATGTAGACAAGTATGTTTTGAATGTAAACTTTTAAGGGTGTAATTTTGAGTATATACATTTATTTATACTTTTATATTACATGTTAACACTAGTTCTAATTTGATTTTCTTGAAATTTATAATTACCTAACTATTATTTACAGTCAATTGAAAAACGGCCTGAGCTGCCGATTAAACAGTCGATTAACCCAACACCCAAGCCGTTTAAATTTTGCCAAAATCGCCGGTTAACCGTTTTTGTAATTAATCAGCCATTTTTTCCCGCTTTTTGCCCTTTTTCCCCTTTTTTGCCCCTTTTTTCCCCGCTTTTTGGCCTTTTTTGTCCTTTTTTTAAATTTTGTTGTACACCTGTAACTTTATATAAACTATATGGTCCCAAGTATTATTAACTGTAATATATTAAACTTATATACATTAAATATCCTATGATAAGCCTAGTTCTAATATAGAATGCATACTTTGTATGCAAGTTGGGATAATAGGGTACTGCTGTAAAGTGTAATTTATACAAGTAAAATATATGTAACTATTATCTAATTTTAGAATGCATACTTTAGTTAAATGTACTGCTGTAATGTATGACTAATTGATGATATGCACATATAACAATAAGTTAGAAAGGTATTCAATAATTAGTCTATTGTTTACTGCTTAGCTATGTAAACATGTGATGCAATTTTTTTTTTCTGTATCGTGTATGTAGGGTGTTTTATCCATGTCAAATCTATTGTTTATTATATTATGGCTATAATTATTGTCTTATAGCTATCTTATAAACTATTTGGGGTGTTTTGTATTGTTGGGTAGAGTGTTTAGAATCTTTAGATATATATAAAAGTTCCAAAGAGTATTAGTATTTATATACATATATATGTAATTTTGTATAAAATTATATAGGAAATTAAAATCCGTTTTTTTTTTTAATCGGCCGCTTACCGCTTAACCAGTTACAAGGTGTTGTCCGCACAGTTACCGCTTAACGTTTTTGAAAACATTGATTATTTATATGTACAGTGAATGAGGACACCTTAAAGCTATAACATATTACATAAACAATGATAAAAACATGTAGAACTTGAGTGAAAAACATCTTGTGCATATTATATTCTATGATTCTATCATCAGCTTTTCGTAGATTTTATTAAAATTTGCATAAACAATTTCAGAGAAAATTAAAGATATTCTGAGATACATGAAAGAAAGTACACTATGATCATGTAGACATGTACATTTACATGTAAATTTTATGGGTGTATTTTAAGTCAAATTAACGCTAGTTTTAATTTGATTTTCTTGAAATTAATAATCACCTAAGTATTATTTATATGCATTTTGAATGAGAACGTCTCAAAGGCATAACATTTTTTAAAGAATGGTAAAAACATGTAGAAGTTGAGTAAAAACATCTTGTGCACGTTATATTCTATCGTCAAGCTTTTCCTAGTTTTTATTAAATTTTACATAAACAAATTCTAAGAACATAAAGGCCCCGTTGGGATGAGAATCTGCCAATTTAAGCTGGACTGGTGTAGTCGTGGGATTGAGACGGGCCAATCAGGTTCTGGTCAGAGTCGATTTTTGGAACCCAGACAGGCCCTGATCAGAATTTGTACCACGCTAATGTCTTTTTTATTTTCAATGGAGGAACGTAACCCACATTGTAATTTCAATCCAAGGAGAGAGATGGTTGAGTTGGTATGGGATTAACAGGTTATGTAATCCTGATTAAAGTCCAGGTGCAACCAAAACACCACTGATTGCTAACTTGGACTGAAAATTGCCTATGTGGAGCAAAAAGAGAAACAATGCATGACCAGGTTTCAGTTCTGTGCCAAGCAAAATTTAATAAAAAACGTATTCATCAAAAGAATCTCATGATGTGAACTAATAGTAGTTGTGATGCATGCACTTTGTACGCAGAACAAAGCACATATGTGTTGGCTAAATTGGACATTATTATAAATCCCTTTGTTTTGATGATGACAAACATTTCTTTCTTGTGGTTTTAACTTGCTATTTGAGTGTTTCAGGGACAAGCATATAAGGTGGTGGATAGTGAAGACTTGGAAGATCAATTTGCTAAAATTGCTTTATTTTCATGACTGTAATCAATGTAAAAACTTATACAAGTTTATAATGTACAAGTACTTAGATATCATGTAAATCAAGTGTTTAGATCTTCCATATCCACACACAACACTTAGATAGGTCATCTCCTAAGTTAGCGTCACAATTGCACATTGATACACACACTCAGTAAATGAATACATTGAATCAGGGATATTCTCGGTCGACAAAAACTTCGACCGAGACACTCTCAGTCGACAAACTCCTCGACCGAGAATAGACCCTCCTAGCCGTTAGACTGAGTTAGAAAAGTGGTTGGGAGTTGGAATCGAACATTACAACATATTGACTCAGACTCCCACTCGGTCGACAAATACTTCGACCGAAAATAGTTCTGTCTGCACTTTTCAGAATTAATTAACTAGTCGTTACTAATGCAATTAGTGGATACCTAACGGCTAGTTGAGCACTAAGAACACCCTAGAAGGTGTCTAGAACGTCCCCAAGCATTAGCAAACCACTCCTATAAATAGGACAGCCATAGGACACCTCAAGACACAACTTGCATACACAATTACACTTGAGATTCAATCCTTGTGAGCAAACAAGCTGAGCTACACTTGCAATTTGTTTTCTTTGAGTTGTACATTAGTGTCCTATAGGCTGATATCTCCTATCCACTATACATTCACGTCCATCCACTTTGGTTAGGAAATCAAACGCTTGATATAGGATTCAAGCCTTGTGCTACATTGGTAAAGTTGTACTTTCCTGCTTCTTTCTTGTTCCTTTTTATTTCTTTGGTTCTCCTTTGCTACTCCTAAGTTGGAGGCTGCGGAAAGGAGGTTGTAAGAAGGTAGCTCGGCGTGACTTTGGACTACTTCTAGAAGGTCTCAACGGGAAGCTACTTCGAGGAGGAAGGCTACTTCAAGGAGGAAGGCTACTTCAAGGGGGAGCTTGAAGTTACTTCAAGTGAAGGCTGCTTCAAGGTTGGTGAGACGACTTCGGGGTGAAGATTGTCCAAAGGGTTGGGAAGGTATTTGTAATTTTATGTAACATCCTTGCGAGGTAATAAAATTCAAATACTTTCAAAATCCCGATTGGGGAACAACCGGGTAGATGACTGACTCCCTTAGTTTTTGCTAAGGGTGGAACCACTCTAAACGCCGTGTTTCTTTCTCCAAATTTCAATTGTGGTTGCTTAGTTTAAATTAATTTTAAAATCATTATAAAACCCTATTCACCCCCCTCTAGTGTTTTTTTCAAGATGATCTACAAGAAAGTCAACCATTGTTTGTTAATCTTATAGCCAGACAATTCCATCACTCATTCACTCTTGAAGCAAAGGCTAAAATTGTCAGTGACAAACATATCTAGGATATCTAAGAAAGCATTTTTGAATTACCAACAATACACAGAGCATTTGGACTGTCGAACGACAAGAATCATTAGTCATCATCTGAGTCTCTGACTAAATGCTGCATTTTACCCATTTTTAAAAGCTGAATGCCAGTCCAAGTTGTCAATTTCCATGCATGTCTTTGCTGGGTAGAACGTGGACTTGTGAGGAAAGCAAGATTTACGTGATGATCTCATGGTAGATGATTTTATCTCAATGATTTAGAAGGAAGCCTTGACCCACTCAGTCGACAATAACATAAAGGAGAGTTCAAAAGGCAAACAGATCATTGCTGGAAATGATCTCCATAATTATGCCCAAAATGTATTGTAGATGTCGGCAGACTATTTAATGTCATTGTGATGCTTAAAGATGGATGTGAACAAATTCATGGTAGCAATAAAGTAGCAATAAGTAAGGGTGGATAACTTTTGTAGTGAGCCTGGATATCTGAGGGGAGAAAACAACAGCTTATTTAAGGGGGGAACTATTGATAGCCTCTATAACTTCAACAAGAGATAATGAACCTATTACCTGTAAATCTCATTATAATTTGGAATAGTTTTTTTCAACGTAAAGGGAAGAGACGGCAAGGTCAGAAAAGAGTTTCTAATATTTGAGAAGACAACAGGTCAAAAGAGAGCAACAAGAGTACATGAATGAGCAGATGTGTACGAACTTGTGAAACAGTATGTATTTATAACAGTTATAAAAAATTATAACTAAATCCTCAAAAATAAGTTTCAGAAATGACCAATATTTGACTCATGTTAGATGTTTATCCCGTGGTTTTGCTCCTTTCAGAAATTGTGCATCAACGTCCCACCTATGGGACATGTTCATCTATCTCAAGGATTTTATCTGCGTGTCTGGGTATGGTGCTGAGGGTGTTGGGGGAGAAAATTCAAACATGGTTCATATCTTCTCCTTCCACCGCCTACTTCTTCAACCCAACTCATGAGCCAACATCGGTTGCCATGAGTGCAGTTATCGCACCCAGGCCAAAGCAACCAATACCATCCCCCACTTCCTACACTTTCCTCCGTTTCCCTACTCCCCTGAACCTCATCGCCCGTCTTCATCCTTCCTCTTCTAAAAGCCATTTCCATGTTACATTGAACGCTAGTTCTCAAATGGAAGTATTGGATATCAAACCAGATATGAAAACATCACTGCAACGAGTAGCTGTATTGGCATGACGGGTCAAAGTGGGATTCCTTGATCCACGTGAAAATGATATATCAAGATATGTATTTGCTTTATTCAGATCTATATGGCAAAGATAAATTCTGCAATAGTAAATTTAGTCTATGCTATTGCAAACAGTATGTATGCATAAGCTATTAGTTAAACATGAGACTAGTAGACATATGAATGATAAGATGTATTTATAAAAATGATTATGCTAGCAAGTTACTAGTTCGTTACTCGTGGTTTAATGAAGAGTAGATTAAAAATATTGATAAATAAATTGGTGAGGTGTAAAATGAAAGAGATAGGCTGGATATTCGATCTCATGTCATACAGAGCTAAAAGGAAGGCCCATGTAAGTTTACAGATTCTAGATCCTATATGCACCATTGGCATGAATACAGAGCAAAGCTACCTGGAAAACAAGCGGGTTTCATTGCAAGTGCACATAGTGAAGGGCATAGAAAAAATTACAGGGAAAAACCAAACTAGACAAAAAGACTTACCGGATGGAATGGAGATTGCACCGAATGAAATTCAATCTTGTACTTGGGTTCACGTGAGCTGCGTCCGAATGAGACACCTGCTGATGAACGATCAGGTCAAGAGGAAGAGCTACTATTAGAAACAAGAGATTTAAAGTAGGCAAATAAGGTTTCTGATGAGTGATGACCATGTTTGACAGTCTCAAATAAGATACAAGTATCAGATGCACAAGATTGACAGTCTATATGAACAGCTAAGTACCAGGGAAAGTAAGCCAATTTGTAGCCCACGGCTGCTATATGATATGAACACAATCAATCTAACACGGTAGTCTAAGATCTCCAGCTGGGTTCGTTCTAGTTTCATGATAAGGTATTACTAGCTACGATTAAGTTGATAGGTAATGAATACAAAGACATAATACATATAAGTAGACAACCGGATGAACAGCACAGGTTCAATTATAGAAAGCATGTATATAACAAACATTGCGAGTCGACTAAACATTTTGGTAGGTGTACATCATTTCCACTATGCAAAACATTCATAATCGACTCAACAGTCCTGTATTCTTATCTGTCTATTTAGAAGGATGGAAAAGAACCTAGAATGGTGAATGAACTTTGAGACGCTTAAATATTTATCGGGAACAGGAAAATATAGAAACACATATCCTTCTAGACGACATTTGAAGCCATATGGCAAGTAGGCAACGTTCAGAAGCAAAGGCTTGTAAGAGTTACATAGACGCATCAAAGCCGAGCGAAATTCTTTATCCCCTCTTAAACATAGTAAATGCACGCAGCTGCGATACGGTATGTCATCTTAACGACGCACCTGTGCTAGGTGAGAAGATCCGATCAGCCCAGACGGAGGGCTGGTACGAAGAGAGAATGCCAAAGACAAGGGCGAGGGCTAGAACTTGGATTCCGTCACCGCCCCTGCCCCTCATTGTCACCCCTTCAGGAGCTCCGCCGCGACTTCCTACCTCCGCTTCTCTCCGGGATTTAGGAGCTAGGGGCTTGTCCCTCGGGTAAAATTGCCGCTGATCACAGACTCACGGAGGAAGGCAAGGATCGAAGACAGGAGCAATAATAATATATCGCGATTAATCTTTCTACCCCTGATTGTTAGCGATTTAGCAGGTTACCCCACTGATAAATGGCTGCAGTCCAGAACGACTGGACGAGGAATTGAAAGCCGGGATGAACAAGGAGGATCTCTCCCCGACTCCCACGTTTTCTTTCTGACTAGGAAATTTGTTGGATTATGACGCGAAATATTCCACCAGAGTCCTCCAATTTTCATCGAACGGCTGATATTGACACCTGAAGTGCTGTTAGTTCAGCTCCTACTTCGAGCATTCAGCACCGAAATGTCACTGCCTCGGTTAAAAAATGGAAAATGATGTTGGATGCATATCTTGGAGGAGGTTGTAACAGAGTCGCAACTACGATACGGAAGGTGAGATCAAACAGAGAATCGGGAGGGAAAAATAAAAGAAATAAAATAAAGAAAGAAAATTGTTTTGTTGATGACTCTCAATGACAAAATAACAATCATCACATTCTTTATAAAAATAATATATTCTAATAAGACTAACATCGACATACTTTTAAGAGAAAAATACAAAATTTAAAAAAGATTGTGAAATATTAGTGATACAATCCATTTTCTGAGTAATACACTAATTCGAAAATGAGAATTGCATATTGTCTTTTGTTATAATACTTGTTTTTTGTATTGTCTTTTAACATAAATACTAAAAATAGCATTGTATTATATTTCTAATGATAGTACTCATTTTTTAGTAACACACTAACTAAAAATGAGTATTGTATGTTGTTCTTTTTGTATAGTACTCATTTTTCTTATTTACTCATAAAATAAGCATTATTCTAAAAACAACGACATGTAATATCTATTTTTTAAATGAGTATTATCCTTAAAAATATAATGTAATACTCATTTTAATATTTATTTTAGAATATAGTGACACCAAAAATAAGTAATGTACCAAAAGAACAACATACAGTACTCATTCCTGAGTAAGTGTGTTACACAAAAAATGAGTGTTATCTCGAATATGCAATACTAATTTTTATATTTTGTATTATTTTTTTCAAAATCATGTGGATATTGGTCTTTTCAAATTATTTTTTTAAGATTTCAGTTACTTTAATTCCGCTCAAAAAATCATTACTGACTAAAAGTTATAAGTAGAACAAATTTCTTTTTCTTCTTTTTTTCTTAATTCTGAGTATTTTTCCTCGCTCTTCTTTTCTCTTTACATGTCATCCCAATCCTCAGCGATCGTTCTTGGTCTTGAGAAACCGAGACGATAGAAAAAGGTGTGGATGTCACTACTCCTAAAAAAATGTATAGGACTTTGGCCTTCAACAGACACATAAATTGCTTTAAAACTCCATCACATCATTAATGATCAAAAATGCAATACTATTGAATACACCCAATAGAACATAAGTTTATCGTGTTTGACATTTTTTTCGTTCTTCTTTCGCAGAGCTATTGCAGGTTCACCCATGACTGTCACAGCTAAATTTACCCAACATTCAATTTTGATAGATTCTGATAACAATCACTTACCAAAACAAAATTAGTGAAGACCTATAACTTTCGATAGATTCCAGTCACCATCACTTACTAAAACCAAATTGGTGTACATGGTACATTTGGAGCTCATTGTCGTCTTCAACCAATTTACATTCACAAACTCAACTCATTGCATCGTGCCTCGTCGGACTTGTGAGAGCCATACCCTTAGCAAAGTTTGATCATGATTACTTGCAAGCTCAATAATTGCTAATTAAAATCACTGACTAGGTTAATTGAGAAAAAAAATAGTTAAACTATTATGATTAATTAAAAATAGAAATATAAGTAATGCAAAACAATCAAGACAAATAGAAGTTAACATTCATAATAAATGGAGTCAAAATAGTTCAAAGATGGTAAGAAGTGGAAAAGTTGGGAATCACATATAATATTATATAATGAAAGTAAAATACGGAATGAAAGCAACTTTGTGGTGAGAAATCAAAGAGTTGAAATTAGTTCCAAGTCAGCTTAAGAAAGCATACTAGATTAACTTTTAATTGAGATATAAATGTCGTGGAGTCGTTTGATTATGATAAAATAGAGCAACCAACTATGGTATCAATTCAAATCAAAATGAGATTCCATGTATGACGAAACAAGATTAAATAATAACAATAATAATCTATTTAATTATATATGGGTAAGATTGTGGAAAGATAAAAAAGGAAATGAAAAATAAATAGAATAATAAGTGGGATAATTAAAAAGAGGAGTTGAAATGGTGAAAAATGAGACGCGGATACAAGACTAATAAGACTCTACAAAAAGTAAAATCAATGATTGTGTATCATAACCAAAGAATAATAAGAAAAAGATACATGTTAAAAAAATAACTTATATGGAGTGTTCTGCAAATATGTGTCATATCAGTACTTATATTTGACAAGACAATAGTCTCCCATAACAAGCACATGTAACAAGAACTCAAATTAGACATCTTTCTTGTGTAGGGATGTGGATGAAAATGGTTAAGTGGGTAGTACATGTGTGTGCCCCCTTCCTACTTTGGATTAGACACTCTCTTCTATCTATTATGAAGTAGCTAAGAAAGATGACAACCATATTCAATTTATTAGGCCAATGTTCCATACTACACTTACTTATCATGAAGGTTTTCCAACTAGTTCTAGCCATTGAGGACTTATTACACCAATTTCTTTTTTTCTAAATCCACTTACTTGGGTCTACATGTTGGAGTCGTTGTGTGTGGTCCTAGAGTGAATTGTATAACAAGTCTTAAGGTTTACTTGGGTCCCAGATATAACATGTATATCCTAGTCTTGTATGAGATTTTCATGCCTATAAGGTAGAGTTTTCTCATGTATACGAGGAGGTTTGTGTTCTGCACAGTTAAGGAGGTGGTTCAAACTACAATATCCTAGGAGGGTGAAACATTTCTAGTCCAGCTAGCATAACCCCCATAAATATTGGATCATTTCCAATATATATAGTCTAATGCTAATGTCGTTATGAGGATGACCTTTTTATCACGCATGCATGATCATTAGTTAATTTTAAATTTGATTGGCCTAGAACATAGGACTTTTACCTCCTATATTAGGTCAATCAGTGATTTATACCCCCATGTCACACCAATAGAAGGATATGATAGTTTAGTGCAAAAGAAGACCCTTTTTTCATACGTATTTCCAATTAATCAATTTTTGACTCAAGGTCTAAATCAACTAAATCCTTATTTTGATGATGACTAACCATTGCACACGTTTGTGTTTGATGCTTCTACTTGAGTGATTTCAGATTGGATAGACACACTCTAAATGCCTAAACTTGCACACCCTAATATGGAGAAATCAAGTCATACATGCATTAAGATCAAGATTGAAGAATATATAGTTTTCTCTATAGATCTTTGATACAAATCACTTGTAATGATTGTATGACTTGTAATTAAGCTTAGAAAAAAAAATCAAGAGCACTTAAATCGAATGTTTAAACATTTTTACAACATTTATCCAATTCTATACATGTTATCTTGTTGGACGAGTTTGTTTGGAAGACAACTCAACCGACAAGCTGTGTGGAGCTTGATAAATCCCAGTGTTGGTCGAGTTGGTCTTGTTAACAACTCGACCGACACCCTATACTTACAAAACAATCTTAGCCATCAATCAAGTTTCATCAAGGATAAACTCGACCGATGAGTCAAAATTATTTTATCGCATAGTCTCATCAGTCGAATTAACTCTATGAAAACTCGTCTGACAATACTATATGGAAAAGTATAGAAAAGTGTTTCCAACTATTGGAGTGTTGCCAAACTCAAAAGTATATATGTTGCAACACCCCAAATGGCTGGAATTGAATCCCCAAGTGTCTCTATTGGCTAGTAGGCAATATTAACTATATATAGGACCCTTGGGCTTCATCCCATGGTTAGCCAAGTAATATTAAGATTCCTATATTATAGTTAAGTGCCTCTAAGAGCCTCCGTCTACTCTCATTATCTTAATCACTTGCTACATCCATTAGAGTGAGTAGGAGATTTTTATGAGAGCTAGTCCTACATGTATATCATGTGAGGCTCTCACTTCCTCCACCTCCCAATCTCTCTTTTTACCATGAAGATGAAGATTCTCTCTCTTGGCTAAGATAGGTGAAGAAGAAGAAGGGAAAGAATCCCTTGGTAAAAGCTTCTCCTTGGTGAAGGTGAAGTCAAATGCTGAAAATCCAAGTCAAGAGTGGGCAAATCATTGAAGGCAGAAGACTTGTTGTAAGAGTGGGTAAGTCCTTGGAGAAGGCTGAAAACTCATTACAAAAGTGGGTAAGTCCTTGGTAAGGTAGAAAACTCTTGGTCATGGATAGATATGTCCTATGTAAGGTTATTGGCTCCCTTGTCCTCAAAGGGAATGTTAGGTATCCTTGTCCTTGAACAGGAAGGTCTTATGTTGTTACTCTTATAATGGAATATAAGGAGTGAGACATGGTTGATAATCCTAGAGTATGACCTCTCTAGGTAGTGGATGTACATCTCTTAATTTAGAGTCTGGAACCATTATCCATAGCCTGTATTACTTGTGCTTGTTCAATCTCTCTCTCTCCCTTGCTATGTATGTTTATTTTCACTATAAGCAACCTTATTTTGTGATATACTTTGAAGGTCTAATAAATTTGGTTTAAGTGTTTTTAGCTCTATTCACCCCCTCCTATAAAGTCCATCGTTGATCTAATAATTGGTATGAGAGCGGGTCTTCTCCAATCAATAATTTTACAAGTATGAGAAGATGGGTGATTATCAAGGTGGGAGATACTACATCAGCATTCTAATCTTTGATTGGAGCAATTTCCGATATTGGAAGAGAAGGATACAATTCTATATCCAATGATCAAGTCTTAAGATATGGAGAATGGTGGATCTTCCATACAAGCTACCATAGACAAAGATAGAAGAATGGGATGAGGCCACTTTGAAGAAAGCAACCTTGAATGCAAGAGCCATCAACATTCTCTATGCCTCTCTTTCTTCCATCGACTTCAACTAGATTTCTTCTTGTGAGACGGACCATGAGATACGGAGAAATCTATGTGTCACTTATGAGGGGACAAAACAAGTAAAAGAAAGTAGAGTCTACACGCTCGATGGTCTACTTGATAACTTCGAGATGGGAAAGAAGGAAAGAGTAGCTAAAATGTATGCTAGGCTCAAAACCATTACAAATAGTATTACTGCCCTAGGTCATCCTATGGATCAAGGAAAGATAAACTCAAAGATCCGTAGGTCTCTTCCTAAAAGGTGTGAAGCAAAAATGATTATAGTTGAGGAAATAAAGTCTCTTGAAGAAATTCCTATTGAGGAGCTCATAAGAAATCTAGAAGCCTTTGAAGTTAAACTTGACAAGCAAGAGGAAGCATACATAGAAGATGAAAAAGAGCTTAAGAGAATGAAGAAGGCTGAAATCAAAGCCCAAGTTGAAGCTATTGTGATTCAACCTTCTCCATCCTCTCAAGTTGAAGGTGATGCTATGTACTATAAAGGTAGACTTTACAGAGGCAAGTTTTTTTATTCCATCAATGCTTCAAATGTGGAAAGAAGGGTCACTTCAAGGAATATTCCCCATAGGGCAAAAAAACCCATCATCACAAGAGAAGGGAAGAGAAGCACAAGATGAAGGACAAACGACATAAAAGCTCTAGTGATTAATCCAACTCAAGCTCTAGTAGTGGTGGATAATGCCATTTTTCTCTCATGGCAAGTTCAAGTGAAGATGCAAATGAGGTAAATATGTACCTTTAGATAAAGAATCCTCAATTGCCATCATTCATGCTACTCGTGCATCTCTTAAGTCTACTAAGCACAAATAAAAGCTTGCTAATGTGGTTGATAACTTGCACAATGAAAATGATGGTCTTGAACATATTAATATTTGCTTAAAATTTGATGCTGACAATCTCTAAATGTATTATCTAGAACTTAAAATGAAATTCAATAATGTTGAGATAGAAAATAATGCCTGTTTTAAACAAGTAGAAGCTCTTAAACTTGAAAATGTTAAATTACTTGATAAGATTAGATTTCTAGAAGTTCAACCTCTTATGCCTAATTCTCATGAATAACATAGTAATATTGTGAATTCTCTCATGCTTGATATTGATGTTCTTAAAACTAAAAAAGAGGATTAAGATTTTGTTATACAAGGAATAGAATATGAAAACAATGTCTATCTTTCTAAGATTACTTTGATTGGAAAATAAAATGATTCCTTGCTTGCTAAGACCAATGTCCTTGAATCTTGTTCTAGTTATGCTAGTAGAGATAATAATGTTGTTGCTCTTCATATTGGAAAAGATTCTTATATGACCAAAGTTCTTTGCTTAGAAATTGATCTTTTGCATTCTAGAGATGATATGAATCATTTTTGTTCCACTATTACTTCTTTTATGCATGAAAATTATTGTTTGATATCCTCTTTGCAAAGATTCTTAGATGATAAAAAGAATCCTAATCAAATCCTAGATCATACTATCGAACAAATGGGTAGAGATGGTATTGGACTTGATATAGCCAAAGGAACAATAAAGACAAAGGACCTTCAATTTTCAATGAAGAATCCTCTAGTTCTAAGGCTATGGGCTGATGTAATCATTGCAACGAAATTGTTCATCATTCTACATATTGCCTTTTTAGGAAAGTACCCAAGAGCAATAGGACTTCAGCTACAAAACTAACGACTCTGAATCCAAAAATATGATTAGGGACCATTTTATCTTTTGTCTTGTAGGTCACTTGCAAATGGATTGACATGAACTGTTTATTTGCTAATTGGTGTCTCAATCCACATAAAAGAAGAAATGTGAGATGTGTATGGGGTGGTAACAAGTGGAAAAGAAATGGTAAGAACAAAGGTAGTGGTATTCTTTCTCATATCCAGTCATATCTTGCTCTTGCCAAGTTTAGATGCACTTCACATATGATTTTTGAGTCAATTTTGGTATATTGTGATTCTCATCACTTTCTTGCTCAAAAAATGCCCTTTATGGTTTTATAGTGCATTACTAACTTGCATATACATGTTTGGCTATGGTTTATATTTTTATCATGACTCTAGATATGGTTTCCTGAAACATATGTGCTTTTTGACAACAGTTGGTTGTCGGCCGAGTTTTTCCTGAAAGAAACTCAACCGACAAGCACCAATGGGTGTGCCAAAAGTTGTTGTCAGTTGAGAAGTTCAACCCAGAAACTTGACCAACAACACTATGCACACAATATACGTATGGCAATTTGGATGAGAATTTCCCTCTCAGCTAGAGTTTCTCGAACAATAGCCTTATTCTATGGTACTATCTTTGGTACTTCTATAATATGCATATTGACATGCTTTAAATTGCCTATCTTGCATACAACTCTATCTCTCCAATTGCTCTAATTTGGTATCTTAATATCTTTTAATTACTTATCTTGAGTTGTTATGTATGTTTTGATGTTGATTTCTTTGACTCTCTTGGTCGTGATCTAAATTGCTTCCGTTGTGCTCTAATTTGTTAAATCTATGTAGTTGTATGTATTTTAATGCAACCTTGAGTTTCTTAGAGGTAATCATCTTTTGGTAACAATGCATATTTGCCAGTGAGTAATATCCTTTCATACTTCTGAAATTGCATATGTCTTTGGTTGGATATTTCTCTACATCTACTCATAGCTTGTTCTTTAACTTGTGCATCTTTTGCTATGATCTAGATCCTACTAGCAACTCTAACTTGTAATATCATCTGCTAGTAGTCCATCTACATGTGTTTCTAGTCTTGTTCATCAATTGGTATCCAAGTATATGTCATGATTGTATCTTGTTTCGTACATACTAAAACTTGTTCCTTGACTTGCATATCTACTATCTTGAGTTACTTATTTGCATAGCCTTACCTTGATTGTTTTCTAGAATTGCATCCAGGGTTGTTCTACTGCATGTCTTGATTTGCTTTATATACATTGCTTGGACAGGCCCCTAGTTTTTTTGCTCATATACACTCCCTTCTTTAAGAAGTTGTGTTTTATCTATTCAACCCCCTTACTTTTTGAAATGACAAAGGGGGAGAAGACGTGTCTTATGTAAAGGGGAAAAGCCATATATGAGAAGACATATATGAGTAGAAGGCATAATTTCTATAAATGTTATGAATGCTAACCATGCAAGAAAAGTAGCATCAAATGAGGAGGACTATGTGAACTCCATTAGCATAAATTGAGGGGGAGAATATGATTGGAACCCCCCGTTTCTCCAAAGATATGATTTTACTTAAGCATTTCAATACATTATGGAATGGCTTATCATCTTTAAAAAGGAGGAGAATGTTGACTCAAGGTATAAATCAGCTAAACCCTTATTTTGATGATGACTAACCATTTCACTCATTTGTGTTTAATGCTTCTACTCAGGTGATTTCAGATTGGATAAACACACTCTAAATGTCTAAACTTGCACATCTTAACTTGGAGAAATCAAGTCATACATGCATTAAGATCAACACTGAAGAATAGATAGTTTCCTCCATAGATATTTGATGTAAACTACTTGTAATGATTGTATGACTTGTAATTAAGCATAGAAAAAAATCAAGAGCATTTAAATTGAATGTTTAAACACTTTTATAGCATTTGTCAAATTCCATTATAGGTTGTCTTTTGGTCTAAGTTTGTCCTGGAGACAACTCGATCGACAAGCTATGTGGAGCTGATAAATCCCAATATCGATTGATTTTGTCTTGGTGACAGCTTGACCGACACCCTGCACTTACAAAACAATCTTAGCCATTAGCCGAGTTTCATCAAGGATAAACTCGATCGACAACTCAAAATTGTTTGTTGCGTTGTGCCATAGATCAAATTAACTTTATGAAAACTAGACTGATAACATTGTACGAAATAGTGCAGAAAAGTTTTTACAACTGTTGGAGTGTTGCAAAACTTGTAAATATATCTATCGCAACACTCGAAATGACTAGAATTCAATCTTAAGTTTCTCTACTGACTAGTAGGCAACCTCAACTATAAATAGGACCCCTTGGGATTCATCCCATGGTTATCCAAGCACTATGAGGTCCCTATATTATAGTTGAATGCTCCAAGAGCCTCCATCCTCTTTCATAAGTTTAATCACTTGTTATATCCATTAGAGTGAGTAAGATATATGTAAGAGAGCTAGTCTTACATGTATATATTGTGAGACTCTCACTTCTTCCACCTCTCAATATCTCTTTCCACCATGAAAATGAAGATTCTCTCTCTTGTATAATAGAGGTGAAGAAGAATAAGGGAAGGATTCCCCTGGTAAAAGGTTCTACTTGGTGAAGGTGAAGTCAAAGGCTAAAGATCCAAGTAAAGAGTGGGCAAATCCTTGAAGGTGGAAGACTTGTTGCATGAGTGGATAAGTCCTCAGAGAAGGTGGAAGACTCGTTGTAAAAGTGGGTAAGTCCTTGGTAAGATAAAAGACTCTTGATCATGGATAGGTAAGTCCTTTGTAAGGTTATTGGCTCCCTTGTCCTCGAAGGGAATGTTAGGTACCCTTATCCTTGAAAAGGAAGGTCTTATGTTGTAACTACTATAATTGAATACAAAGAGTGAGACGTGGTGGAAAATCCTAGAGGATGACCTCTCTATGTAGTGGATGTACATCTTCTAGTTTGGAGTTTGGAACCACTATACATAGCATGTGTTACTTGCTTGTTCAATCTTTCTCCCCCTTGCTATGCATGTTTACTTGCACTCAAATTTCATATAAGCAACCTTATCTTGTGATATACTTTAAAGGTATAATAAATTTGGTTTAAGTGTTTTTGTATCTATTCACCCCCCTCTAGATCCCATCATTTATCCAACATCAATATCTAGGACCTCATAGTGCACTAACATCCAACATTGCATATATCTTGAATTTTTCATATCCATTCTAAATATTAGCCATGTTATTTCATTCACTCTTTAAGTATATATTGTTTTTATAGTCCTACAACATGTTAAGAGAGTTCTTAATAATTATATCACATTCCATTACAACAAATTAAGTTGTTATAAATAGAAACAATCACTCATTGTATCACCTCATGAGGAGAAAGGGGTTGTCTTCCTCAATTTTAAATCACACAAGATAAAAAGTTTCTTCAAGGGAAAAAATATTATTTAGGGACATGGTTAACTCATTTAACTTTCAATAAACATTATCATGGACCACTACCTTAATAACTGCATTAAATAAATAATCAATTGATTACTTTGGTGCTAATTGTGGCAACCTTCTAGAAGAGAGATAAGAAAATATTACCACTATTATCCATCATATTTGTTGGTATTAGAATTTCCTCATTATGCATATTTAGTACCAAGAGAAAAAAATTACAATGGGTCCTCCCAACAATTCATTTTCTACATATTAATGTATGTATTCAATCCTCTTCTAATAATTGCATCAAGCTTGTTTAGTGTTAGTACAATACATACACAACGTAGTGGAGTACATTCTCCAGAAATTACATGCCATATCCTCAATTTTGGTAGATTTCAATGATATTAATATAAAACATTATTTATAAAATAATTTTCTCCAATGATATTATTGGTGGACTAATTACCTTTTTGGCATTGGTGCAACCCATGGCCCATATAAAGGCCATGTTACTATTCACATTACATATAGGTCCTTGTGGCATAAGATATAAAAAGAAGAGATTTCATGCACAAATAAAGGATGATGACTTTCTTAATCATTAGATAAATGAATTTTAAGATAATATGCAAGTTTCAAAAGGAAAATAAAATAGATGGTATTTTAGATAATTAAAAGAGTAATTATCTTGCCATGATTGGCAATACAAGATTTAAGGCATCAAATAGTGTTATCTCAGTTTGTCTTTTGGGATACTTTAAAATAATAATGAAAAGAAGAGAATTCTATAATCTGAGAGAAATAAGACTCCCCATGTGGAGTGGGTAACTAAAATTCAGAATTTACTAAAGAAGCAAGTTTCATGCAAAAATGTTATTCCAATAAATCCCACAAGATTGATAAAAGTTGGGAAAGACTTTAATGAGTTGCTCTCCAAGTTTCATAGAAAAATGAGATTCCTAGAGGCATGTGGAAAATTGTGAAGATAGAGCAACCTACTCAAAGTAAATGAATTATTTTACTTTATGAAGAGAGAGGGAAATGGGTCATCTAGAAATATCTTGTTGACTCCAAATCTTTCCCACACCAAGGATTAATTGTTGAAAAAATTGCTCTCAAACTTGAGAATAATTGGATAAGGGAGGAGAGAGATATGTGATTATGTAATTTCCCTAAAGTGAGAGGTTTAATTGAAATAAATGTGATATGTCACATTTATATCAGATAAAGGACATAGGGCTCAGCCCATGTACCTGTCATGTGGATTCTTGGCCGTCTGATCTGGATTGGATGATGGTCAAGTCATCTCTTACCCCTGACCGAAAAGAGAAACCATGCTACAATAACCCCCTTTCCTCTTTGGTCTCTCTCTCCATCTCTAAGCCACTATTCCAATCAAAACCATTCTCATTTATTTGGGGAAGGAAATCTGAGTTGAATCACCTCCTAGTTCCACCTTTTTCATGAAGTAACCAATTTTCCCAATTATTTCACTCAAAAATGGAACATTGAGATCGGTAACTCCCCAACAATCTCTCTGTATATAGAAAACCCCTAGTTCTAGTCCCCAAACTAGCAACTTTGCCATGAGTCAGTGATGCAATCTCAGAGCTCTCAAGAACCCTCCCTCGACCCTATCTTATCCTCTGGTCCTCAAAGCATGGAGGATAGAGACGAGGCTGACGGTGCCAATGAAATGCAAAGGGAAAAAAGAACGAAGCTACCCTCAACTCTTGATTTTTGGTAGGATGCAGGCGGACTACCCTCGCCCCCCCTATGCTCCCAAAATCCATACTAGAGTGACGAAGGGGAGGAATATTCTCCCAGATAAGCTTGCGCCCTATTTTTGACCTTGGAGAGGCTCGAGGGGCGGCCAACCCTGACCACTGGCGGGTGTGTCCAGAAGGTCTACAAGTCGAGTAAGTGGGACGGAGCCCATGGGATATTTGTGTGAAGGTTTGGAGCAGTCAGAATGAGAGCCAATAGGCAAGTTGACTCGTCCATGGCATAGCCTCAAAGGAAGGAAAGGAGCAAAGGAGGAAGATGGGTCTGGAGCAAATTACTTGTCTGCCCCTGAGGACGACACACCAGGTAAGGGTTAATCCTGGATTGTCTGACCCCTATCTCGAACCAGTGACGTGGGTTGCATGATGACACTTTGATGTAAGACCATTGGCTGGCCCAGCCACATAGATTACATGCACAATAAACCAATTACTGACATGGCATGCCCTAATTGGTCTGTTACTTGTTAATTTGCAAATCTTATAGAAAATAATTGGCAACTCAGATTGAGACAAACCATATATGAAAATTAATCAGAAAAATGAGAAGAAGACAAATAAAATATAATTTAGACCTGATAATTATTCCTATTAAAAAGGTGCATAAATATGTAATCTTTAATGTAATAAATGCATTGAAACCCTAGTTTCATGATTTTAATAGTTATCACTTGTTTAAATGATATTAATGGTTAAACTCTAACATTTTTTGTAAAAAGAGAATCATGATGAATAATTCTAATCCTAATTCTAAAAGTGGTGCTAATATGTGTTGAAGTGGTGATTAGTGCATGAAAACTTTAGATAAACATGTTGAATACATCATATGTTCTTAGTTCATGTTGTAGTCTAATATTGTTGAACAATATGACTGCTATGATGATCATGATAATAGATATGATAAGTAGGGTTAATAAAGTGGATAACCATACATGTGGATAACTAGGGTTATGAGACCAAGGTTTATAACATGCAATGTTGTTTCAGACATAAGTGAATCTAGATGATTATGCATATGAAGAACTAAAGTTTTGAAGTTAAAGATGATAACTTGTGATAATTTAATGAACTTGAACTAATATAAGTGATCATAATGTAAGGATATCTCAGACATAATAATTAGGGTTTCACCTAATAATTAACATGCAACAGAAATAGGGTTTATACCCTTATTCCATGCGTAACCTTGAGACAACATGAAATCCTAGATTAGGACCCGGGTAGGATTTAATTAGTTTAATTTGATCGTGACACTTTAGGATTTACAAACATGCATAATGAATGAATGGATTCCTATTTGCTTGCTTGATTGGATGATATGCTTAAAGTATGATTTGATAATTTGCATGGTTCTTTAAAAGGTATGTGGTTACGCTTATGGCTACCGAAATAGTCTGCCAATGTTTTCTGAGTGTTTCTTGAAGATTAGACAACTAAATTGTTGGATTTTTATTTACATTCTATTCAATTATAATGCCACTATGAGTATCACATAAAGAAAGATAATGTGAGTAAAATGCTAGTCCTTATTAGAAAGTGTTTGATGTAATATATGTTGTTAGTTTACTTGCACATTTTTGCATGCACCCCACATACATAGTATAACTTGTTATACTGATTTGTGCTTTTATTTCACGGTATTTTAAGAACATGCCAGATAAGGTGATATAAACATATGATGGACATATGAAATTACTTGAAGACTTTAAATTAACTTGTAAGGAGGACTATATAGATACTTCTTCTCATATAATTCTCACATGTACAATTTTGATGATGGAAAGTTATTTCAGTTCTAGAGGAACATCTAGTAAACAATATATTTAAATTTATGGAAATTATTTACTATGATTTATTATTTGCTAAATCTGGATCCTTGGGAAAATTTTAGGTAATGGTTCTCATCATTTTGGCCTTCCTTAATTGGGGTTTGCTAAAAGTAAGGTCGTTACATTTGGTATCAGAGCCCCTATTTTTTCAATTCATATTTAATAGTTTATAATTTCAAGTAATCTGTAGAAATATGAAGGAATTATCAACACATTTTCTAAATATGATGGTGTGTAGAAGGGACCATGACCTGGTCACTGAAAAAACATTCATCTGCACCTCTAGTTGGCTTACGAGGACTCCCGGGCCTGTACATCCTACTTGGCCAAAGTCAGAAGATTTTTCCCAAAGTAAAATACTTTTAGGGTTTCTTCTTGATTCATCCACTTCTCATCCTCTTGCTTAATAAACCCTAAAAGGAACTTCCCTCCTCATCCCAAGTTAGGGTTTTTGAGAAGAAGTAGGATTAAGGCATCCTTTGCCAACTAGTATACATATAATGTGGAAATAATAATGTACATGTAAATGTGGAAATAATAATGTACATGTAATGGGGAAATAATGATAAAGAAAAGAAAAATGTCTTATGGGTTTTTCCTTATGAGGGTAACCCTAGATGGAACTAGGGTTGGTTTGGGAAAAACCTAGTGGGTCAAGGGACATAGAAACCCTAAGAGGTAGGGTGTAGTCTCTAACCCAAACCTAAAACCCTAATCTTGGGAAATGGGAGTAGTGTGGGTGATAGGGTAACCCTACCCATATGAATCCTAATTAGGGTGAAAAGGAGAAAGAGGAAATGTAAAATGGGTTTAGGTGATCCAGTCTCCATGAATGGATATGGAGAATTACATGCATGATGCATATGGAAAGATTTAAATATACATGAAACGCATAAGTAACCAATGATTATACTTGAAAAATAAAAATATGAATATAACTTTCTCATCATCCTAATGCTATCTCTAGAGGAATGGATCAATAAAGAATACCCCCACATAGTGAGTATGCTATCCCCAGTGAGTGGATAAGCTATTGGAACTACCCCAAGAGTCAGTATGTCATTGAGAATACCTCCAGAGAATGAGTATGATACCCCCAATGAGTGGGTGTGCTATTGAAATAAACCCCAAAATAGTAGGCATGCTACCCCCACGAGAGGGTAGGCCATTGAGATACTCCCAATTGAGTGAGTATGATATTATGGACACCCCCATTGAGTGGGTATGATTGGAGGTTACACCTAGTGAGTGGGTACATCATTGAAATACTCCCAGCGAGTGAGTATGATGTTGTGAATACCCCCGGTGAGTGGGTATGGATGGATATCACCCTAGAGAGTGGGTATAATATTGAAATACTCCCAATGAGTGAGTACAAAACCTCCCAATGAGAGAGTATACCACAAATATTGAGCAAGTATGAGCTAAGAAGTTATAGTATAAAATGTTACATAAAAATGAAAATTCAACTTTTGGGGAGGGTGTTCCGACCTTGGGTGGGTCAACCCAAGAGTGGGAAAAGGACCTATGGGGGAGGCAAAGCCTTAGACCTTGGGGTCAGGTTGTGGCTAGAGAGCCTAACTTCCTCCTATGAGCCAAGAAGGAACCCTATGTTAGGACCTTCCCTAGAAGGGTGAGATGATCAATCAATTTAAAGATTGAGGTAAATTTAAATGTCACCTAAAGTGTAAAGAAGTAAGTATAAAAAACATGAGAGAACATATATTGAGTATAAGTCTTTGAACCCAAGTAATCTACGAGGAACATGAGGAGAAGTCACTAGAAAGTGGCTAACATTATGGAACCAAGTCAGAAGGCAAGGTCGCCATGAGCCCAATGAGGGGACATAAAGGGAAAACTTAGCACTCCAATAGATAAATTTTGGTTGAAGAATTACATATGAAAATATTGTGCACTCGATAAACCCTTGGGAAGGGTAGAGACCTAAGTCAGTGCTAAGGTCAAGTAGGGAGTATTAAAAGTACATGAGACCGGTGAGACTAAAAGGTGATTGTGCCCTGAATGCATAAGACTATAGGGTTTGGAGGTAACATCTATGTTTTTCCAAGGCCCATGACTCAGGAGATTAGCCACCTTCATGATTTCATGAGGCCCAAGGGGTGAGTGTGATAGGCACTCCTTACATGCATAAGGATGAGATCACTCCAAAAGTACATGTACCCCTAAAGACCTCAAGGAAGTGGCTAAGGCTCATAATACATGAGGTGCAAATATAAAAGATACAAGAAGTCATGTAATAATGAAAGGAGTTGTATACAAACTCAAGACTGAAAAAGGCATTTGACTTCATGAAATATAAGGATATTGGGGATTAAAAAGAATGTATGGTTTAGAGACATGTTGAGAACGATTCAACTTAAAATTGACGTATGAGAAATAATAGCCTAAGTTGAGATTAATGAAACGATTTAGGGTTTGAGGTGTCACCTCACCCTAATGGAAAGAAAAATGTATGATAGGTTGCAAACCTAGGTGAAAATATAGTCACCAAGTGAAATTGAGATCACAAATAAAAGTTGTAATCACCAAGAGATGATGTAAATACTAAAGATGTGGATATACCCTAAATTGAATTCAGGTGTCGATCTTAGTAATAATATGAGGAATTTACATATTAATAAAAGTTAATAAAGATATCTAAGTAGTGTTGCTAACCTTAAGTTTTGAAACTATAACAAATTGTGTCATTCACCTTAACCTTAATAGGTTTGAAGTTTTGAGACAAAATTACTTTTAAGGAGGGGCGAATGTAATATCTTCAATTTTGGTTAAATTGAATGATATAAATATATGCATGATTTGATAAATAATTTTTCTAATGATATTATCTGTGAACTAATTACCTTTGTTGCATGGGTGCAACCCATGGGCCATATAAAGGCCCATGAGACTATTTTCTTTGCAAATAAGTCCTTGTGGAACAAGATAGAGAAATAAAAGTTTTCTTGCACAAATAAAGGACGATAACTTTGTTAATTATTAGATAAATGAATTATAAGATAACTCAAGTTTTCAAAGGAATATAAAATACATAGTGTTTTAGATAATTAAAAGAATAATTATCTAACCATGAATGATAAAACAAGATTTTAGGCATCAAATAGTGTTATCTCGATTTGCCTTTTGGGATACTTGAAAATAATAATGAAAAGAAGATAATTCTAGAGTTTGAGAGAAAAAGGAATCCCAAGTGGAGTGGGTGATTAAAATTAAGAAAACACTAAAGAATCAAGTTTTGTGCATAAACATTATTCCGATAAATCTCACAAAATTGATAAAGGTTGGGAAAAACTTTAATGAGCTGCTTTCCAAGTTTCACAAGAAAACAAGGTTCATAGATTCCTATGGAAAATCATAAAAATAGAGGGACCTACTTGAAATAAATGAATTATTTTCCTTTTTGAAGTGAGAGGGCATCTAGAAATATCTTGTTGACACAAAATCTTTCCCACACCATTTTAATTGTTAAAAAAAATTCTTTAAAATTTGAGATTAATTGAATAAGGGAGGAGAGAGATACGTAATTATATGGTTTTTGTAAAGTGAGAGGTTTAATCGAAATAAATATGTCACATTTTTATCAGAAAAGGGACATAGGGCTCGGCCCATGTACTTATCATGCAGATTATTGGTTGTCCGGTCTGGATCAGATGATTGTTAGGTCATCTCCTACCCCTGACTGAAAAGAGAAACTAGGATAGAGTAACCCCCTTTCCTCTTTGGTCTCTCTCTCCCTCTCTGAGCCATGATTCCAATCAAAACTGTTCCCATTGATTTAGGGAAGGAAATCCGACTCAAAATCACCTCCTAGTTCCACATTTTTCATGAAGTAACTCGTTTCCCCAATTATTTCAGTTGGCAATGGAACACTGAGATCACTAACTCCCTAATGATCTCCCTATATATAGAAAATATCTGGTTTAGATCCCTAAACTAGAAACTTCACCATGAGTTAGTGCTACAATCTCAGGGCTCTCAAAAACCCTCCCCGACCCTATCTTCTCCTCTGATTCTTAGAGCATGGAGGGCGTAGACAAGATGACTACGCCAGGGCAATGCAAGGGCAAAAAGAATGAAGTTGCCCTTGACTCCTCATTTTCTACAGGATGCAGGAGGACCACCCTCACCTCCCCTCCACTCCCAAAGCCAAACCAGAGTGCAAATGGGAGACATCTTCTCCCGATGAAGCCCACACCCTATTTTTGACCTTGGAGAGGCTCGAGGGGAAGCCAACCCTGACTACTGGTAGGTGTGGCCAGAAGGCCTATGACAATGAGTAAGTGGGACGAATCCCATGGGATATTCATCTGAAGGTCTGGAGTGGAAAGCACAAGAGTCAACAGGCAGGTTGACCCATCCATGGCTGGCTTCACAGGAAGGAAAGGAGCAGAGGAGGAAGATGGATCTGGAGCAAATTACTTGTCTGTCCCCAAGGATGACACACCAAGGAAGGGTTATCCTATATTTTCTGACCCCTATCTCAGACCAGTGACGTAGGACACACGATTCCACTTTGGCTGGCCCAACCACATAGATTATGCGCATAATAAACCAATTACTGACATGGCATGTCCTAATTGGTCTGTTACTAGTTAATCTGTAAATATTGTAGAAAATAATTGGTAAGTCACATTGAGACAAACCATATATGAAAATTGTCATCAAAGCAAGAGGAACACAAATTAAATATAATTTAAACTTGATGATGCTTACTATTCCAAAAGTGCATAAAGATGTAATCTTTAATGTAATAAATGCATAGACACCCCAGTTTTGTGATTATAATAGTTATCACTTGTTTAATGATATTAATGGATAAATTCTAGCCTTTTTGGAGAAAAAAAGTGTATTGATGAATAATTTTTATCCCAATTCTAAAAGTAGTGCTAAGATGTGTTAAAGTGGTGATTAGTGCATGAAAACCCTAGATAAACATATTGAATACAACATATGCTCTTAATTCTTATTGTAGTCTCATATTGTTTAATAATTTGATTACATGGTGATCATGATAACAAAGATGATAATTATGGTTTATAAACTGGATAACCATACATGTAAATATTTAGGGTTTTGAAACCAAGGTTTATAACGTGCAATGTTGTTATGGACATAAGTGATCCAGATGATCATGCATATGAAGAATTAGGGTTTTGAAGTTAAAGATGATAACTTGTGATAATCGTAATGAACTTGAACTAAAACTAATCTAAGTGATCATAATGTAAGGATATGTTAGACATAACCACCTAATGATTAACATGCAATGGAAATAGGGTTTATACCCTTATTCCCTACCCAACTCTGAGACAATGCAAAATCTTAGATTAGGACCGAATTAGGGTTTAATCGATTTAATCTATGGTGACATTTTAGGATTTACATACATGCAAACTAAATGTGTGGATTCCTCTTTGCTTGCTTGATTGGATGATATGCTTAAAGCATGATTTGATAATCCACATGGTTCTACAAGAGGTATGTGGTTATGCTTATGACTAGCCACATTAGTTTTCTAGTGTTTTTCGAGTGTTTCTTGACGATTTAACAACTAAATTTTTGGATGTTTGTTTACATTATGTTCAATTATAATGCCACTATGAGTATCACATAAAGAAAGATCATGTGAATAAAATTCTAGTTGTTATTTGCAAGTATTTGATGGGATATATTTCATTATTTTACTTACACAGTTTTGCATGCACCCTACATACATAGTATAACTTGTTATATCAATCTGTGCTTTTGTTTCACATCATTTTAGGTACATGCTAGATTAGGTGATATCAAGATATGATGGACAGATGAAACTACTTGAAGACTTTAAAGTTAACTTGTAAGGAGGATTATATAGATACTCCTTCTCATCTAATTCTCACATGTACAGTTCTAATGATGGAAAGTTATGTAGGTTCTAGAGGAACATCTTGTAAACAATATATTTGAATTAATGGAAATTATTTACTATGATTTATTATTTTCTAAATTTGGATCCTTGGGAAAATTTTAGGTAACAACTCTCATCTTTTTGTCCTTCCTTAATTGGGGGTTGTTGAAAAGCGAAGTCGTTACATTTGGTATCAGATCCCAATATTTTTCAAATAGTATTTAATAGTTTATAATTTTAAGTAATCTGTAGAAATATGAGGGAATTATCTGGGCATTTATTAAAGACAATGGTGTCTGGAAGGGACCACGACCCAGGGGTTGGAAAAACTTCCCTTCACATTTCTAGTCGGCTTACGAGGACTCCTGAGCCCGTACATCCTGCTTGGCCAACGTTGGAGGATTTTGCCCGAAGTATAATACCTTTAGGGTTTCTTCTTGATTCATCCACTTCTCATCCTCTTGCTTAATAAACCCTAAAAGGAACTTACCTCCTCATCTCAAGTTAGGGTTTTTGAGAAGTAGGATTAAGGTATCCTCTACAAACTAGTGTACATATTCTGTGGAAATAATAATGTACATCTAATGTCAAAATAATGATAAAGAAAAGAAAAATGTCTTATAGGTTTTTCCTTGTGAGGGTAACCTTGGATGGAACTAGGGTTGGTTTGGGAAAAACGTAGTGGGTCAAGGGACATAGAAACCCTAAGAGGTAGGGTGTAGTCTTGAACTCGAACCTAAAACCCTAATCCTAGGAAATGGGAGTAGTGTGGGTGATAGAGTAACCCTACCCATATGAACCCTAATTGGGGTGAAAAGGAGAAAGAGTAAATATAAAACAGGTTTAGGTAACCCGGTCTCCCATGAATGGATATGGAGAACTTCATGCATGATGCATATGGAAAGATTTGAATATACATTAGACACATAAGTAACCAATGGTTATACATGATAAATAAAAATGTGAATATAACATGCTCATCGCCCTCATGTTATATCTAGAGGAATGGGTGAATACAAAAATACCCCTAGAGATTGGGTATGTTACCCCCAACGAGTGGGTAAGCTACTAAAATTACCCCCAACGAGTAGGTATGCCATTGAGATTACCTCTAGAGAATGAGTATGATACCCCCAACAAGTGGGTATGCTATTGAAATAAACCCCCAGAGAGTAGGTATGCTACCAGCCCCCAGTGAGAGGGTATGCCATTAATATACTCCTAGTGAGTGAGTATGATATTATGGACACTCCCACTGAGTGGGTATGATTGGAGGCTACCCCCAATGAGTGCGTACATCATTGAAATAATATGATGTTGTGAGTACCCCCAATGAGTGGGTATGGATGGATATCACCCCGATGGTGTTGGTAGATCATTGAAATACTCCAAGTGAGTGAGTATGAATACCTCCCAGTGAGAGAATATACCACATAGATTGAGTAAGTACGAGCTAAGAATTTATAATATAAAATGTATGTTCAATGTATTACGGTTACATAAAAATGAAAATTCAACTGTTAGGGTGGGTGTTTTGACTTGGGTACTGTCAACCCAAGAGTGGGAAAAGGACCTATGGGAGGAGGCAAAGCCTTAGACATTGGGGTCAAGTTTTGGCTAGAGAGCCTAACTTCCTTCTATGAGCCAAGAAGGCACCCTAGGTTAGGACCTTCCCTAGAAGGGTGAGATGATAAATCAATTTAAAGATTAAGGTAACCTTAAATGTCACATTAAGTGTAAAGAATTAAGTATATAATATATGAGATCACATATATTGAGTATACGTCTTTAAATCCAAGTATGCCATTTATGAGGAACAGGAGGAAAAGTCACTATGGAAATGGCTAATAGTATGGGGCCAATCCGGAAGGGAAGGTCGCCATGAGCCTGATGAGGGGACATAAATGAAAAAAATGAGCACCCCAAGAGATGAAGGAAATATGGGTTGAAGAATTACATATGAAAATATTGTGCCCTCGATAAACCCTTAGAATGGGTAGAGCCCCAAGTTACTCCTAAGGTCAAGTAGGGAGTATTAAAGGTACATGACACTGATGAGATTAAGAGGTTATTGTGCCCTAAATGCATAATACCACATCTATGTTTGCCTGAGGACCATGATTGAGGAGATTGGCCACATTCATGAGTTCATGAGGACCAAGGGGTGGATGCGAGAGGCACACCATACATGCATAAAAATGAGATCACTCCAAAAGTACATGTACCCCTAGAGACCCCAAGGAAGTGGCTAATGCTCATAATACATGAGGTGTAAATATAAAAGATACAAGAAGTCATGTAATCATGAAAGGAGTTGTGTGCAAACTCAAGAGTGAAAAAGGCATTTGACTTCATGAAATATAAGAATATTGGGGATTAAAAAGTATGTATGGTTTAGAGTCATGTTGAGAATGATTCAACTTAAAACTAACATATGATAAAGAATACCCTAAGTTGAGATTAAAGACATGATTTAGGGTTTGATGTGTTATGCACCCTTATGCGAAAGAAAATGAATGATAGGCTGAAAACCTAGGTGAAAAGATAGTCACCAAGTGATATTGAGATCACAGATGAAAGTTGTAGTCACTAAGAGATGATGTAAATAATAAAGATGTGGATATACCCTAAATTGAATTCAGGTGCAAATCTTAGTAATAATATGAGGAATTTGCATATCAATAAAGTTATTGAAGATATGTAAGTAGGGTTGCTAACCTTAAGTTATAAATCTATAAGTAGTTGTAATTCACCTTAACCTTATTAGGTTTGAAATTTGGGGACAAATTTCCTTTTAAGGAGCGGTGAATGTAATATCCTCAATTTTGGTAAAATTGAATGATATAAATGTAAATTATGATTTGTTAAATAATTTTCTCCAATAATATTATTGGTGGAATAATTACCTTTGTGGCATGGTGCAACCCATGGCCCATGAGACTATTTTCTTTACTAACAGGTCCTTGTGGCACAAGATAGAGAAATAAGAGATTTTGTGCACAAATAAAGGATGATGATTTTGTTAATTATCAAATAACTGAATTATAATATAATATGCAAGTTTCTACATGAAAATAAAATATGTGGTGTTTTAGATAATTAAAAGAGTAATTATCTAGCTATGAATGGCAACATAATATTTAAGGCACCAAATAGTCTTATATTGGTTTGCTTTTTGGGATACTTAAAAATAATAATAAAAAGAAGAGAATTCTAGAATTTGAGAGAAAAAGGACTCTCCATGTGGAGTGGGTAAATAAAACTAATAATTTACTAAAGAAGAAAGTTTCATGCATAAATGTTATTCCAATAATCCTATAAAATTGATGAAGTTTGGCAAAGACTTTAATGAGTTTTCTCCAAGTTTCATAGAAAAAAGAGGTTCCTAGAGGCCTATGGGAAATCGTGAAGTTAGAGGGACCTACTCAAAATAGATGAAGTATTTTCCTTTTTGAAGAGAGAGGGAAAGGGGCTTATAGAAATATCTTGTTGAAACCAAATCTTGCCCACACCAAGGTCTAATTGTTAAAAACTTTGCTTTAAAATTTGAGATTAATTGGATAAGGGAGGAGAGAGATACACAATTATGTAGTTTCCCTAAAGTGAGAAGTGAAATCAAAATAAATGTGATATGTCACATTTATATCAGAAAAGGGACATAGGGCTTGGCCCATGTACATGTCACGTAGATTTTTCACCGTCTGATCTGGATCTAACGATGATCATGTCAACTCCTACCCCTGATCTAAAAGAGAAACCAAGCTATAATAACCCCCTTTCCTCTTTGGTCTCTCTCTCCCTCTTTGAACCACTATTCCAATCAAAATTGTTCTCATTGATTTAGGGAAGGAAATCTGAGTCGACCTCCTGGTACCTTTTTTGTTAAGTAACCAGTTTCCCCAGTTATTTTAGTCAAAAATGGAACACTGAGATAGGTAACTCCCCAATGATCTCCCTATATATAGATAACCCCTGGTTCTGGTCCCTAAACTAGAAACTTTGTCATGAGTTACCGTTGCTATCTCAAATCTCTCAAGAATCCTCTCCCAACCCTATCTTGTTCCCTAGTCCTCAGAGCATGGAGGGTAGAGACAAGGCTGACGGTGCTACATAATGTAAGGGGCAAAAAGAACGAAGCTGACCTCGACTCCTCATTTTCGGTGGGATGTAGGCAGAATGACTTTGCCTCCCCAACGCTCCCACAAGCTGGACCAGAGCGACGAAGGGGAGGCATCTTCTCCCAGATAAGCATGCACCCTGTTTTCAACCTTAGATAGGCTCGAGGGGGGACTGACCCTGACCACTGGCGGGTGTGGCCAGAAGGTCTATGAGTTCGAGTAAGTGGGACCGAGCCCATGGGATATTCATGTGAAGGCCTGGAGTGGTAAGAATGAGAGTTAACATGCAAGTTGACATGTCCATGGGACAACCTCGCGGAAAGGAAGAGGTCATAGGAGGTGGGTCTGGAACAAATTACTTGTCTTCCATGGGGATGACACACCAAGTAAGGGTTAATCTTGTATTTTCCGACCCCTATCTTGGACTAGTGATGCATGATGCATGATGCTACTTTGGTGTAATACCATTGGTTGGCCCAACCATGTAGATTTACATGCATAATAAACCAATTACTGACATGGCATGCCCTAATTGGTCTGTTACTTGTTAATTCACAAATATTGTTGAAAATAATTGGTAACTCAAGTTGAGACAAACCATACATGAAAATTGATCAGAAAAATGAGAGGAACAAAAATAAAATGTAATCAAGACTTGATAATGCTTCCTATTCCTAAAGTGCATAAAGATGCAATCTTTAATGTAATAAATGCATAGAAGCCCTAGTTTCATGATTTCAATAGTTATAACTTGTTTAAATGATATTAGTGGACACTGTCTAACCTTTTTGGATGAAAAGAGCATCTTGATGAATAATGCTAATCCCAATTCTAAAAGTAGTGCTAATATGTGTTAGAGTGGTGATTAGTGCATGAAAAACCTTGATAAACGCGTTGAATACATCTTATGCTCTTAGTTCATGTTGTAGCCTCATATTATTGAATAATTTGACTTCATCATCATAATAATAAAGATGATAATTAGGGTTAATAAAGTAGATAATCATACATGTGAATGATTAGGGTTATAAAACCAAGGTTTATAATGTGCAATGTTGTTATGGACATAAGTGAATCTATATGATCAACATATGAAGAATTAGGGTTTTGAAGTTAAAGATGATAACTTGTGATAATCTTAATGAACTTGAACTAATGTAAGTGATCATAATGTAAGGATATGCCAGGCATAATAATTAGTATTTCACATAATGATTAACATGCGATGGAAATAAGATTTATACCCTTATTCCCTACCCAACCCTAAGACAACCTAAAATCCTAGATTAGGATCCGAGTAGGGTTTAATCAGTTTAATTTGATGGTGACATTTAGGATTTACATACATGCAGATTAAATGAATGGATTCCTCTTTGCTTTCTTGATTGGATGATATGCTTAAAGTATGATTTGATAATTTGCATGGTTCTACAAGAGGTATGTGGTTATGCTTATGACTACCCGCATTAGTTCACTGGTGTTTATTGAGTGTTTCTCAAAGATTGAACAACTAAATTGTTGGATGTTTATTTACATTCTGATAAATTATAATGCCAATATGAATACCACATAAAGAAAAATTGTGTAAATAAAATGCTAGTTCTTATTTGTAAGTATTTGATGGAATGTATGTTGCTAGTGTACTTGCACACTTTTGCATGCACCCCACGTACACAATATAACTTGTTATACTGATATTTGCTTTTATTTCATGACGTCTTAGGTACATGCTAGATAAGTTGATATCAAGATATGATGGATAGATGAAATTACTTGAAGACTTTAAGTTAACTTGTAAGGAGGATTGGATAGATACTTCTTCTCATATAATTCTCACATGTACAATTCTGAGGATGGAAAGTTATTTCTAGAGGAACATATTCTAAACAATATATTTAAATTAATGGAAATTATTTACTATTATCTATTATTTGCTAAATCTGGATCCTTGGGAAAATTTTAGGTAATGGCTCTCTTCTTTTTGACCTTCCTTAATTGGGGGTTGCCGAAAAATGAGGTTTTCACATTACAACATTTAATGAAAAGGAAGTGTGATACCCTCATCATGATGTTCTAAGTTAAACTATGTTTATTCAGATGTTCATTTCAAGTTATTGTGATTTCAGTACAATATGTATAAGTAAGCTCTAATGGATCCAAAAGTTCATAAATCTTTAACATTAAGTTGATGATGGTTGGGGTGAAGAATCTCTAGTTAAAACTAAACATACATAAACCCTAAATATATATAAAAGAAATATGATTGTGATAGACTTGGGTTTTTAAACGTAATAGTGAAGGGAGTGACTCTCGGGTAGAGGAATATGAGGAAATGGATAAAATGAGGGAAATATGTTAAGATGTGATCTAGGATTTGAATTCAATCCTAGGGAGGTGTGGATAATCTTGAAAATTGCTACATAATCTTGGCTAGTTTTAAAAATTTTCACCCTAGACCATTCAAAAGGTAGAGTAAACTTCAAAAGGACATTATAACCTTTCAAGCATATGGTCCAATTATAGAGGCTATACATAATAGCAAGTTTCCAAAGTAACTCCATATCAACTTCCTATAGTATATGAACAAAAAGTAAAACATTCTCTGCTTGTTCAATTATGGTATTCTCCTTAAGTATCTAAAGATTAAACAATTTTATAGCAAAGTGTTTTTTGCTTAAGTTCCATAATATAATATACTTTAGATTCAAATAAACTCATGCTTCCATAGTTGTGGTAGTATAGTAACAAATGTCTACATTGAAGAACATGCTTGACAACAACAACAAAACTCAATCATGAAATAGTTGATCATTCTCCCTACACTCCACTATATTATCTAAACCTTTAACATTTGAAGCTAGTTTTAGATAATTTGAGTCAACATAGTTAACTAATCATATCATAGACAACCATGTCTTTCATGTTGTTTTCAAACTTTGAAGTGAAAATTTAAAAACTTATCAGGTGTATCGGCCATGTCATAATAAGGTTGGAACGAAGAACCAAATATGTTAACAATGACATGTATTTGCTCCAATAGTGTTGAAAATGACCATACAACACACACTAACAATAAAATGCAATATTACGGGATAACATGTTGGTAATATCAAGTGTTGTTCCAGTAGAAAATATGTAACCACTCAATAGTATGATGAAATCAAAATAAAATATATTAAAATCTTGTTTGAACAAGCCATCCACGAGGACTTCCCGTAGAAAAAAATGATATCCCACTATAGGTTCTTTCATATTGCTTATGTTTCATACTCTAGGTAACATCATTCATGCATCCCAGATGAGTACCAAAACTTTGGTTGAAATTTGGTTGTGGCTCAATTACTTGGATTAGATTATGGAGTAAGAAGAACCATATATACAAATGAGAATGTTTTAACGGTGAAGTGGGTTCTACTGAAATAGAAGCAACTACCACAAAATAAGATACCGTAGTGTTATGCCTACACTTTTTCACTCACTTTTAATAATGGTATCCTCTCCTACATGTATCTAAAATTGTTAAAAATAAAGACAACAAATTAAAGTAGTCAACTAGTAGATGTATTTGAGTGGAAAGATTGTACATCCAACCAAGAAAGCATTTGACGGGTATGTTATCTGACTTCATAATCATATCTAATGAACACCTATTCATCATTTTTTTTTATTTAATATCTTTTTTAGTTTTGCAAGTTTTGATTCACTTTAGTTAGGGTTTTACTTTAATTGCTTAGTTATATACTTTTCTCCATTTTTTTTTATCAATTTTCATGTTTGACTACACTATTTAGAAAAGAACATCAAAGAGAAATCCAATCCCATCAAGCTGGCTCATATGACCTAAAAATACCAAAGAACATTGCTAATCAACCACCATTATTTCATTTTTGGTGTTTGGGACATTTAAAATTATGTTAAATGTTGATTTTAGCAAATCATGAACCCTACATAGTTGACTAGGGTACCTAGATGGTTGAATACAATAATTCATAGAAAGTAGGGTACATAGACATACCTAGGCATTTGACTGGAGGGTTTAGTTGGGCAACTCAAAATTCCATTCAATTTTTTTGCACAAGTTCAAATGGTCAAATATCGACTAGTTGCTCGACTAACATTTGTATACTACCTATCTAGCAGTATTTTTGAAAAACATATTTCAAACATCTTGAAATGAGAGAACCCATTTAATTTTTTCATGATTGGGTAAAATATAAGTAGGCATCAATTGTCCTTACCAAAAAACATCACAAAGTACATATGAGGGTGATTTTTGACCTACCATAGGCCATCCGAGAGTTAGAAGATCATCTTTGACCCAAGGAACTATTTTTGGATGATCTTCTCATCATGAGATTTCTCCTCATTGCCTTTACATTGATAATGATGCCTTCTCAATTTTATATCTTTTCTTATATATCGACGTGAATAGAGAGTAGATCATCTAGTAGGGCATTGGAAATAGCCCACTATACATTATTTTATATTTTCTCTATGTTTTTATTGCATGGAAATGGAACTATCCATTGCTATTATATGTTTATTTAATGGCCATGTTGTATGCATAATCACCATATTACATGTTTGTTTGGTTGTTTTTGGCGTCGAGTGTGAGAAAAGTTGTTGAAACTAGAGAGTTGTGTAAATTCCTTGATGTGACGATCAATTACATAACTACTAGGGTGATAAGTAATGAACCTTTCTAATATTTTAAGAGTGCGACACAAGTGACATTTATTTGTTATCATATTGATTGCATTTGAGAGAGTTAGGATCAATTACTTGTGTCAACTTGCTAAGCCGCATATTATTTTTTGACAATGGAGATAAGTTAATGAGAGTATTGGTGGTAAAATACATAACCCATTGATATATATATATATATATATATATATATATATATCAAATTAACCCAAGCTAGAGGAGTTAGTTTAGTTTTATCATTGTATTGTTTAATATAAACAATTACAAAATGTTCATCATTACTTTATCTTTATAATATAATTAAGTTTCCATTGTCTTCCTAAAATCTTTATCTTGTGGGATTAGTTCATCAATTTACATATGATCATATCCATATACTTGCAAGTAAATTTTATTGTGTGATTTGAAGGTTAATTCTAGAATATAAATATAGTAAATTTGAGGTGTTACAAAATTCATATAAAATTTTGGAGTCATTTTCAAGGCAACCAAAATGCATAGGGATTTAAGTTTATTGGTGTCAAGTATCATTTTATTGGTTAAGTTTAAAACCAAAATGCTTAGGGGTATAAGTTTACTGATGTCAAGTATCATTTCACAGTCAATATAATTCTTACTTGATTGAAATTAGACAATGCACATTGGTTACTAAACCTGTGTTATGTTTCTAGGTTTGATGGTAGTGTGCTTTTTCTGTTTCAAATTAGAGCTTGAGTTTGATTTAGAGATTGGTCAGAGCTTCCATCAGTTGCCCGTAAAGAGACAAGAAAAGTGGTCAATGAAGAAAAAAAACCTCTACACAAAGCACTTGAAGAACCACACAAACAAGTTAAATCTCATAGAAAAGGTTATAGTTAGCCATGTATGCAAAGGATAGTCGAGGCATGCATCCAAAAGTGACAAATATCATCTAGCAAGTCAATTCTCCATATTACTACAACCAAATTCAAGACCAAAACTCACTTGAAATAGAATTTGTCGAACAATGATTGTACATAAATTGGGAAGATGGACCATACTTGTCAAGGTAGGATCCTAGTCAATAGACTAAGCATGAAGGCCCCAGGTGCGCCTTGACCCACACCTTGGCCTATATGGTGCCTTATATATTTGATGCATCCTCACCTTAATAAATGGATTTATATGTCATTTATGTAACATACACCTTAGCATATACGTTGTTTATGCTAAGACACAATTTCATTCATATTAGGAATTCATACCCTTGGTAATTGCTTTATTATTTTCAAACTGATCCCAGTATTTGTTTTACCATAATTAGATGTCAACTGCAATACTTATCATGTTATATCCCTTCACACTTATCATTAGAACTTCAGATACCAATATTAGTTATAGACTTATGTGTATATCTATAATAAATCACTACAAAGAAATTTGGTTGCTTGTGTTGTGTAAAAGCAATGGTATCCTTAATTCATAGTCAATTTATAATTTATATAGGAGGCCCTTTAGTATATTATTGAAATCTAATAAACATGGTTTAATTATCATTAAAATGTACTTTGATTATGTTTATCATTGGTGTTGGGATTATTTTAGGGACAAATCACATAATATATCTCTAAGAGTATATATCCAAGTACAAATATAAAAATAAGCATAGATTATGCAAAAAACATAATAGTTGTATATATCCAAGTTTAGAAATAAGTTATATGTATATAACTATGTATATACAATAAATTATGTTCATACAATGGGTAAGATTCATTAAAAACCTAAATCAAATGTATAGAAAATATAAAATTTATAATGTATAAATGTTACCTAAGATGCACCTAGGCACATCAAGGTGACAAGGTACTCGTCATTGGTGCTTTGACACCCTAATAAGTATGGATTACATTCATTTTCTCACATTCAGTTATCGATGAGACACCAACAACTAAGAAGGTGTCTATCTTGAAATAGTTTTACTTTGACTATATCATTACTCCCTTTATGGTAAAGCTTGCCATTGTTACAATTTTTTCAAGATGGCATGCAAATGTGGGAGGAGTTTATAAGCAATTTATTCATAAGATTGATATCCCTTAATCAGTTATAAAAATTCAAGGGTATTTAAACATCTTCCACTAAATTCTAGGATAATCATTCTACAATGCATAGCAAGTCTATAAAGAGATTCTTCGCTAATGCTCACATCTTAGGATTTATTCATGGAAAATTGTTGAGAACTTATGATGTGAGATAGAAGACAATACCAATTGATTCCTATATGTGACTTTGTCTATCAACTTCATGAGACAACCATATGAAAATTTATGGATAGTGGTGGAGAATATGGCAGAGAACCATGCCAATTGGGCCATCCGGAGACTAGGTTGTGTCCTAAATATATTGATGGTAGAAGATCACACCAATGGTGAATTCAAGTAAATTCATGAATCTTTCAAGTAATTGACTCTCAAGTCAGATTACCATAGATAATTTTCTCCATCGTCTCTGAGAGAGAACCATAGTAGAATAGCATGTGAAATAGTTGACTAATTTATGACAAATTTTTGGCGTGGACAGATACATTACAAGTGGTTGTATCTATTTAACCTTTTCTAAAAACCTACGCACACATATATACTAGTTATAATTTGATATGCGCCAACATCTTGGGTTCTATATTGAGAAATGGTTTTTCCAACTCCAAAAGTCCCAAAATCATTTCTTTTCCATTGTGCAAAACACGTAGGAGTAGAAAATTCTCATCACCAATGAGACACACACAATCTAGGTTAGTCTTGGGATCCATCCATATTTCAATGGAATTAGAAATATAGAATAAGATACAATTTTTAGTTGTTAAAATTGTAGAAGGATAACTATAGAAAAGGGTAGCAAAAATTTTAGTAATCGAATTAGGGTCAAGGGAAATAAAACATTAAACATGCATCAAATACTCAATTTAAGTTGTAGAAGGGGCTTTTTACATATATTAACAAGTCACCAAGGTAGCACTTTGTCATATGCTTTCCAATCAACAATCCCACAACAAAATCCATAAGAAACAATTGGCCTAAATAGAAACACGAGTCTCCCAACCTATAAGAGACTTCCCAAGTCAACTATAAGCCAAATAAAGGAGCATCTCAAGGACATCACCACTTAGTTGGTGGTTTTCAAACTAGAGAGGACAACATCATATTATTCAGTCTCCAAGACTACTATTGATGAAAATAATATTGTGATCACTCTTCTCATACTTCTAGTAGTGATTGAGTTGCATGTGCTTCATCTATAGAAAAAGTAGGGATGAAACAAAAAATTTAGCAGACACAAGTTTGATTTAAATTTACAAGAAGAGTACTTTTCCATCATTATACCTTACACAACCTAGGTTGGTCAAACATTTTGTGAACTTCTTGGATGCTTGAAAATGTTGTGCATCATGATCCCTTTCTTGGATCTAAAGTGCAAGATGCCAACTTGATCATAATTCTTAAAGACTATGTTGACCAAAAAATACACCACACAAAGTGTGGCACCTACCACGAGATTCCATTTCAAGAGGGAAAAACAAAATGGTGAATGGTCCTACTTAATAACATAAATCAAGAAGGCAAAGAAACTTCTAAATAAATGTTCAATAATTATTTGCATATAGATCACAAAAGAAGTACATTTATTCATATATTTGCATGTAACAATGCAACATAGTCATAAGACCAAGGTCTCTATCTATTTATACAAAAGATTAGCATGTTTATCTTTATAACATGATAAGTATGTAAAAAAAAACAAGCCAAGACTAAATTGTAGGCAAAATTCTCATAAAACACATTGCGCAAACTTGAGTGTAGTGCACAATTCTGGTACACCATAAAAGGCTAACTCCCACCTTCTTCTCATAGTTTTCCTAGAGAAGATGGCTCCTTACCTCTAAAGCCCTAGGGTAGATGTTGAGTACCTAAAAAGGGCAGAGAACTGTGAGAGTGAGATAATAATACCTACTTAATATAAAGCATCTCCAGAGTATTTTAAGTAAGGAAGTCTACTATATAAGTTGAACTAAAGCAGTATTGAATAACAACTTCTACAAAACATCACTTGTCATAAGAGACAATATAAAGTAAAAGCAAATATCATGTGCAAGACACATATGGGCATTAAAAGCAAAATAAAATGAAAGTGGTAGAATATTATACAATTAGAGTTTCAACAATTTAATACAAATTTTATTGTTAATTGCTAACCAGTTGGGATGTATCACCCAAACTATTGGCTACTGATTGAAAATCTCCTATCCCTCCATAGTAGACCTTAAGATTATCTAGTATTCCTAAGAATCAATGCACCTCGGTGATTGGGTATAACAAGTATGGGATCATAGGACAACGACCCACATATAATTGCCAGGGCCATCCTAAGTACTCATATCCAAATACCTATCCTATCATAACGTAATATTTCCCTTGTGTCAACATATCGCGTATTCCTTATCCACATTGGTAGTATTGCATTCGCAATAGGAGATTTCAACTCGCCAAACTTATATAAATCGGTGATACAAGGGCATTGCAGTGACAATGCCTCATATATCTCGATAACCCATATACATTCAATAATATATGACTCTGAGTGGCTTCTCATGATCCCTAGTTTTCTATAAGAATACATGACTGCCTTCATGAATTTCAAACATTGGATAGGGCACCACATGAATTAGGGGTTCAGTGGTTAATTAAGCCAATTACTCATTATTGTAGAACAAAAAGGGTATAATTCCGACCGTGGTGCTAATGTATGCAAAAATAAGGCAATGGAAATAGTAACATGTAAATTCAAACTAAGCATGCACATACAAGTCTAAAACTTGTTAAGGTATCAAAATCGATGTCTTTCTAGTATTGTATTATATTAGTAAGGAATCACCATGCCCACATCTGCACATAAATTCCACAATTTTATACACACAAGAGAAGTAACACAAGGTTTCAAAGAGATGTTTCTCTACTAAGATTTCATATTATATACTAAATAATCACCATGAGGAATTCTGTTAAAAAATTCCATCATTTGATCATGATATGCGAAAGCAGTGATAACACCTAATCTAGCTATTTTATAGAAAATATGTATAATTTATGAGAAACATGATAGTAAAAAAGTATACCATTCTTTTTTTATATATAACATAAAGTAATAAAGGAGGGAAAGAATCCCAAGGTTCCCCAAATATTACCAAACAAACAACATAAACTACCATCTTTATGTCAATTAACATGTATGTAGTGAGATTTAGTGGTTTCATGTGGGATATACATATCAAATAATACTAAATGAAGGCTAAATTACTCACCTCATGTGAATAATGTGATATCTAGAAACAAATCATTGACCCTTGATCTTGTGTTTATAAAAAAGGTCCAAAAACACACACTCTTTCTATCTCTATCTTCAATTAGTCCAAAGAAGGGAGGAAAAGATATCTTTGGGTAAATAGAGTGATTTCCACTACATAACTCAAATAAGTTCATCCAAGAGTGTAGAAATGAGAAGGAACAATTAACAAGCATGAGAACTAATTAAATAACTTACATTATTTTGTGCTAAACTAACTCAAGAAGGTGATTCTAGGATTTGATTTTCCAAAAGCAAGCCAAAACACGAAATTGCACCAACATGCCATTATCTGCCCTTAAGTTCACACCTATCACTCCGACAACATTCCAACAATTCAAAAAAAATCTAATTGAGCCATTAGAAGGATTAGATCATATATTTATAAGTCGGGGAACCAGAAAATTTCATTAAAACCCATAAACATAGTGTGATAATTTAATTTTAAATTGCATGAAAAGTACATAAGATTCAATTTACCTTCATATCAATCCTCGACCAAGCTTTTAAATAAATTGGTCAAGAGATGTAACAAAAGCTAACTCCGATTGTACCTTTATTGTTGATTTTGTGGACTGTATGCAATTTCAATCTAATAAAGGACCTAATTGTAAAATTAGCTCTATGTTATCGAAGTACATGCTTTCCTTCATAATTATAGTTAATTTGATGGAGTCTGAGTTTGCTTTGTCTGGGTTTTCATCCTAAAGTTTCTAACACTAATTCTAGCTACGATGGTGGTTGACGAGAATCAATGAAACTCTCAACTAACGAGAGACGTGCACCTCTCAACAAATGAATTCCCTAGACAACAATTGATAAGTCAAGAACTTATGGGTTTCATGGAAACTAAAAATTGACAAAAACTAGGACATGTGAACCGATGAGACCTTGGTGTTGTCAACCGATGAGAAGTTAGGATGTGAAATTGAATAAGGATCTACGATATGGGAACTGATGGGGAATATGAACATGTGAGTTGATCAAAACTTTGACCCCTCAATCAATGCCTTAGAAAATCAATGAGAATGGATAGTGCAAACTGATGATACATGTGGTTGTATATACCTATGAGAGGGATGGTGTATCAATGAATGAGAAGGTGGTTACGTTCACCGATGACTTTTCTAGTTAAGGAATATTTAATCTTTTTGACCACCCAGTCTTATATATACCCCTCCCCTTCAACCAAATAGACTTTTGGCACTACTTCTTACTGTCTAATTGAGAGTGTATCTAGTCATAGGGAGATCCAAGGAATGGGATGACCATGGATGAAATCTTACATGTGCTTGTATTTAGATGATCGAGCCTCCATAGTTTCTTACAAAGGTAGAGAATTTTAGTTTTAGCCATATTCATGTAAGATCTTCCCTTCATTATCTATTTCCTATTTCTTTACCTACATTATTCCACCTTTGATCAAGTCCAATGGATTTCCATGGTGTAACCTACCCCATCTAGATAAAAATAACCCCACATTTCCTCTCTTTATTCTAAGGGAAGCTAGCTCTTGCTTGGAGATATGGTTTTAGGGCCGTTTAAGAGCTTCTCTAGAATATAAAAGCTTGCTTGTGGCTCTCTTGAACATACCTCATGATTCTCAACTTGAGTGGGGAGTGATATAGAATTTTTATTATTCTTTTATCTACTTGTGTATGTAAATCCCTAAGATTTCTCTAAAATTGATTTAGATGCCAAATTGTCAAATATTTAAGACCTATTTTGCTATTATATGACGTGGTTTTGGATTCAAGCATCTACCTATATCTCTTAATAGTGGTTATTTATGATAGGGACCTACCCTTTCATTGGTTCAAAGACTAAATTTTTAGAATTTGTACATCGATGATCTAATATGTCCTAATGTTGTTCTATGATCCCCTAATATGCTAAAATATGATTTCTAGAGAAATGTTATATATAAGTGAAAGAGAAATACAAAATCTAATGTTCTTCAAAATTTTAAATAGCGATACCCGATGTTAATATCATGTTCACTTAAACATATTTTTGTTGAGATTTGAAATACAAGTGAAAAGTAACTAAAATTGTTATCTTTATGGTGTCTTGTTGCCATATAATGGGAAAATCAATATACATGTTATTCTTACTGATTGGGAGTGGAAGTAAAGATATCAATGAATTTATAGAAATATTATGCTACTGAAATTTATTTTGAGTTAGACCTATAATTTCAAGATAGTTCATCTATGCATAAAGGTGGTCCTTTTTATGTACACTCTTGTATTTTATGCAACTTCCACATACCTTCAAATTTTAAGTTGAAATTTGGTGTGATGGTATTTTAGAATAATATGACGTGGAATATAGAATATAAGATGTGGTTTTGATATTCCTACAAGGTCCTGTTCTTAGCATGGTCTTATGTGGTGAAAGTAGCCTTTCATGGCTAGTAGTGACAGTTTGTGCCGTAATGAGTAATTTGGATTATTTTATGAAATATCTTATATATCCTATAATCATGCACACAAAATGGATTGACAAATGAATCTAAAAGTAAATATGAATTAACAATCATAATAATATTAAAGTACAACAAGTGCATCATGGGGGCAATTAATAAAGTGAATGTGAAGTAACTTGGAGTAATAAAAGATGGCAATCCTTTTATTTTGAAAAGATCCTAATGGAGTATTTTCCTTTCACATATGGTTACCAATGTTTTTCATCTATCTTGTCTCTATGACCTTAAGGAATTATATATGTGATGAAACAGTGACATTATAAGATGTATCTTGGATATGAGATATATACATGTAGGCTTGATGTCTTGATGTTGATACCTTCAGTTCAATGAAATTAATGTCAGTATTGGGATAATGGAAGGTTCAAAGGGTTAAAGTTAACCTATGATTGAACATTGATGTAATTGTAGATGAAGGATAGATGTTAATGCATTTAAGGTGGGAAATGATGTGATATTATGGGTTTGATAATCTTGTCCTTTATGATAACACACACTTCATTATAGACAAGATGGATTTAATAAATATGTTATCTTTAGGGTGTCTTGTTGCCATATGATGGGGAAATCTATATACGTGTTATTCTTACTGATTAGGTGTGGATGTAGAATAATATCAAGGCCTTTATCAAACTGTTATGCTACTAAAATTTCTTATGATTAGATCTATAGTCTCAAGATAGCTTATCTATGCATAAAGGCGGTCCCTTTTATGTACAATTTTGTATTTAATGCAAATTCCACATACCTTCAAATATAAGTTGAAATTCTATATGGTGGTGTTTTAAAGTAACATGAGACAAAACCCAAAATATCACATTTTTTGGTATTCCTACAAGCTATTGTTCTTAGTATGGCCTTTTGTAGGGAAATTATCCTTTCATGGCTAGTAGTGGTGGTTTGTCCCCAAATGAGTACTTTGAGTTACATTGTGAACTCTTATATATCCCAAAGTCAAGTACACTTAATGAATTCATAAATGAATCTAAAAGTAATTATAAACCAAAAAGCATAATTATATGAATGTACATGAAATGCATCGCGGCGGTAATTAATAAAGTGAATATAATGGGACTTGGAGGTTTACTTAATCCATCTGATATTTAATAAAAGATGATTGTACCTTTTTTGTTAAAAGGATCCCAATGGAGTAATTTCTTTCTACATATGATTACACATGTTTGTCTTCTCTCCTTTCTCTATGGTCTAAACTAATTAAATAAGTATTTGATGAAATGTGACATTATAAGATATATCCTAGATATGGCATATATACATGTATGCATGATGTCTTAAGGTTGACACCTATATTGCAATGGTATGGGTGTCACCATTGGGATGATGGCAGGACCCAATGGATTAAATTAACCCACGATTGAACATGAATTCAACATAATATGATGGATAAATGGTGAAATGGTTAAGGTGATAATATGACGTGATCTCATGGGTTTGGTAACCTTGTCCTTAAATGATGATGGATATATTATTATAACAGAGTAGGATTTGAAACATATATGTAGTGAGGATTGGTTGACTTAGACTAAAAGTTCCTATAATACAATTTGACCATTCCTCATGATATTCTCACATGAATAGTGATGATTAATCATGTTGTAGAATCTTGTCTTCTTGTATATGATGGTTATAAGAATTTCTATGTATGGGATAATAGTATATCTTTTATGGTGCTATTTTCATTTTTGGAATGAAATTCTATAAGGAGATATATATCATGTTATGTCTTAGTTAAGGCTGGTGTGACATGATTTAGTATGTTTGTCCTTATTGTGATCGAGATTGATATGTTGAGCCTCGTTATGGCCAGAATTACTATTTTGGGCCTTGTTGTGGCGAGATTGATATGTTGAGCCTTGTTATGCCCATAAATGATTACTTGTACCCTAATTTGGGTGGTTTGGTATGTGTGAATACATTTTTATATACTATGGAGTTCTTACACTTGATTATTATGCCAATTATATCTCTATGTGTTGTTTGATATGAGTAAATGGCTTAACTAATAAAGTGTAACACTAATCATGTAATGCCCTGGGTCTGTAAATCTATTTTCTTGGTTTGTTGGGGGGATATAGTGAAATGAGTCAATCTTATGACAATATTTGAATCATGAGAAGATGTTTCAAGTGTGTATTTTGGATATATGGGGGTGTGTGGGGTTGTTATACCCTAACAACATGTGTTGTTTGGACTCAATTGTGGTCTTGTCTTATTTTATTGGGTTTTATACCTTTTTTTCTTGGTGTCATGACCTATATTCAGTTATATGTGGATTTTGAGCAATCCTACAATAAAATCAACTTTTGAAAACTCTACCTTTTGTTACCCTCGCTTTCACCGGAGGTGTGTGGAGAGATATAATGGAGTTTGGTAATTCTTAGATCTTATATGGGGCTAGTCTCGTCTTTGTATTCACTAGCTAGTAGTTTGAGTGGTGCGCCTCAAACTACCAAGACCATACTAAATTTCAACTTAACCGTGTAGCATATTGGTTTAGGTTTATTTAACAAATCACATGGATGTGCAATTATATTTCTTTACTTACTGTAAGTTTTAATTATGTTTCATACTCTCTCTCTCTCTATATATATATATATATAAAGGTATATTTACAATATTTCCTTTTCTACTTGCTAAATACACACACATGTGAAGAGATTCACTACTTGTTGAGTATGCATCCATGTGAAGAGAATTAACACTTGATAAGTATATATCCAATGAAGAGAATAAGCACTTGATGCATATACCATGTGTAGAGATATTAAACGATTGATTAATCTGGGTCATTAAATAATATGATCATCATATGCCTGAAAGCAATGAGTATGCTATGTTTTGATATATCATATCACAGGTACTAGGGGCCTCACCCTAAAGTTTTGACATCTTTTAGGTACAGTGGTATATTGGAAAGGATGTGTTGATCAAGAGTAACAAGGAATAATATAGTTAAGTATAAGTGCCCATGTATTCTAACTTTCTTGAGTGATGGATGGGTAGTTTTTCATGTAACAATAGGTTTCTTTTCCTGGTGTTTTCTTATGATGACTAGTTGTAGCTTGATCTCCATCTCTCATTTTGTTGTATCTTCATGGATATGAATCATATTATAATCCTTCTTTGATGAAGTTAATAAAGAGGTTAAACATGTGATCCCATAATTGCTTCTCATAGAATGACTGTTATGTGATGGGAACTATTTTTATACAATGTCATTTTATGTTTTATGATGGCCAAACCATTATGTGTATAGTCTTATTTGGATTTTTTCAAATTGGCTTTTTATAATTGTTAGTTTTTACTTGGGGTTTGTCTAGGTATTTGTCCTAATGACCTACTGGGTGTGATCACCTAGATGGATCCTTATACTCAAGCTTTGAGGCATGGTTGATGCAAATGCATTGCCCTAGGCCTTCAACCTGAAGCAAACCCACAAGCTAACCTTGGAAACACATAAGAAGGCCAGTCTTCAATGAAAAAAATCCGATCAATATGGGTATTAAGACCCAATGTGGTCCTCCAAAGGCTCCAACGAATCCTAAACAACTCCCTCCTTACATCGATCCATTCTATCAATTGATGCAAGGACGCCACTAAAAAAATTACATAATCAAAATTCAAACATATATTAGTCCCATCATTTAAAACACGTGAAAAAAATGACAAAAAACTGTTTTAAAATCTATTTAACTGCAATCAAATTCAAATAAATCACATAAATATCAAATCAAGCTAAAAAAATCAAGGTTGAGGGAAAAATAGGTTAATGGCCTTACAACCCCCCTCCTCTGGGGTTTTCCCCCCAAAACCCTAAAACAAAGCCATATACATCTAGCTCATCTCATCTTATAACTCACAGGTGGACTCCTCAACGCCATGGTGATGCCAATACACCTTTACCAAGACCACAACCTTCCTCCTCAACTTCTACACACACGTTAAGGATTGGAAGTAGTACTCCTTTTATTAAATACCATTAGCAAGAAACACATCCACTGGTTGAAGAGTCTTATATGTCTTAGAGTTGTTGTTTCGTAGCATATATATACCTAAAAACACAATGTAATCTACTAATATATGGGGTTACAACCTATAAGGCACTTTCGTGGCACACTCTATGATGGGTAAGGACCCATATACCTTGAACAAAGTTTATCCTTCTTTCCAAATCTCTAATCACCTTTCCAAGGAATGACATTCATGTAAACATGGTATCTATCCTACAATCATTGAGGCTCACACAATTATCAATGTGAGCTTCTATTTATCACATGCATCTTTTATCTATTGCTTGATAATATGAATTGTTTCAGTCGTTCAATGCACTAACTCTAGACCCAAAAGTCTATATTCACCAAATTCATACCAACATATGCATTATATTTATTGCCTACCAAAAATTTGCAATGCCAACTATATGAAATATCAATAGTAAGATGCTCATTCATTGACTGAAGCATCTTCTATGTCCCGGGTGGTAGTTTCTTAGCATAAATATGTGGAAAGCATCATGGAATTTTCTCATCTTTGGTAATAACTACAACATATAGGGATTTCTCTTGACGCATCTTATGATAGGATAAGGACATATATACCTCAGAGAAATCTTACCCTTCTTCCCAAACCTCAAAACACTTTTCCATGGCCAATACCATCAGGTAAACATGGTCTCTAAAATGTAATGATATAGGTCTCCTACAATAATTATCATAGGATTTTTGTCTACCGTGTGCATCTTGTACATGCTATTTGGTAATATAAATCTTCTTGGCTGTCTGATGCACTATTTCTAAACCCAAAAGTTATTGTTCACTCTTTTTCACTAACATACAAGTGATATGTAATGCCTACCATATAGAGATTCATACAATTCCATGTCCATACTCCTATTATAGTTGTTGTTGTAGGAAAACTCTATCAAACTAAGGTCGACATCCCAAATACCAAGGAATTGAAGCATGAAAGATCTCATAACATCATTCATCATTCTCTCCAGTTGGGCAAGTGTCTATAGGTGAAAAGTCATATTGAACTTAAATGTGCAACCAACACTTCATGCTTACAGTCCCAAAACTTGCTTGTAAAATGTAGTATTCTATATGACATGATACTTGATGGTATATCATGTGTTTCAGATATATAATAAACATAAATATGTGCCAACTTCTCCATTGACTAAGTTGTATTGACTGATAGAAATGATCTAACTTAGTGTGGCAATCAACAACTACCTAAATGAAATCATAACCATTGGTTGGATAGGGAAGATCAACCACAAAATCTATGGTAAGATGATCCTGCTTTCACTCAGTGATAGGAAAACTGCAACAAACCTACCGACTTCTAATGTTTACCTTCACATGTTGACAAAATTGGTAGATGTAATGAATTCAACTATATAATGCTTAATACCTGGAGATTGATACATGTCTATCAAGTTCTTGTACATCATGGTACCTCTAGTATGCATACCACTCGTTGAGGATTGTGCCTATTTCAATACCGTAACCCTCAAACTTCCAACCTTGGGAACATACAAAATGTCATAGAAATAAATTGCTCCATCATCTAACTCATGGATGCCTTCCCCTTACTATTACCAAATTCTGATTGTATGTTCTATATCATAGTATCTACTCTATGTTCATGTTGCATATGATGTGATGAATTTGGCTTTAACTATTAGTGTGTAATAACCTCCCATCAAAGATACTTCAAATTGAATATTTAGATAACAAAGAAATATTGACATGTCTCTCTTTCTACTCATGGAGTTTAGTTTTGCAATGTCTGATGATGAAGACAAAGATGACTCCATACTTAATGCATAGATGAAGTTGTTCACCTTTCTAGGGTGATAGTATGTGGTTCACTTATAGTCCTTCATTAGCTCTAATTTTATCCTCTACATGATATTCAATTCCTGATACATAAAAATATAATTGAGACTCTTGTGACATATAAAGATCTGGGTTTTCTCCCCATAAAGATAGTGTCTTGACACCTTCAAATTTGGATCTACTACTTCCAACTCTAGATGGTATGTTAGATAGTTATCCTTATGCTTCTTCAGCTTTATGGAAGATAAAAAAGTCATGTTCTTGTCATGCATCAACAAAAAACCTAAAACCTCCTATAACCATCACTAAATATGATGTATCCAATTAATATCTCAAGAAAAACCAACACGTGTGTTAATGTGAACTTCTACTTCAACAACTAAAAGCAACACTAACACTCCTCATTCCAGATAAATTGTACATCCTTCTTGGTTAGCATGGACATGTGGTGGAGTCAAACATTAATCCAATGGAGAGTTCAAATAGATCAAGTATTTTGCCACTCTTGTTTCCCTAGACACGAAATATCACTTTTTCCTTTTTTTTTCCACTGACCTAATAAGATTTATTTTTAGAACCTCACTCTAAAAATATTGAACCCCAAACCATAATATACAACTATAAATACCATCATATCCACCATATAAAATCCTCTCTTTTGATTCTCCTAAACCAAAAGTGCGACTACCTCCCCTCTTGTGCATCACTCCTACCTCATGTTTCAAAAATCCTACTCCTAGCACATTGACTTTTATATGTAGGAAGGTTGCAACAACGTAAGGCTATGACATCTTCTACTTTTATTTGCTTGTTCCTAATCAACAAAACTATTTGATTAACTATCCATATGTTCATTACTACTTATCTTGTATAACTACCATGATCAACTAAAATAAACATTGTCCCTCCAATCTTAATTGTTTGCAAGTTGCTTAATCTGATTCTTAATGATGTAGATTTAGTTGTATTTTTTTATTTACTTGATCATATGCCCTAAAAGGATATATATTCCTCATGTTGAACCTCTCTTTAATCATCCCTCTCACCATTTCCACACATCTCATCCCAATCACTTGATATGTATTTCCACAATGAGAGATCTTGCGGTGATTGGGATTCCATACTAAAAAGTAGAGTTTTGAGGAAAATGATATAGAGCCATGGTCATCTTAATCCCTCAAATATTCTCACACTTTAAAATTTTCTTCTCTATGTATTTCCCCTTAGTTTTCTTTAACCAAACCCATGGTGATGATTTTGTGAAGTTAATATTTTTGAAACACAATACCAACTTTTGGGTGACATGGTGTTCTGAACACCTTTCCTGGCTGTAATAGGATTGCCAATCCCAGTCCATGGTCTCCTCACTTTATCGGCCCTTGGATGGAGTAAATTTTCCATTTTTATATGTTATGAAATCAATTTAAATGTGTCTCTATAATTGTTCTATGTTTTTCTCACAAAACACGACATCGACTCTGAGCTTTCATATTTTTTGTGTAATTGTATGGGATTTATAATGTAGGTAAACTTTCCTACATATTTTTCACTTGGATAAAACAACCAAAAAGTGTTTTGTTCAAGGGTATCTCCATACAGTGAATATAACTTGAATCGTTTGGAAGCTATACACCCATACAAGCCACCTCCTTTCATGCTAGATACTTATTTTATGAGTCTCCCCTTATATAAAGTGCGGACACTATTCTTTAATGTATCTAATCATTTTCTAAAGGCACCTCTTGTAGAAAAGGGAGTTTGAGGTACCAACACATATTTGATTCTCTATGGAGAGGGAGTTTGTCATTTCTATAGATATTTACATGTCATCACCTTGGTGCTTAATTTATAGATGGTAGAAAAGTTTCCCTTCATTCTGGTAGAATTCATAGTGTATGCACCTCTTATGCTGCTACTTAAGCCTAACAGAGGGATACACCTCATCCCAATGGGTACTATTTGAAGGTGTATGACGTTCAAAGTTACCATGATAGAAGTGGGTAAAGATATGTATAAGGGACACAATGATTTTTTTTGGACTAAGTGTATTGGAGGTATATAGACAATTTTGCATGATGTCAATAGGTTGTTGAGTGAGAAACATGAATATGGGTGTCTCTCCATGCTTATAGTGGATTCATCTAACGTGTTAAATCTACTTGATATGTTAGTATCACTTCGTGAGGTAAGGGAGAGGTGCACATCTATTTATTTTGAAGAAACAAAAATTAGCACACTTTTGCAAAAATATTTACCAACATAGCACACTTTGCGAAATATTTCAAAGTAGCACACTTTGGTCTGAAAACAACACTTTGTGTGGAGATTTTTGTAACCAGGACTGAAAAGCACCATAATAATTAGCATGTCTATTTTTAAATTTTTAAAAAAAAATTGAAAAATGCCACAAGAAGTGGCACTTTCAACTTACACTCAATATTGAGTGAAAATTGAAAGCGCCACTTCATGTGGTGTTTTTCAAAAAAAATTATGTTTTTTCAATTTTTTATATTTAAAAGTATACACGCCAATTATTGTGGCACTTTTCAAGCTCACATATAAAAAATGCCACTAAAAGTGGCGGGTTCCACACAAAGTGTGCTATTTTGGGAAATATTTTACAAAGTGTGCTATGTTGGTAAATATTTTTATAAAGGTGTGATAAATTGGTTTTTTTCCATTTATTTTTGGGTGAAGTTTCATTATGTCAAGCATTAATATTATGCATAGGGGATGGCTATCTAGTCAGCTAGTATTGTGTAAGAGAGTGACCATTTGGGTCGCTTCTTTTTACCTATATACTCATCAACTTATCCATGCGATTAGATACAACTTTGAGATTCTTGTTAACTTGGTAACTTGATGGCGATACCGTCATTGGAGACATGAAGGTGAAGGATAAAGTTCTTGACATCATCTAACACACTAGTGCAAGTTACGATCTTGATTTGAATATTCATATAACATTTTTTTCTTGGCATACATTTAATGGTAGAAAGCTTCATAATAGGTATCCCCCATTGATATTTGAAGCCCTTTGTTGGGGGTAAAGTTACTAAGAGGAATTTTTAGTAGGAAATATATTTTATTGAAGGGTTGGTTGTGGGAAGATCTGCCAAGGATGTTGAGTTGATGCATCTTCTTCCACAACTACATGATCCAAAAAATGAGCTACTTTTACTTTGATCTTCATACGGGTATCACCAAGTTTTTGTTTGGATGAAGGAAATGCCAACTAATGTACATGGAGGAGGCATGGTTATGAGAGTTGATGACTTCATGATTTGTGGAGGTCCTTTCTTTGGGTACCTTCAATGGAAAATGGCTTCCTTACCCAATAGAATCAATGGTCTAGGGATGTATTTGGCAATAGATGCTTCCTTGTACACTTTTGTGGCTAGGGCCCAGTCTTGATTCTTCAAGATCATATTTTATGAGGCAAAATGATATGCAATATGAATCTGATTTTAATTGTTGTTTGGATTTCCTTCATATACTAATTATGTCTTTCAAACTTAGATATTATTCTATCAAGGACACCATTCCTCCTAAATTCAAACATGGTTTGGTGAGTACCGTCTTCAGAAAACTTTTTAGGATATAGAAAATACGTTTGACATGGTTGTCGGATAGAAACCAGATTGGGGTGTTTACAAGATGATCATGCTTATTGTTTTCTATGTTGTTATACCTATTGATGGACTTGCCATGCATGTGTCACTAGTAGAGAACCATACTATCCTCAGGTACCTTCTTATGATTCCTTCATTTCTAATTGATGAGATATGTCCAATTTTCCATAAGGCATGCCTGGATACTTTTGGGAGCATGTAGTTCATTGTAGGGAGCTGTAACGACCTCGCCTTCCGGTAACCCCCATTTAAGGAAGACTGAAAGGTCAGAGCCGTTATCCAATAACCCGGATCAAAGGTTCGACAAATAATCAATAATAATTATGAAATTCTACTAACTAAACTGAAATCTGGTATTAAAATAAAATTTTGCATACCTTTTAAAACTTTGGAAAATCTATCTATCCAAACTTAAATCTACTCTACCTAATCATCCTTGTACTTTATTTCTTATTTCCACAATGTGTCTCTTTACTGTTTGTTCATAGGTTGTACCTAAAATACCGACAAACAAAACGTCAGTTAGCATATCAAAATATACTGGTATGTGGGGACAACCAAAAGTTTGCACATATGGATACCAATATAATTATCACAATCAAGTTAATTAACAAACCAATTTACGCTTTTTAGTATGACATTCTCCACCACTTTTGCCCTAACCCTGGCATACCCACCTTAGGGTTTCTTTTGCCAATGACTTAAGGCCACCTTCTCAATCCCGAGCTTGGTGCCTAGGGTCACCACTCATGGTGCCCTCTAGTCATGTAATATCATAGGCCACCTTCTCATTCCCGAGCTTGGTGCCTGGGGTCACCACTCAGGGTGCCCATTGGTCTACCCATCTGGGCCTGACCTTTGGCATCATCCATCAGGGTGGCATGTAGGTGTGAGAATACATACTTATATTATTAATGTAATAATCATAGTGACTTTATGATTTGCAAGTATGAACATCCAAACTGATAATTTGCATTCAATGTGATTAACCATCTAGAAAATCCTCGGGAAACTAAGACGGTTATTCATAGTTAACCACATACCTATCAAGCTGTCATGAATGCATAATTAATCCAATCAATCAAGTAATCTAGAATCAAGCAAGCAAGCACAATTTAGTCCCGAAATATACATCCAATACTTTATATCATGGATCATGATATCTAAGTCTAATAGGCCCTAATCATTCCCTAGGATTACTAGCCCTTTTTAGGGTTTTGACCAAAATTAGGGTTTCACTTCCTTCTTACCACTTTTACTTTATTTTTATCAAAATATTCATCAAACCCTAATTATCTCATCTTATTTTCTATTAAGATACTAAGATCAGGTTTGGACCACAAAACCCTAATTTTGGAATTAATTATATCTTTTCTTCCTCACTTAGGGTTTCTAAGGGCATTAATTACAATATTAGGTTGAAAACCCTAATTCTTGCAATTTCATCTTCAAAACAGATCAAGATTCATTTTTATCACTGAACAAGTTAATAATGATCGAATTTACTCTCTTGCATGATTAAACCTATCCTTTATCAACAATTAGGTTTTCTAACCATAATTTAATACTTTTCCCATCTAATTTATATACTTTTACAAAATGATACTGATTTAGGTTCCCAAACCATTTTTAATGCATCCCTCGTATTTTTCTGATCATTTTTCATGTATACATATTTCTCATTCCAGTTTTCTAGCTCAAGATATGATTTTTATAAAGAAAACCTTTTTATTTGATTTATTAGCAAATTCTGGAAAAACACGGATCGTTAGATCGATGGTCTGTTGGTCCACTCAGGATCCAATGACCAGGGTCACGCGTGCCTAACTTTTGTTTTAAGTAACAAAAGACGATTTTGCCCTTACCTTCATTCACTAGCGCCAGGGACAGGGAGGTCTTTTCCTCCTTTCTTTTTCAACCTCGCAAAGAACTCTGCGCTCAACTGCGATCCAGGCTCCTAGCTTGGTCAACCAGATGGTTAACTTTGAGATCCTTGCTGCCTCCAGGAAGCTTCGCCTTCCTTCGATGAACCTGACGAGGCCTCACATTGGCGGCGGGTTCCATCCATCATTGCTAATAAGTCGCCGGCTTTTCCGACGAGGTCGACGGGTTGTAGAGGGGAAGGCTGGGGTCGCTTGACGAATTGGATTCACCAACAAATTCTGTGTCGCCCTCTGGAGATGCTAGGGTAGATATATCATGAACCAATGCCCTCACAAACACTCCCTATATATAGGGTCATCGGAGGAGTCTGTTGGTTTGGGGACTCTCCCAAACGGTACCCAAAGCACCCAAAAAAAAGGGTCTGGATTCTTCGGTTCAGTCTCCCGAAGATGATGGACTCATCAGTTCATCGATTTAGAGCACTGAGTGCAAGAAACTCGGATTCCTCTTCCTTACCCTTTCCTTCTATGAATTGGGGTAGGCGATGAACAGTTGCCCTTGGATTTTGATCCAATGGCTGACGTGCCACGCGAAGAACAAAGGAAACCGGTCTAATTAAATTAAATTGTGGCATTTATTGATTTCCCCCACACATTAGGAAAACTTTCAAAAATCGTATCTCTCAAACCGCTTACACATTTGATCCCAAATTTTGAGGGACGCTTAGTAACGATTTAATCTACCTTGTTGCCAAATTTGAGCTCATTATCTAAAAGAAAATGTGCCCTTTCTTTAGGTGCAAAATATCACTTAACTATATATATTTCTCACCTATTTTCTCTTTCCCTTGCTATTAAATTATTATTCTGAGTTCCTTGAACCTCAAGGAACCTTAATGGCTCGAAATCCCCTCTTAGGAACATTTCCTTCTCTTTCATCTTTTTTCTTATTATCTTACTTTTTCTTTATTAAAAATATTTCTTTTTGAGGATTTCTCTTTATATCTCTTTTTATTTTTCTTATTAAAATTCCTTTTAACATTAGAAACCTCATGGATACAAAAATCCACCAAAGATAACTTAATTATATCTCTTTCCACTTATTTCCCATATTTTACCATTGTTTTCAATATCTTTCTTAATAAAGAAATACTTAATTAGTCTTTTCCTTTCTTTTTGCATTTTCTCTACAACTTTGGACTCCTTGGAACCCAAATAGCCTAAGAGGCATGAAATCCACCTTTGGATTATATTCTTTTTCCTTCTAGAGGTTTCTACATCTTTTTTTCTCTTTTTCTCAATTATTCATTTACTAATTGAATTTCCTTGTTATTGGGCCCAATAGCCAATAAAGGCCACAAACACCCAACAAGGTTATTGTAAACGAAATCCATTTATTCAAAATAGATTATATCATTATTTGTTCAAATATCTTTAATATGATAAATTACATTTCTCACCAAAAGAACCCAAAAATTGGGGTTGTAACAGCAAGAGGCTACATTGCCTTAATCCTATGCTTTGATGAATAATAAAACATTCCACTTTTATTATGTCTAATGTTTCCAGTTGAGTGATTTTGCATGTAAAAACTCCAAACGCCAAACTTGCAAACCCTATTTTGGAAAAATCAAGTCAAACATGAACACAAATCAATATTTAAGAATAGCAGATTTCCTCCTTAATTGTTCTTTGTAATAACATGTAATGGTTGCATGACTTGTAATTAAGCTCAAAAGTGTAATATGATGAACTAGATCAAATCAATATCATAATTGGCATTAATTGGGATTTCCCAAATAGGAAGTTACATCACCTGATATTGTTATGAACAAAACTTATACAACGAGCATGCTTTCTTGTCCCAATTGATTCCATTAGACAAGATTCTATTGACTCAAACCTCAGTGGATGATACAAACAGCAAATGTCCAAAAATATCCATAAAGTGACTTTTCAAAGGAGAAACTAGGCCAATGAGCCTCATTAGACTTGTCATTTAGTGGTACTGGACAATATTTACTACCTCAAACTCGGCAGATGGCACGATAGTATAAAGTGCAAATTATATGTTGGAGATAGAGAAAATTGAAATATATATGTTGGACTTTCTCTATAATAACTAGAATCTATCCTAAATTATTCTAATAGATAGGAGGAACCCTAAAATACAAATAGGACCGCTTGGGCTTCAACCCGTGGTTAGATAAGCATTAAAAAGCCCCAATAATATAGTCAAGAGATATTTGCCCAAAAAAGTCCCTATTATCATAGGCTTAATCACTTGCTACATCATTAGAGTGAGTAGGAACTCTATAAGAGAGATAGTTCTACATGTATACATTGCAGTTTCTCACTTACCTACCTTCAATATCTCTCACATGAGAAGATGAAGATTATATCACTTTGATATGAGAGAAAGAAGAAGAAGGGTAGGTGGCCCTTAGTGGACAAAGATTCTCCTTAGTGTAGTTGAAGTCAAACACTAAAGGTCCTTATCAAGACTAGTTAAGTCCTTGAAGGTTGAAGACTATTTGAAAGAGTGGGTAGGTCCTTGGTGAAGGTCTAAGAGTCATGCTAAGAGTAGGAAAGTTCATGAAGAAGGTTGAATACTCTTTCTCATGGATAGGGGAGTCCTTTGTAAGGTTGTTGAATCCCTTGACTGAAAAAGGGAAGCTAGTTTAGCCTTTGATCTAGAAAAAATGGAAATTTGATGTATCCCTTACAATGAAACATAAGGAATGACTCAAGGTTTAAAACCCTAGAGATTCACCCCTCTAGGTAGTCGAGCTACATATTCTGATGAGATGTAGCCACTATAAATAGTGACTTCACTTGTGGATTGTTCAATCTCTCTCCCTTACTTTTCATAATTGCATAATTATTGTGGGAAATATTTTGAAGGTCTAGTGAAATATGTTTATGTAGCTTTATCTTGATTGACTCCCCTCTTCAGCCCATTATAGGTTCGAAAATTGGTATAAATACATGGTCTTCTCCAAGTAATACTTTCATAAGTAAGACACAATGGGTGATAATCAAGAAGGAATTACTTCATCAACATTTCAATCTTCAACGGGATCAACTACAATATGGGAAGAGGAGATTTAAATTCCATATTCAATGATCTAGCATTGATTTGTGGAAAATGGTGGATCTTCCATATAAAGTTCAGACAAAAAGGAGGTAGAAAAATGGGATATCGCTAATTTGAAGAAAGAAACCTTAAAATGTCAAAACATAAGCACCCTTATGTCACACACTCTCTCTGATCGAGATCAAGTGGATATCTTCTTGGGGCACTGTCTATGATATATGATGAAAGATATGTGTCTCTTATGAGGGGACACAACAAGTGAAGGAGAGCAGGGTCTACATGCTCAACTACTTGAAAACATATATGTGAGAAATATTGCATCTATTGTCGAGCTATGTTCTAGACTCAATATCATTGTCATGGCATTATGACACTTGGTCAAGCAATGGACAATGCCAAGGTGTACTCAAAGATCCTTCACTCTCTTCCTCATTAGTGGGAAAAGAAGGTGACTAGTATAGTAGATACCACAATGTTGTCCACTCTTCCAATTGATGAAGTGATAAGAAACATTCAAGCCTATGACAATCCTAAACAAAAAGAGTTTGAAGAAAGTAATCAAACGAAGAAATATAAGTTAGTTTCTTTCCATGTTTCATCAAGTCAGGAATCCTTCTAAGGCGAAGAAGATGACATGTACTTCAAAGGTAGGTTCTATAAAGATAAGTATTCTTCCTCCTCCCAGAACTTCACATATGGAAAGAAGGGTCACTACAAGGATGACCGACCACATGGAAAAAGACTCATCATCACAAGAGAGATAAGAGAAGGGTTGAAAAACATAAGAATAAGAAGAAAGGCCACAAAATCCCTAGGGAATCCTGCTACTCCAACTCCGGTAAAAGCTCCAGTGAGAGTGAAGTTGGTAAACGCGACTTTGCTCTTATGTCACACTCAATTGAGGATTCAAATCAGATAGAAATAAGATATTTTCCTTAAGAATCAATAATTTAAATTACTAATGCTACTCGTTTCTCTCCTAAGTCTACTAATAACAAAAAGAAAAACATGCTAACATTATTGTAACTTACATATAGACAAAGATGATCTTGAAAATGTTATTTTGCTTGCAAGATGATATTGAAAATACCTAAAAGGCTTAATCTGGATTTTGAATTGAAATTTAATGGATTAGATATAGAGAATATGCCTTAGTCAAGTAAATACCCTTAAAACTGAAATGGCTAGTTTGTGTGCTATGGTTAAGTTTTTAGACTCTCAACCTTTTATGCCTAGTTCAAATGAAGAGCATGCTAAAATTGTTTATTCTCTCATTTTTGATATTGATGTTTTTAAAAATGAAAAAGAGAAGATTTTGTTTTGCAAGGAAAAGAATTTGATAACGATGTTTATATTTCTAAGATTAGTATGGTAGAAAATGAAAATACTTCATTGCCTGCAAAAGCCAATGCTCACAAATATTGTTCTGGCTCTACCAGTAGAGGGAATGATGGTATTGCTCTTTATATTGAAAAAGATTCTTATATGACTAAAGCTATTTGCTTAGAGACCAATATTTATCATCCTAGAGATTATATTAATCGGTCGTTTTCCACTTCTACTTCTCTTATGAATGGAATCATATGTTGAGGTCCTCTCTACATATTATTAGATGGAAAAAAGAATCTTAATGAAATCTTTAATCATGCTATAAATGAAAATGGTAAACATGGTATTGGATTTGATTTTAGCCAAAGGAACAAAAAAGTTAAAGGGCATCAAATTTTCGATGCACATCTAGTTCCAAGGCTAAGGGCACTTGCAATTATTTTAAGGAAACTAGTCATGATTCTATTGTTGTCCTTTTAAGAAAGGAACCTAATGTAACACTACCTAGCTGGCTAAGCTAACCCCTCAGACCAAAAAAATAACTGGGGACCATTTAGTTTTTCTTATTGTATACATTTGCAAAAAGAATCGACATTAGCCATTTAATTGAAATTTCACTTCTCAACCCACATAAAATAAGAAAAGTGAGATGAAAATGGGTTGGTAACAAGTGGTAGAACAAACGTTAAAAATAGAGGTATTGACATTGATGCTCGTATACAAACATTGCTTGGTATTGACAACTTTTAAGCACCTTACATATGATTAAGTTACATATTATGATTCTCTTCATTTTATTGCTCAAAGTCTGGCCTTGACGCTCTATAAGTGCATTTGTAACTTGTTTACATGTTTGGATATTGTCAAGTAATTTAATTATGCCTCTAGATATGTTTTATTTATTTATATCTCTCTGGACAACAACTTTCATCAACCAAATATGCCCTAAGAAAAAAATATCGACCGAAGGGCAACCTTGGAGTCTATAAAGTTTTTGTTATCGATTGACAAGTTCAACCTAGAAAATTGGTCGATGACATCGTGCTGTGTAAATTCAGAGGGAATATTGTATGAGAATTTTCCTCTGAACTCTTAAAAATATTATATAATATTGGCATTGTCCTTGGTTGTCTCTATTTATATGCACAATATCATATTTTAAACTGCATATCTTGCATATAACTTGATATTTCTAATTTCTAATATTTTTATTTTGCAATCACTTATCTTGAGTTGTTATGCATGTTTTGATGAAATTATGTTTGAATCTCTTGGTTGTGATTAACTTTCTTCCATCGTGCTTGAACTTGGTACATCTTTCTTGTTGTAAATCTTTTTTTGATGCAACAATGAATTTCTCAGTGGTAATTGTAACACATCCAATTCTACTACCTAACCTTACTTTCTCTATTTGTTTATGACTTTTTAGTTGAAATAACAACGAGCTCCCTTATCCCCTTTAGATTATTATAATACTTATTGGAGTCAAATAACAAATTAGATTAATACAAATCTTATTACATGATATTTTAGGATTATGTAACTAATATTTGTGCTAATGCTCTAATTAATTAGTTTTGACCTTTATTTTACAATATGGAATCATCATGACTCTTTTGATGAAAGGATATAAATATTATATACAAAAGGGAAAATAAAATCATGAAATAATACTTTTCAAACAAGTGAATAAAAAAAATCAAAAGTTTTAAAAAGAAGAACATAATTTTAAACTTGGATTCACCATATCATAATTAGCTTACCTAGCATTTTTTGTCTATCTAATTTGATCATTAATTAATTAGTTGGAAACTCTAGCTATAATATACTTAATTGAATGCTATAGTTACAATAATATGCCACCATCCATCACCATTGACTGTGTAACGCCCCCACTCCCTCTCCTTGATGCAGACATCATGTCACTTATGCCACATGTCACAAACTACCTCTTATTAGCATTGGTTGTTTCTCCTCCTCCTTTTCCTTCTCTTCCTATTCTCCTCCTCTTCCTTACATCTTCTTTTACCCTCATTCTCACAACTACTATAACAATCCTAGCCACTCATTCTCCTTTGTGTTTGTAGCTACAACATCTAAGAGAAAGAGAGAGAGGGGGTGAGGGAGTGCCTTCAGTTGTAGCTAAAATAGTTAGTGACTGCTCCCGATCCACTCATTGTCCCATACCTTCACCCCTGATTCAAAACTAGTCAAGCAATTTGCATACCCCTTTCCTTCTCCCCCTTCCCTTTGCTAGACGCCTAAAAACCAAACCTACAATTGCAGCTAGTTAATAGAGATCTTCATATGCACATCAAATCATACGACTTCCTCTTCATATCCTTGCCACCACCACAAAAACCTCCTAAAACACCTACACAATAGAACCCCACCACTACTTTCCTTACAACCTTGGTGACATCTCACAACGAAGAAGATATCAAATAATCACCATATTCACATCGTCAACAAAAAAACTATACACTAGGAGTTGGACAACAACCAAATGATAGGATGACCTGATGTCCAGAGCAATAGGGAGGGTCACCAATTGATTTGTGTTCAGTTAACCCTTAGAGGCAAGGAGGATATAAGTAATCCACTTCAACCTAGGGCCTCAATCAACATACCGATAATTAAAATATCAATATGATGCTACCTATTGTTTGGTCAGTTGTACTTCTCTAGAATATCCATTTTGGAAACCCAAAATAGTTAGAGCATTAAGATGATTGATGGATTCATTTAGATATAGAACTTTCTTATACTAGTGTATAAGATTGGGATTATAAGTTATTAAGGATTTATTTGCAAACTTAAAGCTTGGTCAATAAGAAAACTTAATAAACAAATCTCATTCTTTTTCATATATCATGTCACCCTAGATACCCATATATATACATATATATATATATATATATATATATATATATATATATGTGTGTGTGTGTGTGTGTGTGTGTGTGTGTGTGTGTGTGTGTGTGTGTGTGTGTGTGTGTGTCTGTGTGTGGTGGTAATTAGCAATGCATATGGATACAAGAAATACATATTTAGAGTTTTACCTATGTTGTTTGAGATGGAACATGGGAGAAGGAATTCTCAAGAAGGTTTTGTTAAAAACACAAGTATGGATGACGTGGATTATATTATCTAAGAATTTACTAAGAATCATCCATATCATGTCAACTTGTAATTTGGGTATATCTAAGAACTAGAAAATACAGTGGGTATATACACCAATATGCACAATGAATATGATGTTAGAGTGATATGGAATCATATAATTGTAGAGATAGAATGACATTTTATGAACTAAATTGTAGGAATGAATATTGTTAGCAATGTATATAAGTAATCCAAAACACAATAAACTTATATAATTAAATATTATATTAGAACTAAAATAGATATCAAATGAATCATATATTCACTTAATAAGATTGAAAACCCTAATATGTCATTAATGATCCGGACTAGGATTAGAGCAATATGAATATACATATTAAGAATGTGTACACATGTTTGACTTGTTTTTACTAATACACCTAAGGTGTTTCTAGGGTGAAAACTTGACTTTATGGACCAATATATCTCGATAGAGTTAAAATTTAGCCGCAAACATAAGGTATGTGCATTTTGCAAATTTTATTTGGGCATATAATGATTGAATACTAATTGTTATTGATGAGGCATTTTTTTTTCCCAGCAAGGAAACAGAGTTCAAATTTGATAATCAAACTACATATCAGGAGAATGGAGGAGGAAATAAAGCAGATCCAAAAGAGAGAAGCAAGCAAATAAGAAGTTTGGGACCGAATACCAGATTATAACAGACGCCACAACAAGTAACGGAACAACAAAGCTAGCTACCGCTTACAACCCATCATAACAAACTCTCTGCTCACATCTCCTGTCCCATTTCTTCCTCCTCCTCATCCTCATACTCCAGCTCCTCATCGGCAGTGGCGTCCTGGTACTGCTGGTACTCGGACACAAGGTCATTCATGTTGCTCTCCGCCTCTGTGAACTCCATCTCGTCCATGCCCTCACCAGTGTACCAATGCAAGAAAGCCTTCCTCCTGAACATAGCAGTAAACTGCTCGCTCACTCTGCGGAACATTTCCTGGATGGAAGTTGAGTTTCCAATGAAAGTCGACGCCATGGACAGGCCACGGGGCGGGATGTCACAAGACGCTGGACTTGACGTTGTTGGGGATCCACTCCACGAAGTAGGATGAGTTCTTGTTCTGGACGTTGATCATCTGCTCGTCCACCTCCTTTGTGGACATCTTACCACGGAACATGGCAGAGGCGGTGAGGTACCGCCCGTGCCGCGGGTCAGCGGCGCACATCATGTTCTTGGCGTCCCACATCTGCTGGGTGAGCTCCGGAACGGTCAGGGCACGGTACTGCTGGGACCCGCGGGAGGTCAGTGGGGCGAAACCCCACCATGAAGAAGTGGAGGCGGGGGAACGGGATCAGGTTCACCGCCAGCTTGCGGAGGTCGGAGTTGAGCTGACCAGGGAAACGGAGGCAGCATGTGACGCCGCTCATGGTGGCAGAGATCAAGTGGTTCAGATCGCCGAAGCTCGGGGTAGTTAGCTTGAGCGTCCTGAAGCAGATGTCATAGAGAGCTTCATTGTCCAACACCATACACTCGTCCGCGTTCTCAACCAGCTTTGAGTTGTACTATTTTTGAATCTCTTGAATACTTTTGGAATCTCAACTATGATTCATATATTTTCTTCATTGATAATTTTTGAAATCCTAGTTCTCATGAGTACAGTTTCTTAGACCCCCAATTTTTATATGTTGGACGCTTTCATACTTTTGTACTTGAAATTATTTTGGACTATCTTACGATCTTTCATGCTCTATTGTGCATGTCTGGTTTTGACTAGTCATATCTAGAAGTGGATACACTATATTTTTAGGCATTGAGGTTTTAGGCCGACTTCCATGGGACTGGGGTTTTAAATTATTTGCCACATGTTATACTTTTAGGCACATATGTTTTAGTACTCTTGCCACGAAGCTAAGATTTTAGCCCTCCTACCAGGCATTGTGGTTTTATTCTCCCTACCACATGTTATATATAGGCACTGTGATTTAAGTACTCCTACCAAGAACAGAGGTTTGGGTCCTCTTGCCATGTTATATTTGTTTATCACTGAGGTTTTATTCCTCCTTCCCTTACTATGGAATGCATGGGTTCTAGCACTATTTCTAACCTTTATTATAACAATATGCATTATTTCATTATTTACTTATACTTGTGGAATAGTTATACATGGAAAAAAATATTTATCTGATTATTCATATGATATGGATGGCTCGTACTTTGATAATCATTATCCTGTTACTATTTCCTTATAATGCATTGTCTTAACTTATCCAATTATTGAAAGCCTACTTTTGATTGGGAACATCCCAACTATCTTTCGTAATACCACCCTAAAGGTGAAAAACTATGTAATGATATTATATTAACATTGTATTTTTTCTCGTTGCTATGTAAAGACTCTGATTAATGTATCATGATTGAGATAATTATCTTTTCTATTATACATATATGTGTGTTAGGATTGGATGGATTTATTCCTCATTTTAGTCACGAGTGGATCCCCTTCAAGTTTCACTCTTTATAATAACCATCTTATAATAGTGATGCATATTTGCTAGGGGAGGAATTTCCATCCATTCTTCTTGGTTTGCATATTCCTTATCTGGTCATTTGTCTACATCTACTAGTAGCATGTTTTAAATTGTTCATCTTTTGCTATGAAGTAAATCCTACTAGTACTCCTAACATATGATATTATGCATCGGTAGTCATTCAACATGTAGTTCTAGTAGTACCCAACTATATGTTATGCTTGTATCTTGTCTCATACACACTCAAACATGCTTCTTGTTTTGTATATTTACTAGTTTGATTTGTTTGCATGGCCTTACTTTGATTAGTGGTGAAACTACATCTAGGGTTTTTCAATTGCATGACAAGACCTTTGTTTTTTTTCTCTTCAACCCTCCCTTTCTAACAAGTTGTGTTATAGCTCTTCACCCTCTAACTTTTTGATATGACAAAGGGGCAGAAGACATGCATTGAATAAGGATGATAAGATAGTATTTATTAATGTTATGAAAATCAACCTTGTAGAAATAGCATAAATTGAGGGGGAGCATACAAATTTAGTAATGTTAAAACCCCTAGGTTTCTCCAACATATGATTTTATTTGGAAATTTTCAATACATTTATGGAATGATTGATTATCTTAAAAGGGGGGGAGAATTTTTACTCAAGAAGCTAAATTTTCCCATATTTTGATGACAAATGCACCATTCCACTCATTTGTGTCTAATGTTTCTAGTTCAGTGATTTCAGATGAATGCACCCTAGATGCCAAATTTACAAACCCTACTTTGAAAAAACAAAACCATATATGTACAAAGATCGAGATTGAAGAATAGATAGATTTCCTTAGATATTTGTTGTAACCACTTGCAATAATAGTATGACCTGCAACTAAACTCAAAAGTGTAATAGAACTAATTAGATCGAATTAATATTTCATTAAGAGTTAAATGTGATTTTCCAAATATGCATTTTCATCGATCGATATTGTGTTGGACAAAACTCAAACAACGAGTGTGCTTGATTGTCCCAATTGATGCCATAAACTAAGATATATTCTATTGAATCAAAATCGATCTATGAGCCAAATAGATAGTTTCCAAAAATGTCCATAAACTGAGTTCTCAAGGGATATACTTGGTTGGTGAGTCTGAATGGACTTGTCTATAAGGCCCCTAACATTGTTTAATATATAAACATAATTATTTATCTGAATTGAATGCTTAGTTTTGAAATTAAATTTTAGAATATGATTTAATTGCAGTTGAAAAGCTACGCTTGAATTTTGAGACAAATTCTGAATTTGTTTGCTCAAGTTATACAATTTTATACACTTTTCATGAACTTATGTGTAGTTTACCCATTTTGAGGGTATGAAATTAAGTAATACATACTTATTTAGTTAAATGGTGTTTCCAAAAATCTGGTAAAACTTCATTTCATGTAGATGGTTTTGAATTTTATTGCAGGGGGTGCCAGTCCCTTATTATATTTGTTACTGGTGTTGTGTAAACTGATAAATGATATTAGTAGACATGAAGTCCATAGGTTGCACACTGATAGAAATGATTACTTTCATCGAGCCATATACTACTAGGTGGGCTGCCGACAAGCTTCTTTCCGTTCTCTGGTTTGTTGGGCGACGAGACCCTTTCCCTTCTTTGGATTGAGAGGTGCTGGACCACCGATTGCCCAATAGATGGGTTGATAGCCTGACAATGACAATAAGGGAAGAAGGTCGATGACCAATTTGCTGAGAGTAGGTAAATAAGACTTTGCTAGACCGTCAGATGATAGAAGAAAACAATCAATTTTTTTTTGTGAGGAGCTTTCCTCTTCTCAGATTGACCGAAGGGGAAACTTATAGATCTCAATAGACAGCAGAGGCATAGACCATCGATGACTAATTCAGAGAGTTGACTGATGGAAATAGATTATTCTATTGGGGCTATATCAACGAGTGCTCTTTGCTAAAGGCACTGATGGGTAGTGTTTGATGGGTCTTCTAAAATAGATAGAGACCGATAGATTTACTAGCATATTGACTGATAAAGTTGTTGGATTAATAAAAAACCAATAAATGAGACCCCAACGAGCATCGACCCTCCTACAATATGACAAAGCCTTTCCTACCGACAGTCGGACATCCATCGATGAGTTTTCAAATATGTTCCCTGATGGGTTTCTTGCCTCCTTTGACCAACCAAAATACAGTATTAGACCCTTTGACCACCACCCTACCTATAACCCCCTTCCCATTCTGTAACATACTAGATCTCAGACCCTACCCTGAAAGTTGACATTTTAGACTTAGCCAAGCAATGTTGAAGGATAGACCTAAATAGATGTTTAGTATAACCCCAATGAGCTAATGCATGTATATATCACCTTAATGTAACCTAATGTTCTAACATTAATCTTAGGTTTATAATGGATACATAAAATATGCCACATAACTCATTTTGGTGGTAATATGAAGATAAGAAACTTAATTGGATGAATACTTTAGATAATGGGCCATATGACATATCTCATAAAAATAGGTCTCAAAAGTGGAAACAAAATTCAAATTCTAAATCTACATATCAAAATTAGCCTACATGTCAAATTTCATCTAATTTGGACAACCTTGATATATTACGATAAGTTTAGGAGAGATAAAATGAGTAAAAGGTATAAGTAATGAATAATGTAATTATATAACTTAAAAATATGTAAATAATGGCAAATTCATATCAACACATCAAAGATAACTTGTGGATGAAGTTTTGTCCAATTTGGATGTTGTTTGTGCAAGTTATGCAATTTTAGGTACATTTTGGACTTTTCTATAATTTACCCAACTGGAAGGTTTTCTTTGCAAATTGTCATATGTATTATAATCCTTATATATTCCCTTACCATTATCATATTTTAAACCGTGGGGCACCTGGTTGCACCTTGGTTTGAAGGTGTTTCTCTCCAAGGGCATTATAGGGATTACTCTCTTTATAAACGAGCTTATCTTTAGAAGCTATCAACCAATGGGGTTATTTTTTTGATTGGAGGTCAGTTGGGATGGCCTATAAGTGTCTATAAACTGAAATTTTATATTAAAAAAGCCTCTATGAGTTGTCCTCTTGCATGGCCATGAAATCCCTAAGCTAAGGACACATGGAAAGCTCCATGGACACCTCATGCTTCACTTCTTCCTTATCCATAAAGGTTTGCATGTCCATAGGCACCCTTAGCATTGGACACATGGAAAGTAACTTAACACCTCATTCTTGACTTCTTCTTTATCCATAATGGCTTGCATGTCCATGGACACCCTTAAACATGACACATGGAAAGTCTCATAGACACCTCATACTTGACTTCTTTCTTTATATAGCCATATCTACCCCTTCCCAACTCCCAATTCAAAAACTCTTACTCTCCTTTATTTCCTCTAGCTTAGAGAATTATTCCTACTCTATTTTTACATGAAGTTGTTGTCCCAAGGTAAAAGGAGGTGCCTACCTTGGTGAAGAAGGCTCCTAGGGTTCCAAATTTCTCTATTTAGGATTTCTTAAGCTCCTCCTTGGTGATTTTGACCAAAACTAGTAAGTTCTCTCCTTTCTTTCCCTATTTTCATGTTGTTAGTCTTCCTTCCACCTTCCTCCAGGTCAAAAACCTGGTCTTCCATGGTGAAACCCCAACTAGAGCCCTTAAACACCCCATCAACATGTTCTTTTGTTAGGGTTTTTCACCTCTAAAGTGGAGAAGGTGCTTCTTGCTCGAGATAGGAGCTTTGTTGGAGAAACCAACCTCTAGAAGCTTGGTAACCTTAATTATTGAATATGTCCACCTTCCCTAGAGGTTCTTTGGAGGCCTAGGCTTGACTTGGACTGTTTAGACTCTGAAGTTGAGGTATGATGTATCCCCTATTCTTCTATGTTGAGCAATTCACCTATGCTTATTCATTCTATTTGTCCTATGGACATTAGCCTATACACAATGTATTTTCTTTCAAAAATCATGGTTCATGTGAACTAACTTATTTGATATTGATCATGGATATTCTTTTGAACTCTTATCTTATGCTTTGTTTGTGATGGAACTCTAAAAGATGACATGTGATGTCTTTTTCCCACTTATGAGGTGGATGTATATGTTGGTCACTTATGTGGTTACTAGTTTATATATTCTAACTATACTTTTTACTTGCCTCTACATTTACCATGTTATGTGATTCAGTAGCACTAGAGTAGTGTAATTGCATTGGTTTTTATGAAAGATGTGTTATTTCCTGTCAAGCATATATGATATTTCCTGCTCTTTTAGGATGGAAAGGAACCTCATACCCAGGGCAAGATGTGTGATTCTTGGCCCATGTTTATATATTTGGGAGATTGGAAGTATTCCTTTCTTGAATAGGTTTCAAGTTTATGAGACTTGGCCACCTTTGTGTTTATATTGTTCTAGGGCTATGTTTATCTCACATGCATGCAGGTTGATGATATGGGGTGTGTGCCCTAATTCTTTACATGTGCTTAAGTGGCACAATCTTTATGTTTTATTAATGGCAAGTATTCTTTCGTTATCATATGATTTCAATTCCTTTTCTCTTGATACCCATTTGGGTGGTCCTTATCCTTTATATGGGAAGCCTTTTATATTTGATGTCCTTTATTCCATATATTTCTCAATTTCCTATTTAGTATGCACATACCAGCCTTTGCTGGTGTCATCTATTTTCTCTTCTTGTTGGGGTATGCTTCCAACCCTAGGTGAAGGACTTAGATGATAAGGCATGAAGTTTTAAACTAGCTTAAGGAGTTTAGGCTTGGAGACAAAATTGTTATGGTTTTGATTTTCCTCTATTCAGATCCTTATGTAGTATCATACATGTAAACCCTTATGGGATATTATGATGTACTTTTTTAATCTTTTGTGAAAATTGAATATAGTCATTATTTTTATTCCGCTGCTACACTTTGGTCTTCTACATACCATTATAATAAATTTGGAAAATTTATACCTATTTCAACATACCTTTGAGTGTGTTTGGAATGGATGTTTCTTCAACAAAAAAAAATTAGTAAGGGGGCGATCCCGCCTCCTTACAACATGGTATCAGAGCCCATGGTAGTCAGAATTTGATTATTTCAATTTTGTCTCCCTAGTTAGAATACTTCCCTTACCTTTAAGTGACATGTTTTCCCTAGAGTTGATCAATAGATGATGAAGGGTTGATTTAGGATCCTATAGTTTCAAGAAAGTCAATAAACCCCAAATGACGTTCTACATGAGCATAAGCATGCATTAGTAGCTGAGTGCAATATCCCAAGCTCTTAACTAAAAAAATCTGTTTCTTATGAAGAATTCTTGTAAAATTGTTGATATAATCTAGAATCTCATTTTCATTCATATTTATAATCAATAGGGTTTGGTTGCAAATTTGCTACACTTTTGGCTTTGTCATCATAACTCCATTCATTTCTATCTTGTTGATTTTTCCAATGCAATTTGACCACTTTAATGAACTTAACTTTTAATCTCTAGTGTTTGAAATGAATCTGTATCTAGTTGTAACATCTAGATGATGATTGACATGTTATGATTGAACTCTTCCATTTCATTAAAACGATGCATGTGTTGTGCTATTTCTTCAGCTATATATATGTGTTCTTTTTTCTCGAGGACAAGCAATGGTTTAATCTTAGGGGATTTGATTTGCATATTATATATCATCTTTTGGACCACTTTTGGTCACTTTTGCAAATAAATTTCACCAAAAAATGACTCTTAATTGTGCTATATTCTTCACCTGTTTAGTTCCTTAATAGTTCAAGTTAATCACAATCAAAAGTTCCATAGAGATCACCATAAAAATGTGCATAAAACTCATGACAAGTTATTGCAAGATATAGACATGCCAATTGTTAGAGAATTTTGAAAGATAGGGTTGTATGCAATATAGGAAATTTAGAGAATGGATATATGCATATCATAGACGTACCATGGGGAGCGCCATACAGAATAAGCCTATTGGTCGAGAAAATCTAGTCGAGAGGGAAATTCTCATTCGATGATCCATTTGTGCATTTAGTGCATAGTGATGTTAGCCATGTTTGGTTAGAGGATAACTCATCTGACAACAACTACTAAAAAACCAGAAGGATGCTTATCAGTTGAGTTCCCTCTGGACAAACTCGGTCAACACCAGCTGCTATCCAAGCTCATTCATATGCATAAGAACAATTCTGGAGGTTATAAAAATAAAAATATATCCAGCCATATATAAAAAAGTTTGTAATGCACTTAGGAAAATCCATAGGTGGTTTTGAGAAATAGTACGATAAGAATCACAATATGTGAAAAAAAATAAAAAGCACACATGTAAAGTGTATACAAACTTGACAAAAGTAAGCAATTTTTGGATATGAGCATGAATACATTTACTCCTATTCTTACCATTTCTTTTCCACTTTTTGCCAACCCATACACATCTCACTTATCTTCTTTTATGTGGAAGGAGAAACAAATTTACAAATCAATGGCCGATATCAATTTATTTGCATGAGACCTACAAGAGGAAAGACGAAATGGTCCCAATCATATTCTAGGTCTGGGTGAGCTAGCTTACCCACCCAGCCATGTTGTTGTTGGGTGCATCCCTGGAAGGGAAATATGTAGAATATCAACTATTTTATTGTAATGATTGCAAGTCCCCTTAGCCTTGGGACTATATGTTCTACAATGAAAATTGGATGTCCTTGGCCCTTGGTGTTCCTTGGCTACCATCAATTCCAATGCCATCTCTACTAATTTATTTAAGATTTGATTAATATTCTTCTTACCATCTAATAAAATTTGCAAAGTTGATCTCAAAATATGATTATCATACATAAGAGTAGTAGTAGAAGACAATTGATAAATAACATCTCTAATATGAACAAGATTGGTCTCTAGGAAAAGACTTTTAGCCATATAAGAAATTTTTCAATATGAAAATCAACAATATAATTCTATTTACTAGTAGAATTAGAAAAAGATTCAAGAACATTGACTACTTCAATAAAGGAAGCATTTTCATTCTCAAGCATAGTAATCATACAAAGATAAACACTATTTCCAAATCCTATTCCTTGCAAAATGAAGTTTTTGTCCTCATTTTCAGTTTTAAGAACATCAATATAAAAAATGAGAGAATCAATATCTTAGTATGTTCTTCATTTGAACTAGGCATAAAAGGATGACATTCTAAAAACTTAATATTATTAAGCAAACTAGCATTTTCAAGTTTAAGAGTGTCTACTTGTCTAAGATAAGAATTGTTTCTATCTCAACATCGTTGAATTTCAATTTGAGTTCTAGATAAAGATTTTGGAGATTATCAACATCATTTTGCAGGCAAATATTTAACATGTTTGTGATCTTTTTTTATTCTTCATGCAAGATAGAAGCAAAATTATCAAGATTTTTTCTTTTATGCTTACTCAACTTATGAGAGGAACAAGTAACATGAATAATTTTGATGAAAAAAATCTTTATATCTAAATATTTTATATTTTCCTCATTTGAATCTTCATTTAAACTTTCCATGAGAGAAAATGAAGTTCCCAACCTCTCTTTCACTAGAGCTTGAGCTTTAGTTGGAGGAGTCCCTAGATATTTATGCCATTTCTCCTTATTCTTGTGCTTCTCTTCACTTATATTGTAAGTGATGAGCCTTTTTTTCCTTTTGGGCAATTATCCTTGAAGTAACCCTTCCTTTCACATCTAAAGCATTAGATGTAGAAAGAAGGCTTGCCTTTGAAGTTTTTACCTTTTACATCTTCTTCACCTTGAGAGGATTTGTGACTTGATGATGCATGGAAAGCAATCAACTTATCCTTCTTCTTTCTATTTTTTTCTTCAAGATCCTCTTCTTACTACAAGTTGAGCCTTAACTCATAGGCTTGAAGGTTGCATATAAGTTCTTCAATGGGAATGGAGGAGAACATTTTGGTCTCTTCTATGACTGTAACCTTCTTTTTTCCTTTAGTAATGAAGAGAGTGAAGAATCTTGGATGTCACCTTACCATTTTACATGGTATGACCAAGTATTGCAAGTACATTCTCAATAAGATTGAGTCTATAATACATCTCAGCCATGCTCTCCATCTTGCCCATTTAGAAGCCTTCAAATAGTTGATTAATCATGTAGATTTTTCTTTCCTTCACTTGCTTTATCCCCTCGTAAGAGACAAATAACCTTTTCCATTTCTCATTGGTTGTGTGACTAGAAGATATTTGCTTTAAATCAATGGGGTAGATAGAAAAATAGTGGATGTTTATGGCTTTGGCATTCAAGGTTGCTTTCTTCAAAGTAGCCTCATCCCAATCTTATAGATTTGTCTTTAGTTTCCTGTATAGAATATCCACCACTCTCCGTAGCTATAGACCTATTTCTTAAAAGTGGAATTACATTCTTCTCTTCTAAATCAATATTTGATCCCAAAGACTGGGATGTCAAAGTAGTGTTTCCATATTTGGTTATCACCCATATTTTCCTACTTGTGGAAGTATTTGCTTGGAAATACCTTACTATGATACCAATTGTTGGATCTATAATGGAATCTAGAGGGGAATGAATAGAGCTAAAACCACTAAAAAATCATAGACCTTCCAAGATATTTCTTAAGATAATATTTCAAGTATGAAAAGCAATGGAGAGAGATTGAACTAGCACCGAAGAACAAAAAGCACTTATAGTGGTTCCAAACTCTAAACTTAAAGATGTATTCCACTACCTAAAGAGGTCAATCTCTAGGATTTTTAACCATGAAACACTCCTTATGTTACATTCTAATAGTTACAACATAATACCACCTTTTATAGATCAAGAGGTAGTTGGATTCCCTTTTAGACCAAGGGATGCAACGACCTTACAAAGGGTTTACTTATCCATGACCAAGAGTCTTTAGCTTTACCAAGAACTTACATACTCTTACAACAAGTCTTCATCCTTCACCAAGGACTTACACACTCTTGCAAAGAGTCTTCGACATTCAAGGACTTACAACTCTTGACTTGAATACTCCATCTTGTTCTTCACCTTCATTGAGGAAAATATTTTCACAAAGGGCGTCCAACCCTCCTTCTTCTTCTCCTCTCTTAGCCAAGAGAGTGAATCTTCATATTCATGAGAGAAAGAGAGATTAGGATGTAGATAAATGAGAGCCTCATCATATATACATGTACGACTAGCTCTCTTATAGATGTACTATGCACTCTAATGCATGTAGCAAGTGATTAAGCTTATGAGAGTGGGTAGGTGCTCTTGAGGAACTTTATATATCAACTATAGAACAGGGTCATTTGTAATACTTGTATAACCATGGGATAAAGTCCAAGGGGTCCCATTTATAGGTTAGGATATCTCCTCCACATTAGAACCATTTATGATTAATTTTATTCGTTTTTGTAGTCTCCAACTCATACATTGTCACCTTTTCACCCCTCTAATGACTATATTGCACTATAGAAAATTTTTGCTACAATGCAGCCAATCACTTTGTAATTCTACCAATAGAGCTTGTTTTATGGGTCACTTTATGGTCGGCCGACACTATTACATTTTTTAACCTCTGATGTCACCTTTATTAACGCTGATTACTAAATAATGTCGACACTAAATACCTATAGTATTGGTTGGTATAACACAAACTTCACTAGTAATTAGGTCTTGTTGATTATTAAATAACATTGGTGTTGTTTTTACTATAATGTCAGTTTTTATGTGAAGAATCAATGTCTAAGATAGCCCACAAACTATAATTTTTCAAAAGAAAAATTGATATAGGGCTATTGCATCAATTGTACAAAAACATCAATAAAGTCTTTCCAATGAGATATTTTTTCCTCTAAAAAAGCTTTATCATCACTTTCTACCATAAACACTGACATTGTAGGTCAAGTACTCTATCAAAGTGTTTTCTCCAAAAATCATGTCTCATTGTTTTTATTGATTCCCGCCAACGTGCCCCGAAAAATTCCCCCACCCCAAATTGTCTTATGACGTCAGTTTTCTCCTACAACCCACGCCTAAAGTCTTAGCAAGGTCAACTTTTTTTATCAGGGATAAGTACATGTGGCGTCAAATTTTTTAGTGGAAAACTGACAACAATGATTGAGCTATGACGTCAATTATTCTGCTAGAAATCGACGATCAAAGTCTTACTGAGGCTTACATTTTTTTAGTAGTGATAGGTACATGTGGGTAGGTTTTTTGGTGGTAAATCAATGATACAGGTTGACCTATGATGTTGTTTCTTCAAGGAAATCAATGATGAAAGTTTCATCGAGGTTGGTGTTTTTTGGTAGGGATAAGTACATGTGGTCACTTTTTGGCGGTAAACCAATGATACAAGTTGACCTATGGAAACCGACGATTAAAATCTTATCGAGGTTGCCATTTTATGTGGTGTCAGTTTTTCACAACAATCGACGCCTAAGTTCCACTTAACAACACCCACAAAACAAACTTTCCCCCATTTTCTATTTCATCGCGTGATTTTTTCTACTTTGGTGATTTCTACCGCTGCTCCTCCACTGTTGTTATTGTTGCTTTGTTCTTGTTGCTACTGATGACTTGAGTCTTATTGTCATTGATGTGACCGTCCGACATCATTGTTGATGTCATCCTCGGTCATTGTTGCACTGCTAGTGCTTGATCCATTGTTGTTGCTACCACTACGAGTGCCACCACTACCTACTCTCTACTATTCCTCCTATGTTGGATCAGTGGACACTACCATCACCACTACGTTCTTGGGACACTCTTGCTCCACCTCTACTGAATCAGTGACACTATTACGCCTACTGAGGTGAGCCATTACCCCCACCTTTCATTGTTGGAAACCCATACCGGGGCTTAGGTTGGTTAGATCACCTATTTCTCCATGCCTAGATAGTTTAATTGCTAATGCCTAGTTGCTTATTTGCTCTAGTTTCCGAGCTGAGTATGTTCAATATGTTTCTAATGACATTAGTTGAATAAGTTGAATATGTTAAATATTTGCTTAATTTCTCTAGCATCATGCATAATGTTGAATACGTTGTTACTGAATTGTATCCTTCATGAATGTTGACTATATTGTTAATTAGTGAATTGTATCCTAAATAAGTGCTTGAAATCATAGTGTTGGCCTACAAATCCATCCGAGAGGGACTGTTCTTGAACACTTAGTCTCACTTATGAGGTAAGTGTATAATGTGTATTTGGTTTTCAAGATGTTTCATCAAAACTTCCTCATTTGTTCTCTAAATACATATGTAGGTGAGTATTTGGCCATCTATATTGGTATAGTTGGAGAACTGTGGGGAAATATTGTCAAAATAATCTTGAAAACTGAATACACATTATACACTTACTAATGAGATTAGGTGTTCAAGAATGGGATAAGCAATACACATTCATTACTAAATCCTAAACCCTAACTAGTAAACCATAATCTTTAGATTTTTAAACCCTAAACCCTAAAAGATAAACCCTAATCTCTAAACCTTGATCTTTAGATCCTATCTCCAAATATGTGATTCAATATTTATCTTTTTCTATGATCATAGAATGGATGGATCATGGATGTCCATTTCAATTCACTACACTCTAGAGTTCATTATTGGTCTTGATCAGTTTATAAGATCTATAGAGGAACATAGGAAACAATCAGGAGATATGTTTTATCATCAATGTAGGAATTGTAGTAACAACTTGAAGATCGACATTATTGATGAAATCAAAAGTCATGTCATGTGCAACGAGATTGTATATGGCTATACAATATGGTACTCGTGATATAGTGTAAACTACACATCAAACATATGTATACATATCAATGTAATACAAGCCTAAAGAGGCCTGAATGTCGAACACGATGAAAGTGTATATCTAGAAACTACTACTAACAATGACCTATTCAACTAGGTTGGAGGAAAAGAGTGAATTGGTTGAATTAATAAATAATTTGCAAAAATTAAAACTAATATTAATGACTGTGATCACAAGTGGAATGAATTCCTTAGGATTGTGGTTTCACCACAGTTTACATTGCAATTAACATCATTTCATTAACATTAATCTCTCCTAACCCTGGACAAAGAGACATGTAGCAAGAATTACCCACTCTCGTGGCGTAATTCACTACCTAACCTAAAATCAATCCCACTCACATAGCAATTGTGTTATTAGTTAGGTGCTTTACCAAAAACTTTGGGTTATTTTCTTCTCATTCATAAGCCCCTTTCTCAAGGAGCGATGTAAACACATATAATTCTATGAGTTTTCCAACCCTTAATCCCTCTCTCGAAGCAATTAATAATTGAAACAATTACCTATGGTGATCAAGCATGGATGATTCGTGACACTCTCATAGAATTATGTCTAGAAATTAAGAGATATGTATATTAAATCATAATTGTCAATTACAATGCAAAATTGGGCTACTCCCAACTTCTAAGGAAAAAGGAGATTAGCCCCGCATGATTTTGATTATTTTGCACATGGGAAAAAGAAGTAGAGAAGGAAGAAAACATTAAGAAAGGAAAAATCCTTGGAGAAAGAATGTATGGAAGATTTCTCCCAATGAACGCGGTGATTTGCCGTCTTCCGACTGCAAATCAGGGCACCGATAGTGCACGAACCGCCCGAAACATTGCTTTCTCCTTCTCTTTCTTTCTTCTCCGCTCCCTAAGTCATAGACACAACTTAAGGCTTCATTAAATCACAACTGTCATATTAATAATGATTTTAGATCTTGCCTAATCCTGTAGAGTCAGTACTACTGACTGGGTGTCTGTAGTATCGACGCCCTCGATACATGCATCCCATGTGTAGTTTTCGGTACTACCAAGTTGATGTCGGTAGTATTGAGATTCATTGAGAATTTCTGAGTCCTCCCTATAAGGTCGTCGATAGTACTGATTCCTATGTCAGTAATATCGAGTTTTCTTAACTTCACGGGTTCCTTTCTTAGCAAGTGCCAATACCACTGACAAACTGGTTGGTAGTACAGAGTTGTGTAGTTTCTTGTAGATTCACCTGAAATTCTACTAAAAATGAACATAAGCTCCTAAATAATAATGAATATATCATGAACTTTAAAAATACATTTTGATGCAATTAAGTGTCCCAAGCTAATGATGATAAATAATGCACAAATGATATCCAAATGAATAATAAGTGTACAAAAATCTATAATAAATAGTCTACAAAAATGACAATTATTCGGTGCATCAAACTCCCTTAAGCTTAAATGTTGCTCATCCTCGAGCAACACACCCTCTGATCTGTTTGAGACAAGTTAACAAAAGGACATAAATTATGAATTTCCATTCTCAACTATCCCCACATGATGGTCCCAAACTGACCTTTGTTGACCACTGAACAATCAACTATTCTCAAAAGACCAAAAATATCCATAAAAGATGTCCACCCTTAGATCAGTGGAACACTATCAATAGAGTATTTAGTATCATAATCAATTAGGCATTCACTTGGTGCATCATGTGATTCCCTATCTACATTTCTCTTTCCTAACTCCCAACTACTTAGAAGAAGTTATCCTTATAAGAATTAATGAGATAAATCATATATATATGTGGCCTACCAATAAGAATAATGGATGGAATGCCATAGGTGGCTTATAAAGAATCACAAGTAACATCTGAATTATTTATATAAAAATAAAATATGATTAACCTATATGGTAATGGTATGAAAAATGTATGAATCCTAATGCCCAATATTATAGGTATAATGATGCATGTATTGAAAATCTCATCAAATAGATGAGAATGAAGTAAAGAAGAGCATGCATCATATGAATGTTTTAATTTCTTTGTGAAGTAAAATTGCAACCCGAGTTTAGGGTATCCTTTCTCCGTCTTTATTTCACAAGATTGATTCTTTTTCTCTTTTTTCATTGCCCCATATTTTAGCATGATGGAAAGTTATGCTTGGGCTTTACTTAACATATTTCATTGATTATTTTTCTGAGGGTATGGACGTGCATCCATGCACTCTAATTTCAGAAGAAAACAATAACCACGTGATACAAAATGAATGATGAAAATGTATGCAATCTACATGTAATTGTTATGCAACTAGATGATATGTGAAAAAAATTATTTATGCATATTTTTTCATTTTATAACTAATGCATCAAAAGAAGAACTAACTATCATCTCACTTATTCTACCATGCAATGCAATCAAAAGGAAATAATTTAGGTTACTTGATCATCTTAAGGTGGTGGATCAAAATGGGTGGAAAATAGAAAAAATCACATAATTAAGAGATAATGCCTTTCTTGAACTGTGATATATCCCTCTACTACTAACCTATGTACATGGTAACCTTTGGATTTCTTTCTAAAATGTCAATTTAAGGTCCCATTAATTGTTTGATCAGCTTAGGATCAAGCTCCATCTTCATCCACATTACATGAATAATTAATATTTCCATTCATATCAAGTGTCCTTGATATCACTAGCCCATACACGTCCTCTAGGTGGTATAACTCAAGAAATTTACAACTAAGCCCATTTTTCAATTTTGATTTTTTCCACATCGCACAGACTCTATGATGAAAATCTAGAAACCATGCTTACATTGCTCTACATTTACACTAGATAGATTTTGGATCCTACAAGTTGGAATAATAAATAAAAATAGAGACTAAAAGAAAAATAAAAAATAAAAAAGTAAATGATATAGCGGTTCCAACACCCCCCTAAACTTGAACTTGACTATGTCCTCATAGTCAAAATCCAACTTAAAAGGCGGAATAGTGGTACCCGTTTCTTTGAAGGGTGGAGGTGGTGGTAGTGGTGGATGAAATGTTCCCTTTGGCTCTTGTGGATCAAATTATATTGATGTCTCTCCCTCAGTGTTGGTGCCACCAACTTGAGCATCGGAGGTATCAAGATATGACCTTCAATAAACTTCTTAAAGCTCTATGATTCGGTACCACTGACATGTGTGTTGGTGGTATCAACAACCTTTTCTATATCTATGTTAATTTTGTAGAGAAAAGTCGGTAGTATCAAGTCTTTAAATTTCTTAATGATCCTGAGTATTATCTCAGTATCTTGAACCTAGAGCATCACTTGACGTAAGTACTACCAAGTTGGATTGTGTACTGAGTCCTTATCAGTTAACTCAGCCTTCTCTCTACAAAAAGGTTGGTGCTATCGAGTATATTGTCGGTAGTACTGAGTTTTTGAAACTTGACCTCGTAGTCCATGTGATGTCATTAGTACCACCGACTTTGCGGTCGGTACTACCGACTTGTTATGTATCTGCACACCAAAGAAGAATGATCAAGGTACCTTTTTTACCAAGAACTTATTTGAAGAAAGCTAGAATGTAAAGAACACATATGCAAAGAATAAAAGTCCTGCAACAATATAGGATGGCCCAACAAGCGCCATTGTTTAATGTCCTAGGCTCGACAAAATGCATTTTCTTCAGCCTGGGTTGTCACAGGATGGTTGTGAAGATTCATCTGGAATTTTAAACTCCACTATGTCATCGTCTATCCCGAGTGTCAAGTAACCTCTACCAATGACAGTGATCACGTCGGTCGTAGCTTGGAACGACCTTCCTAACAACATCTTTGATCCTCGAATCTCGGGCATATCCATGACCATAAAATCAATAGAAAATATGAGTTTGTCGACTTTGACTAGAACATCCTCACATATCCCATGCAGTCTCACAATTGATCTACTTGCCAACTCGATTTCCATGGATGTTTTTGTTGGTTCTTTCAATCCCAACTTTCGAAAGGTGGCAAGAGGCATGTGATTTATGCTCGCTCTAGAATCACATTGTGCTTGTTGGAAATGTTGATTTCCTATGGAACAAGGAATGTAGAAATACCCCATATCTATTTTCTTCCTCAGCAACCTTCATTGGATTATGGAACTCACCACTTCATCAACACACAAGACATATGTACCGTTTATCCATCTTTTCTTGTTGATGATTTCTTTCAAGAATATTCCTTATGCAGGAGTTTGTTCTATCGCCTCCACAAGTGGGATGTTGATGTGGAACTTTCAGAATATATCTAGGAACTTATTAAAATGTCTTTCTTCTTTTCTCGGCTTCAGACTATCTGAGAATGGAACATGTGGCTTCTCTACACGCTTTTGTGGTGGACTATATGGCACACTAGGGATCTCCTCCCTAAGTTTGGTAAAGCTTGATGTATATCTATACCCTCCCATTTATTCCTCTCTGGAATATATCTAGATCAACAACTACAACCCCTTTATGGGGTTTTTGGCAGTCTGGTAGTTGCCTCGAGATGCATGCAGAAAACTGACTATCTGAACGTGACAATCCACTACTGACTATCAGTGGAAGATCTCAGGAATTCATTGGTGATTTGCATAGAACCCACAGTCACAGAGATGACAATATTGACCCCAGGAATTGACCCCAAAGTTACCTCTAGTTGATGACATTGATTGCCTTGCACATGTGCGGCAGATAGCATTGTTTAGCCACTGAGGATCTCACCTCAATTTTGTATGATCTAGGTGATAGATCATAGCATTCCACTTGGGAAATATTCTCTTCAATTTGCATCCCTAGCATATCACAATTTTCATTGTCAACGCATGTTGCAGATTTCATCATTATGTTAACTCCTCGATTTGTGTGCCACCACTAAAGATCTTCATCAATAATGATTTTGATGTGCAAACTCGTCTCTAGTGTATCTACATGAGCATTTGAAGATGGATGGAGTTGCTACTCTTCACCTCTCCCACTTTCTCCCTCTAAGTTTCTCTTAAGGTTTCTCAAACCTTAGAGGCAACAACAAGAAGCTTTGAGTGCGCGTGCTTAAGGCCTCCTCTCAGATCATATATAAAAAAGTGGAGATCTATGGTTTCCTGATCCATGTTTGGCCAGGCTATGGACCCCTTAATTTATGGAAACTTCTTTCTTAAGTCTAGGTCCATATTTTATTTCGATCCTCAAAACTCACTTTTAGGTCTACAATAAGGTCCAATTTATCAATACAAAGACCGATAAGCGATGAGAGGTGTCTAGCTACACATCATTGCTACCTAAGTAGTAGGATTAGCTAGACAAGACGAAACCATCAACAATTAGTATTACCATGTTGTATAATCCTTTTGTCATTAATATCTATATTGAACTAGAGGCATGGGTACATCATCCTTGTTATGTTCAATTGAAACTCTATTGCTTTCCATGAGTTTGAAAATGGTCAAGGCTACATGAAGGAAATGAAAGATAGGGATCTTGAGAGAAGCCACCAATATGTTAATGTATCCCCGTTAGGGACCCTCTTAGTGCCTATCCAGAATCATGATGATGGCTTTATTCCTATGAAATCAAAGTCTAGGCCCCTGTCAAAGTGTCTGACTAAACTAATAAAGGTAACCTTTGGATCACATAGAATTGATGTTACTCCCAACAAGTTCCAAGAACCAGAGTTCCTAATTGATGATGATTGTGTGACTAAGGCTAGCAAGACTCTAGACACCCAAAGTGTAAATCATTGATAACATGATTATTACTTCTTGGAATGTTAGGGGGTTAAACAATGTTGACCACCAATATAGAGTCCATGAAGAGTGTAATAGGGTTAATGTTCCTATATATTGTATCCTTGAATCTAATATAAGGATGGAGAAAATATCTAAGGTCATGCAGAAGCTTTTCCCGAGTAATAAGTGGTCATCTAATCATAATTCTCACCCTCTTGGTAGAATTATTGTTATGTGGGATCTATATATTATCAATATTAATGTTGTTTGTGAAACGAACCAGGTGATTTATTGCTATTGCTCATGTGATGAAATCGACTTCTTTCTCAGTGCTATCTATGGGCATAATGATGATAAAAGGTTGGAGTTCTTTTGGTTGGTATTGCAAATAATGTGGGTGAGGCTCCTTGGATGCTCTGTGGAGATTTTAACTCAGTTAGAGTTGCTTCAGAAAGATTGGGGAGGGCCAACCTGTCTGGGAAATTGATGAGCAATTTCAATTCTTTTCAGAATTATATAGGGCTGTTTGAAGCCAGTTTGAAAGGACCTTTCTATACTTGGGATCATAGGCAACTTGGTGCTAATTTTACTACATCTAAAATTGATAGGATTTTCTTTAATAATTGCTTCTTGAAGGAATGGCCTAACTACCTAGGGGAAGTATTCTCAACCATATATAGTGACCATAGAATTCTTTGAATTTCTCTTCATTATAAAAAGAGGAGGGTGAGTATACCCTTCAGATTCATAAATGCCTGGACTAAAATGGAGGGTTTCCAGGATATTGTAAAAAAAGCCCCGTCTCTCAAAGTGAAGGGATGTCCCATGATTTGTGTTATAAAACAACTGAAATAGGTTAAGAATGATTTGAGAGATTGGAACAAGAAATGTGTTAGCAACAATAGTGATGAAGATAGAGCCTTGGAATCTCAAGCTCTGAAGGCATAATAAGCTGATGACAGAGATCCTATGAATGATAATCTAAGGGACCTTGACATGGAAGTCAGAAACAAAGCTTGCAAAGCTATGGAGTTAGAAGAATCTCTAATTAAGCAAAAGTCTAGAATTCAGTGGCTTAGATTGGGTAACAAAAATACTAAGTTTTTCTATGCTTCCTTACAAACGATAAAACAAAGAAACTATATTAAAGCTCTTATCATTGACGACAATCATACTACTAACCAAAAGGTGATCAAAATCCATATCATTGAGTTTTATTCAAATCTCTTCAATAAACAAAATGTCCTACCTGCCAAGTGGGATGACAAATGGCCTTTGCCTAGGTTGACAGATGAGCATGTCAAATCAATTTCTAAATTGATTACCAAGGAGGAAATTTATAGAGTGATAAATGATTCTAATGTGGATAAGGCGCCTGGGCCTGATGGCTTTAATGCATCCTTCTTTAAGGAAACTTGGGACATCATTTGTGATGATATTACTAAAGATGTGCTGGATTTCTTTGATAAAGGCCGTCTTCTGATGGAGATCAATAAAACTTTTATCACTTTGATTCCTAATAGAAAGGAAGGTCAACATATAAAATACTAGAGACCTATTTACCTATGTAATTTTCTCTACAAGATTATTTCAAAAGTCCTTGCTAATAGACTGAGAGACATTCTACCAGTCATTTTTTATAAAAGTTAGGTTGCTTTTGTTAAATATAGAAGGATTTCAGATGCCATAATGCTTGCTAATGAATTGGTTAATGACTTCAATAAGCTTAGTAGTGCTTCTAAATTTGGTCTCAAAATTGATATTTCTAAAGCATATAATTCTATAAGGTGGTATTAACTTCTTAATATTATGAAATTGATGAAGTTCCCTAGGTGTTGGTGTCACTAGATTTGTGAGATCCTTATGACCACTAGCTATCAGGTCTAGATTAATGGCGAACCAACTGAAGCTATTACCTAAAAAATGGGCTCAGGTAAGGAAATTCGTTATCTCCCCTTTTGTTTGTTATATGTATGCAAGGGTTCACTGCCATGATCGGGTTTGATGAAGAGCAAGGTTTTTTCAAACCTCTAAAGGCCTCCAAAGACTTCTCTATTTATCATACTATCTTTGCAAATGACCTCATGATTTATGGCATAGTTGATTATGATAATTCTAAATGTCTTAAGACAAATTCTTATTGACTTTGGAAGAATCTTGGGCCTTGTGATGAATTCTAGCAAAAGCATGGTGCACCTTAGTAGGGGAGCAAAGAAAGAAGAGTTACTAAATAACATAGATATCCAAGAAGGGTTCTTCCCCTATAAATAGTTGGGAGTTCCTTTCTTTTATGGAAAACTCACCAAGAGTCTTTGTAATCCTCTTATTGACAAACTTAAGATCAAACTTTATAGTTGTAAGACTAAACTCCTATCTTTGGCATGCCATATTGAGCTGGTTAAGTCTACTCTATCAACATATAGTATCTACTACAAAAGCTATTTTCCCTCTTCCCAGGTATGTGCTCAAGGAGGTGGATAGAATATGTAGAAGCTTTGTTTGGTGGGGATAAGGAGGGAAAAAAAGCTATATATATGGCCGGTTTGGACAAAATATGTGCATCTAAATAAGAGGGTCGTGTGGGTATTTGAAGCACTGAAGAGTTGAATTAGGTTGGTTTTTTCCTTAACTTTTGGAATGTTGCCACTAAGAAGGACAATCTTTGGGTCAAGTGGGTGCATGAGAGGTACATTAAAAAAGACTCTGTTTTGAAGCTCATTGGCAAGCCGTATCATTCTTGGTTGTGGAGGAATATCATGAAAGTTAAAGAAGAGATCTAGAAGTATGTCTCGTTTACTATCGACAATGGTGAGGATGTTATGCTCTAGAGGGATCCTTGGCTCATGAACATTAAGTTTTTGGATGAAGTTGTGTACCCAAACCTCTGCTTGTTTCTTGGTAAAGGGAAGTTTGTTAGAATGATCTCTATTGTAAGAAATGGTAACCGGTCTATTCCAAATTCAAGATGATTGGGATCTCTAACATCTTTTTTGGATCTTAATGTTACTATTTCAGCTAAAACTGATCGTATCTTCTTAAATGGCAGAGTGCAAATAAGACTTAAAGATACTTTGGAATGTTGTAGGCCAAATAGCCAAGCCTTGCTTGGGTTAGATGGTTATGGAAACATCAAGGCCCTGAGAATTTTAAGATATTGGTTTGGAAGATTGCAAGTAATAGGATTTTTGTAATGAACAACCTTAGAAGAAGGGGTGTCTGTTGCATTTCTATTTGTCTTCTCTATAGAAATTTGAATGAATCAAGTGTCCATATGTTCTTTAGCTGCTCTACTACTTGCATATGGGGTAAAGTCGTTGACAGCGAGCTCATTGATAGAGTGATTTTGTCTTTTGAAGATTTGATGATATTTGTGAGCAAGAGGTCTTTTTCTTCAAGCATTTTCATTATGTATTATATCTGGTGGTATCGAAATAAAGTTATCTTTGAATATTGGAATCCTAACCTCAATAGTTTATGGCATATTATCCTTTCTGAGATCAAGCTCTTGACGCCCATGGATGATTTGAGATCCTAAAAGATTTTTTTTAGGTTTTGTTGGTTCTCCAGGGTATTGAGATCCTAAAAGATTTTTTTTGCTAGGTTTTGCTGGTTCTTTAGGGTATTAACCTCTGGTTTGGTTTTGTTGTTTACCAATCTAAAGGACAATGTCATATCTGAAGAATTATAGGCAGCTCCCTTCTTCTTTGGTTGGTTGTGTGCCTACCTAGGTTGTTTTGCTTTGTGTCTTGTGGTCTGTTGGGGTTTTGTCTTCTGAACATACCATGGTGATATATATCTTAGTGATGTGGTTTTTCAATACTCAACCCTTTTTATATCCCTATCCTTGTACATATTCTCCCCCCTTTGTTCTTTTTCTACTTTTGTTTGTGAATATCTCTTCCTTCTAGCCATTCTCTTCTATAAATAGAGTGTATTGTTCTTTGTGGATCAGGTGTGGTGGTTTGGGACCCACCTGCACAGGAGATAATAAAAAGGGTAACACACTTGATTGACCATATATATTTATATATGTATATATATATGTATATATATACATACATATATATATGTATATGTATATATGTATGTATGTATATATGTATGCATATATATATATATATATATATATATATATATAGGGCGTTCATTCATTGCCCGTGCGGGTAGCCTGGATTTTCGCTACCCGGCAGCCAAAAAAGTAACTCTCCTTGTTAAGAAAGTAACTCTGTTGTAAAAAAAAGTAACTATGGTGTCAAAAAAGTAACTCTGCTGGCTAAAAAAGTAACTCTGTACAAAATATATAGCAGATATATATAAGGACAGGTTTTTTGATTTGGGGGGGGGGGGGCAAATGATATTATTTTTGGATGAAATTTTTTGGGGAGCTAGGCAAAATGGTCCTCTGCAATTGTGATTTTTTTTTTTGAAAAAAGGTGGTTGGAAGGGTGGGTGGGTATCTACCCGTGCGGGCAATAAAGATGGGCCCATATATATATATATATATATATATATATATATATATATATATATATATATATATATATATATATATATATATATATAATGAACCCAATATCATATACTTACTTTTATACGAGTATGGTCGTGCATTTATCTGGTCTCACTTATCAAGAGGCCTTGGATATCACTCTTGTTATATGGGAGGGACAAATTCCTTCTACATCACTCACAATGTGTAGCATGATTCTCGTCACACCCGATGACTACCTTTATGGCAACCTTCTTTAAGATCGCATTGGGTAGTGTCAATCATATCACCACTGTAGTGACTTCAGGCCAAAGGTACACAACACCATTGTCACATTTGAGTTCAATTATGACTATCGTATAACAGTTCATGAATCACTCTCAAGGCGGGTTTGTACAATACACTTGTTCTCTAACAAGTAAGTATGTGTCTGACTTGGTATCCAGTACCGATGACCCATGAGACATGGTCATCAGTCACCACACCTACTAGCCTCATATGTGTTATTGTTGTTTAATCCATAGTAATACTTGACTAGGGACATTTAAGAATATTATTCATAGCATCCATTAGGATCTCATGTTCAAGTCACATAAAGAAGTCTTGTGGCTTTGAACCAATCATTCTAAGGACATTTATTATATGCATTAATATCATTGTAATTACATGTGCATCAATACATTGAAATAAACTTTATAAACCAAATAAAAGTTACAAAATATCTCTATAACCATCATCTAATGATTGTTTGCATGGCATATACACCAGCAGTCACCCACATGCACTAAAGACAATCACTCACATATTTATTTTATATTAAGTGATATAGCATGACCATCACGCTTTTGTTGTGATAGTGCCCTAGTTTAGGTATCAACAAACTCGATCATTTTCAGTGTCTTGTAGATTCTCTCATCTCCTGCTGAACGATTTCTTGTATGATATCAAAACATCAAAAAATATGTTTGGAATATGTATGTCATGTGGGTTCCTTGGCTGGCGCCATATCCCCATTGTTGTCAGAATAAGCTATATGATGTCATCAATGCCAAGAGAAACTCTAAGTTCATTAAGTGAACTCCCTGATCAATGCAACTTACTTTTGTAGAATCTAGTGCAAAATCATATTCAGTTTATATTGTAGAATTGGCCATTGATTCTAGCTTGCAACTCTTTCATTTGACAATATCACCAATGAGGGAAAAATATAACCATATATTGTGATCAATAATCATCGTTGTTGATTTAGAATATTGAATTGTGTAATTCTTTACATACAACTCTTCCCCACCTCTTCATCCTAAGTTCCTATTATGTACATCATTATGTTCTATACTGTAATTCACTAACCTTCACTAGAATCTACTTGACATGTTGTCATGGTCAAGGCATATGAGACATCTATACACATGCATAACATTGCATACATGATAGATCTAGTTGAATCATCATATGGAATCTTACTCATGTGGTCTGTTTCTTCCAAAGATTTGGGACAATTGGCCTTAGAAATGCTTACCCCACGAGACATGGGTAGGTTCTCTTTCTTAGACTCTTACATGTTGAACTATTTCAACACCTTTCCAATTTATGCATTTAGACTTAAGCCAATAAGCCTTTTGAATATATCTCTATGGACATTGATGCCTACAATATAGATGGTTTCTCCTTTTTTTTTTAGAAACTATATCACAATGATGTCAACCTTTTTATATTGGAATATCATTTCTCGTGGATACTATATCATTGACATACAATATCAAGAATACTACATGCTCTCACTAACCTTCTTGTAATTAAACAAAGGTTCATATTCATTCTTGATAAAGCTAAACTCTTTGAGTGATTCATCAAAGCAAACATTCCATCTTCTAAATACTTGCTTCAGTCCATAGATTGACCTTTGCAGCTTACATACCTTACTAACATACTCTAAAGATTCAAAACCATCAGGTTGTATCATATACACATCCTTAAGAAGATTCCCATTAAGGAATGCAATTTTGACATCCATCTGCTAGATTTCATAGTCATGGTATGTTGTAGTGGAAAGCATGATCCTAATGGACTTTATCATGACAATTGGTGAGAAGGTTTCATCACAATCAACACCTTGAACTTATTTGAAACCTTTAGCCACTAGTCACCCTTTATAGGTCTGGGCTTTTCTATCCATGTCAGTCTTCTTCTTGAAGACCCACTTGACCCCAATGGGTTTTACCTCTTCAGGTTGTTCCATAAATGTCCATACCTTATTGGTATACATGGATTCCATTGTGTATCTCATTGCCTTAATCCATTTACCATATTATGGTACCTCTATAACATCATTGTTAGTTGGTGGGATCATCTTGATCCATGATCAACACCTCATCATCTTGAGTCACAAGACATCTAAATCTCTCTGGCTCATGATGAGTCCTACTTGATCTATGAGGTTCCTGTGTTTGTTGAGGGGGTGACTTCCATGACAACTTGTGGTGCCTCCTCGTGTTCCTCTTTAGGTTTGTTGTCATTTTCTGTACCTAGAAATTCTTAAAATTCTATTTTCCTCCCACTGGTATGTCTAGATATGAACTCCTTCTCTAAGAAGGTACGAGTTCTAGAAACAAACACTTTATTCTGGTAAGGAATATAGAATGAGTATCCTTTGGTTTCCTTAAGATACTCCACAAACTAACACTTGTCAAATTTCAAACGCTTCACATAAGCGTTAGAACCCTAAACCTTCACGAAAGACATGTTGGGATGCTTCCCAGTCCATACCTCATATGGTGTCTTTGGAACCAATTTAGAGGGAATGGAGTTAAATGAAAACACAATGACTTCTAGAGCATGTCCCCAAAAGGAATCAGAAAGTCCGACTTGGATCATCATGGACTGTACTATGTCCAAGAATGTGGGGTTCCTTCTCTTTGAAATACCATTATTCTTATGGCATTCTAGATGGATTCAATTTTCATACAATGTCACATCCTCAAGAAGGTCCTCAAACACTTGGCATAAATATTTACTACATCGATCTAGTTGTGTAATCTTAATTTTCTTGACAACTTGTTTCTGTACTTCATACTTGAATTCCTTGAACATTTAAATGGTTGCTAACTTTTATATCACAAAAGTACACAACTAATGAATCCATCTGTCAACAGGATGAAGTGTTTGAACCATCGTTCAACTGTTGAACTGAAAGGGCTACACACATCAATATGTATGAGTTCTAGAGGTTCATATGCCCTCTCATTACTTCTAGTAAAAGTCATATTTGCCATTTTCCCCAGCTAACATGTTTTGCACGTCTCAAGAGATTCAAAGTCAAATGAGTCTAAGTATCCATCCATATGGACTTTATAAATGTGTATCACGGATGTACAAACAAGAAACAATGCTAAAGGTAAGTCATGTCATTCAAGACATTTGGTATTTACATTATATACATGTGTATTAGGACCCAATATAATAACACAACTTGAAATGCCATATAGGAAGTCATACAAGTAAATTGAACAATAATTTTCCTTTCCAAGGAATGAAATACTCTTTCTTTTGCATGTAATATCAATTCTACAATTCTATTACCAGTGGCTGGTAACCCGTCAAGCTTCAACATGTCACCGTCCTCTACAAAAATTTTGATGTTCTCATCAGATCCTTCATGCTAGGACCATGGAACTCTTATAATTTTATCCAAGAAACCATACCTGGATTGATTTTGTGTATCCCTACATTAATTTCTTGTTTCCTAATAGGGCCCAATTGCATTACGGATGGAGATTCCTGTATTTTATCCTAGATAGTGTGTTCATTGTATAAAACTTGCACCTTATTGTTTTTTTGTCCTTTCATTGTTGTTTTCTTCTTCATGGTTAGACATGTCAACTTCTTATTCTTCAACCTCTAAATCATTTGGGATGATTACATGTTCCTTTTAATCCACTAGTGTAACTTTTGGTATGGTTGGCAGTGTACTAAGAATTAGCCCCTCAACGGAAGCTGAATATTCCTTCACTTGTTATAAAAATTACTCACAATATGCATAAAGAGTAGTAGACGTGTCTTTGTAATCAATGATCTAAGTTTGAAGCATAAACTAATAACTATTGTTTCCCAAGATCAATGTAAAACTACTAAATACTAGTTATTAATTAATAAAAACATCTAGTAGTTAGTTTTTGATTGAGAAGAAAATTTTAATAATTTATACTCTTGGTGCCAGGGTTTCCAATTCCGAACAACAATGCAAAAAACTTGACACGTGTGAATACACAAGTGTACATATTGAGTATTCAGACACATAAAGAGGCCCAAGTTCTCAAACTCAAGGAATTAGGACCACTAGAGACTACTACGAACTTACCTAATAATCCTGAGTAAAGTATTGGTTGATTTAGTTAATCTATGAACTTAAAATAAAGAATATGATCCAATTTATTTTGAGATAAGAATATTAAAATATCTAGGATGACCATTTCACCATGGTGTGATCCTTACATGAATCCTATTCATTTAACAAAAAATAATCCTTGCTTATTTGAATTAGGTGTCTGTAGCTTGCACTACCCATTCTAGAAGTATAATAAGTTATTTAACCTAATTACTAACTACTTTCATAGTATTAATATTAGATATTAAATGTTACAACCTCCATGTGGAGAATCGACCCCACAACTGTTAGCCTACTTTTGTGGAGTGTTGTTAATTATGGTGATAATGTATTTTCCAACTGTTGATCCTGTTTTTGCAATTATTAAGAATATAAGGCATATACATGGTGATCAATAAATAACTTGGCAAATCTAATAAACCACCATTCTCAAAATCTAAAGCAAACAAATAGATATTTGGATGAATATTGTCATTCACAAATCAAAATCAAGATACTCCCAAGTCCTAGATAAAAGTGGATTAGCGCCACATGCTCAACTTTATATCACAAGAAGTTAGAGGAGAATTGTATAAGAGCTACAAAAATCCCTAAATAAAAATGATGATCCCCTCCAAAGATGTCTACAACTAGACATCATTTTGACTGTCAAACCACTCCTAAAAGGTGTCAGGATGCTCCTTAATCCACTTATCATTCTCTCCCATCTCTGTTTTCTTGTAATAGTGTGATCCTCTGATCTGGAGGCCTTCCTAAGGTTTTATCGAACAAGATAAAACATTACTTATCCAGAAAAGTGTTGGATGTTGCTACTTCTAAATTGCGTCCATCATAGAAATCTTGATGGCACCAACTTGGAAGTCATTGTCATCGACTTGCATTTTTATTTTATTCACATAGTTGAAGTATGATATTCATGTTAATGTTTAATCCCATGATAATGTTTTGCATAAGTTGATCTTACAGAAGGATGTCTTATTTTTTCATACTTAGTTATACTATAAATCTCAACCTCTTACTAATTAGTTAGAAATAGGGGTGGTCATGGTATAGACTATACTTGAACCACAAACTAGAAAATATCTAGTGCTTTGGAAGATTTATAAGCAGACCATATGAGTGGTAAGTCCATACTAGTCCAACTAGATACAAATTTATGATTTGTTTTAGTTTCATTTGGTATAAAACCAAACTTTTTTACTGTAATCGGCTAGCACTCTAAAAGGTAGGTCATTTATGTCAAAAAACAAAGTATTACTTTAATTTAATTATAGATATATGTGCTATTTAAATATAAGAGTTCAAATTTGAAATCACGAAACAAATACAAACAAACTATCTTTTATATGGTAACAATAAGGATTATAATTACAGATAACTATTTTTTTTATTATCAATAGAACCACACCCTAGAAGCACCACTTTTATGACCACTACAGACGTCGTAAAACTCTCGGGCCCCGAACGCCTCGCACACTTGGGAAACGGTTAAAGTACACAGTTGGCCTGCCTGCATGACATGTACCACTTCAGAGGCGGCCGTTGAGTTTTGAACCTGGGTCCCTTCATGAGGGGACACTATGCCAAACCACTTGAACCACTCCTCCCCGGCAATGAATACAATATTAGTTGCAAATACAACCATAGAGAAAATATAATTGTTTCTACTTTAAAATATAAAAAGATTTACCTAAATCATAAAAACAATTTTATAGCATGTACCAGAACTTTCTAAAACAAAGTCACGTTGTGCATGTAAAATAGTAAAGGAACCAACACTCTTTTTGAATTAGATTCGTTGACTAAGTTTAGTTGAAGGTCAAAATAGTTTTATTAGTTATGTTTGTTTTACAATTTTACATTGTTAATAGACTTTTTGAAAGAAAAAAAAGTACGACAGTAATATTATATCCATTAATCTAATTAGATTTACATAAGTATAGTACAAAGTATTATATAATGTGATATCATTCTTAGACATTAGTTTGGTCTGTCTAAATGGTCATTCCGGTCCCTCAAACTTAGCCCATACCATAAGACACAGTTTGAAGAATTCTGGGACTAAAATAGACCACGTAATCTATCTAGACCATACTAAAATATTTTGCTTGGTTTGGTTTGGTCTGGTAGGTAATTATATCCAGACCTGGTTAGAATTCATGGTATGGTAGATCCACATAGATAACCAACAACAATAGAGGACATTCTCACCAGTAGTTAGAGAACTACACAACAACATGGATCCTATAAATATCTTTATGTTCCTTAGTTTATGGTGAGGATCATCCATGTTTAAGGATATACCATAGAAATTGTCTTGGTAATCCTTTCTACATGTTGAGATTTGTTTTTCCTCAATTGTGAACATCTTTACATGTGTTTGATGGAGCAATATCATTTACTACAATTTTATCATGGGTTCCCAAGTGCATGTTTGTGAACGCTTCCTCTATGTGTTTGTTTTCTTGAGGTTTGTGAAAACAACATTCCTTCAAGTTATTGATATTGAGGTTGTCTAATATTTAACATCATTAGTTCCTACTATAGGGTTTTATAGAAGGGGGCACCATAGAGTAACAAAAGTTTTTTCTTTCTATCCAAGATGTAGGATCCTTCATAACTATAAAAATCCAATACGTAACAGACTAAAAGAGGTATAAATGTGATACCTTTGCACAAGCTTGTTTTCCAACAACAAGATGCTTTTTTGTTTATGAAAATATCAATCTTCCAGATTCAAATCCGAGCTTAGAAATCAAGAGATTTGGATGGAAGAGTAAGGATTTGGACTATCCTCTTCGCAACAGCCTTTTGTTGTCTTGTGGAAGATGTACTCCAAGCCTCCACACATCATGCCTTGGTCTCTAATTCATCCACACAGTTGAAGAGGAATAAAAGTTGTGGATGTGCTATTCATCATGAAACTTCCTTTCTTCTCCTATATTGGAAGAAAATCCTTAAGTGATTTACTCTCCAAGAGAAATAAGTTTGATGATGAACATATCTCACAAGTTGTCTTAAGAGTGGTATCTCACCCTTTAGGACATGCTCCTTTTATATAGGAGAGTCATGGGCTTACAAGAACCTCATTCCAATCTTTTTTCTATTAGCAATACAAAAAATGTTAATGTTGAAAACTTAGACATGATTTGTGATCGACTAATCATATTTCATGATGGGGCTCGATTACAACCCCTAAATGCCCAATCATGTAAGTTGATCAACCTATCATGATAGTATAGATCTAGATTTGACATGTTTTCCAAATTTTAGACTTTTCCTATGATCTTGTGATTGCCCAATCAAGTGGCTTGATTGACCGATCACATTTCACACTTCTCTAGTGGAAATATCAATTCATCAGTTGACAGTCAATTGATCAGACATTCATCCGATCACATGATAAATTAACATGTTTATGATTCATAACCATTCTAATCATATGTTTAATTATAGAGTTCAATTCCCGTATGCATCCTTATGTGTGTAACCCAATAGGTTCCTAGTTACATTGGTAGTGACGTTCTAAACAACACAAGCAAAGAGAGGTGTCTAGCCACACTTCATTGCCACCCAAGTAATATGTATGATGTGGTGATCAACTACAACATGTAAGTGTGACTAGTGTTCCCATGCCCGTATAATCCTTTTATTATAGTTATCTATGTTGAAACTGAGGCATGGAATGTAATCCTATTAACTCTCAATCTATGTTCCTTGAACTAGAGAATACTATTTGAAATTTGTGAGCTCAATAACATATATTTACTCACATGAGCATGGTCATGTATTTCATAGAATCACTTATCAAGTGTTTAGGATATCACTCCTAATGGAGGGACAAATTCCTCGTACACCACTTCCAATCCTCACCAAGTGCCACAATGTGCCTAATAACTACCTTTTTGGAAATTCATATTTCAGAGCACGTTAGGCTAAGTGGTCAAGCACACATAATGACTTGTGATTACCGTAGTGACTTTAGGTCTGAGGATCACAATCACCATTATCACATTAAGATATGATTCTAGACATGTCACTACATTACTTCCATATGTCAATCACAAGGTGGGTCTGTTCAATACAACCTATTCTCTAACAAGTACTGATACATCCACAATAATAACATACTAGGAACTAACAAGAATGAGTACTATTATTATACATATGATCTCATGTTTAGGTCCTCAACCCAGACCATATGTCATTGAGTCATATCATTCTTAGGACATTATTAATTTTATTCAGTATCTCAATATAAGTGGAATTGCCTTGTATTTACAATAAATCAAATATAAAGTATACTTATTACAATCATCAAATGATGTCTCTCAAGACATAAACCAAAAGTATCCAACTTGCAATAGAGTCAATTTCTCATGAATCTAATTCCAAGTGAACTAATATGACCATCATGCTTTCGTTGTGAAAGTATGTTTCTAGGAAACAACAATGTTTCTTTTAGTTAGTACTTTACAAATCTTAATATCTCCTTGTTATACAACCTCACATATGATATGGTACAGTATGTTCTTGGAATGTTGATATGATATAGGTTTTGTATCTTGTGCAGTTGCTCAATTGTTTTCATAGTAAAGCTATACTACGTCTTCTATGGTTGGAACCACCCTAAGTTCACCAATGAACTTTGTGATCCAAATTGCTTCCTTTTTTACATTGGATGTAGAAATATACTCAACCTCAATTATAGAATCAACCACCATCTCTTTATTAGAGCTCTTCCAACTTACATATCCACCATTTTAGTAAAACACAAATCTTAATTGCGATCTATAATTGTCCCAGTCAGTCTGGAAGCTTGTATCAGTGTAACTCTTTACAACTAACTCTTTCTGGCCTTCATTAATTAGAATCGATCCTTAGTTCTTATTTATTAATTAAAGATATTCTTCACATCCATCCAATTACCATCACATGGATCTAACTAGTACCCGCTTTTCATGCTCAAAGCATAGAAAACATCTACGCATGTACATATCCACATACATGATAGATCAAATTGTTGAGGCATATGGAATCTTACTCATGCGTGTCCACTCTTTAAAAGAGCTTGGACATTGAGTTTTAGAGAGACTTATTCCATGATACATCAATAAGTTTCCTCTCTTATAACTATGATTGCTAAGCCTCTATTACATTTTGTCAATGTATGTAGTTTGGTTAGGCCAGGAAGCCTTCTAGAACTATCTCTATAGATCATGATTCCTAGAATATATTATGCTTCACCTAAGTCCTTAATGGAGAAGGTATTTCTCAATCATGTTTTAACCAATTGTAGAGTAGGTATGTCATTTCCCATTAATATTATGTCATCTACAGACAATATGGGAAACACAAGCATGCTCCCACTAACCTTCTTGTAAACACAAGGTTCATCTTCATTTTAGATAAAGCCAACTCTTTGACTATGTCATCAAGATGAAGATTTTGACTCGGAGATGCGTGCTTCATCCATATATTGACCTTTGTAGCTTATAGATTTTATAATCTTCATTTGGAGTGGTAAAATATTTAGGTTGTGTCATGTACACATACACATACTCTAGAAGTTTCTCGTCAAGGAAAGTAGTTTTAACATCCATTTTCCAAATCTCATAGTAATGATAAACTAAAATGGCAACCATTATTCATATGGATTTAACCATGGAAACTAGTGAAAAAATTCATCATAGTCAACACCTTGAACTTGTTTGAAACCTTTTGCAACCAATATACCATTGTAGGTTTGTACATTACCATCCATGTCAGTATTCTTCTTGAAGACTCATTTGCATCCTATGGGTTTTACCCCTGTAGGTGAATCCACCAAAGTCCATATTATCTGATATACAAGGAGTCCATATCTGATCTCATGTCCTAAAAAAATTTGCCAAAATCTCATCCCTCAATAGACTCATTTTAGGTATTTGGTTCATCATCTTTGATGACCAACACATCATATTCCTAGTCATGAAAAACCCATATCTCTACGGCTCAAGATGTACCCTACTAGACCTTCAAGGTTCATGTGTTATGGTAGGGACTTGAGGTTTCACACCTATTTGTGATTCCTCTTATTCCTTATCTACCTCCGTAGACTCAATGTTATCTTGTTGATATTGAACTTATTCGAATTCTGATATCCTCCCACTGGTTCCTATGGATATAAATTTTTTTGTGAGGAATATAGTAGTTTTTGCAACAAACTTTATTGTCATATGGAATGTAGAAGTAGTAACCCTTAGTTTCCTTAAGGTACCCAACAAAGAAACACTTTCTTATTTGGGTCCAAGCTTTTCACAAAACATGTTCTTGACATAGGATTCACATCCCCAAACTTTCATGAAAGACACACTGGGACGTTTCCATTTCATATCTCATATGATGTCTTTTCAACAGATATGGATGATACTCGATTTAGTGCTAACACGAAAGCTTCTAAAGCATGTCCCCAAAAAGGAATAAGAAGATTTGTTATACTTGTCATCGACAGTAACATGTACAACAAGGTGTGATTCCTTCTTTATGAAATACCATTATGTTGAGGTGTTCTAGGTGGAGTCCATTGTGTACAATACCACAATCCCTCACAAGGACCTCAAATTCTTCGCTATGATATTCATCACCTCGATCTGATCGAAGTCCTTTGATTTAATTTTCCAAGTTTATTTTGTACTTCATTCATGAACTCCTTGAACTTTTCAAAGGATTTCAATTTGTGTTTCATAAAATACACATATCCGAATCTACTAAAAATCTGAGTAGAAGTGATAAAATACTGATATCCACCTCTAGGACTTGACCTAAAAGGTCCACCGACATCAATATTATTAGTCCTATAAAGGCACTCTATAACTATTTCCACTTAATTTTGCTTTTGTCATCTTGCCCAATAATCAAGATTCACATGTTTCTATTGATTCAAAATCAAAAGAGTTTAGATAACCATCTTTATGGAGTCTGGATATGTGCTTCTCATTTATGTGCCTAGACAATGGAGCTAAAGATATGTTTTGTTTTAGTTATTGATTTATAACTTTTTGGTATTTATGTTATATACATTGGTCTTAAAATATAATAGATAAAGACCATAAGACATAGGGGAATCTCAAATTTGAAATGGAAATATGACCATTCTTTATTATAAACTCAAAACCATTCTTATCAAAACAAGATATAAAAATAATGCTTCTATATATGACAAGAACATAATAGCAGTTATCTTACTCCATTACAAGCCCAATGGGTAGAGATAAATGATATGTGGCTATTATAGTGGCATCAAATCTTCCTCCACTTACAACATGTAGTTCCACCTACCCTTCCTTCAAGGGCCTACTTCTTTTCAGATCTTATATATTTGAGCATATGTGATATTCACATCCAGTGTCCAATAACCTTGTGAAGAATTTGATAAGTTTATTTCAATGACATATATATATCTTAAGTGGAGATGTTTTTCCCCATTTTCATGTTCTTTCATTACTCAAGGTAGAGGGGGCAATTTCTTTTCCAACATCCTATCTGGTGACAATGGTGACAAGTTACTCTGTTACCCACTTCTCCTTTTTCTTTAATCACAAAAGACTTTGGGTTTGATTTAGAACCTTTCTTAGCTTTTTCATTGCCCTTAGACTTTCCTTTTCCTTTGTTGACCATCAATCTAAGGACCCTGGACCATGTTTTGGGATAACCATGTTTGTTTTGCTTAAGTATGTTGCTTAGCTCCTTGCTCTAATCATCTGAGATGTAATTAGGGCATGTTGGAAGCTTGAGTTCGTTGTTTGAGCTTGTTTGGTTGATGCTTGTGTTTTGTGGAGAGGTTTTGGTGCAAATTGCAATTTACCCAGATAGGGGTTAATGTGCAAATTTGACACCTCTAGAGTGTTCCTTCTCTCTCTTGGCATCATCTAGAGGAAATAGAAAGAGATGGGCACCTTGTTTGAACCTTGTTTGTGTGATATCATCCTTGGTGATGCTTAGGACACATGTTTGAGGTGTGCCTTACACCTAGAAGTGTTGTCTCAGGCTTGAGAGCCTTGGATAGACACTTTATCAGTTTGTAGGTGTCATGAGGGACATCCTATCAGTTTGTGGGTGTCTTGAGTGACATCCTATTGGTTTTGTGGTGTCTAGAGGTGCACCATATCGGTTTGTGGTACCTAGGGTTTACCCTTATCGGTTTGTGAAGAGGGTAGATGTGTGGATCGGCCTTGACCATCTTAGGTGACCTAGTGGGTGAGACACATCTTATCACCTTGTTTCATGGTGTTGCATGTGTCCCTTCTTTGTAGACAAGTGTCACCTAGGGTTCTATGGTGGTGACACCTTCCCCTTGCTCTCTCTTTCATCCCTCTTGTATATATACCTCTTTCTCTTCATGCAAGAGAACCCTTTTGGTTATCCTTGCATTTTCTCTTTGGTGAATGACCTTGAGCTAGATGAGTCTCTCCCTTGGAGCTTAGAGGACGAGTCCCATGATTGTGGTGCTCTCTTCATCCTGTACCTTGGTAAGCCATGATCCTTTGCTTCTCTTTCTCTCCTTCTTTCTTCTTCTCGGTCATGGACCTTGGTTACTCCTCTTTCCCTCTCATGCTCTTTTAACCTTGGCTCCATCTTCTCTCTTAGAGGTGTTGTGGTGATCAAGCTTGGAAGATCTTCTTCTACCTTTAGTTCATGAGCTTGGAGCTTGGTGGTGTTCCTTGAGGCAGGGTTATATAACTCTAAACCCTCTTTGTTATTATCACCCCTTACTTACTATCTTGTTCTTTGTCCTTGGTTTATTATCTCTTGCATGCTAGTAGTTCTTCTTGGTAGTTTTTCATTCTGATTTGGAGGAAGAATCTTGCTTAGATGTTGCTCATGTATTGCACCTCTTTTTCCTTGCTTGTAAGGCCATTTTAAGATTGAAGATGAGTGGGCTGATATGTATGTTGAGGCTGATACACATGTCAGGCCGATATACCTTGAGTGGCCATCATGACATGTGATGCCACTGACTTTCACACCTTGTAATAGGTCATCATGGTCTTGGCAAGGCCTAGAACGATTGCGGATGGTTTCCACGACTTTGGGGAGGTCTAAGTTGACGTGTCTGGGTGAGAGTTAGATCATCATACCTTGTGCATGCTTAGGTCTTTAGATTTGGTTCCTTGTTGTTACCTGACATCAAGTTGCTAGCCAATATGCGAGAAGGTGTGGTAGCCATCATGTCTAGCATGTCACCCTTGGGTCTGTTGCTTCCCAACACACCTACAATAATCACGACTTGGTGTTGTGGCCATGGGAGCGTTGCTTTGATGAGTGTTGCCCTTCAGGGCTCTAGACGTCGTGACTTAAGAGAGGGTTGATGCCCATTATCCCCTGATAGCTCATCATGGTTGAAGCATTGTTGAAACCCTAGAAAGCTATCACTCTTGAGTTGCCTAATACACCATCCCTAGATGCCTAAATTAATACGCATCCCAAGTTGGTAGGTTGATACCTTGGTTGTTCATCCTATATATGTTTAACCAATACCCTACCTTAGTATGGTTGCTCGAAACACCTAGGGTTAACCCAATACCCTATGGTGTAACCCTAATCGATACCTCGTGATGGTGTTTAAGATACACCATGTTGATGCTAGGGTCACATGGTATGATGTGATACCCTATGGAGAAGTTGTACGAATGATGTTGAGAGCTATGTTTCTATACCTCATAACATGTTTTATAATTATAATGAGAACCATGTTTCTTTATTCCATAACACACCTCATAATGATGATGAAAGTAATGAACTAAGGATGGTTGTTGATCCAACCTTGTTAACCCTAATGGAGTACAGAGAAACCCTAACTCTAAAAGATGTATTATGTGTGGCATGAATCCTATGAGATGATAAGTGTTAATGATGTATTGTTTCTTTTGTTATATGTTTGTGACCATGCAAGCAAAACCAGTTGATGTACATAGCCAGGTATGAGCTACAGTGGTTATGATCTATTTGACTGGGCCTTGTGAGGCATAAAGTGTTGCTAATATTCTCGAAAGATAAGGTAAATGGTCTTATAACCTGATGATGGCTTATTTCCTTGCATGAGATGTTTTTCTCAGTGATGAGAGGAGGGGTTGTCACCCCAAGATATGTAGTCCTTGTGATGGACACAAGTTGAAAAATAGACATAAAGTGATGAGATCACACCTTACATGTTTCAATATGTTTGGATGATGAATTATGCCCTTGTTCATATAGAACTTGTTTTGAGTTTATACATTGTAACTTGATTTATGCTGAAAGGTGTTTAAATAACCTAAATAATCAAGTGGAACTTAATCTCGTAGCTTGCCATGTGCCATATATCCATTCAGTGTCACCATTTACTGAATGGTGAAACGAGTTTAACTTGGAACACATATTTTTGAATATGTGGGGTACAAGTCGAATACTTCCTTGTATCCTTAACTATAGGATGTGTGATACGACCATGCATGAGTCGATCTCATTGTGGTGTGGATGGCCATGCATGAGCCACTCCTTCTTGTTAGAACAAACATGCATGAGCCTATTCTCCTAGCACCGTACCTACACCAAGGTGGGCTAGTTATGATTATGTATGAGGATGACCATGCGTGAGCCAATCCCTAAATTTGACTATATGTCATTGTTGCAGTTGACTGATATGTCTCTGTGGTGTTTTCTCTTATATTGACCAAGAGGTGGGGTGAGGTCGTGGATTCTGGCTCTTCCATTAGACCTTAAATGGCACCAATTTTAACTTATCAAGTGGTTGGTGGGATTTGGGTGGTACGACTAAAATCCTCGAGGCATAATTAAATGCACAATCAACCATGTAGTATAATTATATAGGATCAAATATGGAAACATTGGATGAGGCCTTGCTTGATCTTTATACAATATCATTGATAGGAATTATACATGTTCTTCATATTCCTTTTAAATTATTAAGATGTTTCATAATTCAACAATAATTGCTCTTCCTGTTAATGATCATTACCTACTTCACTTAGTTGTAACTTTATTGCTGCTTTATTTATCTTATCTATGATAACAATAGAGTTGGTGGAGATTTATATCTCCCACTGAGATTTGGAATCTCACCCCATGGGTTTCCCACACCCTTTTTATGTGGATGAGCATGAAGAGGTAGAGATCATGTAGCAGAGGTTGAGCAACAGTAAGAGGAGTAGTAGCTGACAAGGTTGGAAGTGTTGTTGGATGTCTTTTGTTGATAGAGTCCTAGAGTTGTCCCTATACGCTTGGGTCCTTGGGGATGTTTTGTATATGCTTTGTGGATGTTATTTCAATATGTGTTCGGCTTGTGTGTCCTTTTTTTATGCAACTACAATGGATATATATATATATATATATATATATATGTGTGTGTGTGTGTGTGTGTGTGTGTGTGTGTGTGCACTACTACAGAAATGGCTTATAAAGTCACTTTTCCAGGTGTCGGTTGTATACATAAACGGACGCCTAAACTCTACAGTGTCGGTTTATAACATAAACTGACATACAATCTATGAAGGTCGACCAGACACGGGTACCGCTTTTATTAAGTGTCGGTTAATTAATAAACAACCGACACCTAAAATCAACCGCCAAAACCAAAATTCCAGCGAAAAAATCACCTCCAAAATTTCACATATGGCGTCGGTTTATAAATGAATAACCGACGACCAAAGATTATTCGCGAGACAGGAATAGTTGTCGGTTGTCTTTTAGTTAAAAAACGACGACTATAATCAAGTATAGGCGTCGGTTGTTGGAAAGGAACCGACACTGTTGGTTTAGTTGTCGGTTATTTTGAATAACCGACGCTTATTGTCAACTTAATATCTCACCAACGCGAGCGACTCTTCCCCCTTTCCCAGTTTCATTCCCGATTTCAGTTAGGTCCGGCGATTTCTTGCTTGCCCCCGCCGATCGTTGCTCCTTCGCTGCCACTGCCGTGCTCGTGCTCCTGCTCCTGCCCTCGCCGTTGCTCTGTGCTCACCGGTGGTCGTGCTCCTACTCCTGCTCCTGCCCTCTGTGCTCACCGGCGGTCGTCCGTGCTCCTGCTCCGTGCCCTCGCCGCTGCTCCGTGCCCTCGCCGCCATTGCTCCGTATCCTCGCCAGCGCTTCTCCTCTCTTTGTCGCCACCTCCACTGGTGGTTGTTGTGCTCCGGCCGCTGCTCTCATCTTCCCTCAAGGTATGCCCGCCCGCCCTGCCTTCTTCCTTCTTCCTCTGCTCCGGTGGCTGCTTGGGCGGTGCCAAGGCACGCCCAAGCAGCTGCTGGGCATTTTTTTTTAAAGTTATTTACTTATTTGTGTTTAGGGTTTAGGTACTGATTTTGTGCTTCTACTGAGTTGAATCCTATATTGTCTATATAATACATGTAATTTTGATCAAGTGATGATATGTAAATGTGGAAATAAGTTAGTAAGGTATCAATGATAAGTCTGCTGTAATGTGATGCAAAATAGTTATTGTATCATGCATATCTTAATACTTTTTTATTTTATAGTTGTATAGGGTGTTTTATGTGTGACAAGTCTATTGTTTTATAGTTGTGCATACCTGCGAGTTATCAGGAACACCTAAATGAATGTCTAACACCTAAATGAATATCTAGTTATGTATTTTCCTAGTATTGTGAAAGATTCTCAATCGTGTGTATCACATGGGATTCTTGTCTCAACACAATGGACTGCAATATATGCACTTAATGTTATAAATGGAAGACTCGAATGTTATAAAATCCCATCAAAGTAGGTAGAAACAACTTATATATATTCAGATCTTAATAATTCCATGAAGTGCACATTATCTTACTCAGGAAAAGTATATGTATAATGTAGGATTAGTTCCATATAATGGTTCTATTTTAATAAGCACCTAGAAACCCGTCCAAGATTTACTCATTAGGAGCATTTCCTTGTTTGTTCTCTAAGTACATTTGTAGACTTCTTTTCAAGCTATCATGTCTACCACAATAAAGTTGGTAATGACAAGCAATAAAAGGTTAACTGATGTTATACAACTTTTTCTGAAAATATATAACATCGTTATATGTACTTACACTTTGTTAATACTAATATTGTGCAGTCTCTGTCCACCCATAACAGTCACTATGAACTGGGCCTCTATGTCAATGTTAACGTTCCCTATTGAAGAACAATTGGACATCATCCTAGATGATCGTTCCTTAAACCAATTGGTCATACCCAAACATTGGCGTTTTCTAAAAGGAAGACACTACATGCCTGGTAAAGTGACCCTAACTTTTGGTAATTATTCACATGTTATCGAGGTTGAGTATGATTTGGCGGGAAATCTTGTATCAAAATCCGGTTGGCGTGATTGGATTGGAGAGTTGCATGTGGTCCGTTGGAACAGGCTTTTTCTCCATCCAGTTGGCGATAATTCCATCAAAGTTTGGATAACCAACAGCAACTGCGAGACCCCCGATCATCTTCTGCGGTATGAGCGCACGACGTCGCATATCAGCTCGGACAAATCTGAATCTGAGGCCCCTGTCAGTTCAGATTCGTCTAAATACAGTGAGGAGCTTCGTGACACAGCTTCATCATCAAAAAGAAGTTACTGATGCATGCGGGACCATGTTGGTGTAGTATTTAGTTGTCTATCTATCTAGACTTGTCTGTAGTTATTGTTATAACTGAAGTGTAGTTATTTACTGATGCATGCGGGACCAATTATGCGCATGTTTAGGGGTACACCAGCCCCTTTGTTTAGTTATTGTTATAACTGAAGTGTGTGTTCCCATGAATGGAACTGAAAGTTGCTACATGAATGCTTATAATTGAAGTGTGTGTTCCCATGAATGTTCCCATTTGCATTATTATACTACTATTTTCTCATATTGTTTAGTCTATTTTAATATGACATACTTGCTTATATCTTGCTTAATGATGAACTGTAATGCACACATGTGACATGCTTGGAATGTAAATAATGAACTTTTCCCTAAATTGCCAATCATGCTTTTAAAGACATCAATAATCACCCTAAATTGAAGAACTAGGATTTTAGGTATAAGAATGACAATACATTATTTGTTGGCCTAGAAACCCGTCCAAGATTTACTCATTAGGAGTAAATCTTGGATAGTCCCCAGTTTGGGACTGTTCTTGAACACCTAATCTCGCTTAGGATGTAAGTGTATAATGTGTATTGGGTTTTCAAGAAAATTTTGGCAGCATTTCCCTGTTTGTTCTCTAAGTACATATGTACTTGGAAAATAGCGGGGAAATGCTGCCGAAATTTTCTTGAAAACCCAATACACATTATACACTTACTAGTGAGATTAGGTGTTCAAGAATGGATAGGTGGTACACATTTATTATATATAATAATGACATCACATGTATTTGTTAACCCTAGACCCTAATCTTGTCCTAATATATACTTGTTTTCTCTTTGATCATAGAATGGATAGATCATGGATGTCCATTCGCAATTGCTGCACCCCAGAATTTATTTCTGGTCTTCACCAGTTCATTAAATTTGCCGAGGAACATAGGAAACAACCTGGAGATAGGTTCTACTGTCCATGTAGACATTGCGGTAACAACTTGAAAGTCAACACTGGTGACGAAATCATGACTCATGTCATGTGCAACGGGATTATACAAGGCTATACATAATGGCACTGGCATGGAGAGATTTCAAACCCGAAACCAGTGGATGTCGATAGCAATGCTTGTATGGAAGAAGAAATTGCCTACGATGTCGTAGATGTGAATGAACCAGTTCCAGTAGACATCGTTGATGCGATGCTGGATAGTTGTGGGGTAGAGCACACCGATCCACCTCCCATTTTTAGAAACATTGTGCATGATGCTGAGATGCCATTATACACAGGTTGTACTAAGTTTACGAAGCTTAACGCTGTGTTGAGATTGTATAAGTTGAAAGCTAACAATAGATGGAGCGACAAAAGCTTCACGTCATTGTTGTCTTTGTTGAAAGAAATGCTTCCTGAAGGAAACGAGCTGCCAATCTCAACATACCAGGTAAAGAAATTGTTGTGCCCAATGGGAATGGATGCCAAGAAGATACACGCATTCCCTAATGATTGTGTATTATTTCAAAAGGACTATGGAGATTTGAAAGATTGTCCAAAATGTGGTGCGTCACGGTATAAATTGACGACTTCGGGGGAGTCTAAAACTGGTTCTCCTGCCAAGGTGATGTGGTATCTACCTATAATATCACAGTTTCAACGCTTGTTTGCCAATCCGATAGATGCGAAGAATTTGAGGTGGCATGCAGATGTTAAGAAAATTAATGATGGGATCCTACGACATGCGTCTGATTCCCCACAGTGGAAGAAGATTGATGTATTGTACCCTGAATTTGGTGAAGAAGTCAGGAATCTAAGACTTGGGCTTTGTACATACGGGATGAATCCGTACGGGACATTGAGCAGCCAACATAGCACTTGGCCAGTCATGCTTGTTATATACAATCTTCCTCCCTGGCTGTGTATGAAAAATAAGTACGTAATGTTGTCGTTGTTGATATCGGGCCCTAAACAACCTGGAAATGACATCGATGTTTATCTTGAACCTCTGATTGATGACTTAAAGAAACTCTGGGGTGAAGGTGTGATGACCTATGATGCTTCACGAAGAGAGACATTTTGTTTGCATGCTATGTTGTTTTGCACTATTAATGACTTTCCAGCATATGGGAATTTGTCTGGATATAGTGTCAAAGGAGCTAAAGCGTGTCCTATATGTGAAGAGAACACTGATTCAACAAGACTAAAACATGGCGGTAAGAATGTATATCTCGGTCATCGAAGGTTTCTTCCAAAATTCCATCCGTATCGAAGGTTTCTTCCAAAATTTCATCAAAAGACAATATCCTCGAGCCAATACAATGTGGCTTGCTAGAGAGCATAACAAGACTTTTATTAAGTGGTTTGAAGATAAAGTCTTACATCAACTATCTCAAACACCAGATGATATTACTGAAACTATCAAATGCCTCGCCTTTAAACCAAAGTTGACTGTTATGTCTTATGAAGGGTATGACATTAATGGATTCACATATTACACAAAGCGCCAAGATGATAAGAGTGTCGTACAAAATAGTGGGGTCACCCTTCAAGCATCGACTATGTTTTTTGCAAGTGCAAAGGATAAGAGTCCACGTGAAGCTAAAATGTCATATTACGGTGTCATTGAAGAGATATGGGAATTTGACTACATAGATTTCAGAATTCCGCTCTTCAAATGTAATTGGGTTGATAACACCAAAGGAGTTATAGTGGATGAATTGGGTTTCACTTTAGTGAACTTTGAAAAGATTGGTGAGAAGGCTGAACCATTCATATTGGCATCACAGGCGAAACAAGTATTTTATATCGATGATCCTACAAATGATAAATGGTCAGTTGTTCTTCATGGTAAAAGACAGTTCATTGAAGATCCTATAGATGAAGAAGAGTACTATGATAAATATGATGACTCCAGTCCATTCTCAGTTGGGTTGCCAACTCCAGAAAATATTGAAGCTAATGATGACTTATATGTGCGCGGAGATCACAATGAAGGATTGTTAATTGATAAAAGATCACAATTTTAGAGGCATGCATGTTTATATTTTTTTATTGAAGCTAAATGTTTACTTTTTTAATATCAATATCATTTTCTGATTTGATGTTTCATTATCTTCTAGTTAATACAAATGCTAAACATTGTGGGAGGGTGCTAAAGAACTATAGGACCAATCTCACCCGAGATTACATACGCGATGCTGAGAGTAGGTTCTTGATCTATTCCAATTCTAGACATTGATCAGTATTTCACTAACTCTACACTAATAATTTTTGTTTGTATTCTCTTTGAAAAATAAATATAGGAAGAAGGCTATGCAGGACGGACATGACATAGCTATGCAAAATATGCAGGAAGAAGCCCCAATGAAGAGAAGCAGGATACAGATACAATACATAAAGTGCAGCACACACAAGTGGTTCAGATTCATATAACAACATGACAGACTAACACATATATAGTGCATAACAACAGCAGCTCTGAATTTACATACAACACTAACTTAGTACATATATAGTGGACTAAGGTGACGATACCACCTACTAAAATAGGTTACCGACTACATGTTACGACTGGGAGGTCGTGATTCAGCAACGTATGCATTAGCAGGAGGACAAACAGATCACCATATGAGGACAAACATATGGTGATCTGTTTGTCCTCCTGCTAATGCATACTGTTGCTGAATCACGACCTCCCAGTCGTAACATGTAGTTGTCGGTAACCTGTTTTACCAGGTGGGATCGTCACCTTATAAGTCCCACTATATATGTACTAAGCTAGTGTTGTATGTAAATTCGACGCTGCTCTTGTTATGTACTATATATGTGTTAGTCTGTCATGTTGTATGGACATCGATTGTATTGCTCAAGTATTATATAGTCTCATTAGATAATATGAAATATATCAATCTTATTTATAGCTCATTAATTATATATATACATCATTCTCTTTACAGGTGTTTAAAGCTGACCCCACTACAGGAACGGACTTACCAGATGTACATGCTCCCTATACGATGGGAGAATTAAATGAAGTAAGAGAAGAATGGGCAACAACCATACAAATAGTGGGGATTTTGTAAATGAATTTCTGAATTATAATATGTGTGAATGTTTCTACATGTCTAGATGTTTCTACATGTGTCTGAGTGAAAATGAATGAAAGTGTTGGTTACTATATGAATGTTTCTACATGTGTGAATGTGAATGAATGGAACTTCAGATTGCTAGCTACATGAATGTTTCAAAATGTGTGAAAATAAAATGGAACTGCAGGTTGTATTGATAAATGCATGTGTGAATATTTTTGTTGTTAAATTTGCAGGTTTGTGGCCTATTGTTGGCTGATATCAATGGATGTCATAAAACCTGCAGTTCAGTTAACTGAACTACAGGTTTCTCATCCTGCGACCAGCCACAACAGGTCTGCAGGTCTGTAAAAAAAACAATAGGCGTCGGTTATTTAGATATAACCGGCGCCTATTTCCTGTGGCGCGTACATATATGGTGTCGGTTTCTTAATACAAACCGACACTGATAGTGCCCAAGCTGGCGCCAATAACAGGCGTCGGTAATTGTAAACAACTGACACATAACTTTACAGTGTCGGTTATTTAAATGTAACCGACACATTCTTTTGGCGCGAAGACATATTTCGTCAGTTGTTGGCTTATAACCGACACTGATAGCGCCCAAGATGGCGCCCTTTCTGTGGCGCGAAGGGTTTGGGTGTCAGTTTCTTATCTAATAACCGACGCCTATAGTCCCCTGATGGCGCGTTTTCGGTCGCGCGCGAAGAGTTTGGGTGTCGGTTCTGGAACCGACGCGTAATGGGTGACCTTTTAGTGTCGCCCACATAGGCGTCGCTCGGAAACCGACACTAAAGGCCATAAATAACCGACACTAAAGGTAGGTTCTGTAGTAGTGGTGTGTGTGTGTGTGTGTTGTGTGTGTGTGTGTTCTAGAATAGGTTCTCTAGTAATAGGATGATAGCGCACATGTGAGTGCTTTGAGGCATGAAGGCACATGTATGTAAAGGTCCTTGCTATTTGGAAGTTTATGAAATAGTTTTAATTTATTATGTTTTATAGTAATTTGTTTGGTAATCTTTCTTCTGTGGTTATGTTTTGAGTAATCTCACTTTGTGTGGCAACATGCGTCACATTTAGGTTGGTATCATAGCTTTAGGTTCATTGAGTCTATATGGACCTAGGACTAGGGTTTGTGTCTATTCTAGTGTCCTCCAGTCTGACTTATAGTCACTTCTGCTTATGTAGAAGAAGAAGAGAAATATCAAAGACGTCCGAAGAAAACAAATAACATGCTACCGAGAGAACTGTTACAGTACCAGGTGGTGGTGCAAGGAACCAGGCACGAGAAGATCGGATGCCTGAAGTCCCCCAATTTGACCCAACCATGGTTGAAAACCCTACCTTTCAATCGCTTTTTTGGAAGTTTATGGCTACTATGACTCATATGGCAGACAAGATGCATGCACCTCATCCTAGGGCACCAGTTCCCTATACTAAATCTTTGGGCATTGGGAAGACTTTTGAGCGGCTTCGCCGTGTTGGAGCGGTTGAGTATGCGGGGACAGCTGACCCAACAGATGTGGATATGTGGCTTACCGAGCTTGAGAAGGCTTTTAAGATCCTGACTATCCCTGAAGAGAATAAGGTGAAGCATGTTGTGTATCTCCTGAGAGGGAGTGCTAGACATTGTGGGCCATAGAGGAGGAGAAGAGACCATGTGTTGTGGTTGGTTGGGAAGAGTTCTGAAGAGAGTTTGTTAGTCATTACTTTCCTCAGACGTATCTTGATGAGAAGATTAGAAAATTTGAGAGGATTCGATAGGGATTCATGACGATCAATGAGTATGAAGCAAGGTTTATGAAGTTGTTGAGGTTCTATCCTCACATGGCTGCCAGAGATGATGAGCAGGTTCATCATTTTGAGAAGGGGTTGAATGATGAGTTGTCTACTCGAGATGCTACCTGGGAAAATTGAGAGAGGTTTGTTGTATCTGTGGAGTCTCTTCAAAGGATAGAACGATCTATGAAAGAGAAGAGAGAGGCAGGTACCAAGAAGAGGTATGCACAGTCTCAGGGGGAGTTTTCAGGAGGCTTTAAGAAGCTGAGGTTTTTTGCAACACAAGCATCGCAGAAGTTCAGTACTTCAACATAGTGGTCACCAAGTAAGGGCAGAGGCCGTAGTTTTCTGCCTGCTGGAGCTCACAACACAACATCAATATCAGTGACAGGACCACCTAGGCCTTGGTATGAGGACATGACATCTTATAAGTGTGGACAAGTTGGGCATACCAAACCATTTTGTCCAATGATAGATTATGAAGTAACCCAACAACCAAGGCAGAGCCAACAAAATAGCAGTGGAGGAGGGTGAGGATGTGGCCAAGCATTGTAGGCTGGATCATCTGCTTAGGGAAGCAGAGGATGGGGGCGATAATAGGAAATGACTAGGTTCTATGCCATGAGTCAGCCGGCGGTAGTGGTCAACCCGCAAGTGGTGACATCTTAGATGGAGTTATTTCATTCTGATTTGTCTTCTTCTTGCTTTATATTTGTTTTGGTTGACCCAGGTACAACACACTATTTTATCGCACATGAAGTGCTTAGTAGTTGTCCTTTGCATGTTAGTTGTAAGAAGAATAGTTTGTTACTAGGAACCCCATTGGTCAGTTATGTAGTGTTGCAAAATGTGTGTGCTTCTTGTGTTCTCTCTTTTTCTGGACATAACATTCAAGTAGAACTTATACCACTTGACATGCATGGATTCGATGTGATCCTCGGAATGGACACCGTAGAGAAGCATAGAGTGGTCTTGGATTGTAGTTCCCTACAAGTGACATTTGTGGTAGATGGTGAGACGTAGATCTTCAAAGGAGATATGAAGATTCTCCCAACACGTTTGATATCATTTATGGTAGTGAGGAAGCTTCTGAAATAGGGTTGCAAGGCATTCTTGGCATACAGACTAGATACATAGGTGAGGAGTCCTAGTATTCAGGAAGTGTTGGTGGTTAGGAAGTTTGAGGACGTGTTTCCTGAGGAGTTTTCTAGGTGTACATCCACCCTGAGAGATTGACTTTGAGATCAATCTAGTTCCTAGCACGCAACCAATAACTCATACACCGTACAGAATGGCTCTGATAGAGATGGAAGAGTTGAAGAAATAGTTGGAAGAATTGCTTGACAAAGGTTTCATTAGACTGAGTACATCACCGTAGGGTGCTCCAGTGCTATTTGTGAAGAAGAAGATGGATCTATGAGGTTGTGCATAGATTACAGACAGTTGAATAAGGTCACGATAAAGAACAAGTATCCTTTTCCGATGATAGATGACTTGTTTGATCAATTGTGTGGAGTGATGGTGTTCTCGAAGATAGACCTATGATTAGGCTATCACCAGTTGAGGATCAAGGAGGATGACACACCTAAGTTAGTTTTTAGGATGAGGTATGTTCACTACATGTTCGTGGTTATGTCGTTTGGGTTGATCAATGCACCAACAACATTTATGGATTTGGTGAATAGGGTGTTTCGATCGTTCCTTGATCAGTTCGTGGTGGTCTTCATAGATGACATTTTGATATACAGTGGGGATAGTCAGCAACATGAACAACATCTTCGTCAGGCATTGACAGTGTTGAGACAACACCATCTCTATGCCAAGTTTAGCAAGTGCAAGTTCTGGTTGAGGGAGGTAGCTTTCTTGGGGCATGTAATATCTGTCAAAGGAATACATGTGTATCCTATGAAGGTGGAGTCTGTGACAGAGTGGGAACAGCCAAAGACGCTGACAGAAGTGCACAATTTTCTGGTAGGCTATTACATGAGGTTCATCAAGGACTTTAGCTCTATTGCCCTATCCCTAACAAAGTTGACGAGAAAGGATATGTCATTTGTCTGGAATGATATGTGCCAATGTGGCTTTCAAATGTTGAAGGAAAAGTCGAAAAGTGCACCAATTTTGGTTCTACCCAAATAAGGAAAATGATACATAGTCTTATGTGATGCATCTAAGAATGGTCTGGGTTGTGTGTTGATGCAAGACAAATAAGTGATTTCTTTTGCTTCTCAATAGCTTAAGAAACATGAGGAGAATTACCCGACCCATGATTTGGAGTTAGTTGTAGTGGTTCATGCGTTGAAGATTTGGAGGCACTATCTGTATGGAGAGAAGAGTCATATCTTCACAGATCACAAGAACCTGAAGTACATCTTTTCACAACAAGAGTTGAATATGAGGTAGTGTTGTTGTATGGAGTTGATCAAAGACTACGACTGTACTATTGATTATCATCTGGGAAAGGTGAATGTCGTAGAAGATGCATTGAGTAGAAAGTCTTCATCTTTGCCTATAGATAAAGCCTAGTTGGGGTTTTTGATGTGCCACAGGCGAGACATGTTCGTTATCTTGCGTTAAATGAATGTCAAGATAGAGGTTTCCTTGTTAGCTAGTTTGTTGGCACATCTACAGGTGAAGCCTATGTTGAGACAACATATTAGAGAGGCACAACAGAAGGATGTTGTGGTACAACAAATTAGATTAGAGTTCGGCAGTGAGAAGCGTGATGGTTTTCACAAGTCAGATGGTGGGATAGTTTGCTATCATGACTGGTTAGTGGTTCCTGATGTTGATAACCTAAGGAAGATGGTGCTAGAGGAGGCTCATTCATCCATGTATGTAATGCACCCAGGTAGCACTGAGATGTACCACAATTTGAAGGATATGTATTGGTGCCCAGGCTTGAAGAAAGATGTAGCTGAGTTTGTGGCAAGATGTGTGGTATGCCAGCAAGTCAAAATTGAGCATCAAAATCCTACATGATCATTGCAACTGTTTCCTATACCTCAGTGGAAGTGGGATCATGTGACTATGGATTATGTGGTTGGTCTACCTAGGAAAGCCAAAAGTTATGATTTCGTTTGGGTGATCGCTGAAAGGTTGACCAAGTCAGCACATTTCCTTCTCGTGAAGACAACGTTCATAGAAGAGAAACTTGCCCAAGTCTATGTTGATGAAATAGTGCATTTGCATGGTGTTCCAGCTACTATCGTGTCTGATAGAGGTCCTTAGTTCACAAGTTGCTTTTGGGAGAGGCTACACATAGCTTTGGGTATTGCTTTCCACTAACAGACAGATGATTAATCCGAAAGAACCATCCAGACTTTGGAAGATCTGTTGAGGGCTTGCGTTCTTCAATCTTTTGGAAGTTGGGATGTACACCTCAGTTTGATAGAGTTTGCCTACAAAAATAGCTATTAGTGTAGTATCGACATGGCACATCATGAGGCATTGTATGGGATACATTACAGATCTATGTTGTGTTGGTATGAGATAGGTGAGTATCATCTTTTTGGTCCTAAGCTTATGCAACAAATGACAGAGAAGATCAAGGTGATACATCAACAATTTAAGGCATCACAGGACAGACAGAAGTCATATGCATATAATCTTCATAGACCCTTAGATTTCCAAGTGGGAGACAAGGTATATTTAAAGGTCTCTCCTTGGAAGGGTTTTCTGAGGTTTAGGATGAAGTGTAAATTGGCTCCCAGGTTTATGGGACCTTACCCAGTTGTGGCACGTGTTTGGAAGGTGGCTTACCGATTGGAATTGCCACCTGAGTTGCACAGATTGCATCCAATGTTTCATGTCAATATGTTGAGGAAGTGTGATCCAGATATAGAGTTAGTGTGACAACATGTGGAGGTGGATCTTGATGAGGATGTGACCTATGTGGAAGGTCTAGTGTTGATCCTTGATCGGAGGGTGAAGAAGTTGAAGAGAAAGGACCTTATGCTCATGAAGGTTCTTTGGCATCATCGTGGTGTTGAGGAAGCCACATGGGATCTCAAGGAAGGGATGAGGAGGAAGTACCCCTCCCTTTTCTCTTAGGATTTCGGGGGCGAAATCCCTGTAAGGGGTTTATGGCTTGTAAGGACCCTGACCCACGTTTTGGGATAACCCTATTTGTTTTGCTTAAGTATGTTTCTTAGATCCTTGCTCCAATCATTTGAGATGTATTTAGGGCATGTTGGAAGCTTGAGTTCCTTGTTTGAGCTTGTTTGGTTGATTCTTGTGTTTTGGGGAAAGATTTTGGTGCAAATTGCAATTTACCCAGAGTAGGGGTTGATGTGTAAATTTGCCACATCTAGAGTGTTCCTTCTCTCTCTTGGCATCATCTATAGGAAAGAGAAAGAGATGGGAACCTTGGTGAACCTTGGTTGTGTGATGGCATCCTTGGTGATGCTTAGGACACATGTTTGAGGTGTGCCTTACATCTAGAAGTGTTGTCTCACGCTTGAGAGCCTTGGAGAGGTCTTGTATCGGTTTGTGGGTGTCTTGAGCTACATCCTATTAGTTTGTGGGTGTCTTGAGGGACATCCTATCAGTTTTGTGGTGTCTAGATGTGCACCATATCAGTTTGTGGGACCTAGGGTTTACCATTATCGATTTGTGAAGAGGGTAGATGTGTGTATCGGCCTTGACCATCATAGGTAACCTAGTGGGCAAGACATAGATCTTATCACCTTGTTGCATGGTGTTGCATGTGACCCTTATTTGTAGACAAGTGTCACCTAGGGTTCTATGGTGGTGACCCCTTCCCCTTTCTATCTCTTCCATCCCTCTTGTATATATACCCCTTTCTCTTCATGTAAGAGAACCCTTTTGATTATCCTTGCATTCTCTCTTTGGTGAATGACCTTGAACTAGAGGAGTCTCTCCCTTGAAGCTTGAAGGATGAGTCCCATGCTTGTAGTTCTCTCTTCATCATGTACCTTGGTAAGCCATGATCCTTAGCTTCTCTTTCTCTACTTCTTTCTTCTTCTCGGCCATGTACCTTAGTTACTCCTTTTTCCCTCTCATGCTCTCTTAACTTTGGTTCCATCTTCTCTCTTGGAGGTGTTGTGGTGATCAAGCTTGGAAGATCTTCTTCAACCTTGAGCTCGTGAGCTTGGAGCTTAGTGGTGATCCTTGAGGTGGGTTATATAACTCTAAACCCTCTTTGTTATCATCACCCCTTATATACTATATTGTTCTTTTTCCTTGGTTCATTATCTCTTGCATGCTAGTAGTTCTTCTTGGTAGTTTTGCATTCTACTTTGGAGGAAGAATCTTGCTTAGATGTTGCTCATGTGTTGCAACTCTTTTGCCTTGCTTGTAATGTTGTTCAAAGGTTGAAGATGAGTGGGCCAATATGTATGTTGAGGCCGATAGGCATGTCAAGCTGATATGCCTTGAGTGGCCTTCACAACCTATGATGCCACTAACCATCACACCTTATGACAAGTCATCACAGTCTTGGCAAGGCCTAGAATGACATGCTTTGTTGATGGTCATCACGACTTTGGGGAGGTCTAAGTCAACGCATCTGGGTGAGAGTTAGATTGTCATGCCTTACGCATGCTTTGGTCGTTAGCCTTGGTTCCAAGTTGTTACCCGACATCGTGTTGCTAGCCGATATGCGATAATGTGTGGTAGCCGTCATGGCTAGCATGTCGCCCTTGGGGGCGTTGCTTCCTGACACACCTATATCCATCACGACTTGGTGTTATGGCCATGGGAGCGTTGCTTTGATGAGCATTGCCCATAAGGGCTCTAGCCATCGTGACTTAAGAGAGGGTTGATGCACGGTATCCCCTGACAGCCCGTCGTGGTTGAAGCATTGCTGAAACCCTAGACAACCTTCACTCTTGAGTTGCCCGATACACCATCCCTTGATGCCTAAACTGATACACATCCCAAGTAGGTAGGCTGATACCTTGGTTGTTCATCCATTATATGTTTAACCGATACCCTACCTTAGTATGGTTTCCCAACACACATAGGGTTAACCTGATACCCTATGTCGAGCCCTAATCGATACCTTGTGATGGTGTTTAAGATACACCATGTTGATGTTAGGTCACATGGTATGATGTGATACCCTATGGAGAAGTTGTACGAATGATGTTGAGAGCTATGTTTCTATACCTCATAACATGTTTTATAATTATAATGAAAACCATGTTTCTTTATTCCATGACAGACCTCATAATGATGATGAAAGTAATGAACTAAGGATGGTTTTTTATCCAACCTTGTTAACCCTAATGGAGTATAGAGAAACACTAACTCTAAAATATTATGTGTGGCATGAATCCTACGAGATGATAAGTGTTAATGATGTATTGTTTCTTTTGTTATATGTTTCTGACCATGCAGGGAACACCAGTTGATGTACATAGCCAGGTATGAGCTATGATGGTTATGATGTGTTTGAATGGGCTTTGTGAGGCATAAAGTGTTGTTGATATTCTCGAAATATAAGGTAAATGGTCTTATGACCTAATGATGGCTTATTGCCTTGCATGAGATGTTTTCCTCAGTGATGAGAGAAGGGTTTGTCACCCCAAGATATGTGGTCCTTGTGATGGACACAGGTTAAAAAATAGACATGAAGTGATGAGATCACACCTTACATGTTTTAGTATGTTCTGATGATGAATTATGCCCTTATTCATACTGAACTTATTTTGAGTTTATACATTGTAACTTGATTGATGCTGAAAGGTGTTTAAATAATCAAGTAGAACTTAATCTTGTAGTTTTCCCTGTGCCATAGGTCCATTTAGTGTCAACATTTTCTGAATGGAGAAATGAGTTTAGCTCAGAGCACATATTTTTGAATATGTGGGGTACAAGTCGAGTACTTCCTTGTATCTTTAACTACATGATGTGTGAGATGACCATGCGTGAGTTGATATCATTGTGGTGTGGATGGCCATGCATGAGCCACTCCTTCTTTTTAGAATAGCCATGTGTGAGACTATTCTCCTAGCACCGTACATGTACCAAAGTGGGCTAGTTATGTTTATGTATGTGGATGGCCATGTCTTTATACAGTGTTGTCAATAGGAATTATACATGTTCTTCATATTCCTTTTAAATTATTAAGATGTTTCATAATTCCATAGTAATTTCTCTTCTTGTTAATGATCATCACCTTCTTCATTTAGTTGTAACTTTACTGCTACTTTGTTTATCTTATCTGTGACAATTATAGAGTTGGTGGGGAGTTATATCTCCCATTGAGATTTGGAATCTCACCATGTGGGTTTCCCACACCCTTTTTAGGTGGACGAGCACGAAGAAGTAGAGTTCGTGCAGCAGAGGTTGAGTAGAAACAAGAGGAGTAGTAACTGACAAGGTTGGAAGTGTTGCTGGATGTCTTTTGTTCATAGAGTCCTAGAGTCATCCCTGTACACTCGGGTCCTTGGGGATGTTTTGTAGACACTTTGTGGATGTGCTTTCGATACGTGTTCAGCTTGTGTGTCCTTTTTGTATACAACTGTAATGTATATATGTATATATATGTTTTGGAACATGTTCTCTGGTAACATGTTGATAGTGCACATGGTTGAGTGCTTTGAGGCATGAAAGCACATATATGTAAAGGTCCTTGTTGTTTGGAAGTTTATGAAACAATTTTAATTTCTTGTGTTTTCTAGTAATCCGTTCGTTAATCTTTCTTCTGCGGTTATGTTTTGAGTAATCTCGCTTTGTGTGGCAACGAGTGTCACAATCAACACAGATATGGGCTTGTCTTTCATATCCCTTTCAACAATTTTCAACATGGCAAGTAGCTTAGTTAATGGCTTATCAAAATTTGTTAATGTTGTGGTGCATGATAATTTATTTTATGAATCAAACAATGATTACAAGATTACATCAGTGGTAAACTCTCGACCTAAAAGAAAACCCAATTTTGCAAGACTTTCTGCATACCCAATTAACTTGAGTACACAGGGACCAACCGGATCACCTTCTGCCATTCTAAAACATCATGACTCTCATTCTTTTCTTATTCTTGATACATGTTCTTTATTTGTGTTATCATCTCACTAACATCCATGTTCTTATGTTTCTTCTGAAGGTCATGATTCATGGAGCAAAGTATCAAGGACTTGATGTCCATAGCATCATCAGAATGCTTCTTATGAGCTTTCCTTTATGATCTAGGTACTTTTAGAGCCAGCTCAATATGTCCTAGCATGTCTAGGAGATTTGCATAGTTTATATCATCTTTTGGACCACTTTTAGTCACTTTTGCAAATGAATTTCACCCAAAAACCACTCTTAATCATGCTAGATTCTTCACCTTTAAATTTCTTTACTTGTTCCATGGTCTGAATTGTAGGTAATATGATTGGACACTAAAATGGGGATGAATTGCACATCATTTGACTTTCATTAGTTCCCTAAGAAATCCCAATGTTTAAAGCAATTTCCTAAAAAATATGACAGAAACATGCCATGTTGATCAACCAACATGACGTGTCCATAGCAGGAAAAGGGCAATCCACAAACAACCAAATCACACACCATGTTGGCCAACCAACATGCCATGTCACCTCAGATACATAGAAGTTAAAAGTCATTGGATTCTTGAATCATGCCATGTTAACCAACCAACACACTATGCCCTCTCATTCCATACTTTTTAGAGTTCCCTGACTTGCAACAACACATTATGTTGGCCAACCAACACGTCATGTTTCCTGGCTCCTGAATTCTCCAAAGTTCTATGATATGCACTATGCAGCAACATGGCATGTTGTACAACCAACATCGTGTGTCATCTTTGATCAATGAAGTTCCATTTTGGAAGCTATGAGTAACACAACGTGTGTTGACTTGTGAACACACAGTACTACCTACAGTTGCAGTTCAAATTAGAAGAAAACCATCCCATTCTTTTTAGATACAAACAAAACCAACTTGGGGTCAGTTATCACATGTCATTTTAAATAAAAGATGTCCAAAGAAGAGAAGAGAGAAGTGTAAGGCAATTTTGGAGAGGAAAGAGCAGTTACTTGAGAGAGAATCATCTTCTTCCCCAATTCTTCTTCAACAATTGTAGTAGAGATCTCAGTTCTTTGTTCCAACTACTTGGGAGAGAAGTTTGCTGGAGAAAGTGTCATAGCAAGGATGAAATTGTGACTTCTACCCCACGTTCTTCTTAATTCTACTAATTCTTTGGAGATTTGTGTTCTTTACTCTCTTCTACTATCTCCAACGCCATTTTCCATTGCTTCTATCTGCATTCCATAGCCATGGACGAGGAGAGCCTTTGTTCTTGGGAATAGGGGTGCAACTCCCATAGCATAACTTACTTGAACACGAGTTTCATATATAATTCTAGTTATTCCATTATTCTAAGGTTCATAGGAACTGAAATTTTCTTACATACTTGGTTGGTTATTTTGTGTATTTGATTTATGTTGTTTGTATGGTATGGGAAGATATGCATAGGAGTAAGGAGATCTACCTTAGTTGCACTTCCTTGACCACTATAGTGGCTAGGAAGTGTTGAAGATCAAGGTTTGTAGTGCAAAATTTAGTTTATGCACGTGATTTCTATATGGAATTAGGTCTGTCCTTCACTATCGAGAGGTGGGTGTAGGGTAAAAACCTCCCCTGTATTATTTCTATCATGGTTGATTTTTATTGTTCTTTATGTTATGATATGGATGTGAACCCTTCTCTCATGACCTTTTTATTAATTGAAATCTTTGAATCAAGTGATCCCTGCTCTAGTTCCACTCTATCAATTTTGTTTAGTTTACTCATATTAAAATCAAATTATCCTTTAAAACCAATCTAGATCTTTTAAATTTAATACTCTTGTATTCAACAAAAACATACTCCTTAGACAACCTTGATTATACTACATGCACACATATACTTAGAGGGTAGTGTTTGCATTACAATTGTAAGATTTTTGCACATGGATAATAAGATTTTGGCATTGTTACCAGTGAGCATCAATAGTTCTATAAGAGTAGGAAGTATTGAACTGTATGCAAGACTATATCACACATTCTCTAGTCATTCCTTCCATCATTTTATGACCATATTTACCATTCATCATACCTTCTATTTTTGTTTATGCATCTCACTCACTTTGTGTATTTGCATGACTGTATGTGGCATTCTAAGAGGGATCTAGAACCATCAATATTTTTTGACCCAGAAATTGAATGCACCTTCAACAGTTGTCAGAGAGAAAGGAGGAGTCAAACCCATTCAGATTTAGAGGACTCATCCCATTATCACCTTCTCTACACCACCATATTCACTCGAATGTCAACAACCAATCATGGAATATGATCATCCTCTCAAGGAGTTCATAGTTCCAACTACTATAAATATCAATGGGGCTATCAATAACCCACAAATTGAGGGAAAAAACTTCTCCATCAGCTTGACAATCAAGCAGATAATACAACAAAACTACTTTGGAAGAACTTCCATGGAGGAAACCTTACAATATCTAAGAACCTTCAAGGTTAATGGTGTTCCTACTGAAGGGATTTGCCTACTTATCTTCCCATTCACTTTGAGGTATAGAGCAAAGTTGTGTATCTTTTCTTTACCAATGAATTTTTCTCAAGGTCTTCTTAGCCAAGTACTTCCCACCAAGCGAGATTGCTCAATTGAGAAGACAGCTTGCAAAGTTTTCTCATAGGAATGGAGAAACTCTTAATGACACTTGGGAGAGGTTCAAGGACCTCCAACGAATCTGCCCTCACCATAGTCTTAGCAATTGGCTACTTCTTTAAACCTTTTACAATGGTCTATTTTATAATACAAGAATGTATGCATATGCAACTTCAACTGTAAATGGAGCTTTAACGAACAACTCCTACAGGAAAGCTTATGCCATTATTGAAGACATGACAATTAACTATTTCTGATGTAGTAGTGAAAGGAGCAATCAACCTTATTCTTCTGTTGCTTCTTGGAAGCAAGTTGGCACACATTCTATTGATGTAGTAGATTTGATTGCAACAAAGTGGACACCCTATCCCAAAAGTTTGAGAAGTTAAGCACTCAACCCCATAATCCAACCAATCTAGTTTGTGAAGAAAATGAAGTTCCTAGGCAGGTAGCTTCTTCAATCTATTCTTTTTTTTATTCCATATGATGATCTATAGAATAATGCAATGTTATAGGGAATTATGGGAATAAACCACCTTACAATCCATACTCCAACAGCTATAATTTGGACAAGAGAGATAATCCCAATTTTTCCTACCGCAACAGTAGTACCCAAAATACTGAATAGCCACATATCCAACAACATCCATACATGGGGAGCATGCCACCTATGGCAAATAATCCACCGGGCTTCAACAACAATGCAAATAGAAATTATAATCAACAACAACAGTAACATAATTTCAATTTGGAGTCCCTCCTAGAAATTTTTGTTTCATCTCAAATGAAGCGAAATGAGGAGTTCTGCCAATAGGGATATCTCATGAAGGATTCTATTCACCAACTTCTTCTAAGGTAGATGATATTACTACTTACATGAGCATGTTGAGAACCAGATTGCCCAACATGTCTTTACTAATTAAAAAGTACCTTACGGTTTCTTACCTAGACAACCGGAGATGAATCCAAGGGAGACTTGTAAGTCTGTGACATTAAGTGTGAAGTTGTTGATGAATGTATATTCATCTCATTTTAAATATAATTTTCATAATCTTTTCATAGAAATTCATTTCCCTTTGCTAATTTTCTAGAAATAATTGCAATTTGCCACTTTTCAACAAATAATATAAATTCTTATCTTCTTTGTTTATATTTTACAGGTTTGCCCTTCAAGGCAACATTGGACCACCTCAGTACATGAGCCGATCAACTCATGAACTAAGACAATCATTTCATCCATGAAGGACATCACAACTCAGATCGCAGACAATTGTTTTGGCCCTCAGCTCCACTTTCACTCTGTCTGTTCAAGTAGCCAAGATGAGCATTCCCATCCTCTAAACCATTGGGCTCATCGCACCCCCCGAGCATCTCAAGCCTTCAAATGGTCATCACAATTTTCTTCATGACTGAGTTATGGTCAAGAAACACACTTCTACCATGGACCGCACGTATTTAGAAGACAACTGAGCATTTCACATGCTTAGATGACAAGTTCGATATTGCTTCATGACAAATATATAATCAATTTGGTGCCGCCACCCACTTTAGGGTTTTCAATTTCTTCCGTGCCCCATCAGGCCTGAAGCGGTCGGTTTAGGTCGTGAATTGGTCGGTTCGCAACACGCAGTTAGGGATTTTCACAGTCGCCACCCTCATTTGACCCCCCTTCTAGGGTTTCCACCCCCTCCTTCCCGTATAAAAGGAGGGGGAACTCCACAAAAAAAAGGATTTAACCTTTTCTGCTTGCAATTTTACTTGAAGCAATTATCATTTCATTCTTGCATGTGTAATATATTTTGTTATTCAATGAAGTTAGAAATTTTGTTCTTAAGATTTAGATTCTCATTATCATTCTTGGTCTCCTTGGGGAGCAAGGAACTAAGAGGGAAGATCGTTTAATCGTCACTAGCTAAAGATCTTTTTTGAATTCTTCATCCTCTAGTCTATGGCCTCCTCTCTTCCTTCCATTACTTTTCCTCTACTCTCTATAGATCATGTATAGTTTCTCATATCGAGGCATGGGGAGTAGCCCCATAGACGTTCTATAACATAGATCAATTTATTTATATGATTTCATTCTTTAGATGGTATTTGGTTTGTATAATCTCCCGATTTAAATGACTTGATCTCTGATTTTTATCGAACATTAGTCTTGGGGGATGTGACTGAAAAACCCAAGGCTCAGAACAACCAACCAATGCATAAGTATTTGGATGAGACCTCTGAAGGATTTATTTTGGGATGATCAGGCTAGGATCTATGAATGCCAGGACCAATGGGTTCATAGGAAGTTTATCTTTTATAGATGCATTTGTGAATGTCATTACATACCCTCTTCTACATCATTTTATCATATGAATTTCATCAATCTTGTTTCACATTGGCTATGATGGTAAAACCCATAACCTCATATCCTTTTGCATTGATTCAATCTCTTTTCTTCGAGCACTTGTTTCTATCATCTCCTTTACTTTCTTGCAATTTAATAATGCTCATAGATAATTCTTCTTATATAGTTCTTAGCATAATTATCTCTTTATTTGTTTTTAGCATAACTTAATTTTGTTTGTTCTTAGTATAATTTCATTTCCTTGCAAATTTAATTCCTTTTTTTAGCATAATCAAATAACCAAATCAACATACTTTTACCTTCATGTTCAATTAAATAAAAACCTTTAACAAATATTTCTCAAAGTGATTTATGTTAAAAAAGCAATCTTAAAAACATTGTCCTATGAGATCGACCCTTCTATACTAATAAACAAACTTAATTGGTTGATTTGCCATAAAAAAGGTTAAAATCTAAGATAATAAATCCCTAGTGAATTAGTGTCTAAATGATGTGTATCAATTTTGGCATCATTGTCGAGGATAAGATATTGTTTTTACCAACCCCAAATTTTTTTTGAACAAAAACTTTTTCTTTTTTCTGCCTTCCTAGTACCATTGTGGAAGTGCTACTCCTCCTTCTTCTAGGTTTCTATTTTAGCAGTCCATTTTTTCTACAAACGCTATTATCTGTTCAATTATAAATGTGCATGTGATGCCTCATAACCTACTGGTTTTACACTTCCAGTTTTGACCCAAAAATATAAAGGACATCCCATCATTTAAATCAACAAACCTATGTTCTGCATTTTTTGACATGTCACGTGCCTTATTATTTTGATTCCCTTCCCTCCCACACATATGATAGATAGGGCTTCATAAAAATCTGATCCAAGAGATGAAAAGTCATCATCTGCCCCCAATCAATCTGTGAAACAACAACCGTTACGCAAGCTGACCTTCGGCAATCCGTTTCTCGATCATCTCTCAATCTTTTTCAAAGATTTCTTTTACCCCAAGTTCGTGAGATCCTCCCTATTCGAACAATCCTTCGCTCACCCTCTCTCTTTCTCTATACACAAAATGTCCAAAAGGGTGCTAAATTCAATCTCCACTACAAGGTTGAAGTCACCCTCACAGCGAGACCCACCTATATTTAAGGGGTCCAAGATGACCTCCAGGCTCAGAGAAGCCCTTCTCCATAGTCAATTCTCCCTCTAGCACCCTCAAGGTCCCCGACGTACTTGAAGTGAATCTCTGACAAAAATGACCCATACATCACAACCCCGGTCACCACAACCAAATCCCAACTACGGTGAGCATCCTCAACACCTCTCTTTTGCTCTCCCATTGTATACTTGCACTCTATGTCCCCTAGACAATTGGTACTATAAGGACCTATGACTTTCACCCATGTTTCAGTTTTCTCCAGTGAGGTGGTGGTAAATTGACCCCATTTTTCCCGTGTAAGTGTTTCTTTGTTCCCAACTTGGATTCACAAGTTGTGTTGCCTTATTTCGTGATCTTGTTCGTAGCGGTTCTTAGGTTTTGGACAAGGACCTACCCTCAGACATGGAATGAGGAGCTCCAATGCTCTAGTCTACAAGACAACCCAAATCTGGCTCTCTGCCTTCATGGTATGATGGGGAACTCATTCTCAGTAGTGGTTCCTAAAGAAAAGTGCAAGAATGGTATGATTGTGCCTCAACCTCATGCTATGCTCTCTCTGTTGATCACATGTCACGAGAGAGAATAGCCGAAGTGGCGAGATAAATCAATTTCCCCTGGTCGTTTAATCAAATGATCAACCATGTATTGGTATTTTTTAGATTTCACAAATATCCTAATTTATCATCCACGAAACAAGTTTGATTGATTAAATGACAAGTTTGCCCCCACATGTTCAATTTGTTTGTCACGCGTTTTCTCAGCCATTTTATGCCTCATTTACGTCAGATTTATGTTTGATTTAAATCGATGTCACACTATAGTTTTCGTGGATTCTGATGGGTTGATTTTATAATATTCATAGTTTATCACAAGATGCTTAAAAAATGCAAATAAATAGTCATTGGAAAGGATTTTTTGAGTATAACATGATTTTAGGGTTTTCAAACCATGATTTGCCTTCCTATTTTGATGTTTTCCTAAGGGACTCCAAAACCCTAACTTTAAGTAATAGGCTCATTAATTTAGTATATTAAATTGAGTTCTCTCATTTGGTCTGACCTAATTAGTAACCCTAACCCTAATTCAGTGTAATTATACCATGTTCTCATAAAAGACAAAATTAAGGTTCAAGATGTTAATTAAAGTAATAATTAATGGACATCATACTATTTTCAGGAGACTTAGGGTTTGACTCAAGGTATCAACCTAGGATTCATTCAAGATCAAAGACACTAAGATAGGATTTGGTTTGCTCTAGGTAAGTGGGTCATGCCACTAAATGTAAGTACCTTGGTTGATTTGGATGATATGTATGGTTTATGAATTATGCTCAAATTTCAAGTTCGTGCTCTAATCATGTACATGTATAAAATTGCTTGATGGTTTCTATATCTTAGGTCCTATTGTTATCATGATCATCAAGATTATAGATTATGATTGATGGTTAAGTTAAGAATTCATGAAATTAATGTTCAAGTTCAAGAGGGAGAAATCCCATCATGTTAAAGATTTAATGTTCAAGATTATGTTAAAGTTCATATTAAGAATCATGTTATGGGAAATTGATTAAGTTTTGTATGCTCTCACCATCATGGACCTCAAGGGGTCATTATGGGCCTTTTGGCCAAATCATGGGCATTCATGTCAATTATGGGCTTCTCTATCCAATCATGGACCTTAAGGGGTCCTTATGGGTCTTTTAGCCAAATCATGGGCATTCATGCAAATTATGGGCCCTTAAGTGGGTAAATCATGGAGAGTGCATATTTTACTTATTCCATTCTTTACATCATAAGAATCAAATAATCATGAATGTTGAAGTCAAATACATGTCAATGTTTTCTTTCAAGTCAAGTTATTGTGCTTATTTCAGTTCTTATAAAATGTATAGTGCCGCTTACTGATGCATGTCTCTATTTTTGCATGTCCATGGGATGAAATGTACCTAGATCAAGAAGTAAAGGAGAACTAAAGTGAGCCTTCAACATAGTTGAGATCAAGGAGACTTTAGCTTGGTGGGGTTCCATCTACCACTTAGTAGATTTTCTAGTCTAGTTTTTAATTCATGTTTTAGACTTAGCCTACATGTATTAAGTTTGAGACTAAGATGTGACACCTATGTTTCCCTTTTTATGAACAATGTATGAATCTACATTTTGAATCAGTATGTAGTGCTTAATTTATCTTGTGCAATGCATATCATGTTTTGTGACGTTCCTCCAAGTCAAGTGACCCATGTTATGGACAACATAGGGTTTGCTTCCGCTTACGTATGTATATACTTGGAGGGGAGTTACAATTCCTATGCCAAACCATGGACTGATATGATGCTCACCAAGGCAGCAAGTGTCCTTGGGACCCCCTTAGTGTAGATTCACTCAATGAGGGAACAGAGGCTAGGGTATGTGTGTTCTCGATTCTAGTCATCAAATCATGCATGAGGTCCATGTTCTCTTTCCTAACGGTTCTTCTAGTTCCCTTAAGGTCTAGTACCTTGGCCTTCCTGATCTGTGTGATAACTATCATACATTTGGCCATGTTCAAGTTTATAGCCCATGGATCGGCATGGAGGATGTTGGATGGAAAGTCTCTTCATCCTCATCTACATGCATTGTGATGACTTCTTCACCCATAATGCACGACAACATGGTGACAACGGGAAACTCTAAGGCACAACAATCTCCGACCATGAACAACATGCAAGCACTGCCTCCAACGACCACATTTGTGAGCACTGGTAGTAGCATCCCCGAGTAAGCCCAACAGCCACAACTGTTATGTGTCAACGAGCATGCAAAGAGGTGTGACGTTTTTCTGGCCATATCATGCAATCAAGGTCTTAGTTACTCCATTGATTGGACCCTCAAGACTGAAGACCATTTTGGGTTAGTGAGTATGGGATTGATTGTCTCCCAGATGTTATGACAGTCAGGAATAATGACAACATTGATAAGATGTCGTTACAATTCCCTTGGGAAGCATCAAAGGCGCAATGCACTAGTAAGGTGCACATACAGTCTCTGCCATTATGAATGGGAGAGTAAATGGATAGTCACACCCTTTATGGGTCATTCAATCCATTGAATAGATGTCCCAGTCTGCTTGACCAAGATATTAATGGCCTCAATTGCAATAGCTTGAATGGTCAAAACGGTTCATCCGCATTGGGCTCACAACCATTACATGACACTCAAGCTGCAAAAGGCAACAATGAAGGCAACACGATGGCGGGTCAAGTCAGGCCCACTTCCAAGGTGCCATGGGGGCAGACCTAGGCAACAAATTATCCACAGATACTGAGCTAATTGAGGGCTCAGAGTGAGCATTTCTAAGGTGATATGGATGTTGAGGTGGCAACACCCAAGAGATTCACAATAGCAGACTTCATGCCACATACTTACAGGAAGGCCCACTAGCTAGTTCAAGTGTTTCACCATTGTGTGGCTTGCATACTGCCCATTTGGGCTTTCTTTTAATGACCTAATAGGGGTTTCTTGTACTATCCCACCTAGGGCTTTTTGCTTTCAGCACACTTTGGGTTTGGTCACCCGATTGTTGGACTTGTATCGATAGAGCATGTTCTGCTTTTTTGTTAGCCCATTCTTAGATGGGGGGGTCTAATTCTATACTAAAGTTCATTTATACTTACCAAAATTCAAATGTATACTATATGGACTAATTCTGCAACAAAACTCGTTCAAACATGAAATTGGAGGTGAGGATAAGAGCTAGGTCAAATTTGAAAGTTACATAAAAGGGGTGAAGTTTTGGGCTACTCACATCCTCCCCACTAAAATTCAAATGTATACTAGATGGACTAATTCTGCAACAAAACTCGTTCAAACATGAAATTGGAGGTGAGGATAAGAGCTAGGTCCAATTTGAAAGTTACATAAAAGGGGTGATGTTTCGGGCTACTCACATCCTCCCCACCTTAAAAGAAATTATGTCCCCAAAATTAAATAAATTCACCAATCAAGATTGAGTTGTCATATTCCATATCATAATCTACTTGGTATTCCCTCAATACCAATACATTTCAAAATTGGGAAATTGAGCATCATTGTAAAGGTAAAGTCACATTGATCATTAAACTGGGGAGATCATTACATGAATCACCAATTTAGAGAGATTATCTTATAGATCACAATTTTGACGAGATCATGTCAACAAACAGAGCTCTTGAATTCACGAGTACAACATGAGTTTCAATCCTAACATTTAGGGTTCTATCTTATTCATCAGCCTAGGTGGGGTTATACGTCCATGATCAAAATTTTGTGTTTCAACACTTCGAGATGTACATCATATTTGAATATCATGGTTTTGTGTTCAAGATCTATAGAAGGTCCCACCCTAGTCCACATGAAATCTCACCCCTAGTCATAAATCGAGTGAGTCAACATATTCATCATTTAATTTTTTTGAGATTTGGGAATCATGAAAATCATTCGTCATATATCAAGGACGATCTCAAGATCCAAATTGGGTGATCATAGCACTTGAATCAATATCAAGATCACTAATCATGAGTCAAGATTTCACTTTTCAATATCGAGAGTCAAGTCTGTATATCAAAGTAATAGGTCCAAACATTTTGAAGCTAGGATTTAGATTCCTATTTAGACCTTAGGGGTGATCATTAACCCATATACATGAATCAAGCAACAATTGAGCAACATTTTGAGCATCACTCAAGCAACATCTTGAGATATCAACATCGAGTTCATTATCATGGTATTCAAAGTTGATGAATGATCTTGGCCTAGGTCTTTCTAGGAACTTAATCTCTAACTATAGTCAACATCATCATATTCCAAGATAATCGTAAAATTGTGATTAGATTGAGTATCAAAATTCTTGAATAATAGAAGATTGCTGCTTGTTGTATTAAGAAGATAAAACCATGTTCCTATAAATAGGAGAACAAGGAAGCATACAAGACACATCCTAAACCTAATGGGACAAGACATACTTGGGTCCATATTACGAAGACACTTAATAACATAAATAAACAGACTCTCTAATAAATATCATAATGGGTTTGACCTATTAAAGACTTATGTCAAGAAATTAGAATAGTATGAAAGGGGTTACCTTTCCAAACTATAAATAATCCACAAGGTGACAATTTATAGGTAGTCAGATAGGGATGTGACATAGGTTAGGGAAGTCATGAGTCAAATACTACCCTAATCTAGCACATTAATCTAAATCAGTCATGAGCCATCAAGCGTATCCAAATAGGGATAATATCAACTATCAAATTGTATTTCACATGATCATGATTCATACATCAAGATCAATTAATAGGGAAACCATATTTTAAGATTTTTGTGAGTTCAAGGTCATAATCACATTCCCTTACATTCATGGTTAAGGTAAGGGTAGATTTTGGAAATCTTGAAGTCAATTGAGAACTCAAGAGTTTGATCATAAAAGGGCAAGAGTGGTATCCATGTCCATTGTGTTTATTCAAATTGAGCTTACAGAGAGGCATGGAAGTCAATAGGGAAATGACTCATGTATCTAAGTCTTTACATCGTGATCTATGGGTCCAAAGACAGTCATATTAGAGTATGTGATGTGATACATATCAATAGGGCGAGTTTTGATTAGATATGTTTGAGGTTTGATCAAAATAGGGACAACATAGGTTTAATCAATAGGGAGCCCATCAAATATGGGATATAGACATAAGTTCCACCTTATATAACCAACATCAATTATTTACCTCAAACATAGAAAGCACTTAAATCTGATTGGTAACATTGATTTTGCATGAACTTTACACATGCGTACATCACTTTCAGGAGTAATTTCATTCATCAAATACGGTCTTTTTTATAAGATGAGATCATGGCATTATCATCTTAATCAACTTTTCACGAGTTCAAATCAATTTTAGTTTTCCCATGCATAAGCTACCCGTAATTGAGAAATCATGTGATTAATAGTCAAGAGAGAAGAACCACATGAGGAGATGAGAAGATAACTATCCATCATCTACTTGGGTGACTTTGGCAGTCCTTAAAGAAGAGGTGAGATGCTAGAAGACTCTATAAGATTTAGTGGAAGATGTGTTATGGATTACACATATATAGAGGCATGTATGTATGGCTTTGATACCATTTGTCATGGAACCATTTGTTACCCTAAGTCCACACTCCTAATGGCTACATAGCTAAAGATGAGTGGACTTGGGTGTCCATCCCTAGAATGGCACATAATTTCACACAAGCAATATATTGTAAAAGTGGTAACAACAGGAGATAAAAAGATTTTTTTTGTCGGCGAAAAATCTGTTGTTGAGATAAAAAGATATTTAAACATGAAGAATAAAGATATGTACCCATTTTATATTCAAGTATACCCATTAGTGATTCATTTCGAGCTTAGAGTCTGATGAAGAAAATATTCATTTGGAAACTACAAATTGATAAACAAAATATATCAATGCGAGTGCATTGAGTACACTATTAAAAACATGTAACCATAGTTTAATAGTAATGTAAAAGTTTCTTGGCTAGAAACATCTCAAAATCAAGAATTAGAAACAAGGTGAGAACACTTAACGACAATTTTCTATATAAACATGTTTCTTTATCTGTTATCTCAACATAGACCTTTGACCACTTCTCAAGGAAGGGTTTGTGAGGGGAATTTGAGGCTCAAAAACTATATGCTCCCTATTTCTACATGAGGGACCTCATGACCAATGGAAATGAGTTAACCGTATTTCATTCGTTCCTTGTGCCCTTACCCTGAGAATTTAGGCAGGTACACAAGGTTATATATTGGATTTCTCTATATTATGTTCAAGGTTTGTCAAGATACTATAATCAACATGAAAGTAGTATTCATATGGAATAATAGCTCAAGCAAGTAATTATCTATCCAAGAATTCATACGAGCATACATATAAACAAGCCAATATCATAATAGGGTCAAGAGATTAAGCATACCTTGTGAGCAAAGAACAAGTTAGTTTCTTGAGTAAGATTCCTAGAGATGGTCCAACCAAGGGGACCTAACATATAAAAGACATAATAGTGTGTCTTAGATCAGACAGAGCATTGATAATATAAACATCATTTGAGTCATGTGTATGTTTCCCTAGATATAGGTTTCACTCAATTCAAACATAGTTTCCAAAGTTCCAAACATGAATGCAATGCTTCCACATAGTACAAGTATCAATATTAATTCCTAGATTTAATGAACCATCCACATTAGACTAGATATAAAGGTGAGGTTGTTTCTGATTTGGAGTAAGGGAAACATGAGATTTAGATTTCCATCAAGGTTTAGCCATATTAGATCATGACTAGTCATACTAGACCAATTAGTGTACAAAGTAGGTGTTTTGAGACTTAAAGAGACAACATGGCAAGTAAAAGATCACAGTAATCTAAGTCACATAGAATCCAAATATTACTGATTTGCGGTCATAAAAATATTTTTAAACTCTATCGACCAATAAAGTCGATTTACAAGTTCAATCATTGTATGATGATAATATTGGCCAAAACCTCATATATATACAAGTTGCATCAATTAAACACCTAAAAGAACCATTTTTAGAGCAAATCTAGTTATACTAGGTCAAGATGACATTAGAGGTACATATAGATAGTTCCACTCATCAATCACATCTGAATTGAGATAAGGTTACTGATATATATGTAGTCAACTTTTAGGGGCAATATATGATCAAGTTTGAACATTTACTAGTATTAAACATCCTTAAAATACCTAAAGCAATAAATTTAGGAGAAACAACTGAACTATGAGGGGATTCAGGTTGCAAACCTATTTTTAATCAATAGGTTTCATTTTCCCAATCAAAATAGTATATAAATATGTTGTGTTTGGGTGTAGGGCTTGAGAGATACAACACCTTAAATAAAAACCTTAAAAAGGGGGCATTTGGGCAAGAAAAGCACCATGTGTCGGTGGCAGATTGAGCAACATAGGTTAGACCTTGGACCACACGTCCTTGCACATCCAACTTCATGGTGAGCGATGATCGCAAGTGTCAAAATGTGTCAGGAGGCATTAGGGTGTATTAGCAGTGATGAGGATGCGTCAACAGCAATCGGGCGCGAGCCTTGATGATAACAGTCGACCAGGTAGCATATCACCTTGCGGATAAAGGAGCACTGGCCTGATATGGTGTGTCACATTGGGGTTCATGGGGGCATAGCCCTACTGGCAGAGAGAGCATGAGGCAAGAGGGAGATAGTGACCACATGAAGGAGAGAGGCACGATGCACGTTAGATGGTGATATGATGAATTTTCGATCGTCACCCTTAACGAGCCAACTCGCTCCAGGGCCATTATAATCACAGTGGAGCCCAAGGGGGAAAGAGGAAGGAGGGTGGTAAGGATTCTTGAGGCAACTAGGTATGTTGGTAAGTGATTCGTGAAGCTAAAACTAAAGTTAGATGCCACCAGTCATGTCTAGAGAAGATGCAGCAAGTTGGACAAAGTTGGTGCGTGTAGGGAGATGCGGTGAGCTCGAGAAGGGGGTTTTGGGGCTGCTGAAAGCAAAAGAAAAGCGAGGGAAAGATTTGGGGAAGGAGTTTTATAGGTAAAGCTAGGGTTTTTTAATTGTCCAAGGGGTCGAAAAGTGGGGTTGGTGAGGCTCAGTGCCATTGCCGCGGGCCATGGTGTATAGAGGTACAAGAAAGAAGTAGGGTTGTCAGATGGATTTTTGATCCAAGGCTGAAATATCCAGTGGTCGTGATTTGCAGAGCAAGAAAATGAGACATTTGATTGGTCCATATCTTAGGATCTGGATTGCCTAAGGGAGAGGGTTGAAGGGCAAGGGACAATTGGGTCATGCCACTGTTGGGGCCAATTTGGATAAAAACTGACTAACTAGAGCCAAAACAAAGATAAACCAAGGAAAATTCAAAGGGGCACATCTCTCTCATCCTATCTCAAAATGGAGAAAAATCAAGTGCATAGGAAACATGATGTTATCCTCCACAACATGAACACAAGAAAGGCTATATATTTACACAATTATATGATCAAAATTAAAGGGAAATATGATGATATGTTACATGAAGGCAAGTTTTTATGTTTATCAAATTGAGCCTCGTCTTAGTGATGCATGTATATTAGATGGACTAATTATGCTCGAAAACTCATTCAAACATGAAATTGGAGGTGAGTATAAGAGTTAGGTCCAATTTGGTAGTTACATATAAGGGGTGAAGTTCCAGGTTCACCCCCCTTCTAGGGTTTCCACCTCTCCTTCCTCTATAAAAGGAAGGGGGACTCCACAAGAAAAGGGATCCAACATTTTGTATTTATATTTTTAGTTGAAGAAATTGTCATTACATTCTTGCATGTGCAATATGTTTCGTTCTTCAATAAAGTTAGAAATTTTGTTCTAAAGATTCCAATTCTCATTTACCATTATTGGTCTTCTTGCAAGGAACTAATAGGGAAGGCCATTTAATTGTCACTAGATAAAGATCCTTTTTGGATTCTTCATCCTCTAGGTCTATGCCTCCTCTCTTCCTTCCATTGATTTTCCTCTAATCTATATGGATTGTGAGTAGTTTCTTGTATCAAGGTGTGGGGAGTAGCCCCATAGCCATGTTGTAACATAAATCAATTTATTTATATGATTTCATTTGTTAGATGGTATTTGGTTTGGATAATTGTCTGATTTAAATGACCTGATCTCTCATTTTTGTTGAACATTAGTCTTGGGGGATGTGATCGCATAACCCAAGGATCAAAACAACAAAACAATGCATAAGGATATGGATGAGAACTTTGAATGGTCTTTATTGGGATGATCAGGCTAGGATCTGTGAACACCAAGACCAACAACTTTACAGGGAGTTTGTCTCTTGCAGATGTATTTGTGAACACTTTTACATACTCTCTTCTATCTCATTCTATTGTATGAATTCCATCGATATTGTTTCATGCTGACTAGGGAGGTAAAATCCATAACCTCGATATCTTTCCCATTGACTCAATATCATTTCTCTGAACACTTGTTTCAATTGTCTCCTTTACTTTCTTGAAATTTAATTCTGATAATAGATAATTCCTCTCATATTGTTCTTAGCATATTTCTCTCTTTATTTGTTTTAGCATAACCTCATTTTTGTTCTTAGTGTAACTTCATTTACTTTCAAATTTAATTCCTTGTTTTAGCATAATCAAACCAAATCAACAGACTTTTACCTTCCTATTCAATTAAATAAAAACCTATAAAAATATTGTTCAAATTAATTGGGTCAAAAAAGCAATCTTGAAAATGTTGTCCTGTGGGATCGACCCTTCTATATTAACAAACAATCTTAATTGGTAGTTTTGCCATAAAAAAGGTTAAACTCTATGATAAAAATCCCTAGTGAATTGGTGTGCTAAACAACATGTATCATCTATAAAGGGAGGATCCTCCCCGCCATCAAAGAGGAAATTAATCAAGTTTGACATGACAAAGGCTAGAGAGAAAAGACTACTACAATTGTAAGAGTTAGAAGAACTTTGTCTTGATTCTTATGAGAATGCAAAGATACATGAAGTGAGGACAAATTCATGGAATGGAAATAAGATTAGAAGAAATGATTTCCTTAAGGGAGACCTAGTTCTACTCTTAAACTCGAAATTGATGCCCTTTTCAGGGAAGCTATTATTTAAGTGGTCAAGACCTTTTCAAGTTCTGAATCTTTTTCCCTATGGATTTGTAAAACTTCAAGGCAAGGAACCTACCTTCAAGGCCAATGCACAAAGATACAATTTGTGTATACTCATGGAGAGAATCTTAACAAGGGAGTCTCCCACCCCCATTTCGATGGAAGTTGGTGATAATGAAGAGTCACACTCTAGATTCTAATAGATGACCTTTGTGGGAGTTGACCCCACCATTAGCTTAGACTTATTTTATCTTATTTCCTTCAAGAACATTTTCTAACCAATAAAATTCTTCATGGATGAATACAATAATCTAATTCCATTAAAGGTCATATTCAAATATCATTTCACGTGCAATTGAAAATCAATAAAAATACAACATTTTACAATAATATACAACAACACACTATGTTAGCCAACCAACATGTCATGTATATATCAGAATGGAGTTCCAGTGAGCTAAAGTTCAAATGACACGATGTGTTCCAATATTAACATGGCATCTACTCCAAAGGTTGGACACTATATAGTCTCTATGAAGTATACACACAATGATAAAAACACGATATGTCAAGTTCCATGAAGAATGCCCAAGATTTCACCTAGGGAATGCACAATGTGTTATTTCATCAACATGACATGTAGCATCATTCCACAATTCTTTGGATTTATTGACCAATAGAACAACATGTAGATATAACAACACGACGTCTTTAAAACGTTCTTAAGTTCCCAATTTCGCATGGAACAAGAAACACATGTGTTATTTCTAACATAGTGTGTACTTCAATATTTCAAGTTTAAAGAGTTTCACAACAAAGAGAAACATCATTATAATTATCTCAACATGCTATTTTACATGTGATCCATGCAAAAATAAAAATGAGCATCCATCTCTCTGACTCACTAACACAGAGTGTTCTCTTAGAAACACATAGTGTATGCGGAATTCAAATAGGGTTTTCCAACCCTATTTCTAGACTCATTCATGTATACTCCCTATCTCTATGTTGTATTCTCCTTCGAGCACATCGTTTTCACCCAAAGCAAGCACTCCAACATCTGCCGACCACCAACATCCAGTCTTCCATTGACCACCTCTAGATCATCTCCACTCCATAGTAGAACTCCACTATAGTGTCCAACCGATGTCTCCTACAGAGTAGCATCTCGACGACGCTGATGTCACAGCCCCGAATCAATGCCTCAATAAGCACAAATGTCGCTCCTTTGTCCTCACTCACAATGTGTTTTGGAAGAGTCCATGCCATGATTCTGGTTTCTCTCCTACTCCAAGTTGTTGTGTTCTCATCTTCCACACTGTGTTAGATGAACTACATGTTGTATTTCAGAACTTTCCATTGAAGGTTGCTACTACTAACTCAGATTATCATGAAGAGATCCACCCATATATGTTGTGCCTTCTTCTTGTTATAGCTACTCCCTCTTACTTCTTTAATAATCATACATGACACCAACAAAGAAAGATTCAAAGCAAAAAAGGGGTGAAAGCTCTTTTGCAACTCCTAACGCATATGTATCCTCCACCCAATTCAATGTTGTAGAGGAGGAAGACACAATCTATCAAAATCTGGTTACATGAAGGTTCTTTTCCACTCATTTTGCTTGTGTTGACACTTTGGAAGCATTGCGTTTTAAAGATGAAGCACAATGACTTCTTGAAGAGCTAGGATTTTTGAACATTTGTAGCAAAACCATATATGTGCTTAAACTATAAATTTTGGCAACATTGAAAGAAGTGGAGACAAATCTAAAGAAGCCGAATGAACCCTTCGGTATCATCCATTTTTGAATTCTTGGTAAACCTTTCAAACTCACATTTAAGAGTTATGTGAAGCATACTTATGCACTTATTATGGAAGCATTGTGATTCCTGAAACTTTTAATAGCCATGAATTCCATGGTAAGATCACTGAAGAAACAATACAACCAACAACTTTTTCTGGGACATCTCATATACAAAATCCAGTCCTCAAATTTATTCACAAACTTCTTAGTACTTGTGTTTTCTCTAGAAAGAAAATAGAAGGGGTGGTCGAAAAATAAGGGTTTTATGGGCTATGTTGCACAACTATAAGGTTAATGCTGGCTATTATGTTCTCCAATGTTTTTTTTTCTAAATCAGAAGACAATCTATTGGTGAAATCATCATTGGGGTAATAATCACCCATATTTATTGTAGACATGTCGGGATTTAAAGCCATATCTGGGAAAAACAAAGTTGATATTCGATTTCTAGTTGATTCAAATTTAACTGCCATAAATCCTTCTGAAAACCTTCCAATTGGGTAAATTGCACAAAAGTCCAGAATGTACCTAAAATTGCATAACTTGCACTAACAACATACAAATTGGACCAAACTTCATCCACAAGTTATCTTTGATGTGTTGAATGTGAATTTGCCATTATTTCCATATTTTGAAGTTATATAATGACATTATTCATTACTTATGCCTTTTACTCATTTTCTCTCTCGTAAACTTATCCTAATATTTCAAGGTTGTCCAAATTAGATGAAATTTGACATGTATGCTAATTTTGATATGTAGATTTCGAATTTGAAGTTTTCTTCCACTTTTGAGACCTATTTTTATGAGATATGTCATATGGCCCATTATCTAAATTATTCATCCAATTAAGTTTCTTATCTTCATATTACCACCAAAATGAGTTATGTGGCATATTTTATGTATCCATTATAAACCTAAGATTAATGTTAGAACATTAGGTTAAATTAAGGTGATATATACATGAATTAGCTCATTGGGTTTATACTAAACATCTATTTAGGTTTATCCTTCAACCTTGTTTGGCTAAGTCCAAAATATCAACTTCCAGGGTAGGGTCTGAGATCTAGTATGTTACAACACACCACCCCTTAAAGATATTTTGTCCTAGAAATCAAAAAATCCACATATAACAAAACAACTCATTCACCACCCCTTAAAGGATTCATGTTATTAAGTCAAAACTATTCTTTAGGTACAAAAGGTTAAACTACACTTCCTTATATCCAACTACGTAAGCATCATGCAAAAGAAACATAACTTGTAAAGACTAACTATGAACTATGGGTTAACTTGCTCTTATCCATCCTCAAACAAGTCCTTACACCTGGGAGACTAGTTCAACATATTAGGGTCCCTAAATATAAATCATATAGATGTCTAAGGCTACTATTACCTAAAAGCATGCTATTTTGAACAATCCATATCAGCTCAAGCCAGGCCAACATCATATGGACTCAGGAGTCCTTGTCAACCAAGCTAGTGGTGCAGAGGAAAATCTTGCCAGCCCCCAAACCTTGATCCTTTATAGACACCTTTGCTTTCAACTTCATGTCTTAGTAGCTTCCTAAAGGCCAAACTAAACAACCTCGAGTTACTATGGTTACTTATGCATCTTTTAGTTGTAAGTATTTTAGGGATCTATTGATCATTATTCTAATGTGAAACTATAGGATCCTAAATCAACCCTTCATCATCTATTGATCATCTCTAGGGCAAACATGTCACTTAAAGGTAAGGGAAGTATTCTAACTAGGGAGACAAATTTTAAATAGTCAGATTCTGACTACCATGGGCTCTGATACCATGTTGTAAGGAGGTGGGATCACCCCTTACTAATTGTTTGTTGTTGAAGAAACATTCATTGCAAACACACTTAAAAGTATGTTGGAATAGGTATAAATTTTCCACATTTATTATAATGGTATGTAAAAGACCAAAGTGTAGCAGCGGAATAAAAATAATGACTACATTCAATTTTCAAAAAAGATTACAAACGTACATCATAATATCCCATAAGGGTTTACATGTATGATACAACATAAGGATATGAGTAGAGGGAAATCTAAACCATTATAACTTTGTATCCAAGCCTAAACTCCTTAAGCTAGTTTAAAAATTCATGCCTTATCATCTAAGTCCTTCACCTAGGGTTGGAAGCATACCCCAAGAAGAAGAGAAAATATATGACATCAGCAAAGGCTGGTATGTGCATACTAAATAGGAAATTGAGCAATATATAGAACAAAGGACATCAAATATAAAAGGCTTCCCATATAAAGGATAAGGACCACCCAAATGGTTATCAAGAGAAAAGGAATTGAAATCATATTATAACAAAAGAATACTTACCATTAATAAAACATAAATATTGTTCCACATAAGCACATGTAAAGAATTAGGGCACACACCCCATATCATCAACCTACATGCATGTGAGATAAACATAGCCCTAGAACAATATAAACACAAAGGAAACCAAGTCTCATAAACTTGAAACCTATTCGAGAAAGGAATACTTCCAATCTCTCAAATATATAAAACATGGGCCAAGAATCACACATCTTGCCCTGGGTATGAGGTTCCTTTCCATCCTAAAAGAGCAGGAAATAACACATCTTCCATAAAAACCAATGCAATTACACTACTCTAGTGCTACTGAATCACATAACATGTTAAATGTAGAGTGAATTGCTCAACATAAAAGAATAGGGGATACATCAAACCTCAACTTCAGAGTCTAAACAGTACAAGTCAAGCCTAGGCCTCCAAAGAACCTATAGGGAAGCTGGACAGGTCCAATAATTAAGGTTACCAAGCTTAGAGAGGCTGGTTTCTCCAACAAAGCTCCTATCTCGAGCAAGAAGCACCTTCTCCACTTTAGAGGTGAAAAACCCAACAAAAGAACATGGAGATGGGTTTTTAAGGGCTCTAGGTGGGGTTTCACATGGAAGACCAGGGTTCCGACCTGGAGTAAGGTAAAAGGAAGACTAATAACATGAAAATAGGGAACAAAAGGAGAAAACTTACTAGTTTTGGTCAAAATCACCAAGGAGGAGCTTAAGAAATCCTAAATAGAGAAATTTGGAACCCTAGGAGCCTTCTTCACCAAGGTAGGCACCTCCTTTTACCTTGGGATAGAACCTTCGTGGAAAAATAGAGTAGGAATGATGCTCTAAGCTAGAGGAAATAAAGGAGAGTGAGAGTTTTTGAATTGAGAGTTGGGAAGGGGTAGATATGGCTATATAAAGAAAGAGGTCAAGTATGAGGTGTCTATGAGACTTTCCATGTGTCATGTATAAGGGTGTCCATGGATATGAAAGCCCTTATGGATAAGAAAGAAGTCAAGAATGAGGTGTTATGTTACTTTCCATGTATCCAATGCTAAGGGTGCATATGTACATGCAAACCTTTATGGATAAAGAAGAAGTCAAGCATGAGGTGTCCATGGAGCTTTCCATGTGTCCTTAGCCTAGGGATTTCATGGCCATGGAAGAGGACAGCTCATAGAGGCTTATTGAATATCAAATGTCAGTTTATGGACACTTATATGCCATCCCAACCGACCTCCAATCAAAGAAATAACCCCATTGGTTGATAGCTTCTAAAGATAAGCTTGTTTATAAAGAGGGTAATCCCTATAATGCCCTTGGAGAGAAACACTTTCAAACCAAGGTGCAACCAGGTGCCCCATGGTTTGAAATCTGAGAATGGTAAGGGAATATATAAGGATTATAATACATATGACAATTTGCAAAGAAAACCTTCCAATTGGGTAAATTGTAGAAAAGTCCAGAATGTGCCTAAAATTGCATAACTTGCACAAACAACATCCAAATTGGACCAAACTTCATCCACAAGTTATCTTTGATGTTTCAAATATGAATTTGCTATTATTTACATATCTTGAAGTGATATAATCACATTATTCATTACTTATGCCTTTTACTCATTTTCTCTCTCGTAAACTTATCCTAATATTTTAAAGGTTGTCCAAATTAGATGAAATTTGACATGTATACTAATTTTGATATGTAGATTTCGAATTTGAAGTTTGATTCCACTTTTGAGACCTATTTTTATGAGATATGTCATATGGCCCATTATCTAAATTATTCATCCAATTAAGTTTCTTATCTTCATATTACCACAAAAATGAGTTATGTGGCATATTTTACGTATCCATTATAAACCTAAGATTAATGTTAGAACATTAGGTTACATTAAGGTGATATATACATGCATTATCTCATTGGGGTTCTACTAAACATCTATTTAGGTCTATCCTTCAACATTGTTTGGCTAAGTCCAAAATGTCAACTTCTAGGGTAGGGTCCGAGATCTAGTATGTTACAGTACACCACCCCTTAAGAGGATTTCATCCTCTAAATCAAAACATCCACATATTAGAAAACAACTTATTCACCATCCCTTAAAGGATTCATGTTATTAAGTCAAAACTATTCTTAGGTAGAAAAGGTTCAATTACACTTCCTTACATCTAACTACATAAGCATCATGAAAAAAAAAAGAAACATAACTTGTAAAGACCAACTATGAACTATGGGTTAACTTGATCTTGTCCATCCTCAAACAAGTCCTTACACCTGGGAGACTAGTTCAACATATTAGGGTCCCTAAAGATAAATCTTATAGATGTCTAAGGCTACTATTGCCTAAAATCATGCTATTTTGAACAATCCATATCAACTCAAGCCAGGCAAGTATCATATGGATTCGGGAGTCCTCGTAAACCAAGCTAGTGGTGCGGAGGAAAATCTTACCAGCCCCCAAACCCACATCCTTTCTAGACACCTTTGCTTTCAACTTCTTGTCTTAGTAGCTGCCTAAAGTCCAAACTAAACAACCTCAAGTTACTATGGTTACTTAAGCATCTTTTAGTTGTAAGTATTTTAGGGATCTATTCATCATTATTCTAATGTGAAACTATAGGATCCTAAATCAACTCTTCATCATCCATTGATCAACTCTAGGGCAAACATGTCACTTAAAGGTAAGGAAAGTATTCTAACTAAATTGAAATAGTCAAATTCTGACTACCATGGGCTCATATACCATGTTGTAAGGAGGCGGGATCACCCCCTTACTATTTTTTTTAAGAAACATCCATTCTAAACACACTCAAAGGTATGTTGGAATAGGTATAAATTTTCCAAATTTATTATAATGGTATGTAAATGACCAAAGTGTAGCAACGGAATAAAAATAATGACTATATTCAATTTTCACAAAAGATTACAAAAGTACATCATAATATCCCATAAGGGTTTACATGTATGATACAACATAAGAATCTGAGTAGAGGGAAATCTAAACCATAACAACCTTGTCTCCAATCCTAAACTCCTTAAGCTAGTCTAAAACTTCATGCCTTATCATCCAAGTCCTTCACCTAGGGTTGGAAGCATACCCCAGCAAGAAGAGAAAATAGATGACATCAACAAAGGCTGGTATGTGCATACTAAATAGGAAATTGAGCAATATATGGAATAAAGGACATAAAATATAAAAGGCTTCCCATAGAAAGTATAAGGACCACCCAAATGGGTATCAAGAGAAAAGGAATTGAAATCATATTATAATAAAAGAATACTTGCCATTAATAAAACATAAAGATTGTGTCACATAAGCACATGTAAAGAATTAGGGCACACACCCCGACCATATCATCAACCTGCATGCATGTGAGATAAACATAGCCCTAGAACAATATAAACACAAAGACAACCAAGTCTCATAAACTTGAAACCTGATAAAAAAAGGAATACTTCCAATCTCCCAAATATATAAAACATGGGCCAAGAATCACACATCTTGCCCTAGGTATGAGGTTCCTTTCCATCCCAAAAGAGCAAGAAATAACACATCAGCCATAAAAACCAATGCAATTACACTATTCTAGTGGTACTGAATCACATAGCATGTTAAATGTAGAGGCGAGTAGAAAGTATAGTTAGAATATATAAACTAGTCACCACATAAGTGACCAACATTTCCATCACGAACAAAGCATAAGATAAGAGTTCAAAAGAATATTCATGATCAATATCAAATAAGGAAGTTCACATGAACCATGATTTTTAAAAGAAAAGAGATTGTGTATAGGCTAATGTCCATAGGACAAAAAGAATGAATAAGCATAGGTGAATTGCTCAACATAGAAGAATAGGGGATACGTCATACCTCAACTTCAGAGTCTAAACATTCCAAGTCAAGCCTAGGCCTCAAAAGAACCTCTAGGGAAGGTGAACATGTCCAATAATTAAGGTTCCCAAGCTTAGAGAGGTTGGTTTCTCCAACAAATCTCCTATCTCGAGCAAGAAGCACCTTCTCCACTTTAGAGGTGAAAACCCCTAACAAAAGAACATGGAGATGGGGTGTTTAAAAGCTCTAGGTGGGGTTTCACCTTGAAGACCAGGGTTCCGACCTGGAGGAAGGTGGAAAGAAGACTAACAACATGAAAATAGGGAAGGAAAGGAGAAAACTTACTAGTTTTGGTTAAAATCAGCAAGGAGGAGCTTAAGAAATCCTAAATAGAGAAATTTGGAACCCTAGGAGCCTTTTTCACCAAGGTAGGCACCTCCTTTTACCTTGGGATAACACCTTCATGGAAAAATAGAGTAGGAATGATGCTCTAAGCTAGAGGAAATAGAGGAGAGCAAGAGTTTTTGAGTTGGGAGTTGGGAATGGGTAGATATGACTATATAAAGAAAGAGGTCAGGTATGAGGTGTCTATGAGACTTTCCATGTGTCATGTATAAGGGTGTCCATGGACATGCAAGCCCTAATGGATAAGGAATAAGTCAAGAACGAGGTGTTAAGTTACTTTCCATGTGTCCAATGCTAAGGGTGCCTATGGACATGCAAACCTTTATGGATAAGGAAGAAGTCAAACATGAGGTGTCCATAGAGCTTTCCATGTGTCCTTAGCCTAGGGATTTCATGGCCAAGCAAGAGGACATCTCATAGAGGCTTATTGAATATCAAATGTCCATTTATGGACACTTATTGGACATCTCAACTGACCTCCAATCAAAGAAATAACCCCATTGGTTGATATCTTCTAAAGATAAGCTCGTTTATAAAGAGAGTAATCCCTATAATGCCCTTGGAGAGAAACACCTTCAAACCAAGGTGCAACCAAGTGCCCCATGGTTTTAAATCTGAGAATGGTAAGGGAATATATAAGGATTATAATACATATGACAATTTCAAAGAAAACCTTCTAATTGGGTAAATTATAGAAAAGTCCAGAATGTCCCTAAAATTGCATAACTTGCACAAACAACATCCAAATTGGACCAAACTTCAGCCACAAGTTATCTTTGATGTGTTGAATATGCATTTTCCATTATTTCCATATTTTGAAGTTATATAATCACATTATTCATTACTTATGCCTTTTACTCATTTTCTCTCTCCTAAACTTATCCTGATATTTCAAGGTTGTCCAAATTAGATGAAATTTGACATGTAGGCTAATTTTGATATTTCAAATTTTGAAGTTTGTTTCCACTTTTGAGACCTATTTTGATGAGATATGTCATATGACCCATTATCTAAATTATTCATCCAATTAAGTTTCTTATCTTCATATTACCACCAAAAAGAGTTATGTGGCATATTTTATGTATCCAATATAAACCTAAGATTAATGTTAGAACATTAGGTTACATTAAGTAGATATATACATGAATTATCTCATTGGGGTTATACTAAACATCTATTTAGGTCTATCCTTCAACCTTGTTTGGCTAAGTCTAAAATGTCAACTTCTAGGGTAGGGTCCAAGATCTAGTATGTTACAACACACCACCCCTTAAAGGGATTTCGTCCTCGAAATCAAAACATCCACATATAAGAAAACAAATTATTCACCACCCCTTGAAGGATTCATGTTATTAAGTCAAATTATTCTTTAGGTATAAAAGGTTCAACTACACTTTCTTACATCCAACTACGTAGGCATCATGCAAAAAAAAAAGAAACATAACTTGTAAAGACTAACTATGAACTATGGGTTAACTTGCTCTTGTCCATCCTCAAACAAGTCCTTATAGCTGGGAGACAAGTTCAACATATTAGGGTCCCTAAAGATAAATCATATACACGTCTAACACTACTATTTCCTAAAAGCATGCTATTTTGAGCAATCCATATCAGCTCACGCCAGGCCAGTATCATATGGATTCAGGAGTCCTCGCAAGCCAAGCTAGTGGTGCGGAGGAAAATCTTTCTAGCCCCCAAACCCTGATCCTTTCTAGACACCTTTGCTTTCAACTTCATGTCTTAGTAGTTGCCTAAAGGCCAAACTAAACAACCTCAAGTTACTATGGTTACTTATGCATCTTTTAGTTGTAAGTATTTTAGGGATCTATTCATCATTATTCTAATGTGAATCTATAGGATCCTAAATCAGCCCTTCATCATCTATTGATCAACTCTAGGGAAAACATGTCACTTAAAGGTAAGGGAAGTATTCTAACTAGGGAGACAAAATTGAAATAGTCAGATTCTGACTACCATGGGCTTTGATACCATGCTGTAAGGAGGCGGGATCACCCCCTTACTAAATTTTTTTTTGAAGAAACATCCATTCCAAACATACTCAAAGCTATGTTGGAATATGTATAAATTTTCCAAATTTATTATAATGGTATGTAAAAGACCAAAGTGTAGCAGCATAATAAAAATAATGACTATATTCAATTTTCACAAAAGATTGCAAAAGTACATCATAATAACCCATAAGGCTTTACATGTATGATACAACATAAGGATCTGAGTAGAGGAAAATATAAACCATAACAACTTTGTCTCCCAGCCTAAACTCCTTAAGTCGGTCCAAAACTTCATGCCTTATCATCCAAGTCCTTCACCTAGGGTTGGAAGCATACCCCAGCAAGAAGAGAAAATAGATGACATCAGCAAAGGCTGGTATGTGCATACTAAATAGGAAATTGAGCAATATATGGAATGAAGGGCATCAAATATAAAACGCTTCCCATAGAAAGGACAAGGACCACCCAAATGGGTATCCAGAGAAAAGGAATTGAAATCATATGATAACAAAAGAATACTTGACATTAATAAAAAATAATTATTGTGCCACATAAGCACATGTAAAGAATTAGGGCACACACCCCATATCATCAACCTACATGCATGTGAGATAAACATAGCCCTAGAATAATATAAACACAAAGGCAGCCAAGTCTCATAAATTTGAAACCTGATAGAGAAAATAATACTTCCCATCTCCCAAATATTTAAAACATGGGCCGAGAATCACACATCTTGTCGTGGGTATGTGGTTCCTTTCCATCCCAAGAGAGTAGGAAATATCACATCTGCTTGACAGGAAATAACACATCTGCCATAAAAACCAATGCAATTACACTACTCTAGTGCTACTAAATCACATAACATGTTAAATGTAGAGGCAAGCAGAAATTATAGTTAGAATATATAAACTAGTCACCACATAAGTGACCAACATATACATCCACCTCATAAGTGGGCAAAAGACATCACATGTCATCTTTTAGAGTTCCATCACGAAAAATGCATAATATAAGAGTTCAAAAGAATATCTATGATCAATTTCAAATAAGGTAGTTCACATGAACCATGATTTTCAAAAGAAAAGACATTGGGTATAGGCTAATGTCCATAGGACAAATAGAATGAATAAGCATAGGTGAATTGCTCAACATAGAATAATAGGGGTTACATCATACCTCAACTTCAGAGTCTAAATAGTCCAAGTCAAGCCTAGGCCTCCAAAGAACCTCTAGGGAAGGTGGACATGTCCAATAATTAAGGTTCCCATTTTTAGAGAGGATGGTTTCTCCAACAAAGCTTCTATCTTTAGCAAGAAGCACCTTCTCCACTTTAGAGGTGAAAAAACCTAACAAAAGAACATGGAGATGGGGTGTTTAAGGGCTCTAGGTGGGGTTTCACCATGGAATACCAGGGTTCCGACCTAGAGGAAGGTGGAAGGAAGACTAACAAAATGAAAATAGGGAAGGAAAGGAGAAAACTTACTAGTTTTGGTCAAAATCACCAAGGAGGAGCTTAAGAAATCAGAAATAGAGAAATTTGGAACCCTAGGAGCCTTTTCACCAAGGTAGGCACCTCCTTTTAGCTTGGGACAGCACCTTTGTGGAAAAATAGAGTAGCAATGATGCTCTAAGCTAGAGGAAATAAAGGAGATCAAGAGTTTTTGAATTGGGAGTTGGGAAGGGGCAGATATGGCTATATAAAGGAAGAGGTTAAGTATGAGGTGTCTATGAGACTTTCCATGTGTCATGTATAAGGGTGTCCATGGACATGCAAGCCCTTATGGATAAGGAAGAAGTCAAGAACGAGGTGTTAAGTTACTTTCCATGTATCCAATGCTAAGGGTGCCTATGTACATGCAAACCTTTATGGATAAGGAAGAAGTCAAGCATGAGGTGTCCATGGAGCTTCCCATGTGTCCTTAGCCTAGGGATTTTATGGCCATGCAAGAGGACAGATCATAGAGGCTTCTTGAATAGCAAATGTCAGTTTATGGACACTTATAGGCCATCCCAACCGACCTCCAATCAAAGAAATAACCCCATTGGTTGATAGCTTCTCAAGATAAGCTCATTTATAAAGAGAGTAATCCCTATAATGCCCTTGGAGAGAAACACATTCAAACCAAGGTGCAACCAGGTATAATGATGAATAGATCCCTAAAATACTTACAACTAAAAGATGCATAAGTAACTATAGTAACTTGAGGTTGTTTAGTTTGGCCTTTAGGCAGCTACTAAGACATGAAGTTGAAAGAAAAGGTGTCTAGAAAGGATCAAGGTTTTGGGGCTGGCAAGATTTTCCTCTGCACCACTAGCTTGGTTTATGAGGACTCCCGAATCCATATGATGCTGGCCTGGCTTGAGCTGCTATGGATTGTTCAAAATAGCATGCTTTTAGGTAATAGTAGCCTTAGACATCTATATGATTTATCTTTAGGGACCCTAATATGTTGAACTAGTCTCCCAGGTGTAAGGTCTCTTTTGATGATGGATAAGGGAAAGTTAAATGATAGTTCATAGTTAGTCTTTACAAGTTATGTTTCTTTTTTTTGCATGATGCTTACGTAGTTGGATGTAAGGAAATGTAGTTTAACCTTTTGTACCTAAAGAATAGTTTTGACTTAATAACATGAATCCTTTAAGGGGTTGTGAATAAGTTGTTTTCTTATATGTGAATGTTTTGATTTTGAGGACAAAATCTCTTTAAGGGGTGGTGTGATGTAACATACTAGATCTCGAACCCTACCCTGGAAGTTGACATTTTGGACTTAGCCAAACAAGGTTGAAGGATAGACCTAAATAGATGTTTAGGATAACCCCAATGAGCTAATTCATGTATATATCACCTTAATTTAGCCTAATGTTCTAACATTAATCTTAGGTTTATAACGGATACATAAAATATGCCACATAACTCATTTTGGTGGTAATATGAAGATAAGAAACTTAATTGGATGAATAATTTAGATAATGGGCCATATGACATATCTCATAAAAATAGGTCTCAAAAGTGGAAACAAAATTCGAATTCTAAATCTACATATCAAAATTAGCCTACATGTCAAATTTCATCTAATTTGGACAACCTTGATATATTACGATAAGTTTAGGAGAGATAAAATGAGTAAAAGGCATAAGTAATGAATAATGTAATTATATAACTTAAAAATATGTAAATAATGGCAAATTCATATCAACACATCAAAGATAACTCGTGGATCAAGTTTTGTCCAATTTGGATGTTGTTTGTGCAAGTTATGTAATTTTAGGAACATTTTGGACTATTCTATAATTTACCCAACGGGAAGGTTTTCTTTGCAAATTGTCATATGTATTATAATCCTTATATATTCCCTTACCATTCTCATATTTCAAACCATGGGGCACCTGGTTGCACCTTGGTTTGAAGGTGTTTCTCTCCAAGGGCATTATAGGGATTACTCTCTTTATAAACGAGCTTATCTTTAGAAGCTATCAACGAATGGGGTTATTTTTTTGATTGGAGGTCAGTTGGGATGGCCTATAAGTGTCCATAAACTGACATTTGATATTCAAAAAGCCTCTATGAGTTGTCCTCTTGCATGGCCATGAAATCCCTAAGCTAAGGACACATGGAAAGCTCCATGGACACCTCATGCTTCACTTCTTCCTTATCCATAAAGGTTTGCATGTCCATAGGCACCCTTAGCATTGGACACATGGAAAGTAACTTAACACCTCATTCTTGACTTCTTCTTTACCCATAATGGCTTGCATTTCCATGGACACCCTTAAACATGACACATGGAAAGTCTCATAGACACCTCATACTTGACCTCTTTCTTTATATAGCCAAATCTACCCCTTCCCAGCTCCCAATTCAAAAAGTCTTACTCTCCTTTATTTCCTCTAGCTTATCTCATCATTCCTACTCTAATTTTCCACGAAGGTGTTGTCCCAAGGTAAAAGGAGGTGCCTACCTTGGCGAAGAAGGCTCCTAGGGTTCCAAATTTCTCTATTTAGGATTTCTTAAGCTCCTCCTTGGTGATTTTGACCAAAACTAGTAAGTTTTCTCCTTTCTTTCCCTATTTCAAGTTTTTAGTCTTCCTTCCACCTTCCTCCAGGTTAGAACCCTGGTCTTCCATGGTGAAACCCCAACTAGATCCCTTAAACACCCAATTGGAAGTATTCCTTTCTCTATCAGGTTTTAAGTTTATGAGACTTGGCCACCTTCATGTTTATATTATTCTAGGGCTATGTTTATCTCACATGCATGTAGGTTGATGATATGGGGGTGTGCCCTAATTCTTTACATGTTCTTATGTGGCACAATATTTATGTTTTATTAATAGGAAATATTCTTTTGTTATCATATGATTTCAATTCCATTTCTCTTGATACCCATTTGGGTGGTCCTTGTCCTTTTATGGGAAGTATTTTATATTTGATGTCCTTTATTCCATATATTGCTCAATTTCCTATTTAGTATGCACATACCAGCCTTTGCTGATGTCAGCTATTTTCTCTTCTTGTTGGAGTATGCTTCCAACCCTAGGTGAAGGACTTGGATGATAAGGCATGAAGTTTTGGACTAGCTTAAGGAGTTTATACTTGGAGACAAAGTTGTTATGGTTTACATTTCCCTCTACTCATATCCTTATGTTGTATCATACATGTAAACCCTTATGGGATATTATGATGTACTTTTGTAATCTTTTGTGAAAATTGAATATAGTCATTATTTTTATTCTGTTGCTACACTTTAGTCTTTTACATACCATTATAATAAATTTATACCTATTCCCACATACCTTTAAGTATGTTTGGAATGGATGTTTCTTCAAAAAAAAAAGTAAGGGGGTGATCCCGCCTCCTTACAACATGGTATCAGAGCCCATCGTAGTCAGAATCTGACTATTTCAATTTTGTCTCCCTAGTTTGAATACTTCCCTTACCTTTAAGTGACATGTTTTCCCTAGAGTTGATCATAGATGATGAAGGGTTGATTTAGGATCATATAGTTTCACATTAGAATAATGATGAATAGATCCCTAAAATACTTATAACTAAAAGATGCATAAGTAACCATAGTAACTTGTGGTTATTTAGTTTGGCCTTTAGGCAACTACTAATACATGAATTTGAAAGCAAAGGTGTCTAGAAAGGATCAGAGTTTGGAGGCTGGCAAGATTTTCCTCTGCACCACTAGCTTGGTTTACGAGGACTCCCGAATCCATATGATACTGGCTTGGCCTGAGCTGATATGAATTGTTCAAAATAGCATGCTTTTAGGTAATAGTAGCCTTAGACATCTATATGATTTATCTTTAGAGACACTAATATGATGAACCAGTCTCCCAGGTGTACAGACTTGTTTGATAATGGACAATAGCAAGTTAACCCATAGTTCATAGTTAGTCTTTACAAGTTATGTTTCTTTTTTTTGCATGATGCTTACGTAGTTGGATGTAAGGAAGTGTAGTTGAACCTTTTGTACCTAAAGAATAGTTTTGACTTAATAACATGAATCCTTTAAGGGGTGGTGAATAAGTTATTTTCTTATATGTGGATGTTTTGATTTCGAGGATGAAATCCCTTTAAGGGGTGATGTGTTGTAACATACTAGATCTCGGACCCTACCCTGGAAGTTGACATTTTGGACTTAGCCAAACAAGGTTGAAGGATAGACCTAAATATATGTTTAGTATAACCCCAATGATCTAATGCATATATATATCACCTTAATGTAACCTAATGTACTAACATTAATCTTAGGTTTATAATAGATACATAAAATGTGCCACATAACTCATTTTGGTGGTAATATGAAGATAAGAAACTTAATTGGATGAATAATTTAGATAATGGGCCATATGACATACCTCATAAAATAGGTCTCAAAAGTGGAAACAAACTTCAAATTTGAAATCTACATATCAAAATTAGCCTACATGTCAAATTTCATCTAATTTGGACAACCTTAAAATATTAAGATAAGTTTAGGAGAGAGAAAATGAGTAAAAGGCATAAGTAATGAATAATGTGATTATATAAATTCTAAATACATAAATAATGGCAAATTCATATTCAACACATCAAAGATAACTTGTGGATGAAGTTTTGTCCAATTTGGATGTTGTTTGTGCAAGTTATGCAATTTTAGGTACATTATGGACTTTTCTACAATTTACCCAATTGGAAGGTTTTCTTTGCAAATTGTCATATGTATTATAATCCTTATATATTTCCTTACCATTATCAGATTTCAAACCATGGGCCACCTGGTTGCACCTTGATTTGAAGGTGTTTCTCTTCAAGGGCATTATAGGGATTACTCTCTTTATAAACGAGCTTATCTTTAGAAGCTATCAACCAATGGGGTTATTTCTTTGATTGGAGGTCGGTTGGGATGGCCTATATGTGTCCATAAACCAACATTTGATATTCAAGAAGCCTCTATGAGTTGTCCTCTTGCATGGCCATGAAATCCCTAGGCTAAGGACACATGGAAAGCTCCATGGACACCTCATGCTTCATTTCTTCCTTATCCATAAAGGTTTGCATGTCCATAGGCACCCTTAGCATTGGACACATGAAAAGTAACTCAACACCTCATTCTTGACTTCTTCCTTATCCATAAGGGATTGCATGTCCATGGACACCCTTATACATGACACATGGAAAGTCTCATAGACACCTCATACTTGACCTCTTTTTTTATATAGCCATATCTACCCCTTCCCAACTCCCAGTTCAAAATTCTAGCTTACAACATCATTCCTACTCTATTTTTCCACGAAGGTGTTGTCCCAAGATAAAAGGAGGTGCCTACCTTGGTGAAGAAGGCTCCTAGGGTTCCTAATTTCTCTATTTAGGATTTCTTATGCTCCTCCTTGGTGATTTTGACCAAAATTAGTAAGTTTTCTCCTTTCCTTCCCTATTTTCATGTTGTTAGTCTTCCTTCCACCTTTTTCCAGGTCAGAACATTGGTCTTCCATGGTGAAACCCCACCTAGATCCCTTAAACACCCCATCTCCATGTTCTTTTGTTAGGGTTTTTCACCTCTAAAGTGGAGAAGGTGCGTCTTGCTCAAAATAGGAGCTTTGTTGGAGAAACCAGCCTCTCTAAGCTTGGGAACCTTAATTACTGGACCTTTCCACCTTCCCTTGAGGTTCTTTGGAGGCTTAGTCTTGACTTGGGCTGTTTAGACTCTGAAGTTGAGGTATGATGTATCCCCTATTCTTCTATGTTGAGCAATTCACCTACGCTTATTCATTCTCTTTGTCCTATGGACATTAGCCTATACATAATGTCTTTTCTTTTGAAAATCATTGTTCATGTGAACTACCTTATTTGATATTGATCATGGATATTCTTTTGAACTCTTATCTTATGCTTTGTTCGTGATGGAACTCTAAAAGATGACATGTGATGTCTTTTTCCCACTTATGAGGTGGATGTATATGTTGGTCACTTATGTTGTGACTGGTTTATATATTCTAACTATACTTTCTACTTGCCTCTACATTTAACATGCTATGTGATTCAATATCACTAGAGTAGTGTAATTGCATTGGTTTTTATGGCAGATGTGTTATTTCCTGCCAAGCAGATATATTTCCTGCTCTTTTGGGATGGAAAGGGACCTCATACCCAGGGCAAGATGTATGATTCTTGGCCCATGTTTTATATATTTGGGAGATTATAAGTATTCCTTTCTCTATCAGGTTTCAAGTTTTGTCTGCCTTTGTGTTTATATTGTTCTAGGGCTATGCTTATCTCACATGCATGCATGTTGATGATATGGGGTGTGTGCCCTAATTCTTTACATGTGCTTATGTGGCACAATCTTTATGTTTTATTAATGGCAAGTATTCTTTTGTTATCATATGATTTCAATTCCTTTTCTCTTGATACCCATCTGGGTGGTCCTTATCCTTTCTATGGGAAACCTTTTATATTTGATGTCCTTTATTCCATATATTTCTCAATTTCATATTTAGTATGCACATACCAGCCTTTGTTGATGTCATCTATATTCTCTTCTTGCTGGGGTATGCTTCCAACCCTAGGTGAAGGACTTGGATGATAAGGCATGAAGTTTTGTACTGGCTTAAGGAGTTTAGGCTTGGAGACAGAGTTGTTATGGTTTAGATTTTCCTCTACTTAGATCCTTATGTTGTATCATACATGTAAACCCTTATGGGATATTATGATGTACTTTTGTAATCTTTTGTGAAAATTGAATATAGTCATTATTTTTATTCCGTTGCTACACTTTGGTCTTTTACATACCATTATAATAAATTTCGAAAATTTATACATATTCCAACATACCTTTGAGTGTGTTTAGAATGGATGTTTCTTAAAAAAAATAGTAAGGGGGTGATCCCTCCTCCTTACACATTCTCTTTTAAAAGGAAAAAAAACCAAAATAGCATAGTTTTATAAAAATATGTACTGAAGTAGCACCAAAACCATCTTAATTCTCGAAATAGCCTACTTTCTGGGGAAAGTGCCAAAATTTTGCCGTTATAGTGTTTTCGGAATCAAAGGCGCCAGAATAGTTGGCATTTTTCAGTGAAAGTGCCATGTTTTTAGCGTTTTAAGCTAAAAGCGTCAGAAATTTAGGCATTTTTGTGAAAGTGCCAAGATTTAGGCATTTTCAGGGTAAAAGCGCCAACCACTTTGCGTTTTTAAGTAAAAGCGCCACAAAGTTGGCGTTTTTAGGTGAGAGGGAGTGGGGATCTTCTTCCGCATGCAGGAGCTAGTAGAGTGGACGCATCAGTTGATGGTCGGGTCCACTGGGTTCATTCTCTCAAGAATGAACAAGCTAGTTATCTGACAGTATGAAACCCTTATTGGCACCTTGAATCTGGAAGCGGCAAAGAAATTAATGATCCCCCCTCCCACCTCTCCTTCCGGGGTCTCGCTCTTTGTCTCCCACCTTTACTCTCAGTCAATGTTGTCTCGTCTTGCTCCCGGCAACTCTCCCACCTCTACTCCACCTCCACCCACTCCCACTGCCCCGCCTCCTAGCCCACAGAGTGACTAAAGGAGAGAGCAAGAGCAGCCAAGCCCGAAACTAAATAATACTTGGTACGGACATCTATATAGCCGTGTTCGCCACTCAAAAACCATGGCAAGAATTGATTCTCTTCCACACTCACACCACAAACCACACTACAAACTCCACCGGCCACTGACTACCACCTGAACCATCCAAAATCCCACTTTCCTCTTACCCTCATCTTCGATATTCCTCTCCTCTTTTCCACGCCACTTGTTTCTCGCCGCTGACCTGTACCCACCGACAACTGGTGAGTTAAAACCCCAGTTTGAGCAAAGAGAAAAGGGAGGTAAGAAGGAAGGCGATGACGGCGGCCGCAATGGACCGGGACACGTTGGACGGGCTCATATCGAAGCTACTGGAGCCGAAGAAAGGGAGAGGCGTCAAGCATGTGGCGCTACGTGAGGATGAGATCAGGAACATGTGTGTTGCAGCTAGGGATGTGTTTTTGTCGCAGCCCACACTGTTGGAGATTGGCGCCAATCAAAATCTACAGTAAGGGTTATCTGCGTGAGGGTCAACTGATGCGTCCACTCTACTAGCTCCCTCTTGTGGAAGAAATCCCCACTCCCTCTCACCTAAAAATGCCAAATTTGTGGTGCTTTTACTTAGATGGCACTTTTACCCTGAAAATGCCTAAATCTCGGCGCTTTCACAAAAACGCCTAAATTTCTGGCGCTTTTAGCTTAAAACGCCACAAACTTGGCACTTTCACTGAAAAACATCAACTATTCTGGCGCCTTTGATTCCGAAAACACTAAAACACCAAAATATTGGCGCTTTCCCCAGAAAGTAGGCTATTTCGGGAATTAAGATGGTTTTGGTGCTACTTCAGTACATATTTTTATAAAATTGTACTATTTTGGTTTTTTATCCCTTTTAAAAAACTCTGGTGAGTTTTCCCTACTACATTTGGTGACTGACGAGGGCCCATCAGAGGACAACAAAGCTGGTTGTTTGCGAATGCATGCCTTGGATCTCGTATTTTTAGGACAGATCGAAGCCTTTTGAATGTTTTTCATGCTCCCTACATGTAAGTTCTCTCCTTCTAAACCATTTATCATACTATTTTCTCTTCTCTCTTAAACCATGGTCGTAGATCCAATGTTCTACTAATTGAAAACTTGCACATATGGTTATGGAACCCTCTGTCTCCCCTCTTTGTGCAAATACACCTTGTTTTTTTGAAAAAGAGAGCATTTTTGGAACCATTGGAGGAGAAACCTCAAATATTTATTGGTGATTTTCGTAGTTCTCATATTGGGCTCCACTTTATTCACACATAAGGAGAGTGATATAACTTTTGATACATTTCATGCCTAGTTATGACATGCTTAATGTTGATATTGTTCTAAAAATCAAAATATTCCAAAAGATGGTCTTTTAGATATTGTTTTGCATGAATAAGATTGCAATATGAATCCTTAAGTCTCTCTTAGTCTCTTTGTACATTTTCTACTATAAATCATACTTTTATTATAAATATGCAAGAACTAAAACTCATAATACAAGGACAAAGTCTCTTACTAATGTCATTTTCATGGTGACCTAGTACCCAATGAAAGGGGAAACTTGTCATGCATCTTGATCCTTGTTTTATGATGATCACTTTATAAGAATATTATGGTTTTTAATAATTGTTATTGATTATTGTTGGACGAAATATCCTAAATCAAGGTTGCACGTCTGTGTTAGGTTTTGACATAAGTTTGCCTAAACCTTAGAAATGGAAATTTTTTACATATAATAGAATTTTAAACTAAAATTCTAGGTGCTAACATGTTTATGAATTGTTAATATCTCTTCAAAATTTTGTATTCGAAGGAGATTCATGTGAGGAGTTATTATTGTTTTGGTTTTATTGGTAGATTGGGTTGTTATGCACCCTAGTTTGAGGTTTGGTCCCCTTTGTGGCTAATAATGGATAAATATACCATGATGGAGCTACATAGAACTAATTCACACATTTGATATATTCTGAAGTTGTAATATATGATTTATTTTACAAGAATCATTTAGATTCTTGTATGTAGCTTGATTGATGCAGCCAAAATACTTAGTTGGCTTAAATAACCAAAGGCTACCTTAATCATGTAGTGTCCTGAGACCGTAGAACTATCTCAGTGTCAAAACTTGCTAGACAGTGAAATGAGTAATCCAAAAGGAGCTCAAAGTCATATACTATTGAGTATATGGTGGTGTAGGGAGGGTATATCTCTATCATCCTGATTCCCATGTCTTAGAGAGCAGTTAAGGCTATGTCTCACAGTTTATGGGATAGAGAGCGGATGCAGTCATATATCGGACTTCAAGCTTTATACCCTAGTTTAAGTGCCATGGCATGTATATTTAGGATAGATTTTGGTAGTTTGGGATGATGATATGCTACATCTTGTCACTCGTACTAACTAAGGAAAAGATATATGTAGGATTCTAGTCATCCTAGATCTTAGACAAGGTTGATTGTGACTTCGCGATGGTCATCTAGTAGTTTTTGTGGTACTCCTCAAACTACCCAATGCTTAATAAAATGTGTAATACTGTAACGTCCCAGATTTTTGCCTCCACAATTAACTCTTAATCATGGAGATTAAAACCCGAGAACGTTATGGAAGAAGCATCAAGCAATAGATAGCAACCACACACTTTAATTTAAAGCAACATTTAAGTTTGAGTTACATATGTTCTAACTTTAAAAAGTTACATCTTTGCAAGAAGTCCTACTACAAACTACTAGCATAAGATAACAAAAGAATAAACGAAAAACTCGATGATTCTCCCTCCAGGACCTAGTTAGGAGATTCCACATGGTGATGTAAACTTCAACCTGCAATCAATCTACGGTGGGAGGGAAACAAGAACTGTAGCAAGAGGAGTTAGACAAATGTCTAAGTATGGAGAGGCACAATAAAATTTAAAGGATACCAAAACATTGATAACATGTATAAAATTATAAATAAAAAAAAAACATAAAAACTGGTCATGTGGTATGGAAATTGAAACATGTGATAGTGAAGTACAACACTTAATAAATCTAGCAGTTATCATTTAATTTATTTTATTGTATCATTCCCCACTCAGTCCAGAGGGATTGTTATCCAACCCTAGATCCAGCTCGTGGCCTGCAACCACAGCTAAGGTCATATAGACCATAAGTAACAAATCAACAATATCACTTTGCACACTGCCCTATCACAAAGACATCGGTCTCACGTGTGCCAATTCTACCCTCACAGCTTCCTCTGTCCCACCGCACATAGCTGGTGTGGTTTGTAGGCCCCGAATTCGATGCCTACTCGAAGGGTAGTCCTGCAGCCCTCAGTCTGCCCTTGAGGTGGGGTCGGTCTACAACCCTATCTCTCCATGGTCTGGCGGCCTAGTGCAGGTGCCGTCACCTCAGCGGTCGTTATACACAACCTTTGATGATTTATCTCACAGACCAGCAACACTTCGGCTGCCCTCAAGGTGGGGTAGTTGCAAGGGAAAGGCTATCCCTCCTCCCTTCACCATCCCAAGGATACGATCCGGATCCAAACATAACATATCAATCTCGATCTTCCGGTCCTCACCGGCTCTAGGACTGTAGAACCAACTCTTCAGTGGTGGAATCTCAATAATAACTTATTTTAATCATAGCTTAACAAGTCATGATAAGAATCTCAACAATTAATCTTTTTATCATTCTCTAAACTATAGATATTCAAATTTTTGACAAAACATGAGGAAAACCGTCGATATTCACAATATTGCAATTTGTATGGTGTAAGCGCAAGTTATGCTAAAACTTCACTGTGATACTAACTTTTAAGAGAGCGACACATATTATAGCACAAAAGGTGTAGTTGTTGAAAGGAACTAGATTTGTAAATGAAATGCGATAAAAGACTTCTTTGTTAAAATCCATAAGATCTTTGAATGAATTACTCAACCTTGTATGTGAATCAAATATATTATTCAAAAACTGTAGTGTAAGAAGGTGATTTGAGTGTGGACTCAGAAGAAGAAGTTTTACTCCCTACCTTGACGAGGTATGAATGTGGGTACACTTGAATGATGGTCTTGAGCCTAGTTATTTCTTTTCTTTGATCTCCTTTGGTGGTAGTAGAAAAGAAGGTGTTGTTTATGGTTTATTTGGTATATATAATGAGTGGACAAGCTACAATTGAGACCTTTTGGGTTTATGGACGATGGGTATGGTGTTGTGATTGATAGGGAAGGGAGTGTGGAGGCGGATTTTCATCTTAGGCAAGGTGAACTTTTAGGAAAGTGAATAAGTGGTCAAGGTGTTTGTTCACCTAGTGTTGTGGATTCTATCTTGAGCATAGGACGTCCAGGAACATCAGGTAGCTATTTATAGCGATGGAGGGTCGGTTCTTACTCCTGAGGTCGGCCAAAGTAGGATGGTACTTCATCTAGATCTCTTCCTTATCCATGGTCGTGCTAGAGTCATTTCATAGGGAATGGGGAGGCTAAGGGCTAGTTCGTAGGTGTTTCTAGCTTCCTGTTCTCAAGATGCGCGAATAGGATGCATTTCCGTAGTCATGAAGCATTAGTATAGGGTTGTCGTCCTCACAACGTCATCTCCGACGACCATGGCCGGCGAGGTCATAGGTGGCGTGGGGGCTTTGTATAGGTTGGTTACGACGGCTCACAGTTCCTTGTTATGGCATGGAAAAGTTGACACGACGTCCTGGGCGGCGATAGGAGGTAGTATGTAGGCTAGGGAGCACACCGGCACGTTCCCCGTCGTCTCCGGCGGTATGGTGGTGCAATGGTGGCATTCTCACAGGCGTTTGCATGGGCGGTGGAGATGAGGTCGGTTGCATCCGCCATCTTCATACGGTTCCAACGCACTTTTCCCCAACGGATTTGGTGTCCTGTAGGCGCCGCAATATTGATTATACTGGCTGATGCAGTTTCCAGCAGTCCGGCGACGGGATTTATCGGAGGGGGAGGAGAAGATACTGTAGTGGCGCTACTCGGGGAGAGAGAAAAGACTGTATGGCATTTGATTTCCGGTGGTGGGTCCGCAGGCGTCAGCTGTTTATTAGCTGGGAGACCAAACGTGGGGGACAGAGACGGTATGGGTGGCCGCATTGTAGAGACAGCTGTCATTTTATGATTCTATTAATCACAACGCTGCTGATGCTGAGTAGTTGATTCAGTTGAGTAATTGATTAAACAAGGGAGAAAAGGTGCTGCGTACAGCACCGGCTACATGAGTGGGTGGGGTCTTAGCCAATAAAAAATAGAGAGAGAGATGCGTGAGGTGGGTAGAGAGTGAGGGATCATTTTAGTAGTAGTAGAAAGGGAGGGAGTACGAGGAGGAGAAAAGAGCGTATGGCTGAGCTTTTTAAATGGTGAAAATTGTAAGAATAATATTGGAAAATTGTCTAATATGAATAGGTCCTTGTAGTTTAAATAAATCTTTCATATAGGTCCTATTTTCACATATTGACCCTTGTAGGCCTAATAAACTGGTCACATATATTTCTTTTTGATACGTATCTTTTTGCCTACATTTTGTGAAATATTGGCGCAACTCTTTTTTTTCCCTCCATTCGACCTTTATTTATTTTTCCTAATAGCATTATGTTTAGAAATATATTCTTTCATCCTTTTCTTTTGTGGTTATTTAAATATAAAATTGTTTAAGTAAGATATTAATCATATATGATAAAGATATTGCTCCGAAAGACCGGGTTGTAACAAATACACATGTTAGGATTCTTTCAGGAATCACATTGGATGATAACCATTGCTTTTCTCTTTTTACTGGTATCATATTTGATTTATATCCTTACATGATTAATTATCTACACATGTACCTCTACTTTATCACTTTAGTTTATAGACTATGATTAGTTCTCTAACCTATTATAATATCTTCTTAATTGATTTAATATTCTAACATGTTTGTAAGCAATATATGTTATTAGAAGTTATATCATATCGATGGGACTTGCAGTCTCACCTCTTGGGTTTCCACACCTTTTTAGGTGATCAGTAATGCAGTCAGACCCATGGTCACAAGGAGCCTAGGGTTCGATATCAGTAAAATCGATAGGTTGGTGTGGTTTGTGTAGAGTCCTAGAGTTGTCCCTATATTGTCATGTATGGGTTGTGAGAATTTGTATATCATGTATATCAACTTAAGTTGTAATTATAAGCAATGAACAATGTAGATATTGTAAGTTTTTAGAAAATAACTTTTGCATACATGTTATGGATAAGGCTACTGAGACCATGTAAAGATACCATGTATGAATATATGTAAAGTTGGACCTTTGCGTAAATATGTCTTTTGGAATTTTTGATTTTTTTTTATTTTGTACCTTTTTGGTAATATGGTTAAATAGTATTTGATTGATGTTTTGGTTTTGGGTAATATTTTTTTCCGCAAGTTCTCTTATTGTCTTTTAGTGGAACCGTACGAGATTTTCCACCTAAACTCATTTGATGAAATAGTAGTAAAGTGCAAAGTTGTTGGAAATAGAGAAAATGTGAAACTTATTCATTGGAATCACTCTATAACTGTAAGACCCATGACCTAGATTTTTGGTTGATCTTGCTTGCTTAGCATAATTAGATGCTTAAAAATTTAATCTAATCTCATGATGCTTATGTTTCAAGTTTGGTCCAGTTTGGATGTTGTTTGAGTTAGCTTTACATATATGTGCTTGTTTTGGACCTTATTAAAATTTGCCCATGTTTAGGGTTCTTCTTGTAGTTTGTCACATGTTTGTTGTGCCTCGCATGTTTTTACATCATGGTCAAGAGATTGGCACCCCACATAGCCTTGTGTACCTTGGTTTGATGAGGTGACATCGTGTTATGTTGAGTATTAGGGTTTGCTTGGATGCCCTAGTTTGATGGTTAACCTTAGTGTTGAGTCACCTTGTTTTAGTGATCATTGAGTTTCCCTTGGACATATGTTTCAATGGTCGATGAGGTTTGAGTGTGCCTAAGTGGTCTTGGCAGTCGATGAGCCAAGAAACCCTAAGATGTGGGTTTTTTTGTGGTCACTATGCTTGAACCTTGTTTGGTCGCTAGGTCTCCTTCGACCAATGGTTTTTCCTAGAGTTAGTAGATCACTATTTTTCCTTGGTTTTATCACCCTTGATGCATGCATGAGCCCAATGCTTTCGTGGGCGAGATGTGGTGGACAAGTGGCACATGTTTGCATGACACCTAACCTCCCTTCTCTCTCTCTGCCCTTAGTTATATAAACCTCTCTTCTTGCATGCAACTAAACCCTTTGCACCCCTTCCCTTCTCTCTTTTTCTTGGAGCTCGTCCCCCTTGTGTTGGGTGGTGGATATGTATCTATAGTGGCCAATCCATCTTGCATATGAGCTAGGTTTTGGAGATTGGAGTTCCTTGATCTTGGTAAGTGATCTATTTTCTCTTGATCTTTGTTTTCTTTCCCGACCTCTCTTCTTGGCCAAACCCAGGTTCTCCATTATGGTACTTGAAGTTGATCTTGAGGAAATTCTCTCTTCTTGGCCAAATACATGGTTCTCCATGGTGGAGCTTGAAATTGAGCATGAAGAACTCATCTTTCTTATCTTTTCGGCCTAGAGTTTTGGTTTCCCTCTTATCTTACTTTAACCTAGGGTATTTTTCTCCTCTTTTTGAGGTGGTGCTAGATTGGACGTGGAGGTGATCAAGATAGGATTTTCTATCTTTTATTGGAGCTTCCTTGTTGTTGGAGTTGATTCATCCTTGTGAAGGTGAGTTATATAACTTTCTCCTCGATTATTGATTGCACATAACCTTGCATTCAAGTAATCTTCTCTTAAAATGTGGTTCTAGGTATATTGGTGATGATATCTATGATCTAAGGTTTATGTTCTATGGTGATCTTGACTAAATAAACCCCTTTTGGATGAAACCCTAATCTTGTACCCAAAATCTTATTTGATGATGGAAGTTGTGATCCTTGCATGCATGTTCTAATCACTGGTTTCTTCTCATCATCAAGGTTTTGTTTTCTTGCTAAATGATGGAGGTTTTTGATACATGCATTCTAGTAGAAACGTTGATTCTCTCTCTTTATTTGTGGTTTTGCTTCCTCTTATGTTGGTGGTCAAATTTAAGATCTTGGAGTTGTTTTCCTCCTTGTGGTTTGCACCTTGGGGAATTTCGGTTCATGGTGATGTATAACCTATTTTAATCTTGAGTTTGATGAGGGTTTCTCTCGCTTGATGTTTGTTGAGCAATGGTTTATATGATTGATGAGTTCTAATATCCTTTAGGTCTCTAAGCATGGATCTCCTTAAGTGGTCACTAAGGTGATTATTTTCTTTGATTAATGAAGTGACGAGGTTTTTCTTCGGTCTCTAAGCTTTCTCTTTGGTCGATGAAGTTGTTGCTCTAAGTAGTCGCTAATGTGTTGACCCGAGTTGTCATGGAGGGTGCTTTGCCCCATTCGGTCAATGAATATGGTGAGCCCCAATCTCTTCGATCAAAGATGATTTTTGAACTCTACGCTTGTCTTATCCGGTTACCCTTAGGATGATAGTGAATGACTTGCTTATTTCCAAGAATGTTGGAGAATATAATATATAAGGGCTTACATCTATTGTTAATTTGAAACCCTAAATTGGTTTTCTATGTTGAAATTAACCCCAATTTCAAGTCTATGATAATGTTGCTTAGCTTGCTTGAGTAATTAACATGTTGATTAGAATACTTCCTCTCACCTAAATTATTGTAACCCTAATCTATTATCATATGACCATTAAGGTTCTTATATGCATGGATGTGCCAAACTTATGTGTATCATGTGTATGGTGGCAATGATAAGCCTTGATGAGGCATGGAGAGATAATGATGTTCTTATAGGAAATAATGTGACAGGTCTCATGACCTTGGCAGTCGTCTTGTGCCCTAATTGAGGTGATACCCTCTGTGTGACGTGATAAGGGATTGAAATCCCATGGTGATGTGATAATAGTAATGGTCTCATGAGTAACAGTGACACAATATCATGTGGTGTTGCGCTAAGCTTTATACTTTATACATTTTATATCTTCTAGATTTATAGTCTACCCCTATCTTTGTAGAATCTTTCTAGGGTTTGTACGTAACTTGATTGATGCAGCTAAAATACACCCAATTGGCATTAATTAATCAAGTGAAACCCTAATCATGTAGTTTCCCTGGCCATAGATCCATTCCAGTGTCAAGATTTGTTGGATGGTGAAACGAGTATTCTTAAGGGAAACGTGGAGCACATATTGTTGAGTATATGAGGTGCAAGTGTCTATGTGTCCTTGTATTCTTGACCCCATGTGTTTTGAGGATGGCCACGATCATACCTTGGTGTGAGAACGGCCATGGTCATGTTTCAGTGATTATATGTATGTTATGTAATTGGAGGATAACTATGGTTGTACCTCAGTGGAAGATTTTTGCACCGTGGAGTCTAGATATGTGACCTATACCAAGGCGGCCTAGGTGTTTTCAGCTTGACTATGTGTCGTTGGTGGCAGTTTGATTGATATGTCACTGTGGTATTCACTTGAATGATCAAGTGGGGAGAAGATCTTGGATTCAGGCTCTTCCTAGATCTTGTATGGCACTGATTTTGACTTAGAAGTGGTCAGTTAGATTTGGGTGTTACGACTCAAATCCTCAGGGTAGCAATAAAAGATGTAATACAACTGTGTAGTATATCTCTTTAGGGTTAAACACACTTCACATTGGATGTTTACCCTTGACTTGTTTTTATTACTACTTAGTTGTTATAAAATGTGGTAAGAGAAATCAACTGTTATACATGTTCTTCATATTCCTTCTTATCATGATGTTATGCTTATTTGTTACAGCCATTCAATTTTCTTAGCATGTGTAATCAGTTTAAATAATTCATTTAGCTGAATCTGCTCATCATGTTGAATGGCAACATATCTATGGTAACATTAACTGTTGGATGAGAGTTATATCTCTCTTTAGGATATGGGTCTTACCTCGTGTATTACTACATCTTTTTAGGTGGTTGTCAACAGCGTGGTTAGGATCGTGTTATTGAGGAAGAGCAACTCAGAGATTAGTAGACACATAAGGTTGGATAGCTGCTAGTTGTTGTTGTAGTAGAGTCCTAGTGTTTTCCCTACACTCTCAATTTTGGGTAGGGATATGTTTTGTAGATGATGTATTTCTACACGTGTTTTGTCAGTATGTTGTGGTTTGTGTATATGTGGCATGTATATGTGAAACATGATCTCCTTTGTATAGATGTTTGTGGTAGGTGGCCACTGAACAAATGTAAATATCTTTTGTGGTATGTAATGTGATATAGGTTGTTGGACCTTGAAGGAATATGTTTATGCACATAACAATAATATGAGATTGGTTTTAATTTGCCTTCTCTTTTGTTAGTATGGTTGTTAAGTTGTTGATCACATGTTTTGTTCTGAGTTATCTCATTGGTGTGACGTCAGGATGGCATACGTTACAAGGTCGGTATCATAGGTCTAGGTTCGCCGAGTCTACAGGGACATAAGACTGGGGTTTGTGTCTATTCTTGCATCATCCAACATATCTTGTTGTGGATTATGCTTATGCATATATGTCTGGAGAGCACAAAGAACATGTTGAGAGTAGTTTTATTGTGCCAGGATGTGGTTGTAGGATACAATCGCATGAATATAGAGTGCTGGAGATGGGGCCAGAGCAGCCCACAATGCCTTAGCTCGACCCAACAACCATGGCCAACCCAACATTTCAGTCCACGTTCAGGAAATGGATGGTCATGATTACACATATTGCGGATAGAGTGCCCGTACCTCAAGCTAGGGCAGTTGCCCCAATGTAGAATCCTAGGGTTCTGGGAAGACTTTCAAATGGTTGAGATGAGTTGGGGAGATCAAGTATGTAGGGATGACGGACCCGACGGATGCAGATATGTGGTTGATAGAGCTTGAGAAGGCTTTCAATTTCCTCAATATCCCAGAAGAGGACAAGGTGTAGCATGCGGTGTACATGTTGAAGGGCAGTGTTGGCCATTGGTGAGTCATAGAGGAGGAGAAGAGACCTGAAGTGGCGATCAGTTGGGAGGAGTTTTGGCGAGAGTTTGTGAGATGATACTTCTCAGAGATGTATGTGGATGAGAAGATATCATAGTTTGAGAAGATTCAACAAGGATCGATGTTGATCAACGAGTATGAGGCCAAGTTTATGGATCTCTTGAGGTTCTGTCCTCTCATGTCAACAATGGATAAGGAGAGTATCCAACATTTTGAGAAGATCTTGAGTAAGGAGCTGACGATGATTGTTATAACCCCAATTTTTGGGCTTAAATAATGAGAAATGAAATTTCCCATATTAAAGCTAATTGAACAAATAATGATATCATGAATTCCATGATTGATGTGATGTGGTTTGGAATGGATTCCATGATTGATTATTTGTGTGTTGTTAAATGGGCCTTGTTTTAATTGAAGCCCAAATTGATATAATTGAAGAATGCATAAAGAATTCCATAAAATAAGGAAAAGGATATGAAATATTCGAGATAATGGATACCTTGGAGTTCAAGGAACTCAAAACCAAGAAATAATGATAAAAGGATTAAGGAAAAGATGGAAAATGTAATTAATATGATGATAACTTGCATATTAAGAAAAGGAGTCGAATCCTTGAGTAAATCCCTCCAAATTTTGTAGGAAAGAAGAGAAACCTATGAGGAAGCTTCCCTCAAAATTTGGTAAAAAATAGGAGTAGCCAATTGGGATTTATTTAATTTCTAAGTTTCCCTTGAAAATTGGCTTTATTGGATGATTTAGGAAATGATTTCCTATTTTGATTGAACGCGTTTAATCAGGATCGTTGGATCTTGATCCTACGATGCCCGATCATCGTATCAGATATACTGGGACTAGGAGTTCGCGGGCAACCGAGGATTTTCCCTCTCTATTTTCCCTGGAATCTAGCGCTTGTGGGTGTTTTCTAATAATCCCAATAGCTTCAGGAGAAGAAATCGTTGAGGATGATCCCTGGTTTGGGTAGGTTTCCTCCTTGATTCAGGAAATACCCAATTCCGATAGACCTGAGTTCGACCCTATATATAGGGGGGAGTTAGAGAGTACCAGCATCAACTCTTGGTTACGGGATCTCTGCGGAATTGTGCGAGGAGTGTTTTCATACACTCAATTGGTGCTTTCGTCCTGACCTTCGACCTCCTAACCGCCGGGGACCTCACCGGAATCCGGAGAGCAAGGGGATAGTGTTGGGGGGATCCTGGGCTTGAATTGACCCAGTCCTCGACTTCGTTGAGAGGAGGCGGAGCTTCCGGGATAGTTGGATCGAGAAACGGAGGCCTGCAACTCCGAGTCAACTGTCGAGTTGACCGCGCGAAGGCCTGCGGAGGTAGATGACGACCCGGACACCGTTGGATCATGGATCACGGTGGTCTTCATCGTGATCTAACGATCCAAGAGAGAGGGCGAAGTTGTGAGTGGCGTGCGATCTGCTACCGTGCGATTGTGATCCAGCGGTTTGGTCAAAATTTGGGCCGAACCCTTGGATCGTGATCCACTGTGGACTCAGGAGATCGGACGATCAGAACGCGAGGCGCGTAAGTGAAAGGAGACGCGCAGCGAGGAGCATCGGATCGAGGCGCGGACCACGGGCGCACCCATCGAACGGCTGAAGATTTTCGGTAATAATTTCTTTTAATCAAATAATCAGAAAAAGACCTTTTCTTGCAAAATTCGTAGTAATAGCTATGAACATCAGATGAGAAAACTTTATATATGAAAGTTGCATAGAAAAATGCAAGGAACACGATAAAAATAATTCCAGAATCTAATTCCACTTCGTTTTGCAAAAGTACTTTATTTGGATAATAAAGTTTATTAAAATTTGATAAGAAACCTTAGTTGGATGTTGAAAGGGTAATTTGGTAATTCAACAAGTCAAATTGTTAAGATTGACTCTGATAATGTTAATGGTAGTTTAATTTGCTATTTGAACGCAAAAATGCTTAACTTGGAATTATAATGTTTAAAAGAAGGATAATTTGTATGGAAACCCTAATTTGAGATAAAGAGAGATGAAAACCATATTTTTATGAAATAAGGAAATCAGATGTTTAATAAAGGAAATTCAATGAGAAATTAGGAGTTTTATGAAAAGTAATAAATCAAGAATGGTATTGATGAAAGAAGAAGTAAAACTCTAATTTCTAGAAGAACCCTAATTATGGAATTGAAATCCTAATTTGAATAAGGAAATTGGATAAGTATTAATAAAAGGAATTGGTACTTTTATTTCAAGATTTCTCTTCCTCATTGCTTGTTGATTGGATTATTATCTTGAAAAGTGCAATTAAAGGTATGTGGTTACGATTATGAATAATCGCTTTAGTTTCCTGGCGATTTCCGAAGGATTTATCGGTTGCTTGAAATAACTGTTGAATATCTATTTATTTCATGCAACTATAAAGTGACTATGATTATCACGAAATGTATATGCCTACATGCTCAGATCCTGGTTCCCTCTGTGTCTGACCTAGTACATGGCTATCTAATGGGTAGGACCATCAGGTCTGAAGAGATCCAGTACATGGCTGCCTATTGGAGAGGTCATCAGGTCTGACCTAGTACATGGCTATCTAATGGGTAGGACCATCAGGTCATGAGAAGACCTAGTACATGGCTGCCTATTGGAGAGGTCATCAAGTCTGTGTTTGACTTAGTACATGGCTACCCTTGTGGTAGGACCATCAGGTCACATTGAGTTAGATATTGGGCTACCTGGAGTAGTGCCATGCGACTCTACCTTTACAGAGGTATAATGAAAGTTCACTGCAGGAACTCACAGAGTTGGGAATATGTATGGATTGAGATGTATGGCTTAAAACATAATCTTGATTGTTAAAAATATTAATTGCTTGATTACATTGTTAGCATAATTTCTTGATTATTGGATCCTCCACATACCGACTGACCGTTGTTTTGTTTGTCGGCATTTTAGATACATATTTCAAAGCACAAAACAGTAAAGTGACACATTGTGAATTCAAGAACTAAAGAACAAGGAGGAGTTAGTTAGAGTAGTTCTTTTGTGGTTAGAAGTCTAGTACTTCCAACTTTTTAAAGGTATGATAAAGAAAAATTTTATTACCATTTTCAGTATAGTCTGCTAGAATTTAATAATTGTTATTGGTTATATGTCGAACCTTTGATCCGGAATTTCATGGGTGCGGCTTCAACCTTGCGATCTCCCTTAATTGGGGGTTATCGGAAGATGGGGTCGTAACATTTGGTATCAGAGCCTGGGTTCCTCATTTAACCATTAATAATTATTAAATTTTACAAACTCCATAGAACCCAAGGGAGTTATTAGAGGAGTATCCGAAAGATGGAGGTGTCTAGAAAGGGATCACGACCGGGGGCTGGCAAGATTTTCCTCCGCACCACTAGTCGGAATACGAGGACTCCCGGGTCCGTGTGACCGCCTGGCCAAAGTCTTAGGGTATGAATCGAAATAAGATACCTTTAGGACTTCTCATCTTATTCATCCCTTCTCATCACAAAATTCTGATAAGGATATAAAGGATTAGGGTTTCCTTTCTTCTCCTCACCCTCTTAAGGTATGGGTAAGGTTAATAAGGTTTAAGGAATCCTCCACTAAATTAATGAAAGGCATGTAAATAAGATGTCATGGACATAAGCTTAATAGATTAAGCGCAAAATAAATAATAGATACATGCTTAGGTCGTATGACATAAGATGTCATGTCCTCGGGAGAGACCTGAGGCTAGACCTTCTTGGATAAGTCAGTCTTGGAGATAGAGATCTCCATTTCTAGTAGAGACCTGGCACATCCTATGAGGATGATGCTAACCCTAACCCTAAATGATGGTTAGAGAGAGATGAGTTGGACCAGGTGTTTGAAGGGACATGCCTTTGGGATGCCATATGATCCATGGATGACCTAAACCCTGGGAAGGATCGTGCATGTCAGGGTAAAGGATAACTCCTTAGATGATGAGGTTAGTGAAGGACCTTAGAAACCCTATGGGCTTGTGCAAGTAGGGTATAGCTGGTACCTAGGGCGCGTCATAGTGCTGACGGTAGGATGAAACCCGGGATAAGGAATCATGATGGAGCATAAAGGGTTATGGATGGTCTTGAGCAACCATAAGTTCAAACCTAGGCTTCACCCATGTAGAGCATGCCTTTGAGGTTGAACCTTCATAAAGAGAGGACCTCTAATGGTGAGGTTGGATGTAGGGTTAGCTCTAGAGAGAGCAGGAAACCCAGCAAGAAGGTTGGAAGCCTAAAACCATGAACAATGGATAATAGTGGATGCCTCATGATCGGTCCCTGAAAGTTGATGATACCTTGGTTGTCTTTAGAGGGACCGAACCCTTGAGAAAAGATGAAGCTTCTGGTACCTACATGCCTATGGTAGAGATGTTTACCTTCCGAGGTAGGAAGAAGATGTTTTGTATACCCTGAAGTGGATTAGTAATAGGTTATGAGGCCTTGTACCTTATGGTTTGTCCTTGAGGAAAATCCAACTCTAAGCGTTGCTCGAGTTGAAGGATGACAAGAAGTGCATGTCATGCCTTTTGCATGCTTGGTTCGTGGATAGAGTATGCAGTTGGACACCTACAAGTGAACCTAGGGTCCCTAGGCCTAAGAGGGGAAGTGGTGTACCTGATGATCATGATGAGAGATGAGTTCCTATAGAAGCAAGCATAGTAATCATCGTGAATAGAGGAAAAGAGAAGCCCCTTAAGATTAAGGTGTGTTTGATGGACCCCTCACAGCTAGGTTGATGATAAAGAAAGGTATGATCTTGATCCAACATTGAGGAATGAGGACAAGTATGACCTAGCATGGTACAGTAAGTGATCTTCTCATGCCTTAATGGCTTGCTAGGGTTAAGTAGGCTCGTGTGGATGTAAACCCTAGACCTAAGAGCTTTTGTGTCCTCGTGGTCAAGGGATGGTTTTCCTCCCATCCTGGGAGAGGGACCCCTTTGGTGGGGTGTATATCAGTTTTGTTAGTTTAAAAGAGGTCTCATAGAATCTTGAGAAGTTAAGTGAAGAGTACATGGTATGAGAATGAATCTGTAGACCCATAGATAGTCATGTCTAAGTGCATGTAGATGTGTTACCATGGAAGTAACCGGTATGGGGCTGGCCAAGGTAGGCAGGTTGCCATGATCCCTATGAAAGGATGAAGGACAGCCCATGAATGCAGAAGACTTGGGTAAGGTTCTAAGTGAACATGTACTATAATGGATAATCCTAAGTCTATCCTAGGGTCAGATAGGGATAAGACCGATGAAAGTAGGAGTTGCCTAATTCCCCAGTTGCACATGACCAAAGGGTCGGGAGGTAACAGCTATCATTGTCAGAGGGCCATGGGTTAGGAGATTGATCACCTTCATGAACTCATGGGACCCAAAGGGCATATGAGTAGGGCACTCGCTTGATGCACGAGGGAAGAGGGATGACCCCAAAAGAGTCGGTACCCTATAAACCTAGAGGAGATGACCAAGGATATAAACCTCAGAAGGTTCAAGATTAGTTTGATATCATGATGTTCGTGATGAAGAGACATATGTGGCACGTTGCAACTTAGATTTAAAGGTGTACTGGCAAGGTGGGATGTACCATCTCTACTCTTGGAACAGGAAGAACTCTGTATTTGGACTGCAGCCAAATGCTTATTTCCTCCTGTTATGGGAGTGAGAGATAGTACATTACGCATGGCATACACTAAGGATAAGAGATGATGTAGGATGGAATGTTGCCACGAGAAATGGGGATAGAGAAGATAACCTAACTTGGTAAAAAGAATGATACATGGAAGATAGTCACCTTATGAGGATGTGTTTATCCTGAGCTAAGTGGAACTTACAAGTTATACCAGGTTGAGTTTAATCACCACGATGATGAAATTAGAGAGTGTTCTTAATGAAGATAGATAGTGAGTTTAAGGGGAGATAATAGGTGAAATACATGGAAGTATGTGTCTTCAACGTTACCTAATAGCTAAGGATGTGAGGTGGTAATGGATGCGCTGGTTGAGATACATCTGAATTGTTTGGCTAACCCTAAGTTTGAAAAGGAGTGGTGTTTGGATAACATTCAAATGTGATAAGATGTGTTGAAAAGTTAAGGGTTGTTTGGTTAGCCAGTCTACTCTTTGATGCAATAAAGGGGTGGTGGTGGAACCTCAGATGCACTTCTTTGGTGATGAAACCCCGACATGAGTGGTTTAGGGTTTCAGAGGAATCGATCTTGAAGAATCATGACATACAGGAAATCATGATACACCATGGAAATGGAGATAGCACTTTGGATGCTTAAGATGAGGTTGCATGTGGTTTATGGCCATACAAGCCAGGAGGTAAAGGACGAACCCCAGTAACCTAGTGTATCGATATAGAGGACAAAAGAGTCCTTGAGAGGGAATGGGAGATCAACACTATGGATGTTGAGATAGGTCCCCCTTGGACCAAGCAAAGGTTGAAATGCAATATGGGTTATGGTAGGTCGCCTTACCTAGAGGACATGAGAAAGAAAGAGTTTTGTTGAACTACCCATGAGAAAGATGGTTCAACTACACCATGAAGCGAGTTCGAAGGTTCTTGAGTTTTACCTAAAGGTTCACTTCCATAAAGTGGAAGTAGGTACATTGAGAACTCTATGTAGTATAGTTTATCACCCCTAACCATGGTTAGTATGATCCAGACTAAAGGGTCTGATGAGGGCATGTGTGCTCGTTCAGGGTGATATCTAAAGACAGTTCTTGTCCTATGAAAGATGTGACAATGACCACCATATCCAATATCGGGATTCTAAGAAGCTCTATAAGGGAGGTTGAGTCGGTCACCACTTCAGTAAGGTGATGTTGGTGGAAGGACCACATGATGATTAGAAAAGGACCACAGTGCATGAAGATGAAAGTCACTTTGATCATGCAAGGGTTGAAAGGAGCCTAGAGACGATAAGAGTCGTAAGCAGATGCAAAGTAGACTGACATACAAGTTACTGTGGGAGAAAATGTGACATGAAAATCCGACCCCTCTAAGTATATCTAAGAGAGCTGAGTCCCCGATACATGGGTCCATTAGAGTTGGATGGGTGGAGAAGGTTAGGATAGAGTAATGGGAGATGGTTTCCATGTGTCCAATTTAGAGCACTATGTGATGGTAAAGGTTCTTTGGAAGCGCCATGAGTACGGTAAAGCCACATAGGGGCCAATGATGGACATGGGAAAAGTCTTATCCTGAATTGTTGTTTGTTTGCTTGTTTGAATTTTGAGGACAAAATTTCTATAAGAGAGGAAGGATGTTATAACCCCAATTTTTGGGCTTAATTAATGAGAAATGAAATTTCCCATATTAAAGCTAATTGAACAAATAATGATATGATGAATTCCATGATTGATGTGATGTGGTTTGGAATGGATTCCATGATTGATTATTTGTGTGTTGCTAAATGGGCCTTGTTTTAATTGAAGCCCAAATTGATATAATTGAAGAATGCATAAAGAATTCCATAAAATAAGGAAAAGGATATGAAATATTCGAGATAATGGATACCTTGGAGTTCAAGGAACTCAAAACCAAGAAATAATGATAAAAGGATTAAGGAAAAGATGGAAAATGTAATTAATATGATGATAACTTGCATATTAAGAAAAGGAGTCGAATCCTTGAGTAAATCCCTCCAAATTTTGTAGGAAGGAAGAGAAACCTATGAGGAAGCTTCCCTCAAAATTTGGTAAAAAATAGGATTAGCCAATTGGGATTTATTTAATTTCTAAGTTTCCCTTGAAAATTGGCTTTATTGGATGATTTAGGAAATGATTTCCTATTTTGATTGAACGCGTTTAATCAGGATCGTTGGATCTTGATCCTACGATGCCCGATCATCGTCTCAGATATACTGGGACTAGGAGTTCGCGGGCAACCGAGGATTTTCCCTCTCTGTTTTCCCTGGAATCTAGCGCGTGTGGGTGTTTTCTAATAATCCCAATAGCTTCAGGAGAAGAAATCGTTGAGGATGATCCCTGGTTTGGGTAGGTTTCCTCCTTGATTCAGGAAATACCCAATTATGATAGACCTGAGTTCGACCCTATATATGGGGGGGGTTAGAGAGTACCAGCATCAACTCTTGCTTACGGGATCTCTGCGGAATTGTGCGAGGAGTGTTTTCATACACTCAATTGGTGCTTTCGTCCTGACCTTCGACCTCCTAACCGCCGGGGACCTCACCGGAATCCGGCGAGCAAGGGGATAGTGTCGGGGGGATCCTGGGCTTGAATTGACCCAGCCCTCGACTTCGTTGAGAGGAGGCGGAGCTTCCGGGATAGTTGGATCGAGAAACGGAGGCCTGCAGCTCCGAGTCAATTGTCGAGTTGACCGCGCGAAGGCCTGCGGAGGTAGACGACGACCCGGACACCGTTGGATCATGGATCACGGTGGTCTTCATCGTGATCTAATGATCCAAGAGAGAGGGAGAAGTTGTGAGTGGCGTGCGATCTGCTACCGTGCGATTGTGATCCAGCGGTTTGGTCAAAATTTGGGCCGAACCCTTGGATCGTGATCCACTGTGGACTCAGGAGATCGGACGATCAGAACGCGAGGTGCGTAAGTGAAAGGAGACGCACAGCGAGGAGCATCAGATCGAGGCGCGGACCACGGGCGCACCCATCGAACGGCTGAAGATTTTTGGTAATAATTTCTTTTAATCAAATAATCAGAAAAAGACCTTTTCTTGCAAAATTCGTAGTAATAGCTATGAACATCAGATGAGAAAACTTTATATATGAAAGTTGCATAGAAAAATTCAAGGAACACAATAAAAATAATTCCAGAATCTAATTCCACTTCATTTTGCAAAAGTACTTTATTTGGATAATAAAGTTTATTAAAATTTGATAAGAAACCTTAGTTGGATGTTGAAAGGGTAATTTGGTAATTCAACAAGTCAAATTGTTAAGATTGACTCTGATAATGTTAATGGTAGTTTAATTTGCTATTTGAATGCAAAAATGCTTAACTTGGAATTATAATGTTTAAAAGAAGGATAATTTGTATGGAAACCCTAATTTGAGATAAAGAGAGATGAAAACCATATTTTTATGAAATAAGGAAATCAGTTGTTTAATAAAGGAAATTCAATGAGAAATTAGGAGTTTTATGAAAAGTAATAAATCAAGAATGGTATTGATGAAAGAAGAAGTAAAACTCTAATTTCTAGAAGAACCCTAATTATGGAATTGAAATCCTAATTTGAATAAGGAAATTGGATAAGTATTAATAAAAGGAATTGGTACTTTTATTTCAGGATTTCTCTTCCTCATTGCTTGTTGATTGGATTATTATCTTGAAAAGTGCAATTAAAGGTATGTGGTTACGATTATGAATAATCGCTTTAGTTTCCCGGCGATTTCCGAAGGATTTATCGGTTGCTTGAAATAACTGTTGAATGTCTATTTATTTCATGCAACTATAAAGTGACTATGATTATCACAAAATGTATATGCCTACATGCTCAGATTCTGGTTCCCTCTGTGTCTGACCTAGTACATGGCTATCTAATGGGTAGGACCATCAGGTCTGAAGAGATCTAGTACATGGCTGCCTATTGGAGAGGTCATCAGGTCTGACCTAGTACATGGCTATCTAATGGGTAGGACCATCAGGTCATGAGAAGACCTAGTACATGGCTGCCTATTGGAGAGGTCATCAGGTCTGTGTTTGACTTAGTACATGGCTACCCTTGTGGTAGGACCATCAGGTCACATTGAGTTAGATATTGGGCTACCTGGAGTAGTGCCATGCGACTCTACCTTTACAAAGGTATAATGAAAGTTCACTGCAGGAACTCACAGAGTTGGGAATATGTATGGATTGAGATGTATGGCTTAAAACATAATCTTGATTGTTAAAAAGATTAATTGCTTGATTACATTGTTAGCATAATTTCTTGATTATTGGATCCTCCACATACCGACTGACTGTTGTTTTGTTTGTCGGCGTTTTAGGTACATATTTCAAAGCACAAAACAGTAAAGTGACACATTGTGAATTCAAGAACTAAAGAACAAGGAGGAGTTAGTTAGAGTAGTTCTTTTGTGGTTAGAAGTCTAGTACTTCCAACTTTTCAAAGGTATGATAAAGAAAAATTTTATTACCATTTTCAGTATAGTCTGCTAGAATTTAATAATTGTTATTGGTTATATGTCGAACCTTTGATCCGGAATTTCATGGGTGCGGCTTCAACCTTGCGATCTCCCTTAATTGGGGGTTATCGGAAGATGGGGTCGTAACAATGATGTGCATACTTTGGAGAATAGAGAGAGATTATCTACCTTTCTGGAGTCGGTGAGGAGGATCGAGCGGTCTGCAATTGAGAAGTGTGAAGCCAATGCTAAGAAGATGCCAGCTTAGTTTTAGGGATAGTTATCGAGAGGCTTTAAGAAGTCGAGGTTTTCTTCACCTCAGTCACAATAGCGATCATCTTCCTTGGATGGTAATCTATCGTGAAATCATAGTCCTTGATCAACTCCATCCACCTCCTATGTTGTGTGTTCATCTCCTTCTTTGAGAAGATATATTGAAGATTCTTGTGGTAGTGAAGATCTGACGCTTCTCTCCATAAAGGTAGTGTCTCCAAATCTTCAAAGCATGGACAAAAACTGCAAGCTCTACATCATGTGTCGGATAGTTCTCCTCATGTTTCTCAAGCTTCCACGAAGTGAATGAAATCACGTTCTTGTCCTGCATCAGCACGCATCCCAAGTCATTCTTTGACGCATCATAGAAGATGATGTAACCCAACCCTTGCTCTGGAAGAACCAACACTGGTGCACTGGTCAACATCTCCTTCAACAACTGGAAGGAACACTAACACTTGTTGTCCTAGATAAAAGGTACACCTTTCCTCGTCATCTTGGTTAGGGGTAACACCATAACCTCGTCATCTTGATGAACATCTTGTAGTAGCTTGCCAAGCCTAGGAAACTGCGAACCCCATCGATGTCATAGGATGCTCCCATTCCACTACGGATTCCATCTTATTCAGGTCCACACAAACACCCTTAGAAGATATCACATGCCCAATAAAAGACACATCCCTCAGCCAGAACTCACACTTGCTGAACTTGGCGTACAACCTATGCTGCCTCAACAACATCAACGCTTGCCATAAATGTTGCTCATGTTGTTGACTATCTCTAGAGTATATCAAGATGTCATCAATGAACACCACCACAGACTGATCCAAATACAACCTTAACACATGGTTCATCAGATCCATGAACATTGATGGTGTGTTGGTTAACTCAAATGACATAACCACAAACTCATAGTAACCATAACTAGTCTTGAAAGCTGACTTGGGTATGTCATCTGCCTTGATCCGTAATTGATGATAACCTAATCTCAGATCTATCTATGAAAACATAGTTGCACCTCTCATTTGATCAAACATGTCATCTATCCTCGTCAATGGGTACTTGTTTGTTATAATGACCTTTTTCAACTTCCAGTAATCAATGCACAACCTCATAGAACCATCCTTCTTCTTCACGAACAATAGGGGTGCACCCCAAAGGGAAGTACTCAGTTTGATAAAGCATTTCTCTAAAAATTGTTGCAACTACTTCTTCAACTCCTACATCTATGTTAGTTCCATCCTAATGGTGATTGCGCTCTAGATTGTGTTCCAGGAACAAGATTGATCTCAAAATCAATCTCTCTAGGAGGGGGAACACCAGAAAAATCTTCAGAGAAAACATCCTCAAACTCTCAAATGATGTCCTTATAGGGAACAATGTGACTGGTCTCATGACCTTGGTATAGTCTTGTGCCCTAATTGAGGTCATACCCTCTGTGTGACATGATAAGGGAATGAAATCCCATGGTGATGTGATAATAGTAATGGTCTCATGAGTGACACTGACACAGTATCATGTGGTGTTACGATAAGATTTATGCTTTATACATTTTATATATTCTGGAGTTGTAGTCTACCCCTATCTTTGTAGAATCTTTCTAGGGTTTGTACATAACTTGATTGATGTAGAGAAAAGACACCCAATTGGTGTTAATTAATCAAGTGAAACCCTAATTATGTAGTTCCATGTCCATAGATCCATTCCATCATCAGGACTTGTTGGATGATGAAATAAGTATGTCTAAGGGAAACTCAGATTGCATATTATTGAGTATGCGAGGTGCAAGTGATTGTGTATTTGTATCATATTGACGTTAGGTGTTTTGAGGATGGTTACGATCATACCTCAATGTGATAACAGCTACAGTCATGTCTTGGTGATTATATATATGTGATGTGATTGGTGGACAACTGTGGTTGTACCTTGTGGTAGGGTTTCAAACCCTGTGTCCAGTGTTGTGACTTGTACTAAGGCAAGCTAGGCATTTTCCGCTTAACTATATGTCGTTAGTGGCAGTTTGACTGATATGTCACTAGGGTGTTCACTCGTACAAACCAAGTGGGGAGAAGATCTTGGATTCTGACTCTTCCTAGATCTTGTATGGCACTAATTTTGACTTAGCAGTGGTCAGTTGGATTTGGGTGGTACAACTCAAATCCTCAGGGTAGTGATAAAAGATATAATGCAACTGTGTAGTATATTTGTTTGGGGTTAAGCATGCTTCACATTAGGTGTTAACCCTTACCTTGTTTTTATTAATGCTTAGTTGTTATAAAATGTGGTAACATAAATCAACTGTTATACATGTTCTTCATAATCCTTCTTATCATGATGTTATGCTTATCTATTGCAACTGTTCAATCTACTTAACCAGTGTAATTAGTTTAAATAATTCATTTAGGTAAATCTGGTCATCCTTCTTAATGGTAATATACTTGTGGTAACAATAATCGTTGGCCGAGAGCTATATCTCCCACAGGGACATGGGTCTCACCTCGTGGGTTACCACATCTTTTTTCGTGGTCATCAACGGAGTCGTCATGATCGTGCTGTTGGGGAAGAGCAACTCGGAGTTCAATAGACGTAGAAGGTTGGATACCTGATAGTTTCTGCTTTAGTAGAGTCCTAATGTCGTCCCTATACTCTCAGGTCTAGGAAGGGATGTGTTTTTTAGATGATGTATTTCGACACATGTTTTGGTAGTATGTCATGGTTTGTGTATATGTGGCATGTATATGTGAAACAAGATCTCCTTTGTATACAATTTGTGGTAGGTGGCCACTGAACAGATGCAAATATCTTTTATGGCATGTAATGTGATACATGTTGTTGGACCTTTTTGTATTCCACACATAATAGTAATATGATATCGATTTTAAGTTACCTGCTTTTTAATAATATGGTTGTTTAGTTTTTGATCGTGTGTTTTGTTTTGAGTTATCTTACTGGTTTGACATCAGGATGTCACACATTCTAATAATGGATAACATTCATAATAAAATATTCTAGTGGCTAAGAGCATCCTCAACTATAAATAGGGTCCCTTAGGTTTCATACCATGGTTCGCTTTAGAAAGTAATTATTAGGCTAAGAGATATATTTGATAAGAGAAACCCCTCTCCCATATATAGGATAAGGAGGGAAGTGTTCAAACTTAAGCACAACCTTAATGGGATAAAACACACTTGAGCCCATATTACAAACTAAAGAATAAACCCATTAACTAAATAACTCTCAACATTCCCCCTCAAGATGAAGTTTGGAGAATCCCAAGTCAATTTGCAAATAGGAGACAACCTGGAAAGAAAGAAACATAATTAAAAGATAAACCGAGTCCATACAAGAAAAATTCTCCCCCTCGACATTACAAAAAAGCACTCAACACTTCAATCTCCCCCCCATAAGTAGATAATCTATAATAGGTATTTTGTAGATTCTCGATCTAGAAATGACATCTGGATCAATAAGCATTTAGCATGTAAGAAATCTAGATCTCCATCATAATTTCTAATTTCGTAGCCCAAAGAGTGTTAGATCACAATTCTTAAAGAGTGTTGGCACAACATTAGTAATTGACATGCAAATAAAGCATGAACAGGTAAAGAGTCCATACACGCAAGGCATGGACAAGCAAGAGAGTGATGACACATAGAAGAATGAAGTACATGTGTGCAAGATAGAGACCTAGTCAACATACATATTATTGAGATATATCTATCTTCACCCGTTGTATTCTCTTTATTTCTATTTTCCTTTCACTGAAGTCTTATGTAATATGGGCCTAAATATAATAGGATCATTAAGATTTTTTATTTGGTTCATTATTGTGTCCCCTCCACTTCATAGGAGAGGTTTTTACTCTTTAAGTAACATAGAAAGATGACTACTTTCAGCATGGTATCACAATAGGACATATATCCGCCTCAAGACCCCTCTTTTCTAAACTGACATCATCGTCGTATCCCCTCCAATATCCACTCATTATCTTCTTTCTTATCCACCTCTACTGATCACACCAAGGTATATGTAGTCTCCTTTCTATCCCTATCCTCTTCCCAACAAGAGGATCTATGAGAACTTCCTATGATATTTCTGTTAGTCTTATGCCCCGAAGATCGGTTGTTCAGAAAGCTATACAATATCCTTTTTGTGGTCATATATGACCAACTTTAATAGGGCTTTATCTGTAACATCCCTGACCTGGGTTAAGAATTAACCCTAGGTGTTTTGCTTGATAAAATTGATTATATGCATGCTCTTATCTTTTGAAAAGTAATTAAGTCTCAAGAGGAACTTATATTACAATTTTAGTCCTTTTTTAATATTGTTGAAATCAATATTTTGCCTATTTTGGACTAAAGTGCAAATTACCCAAGTTGAGGGGTCTGTTTGAAAATTGTGCATGATAATATGTTCCTCATGTGTTAAAGCATCATGAGAGTGAAGATGATGCAGAGGTATGTCTTGTGATAGCCTGAATTCCAAGAAAGAGCTGATAATGCAATGTTTGTGCATGAAAACCTAGTTTTGGTGTAATGTGCGATTTACCCAAAACCTAGGGTGCAATATGTAAATTACCACTTCAATAAGGTACCTAATGTTTCTTGGAATCATGTGGAGCAAGGAAAATGAGAGGTGCGCCTCATTTGATTTAAGTTGAAGGAGAGAGAATCTTGATATTAAAATAATCAAGATATAAGCATAATGGAAACATTAATGCAAAAATAAATAAAATAATTGAAGGGCCTTCAACCAAAATTAAAATGGTGGAATTCAGATGTGTGTGGACGTCCTTGAGCTTCTTTGCAAGGACCGAAAATATCCTAAGGAGGTGAAATTCCACTCACCTTATTATAAGGAAAAGAATTTCCACTCAAAAACATATATTAATATTATAAGGGATTAAGGTGCTTAATTTCTTTTCCCTTAATCTATGAATAATGGAAGGGATCTCGGTGGGATTGAGTTGCATTTGCATTAAAGAAAACCAAGGAGGAAGTGGTGACAACATTTTTGGAATTAATTGATTTTTATAAAACATTTTATCTTTAATCAATTTTCTTATAAAAGAGCCTTTTCCAACCCACCTAAGGATATTTTTCGGATTCCTTTATTCTCCTTGCTTGCAAAATTGACCAAGGGAGCTAAGAACAGCAGGAAGGACGCCCCCAACCTGTTGGTAAGTCTTTGACCTTCGTTCTTCTTGATTTCATGGTGAAAATCATAAAACAATGTATGATTCCTTCATTTCTTCACTCCATCTTCAACCCTAGCCGATCCTTTCACTCCAAAAGCTTGAGAAACGACTTTGGGAGGTTGCTAGAGCTTCAAACACCATTGGATCCATGAATCTTGGAGCTTGGGATCAGATTTGAAGGCGGGTTATATAACTTAAACCCTTAATCTTTGTCATTGCATTCGATTTCTCCATACAATTGATTTAATTATTATTATTGCAATAGCCTTGCTTGATTGATGGAGTTGCCATGGAAATGGCATTAGCTTTCATGAGTCTAAAGTTTGAAGATAATAACCTATTCATAATCACACACCTCAACCAATAACATGAGCAAACGGTCTTGGACCTTTGGTCCAAATGATTTTATCAAACCTTTTGGTGCTTTGGACTCAAAACCGAATGAAGGGGTTGACCGTTTGAGGTCTGAAATTAATTACATGTTGGATGATGATCCAATGGATGCAATTGAGTGATCCAATGTGTGCACAATCCTTCAAGTGGAAACCCTAATCAAGTTGATTGAATAATCCTTGATTGGTCCTAACAATTTCAAGATAACTTGGGTCAAACGGTCTTGAGACCGTTTGGGACCAAACAGTTTCCAAACCATTTGGTGGGTTAGTGGTTGATCCTTGACCCATGGATGATTATCTAATGGTATTGATTGATGACTCCTTCAATTGAATAACCAATAGTCAATTCAATGGTGCAATTGAAATCGATTGGATTGATAAAATGACCTAGTGAGCCCTTGCGGTTTGGGACTGATTTGGCCCAAACGGTCTTGAAACCGTTTCGGGGCAAATGGTTTCAAAACCATTTGGGGTCAAACGATTTCAAAACCGTTTGGTGGAAAACTGTTTCAAAACTGTTTGGTGGTGAAACCTTCAAAACCGAATGGAGTTCAATGTGGTTCAATCACTTGGATATTAAAGGTAATGATTGTTCTAATAATCCAATGATGGTTAGTAATGATAATAAATGAAGGTACAAAGGTTAAAACTTGATAGTACCTAAGTGATTAGTGTCAATTAAGGGATGAACCCTAATTGCTTATAAGATCAATGACTTGGTACACTATGTTAATCATAGTTGTATGTACTTGATTGAAGGGTTGATATGACCTAATCAAGTTAAGAGGATGATAGCAAGGAATTCATACATGAAGTATGATTCATGTAGTGATTAAGGGTATGATCCTTAAGTAAAGAAATCATGAAACCCTAATCATGAACATAAACCCTAATTGACAAGGTTGTTGAACCTTAACCCTAATTCAAGGCAATTATAACTGAAACCCTAATCTAAGGTATGGATGTAACCCTAATTCAGGATGATGATGTGTTTAGACCTAATTAAGGGTAATGCGATCCAAAATCCTAATTGGGATGAATAGTAAACCCTAGTTATGGGTAATGGACCATGAAACCCTAATTGGGATGAATAGTAAACCCTAATTATGGGTAATGGATCGTGAAACCCTAATTGGGATGAATAGTAAACCCTAATTATGGGTAATGGAACATGAAACCCTAATTAGGATGAATAGTAAACCCTAATTGTGGATTATTGAATGAAAATCCTTTTCTAGGGAGAAATTTATGTGAACCCTGACTAAGGATGGTTTCATGAGAAACCCTGATGTTTGATATTCTGTGAAGCCCAAATCCAGGGTAATGCTATGTAATGCTTAATGAACCCTAATCTTGGGCAATATGGTGATAAACCATAACTATGATGTGGTAATGAAATGATTATCCTCATATGACATGAAATGGGAAACCCTAACCCTAGTAAGGGAATAGTGGTGTTACCCATGAATAATGAATTCATATTTGATGTACATGGTTCTGATATGCAATTGATATCACTGTTATTGTTACACCCCGATCTCACAATTTCCTCAAATCATGAGATTAGGGCATAAAATGGGATTTGTATGCAACACAAAGAACACCCTTAACTTTTTCTTTTCTTTTCTTTTCTTTAAAACTCTTGTTTCTTCGCATTAAACCACATAAAACATTTTAACAAGGGAATCTGAACATTTCTTTTACTAATCAGACTTCAATAGTAAAGATACATGTATACGCATTCATGATGTCTCTCACACATTATGCACATGAAACTTGCTAATTAGCATACATATCAAAGAGGAATAATATTACACATTGTAATTACAACTCTCTCTCTAAACTCTTACTAAGGACCTAGAGTGACAAGGACCGACTGACTCAACTAATCTCGTACTTGACTCCTGTGGCAGGTCTACACTGATGCTCTGACCATCTTCAAGTCCACGCGGTTAACCCTAAAATGTTTGAGTAGAGGGGTGAGCCTACTCGCTCAGTGAATGAGTACTTCATGGAAACAGACTAATGCACTAATGTGATTACAGATATAACTTAAGTAAACGATATGAAATTTAACAACAATAAATACTACACTGAGCAGTTCTAAAACAATATAATTGAAAGAACAAAGAATGTAAATATTGCATCCAAATAATAACTACTAGAAGACTATGCTTTAGTCTTCCTTAACTCTTTCATTTATAAAGAACTCTGTGAACCTATATGATCATATTTTAAATTATGCCCTGATCTTATGCAGTGTACTCTGCATAAGAGACTCGCAGTGTACTACGACCACACCGTACAAGACTTAGCGACACACCCGGGAAATGCTAAGTCTGACGCCAGCCCTGTTCTGCTACAGGACCACATGCTCTCCGGCCTCAATGCACTAACTCAGAGTGCTCTAGACTCCTCCTCTAACCTGAGTACACAGGCGGAGAGTCTCACAGGGTTACCACCATGACTCCGCACGATTCTTGTTGCAATAACCCCTATTTCCTCCAGTGCCACCATGACTCCGCACGGTTCTTATTGCAACACTGTCTCTCTATCCTCGTGCCACCATGACTCCGCACGGTTTTTGTTGCAACACGAGTTTCACCCCTAAGGCGCAGACCTCCCAAAGGGGTTCTACGGTGTTCAGGGCACCTAAGTCTAACATTAACATTATAGATACATGTAAAACAGAAATCATAACTCATTTTACATTTCTCATAAGGCTCACACGGCCTGCCATATCATATCATAAGCAACATCATAGCTCATGTATTTACATATACCATGTCTCAGTAACATCCCTTTCTAGGGCATGTCATATCTCATCACCTGCAATTTATGAGATATCTATTGAAATATAAGAAGCCCTGCAGTATGTAGGTATCAACTCAGAGAGAACAAGCATATAAAGTTAAATGCACTAGAAACATACAATTCAGCAATTAAGCATCACCACATCTCATATCGAGACCTTTCATATCACCTTAACATGATTCATTGAACACCCTATCCTTAGGGTTTAATTTGCCTTATTCATTCATCACATGCCATCACCCTACTCTTAGGGTTTCATTTGCCTTATTCATTTGTCCCATGGCTCTCATAAGGATTTCATAGGATATAAGCATTCTCTAAATAAAGATTGTTCCAACAAATCATATACAATCAATATAGATATGAAACCATGGAAATTTAACTAAATTTAGGTTTTCCATACCATTCACTGAGATATCAGGCATCAAGAATAAAATTCAATAAGATAATCCATGAGGTACATCCTAACCACTTATAGGATTACCAGTCTTCTTTATTTAACTTTGACTCTTAAGTATTCATTTAGGGTTTGCTTCAACACGGTCGTGGTATCACCCCACGGCCGTGGCACATTCACCTCACCACGGTCGTGGCTCTTCCCCCACGGTCGTGGTGTATAGAGATCAGGGTTTCAAAAGCATTTAGTACAGCCGTGCTACTTAGCACGCCCGTGGCATAGACCCTTCACCACGGTCGTGGTCACCCACCACGGCCGTGCCACAGCTCGATTGAGCTTCAACTTAGTGAAAACAAAGTCATGGACTTAGTGACGAATCCCAAAGGGTTTAGATATTGAAATATGATAGCCTTAAGCTTGATTAAGAGCATTTAGACCTAGGTTTGGTTTAAGTCTAGATATCTCTTCAATTGGATTAAAACTCTAGTGAGATCTCAATTAGGTTAAACCCTAATTACATCGTACGGTATAAATCTGAAAAGCATTCTTACTAGGATGTGTTGTACACGTTTCTGATATGAATTTACCATCTAAAAGTCATTCAAACAGAGAAAGAAATCCATATCATATCAATTTGCAACAACTTAAATCAACCGGACATTTCAGGTTTTAGAATCACATACTAAGCAATTAGGGATTTGGATGCTATAATAAAATTTCGTGCATTAAACTGTTTGAAGGAAGAACCCACTCATCCTAAGGTGTGAAAACACCTCACAACTGCAGCTCAACTCAGGGAATCTCGAACTCCTATCAAATCCCTAGCAAATCTCCCAATTCTTCCTCCATTCAACTCGGAAACCTTGAAAATGAGGGATTATGAAGAAAGGGTGAGAAAAGAGGGAATTTCGACATCATCTTGGATCAAATCAGAGCATGGACGGAATCTTGACATGAGAGAGAAGATTCACCATAAAAGTCTATGCAAAGGATCCAAACTTACTTGATTTCACCATTCTTGGGACCGCAGAACCCTAATTCAGCAATTCCTCCTCTTTCTCCACTCAAGCCCTAACTCTCCCTCTCTCTCTAGATTTTCGTTTCTCTGGAGTGAATGAAGAAGAATGAGAGCTGTGTGTGTGTGTGGTCGATCATATAAGTCAATTGAGCTGCTTGGGTCAATTGCATATTGACCCAACACTCAACTTTAATTATATTGGCTGAATATTCAGTTATACAAAGTTACTGTAATTCGTTTATTTCAGAGATCAAACCTTCTCCAAAAATTATGGAAATTTAGAAAGTTGTGTATAATTGATCTATCAAGCTTAAGATAAAATTTTAGATTATTTGGAGTTACTAATAAATAATTAAAAATAGAACAGTGCACTGCTATATTGCAGTCAGCAATATATTCGGCCGAGTTTGTCCTGCACAGAACTCGACCGACACCTTTACTGTAGAGATCAAAAAGTCATCCAAAAATTACTCCAATTTAACAGATTGTCTAAAATTGTGTTTTTCAAGCACAGTTAAAATTTGAGATAAATTGGATATACCAATAAAAAGATAAAATTCAATTACCACACTGCTATATAAATCTGGAAATGTGATCGGTCGAGTTTGAAACTCGGCCGATAAACAGGTCAGAGCATTCTTCAAAAATTCTGATATTTTCCAATGTTGTTCACATTTTATATATCCAAATCATATACAAATTTGAAGTAAATTAGAGTTACACATAAAATACTAAAAATCATTTAGTGAGACATTCTACTTATCAAATTCTGTATTCATGCATCATTAAAACCCTATTTTGGGCCGATCAGGGTTTATGTTTCTCAAACCTTAATTCTCAAGACAAAAGAACATTTAGACTTCTTATCATAGTTAAAATATCCTAATTGAGTTATCGTCATTAATTAGATTTCAAGAATGATTATTCCAATTAATCTTTGCAATTGTCTAGGTAAACCCTAGTTTACCAGTTAAGCTCAGATGGGGTCGTAACAACTCTCCCCCCCTTAGAATGTTTCGTCCTCGAAACATAAACCTACAAGAAAGATACATTCAAGGTTATTCTAAGCTTATAAAGCCTTCCATGTCATCATATTCTTGTATTTCATACCTGAATGTAGTTTTCAACATTAGATCTTTTAATTCCTTACTAAATCACAACATGTTTCAAATAGTTCTTGATGATATCAAGCAAATTCTTTATGCCACAGTCAAACATAGAATGCAAAGATAAACCACCACGCTTTCACTACGCAACTCTGATACTCTGATACAACTATCTCAACTTATGCTGCTCAGAGAGTTCTATTGTTCTGTATCACCTTTAAGTGACAAAAGCAAGTTCACCATACTGTTTTAAACTTTAATCAAGTGCTATTCAAATAGCAAAACAGTCTTGAATTAAAATACTAGATTCAACAATCAATTGCACAATACTACTCTTGGCATCCCCATTGGGTCATGGATGCATGAGGTGAAGCATTACCACCTCATTCCATACTATCCTGTTTCGATCCTGGGATCTGTGGGTTATGGGCCCACACACAATTCAAAGTGTAACCATCGCATTATATCATTTTAGGGTTTCAACAACAGTAATAAGGTAATCCACGATTGTATCAGTCATTCAAGCATTAATCATACTCAATTACCATCACTCAGTTATATTAGAGCTAGGTATAACAAGCTACACCTCATTAGGATTACTTGTCCAAACAATCTAATTATCATCCCTTTCTATTAATATGAGTGAATAAGTATGACTACCTTGTTCAGGGTATCTCTCCATGTGTTCTGACATCATTCAAACTGTATCACCATATCACAAATACACAATAGTAAGATGCATATCAGGTATGAATTACTACAACTATCATACACCTTTAATTTAACATATAGCTTACACAAATACCCTGAAATCATATGTAGAACCAACTTTCATACCTTAATATGCCTTCAACAAATCATACATGTAAAAACAAATTCACATATTACACAAAGCTAGTGTTTTCCCATATCTCTCTGCTCATTCATTACTTCTTTACTTTTTGCTACCTATCCTTTTCATATGATTATATACAATAAACATCATTAACATTGAAGCATTTAAGATAGGAATAGATTATTCATCATTCTTGCTATCACACAAGAACTTATTTCTTATCACACTTCATCATTTTGTATGTCACTATTACATTCACTAGATGACCCCGCCAAGGTAGTTATGCACCATATTTCACATGAGTTAAATAATGATTTCTGAATGAACTGCCACTCACAGCTCTGAAACTCGGCCGATTGGTCAGAAACTCGGCCGATTGCTTCACAACTCGGCCGATCCACTTAAAACTCGGCCGATCAATTTGCTGTTTGATTTCCTGTAAAAGAAACTCGGCCGAATCACATACAACTCGGCCGAATCGCGTACAGACTAAAAACTAAAACGAACCTGCTGGTGTCAATTTCACTCGAATCAGCGGGAAAAACTATAGAAAAAAAAGCCCATTCAAAGGTCAATTCTAGTCTACTTGTTACAAAGAATAAAATCAATAAATGCTACAATTGCATAGTGTACAACAGATATTAAAGACCCATATTTCAAAGTATTGAATATTTCAATTCAAACATATAAGAGCATTTCTATACATTTCCAACAAAAACAACATTATGAAATGTAAATTCTATCTCATTTTACATTTATGCTCTTAATTCTTGTTTCTTTTCTCGTTATCTAACCCTAACATTTCTAGGGTTCTTCTCTAGCCCATTCTTCAACTGTATACCTGGCCAGGGTATACGTGAGAGAATAGACAGAGTAGCTTGTACTGGTTGATCCAAGTACTCAGATATCGGGCCAGGATATCCAAATATTCAAATCCCCAAAGCTAACATCAAACATCTCCTATCTGCCACACATAGGACTCTAACTTACTAACTTAATGGTCCTTGACAACTCACCCTAAGCTCTGATACCAAGCTGTTACACCCCGATCTCACAATTTCCTCAAATCATGAGATTAGGGCATAAGATGGGATTTGTATGCAACATAAAGAACACCCTTAACTTTTTCTTTTCTTTTCTTTTCTTTAAAACTCTTGTTTCTTCGCATTAAACCACATAAAACATTTTAACAAGGGAATCTGAACATTTCTTTTACTAATCAGACTTCAATAGTAAAGATACATGTATAAGCATTCATGATGTCTCTCACACATTATGCACATGAAACTTGCTAATTAGCATACATATCAAAGAGGAATAATATTACACATTGTAATTACAACTCTCTCTCTAAACTCTTACTAAGGACCTAGAGTGACAAGGACCGACTGACTCAACTAATCTCGTACTTGACTCCTGTGGCAGGTCTACACTGATGCTCTGACCATCTTCAAGTCCACGCGGTTAACCCTAAAATGTTTGAGTAGAGGGGTGAGCCTACTCGCTCAGTGAATGAGTACTTCATGGAAACAGACTAATGCACTAATGTGATTATAGATATAACTTAAGTAAACGATATGAAATTTAACAACAATAAATACTACACTGAGCAGTTCTAAAACAATATAATTGAAAGAACAAAGAATGTAAATATTGCATCCAAAGAATAACTACTAGAAGACTATGCTTTATTCTTCCTTAACTCTTTCATTTATAAAGAACTCTGTGAACCTATATGATCATATTTTAAATTATGCCCTGATCTTATGCAGTGTACTCTGCATAAGAGACTCGCATTGCACTACGACCACACCGTACAAGACTTAGCGACACACCCGGGAAATGCTAAGTCTGACGCCAGTCCTGTTCTGCTACAGGACCACAGGCTCTCCGGCCTCAATGCACTAACTCAGAGTGCTCTAGACTCCTCCTCTAACCTGAGTACACAGGCGGAGAGTCTCACGGGGTTACCACCATGACTCCGCACGGTTCTTGTTGCAATAACCCCTATTTCCTCCAGTGCCACCATGACTCCGCACGGTTCTTGTTGCAACACTGGCTCTCTATCCTCGTGCCACCATGACTCCGCACGGTTCTTGTTGCAACACGAGTTTCACCCCTAAGGCGCAGACCTCCCAAAGGGGTTCTACGGTGTTCAGGGCACCTATGTCTAACATTAACATTATAGATACATGTAAAACAGAAATCATAACTCATTTTACATTTCTCATAAGGCTCACACGGCCTGCCATATCATATCATAAGCAACATCATAGCTCATGTATTTACATATACCATGTCTCAGTAACATCCCTTTCTAGGGCATGTCATATCTCATCACCTGCAATTTACGAGATATCTATTGAAATATAAGAAGCCCCGTAGTATGTAGGTATCAACTCAGAGAGAACAAGCATATAAAGTTAAATGCACTAGAAACATACAATTCAGCAATTAAGCATCACCACATCTCATATCGAGACCTTTCATATCACATTAACATGATTCATTGAACACCCTATCCTTAGGGTTTAATTTGCCTTATTCATTCATCACATGCCATCACCCTACTCTTAGGGTTTCATTTGCCTTATTCATTTGTCCCATGGCTCTCATAAGGATTTCATAGGATATAAGCATTCTCTATATAAAGATTGTTCCAACAAATCATATACAATCAATATAGATATGAAACCATGGAAATTTAACTAAATTTAGGTTTTCCATACCATTCACTGAGATATCAGGCATCAAGAATAAAATTCAATAAGATAATCCATGAGGTACATCCTAACCACTTATAGGATTACCAGTCTTCTTTATTTAACTTTGACTCTTAAGTATTCATTTAGGGTTTGCTTCAACACGGTCGTGGTATCACCCACGGCCGTGGCACATTCACCTCACCACGGTCGTGGCTCTTCCCCCACGGTCGTGGTGTATAGAGATCAGGGTTTCAAAAGCATTTAGTACGGCCGTGCTACTTAGCACGCCCGTGGCATAGACCCTTCACCACGGTCGTGGTCACCCACCACGGCCGTGCCACAGCTCGATTGAGCTTCAACTTAGTGAAAACAAAGTCATGGACTTAGTGACGAATCCCAAAGGGTTTAGATATTGAAATATGATAGCCTTAAGCTTGATTAAGAGCATTTAGACCTAGGTTTGGTTTAAGTCTAGATATCTCTTCAATTGGATTAAAACTCTAGTGAGATCTCAATTAGGTTAAACCCTAATTACATCGTACGGTATAAATCTGAAAAGCATTCTTACTAGGATGTGTTGTACACGTTTCTGATATGAATTTACCATCTAAAAGTCATTCAAACAGAGAAAGAAATCCATATCATATCAATTTGCAACAACTTAAATCAACCGGACATTTCAGGTTTTAGAATCACATACTAAGCAATTAGGGATTTGGATGCTATAATCAAATTTCGTGCATTACACTGTTTGAAGGAAGAACCCACTCACCCTAAGGTGTGAAAACACCTCACAACTGCAGCTCAGCTCAGGGAATCTCGAACTCCTATCAAATCCCTAGCAAATCTCCCAATTCTTCCTCCATTCAACTCGGAAACCTTGAAAATGAGGGATTATGAAGAAAGGGTGAGAAAAGAGGAAATTTCGACATCATCTTGGATCAAATAAGAGAATGGACAGAATCTTGACATGAGAGATAAGATTCACCATAAAAGTCTATGCAAAGGATCCAAACTTACTTGATTTCACCATTCTTGGGACCGCAGAACCCTAATTCAGCAATTCCTCCTCTTTCTCCACTCAAGCCCTAACTCTCCCTCTCTCTCTCTAGATTTTCGTTTCTCTGGAGTGAATGACGAAGAATGAGAGCTGTGTGTGTGTGTGGTCGATCATATAAGTCAATTGAGCTGCTTGGGTCAATTGCATATTGACCCAACACTCAACTTTAATTATATTGGCTGAATATTCAGTTATACAAAGTTACTGTAATTCATTTATTTCAGAGATCAAACCTTCTCCAAAAATTATGGGAATTTAGCAAGTTGTTTATATTTGATCTATAAAGCTTAAGTTAAAGTTTTAGATCATTTGGAGTTATTAATAAATAATTAAAAATAGAACAGTGCACTGCTATATTGCAGTCAGCAATATATTCGGCCGAGTTTGTCCTGCACAGAACTCGACCGACACCTTTACTGTAGAGATCAAAAAGTCATCCAAAAATTACGCCAATTTAACAGATTGTCTAGAATTGTGTTTTTCAAGCACAGTTAAAATTTGAGATAAATTGGATATACCAATAAAAAGATAAAATTCAATTACCACACTGCTATATAAATCTGGAAATGTGATCGGTCGAGTTTGAAACTCGGCCGATAAACAGGTCAGAGAATTCTTCAAAAATTCTGATATTTTCCAATGTTGTTCACATTTTATATATCCAAATCATATCCAAATTTGTAGTAAATTAGAGTTACAAATAAAATACTAAAAATCATTTAGTGAGACATTCTACTTATCAAATTCTGTATTCATGCATCATTAAAACCCTATTTTGGGCCGATCAGGGTTTATGTTTCTCAAACCCTAATTCTCAAGACAAAAGAACATTTAGACTTCTTATCATAGTTAAAATATCCTAATTGAGTTATCGTCATTAATTAGATTTCAAGAATGATTATTCCAATTAATCTTTGCAATTGTCTAGGTAAACCCTAGTTTACCAGTTAAGCTCAGATGGGGTCGTAACAACTCTCCCCCCCTTAGAATGTTTCGTCCTCGAAACATAAACCTACAAGAAAGATACATTCAAGGTTATTCTAAGCTTCTAAAGCCTTCCATGTCATCATATTCTTGTATTTCATACCTGAATGTAGTTTTCAACATTAGATCTTTTAATTCCTTACTAAATCACAACATGTTTCAAATAGTTCTTGATGATATCAAGCAAATTCTTTATGCCACAGTCAAACATAGAATGCAAAGATAAACCACCACGCTTTCACTACGCAACTCTGATACTCTGATACAACTATCTCAACTTATGCTGCTCAGAGAGTTCTATTGTTCTGTATCACCTTTAAGTGACAAAAGCAAGTTCACCATACTGTTTTAAACTTTAATCAAGTGCTATTCAAATAGCAAAACAGTCTTGAATTAAAAGACTAGATTCAACAATCAATTGCACAATACTACTCTTGGCATCCCCATTGGGTCATGGATGCATGAGGTGAAGCATTACCACCTCATTCCATACTATCCTGTTTCGATCCTGGGATCTGTGGGTTATGGGCCCACACACAATTCAAAGTGTAACCATCGCATTATATCATTTTAGGGTTTCAACAACAGTAATAAGGTAATCCACGATTGTATCAGTCATTCAAGCATTAATCATACTCAATTACCATCTCTCAGTTATATTAGAGCTAGGTATAACAAGCTACACCTCATTAGGATTACTTGTCCAAACAATCTAATTATCATCCCTTTCTATTAATATGAGTGAATAAGTATGACTACCTTGTTCAGGGTATCTCTCCATGTGTTCTGACATCATTCAAACTGTATCACCATATCACAAATACACAATAGTAAGATGCATATCAGGTATGAATTACTACAACTATCATACGCCTTTAATTTAACATATAGCTTACACAAATACCCTGAAATCATATGTAGAACCAACTTTCATACCTTAATATGCCTTCAACAAATCATACATGTAAAAACAAATTCACATATTACACAAAGCTAGTGTTTTCCCATATCTCTCTGCTCATTCATTACTTCTTTACTTTTTGCTACCTATCCTTTTCATATGATTATATACAATAAACATCATTAACATTGAAGCATTTAAGATAGGAATAGATTATTCATCATTCTTGCTATCACACAAGAACTTATTTCTTATCACACTTCATCATTTTGTATGTCACTATTACATTCACTAGATGACCCCGCCAAGGTAGTTATGCACCATATATGACTCATTTTCTCTTATCATTTCATACTTATTTCACACGAGTTAAATAATGATTTCTGAATGAACTGCCACTCACAGCTCTGAAACTCGGCCGATTGGTCAGAAACTCGGCCGATTGCTTCACAACTCGGCCGATCCACTTAAAACTCGGCCGATCAATTTGCTGTTTGATTTCCTATAAAAGAAACTCGGCCGAATCACATACAACTCGGCCGAATCGCGTACAGACTGAAAACTAAAACGAACCTGCTGGTGTCAATTTCACTCGAATCAGCGGGAAAAACTATAGAAAAAAAGCCCATTCAAAGGTCAATTCTAGTCTACTTGTTACAAAGAATAAAATCAATAAATGCTACAATTGCATAGTGTACAACAGATATTAAAGACCCATATTTCAAAGTATTGAATATTTCAATTCAAACATATAAGAGCATTTCTATACATTTCCAACAAAAACAACATTATGAAATGTAAATTCTATCTCCTTTTACATTTATGCTCTTAATTCTTGTTTCTTTTCTCGTTATCTAACCCTAACATTTCTAGGGTTCTTCTCTAGCCCATTCTTCCACTGTATACCTGGCCAGGGTATACGTGAGAGAATAGACAGAGTAGCTTGTACTGGTTGATCCAAGTACTCAGATATCGGGCCAGGATATCCAAATATTCAAATCCCCAAAGCTAACATCAAACATCTCCTATTTGCCACACATAGGACTCTAACTTACTAACTTAATGGTCCTTGACAACTCACCCTAAGCTCTGATACCAAGCTGTTACACCCCGATCTCACAATTTCCTCAAATCATGAGATTAGGGCATAAGATGGGATTTGTATGCAACACAAAGTACACCCTTAACTTTTTCTTTTCTTTAAAACTCTTGTTTCTTCGCATTAAACCACATAAAACATTTTAACAAGGGAATCTGAACATTTCTTTTACTAATCAGACTTCAATAGTAAAGATACATGTATAAGCATTCATGATGTCTCTCACACATTATGCACATGAAACTTGCTAATTAGCATACATATCAAAGAGGAATAATATTACACATTGTAATTACAACTCTCTCTCTAAACTCTTACTAAGGACCTAGAGTGACAAGGACCGACTGACTCAACTAATCTCGTACTTGACTCCTGTGGCAGGTCTACACTGATGCTCTGACCATCTTCAAGTCCACGCGGTTAACCCTAAAATGTTTGAGTAGAGGGGTGAGCCTACTCGCTCAGTGAATGAGTACTTCATGGAAACAGACTAATGCACTAATGTGATTACAGATATAACTTAAGTAAATGATATGAAATTTAACAACAATAAATACTACACTGAGCAGTTCTAAAACAATATAATTGAAAGAACAAAGAATGTAAATATTGCATCCAAAGAATAACTACTAGAAGACTATGCTTTAGTCTTCCTTAACTCTTTCATTTATAAAGAACTCTGTGAACCTATATGATCATATTTTAAATTATGCCCTGATCTTATGCAGTGTACTCTGCATAAGAGACTCGCAGTGCACTACGACCACACCGTACAAGACTTAGCGACACACCCGGGAAATGCTAAGTCTGACGCCAGCCCTGTTCTGCTACAGGACCACAGGCTCTCCGGCCTCAATGCACTAACTCAGAGTGCTCTAGACTCCTCCTCTAACCTGAGTACACAGGCGGAGAGTCTCACAGGGTTACCACCATGACTCCGCATGGTTCTTGTTGCAATAACCCCTATTTCCTCCAGTGCCACCATGACTCCGCACGGTTCTTGTTGCAACACTGGCTCTCTATCCTCGTGCCACCATGACTCCGCACGGTTTTTGTTGCAACACGAGTTTCACCCCTAAGGCGCAGACCTCCCAAAGGGGTTCTACGGTGTTCAGGGCACCTAAGTCTAACATTAACATTATAGATAAATGTAAAACAGAAATCATAACTCATTTTACATTTCTCATAAGGCTCACACGGCCTGCCATATCATATCATAAGCAACATCATAGCTCATGTATTTACATATACCATGTCTCAGTAACATCCCTTTCTAGGGCATGTCATATCTCATCACCTGCAATTTACGAGATATCTATTGAAATATAAGAAGCCCTGCAGTATGTAGGTATCAACTCAGAGAGAACAAGCATATAAAGTTAAATGCACTAGAAACATACAATTCAGCAATTAAGCATCACCACATCTCATATCGAGACCTTTCATATCACCTTAACATGATTCATTGAACACCCTATCCTTAGGGTTTAATTTGCCTTATTCATTCATCACATGCCATCACCCTACTCTTAGGGTTTCATTTGCCTTATTCATTTGTCCCATGGCTCTCATAAGGATTTCATAGGATATAAGCATTCTCTAAATAAAGATTGTTCCAACAAATCATATACAATCAATATAGATATGAAACCATGAAAATTTAACTAAATTTAGGTTTTCCATACCATTCACTGAGATATCAGGCATCAAGAATAAAATTCAATAAGATAATCCATGAGGTACATCCTAACCACTTATAGGATTACCAGTCTTCTTTATTTAACTTTGACTCTTAAGTATTCATTTAGGGTTTGCTTCAACACGGTCGTGGTATCACCCCACGGCCATGGCACATTCACCTCACCACGGTCGTGGCTCTTCCCCCACGGTCGTGGTGTATAGAGATCAGGGTTTCAAAAGCATTTAGTACGGCCGTGCTACTTAGCACGCCCGTGGCATAGACCCTTCACCACGGTCGTGGTCACCCACCACAGCCGTGCCACAGCTCGATTGAGCTTCAACTTAGTGAAAACAAAGTCATGGACTTAGTGACGAATCCCAAAGGGTTTAGATATTGAAATATGATAGCCTTAAGCTTGATTAAGAGCATTTAGACCTAGGTTTGGTTTAAGTCTAGATATCTCTTCAATTGGATTAAAACTCTAGTGAGATCTCAATTAGGTTAAACCCTAATTACATCGTACAGTATAAATCTGAAAAGCATTCTTACTAGGATGTGTTGTACACATTTCTGATATGAATTTACCATCTAAAAGTCATTCAAACAGAGAAAGAAATCCATATCATATCAATTTGCAACAACTTAAATCAACCGGACATTTCAGGTTTTAGAATCACATACTAAGCAATTAGGGATTTGGATGCTATAATCAAATTTCGTGCATTACACTGTTTGAAGGAAGAACCCACTCACCCTAAGGTGTGAAAACACCTCACAACTGCAGCTCAACTCAGGGAATCTCGAACTCCTATCAAATCCCTAGCAAATCTCCCAATTCTTCCTCCATTCAACTCGGAAACCTTGAAAATGAGGGATTATGAAGAAAGGGTGAGAAAAGAGGGAATTTCGACATCATCTTGGATCAAATCAGAGCATGGACGGAATCTTGACATGAGAGAGAAGATTCACCATAAAAGTCTATGCAAAGGATCCAAACTTACTTGATTTCACCATTCTTGGGACCGCAGAACCCTAATTCAGCAATTCCTCCTCTTTCTCCACTCAAGCCCTAACTCTCCCTCTCTCTCTAGATTTTCGTTTCTCTGGAGTGAATGACGAAGAATGAGAGCTGTGTGTGTGTGTGGTCGATCATATAAGTCAATTGAGCTGCTTGGGTCAATTGCATATTGACCCAACACTCAACTTTAATTATATTGGCTAAATATTCAGTTATACAAAGTTACTGTAATTCGTTTATTTCAAAGATCAAACCTTCTCCAAAAATTATGGGAATTTATAAAGTTGTTTATAATTGATCTATAAAGCTTAAGTTAATATATTAGATCATTTGGAGTTACTAATAAATAATTAAAAATAGAACAGTGCACTGCTATATTGCAGTCAGCAATATATTCGGCCGAGTTTGTCCTGCACAGTACTCGACCGACACCTTTACTGTAGAGATCAAAAAGTCATCCAAAAATTACGCCAATTTAAAAGAGTGTCTAAAATTGTGTTTTTCAAGCAGAGTTAAAATTTGAGATCAATTGGATATACCAATAAAAAGATAAAATTCAATTACCACACTGCTATATAAATCTGGAAATGTGATCGGTCGAGTTTGAAACTCGGCCGATAAACAGGTCAGAGCATTCTTCAAAAATTCTGATATTTTCCAATATTGTTGTTCACATTTTATATATCCAAATCATATCCAAATTTGAAGAAAATCAGAGTTACACATAAAATACTAAAAATCATTTAGTGAGACATTCTACTTATCAAATTCTGTATTCATGCATCATTAAAACCCTATTTTGGGCCGATTAGGGTTTATGTTTCTCAAACCCTAATTCTCAAGACAAAAGAACATTTAGACTTCTTATCATAGTTAAAATATCCTAATTGAGTTATCGTCATTAATTAGATTTCAAGAATGATTATTCCAATTAATCTTTGCAATTGTCTAGGTAAACCCTAGTTTACCAGTTAAGCTCAGATGGGGTCGTAACAGTTATCATCTGTGCTAACCATGCAGGTATGTTGAAATGATGATCATGGTCAGGTATGAGATATGATGTTTAATTCACTATTGTGATTATGCCTTGAGTGCCATAATATACCTTGTTGCCTGGTAAGAAGTAACAAGAGAGTTAATGGGCCTCAAGTACCATGTGTGATGCTTGTAATAGCAAGTATCATGTTTGCCTTGGTCAATTGACTTGAAGGTGATGGTTACCTGGAAAAGTGGTAACAATGCTTAATGATGAATCAAGGGTTTAATTACCCAGGGCCATATGATTATGGTGATGAGATTATGGAGGGATGAGAATTCCCAATTTTGAAATAAGGGATTGAGTTCCCAATATCTTTTAAAGACTATTGAGTATTTGATGAAAATAATACATGTTTCTTTATAGCATTGTCATAATAAGTTTTGTTTGAGAACTTTCCTGATGCTAAAAGAATATGAAAATATACTTAATTAATTAAGTGAAATCTATCCATGTAGTGCTCTGACCATAGATCCATCATCATCAGAAGTTGGTGATGGTGAAATAGGTTTTCCCATAGAATTCCTGGAGTTCACATATTCTGAATACGTGGGGGTAAATGGGTGAAAATATCCTTACGTCCTTGTGAAGAGATTGAGGGAGGGTAAACATTAAACCTCTCAATCCTTCATGTTTCGGGATAGATGTAACATAAATCTCTCGATGGTTGGGATGGATGTATCATTAATCTCCCAATGATATTTTTATGTCGGGTCGGTGGAGATAAACATTAATGCTCTCAATTGCCGATGAGAGTGCAGTTGATGATGTAACTCTATAGCAAAGTTCCAGTATACCCTATAAAGCTATTTGAGCAGTCGACATAGTCCTACTTGTAGTCCCGTACTGACCGGGATGTGGGAGGTCATGGGAGTCCGGCTCTTCCATTGACCTATTTATGGTATCGATTTTGATTCTACAAATGGTCGGTTGGAGTATGAGCGGTATACCCCATCTCCTCAGAGCTTAAATGTGTTCATAAAATGTAATCAGTCATGTAGCGTATTTGCATAAGATTGAAATACGAGAATTATTGGTTGATGATATACTGTTTGGCATGTCCTTGATGCACAAATGTTATTTATGATCCTCCATTCCTTATTGAATATTAGACATGCTGCTTATCAAGTTTAAGTTGAAATACTTGCATAAGAATGCTGCTCTAATCTGCATAGATGTTGAATTATCTGTTGTTAAGCTTATGATTTCACTGCTCAATTTATTTATATTAAACTACAATGATAATGTTTTGGCGGAGAGTTATATCTCCCGCTGGGGCAATTTTTATAATTGTCTCACCCCCGTGGGATTCAATGTTTTTAGGTAGACACATACATCAAGGCAGAAACTCTTCTGTAGGAGAAGAGCAGCAACAACAGTCACAGGGACAACAGTGATCCAGTAGGTGGAGACATTAGCTGTCTGGTTTTGTATAGTTAGTTCTATGAGTCGTCTTTGTACTCTCGGGTCCTAGGAGTTAGTGTTTGGATACTGCGATCTGAGATTTTGTGCATGTATGCCTCGAGGTGCAATGATGCATGTTATGTATATATGAACCAGGATGTAATGTTTTGCTTTGGTTCAGAATGAAAGAGTTTTCCTGTGAATGGATCTCTTATTAAATGATTTTAATTTTAGTGATTTTTAGTAATTCCACCGCTAATAATACGCTTCCGCATTAGTTAATCTAGTTTTTATGAGTTGTATGCCACATTATCGATGTATTATTCAATATGATATGGATCTTTCTAATATATCTCTTTTTATCTTGGTGATCCATAAGGTTCAATGCCTATTATGGGTCTTTTCTAACTTAGATATATTATAATGCCACCTGCACGGTGTGTCTATGGCCTAAGACAATGTGTTGTCATTGTTATGCATTTTGTTGCACTCGACTCGACATGTCAACTTCTTGACAAGACGTGTCATGGACTTTTTGACCCCTTTTCTACTCTAAATCTGTTGTTATGTCATACATTGTGTTGGTATATTATGAGTTCATATTCTTCCTCCATTGGGATTCCCAAGACATACCCTAAGTTTGTAACCTCGGTGAAGTTCAATGGCTCCGAATATGTCCTACGCACACACTCCTTTTAGATCTATATGCATTTTTCATGAAAACATGAGCATCTCAGAGATCTACCTCCACCCCAAGAAAACACATTTGATAAAAAAATCTACTGAAGATGCATCTAGAAAAAGAAAGACAAATTTTAGAATGTGGGTTGAACATGACACTCTGGTTCTCTCCTATATTTTGAATAATTGTGAATCACATATCTCTGTTAATATTTTATTCACCGACATAGACAAGGAGGCATGGGATCACTTTGCCCAAGTGCACTCTAGTAAAGGAAACACATCCTGAGTATTTGATCTATACAAACATTTGCATTCCCTTGAACTTGAAGATTACTCTGCCTTTGCTTCACATTTTGAAACTTTTAAAGGGATTTGGGTTAATCTCAAGCTTCATTACCTCCTATCATATGATCTTTAGAAAATGCAGAAATGGCAAGAGGAAATACAATGTGTCAATTTTTGGTATCTCTACCTTCTAGTTATGAACTATCTTCCAACAAATACTTGCATCTAAACCCTTCTTGACATTAGATGATGTATATCTTTAACTATCTTGCTCTATGTCTTCCACTACTATTGCCGAATAGCCTGCTTCACTTGTTGTTTTTGTACGAGGGCATGGTAATCATGTTCATGGCTGGGGAAAGAGGCACAATAACAATGGGAGAGGATCCTTTTCTTCCTCTTCCCAATATTCCTCATTTCAATCCAAAATTTGCAATTTCTACAAGTGTACAAACCATATGAAGACAAATATTGGCTAAAGCAAGGGAAACCAGAATGTGCCAATAAAGTGTCAACTATAGACCCTGATGGAGAGTCTACTTTTATTCCTCATGGTACTGATTGCAACACCTCGTCACGCTAAACAAGATTACTCAAAACACAAAACATGATCAACTACTAATTAATCACATAGTCAAAAATATGGAATAATTAAAACCGATTCCAACAATGTAAATAAACTCTAAAACGTTTACAAAAGGTCCATCATTCCATTCTCATATACTATAACAAGTATTTATATATGGGTCCAAAGACCTCAGTCACATCCTGCATACAAAAGATATTACACATGTACATGCCATATATTTACAAACATTGGCATACTACCAAAATCTCATGTTGATATAAGTATATCATCTAGAAAACACATCCCATACCCGAACCTGAGAGTACAGGGACGACACTAGGACTCTACTACTAACATCTACAATTAACCAACCTTCTGAATCTATTGATCACTAGGTTGGTTCTCTTCCACAGCGCAACCTCGACCACATTGCCCACGACCACCTAAAAAAATGTGGTGACCCACGGGTGAGACCCAGTCCCAGTGAGAGATATAACTCTCTCCAACATATATTGATTCTAACAGATTAATTAATAGTTTATACATTGAGTAGTTAGGATATTGAATAAGCAATATGAACATATTGAACAGTTTAATCATACTAAGCAGTTAAGCAAATAAGTTGTAGCATCAAGTAGAATTACACTATTTTCATAAGTTTACATCATGTAAGAACTATGTCGTATAAAAACAAGACAAGGATTAATCAACCAATGTGATACGCATTAAACCCTATCAATTATACTACACAGCTTGTATTATATCTTTTATTATTATGCCTTGGGGAGTTTGAGTCATACCACTCAAGGTCCAACTGACCACTGAAGTGCTATTCAGTTCCATATAAGATCTAGGAGTGCCGGTATCCTAAGATCTCTTCCCCTCGGTCAGTACGAGTAAATTGCAGTGACATACCAGTCAAACTACCAATAGTGACATATAGTCAACTGATAACAACTAGTCCGTACTTGGTACAAGTTACGACACTAGAAAACAGGGTATACAAAACCCTCTAATCTGAGGTACAACAACAACTGTCCTCAATCACATCAAATGTCAGAGGCATGACCATAGCCATCCTCCATAAACTGTAATTGTGGATGACAAGGATATATCCTCAACTTGCCACCCCCACATACTCAAAAGTATGCGCTCCGAGTTTCCCTTGGGAATACTCATTTCACCATCCAGTAAGTTCTGACACCGAAGATGGCTCTATGACACATGGCTCTACATTATTAAGGTTACACTTGATTAATTACTGCCAATTGAATGCATTAAGGCTTTATCATACAAGTGGACATTCAAACCCTAATTCTTTTCTAACAAGAGTATATGTATAACAACTTCAAAGAATATAAAACATTTGAGATATAAATCTTAATCACATTACCACATTCTATCATTCATTACAAATTAATGGACCACACTTATCATCATACTATTACAAGATACTAATATCTTATCACAAGTTCTAGGGTTTTAACCCTTATTGGAACATGAAGAGGATTTCACTTCAATCATGGCTTCAAACATGCCCAAATATCATTAAGACCATCACATTATTCATATTATCATCATCATCCAGTGCCTTAACAAGGCTCAAAAGATCATTAGCACATATGTGTCCATAGATATTAATAAGGCAAGGCACTATGATATTCAAATAATACTACATTGTGGTTTCAACACAAGAAGAGTGTAATTAATTATCACATTAATCATTAAAGAGGTATGATTATAACCAAAAACATCATATAATTACATTAAGGTTAGGTATAACAAGTTAGATCACATGGGAGTTACACATCCACTTGTTATAGTGATTTATCAAATATAACTATATAATGGCAAAAGTAAGACTACCAATTAATGGTATTGAACCATAGAATTATCATCACTAGAACCCACATATAATACCATGTGATTCATTCTAATCCATTGGATATTAAAGCATCCAATATTATTCATTGGATCAGGTTCATTGTTCAAGGTTATCAATTGAAGTATAGGTCTAACCATTAGATAAATTGAACCAAGGAACCATTGGTTCAAGGTTTAGACAAATATACAATTACATTCCTAATTCATCATATATGGTGGTGACTTGATCCACCATTAATTGTGATCATTAGGTCACCATTGGATGCTAGATCAGTAATACATTCAGTTAACACCATCGAATATTAAGCCAATATCATCATCGATTGATAACATCATTAGAATACTTAGTGGATGATAATTAAACATCTAATTGAGTCAAAACCTGACCTAAGATGGTGACCATAGGTTGTCACCATACATTTGACACCCTTGATCATGAACATAAGTTTCCAAGATAGCAACACCATTGGTTGTTGAATGGTATGACCATCGGTTGTGTGATAGAGAAGGAAATAGTTTGAAAACCCTAATTTGAACCATCAATTATTTTGTTCTTAGCACCATAGGTTGATGCTATCAACCTGTCCCAGATCATGTTACACCTTAGAAAGATTGTACACATGTTTACAAGTTCATATAGAATTGGATTAAAATAGGGAACACCACAAAAATTCTTAATTCTGAACAAGCATGGTTTCTTTATGCTTAAATCAACACATTAAGGCATAAACATGAACTAACAAGCTTCTAGTAAGCAATAAAAGTGAAGAATGTTATATAACTCGCCTCTATATAGTAGGTCAGATATCAAACAGCAAGAATCACGATCAAATAAGGCAAGAAATCCTTAGATTCAGATCTGAACTTGGCCAAATAGGCACTTCTCTCCACAAAAAGAAGCAAAACCCTAGAAAAAGAAACAAGAAGGAAGGATTTTTGAGTTCTAGAGTCATTTTCACCATGGAACAGCAGGGTTACGACCTGGAGAGGTATATGAGGAAGAAGAGAAAAGAAATAAACAGAGGAAATAAGGTAAAACTTACACTTTTAAGTCAAGATCACTAGGAAGAAACTTTTTAGACCCAAAAAGGAAATCAATTGCAACCCTGGATTTTTTCCAAGAAGATCCACACTTTATTCTTCCTTGGGCACCAAAATTCGCAGATGAACAGAAGAAGAACGAGGTTGGGAGAAGGAGGGAAGTGGTGGAGAGGAAATGGCTCATTTTGGTTCTTGGGGATAAGTATATGAACTATAAGATAAAGCAAAAAGAAAAAGTTTAAATTCTAGTATCTATCCAAGTGTCCACGGTCTTAATTTATTAAGAATATACAAGCACACACATAAGAAGCTCTCCCACTATCTGTATAGACCTGCTTAGCTTTCATTTGTCGAATTTCTAAGCCAAACACATAATTCCTTCGTTGATAGCTACTAAAGGTAGCTCATCCATGAAGGGGTAAACCCTAGAATACCCTTGATGAAAACACCTTCAAACCATGGCTCAACTAGGAGCCCCATGGATCAAAACACTCAATAATAATAATATAAAATATAATGAACATAATGTATGTGACAAATTGCAAAGAAAACCCCTCAATTGGGTAAATTGTAGAAAAGTCCAAAATGTACAGAAAATTGCATAACTTGTTCAAACAGTGTCTAAATTGGACCAAATTTGAAACTTAAGCTTGTATTATGATTTAAAAACATATCAAAAGGTCATATTAGGGTTATAATCATTCAATTATAGTAATTAAGCTCATTCAACTTATTAAGCAAGTTCAGGGGCGTTACACTGATCCTCATATGCTAACACTAAGTTCTTCTAACCTTGACAAACTAATTAAGGTCGCTTCTTCTACTATAATTACAGCTCAAGAAAACATTGCCCAACACTCAAGTGACCCCTCATGTCTTCAAGCCTCTTCCTTTTCATGAAAAGATGATTAGGTAATTGATTTGGGTGCTACAACCCATATGATTGGTAATAAGAAACTATTTACTTACCTGTAGAAATCTACTTGTAATCCTCTTGTGCATATGCAAGATGGATCAAATTCTTCATTTATTGGGAGAGGATATGTGAATAACAATCTTCTTTTTTTTGTGCCAAAATTCTCATTAAACTTGATGTCTATCCGTAAAACTATCAAAACCTTAAACTATAGTGTAACCTTCTTTCCTTACATTATCTCTATGCAGGATCTCAGAATGAAGATGACAATTGGTGGGGTATATTAAGGTGGAGATGATATTACTACCTACAGACCTTGTCAACCCCCCCTACTATTTCTCTTGTTCCCAATCTCACTCCCTTCATCAATGACACCTATACTTGGTCATCCTTCCACTTCCAAATTGAAGTCTTTATTTCTTACTCTATTTATTGAAAACTTTTCAAATTAGTCTTGTCATCTTGGAAAAAAATATTGGACAATGTTTTCTCCTCTTCATAACAATATAGGAGTCCACGTTTTTTCATTTAGTTTGTTCAGATGTTTGGGGACCATGTCATATTGCTAATTATACCAGTTTATGGTATTTTGTAACCTTTATTGATGATTAGTCTCCTTCTATTGGATATATTTGTTAAAAGATTGTTCTAAAGTTTTAGATGTTTTCTGTAAATTTTTAAATGAAATAAAGACTCATTTTTCTGCTACTCCTAAGTTTTTCTGCACAGATAATGCTTTTGAATGTGTGCAACATGGTTTCCAAAAGATTTTTATCACCAAGGAGATTATTCACCAAACTTCTTGTCCCTACAACCTACAACAAAATGGAGTTTCCGAAAGGAAAATAGACATCTACTTGATGTAGATTTCGCTCTCCTACTTGAAACAAAGTTCCTAAGTTTTATTGGGTGAATGCCATCCTTTTATCCAATTATATCATCTATTGGATGCCTTCTTCTATTTGCTAAAATAAGATTCCTTGTAACCTTTTTTTATCACCAATCTTTCCTTATAACCTTTTTTATCACCAATCTTTACTTTACCACAAATCTTTTGGGTGCCTATGTTTTGTTCATAATCACCAACTTAGGAGTGATAAACTATTTCATGTGCTTTTGATATTGCTTTGTTGGCTACACATGTATACAAAAGGGGCACAAATGTTTTGACCTTATTGCATGTCATTTGTATTTCAGTGCGCACATCGCCTTTTTTGAAGATGCCTCTTTCTTTCCAGGACCTAGTAACCATGTGCACTTCCAACTATGCCTATTATGACCCCCCTGTGTTTGCATCTCTACCGAAAGTATCTCCTACTTTGCTATATGTTGAGACTGATGATCCACCCCCGACAATGGTAATATTAATGATTCTGTTATGACGTATGATTCACACATTCCCATTGCATTGTGAAAGGGGCGACAATTTGGTATCAACTATTGTATCTCTCAACATATTTTACACCTCATTTGAATGATCCATGGCTCAGTTTACTGATGTTTTATTTGTGATTTCTATCCTAAAGTACATTTAGGAGGCACTACTACACACTACTATACTCTAGGTGGAAATGAACAATGGATGAGGAGATGGATGCACTCCACTCTCGTGGGACATGGGACCTTGTTAATCTCCTTAAGTGTAGTAAACTTGTTCCCCGTCGATGGATTTTGATTGTGAAATACTTGCCTGATGGGACAATTGAATGCTTAAAGACCAACCTTGTTGTTTAGGGATACATACAAGAAGTTGAGATTGATTACTTTGGAACCTTTTCTCATGTTGATTGTCTTAATGATGTTCATATTCTGATTCCTATTACTATTCGTAAATGATGACACTTACATCAACTAGATGATTATAGCACCTTTCTATATGGAGACTTATAAGAGACTGTCTATATGTCACAAACTCCAAGTTATGTTCCTCAGGGGGAGTACTTTGGGAAAATATGCCTTTTGAAGAAAGCAATTTGTGGCCTCAAACATAGTCCCCGAGATTGGTTTGACAAGTTATCCCTTATACTGCACAAATTAGGCTTCACACAATCTCTCAATGTGACCATTATGTGTTTATCAAAACCACTACTTCAGGCATGATTGTTCTTATTAATTTAATGGATGTCATCATCCTGTCTGGTAATGATGATGTACAAATTGTCGACATAAGAAATTATCTTATGACCTTGGGCATCTACAATTTTTTCCTAGCATTGAGGTATCACAGAACAAGGATCGAGTATCTCTATCTCAAAGAAAGTATACTCTAGACTTACTTATTGAAACTGACATGCTTGGTTGCAGACCTGCAATCTCCCCTATGGATCAAACACGTGATCTTTGGGAAGAATCTACTTAGTTGTTAGAAGATAAATTTAGCTAAAAAATACTCAGTTGGAATTTTTTTATGTCTTATAGGCCATATATATGATTTATTATTGGTCTTCTTAGCCAATTTATGGACTATGCTATACAGTGTCACTAGGAAGCTACTAGCTTAGTATTGAGATATTTGAAGAAAACACCCAGACAAAGATTGTTTTATAAAAGAAATATGCATCTAGATGTGAATGGATATTATGAGGCTGATTATACAAGGTGTATATCTGACATGAGTTCTACTCTAGTTGTTGTAAGGTTGTGGGGGGTAACTTGTTTAAATGGATAAGTAAGAAACAAAATCTTGTTGCCAGATACAATGCATAATTTGAGTATCGTGCGATGGCACATACTACATGGTGAGCTATTATGGATCAAATCTATTCTTTTTTACTTTGGGTTTCCTATCACTTTACTTTGACAATCATGCTACTAGTTTCATTGCTAGTAATCCCATTTTTCATGAAAGGACCAAGCATATTAAGGTGACTGCCATTTTTTCAGAGATATTGTGCTGACTAAGAAGATCACAACCCCTTTTCTACTTACACATGAGCAAACTGTAGAGATTTCTACAAATTTTCTCTCTGATAAGAGAGTTGAGGAGCTATGTTGCAATCTAGGCATGATTGAAATCTATGCTCCATCTTGAGGGGAATTATTGAGATATAGTTATCTTAAGTTGTTGTATTCTCTTTATTTTTGTTTTCCTTTTGCTCAAGTCTTATGTAATACGGTCCTTAGTATAATAGGCCCATTAGGGTTTTCTATTTGCTTCCTTGTTGTGTCCCCTCCTATTTATAGGAGATGGTTTTACTCTTTCAATAACATAGAAAGATGGCTACTTTCAACACAATAAAGCACATACAAGCACCAAAAAGTATATAAGGCATATCCAAATAGAATACCATCAACCCAAATCATATTAGTAGTCATCAAACAAACTCCAACATGTATAATAGTAGAAATGAAGCACTATAGAGAAAAATGTGTAAATAAAATATTTATCTCTTCATCTTCCTTCATTATCCCCCTCACACTGACCATGGGAAGAATCAAGAATGGTTGGGGTGGGCAGCTAAAAACAATGGAAAAGGTAACATATACATAGGCAAAAAAGAGGCAAAAAAGTGGATGAGAGTAATCTATAATGCATGTTTATGTGCTTCATAACCCATTAGATAGAAATTAACAAAATAAGATATGATTAAGGATCCCATTAGAAAAAAACATACTCTATATATGGGGGGCAAAGCTTTATGGGAGGGAAGAGTATATGTATGTAGGGATGTCCATCACAATGAGTAGCAGTGGGGAATTGGGCTTGTTGTAGGCGGTAGTGGAAAGTGGTAAACAATGCAGACAACTAGCAATGGAGGTGGAGTGACGCAGCCACAAAGAGGTTGTTGATGGACCAACTAGCGATTCACAAGGGAGTAAGGCTAGTGATAGTGGAAATCAATAGAGGCGGGCTTCTAGATTGGCAATAATGAAAAGCAACGACGACGACATGTTGCAAGGGGTGTAGGGAGGGCAGTAGGTAGTACAAAGGCACACCAAGGCATTGGCACTGAGGAAGTAGTGACAATAGAACAACATGTAAACTGTAGAATAAGTCCCTCTAGGCAGCCAAGCACCTCTGAGGGTGGTGGTTGCCCACAAGGAGCACTCCTACTTCACACACTCTCTCTATGATTTTCCTAGAGTGTTTTGCTCTGATAATACGTTAAAGTATTTAGTAGGCCAAGAGATATATTTAATAAGAGAAACTCTCTTCCATATATAGAAACATATGGACTCAGACACAATCCTAATAGGACCAGATACACTTGGCCCATATTATAAACTAAATAATAAATCCATTAACTAAATAAATCTCAATAGTTATCTAAGAACTGAAAAGAATCCTATACTATAGTTGAGAGATACTTGCCCTAATGAGCCCCTATCCACTCTCATGAGCTTTCTCAAAAAATAAAGCAAAGCCTCAGGCTCCTCATTAGAGTGAGTAGGAATTTTGTAAGAAAGCTACTCCTACATGCATACCTAGTGAGGCTCTCACTTCCTCACCTTCAATATCTCTCACACTTGAAGATGATGATTCTCTCTCATGTCTAAGATAGGAAGGAAAAAAAGGAAAGGTGACCCTAGTGGAGAAAGCTTCTTCTTGGTGAATGTGGAGTCAATGACAGAAAAATCTTTTTAGGAGTGGGTAATTCTTTGAAGGTTGAAGACTCATTGTAAGAGTGGGAAGTCATTGGTGAACGTTGAAGACTTGTTGCAAGAATAGGTAAGTACTTGGAGAAGGAAAAAAACCCTTGGTGAAAGATAGGTATAGTAAGACCCCTGACATGTGTTTTGGGCTAACCCTATTTTCTTTGCTTGATTAAGTGCTTATAACCTTGCTCTAATCCTTTGATATGATTTTAGATCTTGAGGAGAGCTTAAGTTTCCAATTTGAGCTTGTTTGGATGATGTTTGTGCTTTATGTAATTGTTTTGGGTCAAATTGAAATTTAACCATTTGAGAGGGTTATATTGCAATTTTCCACACCTAGTGTGTACCTTCCCTTCATTGGCATCATGAGAGAGATTTTGATGCTTTGGGGCACCTTGGTTGGGCCTTGGATGAGTGGTGACATCTCTAGAGGTGATTAGGGTTTCTAGGGTTGGTTTGGTGTCGACCATGTGATCTTGGTGGAGTGTAGCGACCCTTGTCTTGACCTTGATGAGGTGTCTTGGGTGTGTCTCAATCGAAACACCTACCTTGTCTTGGTTTTGTCTTGACCATGATGGTCTTGGAGTAGTTGGGTCGAGATAGTTTGTCCTTTTGTGGTGTGTCTCGACCTTGAGTGTGTGGTGACCTTTTGTCTCGACCTAGACAAGTTGTTTGGTGTTGTATCGACCCCTTGATGTGTCTCGATCGAGACCAGTGTGTTGGTGACCTTAAGAGTTCAATACCCAACATTGGTTGTATCACCATCTCGTGCATGCATGCATATTGTGGTTGCATGTTGGTTTCTTTTGTGGATAAGTGTCCCTTTGGTGCCTTTAGATGTTGACACATCATCTCCAACTTCCTTCTCTCCTCCTCAAGTATATAAACCCTCTTCTCTCCATGAAAGTGACCCTTTTCGATCCTCTTCCTTCTCCTTCCTTGCTTTTATGTCCTTGGAGCCTTAAGGAACTAGAAGGACTGATCCTTGGGGCTTTGGTGACTGAGATCCCTTGCATGTGGTGACTTTTAGTCATCTTCAACCTAGGTAAGTGTATGCCTTTATTTGGTGACGTTTTCCTTGGATCTCACACCCCATCTTCTTCTCTTTTCTCAGCCATAGATTGTGTACTATCCATGGTGGTCGTTCTTGAGAATAAAGTCCTCATCACAAGGGTCGGAGGCCATGTTTTGACAAGGTGGTACCCAAGTGAGAGGAAGTTTCTTCTCTCTTTTTCCCTTCTTCTTTTGGTTTAGCCTAGGGTTTCTTCCCCTCTTTCCTTGAGCAATCTTTGACCTTGGTATATTCTTCTTCCTTAGGTAATCTTATGTCTGGAAGTGGAGCCTTTGGTGGATCATCATCATTATCCTTGGTGATCGTGTTCTTGGAGCTTGCCTCTACACTTAAGTCGGGTTATATAAGACCATGCCCTCTTTATCATTGCACATTTTTTTGCTTGCATGTTGCTGTTTCTCTCTCTAGATTATAATCCTAATGCTAGTTTATGATATCATATTCTAGAGCTGGAATGATGGAGGCTATTAGTCATGCATTGTTTGCTTAGAATCTGAAACCCTAATTTGTGGTACCCGATTTTGAGATGATAATGAGATAGATGGTTCCCTCTTATCTTTTGATCTTGGATTTTGATCACATGCATAAGGTTCATGGTACTTGGAGTAACATGAAGTTTAGGTTCTGTTTGGATGTTTTAAATGTGAGTATATCTCTCCTACATGAGGTTTTTCATGGTGGTTTTCATAAGTATATGTTCTATTGTTTTTGGTGACCGTTTTGCATGAGGTTTTTCTCATTAATGATGGTGTTTTTACTTGATGCTATCTTCTATTTCAGCCATGGTATGCTTCTATTTTGACCTTGGTTAATTTTTATTTTGATGATGGTCTCTTACCTTGGTGGTAGTTTAACCTTAGTGGTCGCTACACCATGCTTTTTCTTGGGTCGAGACACTTTGTGGTGACGGTCGAGATGTTGCTTTTATTTTGGTCAAGATAGGTGTTTTAGTTTTGGTCGAGACACATGTCCTTGTGTTGGTCTTGACCCTTATTTGTATTTCGATCGAGATGCTTCCCTTGAGGTGGTCGAGACATGTTTTGGTTTGGTGGTTGAGACATGCTTTTTTTTGAGGTCGATACATGTGTTCTTAGGGTGATCAAAACCCTGATTCATGTGGTGGTCGAGACACCTAGTCTTATTGCAGTTGAGACCCCTTGCATGAAGGTGGTCGAGACACCGTGTTTAAGGGTGGCCGAGACACATGTTTCATGAGAGGTTGTGACACATATGTGATGGATAATTGAGGTACATACATGTGTGTGAGTAAGCAAGTGATGATTCATGTATAATATTATTTGAATGATTGTTTGCTTAACCCTAATCATGTTTCCTAAACCTAATATGTTCCAAGAAAGTGGGAGATGGTGTACCTAGGGTTTGGTGATTGAATGTAAATATAAAACCCTAGTTTTCTATGTATGGAACCCTAACCCTAATTTGGGGATTAGTGATGTGTTTGTTTCTCTCTCCTAAGGTGGTTATTATAATATAATGTTATCTCTCTTGTTTGCAAAACCCTAACCTTGCAGGTGAAATGAATGCCATGGCTTGTGTATGCTGTGGTGCTAATTATATGATATAGGGTGATGGCTATAAGGCTTTATGAGATATGGCAAGATCATTTTGATGTGATGGTACCTATGACCTGGTGAAGGCTTGATGCCTATTGTGAGGTGATATCCTCTAGTGATATAAATGAGGGATTGATATCCCCCAGTGATGTGACATTAGTGATGGCCTTGTGAATGGCGGTGCTACAAGTATCATGTGGTGAATATGTGACTACTTCACACCTTATACATTTTATATTTTTATAGAGTGGCACCATTCCTTATCTTTGTAGAATTCATTTTGGATTTGTACGTTGTAACTTGATTGATGCTAAAAGACACTCAATTGAAATAACTAATAAAGTGAAACTCTAATCATGTCGGTGCCCTGTGCTATAGTTCCATTCCAGTGTCAGTCTTAGTGTTGGATGGTGACTCAGAGTGCATATATTTTGAATATGCGGGGGTGCAAGTCGAGTGTCTCTTTGCGTCCACAATTACAAGTTGTGTGAGACAACCACACGTGAGTTGCTCTCCTTGTGATTTGGATGGCCATGTGTGAGACAATCCTTCTTTTTAAAATGACCATGTGTGAGCATGTTCTTCTAGCAGCATTACCTATACCAAGGTGGGCTAGGTGTTATTATGTGTGGATGGCCATGCGTGAGCTTATCCATCAACTAGACTATATGTCACTATTGCATTTGACTGATATGTCTCTGTAGTGTTTTCTCTTATGTTGACTAAGAGGTGTTGGGGAGGTCGTGGATTTTGGCTCTTACATTGACCTTGTGTGGCACTGATTCCAATTTAGTAGTGGTCAGTTGGATTTGGGTGGTACGACTCAAATCCTCAGGGCAATAATAAAAGACGTAACACAACTGTGTAGTGTGCTTACTTAGGGTCAAATGCTGATAACATTGGATGATCCCTTTGCCTTATCTTTGTACTGATTTCTTGAATTGTAAGGCGGTAAGAGAAGTCAATCATTTTACATGTTCTTCATATTTTTTTCATATAATATTAATTGTTCTACTACTCAGTGATAACTACCTAGTTTTGCTTAATCTGTTTTATTCATTAGATACATATTGTTTAGCTGAATCTGCTCAACATGCTAAGTATTTTTTTATCTACCTGCTAAGTTATCTGTGCTTTAATAGATGTTGGTGGAGAGTTATATCTCTCATTGGGACGTTTGGTCTCACCCTGTGGATTTCCACATCTCTTAGGTGGTCGTGCATGATGAGGTAGAGATTGTAAAATTGAGGAAGAGCAGCTACAACAGCAATAGCCGATAAGGTTGGATGTGCTTCTAGTCTTTTGGTGATAGAGTCCTAGATGTCATCCCTATACACACAAGTCTTTAGGGGTGTTCTTGATGTGTTTTGTGGATAAATTATCGATACAAAGTTTTTGGGCTTGTGAGCTGTGTATGTAAGATATGGCATGTGTATTTGTATATATATGTGTAACAGGTACCTCATGTAACATATGGACCACAAGAATGACAGTGAACGATGATGTAAGCACCTTGAGATATGATATGTAATGCCTGTGGCAGGCTTTTGGACCTATATGTAATAATTTTTTGGCTTATGGTGCTTTTGTTAAATCAGTTTTAATTTCCTATATTTTCTGGTATCTGCTTGCTTAGTTATAATTCTGCGTTTGGTTTTGAGTAATCTCATTTTTGGCGTTTCGGGGCGTCACAGGTAACTCCTTTATGAACTTATTCACTCCCTTGTTCGAAAAGAGAATCTATTTTAACTTTGGATCTAGAAAAAAGTGAACATTTGATATAACTCTTACAATAGAATATAAGAAGTGAATCAAGGTTTAAAAACCTAGAGATTGACCCCTCTAGGTGGCAGAGCTACATCCTTTAGATAAAACCACAATAAATATTGCCTTCACTTATGGATTTTTCAACCTCTCTGTCCCTTACAATTCATACTTATATAATTATATTGAAAAATATTGTGAATGCGAATTTTGTATAAGTGGTCTTAGCTCAATTCATCCTCTCCTGAGCCCATTATAGGTTCAATAGTTTCAAGTATTTGCATGATCTTGTTAGGGGTGTTGTCTATGACGTACTTGGACATGCAAAGCCATGAAGGGACGTCAACACTTAGACCAGTAGATGTCTTGATTTTTGGTTGGGTTGGATGGAAGCATGTGTGTGGATCTGATAGAGATTTCCCCACTGATAGGATTTGATGGGTGGGTATTTTGTTAAGGACATGCTACCCTCCAATACACCTCAGCCAAAGAAGTCAAGATGAGAAAGTATGTTTTCAACACTAGAGGTTGTGGAACATATCAAGAGGGTTTATAAAGTAATTCATAGTAATGATATGACCCCAAGTATATGGATGTAGTGTTTTAGTGAATTGATTTTTCCATTCAAATAGGACATAAGCACAACTTATTGAACATATTATTTTCCTCCTATTTTAATTGTTTAATTTGGTTTTTTTACTAATAAGTGATTATAGGTTCCAATTATAGAAAAAGAATACTTCATCTACATATTTGTTCATGGTACTCTATCTAGAGACATCATTCTCGCTACTTGTACTATGGACACCACATGTTATATGTTAAGTTTTGTGTTTGCAATATATGTCGTCCGTTCTTCATTTGCATGCTAACTTGATCGTACTTGGTATGCACATTGACTACTATCTTTTTGTGACCTAACATTGTCTATAATGTGACATGGCACCCTTACAGTGCCTATAACTGCAATGGAAATTATGTGATGCGAAAAGATGGTGAAGGTTTCTTATATGAATTACATTTTCTAGTGTTACTTATATTTGATGAAGATTCACATTTTTCAACTACTACATCGCATCTTAGAGTCGTATATCTGTGGGCTTTTTCATGTAATGGACATTCATTCCGACCATGTCACCTTTGATACTAGTTTTCCGTGCTATTGTTTTGCACGTTGACTATTACTACATCTTTTGTGCCACACTCTCTGGTTTACATGTGTTCTAAGATTCTCTGGTCTACTTCATACGTTAGTAACTGAGACTAAGACAATTGCACATACATATTGTTATGTACTACTATTGCTGCTTCTTTTTAATCAATAAGCTCCTACTATCCGCCTATGTACCTATTGTGGATTATCTACTTCAGGGGGGTGTGATTAAGTGTTGATTGCTTGGTTGTAATATTGAGGGGGGTGTGATATTCTTGTATGGTCTATTTTTTCTATTTGACTGTGTATGGTTTCTTTGGAAATCATACTATGTTTCTATATGTCTACAAGTTGGGCATGTGATTTTCCATGATCCAGCTTAGGGGGGTGTTAAAATATCGGAATGTTTTATTTATTTTGTACATGTTCTCCAGTCTATTACGCCCATTAGTGTCTAGACTTCTAGTCCATCAGGATTTTGTCTACTTCTTTGTATTTCCTCCTCCTCCTATATATAGGAGAGGGATCTACTCATCTAATAATAAAATATATCATATTTTTCCATCTAACACTTTTGATTTTATAATATAACTTATGCAATCATTTTTATGTGCTTAAAGTTGAGTTTGATCCTTGTAGATATTCAAGGTGTTTAGCTAATTGTATTTAAACCATATTATACTGATTTTTCTTTAATCAAGTCAAAATAATTTTTAAAGGTCAACCGACCTTTAAAAATGAGTACCCTTTCAAAGGCCACTCCATCTATATAACCCCTAGAGATCTAGAAGGCCAGTCAATCTCTAGAGGTTGTCATGACTCGAAGGTTTGCCCACTTATGCAAAAGTTGTTGACCTTTAGTCCCATAAAAGGCAAAGTTAGCCAACCTTCCATAATTGCTTCTACCTTTTTCTCCATCTCAAACTATACTCTAGAGTTTTAACCTAAGCATAATCCATCCTTAACATGTTTTATTTCTTTATTTCATTGTCATTATTACATCGATGCACATGTTGGATCCTAGATGGGTGATTAGATGCTCTAGAGGGGGGGTGAATATAGCTGAAAGCACTTAAACAAAATTCATTAAACCTTCAAAATATATGACAAGATAAGGTTGCTAAATAGGTAATTTGAGTGCACCTAAATCATGCATAGCAAGGATAAGAGAGATTGAACATGCACCAATTAGACAAGCTATTTAGAGTGGTTCCACACTTCAAACTAGAAGTGTGTCAGTCCACTTGCCTAGAGAGGTCAACCTCTAGGACTTCAACCAATTGCACTCTTATATTCATTAATAAGACATACAATACATGACCAAACAAAGGACTTACCTATCCAATACAAAGAGTCTTCAACCTTACCAAGGACTTACCCACTTTGCAAGAGTCTTCGGCCTTCTCCAAGGACTTACCCACTCTTGCACAAGTCTTCGGCCTTGCAGGAATTACCCACTCTTCTTGGATCTTCCGCCTTTGACTTCACCTTCACTCGGAGAAGCTTCCACCAAGGACTTACCCACTTGAGCTTGAGTCTTCTGCCTTCTCCAAGGGCTTACCCACTCTAGCTCCAAGTCTTTAGCCTTGATCTTCACCAAGGGACTCCTTCCCTTGTTCTTCTTCACCTCTCTTGGACAAGAGAGAGAACCTTCATCTTCATGATTGGAAAGATAGAAAGGAGGTGGTGGAAGTGAGAGCCTCACAAGATATACATGTATGACTAGCTCTCTTACAGATTTCCTACTCACTCTAATGGATGTAGCAAGTGATTAAGCTTAGAGAGAGAGAGGAGGCTGTAGGACCACTCAACTATAGAATAGGAACCTTCATAGTGAATGCTCAACCTTGGAATGAAGCCCAAGGGGTCCTATTTATAGCTGGGGATGCCTCTTAGCCTTTGGGAACACTTGTGAATGAAAAATAGCCGTTTTGTGGCTTGCAACGGATCTATTTTCACTTGTTGCAACTCCACAACGGCTAGAAACACTTTTATGCATTTTTCCGTACAATGCAATCGGTCGAGTTCTAATGGGTGTAACTCGACCGATCAAGTAGCAGGCAAACCGATGTTCAAAGGATCGGTCGAGTTTGTCCTGAGGAAACTCGACCGACCATTTCAACTGGAAATGGCCTACTACCCAATCGGTCGAATTCTGTGAGTGCACAACTCGACCGATGCAATCTTCAGAAAATCGACCAAGGTTGATCGGTCGAGTCTCAGGGTGGGAAACTCGACCGAACAAGTGCATGTAATTGATTTTCAAAGTTGCATTAAAAGTGCTCTAATATTCGATCTAAGTGTTCCTGATATTTTTCTAAGCTTAATTACAAGTCATACAATCATTACAAGTGATTTACAACATGATTCTAATGGATATACATCATATTACAAAAACGTGCACTTATATGACTTTGACTTGTCTTTTCTCCAATTCGAGATGCGCAAGTTAGGACAATTGGAGTGTGTCTATACCTAATATGAAATCACTCAAGTAGAAGCATTAGACACCAATATGTGGAATGGTTAGTCATCATCAAAACATGGGTTTAGTCAATTTAGACGTGAGTCAACATTCTCCCCCTTTTTGAAGATGACAAACCATTCCATAAATGTATTGAAAGCATTTAAGTAAATTAATACCTTTGGAGAAACCTAGGGGTTTCAATAGAATGGAGTTCATATGCTCCCCCTCAATTGATGTGCATGGAGTTTTCATACTCCCCCTCAATTGATGCTATTTCTCCTGTATGGATAGCTTTCATAACATTTATAGAAACTATGTCTTCTACTCATATATGTCTACACATATATGTATCCTCCCCTTTACCTTCTCCCCTTTACATGGACATTCTTCTCCTTTTCATGTAAGACATGCCTTCTTCCTCTTTTTAAGAGAAGACACATCTTTCTCCCCCTTTGTCATTTCAAAAAGGTGGGGGTTATGAAGAAATAAGAAACATCACTTGTTAAGGAGAAAAGGAGATAATACAAATATATATAAGGAGAGTAGAAGAGCACAGATAGGGTCTTGTCCAAGCATAGAAAGAAAAGCAAGTTAAAACATATACTTGAACAACCCAAAATGCAAGATAAAGTGCTGTAGAAAAATAATAAATCGCAATTTTGACCCTCAAGATGATGGAATTTGACCAAAAACCATCGGAGCTCATGGAAAAGCCACGAGTCTTACCTAGAAGGTCGTTTCTGCATGAAAAACACTAGTCTTGCACCAAAAACTGAAACTGGAGTAAAATCTGCATAAAAATAAAAAATACTCCAATTTCTACATATAATGTAGCTCTATGTGCCCTGCATCACAATGTTATGCAAGCAACTCAAGATAGTAGATATGCAATTCAAAGAACATGCTTGAGCATGTATGAGACAAGATACAAGCATAGCATATAGATGAGCAAATATTCCAATTATAAACAGGGTTAGAACTACATGTATATGAACTACTAGTAGATGATATCACAAGTTAGGACTACTAGTAGGATCTAGATCATAGCAAGAGATACCAACAGATACACAAGATAAAGCAAGCTATGAGTAGATGTAGAGATATATCCAAACAAAGAGATATGCAATTTTAGAAGCATGAAAGGATATAACTCACAAGATATGCATCCTTACCAAAAGATTATTACCCCTAAGAATCTCAAGATTGTATCACAACAAGATATACACCTAGATAGATGTAGCAAGTTAGAGCACAACGGAAGCGATTTTAGACACAACCAAGAGATCCAAAGAGATCATCATCAAAACCTGCAAAACAACTCAAAGCAAGTAATTGCAAGATATAGATATACCAATTTAGAGCAATTAGAGAGATAGAGTTGTAGGCAAGATAGGCAATTTTGAACATGGCAATATGCATATATAAAGATACCAAGGGAGTGCCAAAGAATAAGGCTATTGGTTGAGAAAATCTAGTTTAGAGAGAAATTCTCATCCAATAAGCCAAATGCATATTCTGTGCACAGTGTTATCGGTCGAGTTCTGTGCATTGTCAACTCGACCGATGACAGCTGTTGGCAACACTCTTGGTGCCAATCGGTCGAGTTTTAATAGAGAAAACTCGACCGACAGACCAGCTGTCAAAGAGCACATATATTTCATAAAAACATATTTAAAGGCATGCTAAAAATACAAACCATATCCAAACATGTCTAAGCAAGTTAGTAATGCACTATAGAAGCATTAGAAATAGTTTTTGAGTAAGAGTGTGAAGAAAATCACAAAATTCCACTTTTGACTCAAAGACCATATGTATAGTGCACACTAACTTGACAAAACAAGTTAGAAATGGTTACAAGCAATAAAACCATTACCTTTGTACTTACCATTGCTTTTCCACTTGTTGTCACCCTCTACACATCTCACCTTTCTTCTTTCATGTGGATTGAGAAGTCAATTTGCAATTCAATAGCTCAAGTCAATCCATTTACAATTACCTACAAGAAGAAAGATGAAATGGTCCCCAATCATGTTTTTGGGTCCGGAGGGGTCAGTTTAGCAACCCAAGTCCTATTTCTCTTGGGTGCTTTCCTAAAAGGACAACAATAGTTGCATGTGCCCGTAGCCTTGGAACTGGAGGATTCTTCATTGAAAATTGAAGGTCCTTTGTCTTTGTTGTTCCTTCGGCTACAGTCAAGTCCGATGCCATCTCTACCCATTTGTTTGGTAGTATGGTATAGGATTTGATTAAGATTCTTTTTATCACCAAAGAATCTTTGCAAAGAAGATATCAAACTATGATTGTCATGCATAAGAGAAGTAAAGGTAAAACACAATAGATTCATATCATCTCTAGCATGCACAAGATATATTTCTAAGCAAACATCTTTGGTTATATAAGAATCTTTATCACAAGATAGGGCATCAAAAACTTTCTCTCTATAAGAAAAGATAGTATGAGGGTCAAGAAAAATTACACTACTATGCAAGGAAGCAAGTTCATATACAAGACAAGTAATCTTTGAAGGATAAACATTATCTACACATTCAATTCCTTGCAAAGTAAGCTCTTGACTCTCATAAGCACATTTAAGAGCATAAGAAACAATAGAGAGAGAGAGAAACAATAGTAGAAGCAAGCTCTATGTATGAAGTAGTCATAGAAGGTTGAGATTCTAAAAATTTAATCTTATCAAGCAAGCTAGAATTTGCAAATTTAGAAGTATTTAGTTGACTAAGATAGTAATTGGTTAGAATCTCAACACTTGGATTTACCTCATTTAAACCTTTAATTGAGCTTGTCAAGAGGGTGCAATGGCATCTTTCATCTTCAAATTCACTAGATCTTCCACTAGTGCTTTCATTTGTTGATGGAGCCTTTGTGATCCCTTTTTCACTCTTGTTTCCTTCTATTGTTCTCTTTGAAGGTTGCCCATCTTCATAATCACCCATATTCTCCTACTTGTGGAAGTATGCTTGGAGAAGACCCGCTCTGATACCACTTGTTGGATCCTAGATGGGTGATTAGATGCTCTAGAGGGGGGGTGAATAGAGCTGAAAGCACTTAAACAAAATTCATTAAACCTTCAAAATATATGACAAGATAAGGTTGCTAAATAGGTAATTTGAGTGCAACTAAATCATGCATAGCAAGGATAAGAGAGATTGAACATGCACCAATTAGACAAGCTATTTAGAGTGGTTCCACACTTCAAACTAGAAGTGTGTCAGTCCACTAGCCTAGAGAGGTCAACATCTAGGACTTCAACCAATTGCACTCTTATATTCATTAATAAGACATACAATACATGACCAAACAAAGGACTTACCTATCCAATACAAAGAGTCTTCAACCTTACCAAGGACTTACCCACTTTGCAAGAGTCTTCGGCCTTCTCCAAGGACTTACCCACTCTTGCACAAGTCTTCGGCCTTGCAGGAATTACCCACTCTTCTTGGATCTTCCGCCTTTGACTTCACCTTCACTCGGAGAAGCTTCCACCAAGGACTTACCCACTTGAGCTTGAGTCTTCTGCCTTCTCCAAGGGCTTACCCACTCTAGCTCCAAGTCTTTAGCCTTGATCTTCACCAAGGGACTCCTTCCCTTGTTCTTCTTCACCTCTCTTAGACAAGAGAGAGAACCTTCATCTTCATGATTGGAAAGATAGAAAGGAGGTGGTGGAAGTGAGAGCCTCACAAGATATACATGTATGACTAGCTCTCTTACAGATTTCCTACTCACTCTAATGGATGTAGCAAGTGATTAAGCTTAGAGAGAGAGAGGAGGCTGTAGGATCACTCAACTATAGAATATGAACCTTCATAGTGAATGCTCAACCTTGGAATGAAGCCCAAGGGGTCCTATTTATAGCTGGGGATGCCTCTTAGCCTTTGGGAACACTTGTGAATGAAAAATAGCCATTTTGTGGCTTGTAACGGATCTATTTTCACTTGTTGCAACTCCACAACGGCTAGAAACACTTTTCTGCACTTTTCCGTACAGTGCAATCGGTCGAGTTCTAATGGGTGTAACTCGACCGATCAAGTAGCAGGCAAACCGATGTTCAAATGATCGGTCGAGTTTGTCCTGAGGAAACTCGACCGACCATTTCAACTGGAAATGACCTACTACCCAATCGGTCGAGTTCTGTGAGTGCACAACTCGACCGATGCAATCTTCAGAAAATCGACCAAGGTTGATCGGTCGAGTTTCAGGGTGGGAAACTCGACCGAACAAGTGCATGTAATTGATTTTCAAAGTTGCATTAAAAGTGCTCTAATATTCGATCTAAGTGTTCCTGGTATTTTTCTAAGCTTAATTACAAGTCATACAATCATTACAAGTGATTTACAACATGATTCTAATGGATATACATCATATTACAAAAAACGTGCACTTGTATGACTTTGACTTGTCTTTTCTCCAATTTGAGATGCGCAAGTTAGGGCAATTGGAGTGTGTCTATACCTAATCTGAAATCACTCAAGTAGAAGCATTAGACACCAATATGTGGAATGGTTAGTCATCATCAAAACATGGGTTTAGTCAATTTAGACGTGAGTCAACAGCACATACGAAACATCCAAATTATCCCCAAAACCCTAATTCGGATGAAGTCAGGTTTTTTTTTCCTGCCAAACTCTAAAAAAGCAACTTGATTGCATATAATTGATGTACATCAATTATAAACACATAATGAAAATTTGAATAGACATAAACACACAATTAGTCAGAACGAGGTTAACCTGCCTCACTCAATTTGGGGTCTTACAAGTTTGGCATGGTTTGGTTTCAAACTTTGTCTATGAGCTACAAAGTTGTTTATTAGACATTTCACGGAGAAACGCAACCACTTGTACTCATCTCTATCAATCCATATAATAAGGAACATATATCACTAAATAAATGTTGCTTAGAAACAAGGATATTTAAATAGCTAAAAAAACTTCATGTCGACATAATCCAACTATCCTCAATTAAATATATAATGTATCACTTAATTTACTTTTTTAAACTGAAACACTACTTCTATTTACTGAACAACACTTAAACATTTTGTCACAAAAATGTTAAAGGAACATAAATGTATAGATGTTAGTAATATATAAATATATGTACATACTTATTTGTATTTTGTTTGGTTAAGTTGGACCCTTAAGTCAAATTCAACTGTTCTTTGATGTTTTGAAAAACCTTTGAAACCAAACCAAACCTCCTTATAATCAAACCAAACTTGTCAGCTTAGTTCGTTTTACATAAGTTGTATGGATTGGCTGGATTTTGTGCCCATTCTTATAACAATACTACACCTCCTCCATATGGCCCGACTTAACTCATGCTTGGATCTAACATAAACTGCCATCGAGCTTTCTTGCAGCGGTAAAATACCATATTTTCATTTGCCCATCCATCACTGTGGGGCGACCTTGTGGGCTAATATAGACTAGGAGATCTGTCAAACGGTTACTCTCTAGAAGACCCACGAGATTTGTCAAACTATTACTCCAACTAACTTCTTTATGACGTTGACGCTACATTCTTACCAACGATAACTACCCGTCGGAAAGCAGCCTACCACTCAAGACTTTTAAAGTTTATTTATTATTATATATAGTAAGATAACCTTTTCGTCAAAGATGTCTTGGTAATTATACTCTCTTTCTACTGCTAACGAAAAGCTCGGAAATAATTTCCACAATAAAGATAACCCACCTCCATACTCCCATAGACATCCGAACAAATGCACAGCTGAGACCCCACGCTACCGCTCTCATGTCCGGGCGGGTGTCCGGTATGGACTAGCTTCGACTACATTTCTGCCGGTGACTGGTGCTACAGATTTTGCGATTTTGGCTTTTTTTCCGACCCCCTCCAGCTATTTTCTTACGAACTCCATCGCCCCTCCTCCAGCCAACAACACCTACCATAGCATCTTCTGGGCACTAGCTGTACGGCAGTCTGGAAATAGCTGGTTTCCAGGATCCAACCGAAGTGCGCTGGTCCTCTCTTGCCGAAGGAGTGGAGCCCCCGAACAGTTTCTACTGCCGCAGGCAACTAATTGACCCGCGTCCTACCGGGAAAACTGAAAAGTGTCACCTTTCATATCACACCTGCGGGTAGGCTTGTGGCTCATGTAAATTTGGATTCTTTGTTAGCGCGCCAATCAAATCTGCAGTGGCGACGTTGGCTGCTGCTTGAAGGTGCGCCGCCTTTAAGGGTCAGTTAGAGCTAATTTCTCTGACCCTTTATGCACTTCAGTTCGAATCTCACTTCTGCGGTGAAGTTTGGAGCTTAATTTGTATTGTCGAAGCTCGTGGTGGCTTCGGATGCTGGTATACTACATCTGGGTCCCTTGGCTCTCTCGATATGCAGTGGCCATAGTTGCTTCTTGACAGCTTGGATGAGGAATACTTTCATTAGGCAGACTTAGGCGGCTGGGCTATGATGACTTTTTGATGCGCACCGACGAGAAGTTTGATCCGGCTATTGCCTGGGGTGGGGTGGTTTAGAGACAATGCAGAATATTATGAAGACGACACCGCGCTTCCTGCTCCTGGTGTTGTCATCATTGTTACATGGGGTTGCCTCCACTGGATCTGCGCCGTTGACAACCTTCTCGGTGGACTGTGGATTGGATCGCTTATCATATCTAGAATCTACAGAAGGGTTCATTTTCTTCGTAAATCAAAATGCCGTCAGTCCAGTTTTCTTCTGCGAAGCTTTTGACATAATCATCGCTAAAGGGTGTCGCGCACCTGATGCATCACATCAAATGGAGTGGAATAAAGTAAGAGAGACATATTGCTTGACCAGGCTTTTTGACGCTGGCAGCTTGAACTTCAATCTTAAAGGTAGGTGTTGCTAGAAGCCTAGGATCCTAATATATGTACTGTGATAATTACCTCAATGTGCTCTACTGTTTGACCTGGAAAAGGTTACATAAAGGTAGAACTGTGAAAAGTTTGTGATTTCTGCGTCTTTACTAATCATAGGTGGCAGTGGCAGTCAAACGTGTAGAATCAGCATCTGTTGAGCCACTCTGACCTCATTTTTTCCGAAATCTTTAATCAGAATCATCTTGACAAATCAATATATGTCAAAAAGACGTCTTGAACAAATTGTCCTTTAAGTAATCATATATTATCATCATCACTGTCAATACGCAAGTCTCCTTTACTGATACAGGACTATATAGGCAGCAATTAACAGTTGCTCATGACTTGTAGTCTGATATCTAACAGTTCAAATCAGTTGTTTGATTTTGTTATGCTTATTCTTACACAGTGGAATTTGTGCCATATATCAGGGAGAAAAATACTGGACCAGTCAACAAATTATTCATCACATGAGCTGAGAAAGAAACCTCAACTGAAAGAGGGAAATGAAAAGCAGCATAAGGGGTTAAGCTTGTCATCTCAGAAATTTGCAGTGGCAGCACCAGTGTTTTTTCTTCTCTGCTGTGTGTTTATATGTCCCTGTTTCAATCCAAAACCAAAGGAGCTTGCAGATCAACCTTTTTCTTCTAAGGAGTTTATTACAAGTGAGTGTGATAAGCTTGTACTTGGATTATATAAGTGTTGATTGGATAAATGCTTATAATATGCTTTTCAACACTAAATGTATCCAACTATCAGTATGACATATAAGTCTCACTCTCCCATGTCTCTTAAGATATTAACCGGACCCAATAAGTGGTGTTTATCTTTGTTGTACATATTTTCAATTCCATTTAGAAAAAGGGTTAGTGTCTTGAGTTTTTATAAGAACTCATACTATATATTTAATTATATATAGACTAGGAAAATGGTTAAATGCCCTGTTACACAAGGTGGGAATAAAAAAAGAAAAGAAATCACAGCAATAAATAACTGTAGGAATCTCAATTCTCCCTCTAAAGCTAGAGCGTAGATATCACTCTTGCCAGCTTGCTACATAAATCTTTGATACATTACCATTAAGTGCCTTTGTGAGGATATCAGCGGTGTGAACATTTTAAGACACAAGAGGAGTGACAATCTTGTTACTGATGACCACATAACGGATAAAAAGGCCGTGGATAAGCGAAGTGTACGGACAAATATTTTTCTCTTAACAACTCACAAGCAGTTTGAGCCATTGATCTAAAATTAGCTTCGTCACTGGACCTTGCAACGACTATTGTTTGTTACTCCTTCAAGGACCAAACTTTTGCTAACAATGGTGAAATAACCAGTCATAGAACATCTGTTAGGGCAACGACCAATATAGTTAGCATCTGAGAAATCTTCAACTCTCAAGTGACGTCGAAGCTTCCGTTTTGTCTTTAATTGGTGGCAAGCGTCCATAGTTTTTGAGGTAGTCGACATGTTAGTAGATGACATGCCACATAGAAAGGTAGACACGCCATGTAGCAATTACTAGATTAGCAGACAAAGGAAGAGACACTATATAAAGTATGATACGGCGGGCAAAGAAACTCACAAATGTTGCAACAATGCAAGACACAATGTGTATTACACCCACACATCATCTATGGATGTATAAACTTTGCATTAGCAAATAGCACACGTGGAATATGCCCACACATTATATAGAGATCGGGGTAGAGATTGACAACAACACATGAGACAATGTGTATTACGCCCACACAATGTGTACATATCAGGGTAGAGACCGAGCAGATGTACCAGTTACATGGTAAGCAACACATAGAGACATTGTAGCGGTAGAAGATTGACAACACCAAGGGGGATCATCAAGTGACAACAATAAGGGATAGTATAACACTACCCATAGGAATAGATAGATAGATAGATAGATAGATAGATAGATAGAGAGAGAGAGAAAGAGAGAGACCATTAGGATCACAAAGACGGCAGAGCCATAAATCTTGGGAACCCACGGCAATTACCTTGAGTTTTCAAGCTTCAAAGGAACCTAAAGAAACCACTAGAGCAGTCATAGATGGCCTAGAACACGTCGAAGGCAATCAAAAAATTAAACCAATTGTAAAATTGGAAGCAAAGTTCTGGTGGGATAGGAATTTGACGGTTAGAGATGCTTGATGGATTCCCATGAAACCTTTTGTCGAGAAATTGGGACTGAAGCCTTCATTCGGAAGGTGGCTTGGATCCCCCTAACAGTGAAGTCCTGGAGCTTCAGTTGCCGGTTCAGTGGGAGCGAATTGTGAGCAAAATCACTCCAAGATGGTGCTTGCACGGCCTTTTTGAACATCTAGGGGTCGTACTGGACAAAAGAAAACGATGATTGTTGCAAGAATGAAGTTGAGGTGCTGAAAGTAGAAGGAGATTTAAGTTGGAGGGGATCATGGAGAATGGGATGCAATTGAAGGCTAGGAAGGCACTGAAAATGTTGTTCAGTGCTAACCCATGGTATATACATCAAACAGGGAATTGTGAGACACCCCCCTGCAACTCAGAACGGGGGAAAAAGTTTAGTGGGATTTGGGCGTTTCTGGATAAGGCAAAGATGGGGTTCATGTTGAGTCTTGATCGACACGGATTGGATCATGAATCTACTTATGAGCTTGGATTTTGACATTATCAAGAAACCATCGAGAAATCTAATGAAGAAGATCACAGGTACTCTTACCTTCTAAAACCTACCTGGACTTGAGAAAGATGACCAAGATGTGTGAATGAATGGCTGCGATCTGATCTGGATCAAACCCGGATTGATCCACCAGCTGAAAGAGAAGCCACTTAAATTGGAAAGTTGATAAATAATTTTTCATTACTCTTTAGCTATTTAGACGCCTATTTTATTTGCTATTTTTGTTACTTATTTATAAAACCTCCTAATCTAATCAAAATTGGTAAAAGGGTATATTTTAAGTCGTACAGAGTTACAGTGATGTTCATTTTCAATTTAATAATAGGATAACGTTAAATGAACTAATGGAGTTCAAGAACAATTATTTTATAAGTAAATATTCTTGTAGATTTAGGTCACGGAATTTTCTCCAGTGGCTTATTTTCCCTTGCATATTTTCTTAGAAAAAGTGTGGTTCAGTGTTATTAACCACAATCCTAGTTATGTGACTCTTAAACTAAGGCTTTGAGAGAAGGTAAAGTAGGAAATTTAATTAGAGGTACATGTAAATGAGGATGTTACATCGACATCAATAATGACCCACTTCGGCAGCAAAGATAGGTAGCGCTACATCATATGGTCATATAAGACTAAGAAAAGAAGTTGTATGACTTCCCAAGAAACCACCTCAGGGCATGGGCTTATTGAGAAGAGTGAGGCCCAAAAGCAGTATAGATGGCTTGGAGAAGAGCCGGATAGAAAGAAGGGAGATCTTCTCCCTTCCTTTGAAGAAGCGGAGCAACAATGGAAAAAATAAAGGTCGTCTGGTGGTGGCGAGAAAGGGTCGGGAGGGGAAGTTGGGGAAAGATGTATTTGGAAAAAACTAGGGTTAGTGCTGTGATAACATGTACTTAAATGGATTAGTGCCTTGTGTTTTTATTAGCACTAGTACCGTTTGTGTATATAGACCAGGGAAAACTATTAAAATGCCTACTACATAAGGTGGGGTTAAAATTATAAAATAATGGGCAACCAATATTTACCATTTTGGTTGGTATTCTTTGCTGAGATAAGCTCTGTAAAATAGATCTAAAATTTATGTTTATAATCTATATATTAATACCGGTCTACTGGCACTTTCATATCTAACCAAACCCAACTACCAATAGTTTGGTAATAATTTATTGAGTATAAGTAGAAATCTTAGATATTGACTATAATCACTGGTTATGCAAAAACAATCAAGCAGAATTGTACTGCTTCATCCAACATGGCCAGCCCAGTTGGTGGAAGATGCCTTTTCTAGAGGCGAGGGCACAGGTTGAATCCCCCTGGAAGCTCCTAATACTCTATTATCTGGCGGATGCTGTGAACAGCCATTAAGTGGGTATCTCTTGGCTTTATGGTAGGGTGGAGTCTGGGCCAGCCTCTCTACCCAGGGGTTTTGACCTGCCACTAATAGTAAATGCCCCTAGTTACTCCTTGGCTTGGACTGACCAGTGGCTCACTGAGTTGCAGGCAGGGCAGTCTGATTCAGCAAGCCCAGGACATACAGTATCCAGGGAGGTTTGTTTCAATTGTCAGAAAAAAGTTTTATTACCAAAAATTAATGATTTTGAACAGAAGTTGGCAATTTTTGTATGTAATGTGTCTAGTTGAATGATTATCACTTTGTCTTCACAGGAGATCCATCTTCCTCCTTTGATGTAAGCACAAATTCGTCAAGATTGCCAGCAACTCCCCGTCGAGCACCACCCAGTCCTTTACGGATTCCAGGTAGTCCATATCGAGTGCCTCCTAGTCCGTCACGGTTTTCTTCTCCACAGCTAAGTAGAACTGTATCAGATCAGCTTAGCATGAGTCAAATTCTCAGAGCCACGCAGAATTTTACAGCCTCACATATAATCGGTGAAGGAGGGTTTGGAACTGTCTACAGAGCTCATTTGCCTAATGGCCTTATTGTTGCTGTCAAAAGGGCTAAGAAGGTGAATGCATCCTCTTGACACAACATATGTTTCTGCTGCAATTTATTTGGTCTTATTGGTATAAATATTGATTTTTTAACCTATAACATTTCTGTACCACATAGGTATTCTGTTAAGTTATGGTTTGGTCTGTTTGGAACAATTACAAGTTTGGCTTCACATGTCTGATCTCAACAGTATTTGATGGCAAAAAATCTGAAATAGGCTGACTAGTAACTACAAGTTTGTGTTTGGCTTATATATATTGGAGCTATAGGCTTAGGTATAGATATTGCTGTTACATGATAACGTCTGAACTTTGGACTTCTTCTGAAGTGACATTTAGAAGGGTATATACTCATCTAGAGTTTTTTTCAGAACAAAATGCTAGATGACATCTAGCTTTCCATGATAGAACTATCACTAAAGTAGACCATCTTTGTCAGGTCGAAGATAATTGTTAAAGTGTCTATATTAGTCTATTAGTTAAATAGGCTAATTAGTTTAGTGGGCCTTTATATTTCGGCCCATCTAGTTTAGATTACTTGGGACACAAGTCTCAGGGTTTCTCCCTTGCTCCTATATATAGGACAGGGGTGTCCAGTCTTTGTAATCATCTATTCAAATTCAAGTCATCTTATATTTTAACATGGTATCAGAGCCGTCGCTCCTGAGGGAACCCTAATCCGCCGTCCCGCTTCCCTCTCTCTCTAAGCCACCGTCTTCTCCCTTCAAGCCGCGGCCGCTCCTTTCTCCAAGAGGACAACCGGGCGAGCGCCCGCCTGTGGGCGGCCGCAACCACCATCTCCATGGCTTGGCCGGCTGCCCGCTAGGCATATTCCGGCCTCCATGGTCATCTATTCTTTATTCTTTCATTCTTTCCATACAACACCTCCGCTGCCTATCATAGCAACCGTCCTCCATCATCATCCGCAACAGTCGTCGCCGTAGGCATCCGTCGCGGTAATCTCCATCTGCCATACGAAAACAACAGCACCAACCGCCGCCTCCATCAGCAGCAACACCAGCGGGCGCTGCCGCCGCAGCCAACAGGAGCAACACCGCCCCTAGCAGCCGCCATCTCCAGCAAACGACCATCATCCAAGCCGCCATCCCAAAGGAACAGCCGCCGACCATCCGTGACGCAAACTGCATTCGCCGGCGTCGATACTATCGACAGGAGGTCGATAGTATCGACTTTATCACTGCGACAGAAGAGCGTCAACGTCGATACTATCGACAGGAGGTCGATAGTATCGACTTTATCACAGCGACAGAAGAGCGTCTATCGATACCATCGACAGTCCTATCGATGGTATCGACAGTTGATCAGTGACGATGTAAAACGGTATCGACCGTCCACTCCATCTCATGAAGTCTTCAGATCAGCCTTCATCGCCGCTTTGGAGAGGGTCCGCCTTGGCTCCGCATGCATCCTCTTGGCATGCAATATCTCCGGAGTCACACAGGAGACTCTTTGTCATCTCCTATGTTGCGACAAAGTGCTTCATCAGCCGAGCGTCATATCCAGCCATCATCCGCAAGCTGCTGCTCCTCCACTTCATCATCATCCCGACGATCTTCATCCGCAAGTTGCTGCTGCGTTGTGCGTCATCATGCTACTGCTGCCATCTACAGTAAGCGATCACCCATCACTCTCCACCGCTACCAAACAACCATGTTTACTACCCCCATATGCATTATCCCTATCTCTATTCGGATCATTAATCGGTCCTATCTTTTGCTAATCGGATCCTATTATGATCGGGTCGGGACTAGATCCATTTATTTTTCTACCCGGATCTCATGTTGACCCATTTAGTATACTCTCTTTGGCTATCGATTTCATTCTCCACATATTATCCATCTCCATTTCACATATTCCTCTCTTTTTCCACCATTTTCTTTCCCACCCACCCATATTATGTGAGCATCCCTTTTCCACATTACGGGGGGGGGGGGGTCATATATCCATTTCTCCACACCAAACACTCAGTTTTGTCGTATTTGGTGTGCGGGGGGGGGATAGAGAGGAGAGAAAGAGATGAGAAGAAAGAGAGAGCAAGCATGAGAGCATATGAGAGAATGTATGAGAGAGAGAGTATGAGATGAAATGATATATGTATTCAGATTATATATATTCCAGGCTATCTTCATGAAGCTTCACATTGTTCAACACACCGGTTCTCTACTTGAGCCAGCAGTGAAGATCTAGCGTCGACACCATATCCGTTGTTGATGATGTATTCCTTCAGCTGCATTCACATGAGACAGATGGGTGCTTCTTCAGAAGCTCAGAGTTTTATCTTCACCGAGCTGTTTCATCACGTCTTCTTCGAGCCGCATCTGCTGTATCGACATCGCCTGTAGCTGATCCTCTTGGGACTTTCCTTGATGGATGATATCTACTTTCCTGTCAAGCCCCCATGGTTCCTGCATCGTATCAAGCAGCAGATCGTCCGTCCGCTTTCGTGCCGCGTTAAGCACGTATTCCAGTGGCGACTTGCTGTAGTATTAGGTCAATTCGTCCACACTATATCCGTGTTCGTGCCGCGTTCAGCACGTATTCCAGTGGCGCATTCTTCAGCCTACAGAGTATCTTCAGATGTCTTCATTTCAGATGCACTTCAAGGAAGACCTTCAAAGCTCGAGTATCTTCAGCCTGCAAAGTCATCATCACTATTTGATTCATGGGGAGTATTGATTAAGGGGGAGTAACATATTTTGTATGGGAGTGATACTTATCTTCATCTTCCATTTATCATTTCTTTTTATCGAGTCCTGTAACTCTCCAAGCTTGGACGTGTGTTTCACCCATGCTCCAGCTTGAGGGGGAGTGTTAAAGTGTCTATATTAGTCTATTAGTTAAATAGGCTAATTAGTTTAGTGGGCCTTTATATTTCGGCCCATCTAGTTTAGATTACTTGGGACACAAGTCTCAGGGTTTCTCCCTTGGTCCTATATATAGGACGGGGGTGTCCAGTCTTGTATCAATCTATTCATATTCAAGTCATCTTATATTTTAACAATAATGTTCTATAGGTTCATTATAGCTTCTATTTACATAATGAATATATCAATCATGTGAAGCAGAGTTACTATAAGATTCTTCATGGCTGAATATAGAAACTAAGATGGAGGCTAGAAAGATAATTGTTATCGAGAGATGGCAAACTCCCCTTCTATATATAGGAGAGGAGGCAAGTACAAGGGAGCATATCATAGCCCTAATGGGTCAAGACAATTAGGCCCATGTACATCATCATCATCATCATCATCATCATCATCTAAGCCTCAGTCCCAACTATGTTGGGGTCGGCTACATGGATCCTTTGTTTCCATTCAGTTCTATCATGGGCCATATTCTGGTTGAGATGTAGAGATTCAAAATTTCTCTTTATAAGCTCATCCCATGTTAATTTAGGTCTTCCCCCTATTCTATTTATTGTGCTTGGCTCAATAGAATTGCTTTGTATAGGCGCATTAGTCGGTCTGCGTTGCACATGTCCATACCATCTGAGTCGGCCCTCGCGCAACTTGTCCTCAATGCTCGCCACCCCCAATTTATTCCTGATATAGCCATTTCTCAAGCGATCTTTTCTTTTCTTCCCACACATCCATCTCAACATATGCATTTCAGCCATGTTCATCTTGTTGAGACCTTGTTTCTTCACCGCCCAACATTCACTCCTATAGAGCATGGCTGGTCGTATAGCTGTTCTATAAACTTACTTTTTAACCTGAACAGTTATACAACCAACCATACTCTATGGGAGTAAATGGTGGGCGGTGAAGAAATATGTGCAACGCAGAGCATGTGTGAAATACATGTCCAACTTGCCAATACATGAAAAAGGTAATATGGCCACACAAAAAATTGATCTCCTCTTGACTAAAATTATCCTCCCCTGAATGTTGTAAAGTAATAATTGTATCACTCTAACACTCCCCCTGAAGAAGATAACACGTGACAACAAATAAGTCCTCTCCCCTTGATGATGATAAGATCCAAACAATACTATGTATTTAAAGGAGAACTTTGGGTACCGATTTCTTTGAATTTTTCTTTAGGATCCAATGGAGACAATATTACCATCATTGTTGAGCTGCAGGAGTGAAAGAGTTGGGGGGGGGGGTAAAAGGCATAGCATTTTTAGGTTTTTGGTGCTGATAGACCTATAAAGGCTTAGTGAGGCCAGGAGAAGGAGAGGATACCATGGGAAGAGGAATTTTATTAGGCACATAAATAAGATCTGGTCCAAGAGAGTGACCTTGAACAAAGAAGAAAGGGGTGTTCTCAAGAAAACAACATAGGCGTTGGCTTGCACTCTTTTGTTAACATGTTCAAAGCATTTGAATCCTTTTTGACAACAAGGATATTTGAGAAAGATGCACTTGATGGGAGCAAGGAGAAAAATTATCACACCTGGGTTCTAGGTTTTTCATAAAACAAGTGCAATACAAAACATGATGCGGTACGGGAAATAGAGGCGCATCTTGATACAAACTTTGAAATAAAATTTTATTATGTAGCACAAAAGAAGGCATGTGGTTAATAAAAAAATAGGCGGCCAACAATGCATCATGCCAAAAACACTTAGGAACATTGGTATGACACATCACAATACAAACAATTTCAAGTAAATGCCCACTTTTCCTTTCCGCAATGCCATTTTGTTGGGGGCTATAAGGGCAAGAAGTTTGATGCAGAGTACCCATATCAAGACCAACAATTAGATCTTGTTCAATGTCTTCAAGTGCGTTGTTAGTGCGCAAGACATTTATAGTTCTTGACAATTGAGTTTTGGTTTCAATAAAGAAGCATTTCACAATAGACAAAACAACAAATCTAATATTTAAATGGTACAACCATGTAGTTCTGGAAAAATCATTAGTAAAGGTAAAAAAGTATTGAAAACCACATCTATTTGAGATGTTGCAGGGACACCACACATCAAAGTGTACAATAACAAATGGTTCCAAACTACTGATAGAATTCTTAGCATGAAAAGAGGAACAAGTTTGTTTGCCTGACACGACAGACAATCAAAAGAGATAACATACTCGGGAAGCACATGTCAAATTTGCTAGCAGAAGGATGGCCCAGGCACAAATGCCACTGAAGAGGTGAAATCGAAGAAGATAAGCCTATAGTGAGAAGTGAGGTAGCGTATCGAGAATCCGAGATAGTACATGCCATTTGATCCTTCATTCCCTCACCAATCTTCATCCTCACTCATAAATCACGTAATACACAGTGAAAAGGCATAAAGGTAATCATACAACATAATTTCTGTACAAGCTTGCTCACATAATGTAATTTGACAGGAAACTTAGGGGCATATAGAACTAAGGACAAGGATAAAATGGAAGTAAAATTGGCTGCGTTTCTTGAAAAATGAAAACAAATAAAAACATCTGCGCTGAGATGCGTGGAGTACATGGACACACTAATTGCAAATTATCATGAAGTGAAAAGTGTAAAAATAATCCTATTGGCTATTTAGTCCAAAATTAAATCTAGTTGTTAAAAAAGAAACATTTATAGTTACTTTCTGCTCCATCTTATAATATAGTGTTCAAAGTACTACACATACCTCAGCCACAATTATTTTCTCCAGTTCGCCTCTCCACTGCTCGTACATCATCCTACTGGCACAATAGGCTCATGGTGACAAGTAGGGAGGGAGGCATACAGATAGCCTTCTAAACTGCTCAAAGTGATGTGCCTATGAAGCTGGAAATGTCATTGGCCCCAAATCTACAAAAAGGAAGTCTTTAGAGCAAATCATCTGCTATAGTTATTTCAAAGCATAAAATGCAAAATAATGGTTGAAAGCTTACTACAACCAATCCCACAAGCTACCATCTTCTATTTTAGCCAATATTCAAGCCCAAAAATGCATGTAAGGGTCCCCAAAATAAATCAAGGATAATCTCGTTATATTTAATCTAATGTTCATGGTTATAAACATAGGAAACATCAAATGAACATACATCACAAGAATGAGCGCATAAGGATGCATTTTCTATATATATTATACATCAATGTAGTTCATCCACAGTTCATAAAAATTGACATATTAGGCCATACTTTAAACCACTTACCTTTTTGGTTGCAACCAAAACCTTTGCTCAAATAAGGTAGTGTTTGGACGTCCTGATTTAAACATGTTAATTACATCTACGGATTATTCCTCATATGTTCTATTAATTGGGGTTTGGTTTGCATATGGTCCATGATCTAGATTAAAAATATGTCAAACTTCATATAGACTCATAACCCTAATTTAAACCCTAAATGAGGATGTGGTCCCTAAAATGTAAACAATGAGGGAGATAGGAGACTTAAATGTCTTAACATAGAAGTGGATGTGGGGAGACCAAACATGGGTTGTCCATAAACAAAAGTAGGGTTTCATCAAAACATGGAATTACGTCTGAAACAGACCTTGTGAATCATTTTTAAATGGTTCTTTATTTTTTTCCAGAGGGTTTTATTTCATGGTTTTCTGAGCTTGGATTAATGTACAATAATTTTTCAATTATGACTAATGGAAAAAGAGACACCATTTTGTGACAATTAAATAAAACTAGGTGGCTCTATTAGAAAAGGGTTTGATGGCTCAAGATGGAATCCAGTTTTTGGATCTTCCAGCACGCCCAACTCCAAGTGTACATATGTAACTACATTCAATCATGGGGAAATTTCCTGCACTTAAACATCGTTGCTTCAACATCTCATAAGATACAAAAGGTTGGGTAAACCATGAAGGAGGCTAAGAGGGAACAAACTAAGCTCACCAATGTCTTTGGTTCGTTGAACCGAGCTAATAATGGCCACAAAAGCTACAAAAACCATAGTTTGGCTTCTCTTCCAACTCCAATTTTAAGCATGTAATTTGTATCCATATGATAATATATCAAGAGACATTCTTATCCAATTATATACTAATTATAGCGATGCTCTCTCATATTCTTGCTCTGTGCTTTTACTCCCACACATGGAGAGAGATTTCCATGTTTAACTCCGTGTCCAACTGTCCATTAACCATGAATGTGTTTTGTTAAAGAGTATATATTAGCCTATTTAGTTAATAAGTTAACTAGTTAGTGGGCCTTTAGTATCTTGGTCCGTTTAGATTACTTGTGTCCCAAGTCTCAGGGTTTCTCCCTTGCTCCTATATATAGGACAAGGTTGTACGTCTTTTTTTATCGAATCAATATAACATTATTTCTCACATGGTATCAGAGCGTGTTTTGTCCTAGGAAACCCTAGCCGCCACCACCGCTTCCCTCTTCTCTCCAGCGCGCACACAACTGTAGCCACCGCCGCCTCTCTCTCGTAGAGAGAGCGACCAAGGGGGAGCGCCTCCGCTTGCGGGCGGCTGCCGCCATCTCCATGGCTTAGGTCGGCCGCCCGCCAGGCATATCCTGGCCTCCATGGCTTCTCCTTCTCTTTTTTAAAGATTAGATTTTATTTCCATACGTTGGTGCTATCCATCACAGCTATCTCCTATCTATCTGTCATCTCCCGTCGCTATCAACCACCATCATCAAGCCGCAGTCGACAACAACTCCCGTCACCGCTGCATCACCCTAGTCGGCCAACAACTACCACCACACGTATCCAGCAGCAAGCAGCCGCCGGCCACAACTGTCGCCAATCCCAGGATCAACAATCATCGCCATCGCAATCACAACCATCGCCTCTGCCGCTGCATTGCCCTGCCGTCCTCAGCACCAGCCTTTACTGCCTTACATGGAGAGGCTCCACACTTGACTCCGCATGTAGCCTAATGGCATGCAATATCTCCGTAGCCGTGCATGAGACCGTTATCATCTCCTTCATTGCGGCCAAGTGCTCCATCAACCGAGCGACACAATCATCGTCATCTTTCGTGTCCGTCCGCTGCTGAGTTGCTTCCCCATTATCCAGCAACCGTATCCCCAACCGACGATCACACCCATCAGCCGCCGCCGTCGTCATCCATGCCCTTGACCGCTGCTTCACTGCTGCTCTCCATCTCGTCGCTGCTGCACCAACGCCTTCGCCTATCCCTGGCTAAAGTGCGGTCACCCATCACTCTCCATCGCTACCAAACAACCCCAATATTTTTATACTGCCCCCCATATACAATATGCCTGTGATATTCAGATCCTTAATTGGATACATCTTTAGCTAATCAGATCCATTTTTAAGCCTAATTGGATTTTTTGCGGCGCTCCGCCCCCGCACCCCCGCATTTGTCGGCCTAAGGGCCGAGCAAATGCCATTTTGGGTCGGGATTAGATCCATTTATTTTTCTACCCCGAATCTTACATCGACCCATTTAGCATATTCTCTCCGGTTATCAGTTTCATTCTCCACATATTACACATCTCCATATCACAAATTCCTCTCAAATTCACCAATTCCTTTCCCACCCATCCATCATGTGTGTATCCCTTTTAAAACATGCGAGGGGGTCATATATCCATTTCTCCACACCAAACACTCACTCTCGTCGTATTTGGAGTGCCGGGGGGATAGAGAGGATAGGAAGAGATGAGGAGAGAGAGAGCATACAGGAGTATGTATGAGAGTATGAGAAGAGATGATATATGTATTCATGCTACATATTCCAGGTTATCTTCGTGGAGTTTCGTTCAACACACCTGTTCTTCACTTTCAGACAACATTATCACTCTTGATGCATTCTTGAGAGACAGATGGGTGCTTCTTCAGACTTCTCAGAAGCTCAACAATTTCTAGCCTGCCAAGTCTACATCTGTAAGTTTGATTTATCCAGATTTATCTTCACCGAGTTGCTTCATCACGTCTTCTCCGAGCTGCATCTGTTCTTATGTCATCGCCTTCTACTGATCTACTTGGGACTTTCCTTGATGGATGATCTTCTTTCCCGTCAAGCCCCCAAGGTTCATGCGCCAAAGTTATGGTACCTGCATCGTATAATCAACACATCATCCGTTCGTGTTCGTGCCACGTTATGCACGTCTTCTCAGACGCTTTGAAGACACCACCACATCGTCATTGGAGATCCGCATTCGTGTCGTGTTAAGTACGTATTCCAGTGAAGATGACGTAGTCATGGTATTGAGGATCGTCTGCTCCAAGTGGCGAATTACTGCTGTAGTATTCAAGTCTCATTCACCAGATGTTTTCCTTCCAGATGCACTCCATAAGACCATCTTCAAAGCTCGAGGATCTCCATCCTGCATAATACAATTCCAAAGAAGAGAGACGTTGTCATATGATTCAGGGGGGGTTTTGTTTAAGGGGGAGTATCAATTTTTTGTATGGGGAGTGATATTTATCTTTTATCATTTCTGTCTTTTCTTTTATCGAGTCCTGTAACTCCAAGCTTGGACATGTGATTCACCCATGATCCAACTTGAGGGGTGTGTGTTAAAGAGTATATATTAACCTATTTAGTTAATAGGTTAATTAATTAGTGGGCCTTTAGTATCTCAACCCGCTTAGATTACTTGTGTGCCAAGTCTCAGGGTTTCTCCCTTGCTCCTATATATAGGACATGGCTGTACGTCTTTTTTTATCAAATCAATATAACATATTTCTCACATGTTTAATACTAGGATGTATGTTTTTCCTTTTGCGCATCCTCAATCTAGACGCTTTCTACATCTCAAAACATGGTATTAGAGCAAGGCTGTGAAGTTTGATGACATTAAGATGGATCATTGACTTGAATCATAGTTGAAGTAGCTTGAAAGAAAAAAAATGGGTCCATGGGGTCATGAAATCTAGATCCAACAACTGCTAGGTGATCTCACACAGGAATGCATAACTAGGCGACCCATCAAAATGTTTTGATTTGCCATGGGCACTTTTGGGTCGAGCCATTTATTCAGGGTCTATGGGGGTTTAGCTATCTACTAAATTGACTTGGACCCAAACATAGTCACAATACTCCATTTTTTTCTTCAAAAAAAGGCATTTAAAACGTATATTATTCACCTGCCGTATATGACAGACGTTTTAAACTCCAAACCGAATAATACATTTTAAATGTGTTTAATTTGCGTATTGAGTTTTAAACGCGTTCAATATGTTTTTTTTTGCCATTTTATACAGTTCTGTACTTTTGCTTCACATTTGTTTTTTCCACATCCTTCTTTACTTGTAGCAGCGTTCCACTAAACCCTCCAACCTTCCTCCTCTATCCCCCTATACACCCTAAGCCAAGAGGAGTAACCCTCGACATTCTACATGTATGCTCCATCTTCCTCCATTCTCTCCCCTTCTTTCCCGATTTGTTCCTGCTGCTTGCTGCTCCCACTACTTCCCCTTCTTCCTCCACCATCCCCTGTTCCTCTCTGATTTCTCACTGCTGCTAGTTGCTTCCACTTCTTCCCCTTCTTCCTCCTCCGTCGTCCCCTCTTATTCCCTGATTTCTTCCTGCTGCAGCAATTTTTATTCTTCCCATTCTTTCTCCTGCATCGTCCCCTCTTCCTCCCATTTTCTTCCTCTTCCTGCTGCTTCCAACTTCCATGTTCCACCTCTTTTTCGTCCTCTCTTCTTTATCTTCCTCCTACTTCCTGTTTGTCCCTTTCTCCTTCCTCCTCTCATTTCACCCATTTTTTTGTTTTCTTCTAATTCTTCCCTGTTAGAGACTTAGACAGTTTGTTTCCTCTTTATACTATGCCATCCTCCTATTATCCATCTTTGGCTATATTCTCCTTCCTCCCTAATTTCCCCCTTTCTTTTGCTTCCACATATCCTCCAACATCCTCATTCCCATTCCTCCCGTTCCCCAACCTTCAATTACTTCCCCTTCATCCACCATCCAACATCCTCATCCCCTGTTTCACGCTAGTTTTGTTTTTTTATTTTCATTCTTTTTTAGCTCAAGGAAGTTGGGATCACTCGACATGCGAATTTGACACAAGTCAAACAACATTCAAATCTCAAAATGAGTAACAAGCTAGTCAACCCTCTACAACATCCACTGACCATATAACCCTTCTTCCTTTTTTCGTTCACTTCTTATTTGCATTATCAATTTGCAATAAGTTATTAGTCCATCAGGTGATTATTCTGAAATTTATGATACATCTATGTATTAGTCGATCTGTTCAATATTAGGGTAATCAATTTGATGTTTAGTCATTTTAAATCATTATATATGTGTGTGTGCATGTTTATATGTGTTTATGTATATATATATATATATATATATATCTATAAATATATATATAGTCAGGCTAGAATACACTCGAGTGTATCCGGAGCAGAATACACTCAAATAGTTTTTTATGATGCAATATTTTTTTTGAAAATCTAATCCATTGATCTTCTTCAACATCTCGTGAATATCTCATATATAAAATTTGAGCCCATTTGGATATGTATAGCTCATGTTATGAAGACCGCAAAAATTATACATTTCAAATTAGTTTTGTGCGCTGATTTTGTTGCCCTTGGATGAGTGACTTACACTCATCCAAATGGGCTAAAAATTTGTATGTAGCCTAGTTATAGTATGACAATAAAGATCAACGGTTTACATTTTGCAAAAAAATAGTCTTGATATGCAAACACACTTGAGTGTATTCGTGCGATCCGTACACTTGAGTGTATTCTAGCCTGACTCTCTCTCTCTCTATATATATATATATATATATATATGAGGTTAGGAAGTGTGTACCGGCCGGTACATGTAACTTACGTGTACCGGCCATTAAAATAGCATATGTAGAGTATGTTGATAAAATCCAACCATATGGATTGATTCAACTCTATATAGATTAGATGTCTTTAAAAAATCATAACCATATCTTATGTAGATCATGAGATATAGCCATACATCATTCAATGGTTTATGCAATTTCTGCAACTTACCATTGATTAGAAAATAGACATTTTCTTTTATTGTATGCTCTATGAATATCAGATTGCGATGATTTTTGGTACACATCTTATCTAAGGGGTATACTATACATCCATAAGGTTGAATTATTGAATACAATTTTACAATCCCCATAAATGAAGGTGGGTACATGTAAGCTACATGTACTCAGGTACACAATTCTTTTAGCCTATATATATATATATATATAGAGAGAGAGAGAGAGAGAGAGAGTCAGGCTAGTGTACACTCGAGTGTACCGGAGACACCGTACACCTCAGTCATTTTTAAAGATGCAGTCACTTTTTGAAAATTCTAAACCATTGATCTTCTTAAATATCTTAAGAACATACTATATAATAAATTTTAGCTCATTTGGATACTTATAGGTCGTGCATCTAAAGGAGGCAAGAATCATGCATTTCAAATAAGTTTTGTGCGTCGATTTTGTTGCCCTTGGATGAGTGACTTACACTCATCCAAATGAGCTCAAAATTTATATGTGGCCTATTATTATTGTAACCATGAAGATCAATGGATTGGATTTTGGAAAGACAAGGTCTAGATAGACAAACACCATTGAGGTGTACGGTGTAATCTGTACACTCGAGTGTATTCTAGCCTGACTCTCTCTCTCTCTCTCTCTCTATATATATATATATATATATATATATATAAATATAAAATCCGTTTTTTTGCCGACTTTTTTCCAAATAGTTGACTGAACTTTTACCGTACGTTGACTGATTTTTATCCGAATTTTCCGTAATTCCCGACTTCTGAATTTTTCAACTTGGCCGTACGTATCCCTAATACCGAATTTGTGACTATGGACCCAAACCCACTCCTTTAATAGCTGGTCTCATAGGTGCAACCATGTGCACCTGGCTGGTGATCGGCCTTCATTCTTATAAAACTAATGAGTGGTTGTTTATTTGATGAGATTGCTCAAATGTGTTGGTAGCAGTAGTAGTTTCACTATACTAATAGATGTATGTAATAATTAAAACAACTTTTTTTACAAGCATACTTTTACAATGAATTTGCAAACACATATGTTGGAACTTATTTTGTGCTACACTATTGATACAGAGCTACACACATGACTAGTTGCCTACACTCCGAACACTCATTTAAATAACATAGTTTAACATACACTCATAAAAGACACCTGACCATATTAAAATTTTCCAATATATCCACCTGAATCTAAATATTTTTGTTTGTTTCTCCAATACCTCCATATTGAGTGGCACATAATCAGGTGAAATGGCACATATTGCATGATTGCATCTATATGTGAGTAACTCTATTTTTTATGGGTGTCAAACAACTCTACATATATATATATTTTTTAACCAAAACAGTAATTTGTTTCATCCAGTCGCAAGGTACTGGGTCGCAGTGCACCCTGGAGTCTTTTTCATTTTCCCCCATTCAACTAAACAAGTATCACCGCTCGACCTAGGACCTGCCAAGGCAGGTATGAGTGACTTTTTGTACGATCCATTCATTGCGATTCATTTCCACCCGCATCCATGAGACCATACTCACAATGGCCCAAATAAAACCTGACCCTACACTTCCATTTGACAGGTCTAGCTAGGAGCTACTCATTGAGCAGTCACCTCCTGCATCACATGAACAAGGGTTTCAATGGGCAAGAGAGATGTGAGGCCAGCAGATGCTAGCCATAGCAAAGACAAGGTAATATGTTTACAATGCGCTGTCAGCATTAAAGGCATAACTTCCAGGTTCAGTACACATGTATCTCGCTTATGTACGAAACAGTAAGTGTGGGTTCTGCTAGTCCTAGGCAGTTTTTGCCAAGTGACTAAAGTTTAGTACGAGTTGGCCCAATGTACAAATTGAAACATTACAGGTGGGACATTAAGGTGCTGGCTGTCCTGACAGACACAACACAATTACAGCTTTTGATCTGCTGAGGAGATCCTCCTTGGAAATTTTCTATTTCTAGTTGTGAAAAGATCAACACACAACGGTGGATCCCACTCTCATCTTTCCAGCAGAAATCTGAAAATGATCAGGGGCCTGCAACAAATGGTGCTAGGCTTCTAGCTGGTTAACAACTAGATAATTTACAAAGACACATGTGGCGAGTCCATCTGGCACATATTCCCACGCATGAGAAAAAAAGGCCCGCCCTGAGGCTCTCAAGACTTACGCCTCGAGGCGAGGCTATCCCATTTGTGCCTCGAGGCCCCTCTATGTCCTGGACTGAGGTTTACACCTCACAATGTCTGAGGCTTGCCTCAAAGCCTAGCTTATTTCAAATTCTATCTCCCTTACTATTTCATTGTTAGTTACATATTTTAATCTAGTAGTATAATTAGTTGATATCTTAATATTTCTACGCATATTCTTCAGTATTGTGGTGGTCTTTGATTTCTTTGTCCTTATTAAGTTTCATAAATATTTTCTATTTCATTTTAGTTTTGTTTGTAATACATATTTATGCTACACACATGCATGTACGTAAAATATGTCTAAACATATATCATTATATATAATATGTATATACATGTATAATTTTATTTGTTAAGACTACCTCATGCATATTTTGAGGCTTACGCCTCAAACGCCTAGAGGCTTACACTTCACCCCACTAAGACAAAAATGCCTCATTATGCCTCACACTTTTTATAAAACCTTGTTCCCACGTGAGTAGAAGACCGATCAAGTCTGAGTAGAAGATACATCATGTTGTCATCGTGTTCACTGCAGATCCTTGCTCGGCAAAGCAAATGAGTAGTACTATGCACCCTAGGCGCTGGACATGGCATCTCAAATTGGGCGCCTGGCCCCTAGGTTGACTTAAGTGGCCACCTTAGGCCTTTTAGGCTCAAAATAAGCCACTTAAAGGCTAATTTAGCGATTATTAAGTCAGATTTGGTCTACTTAGATTAAGTTGAGTCATTATAGGGTTGAAATAGGTCTGATTTCGGCCAAATCAGGTCAAATTTTGGTAAATTAGGTTTGATTCGGCCACATTAGGTCTCATTCACATTGATATAGGGAAAAGTAGGGGTAGTTAGATTTTCATAGGTCATGTTCTGCAAATTTGGGTTTGATCTAGAGGCCAAATCATTAAAATTTGGACAGATCAAGTCTAGTTTGGACAAAAGAAGTCTGATTTTGGGGGAAATAGGTCTTATTTAGGGAGATTAGGTTTGAATTGGTCGAATGATGTCTCATTAAGGTCAATATAGGGATTGGGGAATATAGACCCGATTAGGTCATCTTATGAGAATTAGGTCTGATTTAGGTCAAATTATTGAAAATTATGTCAGATTAGATCAAATACGCCCAATCAGGTGTTGTATAGGTCATGTTAGGTGTGATTTAGGGCAAGCAATGTGTTAAAGTGTCTATATTAGTCTATTAGTTAAATAGGCTAATTAGTTTAGTGGGCCTTTATATTCCGGCCCGTCTAGTTTAGATTACTTGGGACACAAGTCTCAGGGTTTCTCCCTTGCTCCTATATATAGGACAGGGGTGTCCAGTCTTTGTATCAATCACAATCTATTCATATTCAAGCAATCTTATATTCTAACATGGTATCAGAGCGGGTTCCATCCTGAGAGAACCCTAGCGCCGCCGCTTCCCTCTCTCCTTCTCCTAGCCGCCGACTTCCTTCTCCCTTGCAACAGCCGCCGCTCCTCTCTCCAAAAAGGACAACCGGGCGAGCGCCCGCCTGCGGGCGGCCGCAGCCGCCATCTCCATGGCTTGGCCGGCTGCCCGCTAGGCATATCCCGGCCTCCATGGTCATCTCGATTCTCTATTCTTTCATTCTTTCCATACAACACCTCCGCTGCCGATCATAGCAGCCATATACGGCGGTAATCTCCATCCGCCATCCGAAAACAGCAGCACCAGCCGCCGCCTCTATCAGCAGCAGCACCAGCAGGCGCCGCCGCCGCAGCCAACAGGAGCAGCACCGCCCCTAGCAGTCGCCATCTCCAGCAAACGACCATCATCCAAGCCGCCATCCCAAAGGAACAGCCGCCGACCATCCGTGACGCAACCTGCATCGCCGGCGTCGATACTATCGACAGGAGGTCGATAGTATCGACTTTATCACAACGGCGGAAGAGTATCGGCGTCGATACTATCGACAGGAGGTCGATACTATCGACTTTATCAAAGCAACAAGAAGGGCGTCCGTCGATACCATCGACAGTCCTGTCGATGGTATCGACAGTTGATCAGTGGCAATATAAAAAGGATACACCTATCAATCGGCACTCCATCTCATGAAGTCTTCAGATCAGCCTTCATCGCCGCTTTGGAGAGGGTCCGCCTTGGCTCCGCATGCATCCTCTTGGCATGCAATATCTCCGGAGTCACACAGGAGACTCTTTGTCATCTCCTATGTTGCGACAAAGTGCTTCATCAGCCGAGCGTCATATCCAGCCATCATCCGCAAGTTGCTGCTCCTCCACTTCATCATCATCCCAACGATCTTCATCCGCAAGTTGCTGCTGCGTTGTGCGTCATCATGCTACTGCTGCCATCTACAGTAGGCGATCACCCATCACTCTCCACCGCTACCAAACAACCATGTTTACTACTCCCATATGCATTATCCCTGTCTCTATTCTGATCCTCAATCGGTTCTATCTTTTGCTAATCAGATCCTATTTTGACCCTAATCGGATTTTCGCAGGGGCTCTGCCCCCGCACCCCCGAATTTGTTGCCCTAACGGGCCAACAAACCCCCTTTTCGGGTCGGGACTAGATCCATTTATTTTTCTACCCGGATCTCATGTTGACCCATTTAGTATACTCTCTTTCACCATCGGTTTCATTCTCCACATATTATCCATCTCCATTTCACATATTCCTCTCTTTTTCCACCATTTTCTTTCCCACCCACCCATATTATGTGAGCATCCCCTTTCCACATTACGGGGCGGTCATATTTCCATTTCTCCACACCAAACACTCACCTTCGTCGTATTTGGTGTGTGGGGGGGATAGAGAGGAGAGAAAGAGATGAGAAGAGAGAGAGGAGAGAAAGAGATGAGAAGAGAGCAAGGAGAGAAAGAGATGAGAAGAGAGAGCGAGCATGAGAATATATGAGAGAATGTATGAGAGAGAGAGTATGAGATGAGATGATGATATGTATTCAGATTATATATATTCCAGGCTATCTTCATGAAGCTTCACATTGTTCAGCACACCAGTTCTCTACTTGAACCAGCAGTGAAGATCCAACGTCGACACCATATCCGTTGTTGATGATGTATTCCTTCAGCTGCATTTACATGAGACAAATGGGTGCTTCTTCAGAAACTCAGAGTTTTATCTTCACCGAGCTACTTTATCACGTCTTCTCCGAGCCGCATCTGCTGTATCGACATCGCCTGTAGCTGATCCTCTTGGGACTTTCCTTGATGGATGATATCTACTTTCCTGTCAAGCCCCCATGGTTCCTGCATCGTATCAAGCAGCAGATCGTCCATCCGCGTTCGTGCCGCGTTAAGCACGTATTCCAGTGGCGACTTGCTGTAGTATCAGGACCATTTGTCGACACTATATCCGCGTTCGTGCCGCATTAAGCACGTATTCCAGTGGCGCATTCTTCAGCCTACAGAGTATCTTCAGATGTCTTCATTTCAGATGCACTTCAAGGAAGACCTTCTTCAAAGCTCGAGTATCTTCAGCCTGCAAAGTCATCATCACTATTTGATTCAGGGAGAGTATTGATTAAGGGGGAGTAACATATTTTGTATGGGAGTGATATTTATCTTCATCTTTCATTTATCATTTCTTTTTATCGAGTCTTGTAACTCTCCAAGCTTGGACATGTGTTTCACCCATGCTCCAGCTTGAGGGGGAGTGTTAAAGTGTCTATATTAGTCTATTAGTTAAATAGGCTAATTAGTTTAGTGGGCCTTTATATTCCGGCCCGTCTAGTTTAGATTACTTGGGACACAAGTCTCAGGGTTTCTCCCTTGCTCCTATATATATGACAGGGGTGTCCAGTCTTTGTATCAATCACAATCTATTCATATTCAAGCAATCTTATATTCTAACACAATGATTGTTATTAGCTTAGATATAACCATTACAAATATACATAGTAATGTATATATTGAATATTGTTATATATGTGAAAATTTAACTATATATATGTACCAAAAAACCCCGCCTAGAAACGCCTAGCCTCCCGTCTAGGCCCCCCTTGGGAGGGGAGGACCGCCTGGACAACTGTATTCAATACATGGTCTGATTTAGTGCAACAAAGAGTAAAGTTCTTTTATGACAATATGTGAAATTCATGAACGATAAATGGAGACAATTGCTCATTATTCAATCCCCAAGTGAGCTAGGATTTAAGCAGAAGAAGGGATAAGAGCATGTGACAGATGCTTGGGTCCAAGGTGTAACCCAAGAAAGAAGCTAACTTGAAGCCACTGATGCAACAACCAGGAAAGATTCAAGCATAAATTTGTGAATTGGAGATTATAGTGATCCATGACTTATGTTTTATGCTGTACAATTTTCCAAAGACTAATGCCATGATAGATTTTCTAGGCTTTCAATTCTTTGGTTTATGCAAGTTGTCCCATTGTAAGGATGGTCAAAGTAGACAAGATATCAGTGCCTTTCATGCAGACTATGTAAATGTACACAAGGTGGAAAAAGTGGTAATAATGTAGACCAAGTGTTTGCATACATCCAAGCAGAGTCCATGGATAATCCCTTGTCAGAAAATCTAGATGATCAAGGTGTGGTCCACAAAGGTGGTTTTGTGACTTTAGCTCATGTTCATACACGGATGTCAAGCACAGAATGATTGGATCACAAGGTAGAGTCATGCTGGCATGCGGATACTTGAGACAGTTTTACGTGATTAGGGTCATGCATGAGCTAGGGGCCAAGCACAGTGTTCCCAGGTTGGAGAGTGCAAGGTTCCGATGCAAGATCCACTGAAGATGGATCTGGAGCAAAGCAGATAATATGATCAAATTTCTTGTTTGATTTCTGTCTTTTGGGTATCTGTCTCTGGTCTTCACAAAATGATGTCCTTTTTGCTGCTATTGACTGTTTTGCTGAGAAATCATGTTGCCACTCTCTATAGTTGTGGTGTTTGTAGGGACTCATTTTGTAGCTGGCTTAAGGCATCAGTTCTTTCTCCTTAACTAATAAGCCCATCGTGTATTAGGATTATCATTTCCACTAAACTGCTATCCCTCTTTGACTACTTGATATCTACCCCTGTGCACCTTAGTTTAGGTCCCTTTTCCGTATTCATAGTCCCTTTCTTTATTATAGAGATATGTTGTGTTGTGTTGTGTTTTGTTGAGTGCAGTGAATTAAAAAACGGCCCAGGCGGCCGCTTAATCGGCCATGACCCTCAGCCGCCTAATTTAGCCCCTAAGCGCCCGATTAATCGTTTTGAACATAATCACCCGCTTTTTTCCCGTCTCACCCGCTTTTTCCCGCTTTTTGGCCGTTTTTTTCCCTCTTTTGTTTAAAAATCCTAATGTAAGCATCTAACATTAATTAATTACATAGTCCAAGTAGTGTTGACTATGATATATGAAACTTATATACATTAAATGTTCTATGATATAGCTAGTCCTAATTTAGAATGCATACTTTGTGTGTAATTGGGTACTGCTGTAATGCATCTAAGTAAATATCATATTGCTCTATTATACTTCTAATGCATGATTAGTTTTACCGATTTCCTTGCTGCTTTCAGTGATTAATGATTGGTACTACGGGTTAGTATTACTTTAGTGATTGCTTTAATTCAATAATTCATAGTTTGTTATTTACAATTACTAATCTGCTTGCTGATTTTAGTGATTAGAGATACTGATGAATAGCAAAGTATTGATGAATACTTAGTTAATTACTGATTTTCTGATTAGATATGTATAGAAGTTCCTTATAAATATATTTTTATATACACATGTAATTTTATATAAAAATATATAAAATTTAGACACCCGTTTTTTCAAAAATCGCCTGCTTAATCGCCCGCCTACTGCTTAATCGGTTACAAGGTGCTGTTCGCACGCCTCCCGCTTCCCACTTTCTGATACTTTGGTTGAGTGTCATGTGCATATCATGTGCCTCATTTATGTGTTTACTTCAGTAGTTTAGTCCCATATTGCTCATCTCTGCTTTAGTCTCTATTCTCTTCTCTTATATAAGAGACTGTATTGTACACTGGTTTATTCATTCAATAAGCAATTCCCAGTTTCTCTATATGGTATCAAGAGCAGGTCCGGTTCCTCGAGTTTCTCTTTCCCACCCTGCCCCTATGCCCTAAGCCTTCAGCCCCCCCCCCCCCCCCCCCCCAATTCAGGTGTTGTATAGGTCATGTTAGGTGTGATTTAGGTCAAGTAAGGATTGTTATTAGCTTAGATATAACCATTACAAATATACATAGTAATGTATATATTGAATATTGTTATATATGTGAAAATTTAACTATATATATGTACCAAAAAACCCCTCCTAGAAACACCTAGCCTCCCGTCTAGGCCCCCCTTGGGAGGGGAGGACCGCCTGGACAACTGTATTCCATACATGGTCTGATTTAGTGCAACAAAGAGTAAAGTTCTTTTATGACAATATGTGAAATTCATGAACAGTAAATGGAGACAATTGCTCATTATTCAATCCCCAAGTGAGCTAGGATTCAAGCAGAAGAAGGGATAAGAGCATGTGACAGATGCTTGGGTCCAAGGTGTAACCCAAGAAAGAAGCTAACTTGAAGCCACTGATGCAACAACCAGGAAAGATTCAAGCATAAATTTGTGAATTGGAGATTATAGTGATCCATGACTTATGTTTTATGCTGTACAATTTTCCAAAGACTAATGCCATGATAGATTTCTAGGCTTTCAATTCTTTGGTTTATGCAAGTTGTCCCATTGTAAGGATGGTCAAAGTAGACAAGATATCAGTGCCTTTCATGCAGACTATGTAAATGTACACAAGGTGGAAAAAGTGGTAATAATGTAGACCAAGTGTTTGCATACATCCAAGCAGAGTCCATGGATAATCCCTTGTCAGAAAATCTAGATGATCAAGGTGTGGTCCACAAAGGTGGTTTTGTGACTTTAGCTCATGTTCATACACGGATGTCAAGCACAGAATGATTGGATCACAAGGTAGAGTCATGCTGGCATGCGGATACTTGAGACAGTTTTACGTGATTAGGTTCATGCATGAGCTAGGGGCCAAGCACAGTGTTCCCAGGTTGGAGAGTGCAAGGTTCCGATGCAAGATCCACTGAAGATGGATCTGGAGCAAAGCAGATAATATGATCAAATTTCTTGTTTGATTTCTGTCTTTTGGGTATCTGTCTCTGGTCTTCACAAAATGATGTCCTTTTTGCTGCTATTGACTGTTTTGCTGAAAAATCATGTTGCCACTCTCTATAGTTGTGGTGTTTGTAGGGACTCATTTTGTAGCTGGCTTAAGGCATCAGTTCTTTCTCCTTAACTAATAAGCCCATCGTGTATTAGGATTATCATTTCTACTAAACTGCTATCCCTCTTTGACTACTTGATATCTACCCCTGTGCACCTTAGTTTAGGTCCCTTTTCTGTATTCATAGTCCCTTTCTTTATTATAGAAATATGTTGTGTTGTGTTGTGTTTTGTTGAGTGCAGTGAATTAAAAAATGGCCCAGGCGGCCGCTTAATCGGCCATGACCCTCATCCACCTAATTTAGCCCCTAAGCGCCCGGTTAATCGTTTTGAACATAATCGCCCGCTTTTTGCCCGCCTCACCCGCTTTTGTTTAAAAATCCTAATGTAAGCATCTAACATTAATTAATTACATAGTCCAAGTAGTGTTGACTATGATATATGAAACTTGTATACATTAAATGTTCTATGATATAGCTAGTCCTAATTTAGAATGTATACTTTGTGTGTAATTGGGTACTGATGTAATGCGTCTAAGTAAATATCATATTGCTCTATTATACTTCTAATGCATGATTAGTTTTATTGATTTCCTTGCTGCTTTCAGTGATTAATGATTGGTACTATTGGTTAGTATTACTTTAGTGATAACTTTAATTCAATAATTCATAGTTTGTTCGTCCGGCCAGCATAGCCCGGCTGGTTGCGGCTCGGGGGCCCCTAACAAAGGGTCACGGGTTCGAATCACGACCGAGGCATGCTGCGAACGGCATCCCACGCCTACCGGGCATGGGAGGGGGTGACCGGACCACACCTCTCAAGCCCCAAGGGGTTTACGCTGTCCGCGGGGGTCACAAAAGTGGCGCTCGTGCGAGAGTGGTTCCCCTTGTAAATCAAAAAAAATAATTCATAGTTTGTTATTTACAATTACTGATCTGCTTGCTGATTTTAGTGATTAGAGATACTGATGAATAGCAAAGTATTGATGAATACTTAGTTAATTACTGATTTTCTGATTAGATATGTATAGAAGTTCCTTATAAATATATTTTTATATACACATGTAATTTTGTATAAAAATATATAAAAGTTAGACACCCGTTTTTTCAAAAACCGCCCGCTTAATCGCCCACCTACCGCTTAATCGGTTATAAGGTGCTGTCCGCACGTCTCCCACTTCCCACTTTCTAATACTTTGGTTGAGTGTCATGTGCATAACATGTGCCTCATTTATGTGTTTACTTCAGTAGTTTAGTCCCATATTGCTCATCTCTACTTTAGTCTCTATTCCCTTCTCTTATATAAGAGACTGTATTGTACACTGGTTTATTCATTCAATAAGCAATTCCCAGTTTCTCTATATGGTATCAAGAGCAGGTCCGGTTCCCCGAGTTTCTCTTTCCCACCCTGCCCCTATGCCCTAAGCCTTCAGCCCCCGGTCGCCGCCAACAACCCCTCCACCCGCCGCCTCCAAACTCCTCCATCCACCCGACGCCGCCCCCTCCTTCCACCACCAGCCTCCGCCCCTCCCCTTCCCTCCAACCGCCGTCCCTCCTCCATCCACCCGCCGCCATCCCTCCTCCTCCCTCCACCACCGCACTGCTGCCCTCCTCCTCTCGTGCTTCCTCCTGCTCTTTTTTCGTACGTGCAACCTTCCGGATAGCCATAGCCATTACACGTTGAGAGTCCTATCTCTCTGGTTGTTTTTCTGCCTGCGCCTCATGATGGGATATTGATCTTCCTCATGACGACGTAGGTTCCTTTATAAGTCTATCTGCTCGACACAGGTCTATCCTGATCTGATGCGTCAGATCTCTGCTGCTGCTACTGCCCCATAGCGGGTTCTTCATCCACTGCTTGTTGCTGCTGCGCCACCTCTTCACTACCGCACTACCTGTGCTCATCATGTCCTCGATTGAATCTCCTCACTCTCTGTGTTACCACCGTCAAGCTCGATGGCTCTAATTACCATCTGTGGTCGGCGTCCTTCGTCCTCTATGTCAAGACCCAAGGCCGGTACTCAAATCTTACTACTGATCCTCCTGCTGCTACTGCTGATGAAAAAATCAAGCAAACTTATGCACAATGGTCCAAATACGACTCTGGTGTTATGTCCTGGCTTCTTAATAGCACCGAGCCGCGGACCAGTCAGTCCTTGTTATGCCTTCATGATGCTAAGGCAATGTGGGACCAACTTTCCCATGTCTACTCCCATCAGCAAAATCCTACACGTATTTTTGAAATTTTCAAAAATTGGCCAAGAAGGAGTTTTCTTTTGATGCTTCCATCGAGGACTTCTACAACCAGTGCTCTGCTCTCTGGAATGAGTATGAAATCTACCATCCTTTGACAACTGACATTAAAGAAGCCCAGAAGCAGCGCAATGAACTACAACTCGTTCAATTTCTGGCTGTCCTTCTTGCTTCCTTCTCTGACGTGGTCGATCAGATTTTGTCGAGTGACCCTCTGCCTACTATTCGAGATGTCCTCAAGCGAGTTCAAAGACTACCGTCCGTGACCTCCAACCCTGTTATTGAGCATTCTGCTCTAGTTGCTCTCACTACTGACTCTGGACGTAGCCACAGTCGTGGCAGACGTGTACCTCCCACTGGCGGACGTCTACCTCCCACTGGTGGACGAGGCTCCTCTATTGCTCCTGGACGAGGTCAAGCTATTGGTCCTCGCTTCTGCAACTGATGTGGTCGTGATAATCATAATGAAGATATGTGATGGATCAAGCACAGCAAGCCCGCCTGGGCTAATCAGGCCTCTATAGAAACTGCCACTGATGCTGCATCTGGCTGCTCCGTCGACTACTGAATGGCTTCGTTCAGAGTTCGAGAAGTTTTTCCAAGAGCGCATGACTCCGCTACCCTCGACATCTGCTGTTGGTTCCTCCGCCATGCTTGCTTCTCCTTCTGCTGGTAACAATAAATGGTGCATTGGTTCTGGTGTGTCTGTCCATATGACTGGCGACATCCAATTATTTTCTGCTCTGACTAAAACCTCTAATATTCCATCTGTCACTGTTGCAAATGGCTCTAAGACTCTTGTTCATGGCATTGGCACCGTTCCTCTTTCTCGACAGCTGTATCTCCAATCTGTTTTATACATACCACAATTTCCTGTTAATTTATTATCTATCAATAAAACTGTAAAACAACTTCAGTGCCCCATTAAATTTGATCCCTCTAGTTGTGTTTTGAAGGATCTCCGCACGAAGACGAGGATTGGTTCGGGCCATGAAGGACCAGATGGACTATACTATTTGGATGGATCGCCTGCAGCTTCTGCTCTTCTGTCTACATCTGTCACATGACTTCAGTGGCACTATCGGCTGGGTCATCCTTCTGCTACACAATTGAAGCATTTATTTCCTGCATTATCTGAAAACGATTTTTCTTGTGCATCTTGTGTTTTGGGAAAACAAACGCGGTCTGTTTTTCCCGCTAAAGGAACTTGGTTCTAATGCAATTTTTGATATTGTTCATGCGGACATCTGGGGTCCATGCTCTGTTCCGAGTAAATCTGGTGTTAAATATTTTCTGACTTTTATTGATGATTATTCCCGTACTACTTGGCTGTTTTTGCTCAAAGATCGTGGCACCATTTTGGATAATATTTGTATCTTCTTTTCTGAAATACAGACCCAGTTCAATAAATCCATTAAAATTTTCCGTACCGATAATGCCCTAGAATTTATGCAGAATTCTGTGACATCCTTTTGTTTAGATTGTGGCACTATCCATCAAACCACTTGCCCTTATGCTCCACATCAGAATGGTGTTGCTGAACGGAAAAATCGCCACTTATTAGAGGTTGCTCGCACTCTTCTTATTCATTATAAAGTTCCTCATCGTTTTTGTCCTGAGGCAGTTTCTACGACATGTTATCTTATAAACCGCATGGCATCTTCTGTTTTACAAAATCGTATACCTTACTCCATTTCGTTTCCTGATGCACCTCTGTTCTCTGTCCCTCACATTTTTGGGTGTACTTGCTTTGTCAAAAATTTACGCCCATGAATGGTGAAACTTGATCCTCGCTCCACTAAATGCATTTTTTGGGGTTATTCCAGAACCCAAAAAGGTTACCGCTGCTTTGATTCGGTACTCAAACAATGGTTTGTCAATGCGGATGTGATCTTTTTTGAGCATATGCCCTATTTTTCTGATGATGGAGCAACACTATCCTGTGATATGTTGGCACCCACGCCTCTACCAGATATTGTTGAGGACTTGCCTTCGTCTAACCAGCTTGAAGATCGTCCGTTGCAAGTGTACAAACGCTGGCCGAAGACAAGCACTCCTTCCACGACCCCTCCCCAACCAATTCCTCAGTATGTGGATGATCAAATAAACACTGAGGTAACTTCTGACTTGCACCTTCCTATCATCCTGCACAAAGGTGTTCGCTCCTGTACTAAACATACTATCAGTCATTACTGCACTTCTGTCAAACTGCATAACAGTTTTGCATGCTTTACTTCTGCGATTTCTGCTGTCACTATTCCAAAGACTGCTACAGAGGCTCTAGTTATTCCTGCATGTAAATAGGCAATGGATAAGGAAATGCAGGCGCTCTATGATCGCAAGACATGGGAACTTATTGATCGCCCTTCTTCATGCCCTACTGTTGGCTGCCGCTGGGTCTTCACCATTAAGTATCAACATGATGGTACTATTGAACGCCTGAAAGCTCGACTTGTTGCAAAAGGCTACACACAGACATATGATGTTGACTACTTTGAGACCTCTCCTGTTGCACGATTAAATTCTGTTCAAATTCTGATTTCTGTTGCTGTTAATAAAGATTGGTCTCTCTTTCAGTTAGATATTAAAAATGCATTTCTCTATGGAGATCTACATGAGGAAGTATACATGGAGCAACCACCCGGTTTCGTTGCTCAGGGGGAGTCTGCCTGTAAAGTCTGTAAACTGAAAAAGGCCATCTACGGTCTCAAACAGAGCCCACGTGCTTGGTTCGAGAAGCTCATTCAAATCTTAGTCACTTTTGGCTTCCGTCACTCTCACTCTGATCATTCAGTCTTTATCCGCAAAACAATGGCTGGACTTGTCATTCTTATTGTTTATGTTGACGATATTATTTTACTGGCAGTGATACCGTGGGTATACAGGCAACTAAAACCTACTTAGAAAAACATTTTGTCTCTAAAGATCTCGGAAAGCTGAGGTATTTCTTTGGCATTGAGGTTTCCAGATCATTTGCAGGGTTGTGTCTCTCTCAAAGAAAATATGTACTTGATCTCTTGCAGGAAACTGGTATGCTGGGCTGCAAACCAGCCAACACTCCCCTTGACCAAATATGGATTGGGACACTGAAAATTCTCCTCCCTGTGATGATTATCACCAGTTCAGAAGGCCGGTAGGCAAGCTTATCTATCTAACGGTCACAAGAGCTGACCTCACTGCTGCTGTTGGATTCATCAACATGTATCTTGATAAACCCCAGCAGTGTCATTGGGATGCTATATGTCACATTCTGCGGTATCTTAAAAGCTCTCCAGGAAAAGACTTGTTGTATAAGAAGCATGACCACTGCAATCTATCTGGTTTCTCAGAATCTGACTATGCAGGAAGTCGTTCTGACCGTAAGTCAACATCCGGATATTGTACATTTGTGGGCGGAAATCTTGTTACCTGGTGAAGCAAAAAGCTGACTGTTGTCGCCAGATCCAGTGCAGAGGCAGAATACTGAGCGATGGCTCATACTGCATGTGAACTTCTGTGGGTCCAGAGTCTCCTCCAGGAGTTCGATATATCATATTCTAGCCTATACTGATGTTTTGTGACAACAAGGCCTCCATTTTTATTGCGAGCAACCCCACCTTTCATGAGTGGACGAAACATATTGAGGTCGATTGTCACTTTGTTCAAGAAACAATCCTTTCTGGCCGGATTTGCACTCCATATCTCAACACTAAAAGCAAGTTGCAGACATCTTCACCAAGATACTTCCTAAAGCTCGTTTTCAGACTCTAGTAGACAAGCTGGGCATGTTTGACATCTACGCTCCAGCTTGAGGGGGAGTATAGAGATATGTTGTGTTGTGTTGTGTTTTGTTGAGTGTCATGTGCATAGCATGTGCCTTAATGTGTGTTTACTTCAGTAGTTTAGTCCCATATTGCTCATCTTTGCTTTAGTCTCTATTCCCTTCTGTTATATAAGAGATTGTATTGTACACTGGTTTATTCATTCAATAAGCAATTCCCAGTTTCTCTATATTTATCATGAGTCTTTTGTAGCCCACTTAATGTGATAACCATCCCCGTACATAGTTGAGTCTGGAATTAAACTAAGACGCAGATTAGAAGCATATTGAGCAGTCTCTAGAGTTGGGTTAAGTATTGGTTTGATGGTAGTCTAGATAAAAACTTGATCAACGTCGACAATCCTTGAGTAGCTGGTGTATTCCATCTCCTCTCTTCCAAGTCTTCTACTCTGTAAAACATGAAGAATAATCCTGCTCAACATCTACTGCACTCAATATCATCATGATCAGCATGTACAACTTTCTCCTAGCATGTCAGGATCACATCTTCATTGTTATATAGAATTAATGTTGCAATGCCTGTTAATTTTTCATAGTTATTAGCTTCGGCCAACTCAGTTTAAATTCTGCATTCTTCTTCCATTGACCAAGTTTCCTGCAAGGTGACACCATCGGCTCCTAGAATTGATTTGCATATATACTCATCCATTGCGTCCGTCTCTGTCCTCTACGACTAGAGCATGCAACTTCTGTTGTCCAAAATTCAAAATGCTCGTCATCTAATTTCTTAAATAATGTTTTGTTGTTCTAAGGGCCATCTTTTTTATTCACAGGACCATTTCTTTCAATTGCCTCCTGGAGTAGACTTGCAACAATTATGACCAGTCTCTTTCAGCTATCCAATAAGGATCCCACCAGAACTAGTACCTAACTGATTCACCAAGCTTTGAAAATTGTTCATATATTGACTGCATTCATGATATCCTATACTTAATATTCACAAACGTTTTGAGGAAGGTCTTATTTATGACAAACCTATACCCTTGCCATCGGTATCCTCAACCACATGTGACACATGCTGATGTCAATCACTTCCATATGGTGCCAGGTGTCTTTCACTTCATTTCTGGCTTGCTTTGTCATCCTCGACTGGCTTATACACGTCATTCTAGTAAAGACTATCTTCCATACAGGGCCTCTGTTTGCATATTTATTAGATGATTCTTGCTAGCCTGATCTTGGTGACCTTATATCAAAAAGAAAGAAGAGATACAGTGACTCCGTCAATCAGGATGTTGGGCCTTCGCACTTTGGTGTACTCATTGTTGTGAATATTACGGCTTCAACCATTCATGAGCTGAGGGTTATCCTCTTGAGGTGCTCTTTCGCATGTTTGCATCCCTCTGTATCACACTATATTTTAATCAGTTTGTAGAGGCAAAGGAGGGTATTTTTCTCGTAGTAAAAAAAACTAAGCATGCTTCTAGCAAAGCTCTCCCTGTTGTGGGATGGCATCTAAATCTAGATGTAAAATGTGGTTCCTTACCAATCAATAGATGAGGCACCACCAAGCAGAGTCACATTGTTGTAAAAGGCATATCAATCTAGATACCGTGTCACTTTGAATATTTGATTCTTTTGAAGAGGTGCCATGTCTTCAATTTATTGACCTATTCACTTGGTTGTAAAAACCATAGGTCGAAATATATCAACATAAGATACCTTATAGAGTTGATTTTCATAATTCTGGTAGGAGTCAAATTACTCAAACTTCTCAAGAGACTTGCAAGAAGGAAACAGGGTCAAGTGGAGAGCAGTAGGACACACCATTAAGAGGAGTTCAACTATGTGAATCTTTATACGTACACAAGGTTGTAGATTCTTGTGGCCAGAATATGCATGAGGAAGAATTTGGACACAGGGCATCTGTTATGTGACCTATGGTTAATTCACACAGCCAACATGAGGTGCACAGTCTTCTACAGTCTGAGAAAAAAAGAACCTTTTGTGTGTGTGTTTTTTTTTTTTGGGGGGGGGTGTAATTGGAGGTAGTCTTATTCAACTTGCCCTCTTCTTGCAAGTGAATTCAACTTGGTAACTAAGTCAGATTTCAAAATAAATATTCGTGGTACTACAATGATTACATGTTCTTTACTATAACTATTCATATTGAAATTAGGTGGCCTCACATAGCTCTGACTAGATAAGTCTTTTTTAGAATAAGCTTCTAAGATGGCCTACTGGGCCTATTTCTGTGGACAAATTAGGGAAAGATGGTTGACATCTTTCCTCCTTAGACATATTTGGTAAAGGGGACTTACTAGCTGTATTGTCACGGTTAAGTGTTGTCCTAGAAGAGCCAACATCATTATTGTTTCCTCCACGTGGCCATGCTGGTTTGATATTGTAGATAGGAGAAATGGTGTTTATTGGATGAATAAAACTGATTACATGGGAGTCTCTTATATAGAAAACATAACAAGAGACTAAACTAAGCGCTACCCATATGGGACTAAACAACATAAGAAAAGGAGTAAGTGAGGCACATGCTAAGCACATGACACTCAAAGAAAGGAACAGAAAAAACACATGAAACTACATATCTCTATACTCCCCCTCAAGCTGGAGCGAAGATATCGACGAAGCCCAGCTTGGAACTTCAGATTCTGAAAGCGAGTCTTGGGTAGCACTTTGGTGAAGATGTCCGCAAGCTGCTGTTCTGTACTGATATATGGAGTGTAGATCTGACTTGAAAGAACCTTTTCCCGTACAAAGTGGCAGTCGACCTCAATGTGCTTGGTTCTTTCATGGAAGGTTGGGTTGCTCGCAATGAAAATGTCCGCCTTATTGTCACAGAACATGGGCATAGGGCTAGGCGGAGATATGTCAAACTCCTTCAGAAGACTATGAACCCATAGCAGCTCGCAAGTAGTATGAGCCATTGCTCTATATTCTGCCTCAACGCTTGATCTTGCCACAATAGTTTGTTTTTTACTGCGCCAGGTAACTAGATTGCCGCCCACAAATGTGCAGTATCCAGAAGTGGATTTCCTGTCAGACCGACTCCCTGCATAATTTGAATCAGAAAAACCAGATAGGTCACAGTGGCCATGTTTCTTATACAGAAGGCCTTTTCCAGGAGCACTTTTAAGATACCGAAGAATATGAATAATAGCATCCCAGTGGCATTGCCTTGGTTTATCAAGATAGCGGCTAACAAATCCCACAGCAGCAGCTAAATCAGCTCTGGTGACAGTCAGATAAATGAGTTTGCCCACTATTCTTCGGAACTGATGGCGGTCAGCATATGCAGGAGATGAATCACTGTCCCAATCCATATTGGGATCCAGAGGTGTGGTAGCTGGCTTGCATCCCAACATTCCTGTTTCTTGTAATAAGTCAAGGACATATTTGCACTGAGAGAGAGAAACACCTGCAGAGGATCGAGCAACCTCAATTCCCAGAAAGTAACGCAATTTGCCCAGGTCTTTTGTAATGAAGTGTTGTGCGAGATATTTCTTGGTTGCGTGTATCCCTGCGGGGTCACTGCCAGACAGAATGATGTCATCAACATACACAATAAGAATAACCAGCCCTGCTGTGGTTTTGCGTATGAAAATAGAGTGATCAGCCTGCGACCGTCGAAATCCAAAGGACATTAAGATTTTGCTAAGTTTGTCGAACCATGCACGTGGACTTTGTTTTAACCCATAAATCGCCTTGCGCAGCTTGCAGATTTGAGAAGCAGACTCCCCCTGAGCAACAAATCCTGGGGGTTGCTCCATATAGACATCCTCCTGAAGGTCGCCATATAAGAAAGCATTTTTCACATCCAGTTGATAAAGAGGCCAATCTTTATTGACAGCAACAGAAACCAAAATACGAACAGAATTAAGACGGGCGACTGGAGAAAACGTCTCAAAGTAATCAACGCCATAAGTTTGCGTATATCCTTTCGCCACTAATCGAGCTTTCAAGCGTGCAATGGTGCCATCTGGTTCATATTTAACAGTAAAGATCCATCGACAGCCAACTGGATGACAAGAAGAAGGTTTATCAACCAGATCCCAGGTGTGTTGTTCATATAGGGCTTGCATTTCTTGTTCCATGGCATGTCTCCAGGCAGGGTGGCGAAGAGCTTCATCAGCAGTTTTAGGAATGTGCACAGCAGATAATGCAGATGTAAAGTATGCAAGACTGTCACTCAGATGATCAGTAGAACAAAAGTGACTAATAGGATGCTGAGTACATGAACGAACCCCTTTTCGTAAACTAATAGGAAGATGCAAATCAGAAAATACCTCAGCCTGTGGTGGATCCTCCGCTGACGCAGGATTTGGTTCGGCCGGGGCAGTGAGGGGCTTTGGTCTTCGCTTGTATACCTGTAGAGGTTTCTCTTGTGAAGTAGGAACAGAAGGTATTTCTTCAACCACTGGAAGAGGAGTGCTATTCAAAATATCAGTAGTCAGGCGGTCCCCAGCAGCAGAGTAGAACGACATGTGTTCAAAGAATATCACATCCGCACTTACAAACCATTGTTTCTTATTGGGGTCAAAATAGCGATAGCCTTTCTGAGTCCGGGAGTATCCCAAAAAGACACATTTCATAGACCGGACATCCAACTTTGTGAGACCAGGGCAAAGGTTTTTAACAAAACATGTACAACCAAAGATGCGAGGCGGCACAAAGAATAAGGGTTTATCAGGAAATAACAGAGTGTAGGGAACTTTGTTTTGCAAAACAGAAGAAGGCATGCGATTAATAAGATAGCATGCTGTCGAAACTGCATCAGGCCAAAAACAGTGAGGCACCTTGTAATGAAACAGGAGAGTGCGAGCAACCTCAAGAAGATGGCGATTTTTCCGTTCTGCTACACCATTCTGTTGTGGAGTGTATGGGCAAGTGGTTTGGTGGAGTGTGCCATGGGAGATGCAAAATTGAGTCACAGATTGTTGCATAAATTCTAGTGCATTGTCAGTCCGGAAGGTTTTAATAGGCCGATCAAATTGAGTTTTAATTTCAGCAAAAAAGGTACTAATGCAATCTAATACAGTGTTGCGACCTTTGAGTAAAAACAGCCAAGTAAGACGAGAGTAATCATCAATAAAAGTCAGAAAATATTTTACTCCAGAATGACTGGGCACAGAACATGGCCCCCAAATATCCGCATGCACAAGTTCAAAAGGTGCTGAAGAAGAAATAGATTTTTTTGTAGGAAAAACAGATCTTGTATGCTTGCCCATTACACAAGATTCACAAGTAAAGCTATTGCCAGAGATGCCCGGAAAAAGATGTTTTAGTTTCGCCGCAGATGGATGACCAAGTCTAACATGCAGTTGAAGTTCTGTCACCGAGGTAGAGAGCATCGCCTTTGGAGTAGGTGGTCCATCCAGGTAGTACAGCCCATCTGGTCCCTCACGGCCCGAACCAATCCTCGTCTTCGTGCAGAGGTCCTTCATAATACAACCAGACAGGTCAAAATTAACAGAGCAGTTTAATTGTTTAACCATTTTGCTGACCGAAAGTAAATTGACAGGAAAGTTTGGGATATATAACACAGAACGAAGAAATAATTCCTTTGATAGAGGAACAGTGCCAGTGCTACTAACAGTAGTTCTTGAACCATTTGCCACAGTGACAGAAGAAATAGGAGTATGGTTGGTAAGGTGTGAAAATAAATGACGAGTACCAGTCATATGAGTGGAAGCACCAGAGTCGATGCACCACTTTGTGTTACCGGACGAGGACGAGGCAAGCATGGCTGATGAGTCTGAGGTAGATGGTAGTTGTGCCAGACGTTCTTGAAACATTCTGTCAAACTCCGAGCGCAACCATTCAGTGTTAGGTGGTGCAACAGATTGATCCACAGAAGAAGCAGCAGGAGTAGTATCATCGGCCGCTTGGTTGGCTCAAGCAGGTTTACCATGCTTTATCCAGCAACGGTCCTCAGTATGGTTATCATGGCCACACCAGCCACAGTGGCGTGGATGAGGTGATGTGCTCCGTCCAGGTGCAGGAGTGCCCTGTCCGCTAGAAGTAGGAGGTCGTCCACCACGGCCTCGACCGCGGCCACGACCACAGCCGAAATCATTAGAGCGAGCAGCCAGAGCCGAAGGTGCAGGAGCAGAAGCAGGAGTCAGCGAAGGTAGTCACTGGACTCTTTTGAGGACATCTCGAACGGTAGGAAGCGGGTCACTGGACAAGATTTGATCAACAACCCCTGAGAAGGAGTCAGGAAGCGCAGCCAGAAACTGCACCAGGCAAAGTTCATTGCGGTGCTGCTGTGCAACTTTAATATCGGCAGTCAACGGATGATACAGCTCGTATTCATTCCATAAAGCAGAGCATTGGTTGTAGAAGTCATCGATTGACAAGTCAGTGGAGAACTCCTTCTTGGCGAGTTGTTTGAAAATCTCGAACACCCGCTTGGGATTCTCCTGGTGAGAATAAACATGGGCCAATTGGTCCCACATCGTCTTGGCATCATGCAAGCAGAGTAGAGACTGGCTGATCCGAGGCTCGGTGCTGTTGAGAATCCAGGACATGACGCCGGAGTCATCCTTGGACCACTGAATGTAGTCCTGTTTAATCTTGTCTTCAGCATCAACAGTAGGGGCAGCCGGGGGATCAGCAGTGAGATGATGGTACCGACCTTGTGCTTTGACATACAACACAAACGACGCAGACCACAGATGGTAGTTGGATCCTCCTTCAAGTTTGACAGTGGTGACGCACAGAGATCTGGGTGGCTCAGAATATGCCATGGCTGCAGAATGGACCACGCCGTAGAGAAGCAGTAGAACCCCTGGACAGGCAGAGGCAGCAGAGACCCTTAATGGGCAGAAGTAGCAGAGATCTGACAGGGCAGATCAGAAGGACCCAATATGGGCAAATAAGACATAGAAACCTACGCCGTCATGAGGAAAAATCAACGTTCCAACATGAGGCGCAGGCAGAAATCCCGAGGAACAAAGTAGACTCTCAACTTAGAAGGCCAGAGGTGTCCCGATCACAAATCCGCAATCTGCCGGACGTAGACGGAGAAAAATTAGAAAGTGCACAGGGCTGTATGTAAGGATTTAGAAGGTGATTGGGAGGGAAATTGTGGGGGAAATGGTGGATATGGTGAGGAGGGAAGATATGGAGGAGAGGGTAGGGATGAAGGGAGTGGGTGAAAAAAATGGGAGGTGGCTGTGGTGGTGGTGCGGCAGCAGTAGGGTGCCGCTGCTGGCGGCGACGAGAGGGGGGGTTGGCGGCGGCTGTGGGGAGGGGGGGGGGTGGCTAGGGATAGGGTTAGGAGGGGTGGAGGGAGGAGGAGGGGAGGGAGAGGGGCTGTGGCGGTGGGGGGGGGCGGCGGCGGCTGTGAGGAGGGGGGGGTGGGGGGGCTATTATGTCATGGGTGGGAACTTAGGGTGGGAGAAATTGAGGGCCTGCTCTTGATACCATGTAGATAGGAGAAATGGTGTTTATTGGATGAGTAAAACTGATTACATGAGAGTCTCTTATATAGCAAACATAACAAGAGACTAAACTAAGCGCTACCCATATGGGACTAAACAACATAAGAAAAGGAGTAAGTGAGGCACATGCTAAGCACATGACACTCAAAGAAAGGAACAGAAAAAACACATGAAACTACATATCTCTATAGGTATCACACCCTAGGGATATTAAACATCACTTCCACAACTTCTTTTAGTCGCTTATTTGTGACTTGAGAAGTTTAAGGGTCTGCATGCTGACTTTTCCCTTGCTTTGAGTACACCTTGTCAAAGCACATGAATCAAATCCAAACAAAAAATTATAAATTCATATAAAAAGAACTATTTGCAACTTCATGATTGCTTGGACTCTCATCTGTTGAGAAATATGTCAGCTGTTTGTTTCACATTATGGGATGATAAAAGCACTTTGCTTAGACAAGTAGACAAACAGACCAGATTAATAGTAGTTTTCAGCAATAATTATACATCTTATCCTGTATTGTTATGACTTGATTGCTTTGTCAAATTGGAGCTATTTCCTGATTCACAATTTTCATTTTTCTTTTGAAGCAGGAAAACATTGCTACCATACACTCTGAGTATCTCAATGAAGTTGACTTGCTTTCCAAGATTGAACACCAAAATCTAGTAAGGCTACTAGGTTATATTGAGAAGGGAAACGAAAGACTTATTATAACAGAGTATGTCCCTAATGGTACTCTTCGTGAGCATCTAGATGGTAAGAGATGTAATGTATATTTAAAATTATCCCATACTTTAAAGATCCTGTTGCACTGACATCATGGTTGTACAGGAGTGCGAAGTAAATTCTTGAATTTTAACCAGCGTTTGGAGATTTCAATAGATGTGGCTCATGCATTGACATACCTTCACTTGTATTCAGGTTTGCTATAAACTTTTCAAGCTGCTTATTTATACTATGATACCAACACAACTAGGCAAAACTTACTATTTTAACTGTGTTAGCCGGATTCAAATATGCACTGTTTCAGTTTATCTGAAAAGCCTAGCAACGAGTTTAAGTTATACATAGTAGAGAGATGCTCTAAACGGATTTAGTTATTATTAGAGTATAGGAGTGCTTTACTGATTTTGTACATTCTCTTCAGTCTATTAGGCCCATTAGTGTCAAGACTCCTAGTCCATTGAATTTTTTCTGCTTCGTGGTATCTCCTCCCATATATGGGAGAGGGATTTTCTCATGTATCAATAAGAAACACACTAGGGACTTTCTCAGTATCACGTTTTTAGACATGGTATCAGAGTAGCTGGTCCTGTGCCGCCCCAACCGTGTTTGCAGCAGCAGCCCCACCCCTTGCTGGTACTTGGCTGCCTGCAGGGTGTCCAACACCTACTACGTTTAGGAGTGTCTCTGTGGAGCTGTCTCCATCTCAAAATAAAAATGCTTCTTCGTTATTGCAGCTAGATTGATTGAGCCGCCTCATCTTTGTGCTTACCAATTTGGAGGAGCCTCAGCCACCCTGCTATTTGCTACCTCCGCCATCTGTGCCGCCATCGACGCCACCTCCCGTCTATGTCGTTGTCGCATCCATGCCGCCACCCTCTTGATATAATGCCGTATTATAGCAGAAGTTCCACCTTTATGCTGCTATTAGGGATTACCAGTCCCTATCTTGCTACGTTAGAGTTCCCAAAGGACTTTCCTATGTTGTGCTGTCATTTTGGGGATTCTTGTTGCTTATGCTCGCTTGACACCCTGTGCCTTTATCTGACACGATGTGTCAGCAGTATCTTGCTTTTTTACAACCCACATCATGAACATATGTTGCAAGACATGACGTCTCATTCTTTAACACGACATATACTTCAAGCTATGAAGCACGGACACTCCAAAACAGGTGCCGTACCCGTATCCGATACGTATTGGATACCAATACTCCGTGGATACTCCTGGATATGTATCGAATACTCCTAATCCGTATCCTTCCGTATCCAGGCCGTATTCAGTCAGTAAAAACTAGAAAAAAAAATCTGGGCATCACATTGCTTGGTTAGCATTTGACACCAACTCATGTCACAACCGTCTTTGCTAACTAGTAGCTTGCAGCAAGGCTGTCATAGTTGCTTCCTTGAAGTAGTTCAAGGTTAGTCACCATTCCTCTTGCTAAATGCCAATCTTCCTTCTTCTCTTTATTGTTTCTACCTCCTATGTTTTTTGGGCACTTTTTAAAGAACTTCAATATGTAATCTGAATTTTTGTTTGTTCTTTATTGCAAACCAATTCATTCACCTTTACATGGTACTTTCGGATGCTTTCCCTGCTAAGGTGCAAGTTTTATGCACGTTGATGTCCTCCATATTTTATGAAAGGCTTCAATTTAGTATCGTAGGGTCAACATGCCTCTTGTTTTGGTGACCAAATCCATTGTGATTTATTCTGGATTTCTATCTAGACAATATCTATTTCATCTCCTTTGAAGATAATCATTGCACCCCCATCCTTATGTCTCCCCCTATGAAGCACCGATACTCCAAAATAGGTGTCCTACCAGTATTGAATACATATTTGATACTAATACTCCCTAGATACTCTCTAATACATACCAAATACTTCTTAAGTCGTATTCCTTTTTTTATTAGCATGAAATGACCTCAATGCAGCCAGGATACAACCAACACATTTAGCAGCCAAGAGAGCACCCCACTCGCGTGATCCCTCAAAATCCCAAAACCATGTGACTTCCAACTCTAGACTCCCCCTATTGTATTGTGATTTGAGAATGAAATTGGTATTTTCTGTTAAAATTTCAAAATAAACATTAAAAAAACTGTTGTATCCATGTTGTACCCGTATTTATATTTTCGAAAATTATCGTATCCCCGTACCGCACCCGTACCCGTATCCATTTCTATATCTATATCCGTGCTTCATAGTAGCTAGCTATACATGAGAGAAGATAGTTTGGTATCACAGATGACACAACTCACTTTACAACACAACATTACATGATACACAAAATCTGAAAGGTTTAGAATATGATATTATCATGTCTGGATAATGCGGAAAAAGGTCTTGTATTATTCGATGATAAAAGAATATACAAGAGTCTCTATATAATACACAAAAGAACCACAGGGTCTAGAGATAACCCATGTGGGATAAAACATAAGTGTAAAGGAAAAGAATAATAGAAAATAGACTAAGTGTAAAAGAGAAAAACACAGCAAAGTCTATCTACTAATACTCCCCCTCAAGCTGGAGCATAGATGTCAATCATGCCCAGCTTGGATGTCATATCAGTGAAGCGCTTCTTCGGAAGAATCTTTGTGAAGATATCAGCAATCTGCTCATCAGTATAAATGTAAGGGGTAGAAATCTGACCAGATAGAACCGCCTCACGAACAAAGTGACAGTCCACTTCAATATGCTTCGTGCGCTCATGGAAGGTAGGGTTGCTAGCAATGAAAGTGGCTGCTTTATTATCACAGAACATAGGAATGGGCGACAAGTCTGAAAAACCAAAATCTGTCAGAAGGCTTCGAATCCAGAAGAGCTCGCAGGTAGTATGTGCCATGGCGCGATATTCAACTTTAGCACTAGAGCGGGCAACCACAGCCTGTTTTTTGCTCCTCCATGTGACTAAATTGCCCCCAACAAAAGTACAGTATCCAAAAGTGGAGCGGCGATCAACCTTGCTCCCAGCATAATCAGAATCTGAGTAGCCCAGTATCTTACAGTGCCCATGTTTTTTGTAGAGAAGCCCTTTTCCAGGAGAGTTCTTCAAATAGCGCAGAATATGGCAAACAACATCCCAATGACATTGTCGGGGTTTGTCAAGGTAGCGACTAACCAATCCGACAGCAGCAGTAATGTCAGCTCGTGTGACTGTGAGGTAGATAAGCTTCCCGACCATTCGTCTGTACTGATGAGTGTCAGGATATGCAGGAGAGGCTTGATCATCCCAATCGGTGTTAGGATCAAGAGGGGTGCTAGCAGGCTTAGCACCTAGGAGTCCAGTCTCAGATAACAAGTCCAGAACATACTTCCGCTGAGAAAGACACAGTCCTGCAGAAGAGCGAGAGACCTCTATCCCAAGAAAGTAGCGTAAAGAACCGAGGTCTTTAGTAACAAAGTGCTTTTCAAGATACCGCTTAGTTGCCTGAATACCTGCTGCATCACTCCCAGAGAGTATAATATCATCAACATACACAATAAGAATAATAATGCCAGCTGTGGATTGTTTAACAAAAACAGAGTGGTCTGACTGAGAGCGGTGAAAAGAATAATCCTGGAGAATAGTGCTAAGTTTGTCAAACCACGCACGTGGACTCTGTTTGAGGCCATAGATAGCTTTTTTTTAAACTACAGACTTTAGATGGCTCCCCCTCACAGATAAAGCCGGGGGGCTGAGACATGTAGACTTCTTCATGTAGATCGCCATAGAGAAAGGCATTTTTCACATCGAGCTGGTATAACGGCCAATCAGAATTAACAGCAACAGAGATCAGAATCCTGACAGAATTAAGTCGTGCCACAGGAGAGAAGGTTTCAAAATAGTCAACCCCATAGGTCTGAGTGTATCCTTTAGCAACCAGTCTGGCTTTCATGCGCTCGACCGTACCATCAGGCTGATATTTCACTGTGAAGACCCAGCGACACCCAACTGGCGAGCAATCAGTAGGAGGATCAACAAGAGTCCAAGTATGACGATCAGTAAGAGCCTTCATTTCTTCTTCCATTGCCTGACGCCATGCTGGGATTTTAAGAGCCTGAGCAGCAGTCTTAGGGACAGAAATAGCAGACAGAGCAGCAGTAAAGTTGGCAAAATTAGAATTCAAATGAGCAGACGTACAAAAATTCCCAATTGGATGTTTTGTACAAGCACGTGTCCCCTTTCTCAGACTAATGGGAACATCAAGGTCAGAAAATACCTGCGGAGGTGGCTGATCTGGCGTAGAGGACGTGGACGATGGAGAGGCCATAGAGGGAGCTGTTGGCTTTGGTCTTCTGTGATAAACCTGCAGAGGGGGCTTCTCACTTGTAGATACAGGAGCAGGGCTATCATACTCATCATCCACCATAGGTAAGGGCGTATCAGTCAACAAATCAGACGTAAGAGCAGAACCCTCCGAAGAGAAAAATGGCATGTGTTCAAAGAAAACCACATCCGCAGATACAAGCCATTTATGTGAAGCAGGATCATAACACCGATATCCTTTCTGAGTGCGGGAATAGCCCAAAAAAACACACTTGGTGGCCTTGGGATCTAATTTAGTAAGACCAGGTCTAAGGTTCTTCACAAAGCATGTGCTCCCAAAAATACGCGGTGGTACAGCAAACAGTGGTAGATCAGGGAAAAGAATTTGAAAAGGGATTTTATTGTGAAGTACAGAGGAAGGCATGCGGTTTATGAGATAGCAAGCAGTGGAGATTGCCTCAGGCCAGAATTTGTGAGGAACATGGTAGTGAAAGAGAAGTGTGCGGGCGACCTCAAGGAGATGGCGATTCTTACGCTCAGCGACACCGTTTTGTTGTGGGGTATAAGCACAGGAAGTCTGGTGAATGGTGCCCTGACGTTTACAAAAAGACTGAACAGAAATTTGCACAAATTCCAAGGCATTGTCTGTGCGAAAAATCTTGATGGGCTTAGCAAATTGAGTTAGAATTTCCGCAAAAAACTCAGAAATTTTTTCAACTACAGTAGATCTGTCTGTCAGTAAAAATAACCATGTGGTTCTGGAAAAATCATCAATAAAACTTAAGAAATATTTGAATCCAAAAACGCTAGGCACAGAACACGGTCCCCAAATGTCAGCATGCACAATGTCAAAAGGGGCTTTAGAGCCAATACAAAATTTTGCAGAAAAAGTAGAACGGTGTTGTTTGCCCAATTGACATGTTTCACAATAAAATCTAGTGCTAGCAACAGTCGGTAATAAAGCCTTCAACTTCTCAGCAGACGGGTGGCGCAGACGGTAATGCCACTGAATATCAGGAACTGTAGATGTCAGGAAAGCAGCTGGCTTCGGCTCGTCCAAATAGTATAATCCATCCGGTCCCTCATGGCCTGAACCAATCGTCGTCCTCGTACGCAGATCCTGAAACAGAACACCATCCGGGTCAAATGTAATAGCACAACGAAGACTTTTTACCAGTTTACTAACAGATAGTAAATTCAGAGGAAAGTTGGGCACATATAGCACAGACTGCAGAGGTAGAGTACTAGTAGAAGTGATATCTCCAATGCCACAAACAGGAGATTTGGAACCATCAGCAACCGTCACAGGCGGTATAAGAGAAGTCTTGCGCAGAGTAGAAAATAAACTAGCAGTACCAGAGATATGTGCAGTCGCACCAGAGTCGATCACCCAAGGGCTTTTACCAGTCGTCGTCAGGAGAGCAGCGCCATTCTCAGGAGAGTCCGCAGAAGTAGAGGCAAGGCGGGCTTGAAGCAGTTTCTCAAACTCGGAGCGAATCCAATCAGCAGTAGGGGCAGAGGCAGCAGAGGTAGATGCAGGTTGTTCAGTGGTAACCTGGTTCGCCCAGTCAGGTTTACCATATTTTATCCAGCAGCGGTCTTCATTGTGATTAGTACGCTTGCAGTGAGTGCAGTAGCGGGGCTCCCCTGACTCCGAGCCAGAACCACGTCCAGGTGCAGAAGAGCGGCCACCACGACCACGGCCACGACCTCGGCCGCGACCACGAAAGGAATCTGCAGAACGGACAGCAAGGGCTGCTCCATCAGAAGTAGAGAGCGTCAAAGAAGGAAGACGCTGGACCCGCTTGAGGACGTCCCGAAGAATAGGTAACGGGTCACTGGAGAGGATCTGATCCACGACCCCAGCAAACGAAGTAGGAAGGCCAGCCAGGAACTGAACAAGCATGAGCTCATTCCGCTGACGATGTAGTTCTTCAAGATTCGCAGTCAGAGGATGATAAACCTGAAACTCGTCCCACAGAGCACAACACGAGTTGTAGTAGTCTTCCACAGAGTCAAATGGCGAGAAGTCTTGTTTCACAAGCTTATTGAAAATTTCAAACACCTTCTTGGGGTTCTGTTGATGAGAGTAAACATGGGATAGTTGATCCCACATTTCCTTAGCAGTCTGAAGGCGAAGCAGAGAGTGGCTGATCTTAGCATCAACGCTGTTGACCAGCCAGGCTATAACCCCATAATCCTCCTTGGACCAGAGATCATAAGCTTGCTTAGTCTTGTCATCATTAGTAGCAGCAGGTACAACATGACCCTTGGTAGTCAGGTGCGAGTGGCGCCCGTGTGCTTTCACGTAGAGTTCGAATGAAGCAACCCATAGGTGATAGTTGGAGCCATCCAACTTAACAGAAGTAACACACAAAGACCGTGGTAAATCTGAAGTCGCCATGAGAGTAGAAGCAGACAGTCAGCAGCACGAGCGCAGGGCAGACAGTAGAATCAGTAGGCAGCAGGAAGTGTCCAACACATGGACCAGCAGCAGCAGATAGGAGATCCGATCATGGACCTCAGAAACCCTCACGGGGCAGAGATAAAGAAGCAGAACCTACGCCAACATGGAGAAACAATTACTCCACCATGTGGCGCAGGCAGGCAAATCCGGATGTAGCTTTTAGACCCTCAACGTGCCAGAACTGGAAAGTGTCGGGGCTGTACGTAACGGATTTAGAAAATGAACGGAGACCGAAAAAGGAACTTGTGGTTGTCTAGGCCACAAGGATAGAGATGGTGAGGATGTGGGGGTGTGGTGGAGGGTTGTGGGTGATGTAGGGGCCGGGAAATTGGTGGTGGTGGTGGCTGTTGGTGGCGGACAGCAAGTACTGTAGCGCCGCGGTACTGTAGCAGCCGCGGTACTGTAGCAGCGGGAAGAAAGGAGATGGGGCGGTGGGCAGGGAAAGAGAAGAGAAGGGCTGCGGTGGTGGTAGGGTAAGGAAGGAAGGGAGGAGGAGGAAGAAGGACGGCGGCGGCAGGGAGAAAACCGCAGGGGGGGGGGCGACGGCGGTGTGGTGGTTGACGGCGCAGGGGTAGGTTAGGGTAAGGAGGGGGGGAAAAAGAATTAGGGTGGATCTTGTTGCTCTGATACCATCTGGATAATGCGGAAAAAGGTCTTGTATTATTCGATGATAAAAGAATATACAAGAGTCTCTATATAATACGCAAAAGAACCACAGGGTCTAGAGATAACCCATGTGGGATAAAACATAAGTGTAAAGGAAAAGAATAATAGAAAATAGACTAAGTGTAAAAGAGAAAAACACAGCAAAGTCTATCTACTAATATCATGTCTTTTTGTAACTTGTCTCACATTAATATGAATGAAAGACCCCTTTTTAAATCATTTTTTGATATTATAGTATTGGTTTCCATTTTCTTTAGAAATATTGTGATTTTTGCATGAAATTTGATTGTCTTCACCTATTTTTAAAATAATTATATAGGTTATTTTTAAAAATATTAAAATAAATATTAAAAAAATGTCGTATCCATGATGTACCCGTATCCTATATTTTCGAAAATTGTCGTACCCGTACCCGTATCCAATACGTATCCGTGCTTCTTAGACTTCAAGACATGGCGTGTCGTCCTATTTGCAGGGTGTGTTACTGCTCTTCCTTAACTATGTCCTCTCTACTGACACGACGTGTCGCCTGGTAGCCTTAGCTGACACGATATGTTCCTTTTACACATGTTTCCTGCTTATGATGATTACCGTTATAAGCATGGAACATGATGTCGACTTTGAGAGGTGTGTAAGTAGAAGTTTGTGGAAACTTTGAGGTTTTTTACTACTAAACTTTGACACAACTTGGAATGAAGTTCAGCAAAAAATAGTGATTTTGTGGATGAAAATCGATAGATTTCATCAAATATAAGATAAAAACACAATATATGTTTACATATAGCCATATAGGTTTACATATGTAGAAAAACACAATGTTACTTACAACCGTCTCCAAACTACAAAGTTCTTCAATTTCTAAAGTTTATCACAATAAACAAATTACAAAAAATGGTGTAATCTATGTTAGATCTAGTACAGAGGGGGGCGATCTACTAATATTAGCTTATCATAATAAAAAATACAACAAAAACCATACCTCAAGCTCCAATACCTTTTCTCCCTCACACAACAAACTTCACAAAATTGTAGAAGAATGTCACTGACTTCAACTAATGTTGAGGAAGTTGGGGAATTTTTTGAATTGGTTTGGGCCAACTTCGTCGACTGGGCCGATGTTGAGACAAGGCCCAAAATGCCGATGATGTTGTGGAACGGGGATGATTACGTGGGTTCGGCGTCACCAATTGTCGACATCGACAAAATTGGCGACATTTCACCCAATGTCGACCATGTTAATTGCCATGGTTATCAGGCAAGCCATGTCTCCATTAAGACACACAATGTCGCCTGTTCTCCACCATATAATACATCTAAAAGCGTGCAATTTCATATGGTACTAAATTACATGGCAAATGGCTCTAATACATGATATGCTTTTATTTTGTCTCTCCCAACAACACTCTATCTTCTGTTTCTAGCAATTTTTTGTAGTTCTTTTTATGTCTCCTTCCTGGTCGTACATACATGTAGCCTATCTCCCTCAATCCAAGTACTACCTATATATACCATGCTCAATCCTTATAGGATCCTTAATTGAATATGATCTTTGACCTGATTCATACCACAAGGTTGCAACCTAAGGGCCAAACATATCTCCATTTTTGAGTTGCAAAAATATCCATTTATTTTTCTACCTAGATTTGGGTAATCGGATCATGTAGTGCGTCAAATTGTGTTATTAGTTACTGACCACTTTTATACCTATACATCCATTACCTCTACCAATGTTTCAAAAAAAGGGCGCACAGGCCGCATAAGCGGCCCACATATACTTAGCCGCTTACAAGGCCGATTAGTCGGCGATTTTTTGATGGACATTTGTTATCTCAGTCCAAACTAGATTATATTTCTATTGATAACATCTCTCGATGTACTATTTTGTTGTATGTTTTGAACACGAGTCACATGTTTATTTAATGTTGTTGTTTTGGACCTCAAGGACATGCGAGCATTTTTTGTATGATTTGGTTAGTTTTGTTGTTATGTACTTGTGCTAAACCATTTTGTGTGTGCTTCATTGAAGTTTATGTTTAAATGATTCTAGAAAGCATTCTGAATGGTGCTTTACTTTTCATTGAAATTATGTATTTGAATCTTTCTCAAATTTTAGTGTCTAAATATGTATTTTACAAATTAAATATGCAATTGTGTGATTACTTTGTATATACTAATTAATTATTAAAAAGTTCCAAAACCGCATATACTTCCGCATACCACATATACTCTATAAGGTGACCTCTCAGCACGCATACCACTTTTTAAAACTATGCCTCTACCGTCGTTCATGAATCATGACTCTCCACTCCAACCACTCTCTTGATTATGCTCGTGGTTGGTGTAAGGGGGAGAACAAATGAAGAGAAAAGATGAGTAGAGGGTGGAGATAAGGTGGATTGGAGATTAAGAGAGGAAGATTTTATTTCTCTAGATATTTTCACGGATCTTCCCATTTCTATTTATTCTATGGATCTTTCTTCTACTACTATAATAATTGTTTATCACATAAAGAGTTTGTGGGGCTTATTCATCACCACCTTCCTCATCCGCTACTACGGAGTTATCTATTTCACAGTGCTATCTCGTGATTGGATGATATTTGATCTGGATATTTGCTCATGGTCTTCCATCCCATGACGCCATTCTTTCTAGTTTTGCTATGTTTGCACATTTTATTTGTTACTTTGTGCTTTTTCACTATCCGTCGTCCATTCTTTATTTGCATGTCGACTTTTTGTTTGTCCGTGCTTTATATGCACATCGACTACTACTTGTGACCAACACTATTTTGACTGTGACCCAACACCTTCTGGACTGCGACTTCTGCTACTGTGTAGGAAGTTTATAAAAAGAGAGAAGAATGTTCTTTTGGTGATTTAGTTTCGTAGGCGTTCCATATATATGACGAAACTTCCTATTTTTTACTAATAGCAAGGGGGCACATGCTAATCACATGCTATTCAATTGGGCTATAAGATGACAAATTTGACATGGATAAACATATATATTGTCATTTGTCTCTCACCAAAAATCTCATGGTCGATTTTTATATGTAAAATACTTTAAATGAATCATCTTTTAGTCAACACACGATCTAGATACATTGTCATTTTCATCTCACCACATATCTAAGTGGAAAGCCTTTTTTGGCAAAATAATAGATCAAACCTACATTTTGTAATATCTTACCTAACGCCTGATTGATACTAGTCTTCTATGCATATTTAATTACCATCGTGATAAAATTGTATTAGTGGATGAATATTGACAATTAAATTACTTTATTATATATATTTCTATGTGAGAAGTATTTTTAATTGTGTTGAAATATCAATAGTTCATGATACAATGCTTAATTTTCACCTCTATTAGAATTATGATTTTATGAAATTTTCAAATTAAAACTAGCGAAGATTGACAAAATACAACCCCAAAACCGACTTGCTTTCAGTTTGAACACCAACTTCCAAAACTTGGAATTGACTTGGGTTGATAAAATCCACACATGGAAATAATTTTTTTCCTAGTCAAAAGAGGTTGGGTCACGGTTCTGGATAAAAACTTTGACAGCCTTACTGACATCCCACGAAACCACTGAAGTGGGAGATGTGCCACTATCCTTGACCTGATCGGCTTATCAATATCACTCTAGAAAATAAACCACATACTCTATTTCTACCTATGTTACGGATTATAGGAATCTTTCTTGAGCATATATTAGACTCTTAGAATTTTGTAGATTCTAGTACGAGAAGTGGGAGAACTTTATTAATATAATACTAAAAGCAATGATACACACCCTATAAAAACGGAGATAAACCCAATTAACAACTATATAACAGTCCACTAAAAGTCATAAACGGTTTCTTTTGTACTCACATGTATAATTTGTGTATAGATGTGTGCATTTTTTTATATTGCTCCTTGTGTAAAATGTGCACTGTAAAAAATATCTGTTATAGGCCAACAATTCAACAACGACCTAAATATGGTCTTCAACAGTCCAATTTTTTTTGTATAGGCGTGTGTAAGTTTGTGTACATGCTTGTACATTTTTTGTACTACTTATTGTATAAATGTGTACCATAAAAAATATATTCGTTATCGGCCAACAACTCAATAACAACTCAAAAATTGTCTTCAATGGTCATTTTTGGCCACTTTTCTGTTGTTTTTGTACAACTATGTATATTGACTAAATAAAATGCGTATTGGGCAATTCGTATCTTATTTTTGGGGGTAAAAAAGGGTTTAGAATTGTTGTTGTGTATCTTTTTCTTAATATTAATTGAACTATTTTTATGTATGCTTTATGATTGCTTTAGACTTGTCTTGTTCTTTCATCGGTTCTTTTATCCCATATCTACTAATTTGTTTTCCACTTACTCTCTTGTCATATAAAAGTGTCTTGTAATTGTTTTAGACATATCAAATAAACATTATTGCTCTTTGTATGTTGTCAAACGGTTATGATCCCTATAGAGATATGTTTATGTTTCACTGAGTGTCATGTGCCTAGCATGTGCCTCACTTATGTTTTTACTTGTGTGGTTTAGTCCCATATTGCTCATCTCTGTTTTTGTACCTCCTCTCTTATCCTATATAAGAGAATGCACTGTAAACCTTTTACTCTCGTCCAATATATTTCTATTCAACCTTCTATATGGTATCGAGAGCAAGTTCTTTCCCCCTGTGCAAGTTCCCGCCCTAACCCTATCCCCTTCATGACCTAAGCCGCCGCCCCCTTCCCCCTGGCCGCCACAAACCCTCCTCCCCCTCCAAGTCGTTGTTGCTGCCCCTCCCTCCCCTGCACGCCGCCACTGCTCCCTCACCCCCGCTCTCTTAGCCGCCACATCACCCACCCACCCCACCCTCTACACGCCCCCTCCTCCTGCCCACTCCTCTCTCTTGTTGTTGTCCTCACCGACACCTTCCTAGCCCGATCCACCTCCCTTACCCCTCCCACTAATCCCATCACCCATTATCCTTCTCATCTAACATCCTACCTTCCTAACTCTACTCCTCTACGTCTTTGACGTCTCCGGACAACCATCATCATTGCACGTTGAGAGTCCCCCGGATCTTCGGCTTCTTTTGCGTACTGCCTCATGGTGGGATCTTAATTCTCCTCATGACGACGTAGGTTCATTTATCAGTTGTTCAGCCCGTGGCGGGTCTCTTCTGATCTGATATGTTAGATCTACAACTGTGCTCTACTGCCCTATAGTGGGTTTCTTTGGATCTGCTGATCTCTATTGGTGGGTTCTACTACTGCTGCACCGGCGGTCTTTTCTATTTGTTCCGCTTCAGATCTTTTTGCCATGGCATCTGCTAAGCCTCCTCGTTCCCTGTGTGTTATTACAGTTAAACTTGATTGGCTCCAACTATCATCTTTGATCGACATCCTTTGTCTTGTATGTCAAAGCACAAGGCCGCCATTCTCATATCTCTACTGAGACCCCGACTGCCCCTGCTGTTACAACGGATGAGAAAAGCAAGAAAGCCTATGTACAATGGTCCAAAGATAACTCCGGTGTTATGTCTTGGATTCTTAATAGCACCGAGCCACGAATCAGCCAGTCGTTACTCTGTCTTCATGATGCTAAGGCAATTGTGAAATCAACTATCTCATGTATATTCTCATCAGCAAAATCCCAAGAGAGTCTTTGAAATATTCAAAACTTTATCCAAGAAGGAATTTCATCTGACACTTCTGTTGAGGATTTCTATAATCAATGCTCTGTCCTCTGGAATGAATACGAGAACTATCATCCTTTGACATCCGACATCAAAGAAGCCCAGAAGCAACACAATGAACTGCAACTAGTCTAATTTTTGGCCGCCCTTCCAGCTTCCTTCTCTAGGATGGTCGACCAGATTCTGTCAAGTGACCCACTGCCAACTCTTCGGGATGTCCTCAAGTGTGTTCAAAGACTTCCATCTATGATCTCCACCCCTGCAATCGAACACCTTGCTCTGGCTGTTCGCACCGCTGAGTCCGGCTGTGGTCGTGGAGGACGTCTCCATACTAACGGTGGACGCACGTCTTCTGCTGCTACTGGTCGAGGACAACCTACTGGTCCTCGCTTCTGCAACTTCTGTGGCTGCGACAATCACAATGAAGACCGATGCTGGATCAAGCACGATAAACCTGCCTGGGCAAACCAAGCATCTGCAGAGACTTTGACTGATACTGCACATGAACAGCCACCTGCTACGCCTTCAACTGAGTGGCTTCGCTCCGAGTTCGAGAAATTTTTTTAAGAACGCATGTCTCAGCTTCCCTCTACGTCCGCTCCTGGATCTTCTGCTTTGCCGACCTCTCCTTCTACTGGTGACAATAAATGGTGCATTGATTCTGGTGCATCAGTTCATATGGCCGGTGATATCAACTTATTTTCTGCTCTAGAACTTCTCAGATTCCACCTGTTACTATTGCTGATGGTTCTAAAACTTCCGTTCATGTCATTGGCACTGTTCCCTTGTCTCGTAAACTGCACCTGAAATCTGTTTTATATATTCCAAAATTTCTTCTGCTTTTTGTCAGTAAGACTGTGAAAAATCTTCAGTGCTCCATTAAATTTCATCCTTCTGGTTGCGTTTTGAAGGATCTCCGCACGAAGACGAGGATTGGTTCGGGCTATGAGGGACCAGACGAACTCTACTATCTGGATGGACCACCAACGACGTTTGCTCTTCTATCAACATCCGTAACAGGTTTCTAGTGGCACTATCGGCTTGGTCACCCCTCTGCTGCAAAACTGAAAACATTTATTTCCTGCTTTATCTGATAGTACATTTTCATGTGAATCTTGTCAGTTGGGTAAACAGACTCGTACTATGTTTCCTGCTAACAAAGATATTGGCTCTAAAGGCATTTTTGACATTGTTCATGCGGATATTGGGGTCCGCGTTTTGTTCCTAGCCATTCTGGAGTTAAATAGTTTATGACCTTCATTGATGATTACTCTCGTGCTACTTGGCTGTTTTTACTAAAAGATCGCAGTACGATTTTGGATAATATTAGCGTTTTTTTCTCTGAAGTACAGACACAATTTAGTAAACCCATTAAAATTTTCTGCACCGATAATGCCGTTGAATTTATGCAAAAATCGGTGACATCTTTTTGTTCTGTCTGTGACACTCTACACCAAACTACCTGCCCCCTACACTCCCCAACAAAATGGAGTTGCTGAAAGGAAAAACCGCTACTTGTTAGAGGTTGCTCGAACTATACTCCATTATAAAATTCCTCAACGTTTCTGGCCTGAGGCTGTTTCTACGGCGTGCTATCTTATCAATCGCATGCCATCTTCTGTTTTGCACAATCAAGTTCCTTACAACATTCTTTTTCCTATCCCTGCCCACATTTTTGGGTGTACCTGCTTTGTCAAAAACCTATGCCCGAGATTAACAAAACTTGATCCTCGCTCCACCAAGTATATCTTGTTAGGATATTCTAGAACCAAGAAAGGTTATCGTTGTTTTGATCCTATTCTAAAGCAATGGTTTGTGAGTGCTGATGTAGTATTTTTTGAGCATATGCCATATTACTCTGATGACGGAGCATCACTTTCCAGTGATATGTTGGTACCCACGTCGTTGCCTGATGTTGTTGAGATTGTGCCATCATCTGAACTACCACATGAAGCCCTACCTCTGCAAGTTTACAAGCAAAGAAACAAGACGAATACTCCCTCCATGGCCCCTCCACAACCAATTCCTCCTTCTGCGGATGATCATACAACCACTGAGGTAAAATCTGACTTACGTCTGCCTATCAGTCGACGCAAGGGTGTTTGTTCCTGCACGAAACATCCTATTAGTCATTTCTGCTCATCTTCTAATCTGAATGACAGTTTTGTGTGCTATACTTCTACTATCTCCGCTGTCTCTATTCCCAAGACTGCTATAGCTCTTCTCATTCTTGCATGGAAACAAGCTATGAAACTTGAAATGCAGGCACTCTCTGATCGCAAGACGTGGGAGCTTGTGGATCGTCCTCCTTCCTGCTCTACTGTTGGATGCCGCTGTGTCTTCACCATTAAATATCAACCACACGGTACGATTGAGCGACTGAAAGCTCGTCTTGTGGCAAAGGGTTACACACAAACCTATGGTGTGGACTACTTTGAAACTTTTTTTCTTGTAGCAAGATTAAATTCTGTTAGAATTCTCATTTCCGTTGCTGTCAATAAAGAATGGTCCCTATTTCAATTAGATGTCAAAAATGCGTTTCCGTATGGAGACTTGCAGGAAGAAGTTTACATGGCGCAACCACTGGGATTTGTTGCTCAGAGGGAGTCTTCCTCGCGAGTTTGTAAACTGAGAAAGGCCATCTATGGCCTAAAACAAAGCCCTAGTGCTTGGTTCGACAAGCTTAGTCAGATGTTAGTAAATTTTGGTTTCGTGGTTCCCATTCAGATCATTCTGTGTTTATCCAAAAAACTGTGGCCGGGCTAGTCATTCTTATTGTCTATGTTGATGATATTATCTTATCTGACAGTGATACCTTGGGCATTCAGGCTACTAAAACTTACTTGGAAAAATACTTTAAAGCTGAGATATTTTTTAGGCATTGAGGTATCCAGATCATCTACATGATTGTACCTTTCTCAACGGAAATATGTCCTTGATCTTTTGCAGGAAACCGGTATGCTTGGATGTAAACCAGTCAACACCCCTCTTGACCCAAATACGGATTGGGACGATGAAACCTCTCCCCCTTATGCTGATCACCACCAATTCAGAAGACTTATTAGCAAGCTTATTTATCTCACTATCATGAGAGATGACCTTACTGCTGCTGTAGGATTCATAAGCAAGTTCTTGACAAACCACAAGAGTGTCATTGAGACGCTGTATGTCACATTCTGCGCTATCTCAAAAGCTCTCCAGGCAAAGGCTTATTATATAAGAAGCATGACCATTGCAATCTCTCAAGTTTTTCAGATTCTGACTATGCAGGAAGTCGATCTGATCGTAAATCTACATCTGGCTATTGCACACTTGTGGGTGGCAATCTAGTTACTTGAAAAAGAAAAAAGCAGACTGTAGTAGCCAGGTTCAGTGCAGAGGCAGAATATCGAGCCATGACCCACACTGCATGTGAACTTTTGTGGGTCTAAAGTCTTCTCAAGGAGTTTGACATATCCTACTCCAGTCCTATACCGATGTTTTCTGACAACAAGGCTTCTATTTTTATTGCAAGCAACCCGACATTTCATGAAAGGACGAATCATATTGAGGTCGTTTGCCACTTTGTCTGCGAGACTGTTCTTTCTGATCGTATTTGTACTCCAGATCTCAACACTGAGCAACAAGTAGCGGACATCTTCACTAAACTTCTTCCAAAGGCTCGCTTCCAGACTCTAGTAGACAAGCTGGGCATGTTCGACATCTACGCTCCAACTTGAGGAGTATAGAGATATGTTTTATGTTTCATTGAGTGTCAAGTGCCTAGCATGTGCCTCACTTATGTTTTTGCTTGTGTGGTTTAGTCCCATATTGCTCATCTCTATTTTTGTACCTCCTCTCTTATCCTATATAAGAGAATGCACTGTAAACCTTTTACTCATCCAATATATTTCTATTCAACCTTCTATAATCCCCTTTAGCCTCTTCAACCCCAACGCTTCCCACTCCAATCTCTAACCCTTTGCTTCCCTCTCTCCACTTGCCATCCCCACCCACAACCACTATTGCTGCAACCCCACCCCTCCCTTCTCATGCCGTTGTTGCCCCTCTTCACGCCCAACCCCCACCCCTAATGCCCCTCCCTCTCCCATGCCGCTATTGCCCCTCCTTCCCCCCAGTCACCACCCCTTCCTCACCCCCAACTGCTTGCCTTCACCCTTCCTCTAGCCGCCAACCCTCCTGCCACCCCCCTATTTCCACTTGCAGCCACCTCTTCCTTTCTTCCTTTCTCTCTCACTTCATCTTCCACTCTTTCTTCTAAAAGCACTTCCCAAAATAGCCCGTTGACGGGTTAAGGGCGTCCTTTCTTCTTTGCCTGCGCTACATGGTGAAGTAAACTCAGACAGTGGTGTAGGTTCTCCTTGCTTATCTCAGCTGCCCATTTGTGGGTTTCTATGGTCCTGTGATTAGGAGCTTTTGTTGATGTTGTCGTTGTTGTTGTTGTTGCTTAGTGTGTGTATCACACTACGTCTTTTTCTCAGTCCATGAACGTCACCACCCTATAACTCATGGCGTCTACGGATCCTCCCTAGACGCTCTATGTTACCACAATGACACTAGACGACTCTTAAGTCCAACTACCATTTTTGGTCGGCTTCATTTGAGCTCTATGTTAAAGCCTAGGGACCCTATTCCCATATCTCTTCTGCTGCTCCAGTCCCTCCTAATGCCTCAACTGATGAAAAAGTCAAACAAGACTATGCTCAGTGGACTAAAGATGATTTGGGCGTGATGACGTAGATCGTTAACAACGCCAAACCAAACATAAGTCAGTCTCTCTTGTGCCTCTAGAATGTTAAAGCCATGTAGGATCAACTCTCTCATGTGTACTCTCATCAAGACACCGAAGAAGGTCTTTGGCGGCGGGGAGAGAAAGAGGAGGGGGGTGGGGGGGGCAGCGCAAGGGAGAGGGGGGTTACGATCCTCGCTCTGATACCATCTAAACAGGGCTCCCCGGAAAGGTTAGGGTGCATAGTGTGTGTACCCCATATATTTATAAAAAGAACAATTACATATAGGTCCACATAGAATATGAAAATAACAGAAGAATATAAAGAACTGAATAAGACACTATTTAACAAGATCTTCAAGAACCTGGTGAAAAAAGAATACTCCTTTGATGGATTGTGGAAGATTATTACAACCAGTGCTTGGCCCTCTGGGATGAATACGAAATATATCATCCTCTATCTTATGACATCAAAGAAGTTCAACAGCAACACAATGGACTTTAGTTCTTGGTGGACTTTCTCATTCTTTTTTTGGCATTGTGGACTATATCATATCCAACGATCCCTTGTCTACCCTACGGGATGTACTCAAGCACGTCCAACGTCTTCTGTCAATGTCATCCCTACCTTCTAGGCTTCTACTTCCTCTGATAATTTTGCTCTTGTTTTGCGCTCTAGTGGCTCTGATCGAGGCCATGGACGAGGATACGGTCGAGACTGAGGTCGTTCTTCTAGCGGCCGTAGACAAGGTCCACCTAGAATTGGATGTGGACAACCTCCCTGATTTTGCAACTTTTGTGGTCGAACAAACCACATTGAAGATCGCTACTGGGCGAAACATGGTGAAGCTACATGGGCAAACCAAGTTACAATTGATGCTTCTGAAGATCCATCTACTTCTGCCTCTAACCAGCAAACATATTCTATTTTTTCCTGAATAGTTGAGTGAACTTTAAGCAAACTCTAATGATCTTCTCCCGATTCTCCCCAATTTTTCTTAAATTATGATGTTTCCAAGTAAGACAAAAAATTACTTAATCACTATGGTCATAGGTAGCTCTCCCTCACTTGCATGCAAATTGTCCGTTAATGACCTTGGCCCCCTCCACTATATCCTTGGCAGTGAGGTCCAACAAAGGTCATATGACTTGTTCCTTTCTCAACGCAAATATACCTTGGGCCTTCTCCGACTAGCCAAAATGCTGCTCTTAAAGCCTGTTTCCAACCTCATGCAGACCAAGCCCAATCCCTACTAATTCATGATCGCACTCTCAAGAATGCATATTCCGACTGTTGGCCACTTCCTCCTAAAATATCCTCTGATATCTTATGGGAGCTATCACATATGGATCTGGTATATAGTGCGGCTAACTGTCTCATCTTGTTACCAACTTTAATGCTGATTGGGGGGATACCCTACTACATGTTGCAGCACTAGTGGTTATTGCACCTTTATTGGCAAGAAATGCATTATTTGTTCTTGTAAGAAACAATATTCAATCACTCACTCCATTACTGAAGTTGAATGCAGATCATTGGTGCTAGTATTGGTGAAATCACATGGTTCTGTCCTCTGTTATGACTTATGAGAAATTAGAGATCATCTCACACGACGACTGGTTCTGTTACGTGTCAATCTTAATGCTTGACAATCCCCAATTTCATACTCACACAAGCCTAGCGAGTTTGACTATTATAGAATGTGTGAAAAAGTTGCTCAAAGGGATTCAACAATGCGACATATAGCAGCAAATACCAGCTTGCAGATATCTATTAATCCTCCCCTTCTTAGAGTTTTCTGAAGATTACAATCAAACTCAGCCTCACCCGATCATTCATGCTGATTTTATGGGGTGAGTCTATGAGGCATCACATAATCCACTGAATCAGTTTTAGGTTTCTATAAGGAATTACCTTAAAAAAAGTTGTTAGAAGGACCCAGTCGTCCTGGTGCCTACAGATGTCATTCTCGCAGTGTATACAGTTGTTGGGGTGGTTGACTAGGCACCACATAGTCAGTCAGTTGATCCCAGGGGGTATCTAGCCAAATGCCTACTAGAAATCTAGGCGACCGCTTAGGTTTTGTTGGGTCGGCTCTTGGCCCATTTAGTTTAAATTTCTTTTGTTATTTCTCTGCAAGTTTTAAATGTTTGTATACAATCAGAAAACCTTAATTTGATGTGTTTTAAGAAAATACAAGGCATTCTCTTTTATAGGATAAGAGAGTAAGAGAGAAATAGAATTAGGCAATGTGGGATAATAAAAGAAAAGCTAAAGACGAGACAAGTCTGAAGCACACAATAAATATATAGCATAAAGCATATATACTAATAGTTTGGTACACTTTCAACAGCTTGAGATTAACAATTTCTGATTTATGTATGATCTTACTAGTATACTATTTTTTTTGGAATTTGAGATTATACATGGCAATATGTCGTGCAATCTCGGACAAAAAACCATTGGCTTTTACATTGAATTGGATGATTGGAATTTTCTCTTATCACAAGTCTACATATCATATCTACTCTCTACTCTTTAATTGTATAACTTTTAGGGGCCATTTGGCCCCCATCATTCAAACTACTGGTATTTACATGTAAATTGTGGTCACATTAATAGTAACTATGTGATCATGCATTTCTTCTGGTATTTATACCAAGAAGATACCAGAGATTATAAATCACCCTGGTTTAGCTGAATTCATAACTGGCGCTTCAGGTAGGTGGCAGCTGCTTTTGCACGCAAAGCGGCAGCCTGGGAGAACTGGATCTGACACTATTTATCAGATTTGGAGTATTATATGTTTCATATACATGCATATACCATAAATGATACATGAAATATATTAATTTATATGTATAAATTTCATATGCCTGGGTGCCCGACTAGTCGGTCTAGGCGCCCTGGGTGCTCTAGTTGCCCAAGCAAGCTGGGTCACTGCCTCGGCGCCTTAACATTTATGACTGTACAACCAAACCAAATTTACATGGGCTATGTGCACTTTCTGTTTTGTATATCTTAACTGTACAACCGGAGTCGATAGTGTGTGGTTGTTTTCATTGTTTCCAGTTATTTGTGCGGTCGATCCCTTTCGCATAGATATGGTGAAGGGAGTGTGTTTATTTTAGTCATTAATGCCTTCATCTACTTTCATTTACATTACCGGTTAAACTTTTTGATGTATGTTAATTATCACAATTTTAAAATGTTAATTATCCATCCTATCCTATCTGACCATCATAATTTTTTGAAAATACAGTACTTAAAATATCGTCATTTAATACAACTTGCAACATTAGGTTGGGGCTGAACCATAGAAGCCATGATGTTATGTGATTTAGTTGGGTTAGTCTTGGGATCATTTGTCAGAACCAGTTTTGAGAATGAATCAACTGCTAAGTGTCAATCCATTTTGTGGTATGAAGTTGCATCTCATTTAAAATGTGAATTATCCATCCTATTTATAGTGTTGCCTGACCATTATAACTTCTGAAAATACAGTACTTAAAATCATGGTACTAAACATCCTCGACATCTGGCAATATATCCTTGATGTTACATATGTCTACGCCTGTCGATGTCGAAACATGCTAAACTTCCATGCCGCATTGGTTGCATATTTGTTGATATGTGTCAATGAATTCAACCTAGTTGGTGATGAAATTGACCCAGCTAGCTCAAAACCTCCCATCTTCTCAACGATCTTTGTAATTATTATTGTTGCATAATGAAACTTGTAGGAAACCATTTTTGACGTTGAGGTGACCATTTCCTTGGTTTCTAATGAGGAATGATAAGTTTATTCCTTTACTAGATTTCCACAAGTTTTGCAAAATTTGGTGTGGACCTAATTCCATTTTGCCTCTCTTACTTTTCCCCCTCTTTACAAATTGAAGTATTTGGAAATGAACTCATATTTTTTAATTCTAGAATGCGATCCAATTGGGATTTCTGTAGGTACTTAACACCACACATATAGAACAAATTTAAATTTTAAACATTTGATATAGACGATTATAGATGGAGTAAGTGTTTACCAAAATACTGATGTTTTATGCCAAATTCCCTCACAATCTCATTATCTTTTAGCTTATTTTATGTCCAAGTGCTAGTCCACAACATCCTCCAAAGTTTCCTTAGATTTTCCACAAACTTCCACTCCATGCCTGTCTAAGTTGACACTAAGACGACGTCTTGTACATTTGCATGTGACTGTTTTTCTACATATGTAAACATGTATCGATGGCTATATATAAACATATATTTTGTTTCTAAGCTACTAGATTTGATGAAATCTATCAATATTCGTCATGAAATCACTATTGTTAGCTTAATTTTTGTCGAAGATGCATCGAAGTTTGGTTGTAAAAATCCTCAAAGTTTCCTCGATGTTTCTACAAACTTCCATTTCCACACTTGTCGAAGTCGACTCAAAGTTGAACTCATGTTCCATGGTACTAAACATCCTCGACATCTGTCAATTAACCCTCGATGTTACATGTTTACGTCTATCGATGTGCGATGTGAATGTCGAAACCTTGTAGACTTCCATGCTAGTCGAAATTGAAGTTGAGACGAAGATGACGTCTTCTACATTTGCATGTGACTATCTTTTTCTACATATGTAAACCTATATGGATGACTATATATAAATATATGTTTTGTTTTTAAGCTAAATTTATTGAAATATATCAATTTTCATCATGAGATCACTATTTTTTAGCTTAATTTTTGTCAAAGATGTGTCGAAGTTTAATTGCAAAGATCCTCGAAGTTTCCTTGATGTTTCCACAAACTTCCACTTCCACACCTGTTGAAGTTGACTCGAAGTCAATGTCTTGTTCCATGCTCAAAATATCTTCATTCAATACAACTTACAACATTGAGTTGAGGCTGAACCACAGAAGCTATGATATTATGCGGATTAGTTGGGTTAGTCTTGGGATTAATTGTCAGAACCAGTTTTGAGATTAATCAACTGCTAAGTGTCCCATGTTGTGGTTTGGGGTCTAAACATACCAGATCAGGCCATGCCCAGTTGCCCACCCTCATTTGATCTAAGCTGATTAGGTCAAGAATCTTTCATGAAGTTTAGTTCTATTCGTATAAAACGTCCTTAACAGCTTAGTGGTAAGGCCTATCTCCATCTTTTCTGATGTTGCTCTCTCTTTGTTTAATGCTCACACAACTGTTTTTCGATATCTTGCAGAAAAAACAATAATCCACCGGGATGTTAAATCGTCAAATATTTTGCTAACTGAGAGCTTGAGAGCTAAAGTAACTGACTTTGGGTTTGCAAAAACTGGGCCAATGGATGACGAACAGACTCATGTGTACACCAAAGTTAAAGGAACCGCCGGGTACCTCGATCCAGAGTACCTGCAGACATACCAGCTCACCCCAAAGAGTGACGTTTTCTCTTTTGGTATATTGCTCATTGAAATTTTCACCGGGAGGCGCCCTGTAGATATGCAGAAAACAAATGAAGAGAGAATCACCGTTAGATGGGTAAGTGGAGGGTTGTAGGAAATTATAATCCAGTTCTTTGCTCATTTCTTACTCCTCTCGAATAAAGAACTTAATACCTGTGGGAGACGAAGTTTTCACTGATTTTTGCTTTTGCTTTAATGTTTTGTGCTGCAGGCCTTCAAGAAATTTAATGCAGGACGTATAATGGAGATCCTGGATCCTGAGCTTGAAGAAGGGGTTGATGAAGAAATACTGTCTAGGATATTTAGTTTAGCATTTGAGTGTGCCGCTCCTACCCGAGCGGATCGACCAACAATGAAAGAGGTGGCGGAACAGCTGTGGAATATTAGAAAGGCCGCGTTGAAAAAAGTGTAGATTGTTTCCCGGCATTCCTTGTGTCATTTTATTCAAACGTGTCTGAGAGCTTACCATTTGGTACGCCCATTTGAGAGCTTACCATTTGGTACGACCATTTATGAGCTCACCATGTTTCGGCAAGTCAATGGTGTTTCGAGCGTAGTGTTTGTGGAATTGTTTAATATGATTCGGAAACATGGGAGGTTTGAAACTGTTTGGAACGTTCTTCCATGTTTTTAGAAAGTAGCTTTTACAATATGAAAATCCTAAACATTGTGTGTTCATGCTTTGAGAAACATTTGAAGGGGAGAGAAAAATAATTGATTGGAGAGATTGAAAACATGCACTTGCACAAGTAAGGAGGCATCATCATCTAAGCCTCAGTCCCAACTATGTTAGGGTCGGCTACATGGATCATTTGTTTCTATTCAGCTCTATTATGGGCCATATTCTGGTTGAGATATAGAGTTCAAAATCTCTCTTTATAAGCTCATCCTATGTTAATTTAGGTCTTCCTCTTCTTCTCTCTTTACAAGTAAGGCATGAAGAGCATTATTTATATCGGCTAGAATGTTATTATGCTAACCACGATGACTTTGTGGATCTTCGATATTTGCAACTAATCTAGTAGAGCTCAAGCATTTCTTAATGTAGAGAAGCTCTTACTGCGCCTCCACATCTCGACCTCACCTGTGATCGAAAGTGACATGCTTCCAATAAATATAAATCCTGATTAGAGCAATGATTGTTTTGTTGACTAGGGATGTGACTCCTGAACTAGAACGGACTGCGTCCAGGACTGGCTTTTTTTTTTTGAAAGGAAGCTGTTATCATTAATTAACTTAAATCTGCTACTCCGCAGTTCATAACAGGCATAGGAATAGACGAGCTATCTCTAAAACAGAAATTACAGGGAATCGCCCGCCTAGCTAAGAGATGAGCTAGTGAATTAGCTTGCCTTTTGTAAGAACAAAAGGAAATACTAGGAAAGAAAGAAGACAACTGGTAAATGTCATCTATGATTGTACCCAAATGATCCTTCCTCCGAGCTTTAACTTTGATAAGGGTGATCACGCTCTCCGCATCAGACTCTACTATGAGATTGCTTATGCTCATTTGTCTTGAGTGCAGGAGACCCTCACGCACTGCCCATGCTTCGGCGCACTGCACGTCCAGTAGTGTTGGTCTTTTGCACCCTGTTGCCCTCACGACTTCGCCCGCGTAGTTCCTCCATGCCATGCCCGCACCATCCGTACCCTGGATTCCAACTGCGGCGTCACAGTTCAGCTTGAGTGCCTGCTGGTTAGGTGGTTGCCATCTCACCCTCATTGCTGCCCTTGGAGTTGTGAGCTTCCTGCAGTTAGCTTCTCGGTGTCCTCGGATAAGTTCCAGGAGCGGCCGGTGCACCAACGCTGGTGGTCGCAACTTGTTCCCGAAGACGATGTCGTTCCTCCTCGTCCATACGGCCCATAATGCTGCAATGGTATCTTCATCCACCTCCTCCTTGCCCGTCCATGCAACCTCCATTAAGGCTGCGTCCACTCGCCAATGTGCCACCTTCCTGACATTAGCTTGCAGCTCCCCGGACCGATCACGCCAGAGTTCCCAAGCTTGTGGGCACTTGAAAAGCATATGACTAATATCCTCTTTCTCCTGCAAACAGATGCTGCAAATCCCATCGGCGCGGCAATGGCGGTCATAGAGGCGTCCCATCGTAGCCATTGCCCCTCTTGCACAACGCCATAGGAAATGCGCCGCCTTCGGAATTAGTCCCCGCTTCCAGATGAGTCTCTAGAGTCTGTCGCCTTCATTGCTGGGCATGTTAGCAGTGTTGCTCGTCAACCGTGAAGCCAGCCAATACGCAGATCGCACCGTGTAGTCACCACTCCTGCTCGGTTTCCAAAAGATCGTGTCCTCGCTCCTTGTCATGCTCAGCGGGATTGCCAACACTTTTTGGGCTAACTCCTCCGAGAACAGGCTCCGTACACACTCGACGTCCCAGCACCTTCGTTCATTATCAATAAGCTGATGCACAAACTTGATCGTCGGGCTAGAGACCCCATAAGCAGTTTCTATACTGCCTTGTGTCTTTGGAAGCCAATAGTCCGCCCAAATGTCAATATTTTCCCAATCCCCCACTCTCCACTGCATTCCTTCCAAGATAATACTCTTCGAGTTCCAAATACTACACCAAGTGAAGCTCGGGTTGTGTCCTCGCCTTGCTTTCAAAACTGTGCCCGACGGAAAATATCTGGCTTTGAGTACCCGGTACACCAGTGTATCTTGTCTATGAAAAAGCCGCCAAACTTGTTTTGCTAGTAAAGCTTGGTTGAACATATGGATATTGCGGAAACCTATACACCCTTGGTTTTTTGGTTTGCAAAGATCGTCCCAGCTGACCCATGCAATTTTCCTCTCCGTTCCTCGCGTTCCACGCCAAAATCTTGAAATAGTGCTGTTAATTTCGTCCAAAAGGGAAGATGGTAACTGGAATATACTCATGATGTATGAGGGGATAGCTTGGGCCACTGCTTTGATGAGAACCTCCTTTCCCGCTTTAGACAACAATTTTTCCTTCCATCATTGAAGCTTTTTCCATATGCGATCCTGGATATAGGCAAAGACTTGTTTCTTGGATCTGCCAATTGCTGTGGGAAGACCCAAATACTTGCCATGTCTGTCCACCTCCTTTACCCGTAATAGATTCACCAGCTCTTCCTTTCTTTTCCTGTCCACCCCTTTGCTAAAGGCCACCTCAGTCTTGGCTAAATTAATCTTCTGTCTGGATGCCCGTTCATACTGACGGATAATAGCAGCTAATTTCAGACATTCTTCTTTGGTTGCCCTTGCAAAAAGGATAGAATCATCTGCAAAAAAGAGGTGGGAGATGCGGGGGCCATGACGGCTTGCCCGAACTCCATGGATATGGTTTTGTTGAGTTGCTAATAAAAGAGAAGTAGAGAAAGCTTCCGCACATAAAATAAAAAGATAAGGGGATAGAGGGTCTCCCTGTCGCAGTCCTCTGGACGGTTGAGTTTTTCTGATACGCTCTCCGTTGATGGCAAAAGAATGTGTTACTGTTGACATGCAGTCCATAACTTTCCTTCTCCATCTCTCTCCAAAGCCTAGCTTTATTTGAATGTAGTCCACAAAACTCATGTCCGGAACTGCCTAATCCAGCTCATGTCCGGCTCATGTAATTTCTGTGGTCGGGTCTTGTCTTGGAACTTTGGCTAATGAGCTTGAGTATTATAATTTGTTACACATGTTATGTGGGTTCGTTTTTATAGTAACAAAATCATATATTATGTCTTGGCGTGCATTATTTCGTAATATCACAATCTAGGATAACAAAAATGTACACGGGTGCAGTCAAAATGCTTGCTTGTTAAATTGTTTTCGTAAGCACATCATCATCATTATCTAAGCCTCAATACCAACCATTTTAGGATCGGTTACACGAATCCTTCTCTTCCAATCAACTTTGTTATAAGTCATATTCCGATCAAGATGTAGGGACTCAAAATCTCTCTACTAAAATATATAAACGGATAAATTAAGATCTATTATGTGTTACCCATGCTTTTGTTAATACATTTTTGTATTTAAATAAATAAATAAATAAATAAATAAATAAATATATATATATATATATATATATATATATATAAACGGATAAATTAAGATTTATTATTGAAGATTTTTAAAGTAAAAAAATCTCTCTTTATAAGCTCTTCCCGTGTTAATTTAGGCATGTCTCTTTGTAATTGAACAGATCAAGTAAGTTCAAATTGACGTAGCATAAAACTTCAAATTGACGTAGCATAAAACCTATTAGACCGAAAATGCCATGAAGAGCAACAAAAGTCCACAAATCTCTGAAATCTCCTTGTGCTCCAGGACCCATAGCAACAACAAGCCTTTTACAGAATGAAACTTTACCATAATTGGAAAAAGGGATGTAGCGCAGTTTGGTAGCACGTTTGTTTTGGGTATTTTTTTAATACTAAAAAAAGTTCGTTACGTATTTTATTAACTAAAATGACTTTTCGTTTGATTCTTCGAATTATATCAACACTTCATTCAATCCTACAATTATTTATTCATTGAAACAATACCTTCCGGAAGGACTGATTTAAGGATGAGGAATTAGCGGATCCGCTTGCTTTCTTCCTTCCCATTTTTAGTACTTACTCTTTTAATTGTGCTTGACTCAATAGCATTGTTTCATATATTTGACCTGTATTGCACATGTCCATACCATATTAGAAGGTCCTGAACGTAACTTGATCTCAATACTCACCATCCTAGCTTTGTTCCTGATATAGAAATGCGTCTCTCAAGCGACCTCTTCTTGTCTTCACACACATCGATCTTGGCATATACATTTTGGCCGCATTCATCTAATTAAGATCTTGCTTTTTTACCGACAAACATTCACTCTCATATGACATTGTTGGTCATATAGCTATTATATAAAATTTACTTTTTAATCTGAGATGGATCTTCGCATCACATAATGCTCATGTTGTACTTTTCTATTTCGACCATCTTGTAGTGATCCTATGAAAAATATCATCTTGAACACCCCCATCTGTTTGAATAATAGAACCTAAGTAAAGAAATGTATCACATTTTGATACATCAATTCCGTCCAACTTGGCCCTACCATTCAAAATTATAGATTGACTGAACTACAATGCATATATGTGATTTTTCTTCTACTAATAATCAATTCATGTGATTCCAACACATTTCTCAAAGTTCAACTTTATCATTCAATCCATCTTTAGATTCATTAATCAACACAATATCATCAACAATAAAATGCACTGAGGAATATCATCTGGAATATGCTTTGTCAACTCATCCATAACAAGAATAAATATATATGGTCTTTATGTTGATCGTTGATGTACTCCAACTATGATAGAAAATGATAGTGTCTCTCCTCCATGAGTCTCCACATCTGTATTTGAGCTATCATACATGTCTTTAATCAAGTTAATGTATTGGATTGGTACATCCTTTTCCCCCAAACCATCCACAACTCTTCCATGGCACTCAATCATAAGTTTTTACAATTTGATGAAAAACAATCTGAAGTTCTCTTTTGCACTATCTATAGTTATCCATAAGACTCCTTAACAGAACAATGGCATATGTTGTTGATCTTCCTGACACGAAACCCAAATTAGTTGTCTGATATCTACATTATAAATATTAGCATTTGCTATATAATCCTCTCCTAAAGCTTCATGGATTGATTGTTATAAGGATCCATATCATAAAAGAGTGACAACATTTTATAGTTGACTGTCAACCTACCACCAACCCTCCTCTTTTACTCGAGTTTGGGATCGAATACATTGTCACATGATGTATGAAACATTGCTGGAGTTTTTTATAAGTACATGCATAAATTAAATTAATATAGTTTAAACTTATCTTTTACAAGAAAAGGTTGATTACAATATTTCAATTAGTTTTCCATTGACGATATACATGGTTAGCCTAGCATCATACCTCACTCAAATTGCAACCACAAAGTGAGGGTCTAAATATTTTCAATCTACCAAGAACTGAACCAAATAAGAAGAAATAATCATAGGGTCGGCATGATTTGAAATTTAAGTGAAATTTATATTTTCCATGTTTAATTATTTTACTAAATCCAAAACCAAATCAAATATCAGATAACTAAATTAGTTATACACATCTTATAGTGATATTTTAACAAGTCCACATTAATCTGTATCAATTGTAGATTACATACTAGTCTTACACATCTAGATTGTTTGATAATCAATAGTAATAAGTATTTCTACTCATTTGAACTACCCAATTTGTTGTCCTAATAGGAGTTATATCTGCCATGTTATAACTGAACAAATCAAGTCAAAATTTCCCCTAGTACAAGTTATAGAGTCTACCATTACCAATAATTCTAAATACCTCTTGCCTTTGCGAGGAAACTCTCAAGGGGAAAAATGACATTTTACCTTTGATACTCTTGGACCTATATTTTAAGTACTCAATTTGGGCACTGTCATTGGGCGATTGATAAACATCAACCCACAACATTCTATGAAACATAGGTGTTGAATTTATGTCCTGAGAGCCATCATGTTAGTAGGAATACTTTGTGCTTGATTTGATTATTAATAAAAAGCAATCCTACTTATTATGTTTGTTTCAATATTGAGCTGATGGATAGACCCAATATGTCCAAGAATGATATGACTCAATGACCTTTGATTTGTGTTGAGGAAATTAACATGAGATCATATGTATAATAAGAGTACTCATTCTTGTTATGTTCCTAGTCGATTATTATTGTGGATACCATAAGACAACAATAATAAATAAGACTAGAATGTATAGTGAGTGGTGACCATGTCTCTTGAGTCATGATATTGGATATCAACTCATATGTATGATTACTTGTTAAGAACAAGTTGTACTAAACAAAGCCACCTTGAGATTGACACATGGAAGTCATGTAGTGACATGCCAAAGTCATATCCCAATGTGACAGTTGTGACTGTGATCCATATACCTGGAGTCACTACAATGATCACGAGTCATTCTATGTGCTTTGAACACTAGTCCAACATGCTCTAAAATATTAGTTGCCAAAAAGGTAGTGATTGGGTGCACTTTGACACTTAGAGATGATTAGGAGTGATGTAGATGGAATTTATCCCTCCATTAGGAATGGTATCCTGGTCACTTGATAAGAGAGACTATGAAATGCATGGAAATTCTCATGTGAGTCAATATATGGTGTTGAGATCACAATATCTTGAATAATTTTCTATAGTTCAAGGAACATAGATTCAGTGTTAAGAGTATGACATTCCATGCCTCAGTTTCAATTCTAGATATTTGTGACAAAGGGTTATAAGATCACGGAAACACTATTCATTTCTACAAGTTATAGTTGTTCTCCAACTCATTCCTATTTCTTGGGTGCCAATGAAGTGTGGCTAGACACCACTCTTTGCTTGTGTTGTTTTGAACATCACTACCAACTTTATTTAGAATGTATAAGGTTACACACATAAGGATACATAAGGAAATTGAAGTTTGCAATCAAATATATGATTAGAATGGTTTGGAACATAAACATGTTGGTTTACACTATGATTGGGAAACTAAAGTGTCTAGTCGGCCGGTCATATTGATTGAGTCATTATATTAATTGATTGTCAATTGATCGATTGAGATTTCCACTAGACACATGATATGTTCGATCAAGCCACCTAATTGGGCAATCACACTATTATAGGGGAAGTCTAAAATTGAAAAACATGAACAGTCACGATTGATCAATCAACTTACATGATCCGAGGATCAAAGGTTGTGATCGGGTAATCATGAAATATGACCGATCAATAAAAAACCATGCCTGAGTTTCCAGCAGTAAACTATTTTTTGGATTGCAAATAGGAAAGGTATTAAAATTAGGTTTTTCTAAGCTTGTGAATCTCCTATATAAAAGGGGCATGTCCCAAAGGATGAAACACAAATCTTGAGAGAACTTGTGAGACAAGTTAGCTGTCAAACTTCTTTCTCTTGGAGAGAAAGTCACCCTAAGGATTGTTGTAACATACTCGAATTTTGGGGATACTAAATCTACTTCAAGATATTATCACATATTTTCCCTAAACTATATCTCAATTCCAATCCGGTCCTTTCCAACTTGTGTGTGAGCTATTTTGATTGATTATCATGAATAATTACCTCCTTTTTAGTTTCTTGTACTATATAACTCCTTGCTCTGCATTTGAGAGAGTAATTTCAAATTAGTCCTTCAGAATTGGCTTCGTGAACCATATCGACACCAATTTGTGCAAATGGAAATAATTGCCCCTTGATATCTTGATTTGCATTCCACTCCTCTTTGAAATTTCACTTAATGGGCTTAGAATCATTACATACAATATTCATTGGCTAAATAGTACTAATAAGTTTGGATGTTATGGTAGAAATTGAATTAATAGAAGCGTTATTGTTTCTACAATTCAGTTTAGTTATATTCATACTTTTAAGAGTTATAAAAGATCAAAATAACTAGGTAATATGTGATTAATGGATTAGACTTAGGTTTCCCTAGAAAGGATTGAACCCAAAAATCGTAGGTCTTCTGATATGTATACGAGAAGAGCAACTTTGACTGCCTTTTTATGTGATGTATAGGATACAAAATCTATTAAAATGTAATTATTAAATAGGGGTGACGACTATGTTTAATAGCATTAGTTACCTAGGCTATTTGAAGACCTGACGCCTTCTCCTGGTAACGCCACCAGCGTCGATTGTGTGGTCGGTGCTTCACCAGCCCACCAAGAGACTCAAAGCCAGATCGTTTACCCTCTACTCTCCCTGCCGTTGGACTTCCTCTCTCTCAACCCCGGCCTCTCAAAGAGCAATGAGGAAGGAAGGAATGCATGGAGCCTTGATGGCCGGTGAACTGGAAGAAACGGCCCGGCCATTAAAGACCAGGAACCATAGACGTAACGGCCGGTGCGCCATCCTCCAGGCGCCATGCTACCAGACCCTACGCCTGCCTCTATGAGCGCAAACTCTAGGGTCGCACTCCTACAAATACCTGGCCACCCTACCTGCAGATGCATAGCGCCGGCAACCCCCATCATCTCCTCCCTAGCCGATCAACCAACCACAGCCACGAAGATGCGCTGCTCTAGACCTCCGAACTTCCTTGATCTCCTTTCCTCCCTGCTACGGTCTGTAGAGCACTGCCTCATGTGCGCCAATAGATCCCAACCATCACGCCTCCTCCAGCCTCTCCCCCTTCGAGCTGCGGTGCACTGGTTACAGCCACAAGCGCCTGCACCATCGACAGGCGATGTCGCAACGAACCACATGGCCCTACCGTTTTCATAGGAGAGGTCGTCGCCACAATCACCGGTCACCTCCTCGATCACCCCTGCGCCACCATACGTGCCCATAGCCTCCATCTCTAACCACAACTCCGGCAACTGCAACCTACTGTTCAGTAGAACCACGACGACACAGTGAGCACAATCCCAAATCCGACAACCTTATTCCACAACAGCGCTGCCGGCAGGTAGCGGCTACGACCAATAGCACAGGGTCGTCGCACCACCGCCCCACCTCGAATAGAGGCTGGTGCAACCGACGAAGAGTCCGCCCACTCTCCGGTGAGCAGCAACCAGGCTTCACAAGTGATTTTGTCCCTGCCTCCTCCTCCCTACTACGAGTTACACTGCTGGTAGGAGCAAGCAATAACCGGCTGCCGACGGCCCCACGAACCACGGCATCACCACCATGACGGAACTGCTACCTCGCTGCTGCTGGGCTGCGTTGACCCACCCACGAGGAGCCACGGCCAAACCATCTAGGTACTTCCCTCACCCGATTCCTATTCCATGCAAATCACGATCATATAGCATCATGCCAACTAATAATGAAAAAGGGATAAGAGATTGGTTGTGATCTAATAAGGTTGGTTGCTAAACCATACATGTATCAATACGTACAGACCCACTCTCATGCATGTAGATAATTTTTTAAAGTCAAGTAAGTCAATAGATATGACTATGACTAGTACAATGCAAAACACTACGCATACTATGATCTCGATATATTGTAGTCTTACTAACACATATATGTACGACAATGACCTAGATAAGTTACATAGATAATGGATCACTACGGGAAGTATAGAAGATCAAATAGTTAATTATCTTTATCAACGAATCATACAATATAGATTTTGCAACCTAACAAGGGAGGATGGAGATAATGATAAGGATGTTAAGAATCATATTTATGGAGAAATTAAATGATGAAAACTCTAACCTTGATCACCCAAAGTTTTCTATCAATCATATAAACTATTTTGTTCTTTAACTATATGTAGAAACGTGGACTTAAGTGGTATTATGTCATATGTAAATTTGATCTGCTATGAATAAATGAGTATGTAATAATGACTATATATAACAAGGTGGAAACCTAGAAATGACATTGAGGGGAAAATATGTCATAGAAACCTAGAAGGAAAAATCTAATCATAAATAAGACAAATTGAGCAACAATGATTCCAAGTCATATGGGGACAATATTATTATTCTTTGTAGCTACCTCTTCATAAATTCTTGGAGACACATTATGATTATACAATCCTTGGAGTCCTGAATAATTGAGGTACTAAATCTTCTATTTTATTGTTGAATTATTTTTCCTCTTGATGGACACACATATATCCTGATTCGTAGTGAATTCCATATAGTTTTGAAACCTTTATTTATTCTTGAAAGTTCACCACTCTAATTTTGCAATTGATGAAATATTGTTGATAAAATATTTTGGCACTGGACTTGATCTATTTGGAGTTTTGACTCCCTGTGGACTTTGGTCCCTTGGGCTTTGGCCCTATAGAGCTTTGGCTCACTTGAGTGGGCCAAGTACCCCACAACCCTGTGCAGAGGATATGGATTAGTTGTCCCCCAGTTAACTGAAATAGCTAATAAGGCACTAGTGTCGTTCTCTCCTAGAGTGTGAGAACACAAGGCACTTAGCCCTAGAAAAGATATGATAGGAAGGTGCCAAAACTTGCCAAATAGAATATTTTGAAATTGATATACTTTGTGAATAGCTTGGATACATTTTGCATACTTGAATTATTGAATCTTGCTTAATGATATTCTTGTGAAAGATTTCCTATCTTGAAGTTGATATTGGAATTTCTTTTTGTAAGCCTTTAGTCCACCAAATAGTCCTTTCCTACTTTTATTATACATCTAAACCTATTTCGTACATAGTTCAATGATTGGATTTAGTACCAGTTTTGCTGACCTTTTAATTTTCCCTTCAATGGGGTCCATGTGTGGTTTCGTTCCCTTTGGGAACTCATGGGCAGGTGATAGATGGAAGAGTTTGAAGAGGCATGCACTGGGTAGTCCTCCGTTGAAGACTAGATAGGAATGAATTTTATTTCTTAAACTTGTAATCATATTTGTAAGCTTTCGTGACTCTGATGTACAAGCATGATTGTAATAAAGATTGTTTATGTATTTGATATTATTTTGTAAATATTTGACCGTAAAGATCGGGTCTTTACAAGATGGTATCAGAGCCATAAATGGTCGGCACTCATGCATGTCTCATGGAAATTAGGGTTAAGTAGGAACACAAATGGAGTAGTAGAACATAGAAAAAAAAATAGTTAGACCATGAATCCTGGTATCATTGACCTTGTTATTAGGAAGTACATGGGATACAAGTAGAAAACACACTAGCCTAGGATGTGAGACATGTACCCTAAACTAGAAATTTATGAGACATACCTAGTTAAACTATTAGATTTTGAACTTTTATAGGCATGGATTTACATGAAGATATTGTTGAGAAAGAGGTGTTCGAGATACATGTGTGTAATTTTACATTTAGATTATTAAGATGTAAAAAGAAATAATATAGGTATACAAATGGTTAGACGCTCACAAATAGAAAAAAATTAGAAATATATAATGGATATATGATATAACTCTAAAATCATATGAACATATAAAAATTTCAACCTAAATCATGAACATGATTAAAATTTGATTAAAAAAAATCTACCTAATAAATTATAATAATTCATAACCATGTAAATGGAACGAGCTGAGGTGTCTAAGAAAGGATGTATAGTGAAGGTTCTGGCATAATTACTCCCAATCCATTTAGGTGGTGGTGGGGTTTCCTCACTATACATACCGACCTGGCCAAAGTGAATTTCATTACTTGGGAAAACCCAAATGTTGAACAAAGGAAAAAAAAAATATATATATATATAATCACCTTCAATAGAGAGCAAATAAAATATAATATGCTAAGAGTTATGGAAAAAAAATCTCACAAAAAAAAACTCAAAAGGAAGAAAGAAAAATATAATTATGTCTACTTAAAAGAATGTGAATGTTTACTTGACCATACATTTGACTTATATGGCCTCATTATAAATACTTAATTGAATGAAAAATGTTGATAATACAAAATATGAAACATATATTTCCCTTAAAATATGCGACCACATCTATTGAGAAAAGAAATGACTAGGAAAGCTATAGAAATGGAAATTAAAATAACAATATACTCATATAAGTAGAAAATTGAGAAAAACAAACAATTGGATAAGACATAAGGAATATTATGTGGAATTAAGATAAAATGATGAACTCATTTATTTTTTGTGAACTTCTAATATATATGTACATAATAATAGATAATTAATACAATATAGACATCTTAGAGAAATAAAACCCTACCTTGAAATAAAAAAAAATAGAAGTATGTCAAAATTATTAACCCCATAGATCACGACACAAATATATGTGACAAAAATATATAGAAAAATGAATAATGAAAAAAAAAATCTTTAATCAATTTATGGTCATGACCTTGACAATTTGTTAATTAGAGATAAAAGGTCACAAATACAATATTATATACATACACATAACAAATAGAATGTAAAAAAAATAGAAGGCCATAATTTGAACCCAAATGAGGTTAACTTGTAATTAGTAATTGTTGAAGAAAAAAAAATTAGGACAGATACATTATTAGACCCTCAACTATACATAGGATTTTTGGGAATAATACGATTGAATCATTATAAAAAAAAACTACACACAACATACACATCATTGTAACATTAGTGACAAATATGTGAGATTAAAATTGATGTCGTGTTGAGAACCATATATTGACCAATAAGCTGGGTTTTAACTCAAACTTTTGATAATGATGGCCAATACTAACAAATTGAATATTTCAACACTCCTAGAAGACTGATGAGTATATTTTCAAAGTAGAAACTGAACCTAAACCGATTTAGTGACCCTATGAAATAGTAAGAGGATTGTTGGATCATCATAAATCATACCTATGATAGTGGAAGGAAAATTGGGATCACATTTTGTTGACACTTCAACAAGAAAAATTATTGTGTTAGAATATTTTGTGGATCAAACTATAGTAGGAATATCACCACTAAGAAATATTTGATTTCGTGGACGAAATCTCTTTGAAGGGTGGAAGAGTTGTAACATACTCGAATTTTGGGGATACTAAATCTACTTCAAGATATTATCACATATTTTCCCTAAACTATATCTCAATTCCAATCCGGTCCTTTCCAACTTGTGTGTGAGCTATTTTGATTGATTATCATGAATAATTACCTCCTTTTTAGTTTCTTGTACTATATAACTCCTTGCTATGCATTTGAGAGAGTAATTTCAAATTAGTCCTTCAGAATTGGCTTCGTGAACCATATCGACACCAATTTGTGCAAATGGAAATAATTGCCCCTTGATATCTTGATTTGCATTCCACTCCTTGAAATTTCACTTAATGGGCTTAGAATCATTACATACAATATTCATTGGCTAAATAGTACTAATAAGTTTGGATGTTATGGTAGAAATTGAATTAATAGAAGCGTTATTGTTTCTACAATTCAGTTTAGTTATATTCATACTTTTAAGAGTTATAAAAGATCAAAATAACTAGGTAATATGTGATTAATGGACTAGACTTAGGTTTCCCTAGAAAGGATTGAACCCAAAAATCGTAGGTCTTCTGATATGTATACGAGAAGAGCAACTTTGACTGCCTTTTTATGTGATGTATAGGATACAAAATCTATTAAAACGTAATTATTAAATAGGGGTGACGACTATGTTTAATAGCATTAGTTACCTAGGCTATTTGAAGACCTGACGCCTTCTCCTGGTAACGCCACCAGCGTCGATTGTGTGGTCGGTGCTTCACCAGCCCACCAAGAGACTCAAAGCCAGATCGTTTACCCTCTACTCTCCCTGCCGTTGGACTTCCTCTCTCTCAACCCCGGCCTCTCAAAGAGCAATGAGGTGAACTGGAAGAAACGGCCCGGCCATTAAAGACCAGGAACCATAGACGTAACGGCCGGCGCGCCATCCTCCAGGCTGTTGGATATTAATCTCGACTAAGTATAGTAGTGAGTGCGATGTTTCAGGTGTCAAATAAAACATGCACACCAGGTGTCCGGCTGTGCTGAGTCTGTGCGGGTTGTTATGCCCAGAGTCCGGGTCATGGGAGGGTGATCCTAGTTTCTTGGATCTGAGTTTGGTTCGTGGCAATCATGTGGCCACTGAGTCCTGTATGCTTAAGACTTTCTCTATTTAAGAGTCTGTAAACAAGCAATAAAATTATCGCTTTCCCTCAACATCTCGTATACTGTTCTTCTTCTTCCTCTGAACCACACCTAAGCTCGATCCACATCCTGCTATTTTCTTCACGTGGTATCAGAGCAGGTTAGGATGCCTAAGTACGGGTCAGGCTCAAGCGGGTCCAAGGGAGGAGAAGCCGTGGATACAACAGCGGCAAAGGAAGGGGGAGTCACGCTGAAGTATCCAATGCTTACGAAATCTAATTACCCAACCTGGGTAATGAAGATGAAAGAAAACATGCGTGCCCAGGGTGTATGGGCAGCAATCGATGCTTCCGGTGATGGAGGTGAGGTCGACGAGAGAAAGGATCAAATGGCGCTGGCCGTCATCTATCAAGCTGTGCCGGAGGAGACCCTGCTGCAGCTCGCTGGAAAGGAGACGGCGAAAGAGGCATGGGAGGCTCTCAAGATGATGCATGTCGGCGTCGAAAGGGTTAAAGAGGTGAAGCTGCAGGCTCTACGATGGGAATTTGAAAACCTTCGTATGAGCGATGGTCAACAGGTGGACGAATTCGCTAGCAAATTAAGCGGGCTAGTGAATCAGATCCGGTCTCTCGACGAGATATTGGAGGAATCCCACATCGTGAAAAAGATGTTGAGGAGCGTACCTCCAAAGTTTCTGCAGATTGCAGCCACAATGGAGCAGTTCGGAGATCTCAAGACCATGCAGGTCGATGAGGTTGTCGGCGCTCTCAAAGCACATGAAGACAGGTACCGGGACTATGACGCAAGGCACGAACAAGCTTTGCTAATGAAGAAGGACTGCAAACCAGAGCCAAAGATGCAGCATGCAGAGGATTCCTTCCATCAAAGCTCACGCGGACGTGGTCGGGGCAACACGCGTGGTCGAGGACGAGGGCGAGGACGTGGCAGAGGAGGTCGAGGTGAATCAAACACACCTCGTCAGACAGCAGAAGCAAATCGGGATGCAGTTCGGGACAAAAGCAAGGTAAGATGCTTTCACTGGACACTATGCCTCCGAGTGCCGAGGGAAGAAACAGGAAGAATCGAATCTGAATCGCATAGACGATGAAGAGCCGGCTCTCCTACTGATCGAGAAGGAAGGAAAGAAGCTAAATATGGTCTTATTAAATGAAGAGGCAGTCATACCGACTGGGTATCCTAGTATGGATAAACAAGGCCGCTCCGATCAATGGTATCTGGACAATGGCGCCAGCAACCATATGACGGGAAATCGCAGCAAATTCAAAGACTTGGACGCATCCATAAAAGGCCAAGTTAAATTTGGGGACAGCTCGAAGGTGCAAATCGAAGGAAGGGGGTCTATTTTATTTCAATTCAGTGGAGGTGAACAACGACTCCTATCGGAAGTATACTACATCCCAAGTTTGGATAGCAACATAATTAGCCTTGGACAACTGACTGAACAAGGCAACACGATCGTGTTGAAGGGTTCTTATCTATGGCTCTATGACAGAGATGACAGGCTTCTATTGAAGGTTGAGCGGTCTACAAACAGGCTGTACAAAGTAGACATAGAATCAAGAGATCCCGTATGTCTAGCAGTGAGCCTAGATGAACCTGCTTGGTTATGGCATGCCAGGTTGGGGCATGTAAACTTCCAATCCCTCAAGATGCTTTCAGAAAAGAAGATGGCCGTAGGACTACCAAGAATCAATCATTCGACCCAGATCTGCGAAGGCTGCTTGGTAGCAAAACAGGCGCGTCAACCATTCCCCGGTGAAGCAAGCTGCAAGGCTAGAAGGCGACTTGAGCTGATACATGCGGACCTATGTGGTCCAATAACTCCACCATCCATTGCCGGAAACAAGTACTTTTTCCTCCTTGTTGATGATTTCAGTAGGAAAATGTGGGTGTATATGCTCAGAATGAAGGACGACGCATTCGAGTGCTTTAAGAAATTCAAAGCACTAGTAGAGAAACAAACAGATCTCAAGATAAAGGTTCTACGGACCGATCGGGGGGGTGAATTTGTATCAAACAAATTCATCTCATTTTGTGAAGGTGAAGGCATTCATCGGCATCTCACAGCTCCTTACACCCCACAGCAGAATGGGGTAGTTGAAAGACGCAACAGAACTATCATGGCCATGGCAAGAAGCTTGTTAAAAAGTATGGATGTACCTGCAGATATGTGGGCGGAAGCTGTACGACATGCAGTGTATTTGTTGAACCGGCTACCAACTAAAGCGCTGATAGGTACTACACCTCACGAATCATGGTCAGGTTGCAAACCTTACCTAGATCACTTGAAGATATTTGGGTGTGTTGCACATATGAAAGTCCCTAGTGTGCACACACGGAAATTGGACGATCGGAGCAAAACCATGGTCTACCTTGGAGTAGAACCGGGGAGCAAAGCACATCGGCTATATGATCCGCGACAAAGGAAGATCAACGTCAGTAGGGACGTAGTCTTTGATGAACGAAGAAAGTGGGAATGGAAAGAAGACATTGAGCACAATCCAGGAAGCAGAGCCATATTTACAGTAGCAGGAGGAGATGGTCACGACCTGGAAGGAAGCTTACACTCTGGTGATGAGGGACAGTCATCCGATACTTCTGTATCTCCACAGATGCAAGGCGATTCTCCATCAGCCTCACAGGGATCATCTTCATCCTCAGATGTACCAACTGTTTTGTCCTCCGTTCAATCAGTTCCTGGGATGATTAACGGCCAGGAAGCGTCAGCGTCTTCTTCTGAAACTGAGCCAGCCAAGTTCCGTTCGATCCATTCCATCTATCAAGATACCGAAGGAGCTAGTGTCGAGCTTCTACTGACTGATATGGAGGAACCAGTCAATTACAAAGAAGCTGTGAAGGAGAAGGTTTGGCAGGAAGCTATGACTCGAGAGCTAGATTCAATCAGTAAAAACAATACCTGGGAGCTGAGGGATCTTCCATCTGGACACAAGGCTGTAGGTGTAAAGTGGGTCTACAAAGTCAAGAGGGACTCATTAGGCAATATCCTCAAACACAAGGCAAGGCTCGTGGCAAAAGGATATGTGCAGAGACATGGGATAGATTTTGAAGAAGTCTATGCCCCGGTAGCAAGAATGGAAACAATAAGACTGTTATTGGCCTTAGCAGCTCATTTCAGTTGGGATGTTCACCATCTTGACGTAAAAACAGCCTTTTTACACAGAGAACTGCTTGAAGAGGTGTACATATCCCAGCCGGAGGGATTTGTGGTAAAGGGAAAAGAGGAAAAGGTGTACAAGCTGCACAAAGCTCTATATGGGTTGCGACAGGCACCCAGAGCTTGGAACGCAAAATTGGACAGAAGCATGAAGACGCTTGGGTTCAAAAGGTGCTCACAGGAGCAAGCCGTCTACACGAAGAAAATTACTGAAGGTATACTCGCTATAGGAGTATATGTGGATGACTTGATCATCACGGGGTCAAGCTCAGCAGAAATCAAGCAGTTTAAAGAACAAATGAAGAGGGAATTTGAAATGAGTGATCTAGGATTGCTCTCCCACTATTTGGGAATCGAAGTTGAACAAAAGAAGGACTCAATCACGTTAAAGCAATCAGCTTACGCCATGAAGATACTGAAGCAAGCAGGGATGAGTGATTGCAACCCAACCAAATATCCCATGGAACCGAAGCTGAAGCTCAAGAAGGAAGATGAAGGAGAAGCTGTTGACACCACTGCATACAGAAGCATGGTCGGAAGCCTGCGATATCTCACACACACTCGACCAGATCTAGCTTATTCTGTTGGACTGGTGAGTCGTTACATGGAGTCTCCTAAGCTCAGTCATCTTCAGGCGGTGAAGCAAATTCTGAGGTATGTGAAGGGTACTGTGAATCACGGGTTGATTTACAGTAGAGGAAGTGATCCAATCATGATCATTGGATATTCAGACAGTGATCTTGCTGGTGACATAGACGAAAGGAAGAGCACGACAGGAGTTGTGTTCTATCTAAACGATAAACCCATCTCATGGATTTCACAGAAGCAGAAGTGTGTGGCGTTATCCTCGTGTGAAGCAGAATTCATGGCGGCTACTGCAGCAGCTTGCCAAGGGATATGGCTGAAGAACTTACTCACTGAAATTACAGGTGAGGAGTGCAAGGTAATTGAATTATTGGTGGACAATCAGTCAGCCATTGCCTTGATGAAGAATCCGGTGTTTCACGGGAGGAGCAAACACATCGAAACGAAATTCCACTTCATCCGTGAGAAGGTTGAAGAAGGGAAGATCAGCATCGTCTATGTCAGCACTGATCAGCAGCGAGCGGACATCCTCACAAAGGCGCTGGGCAGACTCAAATTTACTGAGATGAGCACCACACTTGGAGTGAGTAATGTCGGATAATTAGAGTCAAGATTAAGGGGGAAGATGTTGGATATTAATCTCGACTAAGTACAATAGTGAGTGCGATGTTTCAGGTGTCAAATAAAACATGCACACCAGGTGTCCGGCTGTGCTGAGTCTGTGCGGGTTGTTATGCCCAGAGTCCGGGTCATGGGAGGGTGATCCTAGTTTCTTGGATCTGAGTTTGGTTCGTGGCAATCATGTGGCCACTGAGTCCTGTATGCTTAAGACTTTCTCTATTTAAGAGTCTGTAAACAAGCAATAAAATTATCGCTTTCCCTCAACATCTCGTATACTGTTCTTCTTCTTCCTCTGAACCACACCTAAGCTCGATCCACAGCCTGCTATTTTCTTCACAGGCGCCATGCTACCAGACCCTACGCCTGCCTCTATGAGCGCAAACTCTAGGGTCGCACTCCTACAAATACCTGGCCACCCTACCTGCAGATGCATAGCGCCGGCAACCCCCATCATCTCCTCCCTAGCCGATCAACCAACCACAGCCACGAAGATGCGCTGCTCTAGACCTCCGAACTTCCTTGATCTCCTTTCCTCCCTGCTACGGTCTGTAGAGCACTGCCTCATGTGCGCCAATAGATCCCAACCATCACGCCTCCTCCAGCCTCTCCCCCTTCGAGCTGCGGTGCACTGGTTACAGCCACAAGCGCCTGCACCATCGACAGGTGATGTCGCAACGAACCACATGGCCCTACCGTTTTCATAGGAGAGGTCGTCGCCACAATCACCGGTCACCTCCTCGATCACCCCTGCGCCACCATACGTGCCCATAGCCTCCATCTCTAACCACAACTCCGGCAACTGCAACCTACTGTTCAGTAGAACCACGACGACACAGTGAGCACAATCCCAAATCCGACAACCTTATTCCACAACAGCGCTGCCGGCAGGTAGCGGCTACGACCAATAGCACAGGGTCGTCGCACCACCGCCCCACCTCGAATAGAGGCTGGTGCAACCGACGAAGAGTCCGCCCACTCTCCGGTGAGCAGCAACCAGGCTTCACAAGTGATTTCGTCCCTGCCTCCTCCTCCCTACTACGAGTTACACTGCTGGTAGGAGCAAGCAATAACCGGCTGCCGACGGCCCCACGAACCACGACATCACCACCATGACGGAACTGCTACCTCGCTGCTGCTGGGCTGCGTTGACCCACCCACGAGGAGCCACGGCCAAACCATCTAGGTACTTCCCTCACCCGATTCCTATTCCATGCAAATCACGATCATATAGCATCATGCCAACTAATAATGAAAAAGGGATAAGAGATTGGTTGTGATCTAATAAGGTTGGTTGCTAAACCATACATGTATCAATACGTACAGACCCACTCTCATGCATGTAGATAATTTTTTAAAGTCAAGTAAGTCAATAGATATGACTATGACTAGTACAATGCAAAACACTACGCATACTATGATCTCGATATATTGTAGTCTTACTAACACATATATGTACGCAATGACCTAGATAAGTTACATAGATAATGGATCACTACGGGAAGTATAGAAGATCAAATAGTTAATTATCTTTATCAACGAATCATACAATATAGATTTTGCAACCTAACAAGGGAGGATGGAGATAATGATAAGGATGTTAAGAATCATATTTATGGAGAAATTAAATGATGAAAACTCTAACCTTGATCACCCAAAGTTTTCTATCAATCATATAAACTATTTTGTTCTTTAACTATATGTAGAAACGTGGACTTAAGTGGTATTATGTCATATGTAAATTTGATCTGCTATGAATAAATGAGTATGTAATAATGACTATATATAACAAGGTGGAAACCTAGAAATGACATTGAGGGGAAAATATGTCATAGAAACCTAGAAGGAAAAATCTAATCATAAATAAGACAAATTGAGCAACAATGATTCCAAGTCATATGGTGACAATATTATTATTCTTTGTAGCTACCTCTTCATAAATTCTTGGAGACACATTATGATTATACAATCCTTGGAGTCCTGAATAATTGAGGTACTAAATCTTCTATTTTATTGTTGAATTATTTTTCCTCTTGATGGACACACATATATCCTGATTCGTAGTGAATTCCATATAGTTTTGAAACCTTTATTTATTCTTGAAAGTTCACCACTCTAATTTTGCAATTGATGAAATATTGTTGATAAAATATTTTGGCACTGGACTTGATCTATTTGGAGTTTTGACTCCCTGTGGACTTTGGTCCCTTGGGCTTTGGCCCTATAGAGCTTTGGCTCACTTGAGTGGGCCAAGTACCCCACAACCCTGCGCAGAGGATAGGGATTAGTTGTCCCCCAGTTAACTGGAATAGCTAATAAGGCACTAGTGTCGTTCTCTCCTAGAGTGTGAGAACACAAGACACTTAGCCCTAGAAAAGATATGATAGGAAGGTGCCAAAACTTGCCAAATAGAATATTTTGAAATTGATATACTTTGTGAATAGCTTGGATACATTTTGCATACTTGAATTATTGAATCTTGCTTAATGATATTCTTGTGAAAGATTTCCTATCTTGAAGTTGATATTGGAATTTCTTTTTGTAAGCCTTTAGTCCACCAAATAGTCCTTTCCTACTTTTATTATACATCTAAACCTATTTCGTACATAGTTCAATGATTGGATTTAGTACCAGCTTTGCTGACCTTTTTATTTTCCCTTCAATGGGGTCCATGTGTGGTTTCGTTCCCTTTGGGAACTCATGGGCAGGTGATAGATGGAAGAGTTTGAAGAGGCATGCACTGGGTAGTCCTCCGTTGAAGACTAGATAGGAATGAATTTTATTTCTTAAACTTGTAATCATATTTGTAAGCTTTCGCGACTCTGATGTACAAGCATGATTGTAATAAAGATTGTTTATGTATTTGATATTATTTTGTAAATATTTGACCGTAAAGATCGGGTCTTTACAATTGTCTCCTAAGATAAGAGAAGAAAGGAACTTCCAGGACGACGAGCATGTCCAAAACTTTTGTTCCTCTTCAATGGGGTGACTAAGGTGGTGCATGTCTGCTCAGACAAAGTAAAGGCCAAGACATGACATGCTTAGTCTTGGAGTACATATTCCACAAGATGAAAAATGCTATTGCAAAGAGGACAATCCAGATCCTTTCTCTTCCATCCAGATCCCTTTGCCAACTCATATTTGAACCAAGCCACAAATTCCATTTAAGATCCCTTATCCTACATAAATCCAACATCCTCATAACATAACTCCATCCTCAAGTAAAAATCATATTTCACTAGAATAGAAATGCCCTATGTCGTCAATTATTTTTGGCATATCTCGTCGATTATAAATTGATGATTAAGTGGGCGCCGTTATAACTCAGAATGTACGCCGCTAGTTATTTTAGCAAAAAGAAAATAACAATATATATATATATATATATATATATATATATATAATCATATGTTCCACGTTATAGACAAACTGACAAAATAACACACTGTGTGCGATGAAAATGTGATTTCCCTTGGAAGTACCTCATTGGTTATTCAAAGGAGAATTGACGAGGTAATTCTGAATAGTATTTCGTCAGTTTCATCAATGATTAGACAATGAAAGGAAGTGATTTGTCATCGATTTCTTTCACACAACTGAAGAAGTAGTTGTATGTAGTTGGTTTCTTATGAAGTAACTGACGAAGTATGTTTTGTGTAATATAGCGGGTCTACAGACCTATTGTCTAGCTGCTAGCCTTTTTGGAGATTGTAATTCAATAGAACTCCAGGCTCTACAAGCATCACATCTTAACAACAGGCCATCAAACCTGTAAGAATAATGAAATTTATATACAAGAAACAGTCTATCCATTTGTTTTCAATGCACACGCATATGCATGAACTCACAACTCAATTTATTTAAGTTCTCATACAAACATTCAATTTCATACATATGCAAAAATATACATCAAAAGGTGGACTCAGTAACATCCAATACTTCTCATGCACTTCACATTCATTTCACACACACATATGCATGAACATATATATACATCAACTTTCATAGAGTTTATGTCCATGCGTATAATACATAAAAAAAAATATTGACATCAAGATTTGAATACAATATCAATCAACTATCTATCAAAGACCAGGGAGGGTAAAGACACATTTTATTCTTTCCAAATAGTGACTGTTGGGGGAAGATGGGGGAGAGGCAATGGAAACGACACATCAAAGGGGAATGGTGGCAGCCAAGGGAGGGGTCACAGTCATCACAGAGAAAAGGTCACAGACTGGGCTGAAAATACCAAGAAGGAAATCACGTATTCTAAAGGAGAAGAGGGAGATGACAATAATGGTGTTAGGTTACAGTCCCTAGAATTGGGTTAGCGTTCTAATGTAGCGATATGTGAGGATTTTCGGAGACTCCTTTGATGGAAGTAGACAAGGACATAGAAATAATGAAAAATGTGTCAACATGGAGCAAGTGTCCAAGGGTTATTGGAGAAACACCGCAGAGTAGAGGAACATTTCCTGAAAGTCTGAACCCTAACATGGGGGAGACAAAGGAAAGGCTTTTAGGGGACTAGACTACTAAATGTTCGTTCAACAAGGTAGTCGTCATGGATAGCTATGTGGAAACGGACCCTGAAGCCTTTGCTATTGAGTCCCTATTTGAGAGAAAACTAGATCTGGCAGACATCAAACTACAACGTACTATAGGCACCCTAATTTTGTCCATCAACGAAGAAGCAGAAGAAAACTTAACTCATCCATGGAAATATGATTCCATTTAATCAGTGTGAATATTTGCTACATAATTATGAGGGAACATATAAAATTGATGTGGAACATTATTGGTGGATTCAATATGTTCAAACTCAATCTAGGACATTATGTAGTCCAATTATCTTGTAGGAAGGACTATGATATGGACGTGATCGAAGGAACGTGGAAGATCTATGGCTGTTGCCTAGTAGTGTAGGACCAGTACCCCATGTTTTCCATCACATATAGTTGCATGGGTGTGAATAATGAATCTTCCTCTACATCTCTATGTGGATACAATGTTTGAATATATATGCCTGGCACTAGGAGGCCTATTAATGATAGATGAGAACACCATGAGGAGAATGTATAATAGATTTGCTAGACTGACAATAGAGGTGGACACAAAAAAAACCCATTAACTCGATCATCATCAATGACAAGAACTATGAGGTGATACATGAGACCTTCCCAAAAACTTGTGCATGATGTGGACACCTTGGACACTTGGTAAAATCGTGTCCTACCCAGAAACCTCATACTTATAACAATAAAGGCTTGGAAAACACAAATAGGTTGACAGAGGAAGCTAGACAGTGACAAACATGAAAGGGCAAAACATGCTATAGGAGAGAGAAAGAGCATCTCCCAAAGCAAATAAACCACCTGATCCACAAGCAAACAATAAAAGATATGAAAACCTAGTAGAAGAGGAAGAACAAAAATAGCAGAAGAAAGAGACTGCCCTTAAAGAAGATTCTATGGAATACAAGGAGTATGTGAAGCAAGGGAAGGTTTGGAAAAAGAAGAAATCAAACCATGGTGATATGAAGACTACAGATGACAATAGGGAAACACTTAACGATATCTCAAACAAAGTTGTAGAACAAGAGTAAGTGCATAATCAAATGGACAATAACAACTAAAAGAGGGTACAAAAAGTCTATCAAAGGATGTAGAGGATGAGGAGGTAATAGAGGTGCACATAATCCTTTATCTGGAGGTGGATGAAGTCATCACTAAAGCTGATAAAACTGAAGACATAAGATGTGACATAGCAAAAGTTACTAATATGATTGAGGATGAGGGGCCTCCAGAAAGCATAAATATCATACCCACTCCACTCCCACCCACAAGCAGGAAGATGAAAGGCAGAAACTCAAAGATGAATCCACCAAGGACAGTCCTTCCTTATAAGAAATGTAGAAGAAGCTCAAGATTAAACCAAGAAGAGGAGGAAGATACTATAGAGGAAGCAATAGAGGATCGAGATCAACCATCCTCATGATAAGGTTCATGCCTAGACGCTTGAAGGGCCATCGTTATAACCTATCCATTACATTTGTGTTTTAATGTAGACATTCTCTTTTGGAATGTCAGAGTAACAATGATACTTGCATAGTTTTGAAAGAAGTTATGACTCTAAATAAGCCTAAACTTGTATCCATTATAGAGCCTCGAATCTGTGGCACCTTTGATGTAAGCACTATCCAGTCCCTAGGCTTCTCAAACTCACACAGAGTTGAAGCTAGGGGATTTTCTGGGGTGTATGGCTATGATGGAGATCCCATGAATGCAAAATAGAAATAGTGAACAATCATAGACAATTTGTTACATGCATGGTCAATGGTGGAACTTTGATCACCATTGTTTATGCCAAACCTCACATCTCAGTAAGGAATATTCTCTAGAAGCACCACATCCCAATAGGGAACAAATTCAAAGATCCCTTGATTGCAATTGGGATTTCAACACGATTATCAGCCTAGACGAGAAGAGGGTTGGTAAAACTTACAATCATGTGGAAGATACTCTCTTCAGTATCACACTGCTAGATGCTGATCTCACATACATTGACTTCTCTAGAATGAGGTACACCTAAAAACACGTCTCACTATAGGAACATCTTGATGGAGCAGTTGCAAACACTATGTTTATCAACGAGCATGTGGATTTCTCAGTGACACACCTCCCGCGTGCTTTCTCTGATCACTTCCTTCTCTTAGTAAAATCTAGAAGGAAAAGTCAAACAAACATGCATTTTTGCTACCAAAGCCTATTGGAATAATAAAAAGGGGTTTCAGAATATGCTGGAATGACACTAGATGGGATCTCTAGATTTTAATAGCACCCTAAAACAAGCAGAACAATACATCACTCAGTGGGACTTACAATACATGAGGAAGCAAAGGCAGAATAAAGATAGACTTTTGAGGAACATAAACACCTTACAATCCAACTTGGTCAAACAATATGAGACTGTTTGTGAAAACTTGTATACCTCCATGCAATTGGAGTTGGTGTCAGTGCTCTACGAGGAAGAGGAGGATTGGAAGCTAAAAATCCATGTGAGTTGGCTGAAAAATGGGGACGATAATACCAAATTCTATCATTCTTATGTCAAACAAAGAATACGAGGAACCTACATGGATACATTGCTGAACAAGGAGGGCTAATGAGTCAATGATGAAATAGAATTGCAAAATGCAGTGCTGGAACATTTCAAGCACATCTTCACGACAAACACACATCACTGGATAGGTGATGTAATAGAATCCCTACAAGATTTGTAAAGTTATTTGCTGAGGAGAAGCGAGGATGGTAGAATACTCCACACAAGTTCTAAATATCCTTAAAACCACGAATCCTTACAAGGAAGTAGGCCCTGATGGAATCACTGGTCTCTTTATGCTAAAGAACTGGGAAGCTATCCAATCGTCGGTACTAATCACTATCATTAAGGACATAAGAGCCAAAACCCTTCCACAAGAGCTATGTGACTCCTCCATTGTACTGATTCTGGAGGTTCCTAAACCCAAGAGATGTGATCATCTCAGACCCATGTCACTAAACAACCTAATTGTAAAACTATGATCAAATCTAGTTGTAGAGAGACTAAAGAACATTATACCACATTGGGTATTGTATGAACAAAGTAGATTTGTCCTAGGACAACATATAATGGCTAACATTGCGGCACTTCAAGAAACGATACACAATGTGAGAAGAACAAATGCAACCAAAATAATGGCGATTAAGGTAGACATATCCAAGGTGTATGACATGATGTCCTGGCAGTTTATCAATGACATTCTGAACATAACTGATCTACCAGACAATCTCAAGAAATACATAATGGTATCCATCATGATTGGTACAATGTATATCCTATGGAAAGGTAAACCCTTACTCACGTTCAAGGCCTCTAGAGGATTGAGGCAAGGAGATACCAAGTCTTGTATATATTCGTTATATGTATTGAGAGGCTAAGCCAGATGATACAAAATAAGGTATAAGAAGGGCATTGGAAACCTATTAAGCTTGTTGCCAAAGGACCACAACTAGGACATATGTGCTTTGAGGATGACCTCTTTCTCTTCCCAAAAGCCACCAAGAAAAACATGAAGGTATGCATCAGGGAAAGCTGTCTCTATCCAAAAAACCTACATATTCTTCTCTAGTAGTGTAAAGAAGAAAGCAAGGAAGGAAATATGTTGGGTTAGCAAGTTCAAGGAAACAACAGACCTCGGTAAGTACCTGAGAGTCCCCTTCTACACAAAATGGTGGATAGAAAAACCTATGTTGAAGTTATAAATAAGGTTTCAACTAGTGTGTCATCTTGTTCATCCAGAAGTTTGTCACTTGCAACAAAGGTATGTCTAGAAAAGGCTACCTTATTAGCCATCCTAACTTATGTTATGCAGATTGTTCTGGTACCAGTGGGATTATGTGACCACATAGACAACACAATAAGAAGATTTATCTGGGAAGGTGGCCATAAACAGAGGCTAATCTCACTGGTTACTTGTAACAAGGTAACTAGCATAAAAGATATTGGATGTCGGGAGATTAAAGCAATGCGAGACTGGAACTAGGCTCTACTATTAAAGACTTCATGGGAAGTCTTTACTAATAAGAACACGATCCGGTATAATCTAATGAACAGATAGTACAAGGACCACACAAAATAAAAGCGGTCTAAACTCTTGAGATTTGGCAGGGTAACTATGGAAGGCAAACAACTTATTGATAATAATTTGTACATAGAGTCGATCAGTGGCCACCAAACTAGATTCTGGCACGATATCTGGTGAAAAAATGGAGTATATCTTTGAGACTTTGCACTCAAACCCATTCCAGATGAAATAAGCGATCTCATAATAAATAATATAGTCCTTGACAATGGTAGTTGGGACCACAATTTCCTACAAGAATGGCTACCTAGAAATCTAGTAGATGAGATCATAAAGCTTCAATCACCCAACCTAAGCAAAGACTAGGATATGAGAATATGGACCCATAGTTGCACAAGGAACTTCTTGACGAAGACTGGTCACAAAATTATCAAAGAAGTATAAAAAATAGAATGCAAGGAGAATGAGTAACAATCTAAGGGACCAAAGTAGTGACAAGAGCAAAGATGTCCTTGTGTCTAGTAAGCCATAATGCAATTCTAACCAATAAAATAAGAGCCAAACTATATGTGACTACTGATATTATATGTAGATGATGTAACCTAGAAGAGCAGGATTTCACCATTATCCATGAGACTATGTCCATGGCATGGAGGTGTGAAAGATAATTTTTAAATACAAGTTCCCTAGGAACTTTTAGCCACAGGTAGCCTGGATGAGTGGATTCGTAACAACCTAAGGGAAAAATCCAACAACACCACCTGTACGTATGGCTGTTTGTATATCTAGAAGTGTTGCAATATCCAAATATTTAGGGCAAGGACCTGACAACAACCCATCAAGCTAACTATATTCAAAAATAGGCTGCGCTCGACAACAAAACTTGGCAATAAGAAGCGAAGTGTATCAGACGAGACATGCAAGATGATTGGCGGTGACCAAATTCACATTGGGTGAAGTTCAATGTTGATGAAACCTTCAAAAGAAAGCGGGCAAGAATAGTGGAAGTAGCTCAGGACAGTGAGGGAAAATGGATCCTTGGAAAGGGAGACACAAAGAGAGTCAAAGATGTCCTTGAAGGAGAGATATATGCTATTATTAACAGTTGAAACAAAAATAGAGATGAACCTCGAGAAAGTTTCCATTGAATCAGAATGCAAAACTATAGTTAACATTCTATAAGGAGATTCTAGAGGGTGCCCATGATTTGCTAGATCAATCACTAGGTCAAGGATGACAATGAGGAAATATTGGTAGATATCCTATACTAATAGGGAAAGAAATCATGTGGTTGATTCTCTAGAAAAGTACCACCACAAACACCATAGTAGGGGGAAACATTATGTTAGACCCCCTAAGGAACCGACTCAGTCCCTCCTAAAAGATTATAATGGCTATAGTACCGCCACATTTATTTCTAAATATATTAATGTAGTATGTAACCCTTTTGATAATCATCTCACAAGAGGAGGGCAAGATGAATAAGAGCACCTTCTGACTCCCTACCCCCAAATTTTTTTTTCAATCAACCATCCCAATTATTTGACAAGTCCACATGCTTGATGAAGTAGTCTGCCCACTCTTTATGTAGGTCATTCAGGCGCTCCAACTTATAGACTGGAGTAGTGTCAAAAATTTGCAAAGAGAATGAGATGTAATTCAAATTGTGTTTGACTATTTGTATTATCAAATGAGACTACTTCATTAATTATGATCCAAGACTAATAACTATGCCTTCACTATACATTTTATTTCTATTAAAGCATGTCTGGCAATGTTATCCACGGACATCATCACGTAATATCTACATGCCCAATCATTATCTTGTACATGGTACTATAGATTTACAATTATGTTAATTAAATAGAGTTGGTAATATATATGCATTGGAGTGAGAAGACTATATACCTTAACATGCATCAAAGATAATGATTTCCTTTTGTGTATCTACTATCCCTCCTCCACTATGGAATAATTTCATACCCCTAAAAGTTAAATTGACAAATATGTTGCATTATTAAACTGTCATATGATGCAAACATTACTAAATATGGTGAGCATGGGAAAATATACTTACGCATAAATTGAAAATTTTAGTGGGTGTCCCTCATTTGGTGTTACTTTTATATCTAAATCATCAAGGAAATATACAATATAGATCTCAAGAACAATCATGAACAACTACCAATTCTTATTTCTGAGTGAATAGAAGGAAAATCAAATAGAATTTAAATTCCACAATTATTGTATAGTCATAAGTTAGAGATATAAACAACAAACCCAAAACTTACACAATATTGATAGGATATATGATAACGTTCTTGGAAGCATCACTAAAAACCTTCATCGTGATATTCACGTAAATAGTGAGTCACTCAGATCTCTAGCTACAATGCCACATTTGATAATCTGAACTCAGCAACCATGTAATACAAATGACTGAACATATATATGAAACAATTAGTTAATATATAGGAAAAAATTGCATAATATGTATTTTTCACATATAATGAGGTATTCAGACTCACCACATCCAAATTTCTATCACTAATGTGTTCAACCATTGATAATGAAATAGCTGAGAAACATCTGTCAACATTGTAACAATGTTTCTATATGTACCTATGCCTTCCTCCTAAAGGTTTATCACCATGGTATCTGATGGATATGTATTGTCTAACCGTAGTGTCAACACCTTGAAGTTAGGACCTAAGGACTTGAACATCTCATGTGGAATAAAATGTTGAGGAAGGGAATTTGAAATCATATGGGGATTCTTAGTTGTTGTGGTCGATATGTATGCATTATCATATTAGCTTTTAGATATATATAAATTCATTATATATTTGTCAAACCTCAAGAAATACAATGAGCTATTTGGGCCAACTAGTATATCTGCTTCTACCTCTTCAACTGTGGTGGCATATGGGTTCTCATATGGGAATGGTAGTTCTTTCCATACCGGAAAGACACTTATGACATACATCAAGAACATGATCAACAGAAAGGAGAACACCATGAATGGTATCAGAGTGTTGAAAAACCTCACTATCTACCATGATTTTGTATGATGGAACATCGATGGAAAGAAGAATTTTTTTGACCACCTACAATTTTGTGAAACACAACATTTAATTTGACACACATATATGTTGACTTGAGAGATTATTTTATCACAATGTATAAACATAACATATAGATTGACTTAAATTGAATCTTACCTCATCCGTGCCACACGGGTCCCATAAGAGTACTCCCAATACCCTCCTTAGACATGCGATGTTGTACACGATCCATGATTGCTAGAGGAGCTCATGCCATATCATAAGCCTGAAATTGATCTAAGGATGCAACTATCAAAATTTTCACATCCTCCTGGTTTATTTCTCCTTTCTTGGTTCACTTCTGTTGGGATGAGTCAAAATAAGATATTAGTCCAAACACATCTCTTGTGTCCCTAACACGTCCATGAAGCTCTTCTATCCCTAGAGCAATCTTTAATTCATCATGTGTACCCTGAGGGGTGAACTTGTCTTCCTTTCTTTGATCACCTAGATCCACTATTCATCACCAAAATCGACTAATAAATAAAACTTAACAATCTAGGGAAAAAGAATAGGGACATGTATTGTGAGACCAATAAATTTACCATTTTTGCAACCACCACCTAGTTTTCTTGGATGGGGTTTCTCCAACTTTATTTTTCCTCACATCTACCCACTCCTAATAGCGAGAAAATCATCCATAATCACTATAAGATTCAACACTAGAAAGAGTATAAGTAGAAGGTCCTTACTCTTACTCTCTCAACTGGAGACATTTAGCATAACCACCTGAACCCAACCACTGGTTGTGTAAATTCTTGCGATGTCTTTCTTTTTAAACATCATGAATGGCCTGATTAATTCAACAAAAATATTGTTAACTAATCATAAGAATTAATAATAAATCATAAAAATGTAATTTATTCAATACCTTGAACTCATATGTTTGTCTCTGCTCAAGAAAATCCTGCCATTCTTTTTTATCAAGATAGGGCCATTGCAGAGTGGGGTCCTTGTCCTTCTTGGATCAGAGGATGTAATCTCATGTGTGTATTGTCTACCAATCTCTATGTTATCTCTATGAGTTGCATAACCTTCTTGCGATGCAACTTTTTATCAAGCTCATACAGACCCCAAAAAATGTTCAACATTCACTACTTCTAGAATTGTGAAATGAAAGAATATGAAAATACTATAAAAACATAAATGTATATATCTCACCTGTAACTCCCTCTATATGAGGTCTTTAATGGCCTTATCCACACATATCCCATCCTCAATATGGAAAGACACATTGCTTCGACCAAGGACCCCACAATAGTTGACGTACTCTTTAGTAATCGACATGTCTACTTCATTAAATTCAACAACACCCTTCTTCACTTTGTCCCTAGCTGAGAAAATTTCCATCAAAGTTATCCCTCTCCTACGTGTAGAGAGAGAAGCCCCATCATCACCCTGGTCAAGAGGCCCAGTAGGATCCTCATGCTCATGATCAATATGCTCGTAGTCATATGTCATCTATAAAATCAAAAGTAAACATATGAAAAATTCAGATCACATACAAAAAAGTCAAATCACAAATGAAAAAATAAACATGTTATGTAATGCAAATATAACATATGAAATAGAGAATGGCTAGAGTCATCATACTTAATGCATGTATGTAGTATACCTTAAACTAATATGCCTTCTGTGTGATCTTCACGTGTAGAGTGGCAATGTTAAATTCAACATTTACACTTGGCACACCAACAGAGAATGAACTAGAGTCGTCATAATTGTCATAATACTCTTCTTCATCAATAAGATATGAAATGAACTGTCTTTTTCCATGAAGAATGACAAGCCAATTTTCTTTTGTAGGATCGCCAATATTGAATACCTGCTTTGCCTGTGATGCCATGATGAATGATTCATCCTTCTTGCTTTTCCACTCAAAATTTACTAATGTAAAACTAAGTTCGTGAACTACAACTTCTTTGTTGTTATCAACCTATTTAGACCTAAATAGTGGAACTCTAAGCTCTACGTATTCAATTTCCAATATGTTTTCAATGACACCGTACTTAGACATCTTTACTTCACATGGACTCTTATCCTTAGCACTAGAAAATTACAATGAAGATGCTTGAAGGGTGACCCCACTGTTTTGGATGGCACTCTTATCATCTTGACATTTTATATAGTATGAAAATCCATTTATATCAAACCCTTCATAAGATGTAACATGTATCTTTGTCTTATATGTGAGCCATTTGATAGTTTTCGTAATATTATTTGGTGTTTGAGATAGCTGGCTAAATGCTTTCTCTTCAAACCACCTAATAAATGTCTGAACTGGCTCGGGGATATTTTTTCTTCAGGTTGTTGGTGTGTTCGGTGATTACCCACTTTAGCGATGTTGTTTAAAATATAGAAGTGTGATTTCCCACTACTCATGACTGATATCTATCTGTCATTTTCCCAAAGTAACCCTACCAGAATAAACATCAAGATTCATAATATTAGGAGTTTTGTTGCAATTTAAAAAGTCATTGCAAAAGTCCATAACCTTCATAAAAACATAGCTCTCAATAGTATTCCGTTTGGGCCGATAAAGGTTTCAAACATTACCTTTAAAAAGGCTCATGTATCGCTCAAAAGGATATATCCAATGCAAGAAAATTGGACCCAATGTTTTCACTTCCTTAGTCAAATGGACAACCAAATGTACCATGCAATAGGTGGAAAATACTTCTCAAGTTGGCACATGAAAATAACCACTTCTCTTTTCAACTTATCTAGATTCTCAGGATCAATAACTTTGCTTCATGGAGTGTTGAAAAAGAAGCAAATCTTGGTGATTGCAAACCTTAGATGCTTAGGAGGATAGATTGAATAGCCACAAATAATATATGTTGCATTCAAGTGTGGCAATCATGAGCCTTAAGACTTATCAACTTCAAATGCTTTATTGATACCCATCTATGGATACTGAATGAGTATCCCTGTGGTACCTTAACATTAAGAAAGCACTCACAAAAGGTTCTCTTCTCCTATCTAGACAAGGTGTAACAAGTAGGAGATAAATATGTGTGGTGACCCTTGCTGACTTCTACTGTTAATTCATCCCTTATACCCATTTTAGCAAGGTTCATTCAGGGTTTGATGCCATCTTTAGTCTTGCCTGATATATTTAAAGAAGTACCAATGATACTATTACAATCATTTTTCTCAAATGTATGACATCTATACAATGTTGAACTGTCAAAGAACTCTAATAAGGAAGACCTTAGAATATCAACCTCTTTTTGAGTAAAGACTTTTCACCTGTAGGAGTAGTACATGGTATCTTACTAAAATGATTTATAATATTGTTTACTCTTGCATCTTCCCCTAACATAGGTTTTGGGACACTCCATTGCTAAGTTGGTCCATTGAATGCTTTGTACAACTTTTAGTAAGGATGCATATCTGGTAGAAACCTTCGGTGACCAAGATATACAGTCTTACCATCATGTTTTAGTCATATTGATTCAATATTTTTGTCACATATAGATAATGCCTTAGATCCTTTACGTTGTATACATACAAGATCCCATAAGATGAAAAGTCATTATTAGTGAAAATAGCATAACACATAAATCAAACATCTCTTCACGCAAAGCATCATAAGTCATCACATCTTCTCCCCATAGTTTCTTTAGATCATCAATCAGAGGTTCAAGGTAAAAATAAATATCATTTCTAGATTGTTTGGGGCCCAATATCAACAAACACATGATGACATATTTATTCTTCATACATAGCCATAGAGGAAGATTATATATAACAATCATGACATGCCGAGTGCTATGTTGGTTGCTTAATATTCCATATGGATTCATCTCATCAGTACAAACTCCAAGTCTAAAATTCCTGGCTTCTTCACCAAATTCAAGGAAAAACAAATCAATCTTATTCCATTGTGGGGAATCAGACACATGTCCCTAGCATACCATAATCACCACCTTGTTTTTTTCCCGCATGGATAGCAAATTGGAAGAACAAAGTACTATTGTGAGGCATCTCCATTTCTCGGCAATCAAATAAGTGGTTATCATGAAATACCACAAACTCATTATTTACTTATATACCCATGGTCCTTCATTGTTTCTCTTTACCTCTGCATAGTAAGATAGATTTGTGCATCTACAGTATTAACAAACAAGTGTTGAAACTGTGGTATTATAGTTCGATACCACATCAACTTGGAAGAAGACTTAGTTTTGGTCTTACCCAATGTTGTCCTTTTGTACCTGGATGCCCCACATTAATTTGGTGGATCGATATAGTCCTTAAAATATCATATAGTCATTCGAACATGCACATGTCTTCTTAACCTCCATTCTCATTAGGCACAACATCTTTTCATTTTACATGTTGATATTGGAGGCTCATTGCCTTTAGGGGGGGAATTTCTTTCAACAAAGACAACAGAGAAGTGAAGCTTTTGTTTCTCCGTCTATTGTTAGCATTTAGAGTATACAATCTCAACACATCACTCAAACTTTTTAAACTTAGTACGACCTAAGTATAACATTTTCTTAGTATCATGCACAATGTTTCTAAATAAGAAAGGTGGATATGTAACATTTACCCCACAACTATATAGCATCGCATCAACCATGTCTGTTGGAACTGGTTTGTTCACATCAACATTGTCAGCCATTTCTTCTTCGATACAACTACCACTAATGACATATGTAAATCTCATACTAGGTATCTCTCCAAGCCAGTATCATTATGTATAGCACTGTACAATCCCATTGCACATGACATGAATTTTTATTATGTCAACAATGTGAACTTTCAAGTTGTTACTTCAATTCCTATAGGGGTAATACAACCTATCTCCAGGTTGTTTGCTATGCTCCTCTGCAATTCTTACAAAATGATCAAGACCATTAATAAAATATGGAGTGCAATGATTTGGATTAGACATCCATGATCGATCCATTCTATAATCAGATGGGAGACGAGTAGCTCATCATGTGTTAGCTAATAAGTTAATTTCAAAATAAAATATGTTTGAATTGATCTCTAATCATATAATAGTATTCACATTGATGAATTTGTACCACCTATCCCATTCTTGAGCACGTCATCTCACTCGTAAGTGTATAATGTGTGTTTGATTTCAATAAATTTTGGTATCATTTCCACACAGTTCTACAAGTACACCGTTATAGATGGGAAAATACCCACCTACATATGTACTCAGAGAACAAAAGGGGAAATTCTTTCAAAATTTATTGAAATAAAACACACATTATACACTTACATCCTAAGTGAGATGAAGTGCTCAAGAACAGTCACGAATTTGGGACTGTCCAAGATTTACTCCTAATGATTAAATATTGGACGGGTTTCTAGGCCAACAACATGGTTTAGAAATTGCAATTTAGAATCTAGGCTTTATAGATTAGAGTTTATATATTAACATTTATATATTGGGGTTTATAAATAATTTCAAGTCTAATTAAATACTTAAGTAAAACTTAGAGACCTAACAAATCCAATTAATTAATAACAAACATGTAATAATCCATCATATATGATTTTTCATCACAATTTTCATACAATTCATCATAATCTCCGTACAATTCATCACAATTTCCACACAAATTGTATGATTTCTTCTCAATTTCATCACAATTCACTACAATTGACAACAAAGATAAGATATCTTCAATTTCCACACAATTAAATTTCTTCTCCCTCTCCTCCCTCATCTCTCCTCTTCCCCTTCCCTGCATGGTTTCTTCTCAATATTGAGGAGAAATCATACATGACAGAGGAAGGAGGAGAGAGGGAAGGGAGATGGATATAACTGAAGGAGGAGAGAGGAGGAAGGAGGAGAGGACATACCTGAGGAAGCAGTTGGAGATGCTGGAGGAGGATGATGATGAAGATAGTGCATCAACAGTGGCAGTCGGTGGTAGTGGCAGCTGGAGGAAGTGGGGTCCGACGGAGTCAGTGTCGGAGGAGTTGGGGGCAAGGGTGGTGGCGGGGGCTGTTGAGCAGTAGTGGAGGGGTTGGGGGTGTCAGCAATACCAGAAAAACATGTAGAGGTTAGAGATAGCTTGTGTGGTTTCTCATGGGGAGGGGAAAGAAGAGTTTCTCACAGGGTTAAATAAAACATATGTTGTTGGTTATTGTAAAACAAACGATGAGATAAAACACAACACCTATGTTTTTAGTTTCTTTAAAAAAAACCAATGGGATAATCCAATTTGGGGGAAGAATATTTCCGGGATGTTTGGTGTGTAACCTTTCTCCTCAGTTAACTTCCATAAAATCGATGACATAGATTCTAAGGTTTATGCTTCTATCTCGTCGGTTAGTTTACTAGAAACTGACGAGATAGGGTTGTTAAAGGGAAGTGAAATCTCTTCCAAAATTTTATTCAAAAGTGTATTTTCATGGGATATCTATGTCATTGGTTTCTTTGTGAACCAACCAATGAGATAAATAAAACACAACCCATGTTTTCTCAATGGACAACCGTGGAAGTTTTATTTACGTAACCGTCGAGATGTATTACACCATCAGTTTCCCTTGAAAAAAATCTAACAACATAAGTCATATATGTAGTAGTGTTTCTAAAGAGATTTTTGCACCTTGTATGGTTCCAAATTGTTCTTTCATCACCTCACAAAAACTTAGATGAGTTATAGGTTTAACATCTCATGTAGAGGGTTTTTATGTAGGGAAAGGTTCCTACCAAAAACTTATGGGATATGATAGGAAACCTAAGGGAGATAAGAATCAAAATAGTCAAAATCCAACCACCATGGCTCTGATACCATCTTGTAAGGAGTGATACCCGTGAGGGGATCCTCTCCTCACTTAACTTGAGTTATAAACCCATATAATACATGTACGCTAATAGGTATGCTTAAATAGGTGTTTTTATTTCTCAAAATAATGGTATTTAAGACCATAGTATAGCAACGGAAATAAATGTAATGACTATATTTAATTAATCAAGATTACATAATAATATCCCACTTGGGGTTACATGCAAGATACAACTTCAACAAAAAGGCAGAGGGAAGTCCAAACTATCTCAAGTCTATATCCCAAGATTCAGCTTGACTAATTCATGTACAAGTCATCATGTCAGGTCCACCATGTCCTTCATATAAGGGGTTGGAAGCATACCCCATGAGAAGATAAAATGAAAGTTTTCAGCATAAAAGTTGGCATGTGCATAAAATATGAACTGAGCAATATCCGGGGAAAGGGACATAAGTAAAGTACTCAAGGCTTTCCATAATCAAGAGAGATAGTGAATATCCAAATGGATATCATAGAGAACATACAAAGAAGATAAGCACTGATGAAGATTTCTTTCCTTTTCAACAATGTGACATCACAAAAAATAAATAGTTGTATGGTGAGTAATAAATGACTAGCTTGACTAAAAAGAAAACTAGGAACTCATATATTCCATACCAAAGGGCAAGAGGATTAAAACCTCAGTGCCAAATAAATATAGATTTTGTAGGGGAATAAAACTTAGTGCATGGTAGGGGAATAGAACAGAGTGCCTTATATTGTATGTGGAAGCAGAATAAAACCTAGTGCCTAATATCAAACATGACATAGGAATCAAACCTAGTGCCTATATGGTGTCAGTACTTATAGCTATGAAAAGATAATCACACTTGGAAATAGAGCATGCAAGGTAAAGTATAGTCAAGAGAATATATGGTAAGAGAACATCCAACTAATTTCAAGTGGGGTCAAGACCCATAACAAGTATTCCACAATTTCCACAATTAAGATACTTCACAAGATCATAAAAGTCCATGGCTTGAAAATTGGGGTTTTATTTGGTTCAATTACTCAAATTAGGATTTCCACATGGAATAAATGAACAAGATTCAAATTAGGATCCAACAAATTATCATGATTAGAAGATCCATATCAACATATGATTTCTCACATAAATCAACCTCTAAGAAGAGAGAGACTATGTATGAGATAGTATATTCCAATGGACCAAGAGATAAAGATGTATATGGGTGATTGATCAATATGATAATAAGAGATTCAACATACCTCATATACAAAATATCATGATCCAAGATAAAACCTAGATTTACTTCAGTGTTCGAAACACCTATTAAACTCATATATGAAGTTAGGGTTACTTTGACATTATACATGAATCCTAAAAATCATCTTTTTATCATTATTGAATTAGTTTATCAAAACCATAACATCTTTTAGATTATATTTTACTAATTTAGACACATATCTAACTTATTTTTCTGATTTGTAGTTTATTTGGTATGAATTTTACAATTTCTATCCAATTGTGTAAATCCTCTGGATTTCACATATTAATTATTTTGGAATCAATTGATGAAAATTGTACCAGCATATAGACAATTTTTTATGATTCTGAGCATATTTTATTCTAGTTTTTTAACATCGTATCTATTTAGTATGAATTTTGTAGTGCTCACCAATAAGAAATCATGAAAGGTCCCTGCATGCAAAGTTATCCACAATAGGAAAGACAAGTGTCATTGACCTGGACCAATAAGAGCCAACCAATTGGCCTGAGCCTAAAACTAGCAACAAACATTGCTAGGTTTGGTGAAAAAGGCCGAAATTCCCACAACTAAAAAGGTAAATGAAGATCAACGATAGGGGAATAAGGGTAAAATGAAGAGACTGAATCTTCTACAATGAGAAGAATGCAAGCAAGAAAGTCTGCAAGCTTGATCCGAGGGCCTAAACCTGATATTTGTCAAACCTTTCTACCGAAGACAACTTCATGGAACTCGAAAGACCATTCTGAGGTTGACAAGCCAAACTCACAACCAAAACAATCATGATTTTCACAAAGGGACATCTGTAAGAACAACAAGCATAAAAAAGAAGGGAAAGTCCCCTATAGATATAATGTCATAAGAAAGTGAGTTTGAGATCATATTTAGGAAGAGTTGAAGGACTGTGCGATGGAAGAACCAATTGAGAAAGCCACCTCTAACAAAAGTAACCACCATAGTCAGTAAAACACAACACTGTGAACATGAAGTCAAAAGTTGTAATACTTGTAGGTGGAGATCAACGAAAGGTGGGTGAGCTTTGTGGATCAAAACCGAATGAAAACATGTAATTCCTATCCTATGACAACACCTGGAGATGGTTGTCGGCTAAGCTCCAGTGACGAATTCCAAGTTGAGTTCGTCAGGGTGTTGTGTGTCAGGGCGAAGGACTCTGAGCCTATGACATCTCTAGGAATCTCCATAGATTGATTAGGAAAAATCAATTGGGATGAAGTTGCCACAAACACCTCTACCAACTTAGGAGGTCTAGTAAGGAAGGTCTATTTGCACAAAGCCAAGAGGAAAAAATCGAGTGAAATTGTGAGGCTAGAAGGGTATATACAGAATTATATATGGTTTTGAAGATCCCAAGTTTAAGTGGGGATAAAAACATAGGAGGATAAAAATTGATGTGGAGAAGGAAGGGTTAAGTAATCATGGGTTTCCTTGACATACATATATCAAATTCTAGCTGAGGATCGTTAGATGCAAAATCGAATGAGGAAACAAATAAGGAAAAGATCTCAAGCAATTGTGTAGCAAAGAGAGAGAGAGAGAGAAAAAACAAAGAACTGTTTAGCTTACTATTCAGAGTTGTTTCCTATTTAGAACTGAGAAAAGTGACAACACAAGTGGTGAGATCGCAACCCAATGGCAAGAGAACAACCCATAATTAGATCAAACATGGAAATTATTAGAACCCTAGAAACTTTAGGAAATTGAAATAATAAATGCATCTGATGTAGATGACTTATATCTTTCTTTCCTAAATTTATTTGAGGGTCTAAAAAAGTTTTCATTGATATCAAACTTGGAACCTAGGATAATTTGAGAGTGTAGAGTTTTTATTTGTGATGAGTTTCCTCTTATGGAGTCATTCATTATATTATTTATTATTTTATATGTCAACCTATAACTTTTTCCTTACAAAAATCGAAGCATTTATGATAATTCAATTAATGTGAAACTTGTCCCACAAGCTAAATAAAACAGTTAGAACTAAAATATACTTTCATTTTATTATTTAGAGACTATTTATTAGGTGATCTCATGGATTGGAGGTAAAGGGTGTTATTTTCATATCTATTTATCAAAAACACATTTATGGATAATAATTTGACACTGTATTCTTTTTAGGATTATCTTATCATAACTTACTTTCTTAACTCTTATGCAACTATACCCATTATTTAATTCATGTTCACTTTTAAAAGATATTTTAGAGATTAAATATTTACATTAAAACAAACTAAATCCACATTATTCCATGTCATCCCATTTGTATGCACGTTAGTATGTTTCCCCACTTTATCACAGATTTGGATATATTCCAAACACTTACTTATTATAAATATTTAAATCTCAAAATGTATGATTTATAACATGTTTGGGAGTTTATTCTTGAACTAAACCCAAGGTCATATAAAGCTTAAGATTATGGTTTCCGTGGATAAGAGGTTAGGTTTTGGTATGTGACAACACTCCTCCCCTTAAATAGGATTTCGTTCATGAAATATAACCATCCCTACACTAACAACTAACTAATCTAACCCTTGAAGGTTTAACCTAATAGGTCAGATGAAACATCTCTAAGATATTAGGGTTACATATACATATTTTAGTTGTGAAATCTTTGGGTGTTTATGTTGTCCATAAATCATGCATCCAACTAACATGTCATAGCTATAGGGAAATATGGATACAGAGTAGGAAGCGGAAATAAATTTTTTTACTACATTCCCTATAAACCAGGAGATCGCGTCAAAAACTATATAATGGAAAGGATGGTTTTGAGGATATACATAGTCCTAATCAAGTCCAGCGACATCTCCTCATCATTATAGTTGTGCAACACTCTTAATTATACTAGGACTCATCTGCAGTAGCTCCTGATCTCCGCCACGGACGGCAGACTCAGACGACGTCTGCAATAGCTCCTCCATAGATTGTAGGCTGACGTTGTCCTTCTAGCGACAGGCAAAGGCCACCTCGCCTCTATGGAAGTCCACAGAGACCACCTAGAACTCCTATCATCCTACTAGAATGGACAACAAGGACTTGTCCCTCCCATTCATGTACAAGTCACCAACTTGCTCTCCCACAGTTATTCTCCCTTGCAATCCCTCTCTTCATCGGGTAGGACTTTCTCGAGTTCTCTCGGTTACCACAACTAAAGAAGATAAATAATTGTCAAAGGCAATTGATGTGTCTGAGAAGTCCCCAATACCCCTCTATTTAGAGGAGAGGTTATGGTCTAGGTTCCTAGTCTGTGTGGGAGTGGGAGGGACCATAATTTCAATGAATTAATTTCTCTAAGATGGGTGAACCGGTTGGATGGCACAGTGAGTTGATCGGTTCACTCAGTGAACTGTTCATTTCACATGTTCTCCAATCGCAAAATTGATAAGTCATTTCCAATTAATGTCCAACATTAATTCTTTGCACCAATCAAATTGAATAAGTAAAACAATAAACTATTCTCATAAATTAGAAAAATCACCAAATGCTTCGGTTGGCATGACCGAGCCAATCACTTCACCAGGTGAACTATTCGTCTCACCAAGCTGAGCCGATCGGTTCACCCAGTGAGCCGATCGGTTGGTGTCCTGATTCATGTAGAATTTAGCCAATTCAATTTCCAATGAACATGGCACCCTAACCAGTCGGTCCAACACTTGAACTTGAGGTTCTGTGTCCAGTCAGTTAATTGGTTGTTTAATTAAATACCTAAAAATATTTAGTAATCAATTTAAACATCATCCATGGATAAACTCATCTTCTAGGTGAATTCCTATGTCTGTGACCCTATAGGTCCCATATTACGTTGGTAGTGAGTATCCATAACTAGTTGTGACATCACAAGAAAAGAGTGGTTCCTAGTCACACATCATTGCTACCCAAGTAAATGGAAAGTTGGAGAACAACTTCAACCTACAATCTGTGTATTATGTTATAGTGTATGTATAGTTCCTTTATCTCCGATATCCAGATTGAACTCAAGGCATGGAGCAATCATCCTCTTCAGCATTCAATCTTCTTACTTGAACCAGAGCAGGCTATATGAGATATATATAAGCTCAATATCACATATTGACTCACATGTACATGGCCATGCATTTTGCAGTCTCACTTATAAAGAGGCCTAGGATATCATACTCCTATATGAGGGACAAATCCCATCTACATCACTCACAGTCATCCCCATGTGTCACATCATACCCAATCATCACCTTTATGATAATCCTTATTCAAGATTACAATGGATGATGTTAAAGCACACCAAATGACATGTGATGAGTTTAGTGACTTCAGGTTCAAGAACCACAATCATCATCAATACTATGAGAGATAACAATGACTATCATTGTAATGGTTTCCATGTGTTACTCTCATGGTGGGTCTGTCTGATACTGTGTTTTCTAACATATATCCATGTGCTTGGTTTGACATCACATATCATGACTAATGGGATTCTGTCATCAACCAACACACACTCTAATCTTATGTGTTATTGTTGTCTATCCACCTTCCATATTAACATCTGACCAAGGACATAATGAGAATGTATATACTCTTAACATTTGTATGATCTCATTGTTCAAGTCACATACTTGAAGATATACATCATTGATTAATATCATTCTCTAGACATTTATTATGTTACATCATAATCTCATAACTGAATAAAATAGAATAAATTGAATCTTGCCTTTATTTATTAATGAAATCATTTACATATTATGCCATTATGATTGTCATATTATTGGCTCTCTAGGCATACATACCAAGAGACTCCCACTTGCACTTAGAACCAATCATTCATGAATCTTATCCCAAGTGATCTAACATGACCATCGTGCTTTTGTTGCGAAAGTACCTTTGTCAAGGGTTCAAAAATATTGTTCTCAGTTGGTACTCAGTGAATCTTCACATCTCCTCGTTGTACGATCTCTTGCATGAGATGGAACCACCTTTGTATATTCTTGGAACGCTGATGTGATCTGGTCCTTTGGCTTGTCCAATAGCTCCATTGTTGTCACAATATAGCTCAACTGAGTCGCTAATGCTTGGAACAACCCCAAGTTCAGAGATGAAGTTCTTGATACATACAACCTCCTTTGTTGCATTTGATGCAAAAATATACTCGACCTCTACTGTATAATTGGCAATTGTATCTTGCTTGGAACTTTTCTAGCATACATCTATGTTGTTTAGGCAAAACATGAATCATGATTGTGATCTATAATTATCTTTATTAGTTTGGAAGCTTGCATTAGTGTAACCCTTTACCACCAACTCTTCCTCTCTGTCATAGACAAGGAACTGATCCTTATTCCTTCTCAAGTACTTAAGGATGTTCTTCATGGATATCCAGTGAGGATCACCTGGATCCAAACCTCTCACCCTTTACCAAAGGCCTACTTCTTTTCAGATCCTTAATATTAGAGCATATGTGAGATCCACATTTGGTATCTAGTACCCATGACGAAGAAATAGATTAGTTTATCTCAATAATGTATATACCTGAAGTGGGTATCTGTATCCCCATCTTCTTCATAAATTCCTTAAAGTACAAAGGGTGATTTCCTCTTATACTTTTCTTTCTCCTCATCTTGAGTGTTGATGATCTAGATTTGGGCTTGGACTCAGAACTCTTCACATCCTTGATTTAATCCTTAGAATCAACTCTATTGATCACCATCACATATTTGTCCTTCTTAATTCTTTTTTCAACATGAATCACCATACCAAGCAAATCTGATATCGGTGTGGCCATATTATTCACATGATAACATGCAATAAAGTGGCTATATGATTCTAGAAATGATTTCAGAATCATATCTGTGGCCAACTCTTGACTCAAAGAGAATCCCAATTCTTCAAGATGATACACATGTACAATCATATTGAGCACATGATCTTCTATTGAGTTTCCTTCTGTCAGTTTACCCTCAAAGAGCCCCTTTATGACATTGTTCCTTTCTTTCTTTCTGAGATCATGGTTCACTTTCCTAAGATGTGTCACCATCTCAAGAATCTACTTATCCTCTCATTTGTCATGCAACTCATAGTTCATGTAGCTTAGCATAAGGTAGTTTATGTCCAAGGCATTGTTGGCATGCTTCCAATAAGCATCCATCTCAGCCCTAGGCGCATCAGGAGCATGTATTTGTGGCACTAATTTGTAAGGACATAGAGATTACAATCTTTGTTGAGAACCCTTCTCAAAGTCCAAAACCATTCGTGGAAATTTCAACTGTCAAGTTTGTCCTTCCTAAGGACTGATCACAATATTGATTTGTTCATCATTTGATTCTACAAGATAAAATTTGCATTTTTGTATAAAGCCCATTTTAATTTGAAAATTTTGACGATATTCAATTAGGTCTTTAATTAACTATAGCTCACACAATTTTATTCAAATTGATAGCCCTCACATATCAATTCAGAAGATTGCAGCATACAACCTTCTAGTGAGCCAAGATCCAAAATAATTTAACTATTATCCGGCCAATGCCAGCGTACATAGTCAATTATTATGGTAGGAAACTTTTGCCAATTGCATCATATGCAACTCTTGGATAAATGATATGTGCAACTCTTTGCCATGATCATCTACATGCCTTTTGTGCTTAATCTCATTAAGTTCACATAGTTAAGACTGGTCCAAAATCCAACATGATAATAAATGCACCCCGCTTGACGAGCCCACATCACCACCGTCACACTTCTGCAAGATAGACAACACACCACCCTTGGGGTGCCCACGCTTAGTCGATCAAACTTTTCATGTGGATTGCTAATGGAAAGCATCTAAGACTTAATAATTAATTGAGGGAGTTTGTATTTATAAATACATATATTTTATCCAATCACCACATATATAGTACTTATCATATACATGTCATATCCCACAAGAAAATAAGCACTAAACAAAAAGTGATAGTTATGGCCATCCTAATGCAATTCCTTAGAGACACAAGGAATTACCACAACCTAGGGTCTACATCACATGCAGAAACCTGTTGTTGATGAATATATGTTCTTGCCAATCCAAGTTGATCAGTTCAACCCTAGAACTGATCGGATTGCCTCCTGGCCAGTCGGTTGGTTGTCACATCGATCGTTTGGTCTGCAGTCCACCATCTGTTAGGTCCTCCAGTCGATAGGTTGGGTCTGCCACCTATTTGGTTCGTCCTCATTGGTCCTCCTTGATCCTCCAGTTGGTCGACTCCCCACCAAAACAGTCGGTTGGCCTAGTCTGAGGATCTCCTTCTTCGCCTTAACAAGAAAGTAAATTTTCATACTATTACATTATTATAGAGAAACATCGAGTTACATTTAAGGGGAGTAAAGGTAGGACAAAATTAAACTTTTACAATTGGAAGATAAGATAGAGGCTCTTTATGCAAACTGAGATAAAATAGGATTAGTCAACCACACAAACATGCACAAACAATTAGGGTAATAGGCCATAACCACGCTACACATCCACCATCAAAATCACTTTTAGGGTGACGCGTGTAAATTGCATATATATATATATATATATATATATGATGTTCATTCATTCCCCGCACGTATAGCCACATTTTCGCTCCGTTGGAGTAACTCGGGGTCAAAAGAGTAACTATATGGTACACTGGAGTAACTCTTCTGAATCAAAAGAGTAACTATATGGTACGCTGGAGTAACTCTGAGAGCAAAAGAGTAACTGCGTAGAAAATATACAGTCAGTAAATATATGGACGGGTTTTTTTATTTTGGGGGGAAAATGATATTATTTTTGGATCAATTTTTTGGGGGAGCTAGATAAAATGCTCCTCTACAATTGCGAAAAAAAATAAAAAAAATCAGGAAGGGTGCACGGGTAGCTACATGCACAGGTATTAAAGATAATCCCATATATGTATATATAAGTTTGGGATTATGTGTGGTATTTTATTTGACAATTTTTTTTTCACACCGTATGAAATTAATAAACAATAAAAAAAAATCTGATCATATCAATTATCCCAAAATATCGTAGATTGACATGGCTCTGATACCACTTTAGGGAAATATGGCTATAGAATAGATATCAGCAATAAAAAATTTACTGCCATATTTCCTATAAACCAAAAAATCACGTCAATAACTATATAATGGAAAGGATGGTTTCGAAGATATACCTGGTCCAGGAGCAAGTCTAGTGACATCTCTTCGTCATTTTAGTCATGCATCACTCCTAGTTGCACTGGGACTTGTCTACAGTAGCTCCTGGTCTCCACCACAGACAGTAGACCCGACTGGCGTCTGCAACAACTCCTCCACATACTACAGGTTGACGTTATCCTCTTAGCCATGTGAAAAGGCCATCTCTCCTCTATGGAAGTCCACAAAAACCGCCTAGAATGCTTTTCGTCCTACTAGAATGGATAGGAAGGAGTTGTCCCTCCCGATGGTGTACTAGTCACCAACTTGTTCTCCCATAATTTTTCTCCCTTGATATCCCCCCCTTTATCGGGTAGGACTTGCTTAGGTTCTCTTAGTTACCATAACTAGAGAACAAAAACAATTGTTAGTAGGAATTGATGTTTCAGAGAAGGCCTGGTACCCCTCTATTTGTAAGAGGGGTTAGGGTTTGGGTTCCCAATCTGTGTGGGAGTGAAAGGGGCGAAAATTCCTTGAATTAATTGCCCTACAATAGGTGAATCAGTTGGTTCACTGGTGAACCAGTTAGCTGGCACAATGAGCTGATCAGTTCACTCAATGGGCCAATTGTTTCACATGTTTCCCAATTGCAATTTGAATTGACAATTCATTTCCAATTAATGCCCAACATTAACTCCTTGTGCCAATCAAATTGAACAAGTGAAACGATCAACTATTTCTCATGAATCAAGAAAATCACCAGAAGTTTTGGTTAACATGACTGAGCCAATTCAAATTGGTCATCTCACCAACCTGAGTCGATCAGTTCACCCAATGAGCTGATGGGTTGGTGTCATGATTCCTGCAAAATTCAGCCAATTCAATTTCTAATGAACTCTGACACCCTAACCAGTCAGTCTAACACTTGAACTTGATGATTATGAGTCTAGTTAGTTAATTGGTTGTTTAATTGAATACCTAAACATCTTTAGTAATCAACTTAAATAGCATCCGTAGATAAAATCCTCTTCTAGGAAAATTCCTATGTGTGTGACCCTATAGGTCCCATATTATGTTGGCATTGAGTATCCATAACCAATTATGACACCACAAGCAAAGTCACACATTATTACTACCCAAGTAAATGGAAATTTGGAGAAAAACTTCAACCTACAATCTGTGTATGGTGTTAAATTGTTTGTATATATCCTTTGTCACTGATATCCATATTAAACTCGAGGCATGGAGAAGTCATTGTCTTCAAAGTTCAATCTTCTTCCTTGAACCAGAGCAGACTATCTGAGATATATGTAAGCTCAATATCACATGTTGACTCACATGTGCATGCCCATGCATTTCTCAGTCTCACTTATCAAGAGGCCTAGGATATCATACTCCTATAGGAGGGACAAATCTCATCTACATCACTCACAGTCATCCCCATGTGTCATAGCATACTCAATCATCACCTTTATGACAATCCTTATTCAGGATTATGGTGGATGATGTTAAAACACACTGAACGACATGCGATGAGTGTAGTGACTTCAAGTCCAAGAACCACAATCACCACCAACATTAATGAGAGATAACTATGACTACCATTGTAATGGTTTCCATGTATTACTCTCATGGTGGGTTTTTCTGATACATTGTTCTCTAATGTGTATTTGTGTGCTTGCTTTGATATCACATATCCTGACTAATGAGTTTCTGTCACCAACCAACACACACTCTAGTCTTATGTGTTATTGTTATTTATCTGCCTTCCACAATAAGTTCTTATCAGGGACATAATGGGAATGTATATACTCTTAACATCCATATGATCTCATTGTTAGATCACATACTTGAAGACATACATCATTGAGTAATATCATTCTCTAGACATTTATTATGTTACATCATTATCTCTTAACTAAATAAAACAAAATAAATTGGAAGCTTGCCTTTATTTATTAATCAAATGATTTACATATTATGTCATTAGAATCATCATATGATTGTCTCTGTGGGCATACATACCAAAAATATCCACCTAGAGTTGAACTTTAGGTCCTTGTTTCTCTAACCTAACAACCCTAAGGTTCACATGAGCAACCAAAAAGTCATAGAGTACAAAAGTACAATTCAACTAAATTTTATCACGAGCCATGCTTTTCTTAGTCTTCACTCCATACACATTCTCTAACTAGTGCTAGGGTTTTACTTCACAGTTTCATACATTCCTTCACTGTGACTTAGTTGAGAAAACATCAATAAGAAGATTTTCTTTTATACATATAATATTATAATGGAAAACAATTTGATGGAAAAACTTTGTGATATAATACTGAAGATAGGACCCAAAATCAATGCAAGAACTAGCTCACAATTTTCCATTTGAGATCTCCTTTTCCTACATAACTCCAACATCCTCATAACATGACTCCATGCTCAAGAAAACATCATATTTATAAAGGGTATATCACAATAACTGAGATTATAGGATAAACACGCCTAAGGTATCATCTCATTAAGGGTAACTCATCAAGATCCTTATATGCACCCAATATGATTCCAAATCGTTCTTTCATCACCTAATAAAAAACTTAGATATGTTCTAGGGTTAACAACTCGCTTAAATGTTTTCTTAGGAAATGGATCCTACCAAAAACTACAGGAAAAGATAAGAAACCTAAGGAAGATAAAAATTAAAATAGTCATAATCTGACCACCACGAATATGATACCATATTGTAAGAAGTGGTGCCCATGAGGGGTTCCACACCTCACTTAATTTGAGATATAAACCCATATAATACAAGCACACTAATAAGTATGCCGGAATAGGTATATTTTTTATTTATCAAAATAATGGTATTCAAGACCAAAGTATAACAGTGGAAATAAATGTAATGACTATATTAATTAATAAAGATTACATAATAATATCTCACTTGGGATTACATGCATGATACAACCTCAACAACAAGGCATAGGGAAGTCCACACTATCTCATGTAAATATTCTAAGAGTCAGTTTGATCAATCCAAGTCCAAGTCATCATGTCAAGTCCACCGTGTTCTTGACCTAAGTGGTTGGAAGCATACCCCACAAGAGAAGAGAAAATGGATGTTGTCAACATCAAAGTCAGCATGTGCATAAAAGTATGAATTGAGGAATATCATGGGAAAAGAACATCAATAAACTACTCAAGACTTCTCAAAGCAAGATAGATAGTGAATATACAAATGGACATCAAAGAGAATATTTAAAGAAGATAAACAATAATGAATATTTCTTGCCTTTTCAACAATGTGACATCAAAATATCACAAAACATAAATAATTGCATGGTGAGCAACAAATCGATCATAATATACCAAAAAGTAGGATAGGAATTCATATATTCCATACCAAAGGGTAGGAGGACTAAACCTAAGTGTCAAATAAATATAGATTTTGCAGGGGAATAAAGCCTAGTGCATGGGAGGGGAATAAGACCTAGTTCCTAATATCATATGTGGTAAGGGAATAAAACCTAGTGCTTGGTAGTGGAATGAAACTTAGGGCCTAATATCTCACATGGGAAGGGAACAAAAGCCATTACCTATATGGTGTATTTACTTATAGATATGACTAGTCAATCATACATGCAAATATGGTTGGCAAGATAAAGTATAGTCAACAAAAATAAGGGATGCAAACATCCAACTAATTTCAAGTGTGGTCATAGGAATGTAATAAGTATTCAACAATTTCCACAATCAAGATACATCACAAGATCATAAAAGTGTGCAACATGAAAATTAAGGTTTCATTTGGTTCAATTACTCATATTAGGGTGTCCACACATAGAAAAGGAACAAGATTCAAATTTGGATCCAACAAGCATATCCAATAGAATATCATCATTAGAAGATCCATATCAATATAGTACTACTCACATAAGTCAACCTCTCAAAAGAGAGAGAATGTATATAGGATAGTATTCCCTAAATGACCAAGAGAGAAACAGTAAATATGGGTGATTTCTCAGTATGATAATAAGAGATGAAACATTACTCATATAATATCTACCACGATCCAAGATAAACCATAGATTTACTTCAGGTTCCAAGACACCTATTAAACACTTATATGAAGTTAGGGTTGATTTGACATTTATAGCATGAACCATAAAAAATGTCTTTTTATTTTTATCAAATTATGTTATCAAAACCATACCATATTGTGGATTATATTTCTTGATTTCAAAACATATCTTACTTTACTTTTCCAATTTATAGATTATTAGATATGAATTTTACAATTTCTATCCAATTAGAGAACTCCTTAGAATTTCACATATTGAATATTCAAGAATCAAGTGATGAAAATTACACCATCATATATGTACTTTTATTATGATTCTATAGAATATTTTAATACATTTTTGACATTGTATCTATTTGGTATGAATTTTATAGTACTCACCAACAAGAAATCACAAAAGGTTCATGCAGACAGAGTTGTCCGCAACTAGAAAGATGGGTGTCATTGAACTGGACCAATAAGAGTCTGCCAATTGGCCTGAGCATAAAACCATCAAGAAACACTGCTAGGTTTTAGAAAAAGACCAAAATACCCTCAACCAAAAAGGTAAATGAAGATCAACAATAGGGGCATAAGGGTAAAGCAAAGAGACTAAATCTTCTACAATGAGCAGATTGTGAGCAAGAAAGTCTGGGAACTAGATCTAAGGGTCAGAACCTGGGACTTTTCCAACCATGCTACTGGAGAACAACTTCATGGAACTCGTGAGACCATTCTGAGGTTGACAAGCCAAAACTCGAACCTAGAATGAGTATGATTTTCACAAAGGGAAATCCACAAGAACAACTAGCATAGAAAAGAATGGAAAGTCCCCTACAACTACAATGTCACAAGAAAGTGAGACTGAGATCACCTTTAAGAAGAGTAGAAGGACCGTGCAACGATCTGAGAAAGTCACCTCTAATGGAAGTAACCATCGTGGTTAGTAAAACATATCACCATGAACAAGAAGTCAAAAGTTATCAATACATGTAGGTGGATATTAACAAAAGGTGGTGAGGTTTATGGACCAAAACCAAACTCATACATGTACTTCCTATCCTCTGGATACACCTAGATGTGGTTTCCAGATAAGCTCCAATGACATCTCCCAAGTTGAGTTTGTTAGGGTGTTGTGTGTCATGGTGAGGGGCTTTGAGCCTACGCGTGTCTCTCAGAACCTCTAGAGGTTGATTAGGGAAAACCAATTGGGCTAATCACCATCTTAGGAGGCCCTAGAAAGAAGGTCAAGTTGTGCATATTTTAGAGGCAAAACTTTAGCAAAATTGAGAGGCTATAAGGATATATTGTAAATTGTTTTGAAGATCCCCAGAGTAGTTGGGGGTAAATGCAGAGGTGGATAAAAATTTAGGTGGAGAAGGAATGTTCATGGAATTAGAGGTTTCCTTTTTAAAGATATCTAGGGTCCCTACTTAGGGTTGCTAGATGCAAAATCGAATGAGGTAACTGATGAATAAAGATCTTGAGAATTATGGAGTAGAGAGAGAAAAATCAAAGGAGAACTGATCGGGGTACTATTTATAGTTGTTTCCTATTTAGAACTGAGGAATGGGACGACACAAAAGTGAATAGATTGTAATCCAACATCCAAGAGCGACCCATAATCAAACTAGGTGTGACATTTTTTAGAACCCAAGAAGCTTTAGGAAAATGGAAAAATAAATGTATTTAATCTAGATGATATATATATATATATATATTTCTTTCCTAAATTTATTTGAGGGTCCAAACAAGTTCTGATTAGCATCAAACTTGGCACATAGGGCATCCAAAGCATAAGATTATGGTTTTCATGGCTAAGAGGTTAGGTTTTATGCTACATTTGATTTACCCTAGGATTGGGAAACAAGAATGTCTACTCTGCCGATCATATTGATTGGGCCAATAATCAATTGATTGTCATTGATCAATTGAGATTTCCACTAGACACATGTTATGTTTGATCAAGCCACCTGATTGGGTGATAACAATGTTATAGGGAAAGTCTAAAATTGGAAAACATGTAAAATCAAGATCTGGACAATCATTATTGGTTAATCAACTTACATGATCAGGAAATCAAGGATTTTGGTTGGGCGATCATGAAACATGATCAGTCGATCACAAATCATGTCTGAGTTTTTAACATTAATTTGTAATTTGGATTGTGAATAGGAAAGGTATAGGAGTTAGGTTTTTTCAAGCTTGTGACTCTCCTATATAAAAGGGGCACATCCCATAGGTGAGGCACAACTCCTGGGCCAACTTGTAAGACAAGTTGGCCGTCAAACTTCTTTCTCTAGGATAGGAAATCACACTAAGGATTGTCTCTGAAGATAGGAGAAGAAAGGAAGTTTTGAGATGACTAGCATGTCCACAACTTATGTTTATCTTCAAGAGTGGTGACCAAGGTGGTTTACCACATCCTCCCTCAATATGTGGACAAAGTAGAGGTCAAGGCATGATGTGCAAAGACTTTGAGTACATATTCCACAAGAAGACAAAAGGCTACTACGAAGAGGATAATCTAGATCCTTTCTCTTCTATCTGGGTACCTCAGTTACCAACTCAGATTTGAATCCAATAAATCAAGATCTTCACCCACAAAAGACACATCTAGTTGTTGGATAGCAAGCATGCACAAAGGTATCACCTTTGTACCTATTTTGTTCTTTTATATATTGGGGCTCTATTGCTATGATGGATCTGTTGGCATGGGAATTTTGGGAAGAAAAAATTAGTATTATATTGTGCCTCCTATCCCACAAACCCTATAATGGTATCAGAGCTGATGTCGTATTCTTTATACATCACTTTGGGTTTCAAATTGTAGGGATTCATTAGATGAATATTGTGTAAAACTTGTATTCATAAAATCACCTAATATCACATGATATGATATATATATTACATAGAACATTTAACGCCTTAAAAATGTTTTCTTTAATTGATGTATGGATATGGTAACTATGTCTCTTGTGATGTGATCTAAAATATGTAATATTGTGTTTTTTATTTTGGTCAAACATCATATAACATGTATATGGATTGTGTGTCATGCCTCTTTCTATCACTCACCATGTAATGAATTTTTTATTATGCAATGATGTAAAATCATCACCGATGGACTATGGTGGAAAGGAGGAGGATATTTTCACCCATGTTGAAGAGGAAGGACCTTGGATGTTTTGTGATCAAGATGAGGTGATGGATTAATATTAACGTAAGATCTACCCTTATCATAAACTTTTGATTGGGTGACCAATTTGTTTGTTCAGATGATCAGGAACCGTTATAAGAATATGTCCCAATGATTAGGGAATTCAGATCGATCGATCTACTTCCTTAATCAGACGACTAGAATACTTCGAAGGGTTTCTATGAGAATTTTGATTGATTGATCCTCTTACTCAATTAAGCAACCTTAAAACCCAAAAAAGCATAATAATGGTTACATTAGATATGGATGTCTTGGTTGGTTTTCCTACAATACTTGTTGGCTCAAGTTGTTGTACTAGTTGCCATATCTCATTTTTTTGCATGTGGTGATCATTTTAATATATGATATGTATAATATTGTATATGTAATGGTGATTGGATTAGTATGGATATATATATATATATATATATATATATATATATATGCATATTTCTCAATATAATATCAATGTTTAAGATGCCTTCCAAGTGCAATACATATGAAAACCTTGTTCGGCTAAGTGTGGGAAACCTTGTTCGGCTAAGTGTGGGAACACCAAAAGTGGTGTACCGTATACCTTGGGGATGTGATAATAAGTGTGTGGGCCTTCCAAGAAGGGTACATATCTTATTGTATTGTCCTTGGGCTTGACTTGACTAGGTGATCTTAATGAGATTTAGCACCTAGAGGCATAAATATGGCATATAATCCATATGATAAATTATTGAAAATAGTTATACAACCATCTATCCAAGAATTGCATACAACACAAGTGGTAGTTGTTACCTACCTCAATAATTAAGATATGGACACCGAAGTTAGTTGGGTAATAACTTAATGTATTTTGGATCTTGGTTCACTAAAATATTGCTCATTGTAATCTTACAAATTAATATTATGACTATTAGTTTGAATAAAATAGTGAGAGCATAATAAATTTGAGTCTAAACTAATTTTGTCAAGTTGATTTTAAAATAAATTTTATTAACTCATGCAAAATCCTCTTCTACTATAGACCGATGGAAAATACAATCCAAAATCTGATTTCTTTGTCATCTATTCTTGACAAAGAAAAACTTAATGGGAATCACTTCAACGAGTGGTTTATGACCACTGAGAATTTATCTCATACATTAGTGTAAGCTCTATGTCCTGGTGTTCGCCCCATGCACAAGTCTTAAATTTATAACTTGAACACTACCCAAAAAGTATACAGGTGCATGTAGTATAATCGAGTTCATTCAACTAGTAGGGTGTTGTTAAATGCAAGAGTGTTAAATTTCATCAATCTAGATCGATTTCAAATGAAGAATTAATTTTAATATAAGTAACTAAATAGATTAGAGAGAGTGAAACTAGATAAGGGATAACCTGATTCAAAGATTTCAAGTAATGAAAAGGTCTTGAGAACATGTTTTCACATTCATATCATAAAACAGCAAACAACAAAAGTAACTATATTACATTTAACACAAGGGACGTTTGTATCCTACACCCATCTTTCAGTAGTGTAGGAAATCCCTAATTTCATATAGCACTCCCATGCATAAACTAAATTTTAGACTACAAACCTTGCTCCCCAACACTTCCCAGCCACTCATGGTGAAAGAAATGCAGCTAAGATACATCTCCTTATGTGCTTATCTTCTCAGATCATACAAAGAGTATAAACAAACACACAAAGTGTCAAACCAAGCATATAAAAAGAATTCAACTCTGATGAGCCTTAGAATAGTCAAATAATTAGTATTATATATGAAATTAGTGTTCAAACAAGTTTTGACATGGAAGTTACTCTCCCATGCCCATGAACAAAGCCTCTACTCACCCATGGCTATGGAATGCATATACAACCAATGGAAAATGGTACAAGACATAGCATAGGAGAGGAAAGAAAAAATATATCCAAAAAAGAGTATAACAAAGGAGAACTCCATCTAGAAGTCACAATTTTTCCTTGCTACAATACTTTCTTCAGCAACCTTCTCTCTCGAGTGGATGAAAAGGAGAATGGAAATTTTTATTGTAATTGTTGAAGAAGAAATGGGGAATAAGATAGTTCTCTCATGAGAAAACACTCCTTCCTCTCCAAAACTTCCTTCCACTTCTTTCTGATCTTCTATAGACATATTTTGCTTCAAATGACTGGTGATAATCATCCCAAGTTAGTTTTTTTTGTATCTATAAAGAATGGGATACTTTTATTCTAATATGAACTAAAACCGTAGGTAAGATAGTGTGTTGGATTTGGTTTTTTTGTCTCTAAAAAGCATGGGAGGTTTTTCTTCTGATATGAACAAAAACTACATGTTAGTGTGTTGGCCAGGAAACAAGGCATTTTACTTTTGGTTTCTTAGATGGAACTATCTCGATCAAAGATCATACGATGTGTTGGTTGGCCAACACGTCATGATGTTCTATATCAGGGAACTCTGTATAATTGCAGAGCACGGGAACATGATGTGTTGGTTGACCAACACAGTGTGTTACTATAGGTTAGGGAACTCGGGAAAGTATGGAATGAGAGGACATTGTGTGTTTTTTAGACAACATAGTGTGTTTCTTGAATCTAGTTACCTCTGATTGATATATTAAGGTGCCATGTCGTGTTGGTTTCCGAACATGAAGTGTGATTTACTTGCTTGTAGATTGCACTTTTCATGCAATGGACAACCGTGTTGGTTGATCAACATGACATGTTTCTGTCAGAAATTCTACAAATTTGATTCAAACTTTGAGGAATTCTTGGGAAATGTATTGAAGGTCAAATTATGTGCAATTCATGTTGATTTTGGTGTTAAACATACTATCTGACCATGGAACTATTAAGGAACTAAATAGGTGAAGAATGTAGCACGATTAAGAGTCATTTTTGGGTGAAATTTATTTGTAGAAGTGACCAAAAGTGGTCCAAAAGATGATATATAATATGCACATCAAATCCCCTAAGATTAAACCATTGCTTGTCCTCAAGAAAAAAGAACACATATATATAGTTGAAGAAATAGCATAGCACATGCATCATTTTAATGAAATGGAAGAGTTTAATCATAACATGTCAATCATCATCTAGATATTACAACTAGATACATATTCATTTCAAACACTAGAGATTAAAAGTTAAGTTCATCAAAGTGGTCAAATTGCATTGGAAAAATCAACAAGATAGAAATGAAGGGAGTTATGATGACAAGGCCAAAAGTGTAGCAAATATGCAAAGCAAACCCTATTGATTATAAATATGAATGAAAATGAGATTCTGGATTATATCAACAATTTTACAATAATTCTTCATAAGAAAAAGATTTTTTTAGTTAAGAGCTTGGGATACTGCACTCAGCTACTAATGCATGCTTATGCTAATGTAGAATGTCATTTGGGGTTTATTGACTTTCTTTATGATGTAATTCCTGACCTTCATTGGCTTAGGAGATTATGTGGGTGACATAATCATCTTTTGTAGGGTTCTAAAAATTTAATTTTTCAAATAAATACCCATGTTTTTACATGATTTGCGTCCCACTTTGGAACCTTGCAACCTTAGGCTAATCAAAATTTTCAAAAAAGCACAAGAGTCATGCAAAAAGTTGATTCAAAACTTGGTATTCCTTTATTTTTGTAAATTTTCATCAAAAAGGGTGGTAGAAAATGCACTACATATGGTAAAATGATAAAAATTGATGCACAAGGTTGTAATGTTGATTAATCCAATGCGCTTGATCGATTATATGCATTGGGATATGAGTGAGAGGAATGAATAATATGATAGTGCAAAAATGTCAAGACAACAAGGATGCTTGGCCACATATTTTTGTTTAATTAATTAATGTGCATACTAGATTTATTCATCTATTATATCAATGAACACAACACTTTAGCCAAGGGAGAATCAAATTTTACCCAAACAAGAAAAAAATAAAAGTCATGCTTGGATTGTCAATGATCTAGGAAAGGAAAAATAAAAGCGAGAAAAAGATGAAAAGGAAAAGGAAAAAGACACTACCAGTCGGTTGCACACCCCATAAGCTAGAAATTTCCAGTCTCCTCATTGCATATAACAAACCCAAGAGGATTGCAACCATATACTTGTCATGGTGAATGATAAAAAGGGAGGGTCAATGCCCTGATTGGCAGTCAGAGTCCCAAGGTGTCACCATTGACGATATCTGGGAAGGAAGAGGCCTGAGGTGGTGATGGTTGTGGTTGTTGTGTTGGGATAGTGCAATGACCCTGAGTGATGTGCCACATGTCCATCCTCTGCATCATGACATGTATGTCCATATACAGATGACTAAGCTAGGAAAAGCTCTACTGGACACACATGTATAGTGGTGCACATATGGCATGGCCCATCTATACACAATATGAGTATCGGTGGATGGAGGAGGTGTTGAAGCACGTGCCTCAACTACAGTAAAAGGCTTGGGCCTATCTCTATGATTGTCACTAAAATTGTCCTTATTAACAAAAGAGTATTTCCAATTGTTGGTATTGGATGAAGTATGTGCTTCCTGATCCAGTAGCTCAATGTATCCTTCATGATTATGGAAGTATTGCCTAAATTTTGTCTCATCAGAAGGATTTCTAGAAGTTAAATTTGAAGCAACGAGAAATCGAATATCAACTTTGTTTTTCCCAGATATGGCTTTAAATCCTGCCATGTCTACAATAAATATGGGTGATTAGTACCCCAATGATGATTTCACCAATAGATTGTCTTCTGATTTAGAAAAAAACATTGGAGGACATAATAGCCATCATTAACCTTATAGTTGTGCAACATAACCCATAAAACCCTATTTTTTTACCACCCCTTCTATTTCCTTCCTAGAGAAAACACAAGTACTAAGAAGTTTGTGAATAAATTTGAGGACTAGATTTTGTATATGAGATGTCCCAGGAAAAGTTGTTGGTTGTATTGTTTCTTTAGTTATCTTACCATGGAACTCATGGCTATTAAAAGTTTCAGGCATCACAATGCTTCCATAATAAATGCATAAGTATTCTTCAAATAACTCTTAAATGTGAGTTTGTAAGTTTTACCAAGAATTCAAAAATGGATGATACCGAAGGGTTCATTCGACTTCTTTAGATCTGCCTCCACTTCTTTCAATGTTGCCAAAATTTATAGTTTAAGCACATATATGTGAAGCTGGTTTTGCTACAAATGTTCAAAAGTCCTAGCTTTTCAAGAAGTCCTTGTGCTTCATCTTTAAAACGCAGTGCTTCCAAAGTGTCAACACAAGCAAAATGAGTGGAAAAGAACCTTCATGTAACCAGATTTTGATAGATTGTGTCTTCCTCCTCTACAACATTGAATTGGGTGGAGGATACATAGGCATTAGGAGTTGCGAAAGAGCTTTCACCCCTTTTTGTCTTTGAATCTTTCTTTATTGGTGTCATGTATGATTATTAAAGAAGTAGTAGGGAGTAGCTATAACAAGAAGAAGGCACAACATATATGTAACATAGGGTGGGTGAATCCCTTCATGATAATTTGAGTTAGTAGTAGCAACCTTCAATGGAAAGTTCTGAAATACAACATGTAGTTTGTCTAACACAGTGTGGAAGATGAGAACACAACAACTTGGAGCAGGAGAGAAACCAGAATCATGGCATGGACTCTTCCAAAACACATTGTGAGTGAGGACAAAGGAGCGACATTTGTGCTTATTGAGGCATTGATTCAGGGTTGTGACATCAGCGTCGTTGAGATGCTACTATGTAGGAGAAATCGGTTGGACATTGTAGTGGAGTTCTACTATGGAGTGGAGACGATCTAGAGACAGTCAATGGACGATTGGATGTTGGTGGTCGCAAGGCGGCGACAATGACAGATGTTGGAGTGCTTTCTTTGGGTTAAAATGATGTGCTCAAAGGAGAATACAACATAGAGATAGGGATTATATATGAATGGGTCTAGAAATAGGGTTGGAAAATCCTATTTGAATTCTATATACACTATGTGTTTCTAAGAGAACACTCTGTGTTAGTGAGTCAGAGAGATGGATGCTCATTTTTATTTTTACATGGATCACATGTAAAATAGCGTGTTGAGATAATTATAATGATGTTTCTCTTTGTTGTGAAACTTTTTAAACTTGAAATATTGAAGTACACACTATGTTAGAAATAACACACGTGTTTCTTGTTCCATGTGAAATTGGGAACTTAAGAACGTTTTAAAGATGTCGTGTTGTTGTATCTACATGTTGTTCTATTGGTCAATAAATCCAAAGAATTGTGGAATGATGCTACATGTCATGTTGATGAAATAACACATTGTGCATTCCCCAGGTGAAATCTTGGGCATTCTTCATGGAACTTGACATATCGTGTTTTTATCACTGTGTATATGCTTCATAGAGACTCTAGAGTGTCCAACCTTTGGAGTACATGCCATGTTAATATTGGAACACATCGTGTCATTTGAACTTTAGCTCACTGGAACTCCATTCTGATACATACATGACATGTTGGTTGGCTAACACAGTGTGTTGTTGTATATTGTTGTATTTTTATTGATTTTCAATTTCATGTGAAATGATATTTGAATATGACCTTTAATGGAATTAGATTATTTTATTCATCCACTAAGAATTTTATTGGTTAGAAAATGTTCTTGAAGGAAATAAGATAAAATAAATCTAAGCTAATGGTGGGGTCAACTCCCACAAAGGTCATCTATTAGAATCTAGAGTGAGACTCTTCATTATCACTAGATTCCATCGAAATGGGGGTGGGAGACTCCCTTGTTAATATTCTCTCCATGAGTGTACAAAAATTATATCTTTGTGCATTGACCTTGAAGGTAGGTTCCTTGCCTTGAAGTTTTACAAATCCATAGGGAAAAAGATTCAGAACTTGAAAAGGTCCTAACCACTTAAATAATGGCTTCCTTGAAAAGAGCATCAATTTTGAGTTGAAGAGTAGAACTAGGTCTCCCTTAAGGAAATCCTTTCTTATAATCTTATTTCCATTCCATGACTTTGTCCTAACTTCATGTATCTTTGCATTCTCATAAGAATCAAGGCAAAGTTCTTCTAACTCTTGCAATTGTAGCAGTCTTTTCTCTCTAGCCTTTGTCATGTCAAACTTGATTACATTTCCTCTTTGATGGCGGGGAGGATCCTCCTATTATAGATGATACATGTTGTTTAGCACACCAATTCACTAGGGATTTTTATCCTAGAGTTTAACCTTTTTTATGGAAAAACTACCAATTAAGATTGTTTGTTAATATTGAAGGGTCGATCCCACATGACAACATTTTCAAGATTGCTTTTTTGACCCAATTAATTTGAACGATATTTTTTTAAAGGTTTTTATTTCATTGAATAGGAAGGTAAAAGTCCGTTGATTTGGTTTGATTATGCTAAAACAAGGAATTAAATTTGAAAGGAAATGAAGTTACACTAAGAACAAAAAATGAGGTTATGCTAAAACAAATAAAGAGAGAAATATGCTAAGAACAATATGAGAGGAATTATCTATTATCAGAATTAAATTTCAAGAAAGTAAACGAGACAATTGAAACAAGTGTTTAGAGAAATGAGATTGAGTCAATGGGAAAGGATATCGAGGTTATGGGTTTTACCTCCATAGTCAGCATGAAACAATATCGATGGAATTCATACAATAGAATGAGATAGAAGAGAGTATGTAAAAGTGTTCGCAAATACATCTGCAAGAGACAAACTCCCTATGAAGCCGTTGGTCTTGGTGTTCACAGATCCTAGCCTGATCATCCCAATAAAGATCATTCAAAGTTCTCATCCATATCCTTATGCATTGTTTTGTTGTTTTGATCCTAGGGTTCTACGGTCACATCCCCCAAGACTAACGTTCAACAAAAATGAAAGATCGAGTCATTTAAATCAAGCAATTATCCACCAAATACCATCTAACAAATGAAATCATATAAATAAATCGATCTATGTTACAACATGGCTATGGGGCTACTCCCCACGCCTTGATACAAGAAACTACTCACAATCCATAGAGATTAGAGGAAAAGCAATGGAAGGAAGAGAGGAGGAATATACCTAGAGGATGAAGAATCCAAAAAGGATCTTTATCTAGTGACAATTAAATGGCCTTCCCTATTCGTTCCTTGCAAGAAGACCAATAATGGTAAATGAGAATTGGAATCTTTAGAACAAAATTTCTAAATTTATTGAAGAACAAAACATATTGCACATGCAAGAATGTAATGCCAATTTCTTCAAGTAAAAATATAAATACAAAATGTTGGATCCCTTTTCTTGTGGAGTCCCCCCTCCTTTTATAGAGGAAGGTGAGGTGGAAACCCTAGAAGGGGGTGAAGCTGGAACTTCACCCCTTTTATGTAACTACCAAATTGGACCTAACTCTTGTCCTCACCTCCAATTTCATGTTTGAATGAGTTTTGGTGCACAATTAGTCCATCTAATATACACGTGTCACTAAGACGAGGCTCAATTTGATAAACATAAAAACTTGCCTTCATGTAACATATCATCATCTTTCCCTTTAATTTTGATCATATAATTGTGTAAATATATAGCCTTTGTTGTGTTCATGTTGTAGAGGACAACATCATGTTTCCTATGCACTTGATTTTTATCAATTCTGAGATAGGATGAGAGAGATGTGCCCCTTTGAATTTTCCTTGGTTTATCTTTGTTTTGGCTCTAATTAGTCAGTTTTTACCCAAATTGGCCCCAACAGTGGCACGAACCAATTGTCCCTTGCCCTTCAACCCTCTCCCTTAGGTGATCCAAATCCTAAGATATGGACCAATCAAATGTCTCATTTTCTTGCTCTGCAAATCATGACCACTGGATCTTTCAGCCTTGGATCAAAAATCCATCTGACAACCCTACTTCTTTCTTGTACCTCTATACACCATGGCCCGCGGCAATGGCGATGAGCCTCACCAACCCCTCTTTTCCACCCCTTGGACAAGAAAAACCCCTAGCTTTACCTATAAAACTCCTTCCCCAACTCTTTCCCTCACTTTTCTTTTGCTTTCAGCAACCTTAAAACCCCCTTCTCGAGCTCACCACATCTCCCTACACGCACCAACTTTGTCCAACTTGCTGCATCTTCTCTAGACACGACTGGTGGAATCTAACTTCAGGTTTAGCTTCATGTATCACTTACCAACATGCCCAGTTGCCTCAAGAATCCTTACCACCCTCCTTCCTCTTCCCCCTTGGGCTCCACTATGATTATAATGGCCCTGGAGCGAGTTGGCTCAACAAGGGTGACGATCGGCAATTCGTCATATCACCATCTAACGTGCATCGTGCCTCTCTCCTTCATGTGGTCACTCTCTCCCTCTTACCTCATGATCTCTCTGCCAGTCGGGCTATGCCCCCATGAACCCCAGTGTAACACACCATATCAGGCCAGTGCTCCTTTATCCGCATGGTGATACACTACCTGGTCGACTGTTATCATCAAGGCTCGTGCCCGATTGCCGTTGACGCATCCTCATCGCCGCTAACACACCCTAATGCCTCCTGACACATTTTGTCACTTGCGATCATCGCTCACCATGAAGTTGGATGTGCAAGGACGTGTGGTCAAGGGTCTAATCTACGTTGTTCAATCTGCCACAGACACATGGTGCTTTTCTTGCCCAAATGCCCCCTTTTTAAGGTTTTTCTTTAAGGTGTTGCATATCTCAAGCCCTACACCCAAACACAGCATATTTATATACTATTTTGATCAGGAAAATGAAACCTATCGATTAAAATAGGTTTGCAACTTGAATCCCCTCGTAGTTCAGCTGTTTCTCCTAAATCTATTGCTTTAGGTATTTTAAGGATGTTTAATACTAGTAAATGTTCAAACTTGATCATATATTGCCCCTAAAAGTTGACTACTATATATATATATATATATATATATATATATATATATATATCAGTAACATTATCTCAATTCAGATGTGATTGTTGAGGTGAACTATCTATATGTACCTCTAATGTCATCTTGACCTAGTATAACTAGCTTTGCTCTAAAAATGGTTCTTTTAGGTGTTTAATTGATGCAACTTTTATATATATGAGGTTTTGGCCAATATTATCATCATACAATGATTGAACTTGTAAATCGACTTTATTGATCAATAGAGTTTAAAAATCTTTTTATGACCGCAAATCAGTAATATTTGGATTCTATGTGTGACTTAGATTACTGTGATCTTTTACTTTCCATGTTGTCTCTTTAAGTATCAAAAGACCTACTTTGTACACGAATTGGTCTAGTATGACTAGTCATGATCTAATATGACTAAACCTTGATGGAAATATAAATCTCATGTTTCCCTTACTCCAAATCAGAAACAACCTCACCTTTATATCTAGTCTAATGTGGATGGTTCATTAAATCTAGGAATTAATATTGATACTTGTACTATGTGGAATCATTGCATTCATGTTTGGAACTTTGTAAACTATGTTTGAACCGAGTGAAACCTATATCTAGGGAAACATACACATGACTCAAATGATGTTTATATTATCAATGCTCTATCTGATCTAAGACACACTATTATGTCTTTTATATGTTAGGTCCCCTTAGTTGGACCATCTCTAGGAATCTTACTCAAGAAACTAACTTGTTCTTTACTCATAAGGTACGCTTAATCTCTTGACCCTATTATTATATTGGCTTGTTTATATGTATGCTCGCATGAATTCTTGGATAGATAATTACTTGCTTGAGCTATTATTCCATATGAATACTACTTTCATGTTGATTATAGTATGTTGACAAACCTTGAACATAATATAGAGAAATACAATATATAACCTTATGTACCTGCCTAAATTCTTAGGGTAAGGGAACAAGGAATGAATGAAATAGGGTGAGTTCATTGCCTTTGGTCATGAGGTCCCTCATGTGGAAATAGGGACCATATAGTTTTTGAGCCTCAAATTCCCCTCACAGACCCTTCCTTGAGAAGTGGTCAAAGATCTATGTTGAGATAACGGATAAAGAAACATGTTTATATAGAAAAATGGCGTTAAGTGTTCTCACCTTGTTTCTAATTCTTGATTTTGAGATGTTTCTAGCCAAGCAACTTTTACATTACTCTTAAACGGTGGTTACATGTTTTAATAGCGTACTCAATGCACTCACATTGATGTATTTTGTTTATCAATTTGTAGTTTCCAAATGAATATTTGCTTCACTCATGCTCTAAGCTCTGAAATGAATCACTAATGGGTATACTTGAATATAAAATAGGTACATATCTTTGTTCTTCATGTTTAAATATCTTTTTATCTCATGTTGTTACTGCTTTTACAATATATTGCTTGTGTGAAATTATGTGCCATTCTAGGGATGGACACCCAAGTCCACTCATCTTTAGCTATGTAGCCATTAGGAGTGTGGACTTAGGGTAACAAATGGTTCCATGACAAATGGTATCAAAACCATGCATACATGCCTCTATATGTGTAAGCCATAACACATCTTCCACTAAATCTTATAGAGTCTTCTAGCATCTCACCTCTTCTTTAAGGACTGCCTAAGTCACCCAAGTAGATGATGGATAATTATCTTCTTGTCTCCTCATGTGGTTCTTCTCTCTTGACTATTAATCACATGATTTCTCAATTACGGGTAGCTTATGCATGGAAAAACTAAAATTGATTTGAACTCATGAAAAGTTGATTAAGATGATAATGCCATGATCTCATCTTAAACAAAATACTGTATTTGATGAATGAAATTACTCCTGAAAGTGATGTACGCATGTGTAAATTTCATGCAAAATCAATGTTACCAATCAAACTTAAGTGCTTTCTATGTTTGAGGTAAATACTTGATGTTTGTTATATAAGGTGGAACTTATGTCTATATCCCATATTTGATGGGGTCCCTATTGATTAAACCTATGTTGTCCCTATTTTGATCAAACCTCAAACATATCTAATCAAAACTCGCCCTATTGATATGTATCACATCACATACTCTAATATGACTGTCTTTGGACCCATAGATCACAATGTAAAGACTTAGATACATGAGTCATTTCCCTATTGACTTCCATGCCTCTCTGTAAGCTCAATTTTGAATAAACACAATGGACATGGATACACTCTTGCCCTTTTATGCTCAAACTCTTGAGTTCTCAATTGACTTCAAGATTTCCAAAATCTACACTTACATTAACCATGAATGTAAGGGAATGTGATTATGACCTTGAACTCACAAAAATCTTGAAATATGGTTTACCTATTAATTGATCTTGATGTATGAATCATGATCATGTGAAACACAATTTGATAGTTGATATTATCCCTATTTGGATACGCTTGATGGCTCATGACTGATTTAGATTAATGTGCTAGATTAGGGTAGTATTTGACTCATGACTTCCCTAACCTATGTCACATACCTATCTGACTACCTCTAAATTGTCACCTTGTGGATTATTTATAGTTTGGAAAGGTAACCCCTTTCATACTATTCTAATTTCTTGACATAAGTCTTTAATAGGTCAAACCCCATCATAATATTTATTAGAGAGTCTATTTATTTGTGTTATTAAGTGTCTTCGTAATATGGGCCCAAGTATGTCTTGGCCCATTAGGTTTAGGATGTGTCTTGTATGCTTCCTTGTTCTCCTATTTATAGGAACATGGTTTTCTCTTCTTAATACAACAAGTAGCCGTCTTCTATTATTCAAAAATTTTGATACTCAATCTTAATCACAATTTGACGATTATCTTAGAATATGATGATGTTGACTATAGTTAGAGATTAAGTTCCTAGAAAGACCTAGGCCAAGATCATTCATCAACTTTGAATACCATGATAATGAACTCGATGTTGATATCTCAAGATGTTGCTTGAGTGATGCTCAAAATGTTGCTCAATTGTTGCTTGATTCATGTATATAGGTTAATGATCACCCCTAAGGTCTAAATAGGAATCTAAATTCTAGCTTCAAAATGTCTGGACCTATTACTTTGATATACAAACTTGACTCTCGATATTGAAAAGTGAAATCTTGACTCATGATTAGTAATCTTGATATTGATTCAAGTGTTATGATCACCCAATTTGGATCTTGAGATCGTCCTCGATATATGAAAGATGACTTTCATTATTCCCAAATCTCAAAAAAAAAATAAATGATGAATATGTTGACTCACTCGATTTATGACTAGGGGTGAGATTTCATGTGGACTAGGGTGGGACCTTCTATAGATCTTGAACACAAAACCACAATATTGAAATATGATGTACGTCTCAAAGTGTTGAAACACAAAATTTTGATCATGGACGTATAACCCCACCTAGGCTGGTGAATAAGATAGAAACCTAAATGTTAGGATTGAAACTCATGTTGTACTCGTGAATTCAAGATCTCTATTTGTTGACATGATCTCGTCAAAATTGTGATCTATAAGATAATCTCTCTAAATTGGTGATTCATGTAATGATCTCCCCAGTTTAATGATCAATGTGACTTTACCTTTACAACGGTGCTCAATTTCCCAATTTTGAAATGTATTGGTATTGAGGGAATTCCAAGTAGATTATGATATGGAATATGACAACTCAATCTTGATTGGTGAATTTATTTAATTTTGGCGACAAAATTTCTTTTAAGGTGGGGATGATGTGAGTAGCCCGAAACATCACCCCTTTTATGTAACTTTCAAATTGGACCTAGTTGTTGTCCTCACCTCCAATTTCATGTTTGAACGAGTTTTGTTGTAGAATTAGTCCATCTAGTATACATTTGAATTTTGGTGGGGAGGATGTGAGTAGCCCAAAACTTCACCCCTTTTATGTAACTTTCAAATTTGACCTAGCTCTTGTTCTCACCTCCAATTTCATGTTTGAATGAGTTTTGTTGCAGAATTAGTCCATCTAGTATACATTTGAATTTTGGTAAGTATAAATGAACTTCAGTATAGAATTAAACCCCCCCCCCATCTAAGAATGGGCTAACCAAAAAGCAGAACATGCTCTGTCGATACAAGTCCAACAATTGGTGACCAAATCCAAAGTGTGCTGAAAGCAAAAAGCCCTAGGTGGGATAGTACAAGAAACCCCTATTAGGTCATTAAAAGAAAGCCCAAATGGGCAATATGCAAGCCACGCAAGGGTACAACACTTGAACTAGCTAGCGGGCCTTCCTGTAAGTATGTGGCATGAAGTCTGCTATTGTGTATCTCTTGGGTGTTTCCACCTCAACATCCTTCTCACCTTCGAAATGCTCACTCTGAGCCCTCAATTAGCTCAGTATCTATGGACAATTTGTTGCCTAGGTCTACCCCCATGGCACCTTGGAAGTGGGCCTGACTTGACCCGCCATCGCGCTGCCTTCATTGTTGCCTTTTGCAGCTTGAGTGTCATGTAATGGTTGTGAGCCCAATGCGGCTGAACCGTTTTGACAATTCAGGCTATTGCAATTGAGGCCATTAATATCTTGGTCAAGCAGGTTGGGACAACTATTCAATGGATTGAATGACCCATAAAGGGTGTGACTATCCATTTGCTCTCCCATTCGTAATGGCAGAGACTGTATGTGTGCCTTACTAGTGCATTGCTCCCCATTATTGTCTGCCTTTGATGCTTCCCAAGGGAATTGTAACGACATCTTATAAATGTTGTCATTATTCCCGAGTGTCATAACATCTGGGAGACAATAAATCCCATACTCACTAACCCAAAATGGTCTTGAGTCTTGAGGGTCCAATCAATGGAGTAACTAAGACCTTGATTGCATGATATGGCCGGAAAAACATCACACCTCTTTGCATTCTCGTTGACACATAACAATTGTGGTTGTTGGTCTTACTCGTGGATGCTACTAGCAGTGCTCACAAATGTGGTCGTTGGAGGCAGTGCCTGCATGCCGTTCATGGTCAGAGATCATTGTGCCTCAGAGTTTCCCGTTGTCACCATGCTGTCATGCATTTTGGGTGGAGAAGCCGTCACAGTGCATGTAGATGAGGATGAAGAGACTTTCCATCCAACATCCTCCATGCCGATCCATGGGCTATAAACTTGAACATGGCCAAATGTATGATAGTTATCACACATATCAGGAAGGCCAAGGTACTAGACCTTAAGGGAACTAGAAGAGCCGTTAGGAAAGAGAACATGGACCTCATGTAGGATTTGATGACTAGAATCAAGAACCACACATACCCTAGCCTTTGTTCCCTCATCGAGTGAATCTACACTAAGGGGAAGCCCAAGGACACTTGTTGCCTTGGTGAGCATCATATCAGTCCATGGTTTGGCATATGAATTGTAACACCCCTCCAAGTATATACATATGTAAGCAGAAGCAAACCCTATGTTGTCCATAACATGGGTCACTTGGCTTGGAGGAACGTCACAAAACATGATATGCATTGCACAAGATAAATGAAGCACTACATATTGATTCAAAATGTAGATTCATACATTGTTCATAAAAAGTGAAACATAGGTGTCACATCTTAGTCTCAAACTTAATACATGTAGGCTAAGTAAGTCTAAAACATGAATTAAAAACTAGACTAGAAAATTTACTGAGTGGTAGATGGCACCCCACCAAGCTAAAGTCTCCTTGATCTCAACTATGTTGAAGGCTCACTTTAGTTCTCCTTTTCTTCTTGATCTAGGTACATCTCATCCCATGACCATGCAAAAATAGAGACATGCATCGGTAAGCGACACTATACATTTTATAAGAACTGAAATAAGCATAATAACTTGACTTGAAAGAAAACATTGACATGTATTTGACTTAAGCATTCATGATTATTTGATTCTTATGACATGAAGAATGGAATAAGTAAAATATGCACTCTCCATGATTTACCCACTTAAGGGGCCATAATTGGCATGAATGCCCATGATTTGGCTAAAAGACCCATAAGGACCCCTTGAGGTTCATGATTGGATAGAGAAGCCCATAATTGCAATGAATGCCCATGATTTGGCCAAAAGGCCCATAACGACCCCTTGAGGTCCATGATGGCGAGAGCATACAAAACTTAATCAATTTCCCATAACATGATTCTTAATATGAACTTTAACATAATCTTGAACATAAAATCTTTAACATGATGGGATTTCTCCCTCTTGAACTTGAACATTAATTTCATGAATTCTTAACTTAACCATCAGTCATAATCTATAATATTGATGAGCATGATAACAATAGGACCTAATATATAGAAACCATCAAGAAATTTTATACATGCACATGATTAGAGCATGAACTTGAAATTTGAGCATAATTCATAAACCATACATATCATCCAAATCAACCAAGGTACTTACATTTAGTGGCATGACCCACTTACCTAGAGCAAACCAAATCCTATCTTAGTGTCTTTGATCTTGAATGAATCCTAGGTTGATACCTTGAGTCAAACCCTAAGTCTCCTGAAAATAGTATGATGCCCATTAATTATTACTTTAATTAACATCTTGAACCTTAATTTTGTCTTTTAGGAGAACATGGTCTAATTACACTGAATTAGGGTTAGGGTTACTGATTAGGTCAGACAAAATGAGAGAACTCAATTTAATATACTAAATTAATGAGCTTATTACTTAAAGTTAGGGTTTTAGAGTCCCTTAGGAAAACATCAAAATAGGAAGGCAAATCATGGTTTGAAAACCCTAAAATCATGTTATACTCAAAAAATCCTTTCCAATGACTATTTATTTGCATTTTTCTGAGCATCTTGTGACAAACTATGAATATTATAAAATCAACCCATCAGAATCCAGGAAAACTATAGTGTGACATCGATTTAAATCAAACATAAATCCGACATAAATGAGGCATAAAATGGCCGAGAAAACCAAGGTATGCGTGATAAACAAATTGAACATGTGGTGGCAAACTTGTCATTGAATAAATCAAACTTTGTCCGCGGATGATAAATCAGGGTATTTGTGAAATCTAAAAAATAACAATACATAGTTGATCATTTGATTAAACTACCAGGGGAAATTGATTTATCTCACCACTTGGGATATTCTCTCTCATGACATGTGATCAACAGAGAGAGCATAGCATGAGGCTGAGGCACAATCATACCATTCTTGCAATTTTCTTTAGGAACCACTACTGAGAATGAGTTCCCCATCATACCATGAAGGCAGAGAGCCAGATTTGGGTTGTCTTGTAGACTGGAGAATTGAAGCTCCTCATTCCATGTATGAGGGTAGGTCCTTGTCCAAAACCTAAGAACCACTATGAATAAGATCACAAAACAAAGCAACACAACTTGTGAGTCCAAGTTGGGAACAAAGAAACACTTACACGGGAAAAATGGGGTTAGTTTACCACCATCTCGCTGGAGAAAAATGAAACATGGGTGAAAGTCATAGGTCCTTATAGTACCAGTTGTCTAGGGGACACAGAGCGCAAGTACTCAATGGGAGAGCAAAAGAGAGGTGTTGAGGATGCTCACCGTAGTTGAGATTTGGTTGTGGTGAACGGGGTTGTGAGGTATGGGTCGTTGTTGTTAGAGATTCACTTCAAGTACGTCGGGGACCTTGAGGGTGCTAGAGGGAGAATTGACTATGGAGGAGGGCTGCTCTGAGCCTGGAGGTCATCTTGGACCCCTTAAATATAGGTGGGTCTCGCTGTGAGGGTGACTTCAACTTTGTAGTGGAGATCAAATTTAGCACCCTTTTAGACATTTTGTGTATAGAGCAAGAGAGGGTGAGCGAAGGATTGTTAGAATCATGAGGATCTCACGAACTTGGGGCAAAAGAAATCTTTGAAAAAGATTGAGAGATGATCGAGAAACGGATTGTCGAAGGTCATCTTGCGTAACGGTTGTTGTTTCGTAGATTGATTGGAGGAAGATGATGACTTTTCATCTCTTGGATCGGATTTTGATGAAGACCTATCTATCATATGTGTGGGAGGGAAGGGAATCAAAATAATAAGGCACATGACATGTCAAAAAATGCAGAACATAGGTTTGTTGATTTAAATGATGGGATGTCCTTTATATTTCTGGGTCAAAACTGGCAGTGTAAAACCAGTAGGTTACAAGGTGTCACATGCACATTTATAATTGAACAAATAATAGCATTTGTAGAAAAAATGGACTGATAAAATAGAAACATAGAAGGAGGAGGAGTAGCACTTACACAATGGTACTAGGAAGGCAGAAAAAAGAAAAAGTTTTTGTTCAAAAAATTTCAGGGTTGGTAAAAACAATCTCTTATCCTCAACAATGATGCCAAAATTGATACACATCATTTAGACACTAATTCACTAGGGATTTATTATCTTAGAGTTTAACCTTTTTATGGAAAATCAACCAATTAAGTTTGTTTATTAGTACAGAAGGGTCGATCTCACTGGACAATGTTTTTAAGATTGCTTTTTTAACATAAATCACTTTGAGAAATATTTTTTAAAGGTTTTTATTTATTGAACATGAAGGTAAAAATATGTTGATTTGGTTATTTGATTATGCTAAAAAAAGGAATCAAATTTGCAAGGAAATGAAGTTATACTAAGAACAAACAAAATTAAGTTATGATAAAAACAAATAAAGAGATAATTATGCTAAGAACTATATGAGAGGAATTATCTATGAGCATTATTAAATTGCAATAAAGTAAAGGAGATGATAGAAACAAGAACTCGAAGAAAAGAGACTGAATCAATGCAAAATGATATGAGGTAATGGGTTTTACCATCATAGCCAATGTGAAACAAGATCGATGGAATTCATACGATAAAATGATATAGAAGAGGGTATGTAATGATATTCACAAATGCATCTATAAAAGATAAACTTCCTAGGAACCCATTGGTCCTGGCGTTCACAGATCCTAGCCCGATCATCCCAATAAAAATCCTTCTGAGGTTTCATCCAAATACTTATGCATTGGTTGGTTGTTCTGAGCCTTGGGTTTTGCAGTCACATCCCCCAAGACTAATGTTCGACAAAAATCAGAGATCAAGTCATTTAAATCGGGAGATTATACAAACCAAAATACCATCTAAAGAATGAAATCATATAAATAAATCGATCTATGTTATAACACGTCTATGGGGCTACTCCCCATGCCTCGATACGAGAAACTATACACGATCTATAGAGAGTAGTGGAAAAGTAATGGAAGGAAGAGAGGAGGCCATAGACTAGAGGATGAAGAATTCAAAAAAAATCTTTAGCTAGTGACGATTAAATGGTCTTCCCTCTTAGTTCCTTGCTCCCCAAGGAGACCAAGAATGATAATGAGAATCTAAATCTTGAGAACAAAATTTCTAACTTCATTGAATAACAAAAGATATTACACATGCAAGAATGAAATGATAATTGCTTCAAGTAAAATTTCAAGTAGAAAAAGTTAAATCCTTTTTTTGGTGGAGTTCCCCCTCCTTTTATAGGGGAAGGAGGGGGTGGAAACCCTAGAAGGGGGGTCAAATGAGGGTGGCAGCTGTGAAAATCCCTAACTGCATGTTGCGAACTGACTGATTCACGGCCTGAACTGACCGCTTCAGGCCTGATGGGGCACAGAAGAAATTGAAAACCCTAAAGGGGGTGGTAGCACCAAATTGATTATATCTTTGTCACGAAGCAATATTGAACTTGTCCTCTAAGCATATGAAATGCCCAGTTGTCTTCTAAATACATGCATGCCATGGTAGAAGTGTGTTTCTTGACCATAACTCAGTCATGAAGCAAATTGAGATGACCATTTGAAGGCTTAAGACGCTCGGGGGGTACGATGAGCCCAATGGTTTAGAGGATGGGAATGCTCGTCTTGGCTACTTGAACAGACAAAGTGAAGGGTGGAGTCGAGGGCCAAAACAATTGTCTGCGATCCGAGTTGTGACGTCCTTCAGGGATGAAATGATTGTCTCAGTTCATGAGTTGATCGACTCACATACTGAGGTGGTCCAATGTTGCCTTGAAGGAATAACCTATAAAATATAAACAAAGAAGATAAGAATTTATATTATCTGTTGAAAAGTGGCAAATTGCAATTATTTCTAGAAAATTAGCAAAGGGGAATGAATTTCTATGAAAAGATTATGAAAATTATATTTAAAATGAGATGAATATACATTCATCAACAACTTCACACTTAATGTCACAGACTTACAAGTCTCCCTTGGATTCATCTCCGGTTGGCTAGGTAAGGAACCGTAAGGTACTTTTTAATTAGTAAGGACATGTTGGGCAATCTGGTTCTCAACATGCTCATGTGAGCAGTAATACCATCTACCTTAGAAGAAGTTGGTGAATAGAATCCTTCATGAGATATCCCTATTAGAAGAACTCCTCATTTTGCTTTATTTGAGATGAAACAAAAATTTCTAAGAGGGACTCCAAATTGAAATTTGGTTACTGTTGTTGTTGATTGTAATTTCTATTTGCATTGTTGTTGAAGCCCGATGGATTATTTGCCATAGGTGGCATGCTCCCCATGTGTGGATGTTGTTGGATATGTGGCTATTTAGTATTTTGGGTACTACTATTGTGGTAGGAAAAATTTTGATTATCTCTCCTGCCCAAATTATAACTGTTGGAGTATGGATTGTAAGGTGGTTTGTTCCCATAATTCCCTATAACATTGCATTATTCTATAGATCGTCATATGGAATAAAAAAAGAATAGATTGAAGAAGCTACCTGCCTAGGAACTTCATTTTCTTCACAAACTAGATTGGTTGGATTATGGGGTTGAGTGCTTAACTTCTCAAACTTTTGGGATAGGGTGTCCACTTTACTACAATCAAATCTACTACATCAATAGAATGTGTGCCAACTTGCTTCCAAGAAGCAATAGAAGAATAAGTTTGATTGCTCCTTTCACTACTACATCAGAAATAGTTAATTGTCATGTCTTCAATAATGTCATAAGCTTTCCTATAGGAGTTTTTCATTAAAGCTCCATTTGCAGCTGAAGTTGCATCTGCATACATTCTTGTATTATAAAATAGACCATTGTAAAAGGTTTAAAGAAGTAGCCAATTGCTAAGACTATGGTGAGGGCAGAGTCGTTGGAGGTCCTTAAACCTCTCCCAAGTGTCATTAAGAGTTTCTCCATTCCTATGAGAAAAGTTTGCAAGCTGGCTTCTCAATTGAGCAATCTCGCTTGGTGGGAAGTATTTGGCTAAGAAGACCTTGAGAAGTTCCTCCCAATTGTTTATAGAATTCCTTGGCAAAGAAGAGAGACACACCTTTTCTCTATACCTCAAAGTGAATGGGAAGATAAATAGGCAAATCCCATCAGTAGGAACACCATTAACCTTGAAGGTTCTTAGATATTGTAAGGTTTCAATAATATATAGATTAGGATCCTCCATGGAAGTTCTTCCAAAGTAGTTTTGTTGTATCATCTGCTTGATTGTCAGGCTGATGGAGAAGTTTTTTTCCTCAATTTGTGGGTTATTGATAGCCCCATTGATATTTATAGTAGTTGGAACTATGAACTCCTTGAGAGGACAATCATATTCCATGATTGGTTGTTGACATTCGAGTGAAGATGGTGGTGTAAAGAAGGTGATAGTGGGATGAGTCCTCTAAATCTGAATGGGTTTGACTCCTCCTTGCTCTCTGACAACTATTGAAGGTGCATTCAATTTCTGGGTCAAAAAATATTGATGGTTCTAGATCCCTCTTGGAATGCCACATACAATCATGCAAATACATAAAGTGAGTGAGATACACAAACAAAAATAGAAGGTATGATGAATGGTAAATATGATCATGAAATGATGGAGGGAATGACTAGAGAATGTGTGATATAGTCTTGCATACAGTTCAATACTTCCTATTCTTATAGAACTATTGATGCTCACTGGTAACAATGCCAAAATATTGTTATCCACGTGCAAAAGTCTTAAAATTGTAATGCAAACACTACCCTCTAAGTATATTTGTGCATGTAGTATAATCAAGGTTGTCTAAGGAGTATGTTTTTTTTAACACAAGAGTATTAAATTTAAAAGATCTAGATTGGTTTTAAAGGATAATTTGATTTTAATATGAGTAAACTAAACAAAATTGATAGAGTGGAACTAGAGCAGGGATCACTTGATTCAAAGATTTCAACTAATAAAAAGGTCCTGAGAGAAGGGTTCACATCCATATCATAACATGAAGAACAATAAAAATCAACTATACTAGAAATAATACAAGGGAGGTTTTTACCCTACACCCACCTCTCGATAGTGTAGGACAAACCTAATTCCATATAGAAATCGCGTGCATAAACTAAATTTCACACTACAAACCTTGATCTTCAACACTTCCTAGCCACTATAGTGGTCAAGGAAGTGCAACTAAGGTAGTTCTCCTTACTCCTATGCATATCTTCCCATATCATACAAACAACATAAATCAAATACACAAAATAAACAACCAAGTATGTAAGAAAATTTCAGTTCCTATGAACCTTAGAATAATGGAATAACTAGAATTATATATGAAACTCGTGTTCAAGTAAATTATGCTATGGGAGTTGCTCCCCTATTCCCAAGAACAAAGGCTCTCCTCGTCCATGGCTATGGAATGCAGATAGAAGCAATGGAAAATGGCGTTGGAGATAGTAGAAGAGAGTAAAGAACATAAATCTCCAAAGAATTAGTAGAATTAAGAAGAACGTGGGGTAGAAGTCAATATTTCATCCGTGATACGACGCTTTCTCCAACAAACTTCTCTCCCAAGAAGTTGGAACAGAGAACTGATATCTCTGCTACAATTATTGAAGAATAATTGGGGAAGAAGATGGTTCTCTCTCAAGTAACCGCTCTTTCCTCCCCAAAATTGCCTTCCACTTCTCTCTTCTCTTCTCTGGATGGTCTTTTATTTAAAATGACATGTGATAACTGACCCCAAGTTGGTTTTGTTTGTATCTAAAAAGCATGGGATGATTTTCTTCTCATTTGAACTACAATTGTAGGTAGTACTGTGTGTTTGCAAGTCAACACACATTGTGTTACTCATAGCTTCCAAAATGGAACTTCATTGATCAAAGATGACACACGGTGTTGGTTGTACAACATGCCATGTTGCTGCATATCATAGAACTTTGGAGAATTCAGGAGCCAGGAAACATGACGTGTTGGTCGGTCAACATAATGTGTTTTTGCAAGTCAGGGAACTCTAAAAATATGGAATGAGAGGGCAAAGTGTGTTGGTTGGTCAACATGGCATGATTCTGGAATCCAATGAATTTTAACTTCTATGTATTTGAGGTGACATGGCATGTTGGTTGGCCAACATGGTGTGTGATTTGGTTGTTTGTGGATTGCCCTTTTCCTGCTATGGACACGTCATGTTGGTTGATCAACATGGCATGTTTCTGTCATATTTTTTAGGAAATTGCTTTAAACATTGGGATTTCTTAGGGAACTAATGAAATTCAAATGATGTGCAATTCATCCCCATCTTAGTGTCCAATCATATTACCTACAATTCAGACCATGGAACAAGTAAAGAAATTTAAAGGTGAAGAATCTAGCATGATTAAGAGTGATTTTTGGGTGAAGTTCATTTGCAAAAGTGACAAAAAGTGGTCCAAAAGATGATATAAACTATACAAATCTCCTAGACATGCCAGGACCTAATGAGATGGCTCTAAAAGTACCTAGATCATAAAGGAAGGCTCATAAGAAGCATTCTGGTGATGCTATGGATATAAAGTGCTTGATACTTTGCTCCATGAATCACGACCTTCAGAAGAAACATGAGAACATGGATGTTAGTGAGATGATACCACATATAAAGAACATGTATCAAGAATAAGAAAAGAATGAGAGGCATGATGTCTTAGAATGGTAGAAGGTGATCCAGTTGGTCCCCGTGTACTCAAGTTAATTGGGTATGTAGAAAGTCTTACAAGACTGGGTTTTCTTTTAGGTTGAGAGTTTACCACTGATGTAATCTTGTAATCATTATTTGATTCATAAAATAAATTATCATGAACCACAACATTAACAAATTTTGATAAGCCATTGACTAAGCTACTTGCCATGTTGAAATTTTTTGAAGGGGATATGAAAGACAAGCCCATATCTGTGTTGATTGTGACACTCGTTGCCACACAAAGTGAGATTACTCAAAACATAACCATGGAAGAAAGATTAACGAACAGATTACTAGAAAACATAAGAAATTAAAACGGTTTCATAAACTGCCAAATAGCAAAGACCTTTACATACATGTGCTTTCATGCCTCAAAGCACTCACCATGTGCACTATCAGCCTGTTACCAGAGAACCTGTTCCAGAACATATATATACATATATACATTACAGTCGTATACAAAAAGGACACACAAGTTGAACACGTATCAAAAGCACATCCACAAAGTGTCTACAAAATATCCCCAAGGACCTGAGTGTACATGGACGACTATAGGACTCTATGAATAAAAGATATCCAGTAACACATCCAACCTTGTCCGCTACTACTCCTCTTGTTACTGCTCAACCTCCACTGCACAAACTCTACTTCTTCATGCTCGTCCACCTAAAAAGGGTGTGGGAAACCCACGGGGTGAGATTCCAAATCTCAGCGGGAGATATAACTCCCCACCAACTCTATAATTGTCATAGATAAGATAAACAAAGCAGCAATAAAGTTACAACTAAGTGAAGAAGGTGATGATCATTAACAAGAAGTGCAATTACTATTGAATTATGAAACATCTTAATAATTTAAAAGGAATATGAAGAACATGTATAATTCCTATCGACAACACTGTATAAAGATCAAGCAAGGCCTCATCTAATGTTTATGTATTTGATCCTATATAATTATACTACATGGCTGATTATGCATTTTATTATGCCCTGAGGATTTGAGTCATACCACCCAAATCCCACCGACCACTTGATAAGTTGAAATTAGTGCCATACAAGGTCTAATGGAAGAGTCAGAATCCACAAGCTCACCCCACCTTGGTCAGCACAAGAGAAAACACCACAGAGACATGTCAGTTAACTGCAACAATGACATGTAGTCAAATCCAAGGATTGGATCATGCATGGCCATCCACATACATAAACATAACTAGCCCACTTTGGTACATGTACGGTGCTGGGAGAATAGGCTCACGCATGGTTGTTCTAACAAGAAGGAGTGGCTCATGCATGGCCATCCACACCACAATGAGATCGACTCACGCATGGTCGTCTCACACATCCTGTAGTTAAAGATACAAGGAAGTACTCGACTTGTACCCCGCATATTCAAAAATATGCACTCTGAGCTAAACTCATTTCACCATTCAGCAAATGTTAACACTAAATGGATCTATGGCACAGGGAAAGCTACAAGATTAAGTTCTACTTGATTATTTAAACACCTTTCAGCATCAATCAAGTTACAATGTATAAACTCAAAACAAGTTCTATATGAACAAGGGCACAATTCATCATCAGAACATACTTTGCAAGGAAAGCATTAAGGAGTTGGTTCCAACTTTTAATTGACTTCTTGGGGAGAGACAAAAGCCATGCCTTGGCTCTATCTGTTAAGGTGAAGGGAAATAACATGAGTATAATTCCATCAACAGACACTTTGTTAATCTTGAAGGTATTCAGATATTCCAGGAACTCGGTAACATGAAGACTTGGGTCTTCATTGGCTGTACCCCCAAAATGATTCTGCTGTATCATTTGCATCATAGAAGGAGCAATTGAGAAGTTATTTGCTTCTACAACAGGCAAGTCAATGGCCCCACAGATGTTTGTGGCGACCGACATTGCAAAATATTTTAAAGGACGGTCGTCTTCCATGCCTAGATTGCTTGGTGTAGCTACCACAGAACGTGAAGAAGACGGTGGTGGTGATGATGGTGACGGAGGAGTACCTCCTAGTAGCGGTTGTTCAACTCTTCTTTCTCTTCTCAAGCTTGAAAGAGTACACTCAATTTCAAGGTCTGACAAAGCAGATGTTTGAAGACCTCGTTGTGAGCGACGCATACAACCTAAAAATTGCAAAAGGAATTTAAGAACACAACTAAAAGGTATATGAATTTTCAAAATATGGAAATGATGATCTAGTCTCAAATACTAATTAGTACTTATTATTCCAATTAAATTACCGTAGCTCCTAGATATATCCCGCAAGTATACGAGAGTAGTTTTAGTCGAGGTCGAACACAAGGAGAGTTGGCTAGTTAGGCACAAGAGTTATGATTTTCAATAATCTAGATCGTTGTACATAAGATGATTGGATTCGAATAACTAAATTATAGATTTAAAACAAAATAGTAAATTATCACTTAAGAAAGGTTAAGATTCAGATTTGGAAGGATCTTAGACTTGGGATTTCACTATCACATCATAGCTTATATTAAAATACGAATTTAAATATGTTAATTAACTTGCAAAGGAGGTTTGTAGTCATCACTCACCTCCCGGTGAAGTGATGATGATTTTAACTCCATACATCACTCTCGTGTGTGTATTTCATTTCAAATCACAAACCTTGCTCCTCAACATAATCCCAGCCACTCTCGCGGTCAAGGACAAGTTGCCAAAAGAGTAACTCCATACTCTCAAACACATCTTCTCAGATTATGAAAGAAAGCATAAAACATACAAGTATGATGGCCAATCACACAAACAAGCATTTCAGATATGAAATAACTCTTGGAAAATACAAGAAACTAACATTTAGTACAAAATTCATATGTTCATGCAAGCTATGACATGGGAGTTACTCTCCCATGCCTAAGAAAAAGAGTCTACTCGTCCATAATGATGTACAGTAGAAAATGTGCATAAATTTTAGAGTTTAACATGGTTTAGAGAAGGAAAAGTTAAGCAATCCCAAGGTGTAACCAAAGAAGGGTAGAATTCTGACTTGACGACGAAATCCCACTTCTATAGCTGCTCCAAACCGGACAAACTTCCCTCCCGAGAAGATTTGTAGAGTGAAGAAGCTCTGCTGCACCTCCGGAGAAGAAAATGGAGAAGAAGAGAAGAAGAAAATGGACTCCTTTGTCAAGAAACCACCTCTTTTCTCCTCCAAATCACCCTCCTCTGGTCTAGGCTTGCTCTAGGACGAGGGAACTGACACAAATGAACGAGCATAACTGCCCATTAAGTTCCCACTTTGTTTTAAACAAAAACTCATATTTTTCAAAATGTTGAAACTGCCAGGTGCACGTCGTACACCCAAAGTGCACGCCGAGCAACTTTCCAGAAACTTTCAGTTTGCTCCAGAATGCACTGTGCACGGCGTGCGCTGAAGTAATGCACGCCGTGTAACTTTCTAGAAACTTTCAGTCTGCTCTAGAATGCATTGCGTACGGCGTGCATTGAAGTAATGCACGTTGTGCAACTTTCCAGAAACTTTGGTATGCTTGACGCTCCCTGTGCACGGTGTGCACTTTTGGTGCACGGCGTGCACCTGGCTGTTCTGGGCTGTTGTGTATTCTGCTCATAACTTTCAATGTGTAGGTCTGATTTACATGCGGTAAAAAGTGGTATTTGCGTAGTTTTGAACCCCAAAACATGTAGATACTTGAGGAGTGATCCAATAAGTGATAATATGATATATTACTCATCATTTCATTGTAAAATATAGTACCTATAATCCAAACCATGAGACAAGTAAGAATAGCTAAAGATATAGAATCTAGCATGAATGAGAGTGATAATTAAGTCAAAATAACATGGATATGCAACCAAACATAATCTAAAAGGTGATATGATTTGTGCACATAAAATCCCCCTAAGCTTAAACCATTACTAGTCCTCAAGAAAAAAGAGCATAGAAATACAAATGAAGAATTGTCAAGTTCATGCATAGATCAAATGAAAAGAAAGATGTGTATAAGACCAAGCTAACCATGATCAACATGTTTATACTCATGGCCATCAATTCAACTTAAACACCCAAGAAATAGTTTTTTAGTTCGACAGGGGTGGTCACAATTAAATGAATCAATCAAATAAACAACAATAAGTAGAATTTGGATGACGAAGCCAAGCAATTAGTGGATGTGCAACTCAAACTCTCAACTATTAAGGATATAAAAGATGAAATCTTAGTTAAAATTAAAAATTTTAGTTGTACTCTCCTTCTTTCCAAAAATGATGTGATAATGGATTATGTGTTCCGATACTCGGCTGCTAATGTAGACTTATGCACACATGGAGTGTCGGTTGGGGTATTTTACCCTCTTTTAAGACATACCACCTAACCATCATGGCAAGATCAGACTTACACTAGGCTAGCATAATATGTGGATAGTTTAGCCATCTTTTATGGGGTATAAATATGAGATAAGTCAAAAGAAATTTTAATTTTTCTAAAACATAGGAGAGTCAACTAAATTCCAACATTAGCTAGATTTCATTCATTTGAAAGAGTGGTTGAAAATGCACTAAGAGCTTGGCAAGGGCATCCTGTATTCCAAATGATGTTGTAAAGTTGATTTACTCACAAAAATCGAAACCATTACATGTTTTAAGAAATCAAGGATGTGAAAGATGAATGTTTAGGCTAGAAGCATAAACTAGAGTTAAGCATGTGTTGATGGCCAAAATGTTTCATTTGATTAATGCAAGCCTTTTACAATTTCTCCAAATGACATTTCTCATCAAAATAGGACAATCAGTTAAGCATAGAAGTTCTATCCACATATAAAAAATAAACCTCATATCATACTAGATTTGCCACCAGAAGAGCAGAATTGAAAACAAAAGATTGAAATGTGAACACAAAACAAAAGCAAATGACAAGAAGCAAATAACATGAAAGGGAAAAGCTAAAAGAACTAGGATACCATCTGGTTGCTCCCCCTAAACTTGAAATCCACAGTGTCCTCACTACATAAATCAAACTAAAAAGGTTGCAACTGGGTACCTCATCATGGTGGAAACATCAAAGTCCATGGAGGATCAGTACTCTGATTTGCAGCTGGAAATTGTTGTGCTAAAGATTTATGCCTCCTTGCAAATCATCATGGATATCAACATTATCATACTTTGAAGGATATACTTATATGAAAAAACCATTCTTCAATGTCATCGGCCTGAAATATGTAGGATTCATCTCCGATGGACTAGGCAAGAAAGGTGGAAATGCTTCTTTGCTAGAAAAAGCTTGTTGGGCAATTTGTTTCTCCAAGATGTGTGCATGAGTGGCAATATCATCCACCTTAGAAGAGAGTTGGAAAATGGCACCCTTCATTGATTATCTTTGTTGATGGAACTCCTCATTTTGCTTCATTTGAGTTGAAATAAATGTTGCAAGCATGGACTCTAATCTAGAAGTTACTTGTGGTTGTTGTGGCTGAATGAAATTTGGGTTCACATTGTTGTAGAAGTCTGATGGAGTGTAGCCCATTGGAGAATAAATAGAAGAAGCATAAGATGTAGAAGATGAGTGTCTAAGCAACCCACATGCATCACAAATAATATTGGTTGCTTGAAATGGCTGTGTGCTTAGCTTCTCAAACCTTTGTGATAAAGTGTCTAGCTTTGCTACAATTATGTCTATAGAACCAACCGTGTGATCTTCCACTTGCATTCCGGAAGTAGTATGTGAAAAGGATGGGTGGTAGCTTGTAGCTAGACTCCATTGGCAATGGTTTACTACCATATCTTCAATAATAGCATAGGCTTCTCTATAAGATTTGTTCATTAGAGCTCCATTTGCAGTTGCATCAATAGACATCCTTGTATTGTAGCATAAACCATTATAGAAAGATTGCAATAGAAGCCAATTGCTTAGACCATGACGTGGACAAAGATGTTGAATATCTTTGAACCTCTCCCATGTATCATACAAGGTCTCTCCATCCCTTTGAGAATAATTGATGAGTTGACTCCTCAATTGTGTGGTCTTGCTTGGTGGAAAGTATTTGACTAAGAAAACATTGAGGAGTTCGTTCCAACTGTTGATGGAGTTTCCTAGCAATGAATAGAGCCACGCTTTGGCTCTGCCTCTCAAAGAGAAGGGGAAAAGAAGAATACAAATTACATTAGTAGGAACACCGTCTATCTTGAAAGTGCTAAGTAATTGCAGAAATTCAGCAATGTGAAGGTTTGGATCCTCTATTGGCGTCCCTCTAAATTGGTTTTGCTATATTATATGTATAATTGTGGGGCTGATAGAAAAGTCATTTGCCTCGATCAGTGGGATATTTATAGCCCTATTGATTTTTGTAGCAGCTGGAACAATGAAGTCTTTAAGGGGACAACCATCTTCCATGATTGCTCTTTCTTGTTGAGATGGATGCTTGGGTGAAGATGGTGGTATGGATGAAGGATCTGTGGATGAGGGTGGTGCATATGAAGGTATGGAAGAATATGGTATGGGTGTTGGTGGTGTATATGATGATGGTGAATTAGGTGTGAATGATGGTGATATGGATGAAGGTGGCATGGATGAAAGTCGTTTGGATGATGGTGACATGGATGATGGTTGTGTGGGTTGTGATTCCTCCATACATGTTTGGGTTTCACTCCTTGTTGCTCCATGAGGTCTACAAATGATGTTTTCATTTTCTGAATGTAGAGATATGCATGGTTCAAGGATCTTTTTATGAACACCCCATATGCTCCTGCAAATAAACAAAGTGAGTGAGATACAAAAACAAACATAGAAGATATAATGAATTATGATGATCATGATGAATTATGATTTATGGATATGATGGTGGATATGAAGGTTGTGATCTAGTCTCATTTACTTATCAACAAATCTTACTCTAATAGGAATATCGATGCTCCCCGACAACGGCACCAAAAACTTGTTGGTAATTTACATTAACGAGTTTCAATAATAAGAATGATCTTTTACTCAACTAGCTATATCCCGCAAGTATACGAGAGTAGTTGTAGTCGAGGTCGAACACAAGGAGTGTTGGTTAGTTAGGCGCAAGAGTTATGATTTTCAATAATCTAGGTTGTTGTACATAAGATGATTGGATTAGAACAACTAAATTATAGATTTAAAACAAAATAGTAAATTATCACTTAAGAAAGGTTAAGATTCATATTTGGAAGGATCTTAGACTTGGGATTTCACTATCACATCATAGCTTATATTAAAATACAAATTTAAACATGTTAATTAACTTGCAAATGAGGTTTGTAGTCATCACTCACCTCCCGGTGAAGTGATGATGATTTTAACTCCATACATCACTCTCGTGTATGTATTTCATTTTGAATCACAAACCTTACTCCTCAACATAATCCCAACCACTCTCGCGATCAAGGACAAGTTTCCAAAAGAGTAACTCCATACTCTCAAACACATCTTCTCAAATTACGAAAGAAAGCATAAAACATGCAAGTATGATGGCCAATCATACAAACAAACATTTTAGATCTGAAACAACTCTTGGAACATGCACGAAACTAACATTTAGTACGAAATTCATATGTTCATACAAGCTATGACATGGGAGTTACTCTCCCATGCCCAAGAAAAAGAGTCTACTCGTCCATAATGATGTACAGCAGAAAATGTGTAGAAATTTCAGAATTTAACATGGTTTAGAGAAGGAAAGCTAAGCAATCCCAAGGTGTAACCAAAGAAGGGTAGAATTCCGACTTGAGGACAAAATCCCACTTCTACAGCTACTCCAAACCGGACAAACTTCCCTCCTGAGAAGCTTTGTAGAGTGAAGAAGCTCTGTTGCACCTCTGAAGAAGAAAATGGACTCCTTTGTCAAGAAACCACCTCTTTTCTCCTCCAAATCACCCTCCTCTACTCTAGGCTTGCTCTGGGATGAGGGAATTGACACAAATGACCGAGCATAACCACCCATTAAATTCCTACTTCATTTTAAACAAAAACTCATATTTTTCAAAATGTTGAAACTTCCAGGTGCACGTCGTGCACCTAAAGTGCACGTTGTGCAACTTTCCAGAAACTTTTAGTTTGCTCTAGAATGCACTGCGCACAGTGTGCGTTGAAGTAATGCACACTGTGCAACTTTCCAAAAACTTTCAGTCTGCTCCAGAATGCACTGCGTACGGCGTGCGCTGAAGTAATGCATGTTGTGCAACTTTCCAGAAACTTTGGTCTGCTTGACGCTCCCAAGTGCACGACGTGCACTTTTGGTGCACGGTGTGCACCTGGCTGTTCTGGGCTGTTGTGTATTCTGCTAATAACTTTCAGTGTGTAGGTCCGATTTACATGCTGTAAAAAGTGGTATTTGCGTAGTTTTGAACCCCAAAACATGTAGATACTTGAGGAGTGATCCAATAAGTGATAATATGATATATTACTAATAATTTCATTGTAAAATGTAGTACCTATAATCCAAACCATGAGATAAGTAAGAATAGCTAAAGATATAGAATCTAGCATGAATGAGAGTGATAATTTGAGTCAAAACAACATGGATATGCAACCAAACATGATCTAAAAGATGATATGATTTGTGCACATCAATGATCATCAGCAAAGCATGCCATTCTAGGCCTTGCCAAGACTATGACGACTTGTCACAAGGTGTGACAGTTAGTGGCATCACAGGTCGTGAAGCCACTCAAGGCATATCGGATTGACATGCCTATCGGCCTCAACATACATATCGGTGCACTCATCTTCAACCTTTGAACAACATTACAAGTAAGGAAAAAGAGTTGCAACACATGAGCAACATCTAAGCAAGATTCTTCCTCCAAAGCAGAATGCAAAACTACCAAGAAGAACTACTAGCATGCAAGAGATAACAAACCAAGGACAAAGAACAATATAGTATATAAGGGGTGATAATAACAAAGAGGTTTTAGAGTTATATAACCCACCTCAAGGATCACCACCAAGCTCCAAGCTCATGAGCTCAAGGTTGAAGAAGATATTCCAAGCTTGATCACCACAACACCTCCAAGAGAGAAGATGGAACCAAAGTTAAGAGAGCATGAGAGGGATAAAGGAGTAACTAAGGTACATAGCCGAGAAGAAGAAAGAAGGAGAGAAAGAGAAGCTAAGGATCATGGCTTACCAAGGTACATGATGAAGAGAGAACCACAAGCATGGGACTCATCCTCCAAGCTTCAAGGGAGAGACTCCTCTAGTTCAAGGTCATTCACCAAAGAGAGAATGCAAGGATAACCAAAAGGGTTCTCTTACATGAAGAGAAAGGGGTATATATACAAGAGGGATGAAAGAGATAGCAAGGGGAAGGGGTCACCACCATAGAACCCTAGGTGACACTTGTCCACAAATAAGGGCCACATGCAACACCATGCAACAAGGTGATAAGATCTATGTCTCGCCCACTAGGTCACCTATGATGGTCAAGGTCGATACACACATCTACCCTCTTCACAAATCGATAATGGTAAACCCAAGGTACCACAAACTGATATGGTGCACATCTAGACACCACAAAACCGATAGGATGTCCCTCAAGACACCCAAAAATTGATAGTATGTACCTCAAGACACCCACAAATCGATACAAGACCTCTCCAAGGCTCTCAAGCCCGAGACAACACTTCTAGGTGTAAGGCATACCTCAAACATGTGTCCTAAGCATCACCAAGGATGCCATCACACAACCAAGGTTCCCATCTCTTTCTCTTTCCTCTAGATGATTCCAAGAGAGAGAAGGAACACTCTAGATGTGGCAAATTTACACATCAACCCCTACTCTGGGTAAATTGCAATTTGCACCAAAACCTCTCCCCAAAACACAAGAATCAACCAAACAAGCTCAAACAAGGAACTCAAGCTTCCAACATGCCCTAAATACATCTCAAATGATTAGAGCAAGGATATAAGAAACATACTTAAGCAAAACAAATAGGGTTATCCCAAAACGTGGGTCAGGGTCCTTACAAGCCATAAACCCCTTACAGGGATTTTTCCCCCGAAATCCTAAGAGAAAAGGGAAGGGTACTTCCTCCTCATCCATTCCTCGAGATCCCACGTGGCTTCCTCAACACCACGATGATGCCAAAGAACCTTCATGAGCATAAGGTCCTTCCTCTTCAACTTCTTTACTCTCTGATCAAGGATCAACACTAGACCTTCCACATAGGTCATATCCTCATCAAGATCCACCTCCACATGTAACACTAACTCTATATCTAGATGACACTTCTGTTGGGTTTTAGTGGAGGCAGATAAGGAAGTGGAAACAAAAATTTTCTCCCCCAAACCCGAAACAAGGAAACGCGTCAACGTCTATACAATAGGAAAGGATGGTTTGTGGAATCATACCTTGTCCCTAGGCTTGCTCGGAGACAATACCTCGTGCCTTGCGTGGTCTTCACCTCCGGTCTTAGATGGTGTCTGTGCAGCTCCTGGTCACACCAGGACTGATGACTCCTCCTCTCACCGGGACTGTCGGGATTGATAGTTTTCCTCCTGAGCGGCAGAAACCTCCCGCCTCTGAAGTAGTCCACACGGACCACCTGGAACTCCAATCTCCTTGTCCCACAAGGAATTGGAAGGAGTCGGACCCTCCTGTTGACGTACTAGTCGCCAACACACTCTCCTGCCTCCAATTGCAACTGTAGTTGTCTTTCCCTTGTTGCACCTCCCTTTGCAGGTAGCACTTGCTCGGGCTCTCTCTCGGTTACCAAAACCAGAGAGAACGACAACTTTACAGAGCAACTGGTTGCACTGAGTTGTACTTTGAGAAGCCCCCAATACCCCTATATATATAGGAGGGTCATGGGACAGGGTTCTCCATCCCGGGCAATGCGGGACTAAAAGCAGGAGTAGAAGGGTTCAAGATTTTCCACAAAAAAACAACCAACTCGCAACCTGAACCGATCGTTTCACAACTGAAATGGTCGGTTGGGGACCTAAACCGGTCAGTTGACACCTCAACCGATCGGTTGGGACCCATGATCCGGTCGGTTCACTTCTGAACTAGTCAGTTCGTGGTCCTGACCAGTTCCTGATTGACTTTCCAACTTTTGTTTCTAATTGGTATCGAATACCAATCCTTGTTCCAATCAAATTGGGCAAGTGAAATGAAAGGAAAATTCTCACCAATCCTACTTTCCCAACTTGCCCAGTTGCAATAGTTGAACCGATCATTTCAACACTTGAAGCAATCGTTCACCCTGTCCTTGAGTCGACCGACTCAACATTTGAGCCGACTGGTTCACCAAGCTCAGTCGATCGGTTCATCACATGAGCCGATCGGTTGGGAGTGCAGATTGTGCAGAATTAGTCAATTGCGATTTCAATCAATCTGATACTCTAATCAATCTGTCCAACACCTTGAACACTATGCTTTTGAGCTATCAATCAATTGAGTGTTTAATTGAACTACTAAACTCCTTTAGTAATCAATCTAAACATTGTTTGTGGACAAAACTCCTCTTCCAGGTTAAATCATATGTGTATGACCCTACAGGTCCATTTCACGTTGGCAGTGAAAGTCCATAACACTTATGACTTCACAAGCAAAGAGCGGTGCCTAGTCACACATCAGTGCTACCCAAGTGAAAGTAGAAAGTTGGAGAACAACTTTCAATCCTACAATCCGTGAATGGTGTTATAGTGAATGTATAATTCCTTTGTCACTGATATCCCGAATGAACTCGAGGCATGGAACAGTCATCCTGTCAACGTTCATTCACTTTCTTGATCTCAGAGTAGATTGGAAGAGATATGTATGACATCAATATCACATACTGATTCACACATGCGTGCGCACGCCTATTTCAATCCTACTCATCAAGTGGCCTTGGATATCAAACTCCCTCAGGAGGGACAAATCCCATATCTATCACTCACCCCTCAAAAGCCCCATGGGTCAAAGCCACCCAATCATCACCTTTATAACAACCCATGTTTCAGGACTGCATTTGATGATGTCAAAGTGTGCCCAATGACATGTGTTGAGGGCAGTGATTTCAGGTCTAAGAATCACACTCACCACCATCACTGTGAGTACTGACTGTGACTACCATGTCATGGTTCCATGTGTCAAACTCACGGTGGGTCTGTCTGGTACACTTGTTCTCTAACAAGTACATATGTGTTTGGTTTGATATCTCTATATCATGACTAATGAGATTCTATCATCAACCAACACCACAATCTAGTCTTGTGTGTCATTGCTGTCTATCTACCTTCCACAATGACATCCGACTAGGGACATAACAAGAATGTACAAAATCTTAGCATATGTATGATCTCATTGTTCAAGTCCTCAACCTGAAAGCATACGTCATTGAGTACTGTCATTCTCTAGACATTCAATTTGTTCTATCACTATCTCAAATGACTGAACCAGAAAGAATTGGAAGCTTGCATTTGATGTTTATCAAATCAATCTTAATGTATCCCACCAATCATCTCATGATTGGCTCTCAGGGCATACATACCAACAACTTCCTCAACATACTGAATGAAACATTGGATGCAATCTATGCAACTCAGGTGGCAATTCCAATCGGTAAGCCACCTTCTAAACATGTGCCACAGTTGGGTAAGGTCCCATAAACCTGGGAGCCAATTTACACTTCGTCCTAAACCTCAGAAAACCCTTCCAAGGAGAGACCTTTAAATATACCTTGTCTCCCACTTGGAACTCTAAGGGTCTAAGAAAGATTATCTGCATATGACTTCTGTCTGTCCTGTGATGCATTAAATTGTTGATGTATCACCTTGATCTTCTCTGTCATTTGTTGTATAAGCTTAGGACCAAAAAGATAATACTCACATGTCTCATACCAATACAATGAAGATCTACAATGTCTCCAATACAATGCCTCATGAGGTGCCATGTCGATACTACACTGATAGCTATTTTTGTAGGCGAACTCTATCAAACTGAGGTGTACATCCCAACTTCCAAAAGATTGAAGAACGTAAGCCCTCAACAGATCTTCCAAAGTCTGTATGGTTCTTTCAGATTGACCATCTGTCTATTAGTGGAAAGCAGTACCCAAATCTATGTGTAGCCGCTCCCAAAAGAAACTTGTGAACTAAGGACCTCTATCGGACACGATAGTAGCTGGAACACCATTCAAACGCACTATTTCATCAACATATACTTGGACAAGCTTCTCTTCTGTGAACCTTGTCTTCACAAGAAGGAAATGTGCTGACTTGGTCAACCTGTCAGCGATCATCCAAACAGAATCATAACTTTTGGCTTTCCTAGGTAGACCAACCACAAAATCCATAGTCACATGATCCCACTTCCACTGAGGTATAGGAAATAGTTGCAATGATCTTGTAGGATTCTGATGCTCAGTTTTGACTTGCTGGCATACCACACATCTTGCCACAAACTCGGCTACATCTTTCTTCAAGCCTGGGCACCAATACATATCCTTCAAATTGTGGTACATCTCGGTGCTACCTGGGTGCATTACATACATGGATGAATGAGCCTCCTCTAACACCATCTTCCTCAGGTTATCAGCATCAGGAACCACTAACCAGTCATGATAGCAAACTATCCCACCATCTGACTTGTAAAAACCATCACACTTCTCACTGCCGAACTCTAATCTAATTTGTTGTACCACAACATCCTTCTCTTGTGCCTCTCTGATCTGTTGTCTCAACATAGGCTTCACATGTAGATGTGCTAACAAACTAGCTAACAATGAAACCTCTATCTTGACATTCATTTAATGCAAGGAGACCAACATGTCTCGCTTGTGGCACATCAAAAAACCCAACCGGTCTTTATCCATAGGTAAAGATGAAGACTTCCTGCTCAATGTATCTTCTACGACATTTGCCTTTCCCAGATGATAATCAATAGTACATTTGTAGTCTTTGATCAACTCCATCCAAAGACATTGCCTCATATTCAACTCATGTTGTGAAAAGATGTACTTCAGGTTCTTGTCATCCGTGAAGATGTGACTCTTCTCTCCATACAAATAGTGCCTCCAAATCTTCAACGCATGAACCACTACAACTAACTCCAAATCGTGGGTCGGGTAATTCTCCTCATGTTTCTTAAGCTGTCGAGAAGCAAAAGAAATCACTTGTTTGTCTTGCATCAACACACAACCCAGACAATTCTTAGATGCATCATAGAAGACTATGTATCATTTTCCTTGTTTGGGTAGAACCAAAATTGGTGCAGTTTTCGACTTTTCCTTCAACATTTGAAAGCCACATTGACACATATCATTCCAGACAAATGACATATCCTTTCTCGTCAACTTTGTTAGGGGTAGAGCAATAGCGTTGAAATCCTTAATGAACCTCATGTAATAGTCTACCAAACCTAGAAAATTGTGCACTTCTATCAGCATCTTTGGCTGTTCCCACTCTGTCACAGACTCCACCTTCATAGGATACACGTGTATTCCTTCGACAGATATGACATGCCTCAAGAAATCTACCTCCCTCAACCAGAACTTGCACTTGCTGAACTTGGCATAGAGCTGGTATTGTCTCAACACTGTCAATGCCTGACGAAGATGTTGTTCATGTTGCTGACTATCCCCACTGTATATCAAAATGTCATCTATGAAGACAACCACGAACTGATCAAGGAAAGGTGCTGTGACGACCCCAATTTCTACATACTTTCCTTAGTGACATATACAGATATGCGTGCACTCATATCTATAAATGTCAAAAGGGAAAATAATAGAAATCAAGATAGCCAACTAAATCAGAGATAAGCCAAGATCAAGTTCACATCATAGCAAATAGCCACACAACATTTCATTCAATAATGAAAGATAAAGTCATACATATTGCTACTGGAGAAAGAAGAAGAATAAATCTATGATTATTACATTGGATCTCAATCGTCCTCAACATAAGCTAGGGAAAGAAATAAACTAACATCTAGCAAGAAAGAGATAAGAGGAATAGGTCTATCTAATAAATCCTCCATGCTTATTATTTGTGCCTTCAGGTACTTTGAATATGCATTGTACTTTGATCATCAATTGATCCTTGCACCTAGAAAATATGAGAAACAAATACATCAACAAAGTTGGTACGTGGAGTAAAAGCTATACTATGCTGGCATATAAAATACTCGAATTGAAGAAGAAGAAAGAAAATGTTATTTAAAGGCAGAAAATCAGGTAATCCCAAGTTATTAGCCTCATTTATAGTGAACATGCATTACTATGGTGGACTTAGCACATAATTGCATAAATAGTGGGCCCTTTCCCCGTGTACCTTGTACTCTAGGGATCTCCCCATATACCATGTACTCTAGGGAGGTGCTAGTCAACATTAAAGCTTTCCCTCTCTAATAGGGAGTTTAATGAGCACCACTAGTAACTACATTTCACTTATATTCAATTATGTTCTTTTATGTTCAAGGTGGTAAATCATCAATTAATCATATATCAACATCCATCAATGTATATCAATTTCATGCAAACAATTACATATACTTAACATCCAGCAAAAACTAGTCATATAATTATATCCACGTACCTTTAGTTCTCAGATCTGGATTCCACAAATCTTAGATTAGGAGAAAGATAGTAGATCACCCTGAAATATAGTAAAACCCTAAAGTCACCATGGTTTCTCATCAATCAACATTAATTACTATTATAACTTAGGGTTTAGGTTATTTGGGATATCATTTTAGGATACATGTGATTCGAGGGGTCAGGGTTAAGTCTACTCATCCAAGGCAATTAATGGTTGACATAAAATCGTATAAGGTGTATAATAAGAAAAGTGGAATATGGAAATTAGGGTTTTTCTCCCTTATTGAAACAACTATCCTTCTGAGATAAGATTTCGAGTGACATGATGATTAGAACTGTAATTAGGGTTTAATCTATTCTCAAGGTAAATTGGAAGTCAGTTATGACCATTATTACATGATGTACAATTATTAAGGGGGTCATTAAGACTTGTAGACTATATTTTCAAAAAGGGCTCAGATCCAGGTCATGTTTATACTATACCTAGATAGATCTCATTTTTCTGATGAAAATAACATATAAGTTTGATACATTCCGACATTCCTAGCAATTTCTAGGATTTTTCTAAGATAAGGCTTTGTGCAAAGAAATAATTGGGTTGTAAGCTTACGTGGCAGACCAGGATTGGTCTGCGTCGGCTCGTGGGTCCCTTGCTTGAGGAAGTCTTATTCTTCAGCACCATCTGCTGCTTCACTTCTCCTTTACTGGCACGCGATCAAGGACCTGGAGCAGCTCCGGCGATGGCTAAGTGAGCAAAAGACCCATCTTGGTTGCAGGAAAGGAACCTATCAAGCTCGCGGTGTTATCCCGAGCCCAACTGAAGCCTTTTGGCGTTGCGGCTCCCCTGGGAACACTGAGCCAAAGCGGGCAGGAGAGATCACCGGTGAGAGATTGGTAGGGGAGGACAGGGAGTTGCGGTAGGTTGGAGATGGCCGGAAAGCACCTCCGAACTGCAGTGAATGTGATGGCGGGGAGTAACTTGTGAGGCGAGGTCCGTGGTGGTGTCGCCGAGGCAGTGCAGTGACGGAGGGAAGGTGGGCTTGGCGGCAGTGCTTGGAAGTCAGGTATCTCGAATTGAGTTTTGCGGGAGTCTAAGGGAGGTCCAGCGGAGCTGTTGGAGTCATTATATAGGCTCATGAGGGTGAGGGCAGTAAAGCCCTAAATGGGTCGCCGCCGCTAGGAGGAAGGTGAGGAAGCAGAAGTCTGTTCTCCCAGATCTGCGCGTGAGGGGCGTCAAGTGAGGGTTCGTTAGCTTCGTCTTCGGGAGTAGAACCGGTCCTCCAACTATCTCGCGCGATTGTTGTGGATGCTGGGCGCGCGGGGTATCCCTGTGCTCAGCGCTCCGTTGGGTTCCAAACCGCAGAAAGAGGAAGGTAGGAGATAATGTCCGGGCCCTTGGATCCCTGAGTGGATCCATGTCCACCTGATCGGACGGCTAAGATCAAACCCAGCGAGGGGCTGCGCCCAAGCAAAGAAAAAAATGGGCCGCGTGACAACATAATATCTAATTAAATCACAGACTTTAGTCCTAGGCTAGATTAGGTGACATAATACACCAAAAATTCAAAAGTAAATAACTCTAAATTGGTAACTCCAATTGAAATGAGATTTTAGGCATAGTTATATAATGTTATGGTTTAGTTATGGTGCAAAATTTGAGTCTCAATTCAATTATTGAATATGTCAATTGACTAAACGTCATAATACTTGCATTACTTACTTTATATACCATTATGGATGGTCTAATGTGAAATTGATGATCCATTCAATCAATTTAGTGAGAGGGATGATTAAGGGCATAATTGGAACAATTAAAATTGTAAAAGAGAGACTAATAAAATATATATGCAAAAACTCACTCTGTCACATTCTCCCCTCCTTTTTAAGAATTTTGTCCCCAAAATTCAAGCAGCCTGAAAAAGATGTGGATACTTCTTCTCGAACTCGGTCTTTAGCTCCCAGGTGGCATCTGTTTCATCATGGTGGCTCCAGAGAACTTTCACCATATCGATATGATGATTACTGCGAAGCTCCTTTGACTTGAAGTTGAGAATTATGACTGGGGACTCAGCATATGACAGATCATCCTTCAACTCGAGAGGCTCATGATTCAGGATATGACTGGAGTCTTTGACATAGGGCTTCAGATTAGATACATGGAACACATTATGCATGGCACTATACTGAGGAGGCAAAGCAAGATGATAGGAACATTCACCAACCCTTTCTAGAACTCAAAGGGTCCAACATAACGAGGACTGAGCTTTCCTTTGTTCTTGGCCAAAGCTCGAATAGGTCGGATTTTCAGAAATACATGGTCACCCTCCTTGAACTGACGTTCTTGACGGTGAGCATCTGCATAAGACTTCTGTCTATCCTGTGCCCACTTCATTCTCTGCCTAATCAGTGCAACCTTATCAGAATACAACTGCATCTCCTCGGATTTCATCAGGGTACGCTCTCCGACATCATCCCAGTGTAAAGGTGATCTGCATGGTCGACCATAAAGAGCTTCATAGGGAGGCATCCCAATGCTTGCCTGATAGCTATTATTATAGGCAAACTCAGCTAAAGGTAAGTAATAGTCCCACGAGCCTTCCCAATCAAGAACACAAGCTCGCAGAAGATCCTCTAGAATCTGTATTGTACGCTCTGACTGCCCGTCAGCTTGCGGATGGTAGGTTGTACTGAAGGTCAACTTGGTGCCCAATTCCTCTTGAACCTGCTTCCACAGCCTTGAAGTGAACTTTGGGTCCCTGTCTGAGACAATAGATGTTGGAACTCCATGTAGACGTACTATCTCCCGTATGTAGAGGTCCGCCAACTCAGAAACTCTTGCAGTAGTCTTTACAGGAAGAAAATGAGCTGATTTGGTAAGACGATCCACTATGACCCATGCGGCGTCGTATCCCTTCCTGGTCCTGGGTAATCCCACCACGAAATCCATGGTGATGTGTTCCCATTTCCATTCCGGAATCTCAAGGGGTCGTAGTAGACCGCCTGGTCTCTGATGTTCGGCCTTAATCATTTGACATGTCAGACACCTGGACACGAAGTCAGCAATATCATGCTTCATACCCCTCCACCAAAATTGACGTTGTAGGTCTTTGTACATCTTGGTTGTGCCTGGATGAACTGTGTACTTGGACCCATGTGCCTTATTTAGGATTGATGTCTTTATAGCTGACTGCTCAGGAACCCATATACGATTCTTGTAATGTAGACCACCATCAAGACCCATGGACAGATGCGTTTGCGGCTTTGACAGGAGAGAAGATAGCTCTGCCAGACTGGGACTAGCCTTTTGTGCCTCAAGAAGTTCGAGATGCAAGTTGGACGTGATGGAAATGTTATTAACATGCACACGATCAGACATAAACTGCGGTTTCCAGCCCACTAGATCCTCCATGTTCCTCCATTCAGGGACAGAAAGAGATGCACACACTGCCCTTTTTCTGCTAAGGGCATCAGCGACTACATTTGCTTTACCCGGATGATAGGCAATAGTGAAATCGTAGTCCTTTAGGTATTCAATCCATCAGCGTTGACGTAGATTCAAGTCCTTCTGAGTCAGGATATACTTCAGGCTTTTGTGATCGGTGAAAATGTGGAACGTTGCCCCGTACAGGTAGTGCCTCCAGATCTTAAGGGCATGAATGATTGCAGCTAATTCCAAATCATGGGTGGGATAATTAAGTTCATTGGGTTTTAGCTGTCTAGAAGTGAAGGCCACTACTTTACCATTCTGCTGCAGGACACACCCTAATCCATTCCTCGAAGCATCAGTGAATATTACAAACCCTTCATTGCCAGAGGGTAGAACAAGAACAGGAGCTGACGTCAACTTCTGCTTTAACTGCTGGAAACTGGACTCACAAGTGGTTGACCAGAAGAAGTGCTCGTCCTTCCGAGTAAGCTTGGTTAGAGGGAGTGCAACTTTGGAGAAGTTTGGAATAAAACGACGGTAGTATCCGGCCAGACCCAGGAAACTCCGAATTTCAGAAGGGTTACGAGGAGGTTGCCAATCAAGTACAGCAGAGACTTTGGCGGGATCAACTGATATACTTCCTCCAGAAATAACATGTCCAAGAAACATGACCTTATCAATCCAGAATTCACATTTTGAAAGTTTTCCATAAAACTGTTGGGTTCGAAGAATGTCAAGAACTGATCGCAAGTGTTCACGGTGTTTTTCCATAGAATCAGAATAGATCAAGATATCATCAATGAAGACGACCACAAACTCATCAAGATAGGGTTGGAAGACTTTGTTCATCAGATTCATAAATACACCTGGTGCGTTGGTTAACCCGAATGGCATCACTAGAAATTCGTAATGCCCATAACGAGTTCGAAAAGCAGTTTTAGAAATATCAGAATCCTTGATTTTGAGCTGATGGTATCCAGAATGGAGATCAATCTTTGAGAAAACTTTAGCAGTACGAAGCTGATCGAAAAGGTCATCAATACGAGGAAGGGGATACTTGTTTTTAATAGTAGCTTGGTTCAACATGCGGTAGTCAATACACATACACATAGAACCATCCTTCTTTTTAACAAAAAGAACAGGAGCTCCCCAGGGGGAAACACTAGGACGAATGAAACCTTTGTCGAGAAGTTCTTGCAACTATTTCTTCAACTCCATCAGCTCCGCAGGAGCCATCCTATACGGTGCCCTAGAAATCAGAGTGGTTCCAGGAAGAAGATCTATGGAGAACTCAATGTCTCTATTTGGAGGCAGCCCAGGAAGCTCCTCTGGAAAAATGTCAGGGAAGTCACGTACCACCTCTAGACTTTCTACAGGCCCGCTACTAGGACTGGTCTCTGAGACTAATGTGAGGAAGACTTTACATCCCTTAGAAATGAGCTTTTTAGCTTTAAGAGAGGAGATTATAATATTATTACAGAATCCACTTCCCCTAGGGATTTTCACAAGAAAAGAATGAGGTTGAGAGAGAACGACCATCTTGTTTCTACAGTCAATGTGAGAATGGTATGTGTAAAGCCAGTCCATACCAAGTATAACATCAAAGTCTTCCATAGTTAAGAGAATGAATTCAAAGGGCATATCATGATTTTCATACTTAAGAGAAAGTTCATTAGTTTTCTGCAGAGTTGTGAGTATTTTGCCACTTGGAGTAGACACGTCTAGAGTATATCCCAAATCCCTTATGTGAAGATTTAATATGGATGCCAGAGTTCGAGAAATAAAAGTATTTGTAGATCCGGAGTCAAATAAAGCCTTAACAGGATGACCATTTAATAATACAGTGCCTACATAAGGTAATCAAATTATGAATAATTGCAGGCTTGAATAAGATATTGAATTATAAAGAAATTAGGTTACCTTCATAGAGCTGGTTTGGATTTGCCTTGGCCTCTTCTGCATTTACTACAAACACCCTGCCATTGCGGTGTCCCTGAGGCTGCGTAGCACCACCCGCAGGATTGCCAAAGATGGAGGGAGTGGGGCACTTGGCGACGAAATGACCCTCCTTTTTGCAGTTATAGCAGACTGGCTTGGTGTGGCGGCATACTCCACCATGGTGTCATCCGCAAGTCTTGCACTTCGGGTGGACAATCTTCTGTTGATTTCGATTGTTCTTCTGTCCTCCTTTTCCTGAACCTCCTACTTTCCCTGATCCCTTGTTGTTATGGCCTGGATTGAACTTCTTAAACTTATCCTCTTTAGTTGTGGTTAACCCTAAGTATCCCATGCTATAAGGTTTTTGCATGCCCTGCTCTCTCTCCTGCTTGAGGGCCATATCTAGGGCTTCATCTATGCTTCTGGGATGAGAGGCTATGACTAGGGTTTTTAGGTGGGCGGAAAGGCAATCAACATAGTGTTTAGTAAGACGGTCTTCAGTCTTGATGGGTGCATAACGCTCCAGAAGCCTAAACTTCCGGGTGTAATCAGCTACTGAAAGACGACCCTGCCTTAACTCCATGTACATCTTCTCCTTTCTCTTCCTCTCAGCTATGGGCATAAAACGATCCGTGAAGAGATTTTTGAAGGCTTCCCACTCCATGTCGTCTATTTCCTCACCCCTATTCCCGCCATAGTTCTCCCACCAGATTTTTGCCCCTCCCTTAAGCATATGGGTGGCGAACCTAACCTTCTTCTCATTGGGTACTTCTAGGGTATGAAAACCATTCTCTATGGTCAAAATCCAGGCTTCCGCCTTATCCATAACCTCAGGCTGATCCTCACCCCAAAAAGAATCAAGGTTTAGTTTAATAAAATCTATCACTGTCACTTCTTTCTTCCTAGATGAGTTGGGTTCTGGGGTTCCTTTTGTGGCGAGGGTTTCCATAAAATCTAAAAGGATTTTCTTCTGTTCTTCCCACCTTTCCTTGGCCTCAGCATCGGGATCAGGTACTTCAGAGGGTTCACGTTCTTTTCTTTTCTTAGAGGACGATTCCCCTGAGCTGCGAGTCTTAGGAGGCATCCTGAAATTAATTTGAACGTATTAGATTATTACTTCAACAATTATTCTCTTCATTATCATTATTATTTTCACATGATATTTTATTATTCTCATTATTTAATGATTAATATTCTGAATGTTATGATTTAGGGAGGATATCCTAAAATCCTTGTCAGTCGATCCTTAGGACTTTCTAAATAGAGAGACTCCTTCCTAACCTTATTACAGAGGTAAGAGGGAAAGTTTAATTTATTTCAAAACATAGATGAGAGGGAGGAATTTTTCCTATAGAAGAGGTGAGAGGGAAAAATCTATAGATGAGAAAATTCCTAAATTAAGGTATGCCCAAGAATAGGGGACACTTAGGATATCGGCCAGGTAGACTTATACTGCCATAAAGGTAGCCTCGTGATTGCCAAGCTAAGTGGCTCAGAGACTTTAGTCAGACCCATGGCAGATGCTATCCTAGACACCTCAACCCTTCACATCCCTAACTCAAGGACTACCCTAGACTCATAATAGGGTGAATAAAAGTCATGTGACTATGATGTGTGAACATTGGCTCTGATACCAACTGTGACGACCCCAATTTTTACATACTTTCCTTAGTGACATATACAGATATGTGTGCACTCATATCTATAAATGTCAAAAGGGAAAATAATAGAAATCAAGATAGCCAACTAAAATCAGAGATAAGCCAAGATCAAGTTCGCATCATAGCAAATAGCCACACAACATTTCATTCAATAATGAAAGATAAAGTCATACATATTGCTACTGGAGAAAGAAGAAGAATAAATCTATGATTATTACATTGGATCTCAATCATCCTCAACATAAGCTAGGGAAAGAAATAAACTAACATCTAGAAAGAAAGAGATAAGAGGAATAGGTCTATCTAATAAATCCTCCATGCTTATTATTTGTGCCTTCAGGTACTTTGAATATGCATTGTACTTTGATCATCAATTGATCCTTGCACCTAGAAAATACGAGAAACAAATACATCAACAAAGTTGGTACGTGGAGTAAAAGCTATACTATGCTGGCATATAAAATACTCGAATTGAAGAAGAAGAAAGAAAACGTTATTTAAAGGCAGAAAATCAGGTAATCCCAAGTTATTAGCCTCATTTATAGTGAGCATGCATTACTATGGTGGACTTAGCACATAATTGCATATATAGTGGGCCCTTTCCCCATGTACCTTGTACTCTAGGGATCTCCCCATATACCATGTACTCTAGGGAGGTGCTAGTCAACATTAAAGCTTTCCCTCTCTAATAGGGAGTTTAATGAGCACCACTAGTAACTACATTTCACTTATATTCAATTATGTTCTTTTATGTTCAAGGCGGTAAATCATCAATTAATCATATATCAACATCCATCAATGTATATCAATTTCATGCAAACAATTACATATACTTAACATCCAGCAAAAACTAGTCATATAATTATATCCACGTACCTTTAGTTCTCAGATCTGGATTCCACAAATCTTAGATTAGGAGAAAGATAGTAGATCACCCTGAAATATAGTAAAACCCTAAAGTCACCATGGTTTCTCATCAATCAACATTAATTACTATTATAATTTAGGGTTTAGGTTATTTGGGATATCATTTTAGGATACATGTGATTCGAGGGGTCAGGGTTAAGTCTACTCATCCAAGGCAATTAATGGTTGACATAAAATCGTATAAGGTGTATAATAAGAAAAGTGGAATATGGAAATTAAGGTTTTTCTCCCTTATTGAAACAACTATCCTTCTGAGATAAGATTTCGAGTGACATGATGATTAGAACTCTAATTAGGGTTTAATCTATTCTCAAGGTAAATTGGAAGTCAGTTATGACCATTATTACATGATGTACAATTATTAAGGGGGTCATTAAGACTTGTAGCCTATATTTTCAAAAAGGGCTCAGATCCAGGTCCTGTTTATACTATACCTAGATAGATCTCATTTTTCTGATGAAAATAACATATAAGTTTGATACATTCCGACATTCCTAGCAATTTCTAGGATTTTTCTAAGATAAGGCTTTGTGCAAAGAAATAATTGGGTTGTAAGCTTACGTGGCAGACCAGGATTGGTCTGCGTCGGCTCGTGGGTCCCTTGCTTGAGGAAGTCTTATTCTTCAGCACCGTCTGCTGCTTCACTTCTCCTTTACTGGCGCGTGATCAAGGACCTGGAGCAGCTCCGGCGATGGCTAAGTGAGCAAAAGACCCGTCTTGGTTGCAGGAAAGGAACCTATCAAGCTCGCGGTGTTATCCCGAGCCCAACTGAAGCCTTTTGGCGTTGTGGCTCCCCTGGGAACACTGAGCCAAAGCGGGCAGGAGAGATCACCGGTGAGAGATTGGTAGGGGAGGACAGGGAGTTGCGGCAGGTTGGAGATGGCCGGAAAGCACCTCCGAACTGTAGTGAATGTGATGGCGGGGAGTAACTTGTGAGGCGAGGTCCGTGGTGGTGTCGCCGAGGCAGTGCAGTGACGGAGGGAAGGTGGGCTTGGCGGCAGTGCTTGGAAGTCAGGTATCTCGAATTGAGTTTTACGGGAGTCTAAGGGAGGTCCAGCGGAGCTGTTGGAGTCATTATATAGGCTCATGAGGGTGAGGGCAGTAAAGCCCTAAATGGGTCGCCGCCGCTAGGAGGAAGGTGAGGAAGCAGAAGTCTGTTCTCCCAGATCTTCGCATGAGGGGCATCAAGTGAGGGTTCGTTAGCTTCGTCTTCGGGAGTAGAACCGGTCCTCCAACTATCTCGCGTGATTGTTGTGGATGCTGGGCACGCGGGGTATCCCTGTGCTCAGCGCTCCGTTGGGTTCCAAACCGCAGAAAGCGGAAGGTAGGAGATAATGTCCGGGCCCTTGGATCCCTGAGTGGATCCACGTCCACCTGATCGGACGGCTAAGATCAAACCCAGTGAGGGGCCGTGCCCAAGCAAAGAAAAAAATGGGCCGCGTGACAACATAATATCTAATTAAATCACAGACTTTAGTCCTAGGCTAGATTAGGTGACATAATACACCAAAAATTCAAAAGTAAATAACTCTAAATTGGTAACTCCAATTGAAATGAGATTTTAGGCATAGTTATATAATGTTATGGTTTAGTTATGGTGCAAAATTTGAGTCTCAATTCAATTATTGAATATGTCAATTGACTAAACGTCATAATACTTGCATTACTTACTTTATATACCATTATGGATGGTCTAATGTGAAATTGATGATCCATTCAATCAATTTAGTGAGAGGGATGATTAAGGGCATAATTGGAACAATTAAAATTGTAAAAGAGAGACTAATAATATATATATGCAAAAACTCACTCTGTCACATTCTCCCCTCCTTTTTAAGAATTTTGTCCCCAAAATTCAAGCAGCCTGAAAAAGATGTGGATACTTCTTCTCGACCTCGGTCTTTAGCTCCCAGGTGGCATCCGTTTCATCATGGTGTCTCCAGAGAACTTTCACCATATCGATATGACGATTACTGCGAAGCTCCTTTGACTTGAAGTTGAGAATTCTGACTGGGGACTCAGCATATGACAGATCATCCTTCAACTCGAGAGGCTCATGATTCAGGATATGACTGGAGTCTTTGACATAGGGCTTCAGATTAGATACATGGAACACATTATGCATGGCACTATACTGAGGAGGCAAAGCAAGATGATAGGAACATTCACCAACCCTTTCTAGAACTCAAAGGGTCCAACATAACGAGGACTGAGCTTTCCTTTGTTCTTGGCCAAAGCTCGAATAGGTTGGATTTTCAGAAATACATGGTCACCCTCCTTGAACTGACGTTCTTGACGGTGAGCATCTGCATAAGACTTCTGTCTATCCTGTGCCCACTTCATTCTCTGCCTAATCAGTGCAACCTTATCAGAATACAACTGCATCTCCTCATATTTCATCAGGGTACGCTCTCCGACATCATCCCAGTGTAAAGGTGATCTGCATGGTCGACCATAAAGAGCTTCATAGGGAGGCATCCCAATGCTTGCCTGATAGCTATTATTATAGGCAAACTCAGCTAAAGGTAAGTAATAGTCCCACGAGCCTTCCCAATCAAGAACACAAGCTCGCAGAAGATCCTCTAGAATCTGTATTGTACGCTCTGACTGCCCGTCAGCTTGCGGATGGTAGGTTGTACTGAAGGTCAACTTGGTGCCCAATTCCTCTTGAACCTGCTTCCACAGCCTTGAAGTGAACTTTGGGTCCCTGTCTGAGACAATAGATGCTGGAACTCCATGTAGACGTACTATCTCCCGTATGTAGAGGTCCGCCAACTCAGAAACTCTTGCAGTAGTCTTTACAGGAAGAAAATGAGCTGATTTGGTAAGACGATCCACTATGACCCATGCGGCGTCGTATCCCTTCCTGGTCCTGGGTAATCCCACCACGAAATCCATGGTGATGTGTTCCCATTTCCATTCCGGAATCTCAAGGGGTCGTAGTAGACCGCCTGGTCTCTGATGTTCGGCCTTAATCATTTGACATGTCAGACACCTGGACACGAAGTCAGCAATATCATGCTTCATACCCCTCCACCAAAATTGACGTTGTAGGTCTTTGTACATCTTGGTTGTGCCTGGATGAACTGTGTACTTGGACCCATGTGCCTTATTTAGGATTGATGTCTTTATAGCTGACTGCTCAGGAACCCATATACGATTCTTGTAATGTAGACCACCATCAAGACCCATGGACAGATGCGTTTGCGGCTTTGACAGGAGAGAAGATAGCTCTGCCAGACTGGGACTAGCCTTTTGTGCCTCAAGAAGTTCGAGATGCAAGTTGGACGTGATGGAAATGTTATTAACATGCACACGATCAGACATAAACTGCGGTTTCCAGCCCACTAGATCCTCCATGTTCCTCCATTCAGGGACAGAAAGAGATGCACACACTGCCCTTTTTCTGCTAAGGGCATCAGCGACTACATTTGCTTTACCCGGATGATAGGCAATAGTGAAATCGTAGTCCTTTAGGTATTCAATCCATCAGCGTTGACGTAGATTCAAGTCCTTCTGAGTCAGGATATACTTCAGGCTTTTGTGATCGGTGAAAATGTGGAACGTTGCCCCGTACAGGTAGTGCCTCCAGATCTTAAGGGCATGAATGATTGCAGCTAATTCCAAATCATGGGTGGGATAATTAAGTTCATTGGGTTTTAGCTGTCTAGAAGTGAAGGCCACTACTTTACCATTCTGCTGCAGGACACACCCTAATCCATTCCTCGAAGCATCAGTGAATATTACAAACCCTTCATTGCCAGAGGGTAGAACAAGAACAGGAGCTGACGTCAACTTCTGCTTTAACTGCTGGAAACTGGACTCACAAGTGGTTGACCAGAGGAAGTGCTCGTCCTTCCGAGTAAGCTTGGTTAGAGGGAGTGCAACTTTGGAGAAGTTTGGAATAAAACGACGGTAGTATCCGGCCAGACCCAGGAAACTCCGAATTTCAGAAGGGTTACGAGGAGGTTGCCAATCAAGTACAGCAGAGACTTTGGCGGGATCAACTGATATACTTCCTCCAGAAATAACATGTCCAAGAAACATGACCTTATCAATCCAGAATTCACATTTTGAAAGTTTTCCATAAAAATGTTGGGTTCGAAGAATGTCAAGAACTGATCGCAAGTGTTCACGGTGTTTTTCCATAGAATCAGAATAGATCAAGATATCATCAATGAAGACGACCACAAACTCATCAAGATAGGGTTGGAAGACTTTGTTCATCAGATTCATAAATACACCTGGTGCGTTGGTTAACCCGAATGGCATCACTAGAAATTCGTAATGCCCATAACGAGTTCGAAAAGCAGTTTTAGAAATATCAGAATCCTTGATTTTGAGCTGATGGTATCCAGAACGGAGATCAATCTTTGAGAAAACTTTAGCAGTACGAAGCTGATCGAAAAGGTCATCAATACGAGGAAGGGGATACTTGTTTTTAATAGTAGCTTGGTTCAACATGCGGTAGTCAATACACATACGCATAGAACCATCCTTCTTTTTAACAAAAAGAACAGGAGCTCCCCAGGGGGAAACACTAGGACGAATGAAACCTTTGTCGAGAAGTTCTTACAACTATTTCTTCAACTCCATCAGCTCCGCACGAGCCATCCTATACGGTGCCCTAGAAATCAGAGTGGTTCCAGGAAGAAGATCTATGGAGAACTCAATGTCTCTATTTGGAGGCAGCCCAGGAAGCTCCTCTGGAAAAATGTCAGGGAAGTCATGTACCACCTCTAGACTTTCTACAGGACCGCTACTAGGACTGGTCTCTGAGACTAATGTGAGGAAGACTTTACATCCCTTAGAAATGAGCTTTTTAGCTTTAAGAGAGGAGATTATAATATTATTACAGAATCCACTTCCCCTAGGGATTTTCATAAGAAAAGAATGAGGTTGAGAGAGAACGACCATCTTGTTTCTACAGTCAATGTGAGCATGGTATGTGTAAAGCCAGTCCATACCAAGTATAACATCAAAGTCTTCCATAGTTAAGAGAATGAATTCAAAGGGCATATCATGATTTTCATACTTAAGAGAAAGTTCATTAGTTTTCTGCAGAGTTGTGAGTATTTTGCCACTTGGAGTAGACACGTCCAGAGTATATCCCAAATCCCTTATGTGAAGATTTAATATGGATGCCAGAGTTCAAGAAATAAAAGTATTTGTAGATCCGGAGTCAAATAAAGCCTTAACAGGATGACCATTTAATAATACAGTGCCTACATAAGGTAATCAAATTATGAATAATTGCAGGCTTGAATAAGATATTGAATTATAAAGAAATTAGGTTACCTTCATAGAGCTGGTTTGGATTTGCCTTGGCCTCTTCTGCATTTACTACAAACACCCTGCCATTGCGGTGTCCCTGAGGCTGCGTAGCACCACCCGCAGGATTGCCAAAGATGGAGGGAGTGGGGCACTTGGCGACGAAATGACCCTCCTTTTTGCAGTTATAGCAGACTGGCTTGGTGTGGCGGCATACTCCACCATGGTGTCATCCGCAAGTCTTGCACTTCGGGTGGACAATCTTCTGTTGATTTCGATTGTTCTTCTGTCCTCCTTTTCCTGAACCTCCTACTTTCCCTGATCCCTTGTTGTTATGGCCTGGATTGAACTTCTTAAACTTATCCTCTTTAGTTGTGGTTAACCCTAAGTATCCCATGCTATAAGGTTTTTGCATGCCCTGCTCTCTCTCCTGCTTGAGGGCCATATCTAGGGCTTCATCTATGCTTCTGGGACGAGAGGCTATGACTAGGGTTTTTAGGTGGGCGGAAAGGCAGTCAACATAGTGTTTAGTAAGACGGTCTTCAGTCTTGATGGGTGCATAATGCTCCAGAAGCCTAAACTTCCGGGTGTAATCAGCTACTGAAAGACTACCCTGCCTTAACTCCATGTACATCTTCTCCTTTCTCTTCCTCTCAGCTATGGGCATAAAACGATCCGTGAATAGATTTTTGAAGGCTTCCCACTCCATGTCGTCTATTTCCTCACCCCTATTCCCACCATAGTTCTCCCACCAGATTTTTGCCCCTCCCTTAAGCATATGGGTGGCGAACCTAACCTTCTTCTCATTGGGTACTTCTAGGGTATGAAAACCATTCTGTATGGTCAAAATCCAGGCTTCCGCCTTATCCATAACCTCAGGCTGATCCTCACCCCAAAAAGAATCAAGGTTTAGTTTAATAAAATCTATCACTGTCACTTCTTTCTTCCTAGATGAGTTGGGTTCTGGGGTTCCTTTTGTGGCGAGGGTTTCCATAAAATCTAAAAGGATTTTCTTCTGTTCTTCCCACCTTTCCTTGGCCTCAGCATCGGGATCAGGTACTTCAGAGGGTTCACGTTATTTTCTTTTCTTATAGGACGATTCCCCTGAGCTGCGAGTCTTAGGAGGCATCCTGAAATTAATTTGAACGTATTAGATTATTACTTCAACAATTATTCTCGTCATTATCATTATTATTTTCACATGATATTTTATTATTCTCATTATTTAATGATTAATATTCTGAATGTTATGATTTAGGGAGGATATCCTAAAATCCTTGTCAGTCGATCCTTAGGACTTTCTAAATAGAGAGACTCCTTCCTAACCTTATTACAGAGGTAAGAGGGAAAGTTTAATTTATTTCAAAACATAGATGAGAGGGAGGAATTTTTCCTATAGAAGAGGTGAGAGGGAAAAATCTATAGATGAGAAAATTCCTAAATTAAGGTATGCCCAAGAATAGGGGACACTTAGGATATCGGCCAGGTAGACTTATACTGCCATAAAGGTAGCCTCGTGATTGCCAAGCTAAGTGGCTCAGAGACTTTAGTCAGACCCATGGCAGATGCTATCCTAGACACCTCAACCCTTCACATCCCTAACTCAAGGACTACCCTAGACTCATAATAGGGTGAATAAAAGTCATGTGACTATGATGTGTGAACATTGGCTCTGATACCAACTGTGACGACCCCAATTTTTACATACTTTCCTTAGTGACATATACAGATATGCGTGCACTCATATCTATAAATGTCAAAAGGGAAAATAATAGAAATCAAGATAGCCAACTAAAATCAGAGATAAGCCAAGATCAAGTTCGCATCATAGCAAATAGCCACACAACATTTCATTCAATAATGAAAGATAAAGTCATACATATTGCTACTGGAGAAAGAAGAAGAATAAATCTATGATTATTAAATTGGATCTCAATCATCCTCAACATAAGCTAGGGAAAGAAATAAACTAACATCTAGCAAGAAAGAGATAAGAGGAATAGGTCTATCTAATAAATCCTCCATGCTTATTATTTGTGCCTTCAGGTACTTTGAATATGCATTGTACTTTGATCATCAATCGATCCTTGCACCTAGAAAATACGAGAAACAAATACATCAACAAAGTTGGTACGTGGAGTAAAAGCTATACTATGGTGGCATATAAAATACTCGAATTGAAGAAGAAGAAAGAAAACGTTATTTAAAGGCAGAAAATCAGGTAATCCCAAGTTATTAGCCTCATTTATAGTGAACATGCATTACTATGGTGGACTTAGCACATAATTGCATAAATAGTGGGCCCTTTCCCCGTGTACCTTGTACTCTAGGGATCTCCCTGTATACCATGTACTCTAGGGAGGTGCTAGTCAACATTAAAGCTTTCCCTCTCTAATAGGGAGTTTAATGAGCACCACTAGTAACTACATTTCACTTATATTCAATTATGTTCTTTTATGTTCAAGGCAGTAAATCATCAATTAATCATATATCAACATCCATCAATGTATATCAATTTCATGCAAACAATTACATATACTTAACATCCAGCAAAAACTAGTCATATAATTATATCCACGTACCTTTAGTTCTCAGATCTGGATTCCACAAATCTTAGATTAGGAGAAAGATAGTAGATCACCCTGAAATATAGTAAAACCCTAAAGTCACCATGGTTTCTCATCAATCAACATTAATTACTATTATAATTTAGGGTTTAGGTTATTTGGGATATCATTTTAGGATACATGTGATTCGAGGGGTCAGGGTTAAGTCTACTCATCCAAGGCAATTAATGGTTGACATAAAATCGAATAAGGTGTATAATAAGAAAAGTAGAATATGAAAATTAGGGTTTTTCTCCCTTATTGAAACAACTATCCTTCTGAGATAATATTTTGAGTGACATGATGATTGGAACTCTAATTAGGGTTTAATCTATTCTCAAGGTAAATTGGAAGTCAGTTATGACCATTATTACATGATGTACAATTATTAAGGGGGTCATTAAGACTTGTAGCCTATATTTTCAAAAAGGGCTCAGATCCAGGTCCTGTTTATACTATACCTAGATAGATCTCATTTTTCTGATGAAAATAACATATAAGTTTGATACATTCCGACATTCCTAGCAATTTCTAGGATCTTTCTAAGATAAGGCTTTGTGCAAAGAAATAATTGGGTTGTAAGCTTACGTGGCAGACCAGGATTGGTCTGCGTCGGCTCGTGGGTCCCTTGCTTGAGGAAGTCTTATTCTTCATCACCGTCTGCTGCTTCACTTCTCCTTTACTGGCACGTGATCAAGGACCTGGAGCAGCTCCGGCGATGGCTAAGTGAGCAAAAGACCCGTCTTGGTTGCAGGAAAGGAACCTATCAAGCTCGCGGTGTTATCCCGAGCCCAACTGAAGCCTTTTGGCGTTGTGGCTCCCCTGGGAACACTGAGCCAAAGCGGGCAGGAGAGATCACTGGTGAGAGATTGGTAGGGGAGGACAGGGAGTTGCGGCAGGTTGGAGATGGCCGGAAAGCACCTCCGAACTGTAGTGAATGTGATGGCGGGGAGTAACTTGTGAGGCGAGGTCCGTGGTGGTGTCGCCGAGGCAGTGCAGTGACGGAGGGAAGGTGGGCTTGGCGGCAGTGCTTGGAAGTCAGGTATCTCGAATTGAGTTTTACGGGAGTCTAAGGGAGGTCCAGCGGAGCTGTTGGAGTCATTATATAGGCTCATGAGGGTGAGGGCAGTAAAGCCCTAAATGGGTCGCCGCCGCTAGGAGGAAGGTGAGGAAGCAGAAGTATGTTCTCCCAGATCTTCGCATGAGGGGCATCAAGTGAGGGTTCGTTAGCTTCGTCTTCGGGAGTAGAACCGGTCCTCCAACTATCTCGCATGATTGTTGTGGATGCTGGGCACGCGGGGTATCCCTGTGCTCAGCGCTCCGTTGGGTTCCAAACCGCAGAAAGCGGAAGGTAGGAGATAATGTCCAGGCCCTTGGATCCCTGAGTGGATCCACGTCCACCTGATCGGACGGCTAAGATCAAACCCAGTGAGGGGCCGTGCCCAAGCAAAGAAAAAAATGGGCCGCGTGACAACATAATATCTAATTAAATCACAGACTTTAGTCCTAGGCTAGATTAGGTGACATAATACACCAAAAATTCAAAAGTAAATAACTCTAAATTGGTAACTCCAATTGAAATGAGATTTTAGGCATAGTTATATAATGTTATGGTTTAGTTATGGTGCAAAATTTGAGTCTCAATTCAATTATTGAATATGTCAATTGACTAAACGTCATAATACTTGCATTACTTACTTTATATACCATTATGGATGGTCTAATGTGAAATTGATGATCCATTCAATCAATTTAGTGAGAGGGATGATTAAGGGCATAATTGGAACAATTAAAATTGTAAAAGAGAGACTAATAATATATATATGCAAAAACTCACTCTGTCACAGGTCCAAACAACCTATTCATCAAATCCATAAATGTTGTTGGTGCATTGATCATCCCAAACGACATAACCACGAACATGTAGTGAACATACCTCATCCTAAAAACTGACTTAGGTGTGTCATCCTCCTTGATCCTCAACTGGTGATAGCATGATCATAGGTCTATCTTCAAGAACACCATCACGCCACTCAATTGATCAAACAGGTCATCTATCCTCGTGACACAATTAAATCATGCGTAAAATGCAAGTGCACGCGTCAATGTAATATAAGCCTTCGTGAGGCCCGAGTCGAACTTAGGGAACGAAATTTCAGTAGACTACTACTAACTACTTGCAATCATCTAGACCGATTATAAAAGTTTGAGAGTTGTTTGAAAAAGAAAATAAAAATGAAAGAAAATAAAGTAATCGATTAAAGGGTTGGTTTAATCAATTAAAATAGGATCTTTAGGATTGCGGTTTCACCGTGGATTCTCATTGTACTAATTCCTACACAATTATCACAACTTGTCTCCTATTCCGGGTAGTGGCTTGTATATAGAATTGTTCGCTTCCGCGATATAATTCACTACCTTAATCTAGGTCGGTTCCACGTCAATAGCAACCTATACCCTAAATTAGGTGCATGAAAAACATATCTTTAGGTTTCCACCATTAACCGTACCTTGCCTTTTCCAAGGGATTTATAAGTAATGTGATTATTGCGGATTTTCAACCGTTAATTCTTCATCAAAGCAATTAAATGTATTGAATTACCATTATGGTGATCAAGCACAATGATAGAATTGAGAAAATAAGATCATACCATGGAGTTCAGAGACAAATTATGATTAACTATGTAAAAAGCATCATACAACGATTACTCGGGCTACTCTCGGTCCTAAAGACAAAGGGGATTAGCCCTGTATGTTCATCTTAATGAAAAACATCATGAAGGAAGAAGAAAACATAGGGGAAACGTGGATGGAGATGGTGTAACCCCTGAACGAAGGAGAATCGGGCGATCCTCAACATGGGATGGGCGTTCTGCAGCCTTTCGGCGGTAGAAAACTCTATCTATAGCTCTGGAAATGTTCGGGGCATAGCTCTGGGCTCCGTTCTTCATCCTCTCCTCTTACGAGACTTGTGCATCGGCTAATGATGTGACAGTACGGCTTGGGCCGCCTTTTCTAGGTATAGGGATCACTTACGGCCGCCAAAACATCACGGCCATACAATTAAGATCGTTCTGGGCAATTTCCTGATTTGACGGTGTCGATACCATCGACGGGGTGTCGATGGTATCGACCCCTTAGGGTAGCGACACATCTTCGATTTTTGGGGTTCTTTCTGAAGGCATCTCGATACTATCGACCAAAATGTCGATAGTCTCGAGTTGTTGATCTTTGTCCCACTGATGTAATTTTGATAGCATCGACCATGACGTCGATGGTATCGACCAGTTCTATTTCTTCTCCAGCTCTGTATTGTGACCATCTCAATGGCATCGATGAATGTTGATGGTATCAACCACTGCAGATATGCAAATTCCCTGAAATAATGAGAAGAACACCAATCAAATCTGAGAAATATGATCCTTTATACCAAATAAGATAAAACAAGATAACATTGATGCATAATGAGATTATAGGCCAAAGGAAATAAATCATGTGATATTAACCACAAATATGACCAATAAATGCATAAAATGAATGTAAAACTAGACAATAAAAGTGACTCAAAACCCTTGCATCAAACTCCCCTAAGCTTGAACTTTGCTCGTCTGTGAGCAACAAAACTATAGAATATAATTGTGAGGGTCAACTAAAGAACATATTAGCATAAAAGGACATCTCAGAATGATTCCCTCCTGTAAGGCACATACCGAACCTTGCTGACCACGGAACGGTAGCTACCCTAAAGGTGACAATAATCATCCATGAGAGATGCCCACCCCAAGACTAACGAATACTATCAAATAAGGCAGTTGATATAATAAATTCCTTCGGTTCAGGCTTGGTGCATCTCATGATCTCCTATCTACGTTGCTCATATCCTAACTACCATCTACATGGAAGTAGATCTCCTGATATACAAGAATGAGGAGATAATCATGGGTGGCCTACCGTTTTGAGCAACGGGTGGATAAAATGGGCGGCTGTGGAAGAAGAGGAAGCACAATACAATTTAACATGCAAAAACAATAAAAATGACCTAAATGATGCATATGCGTATGGAAATGACCTAATGCCTACTTTTTAGGTGGAATGATGCATGCTCTACTGTTCTGTCTCAAGGTGAGATGGAATGTCTACAAAACTACATCATGTGCTTATTCTTTTTAATATACAGGTGAAACAAGTTCTTTTCTCCCTCTTATTTCACTTTATTTTTTTCTCTTTTTTTCAAGCCATTCTTCTTCTCAATTTTGACTAGAGAAACATTTATAATACTTTACATTTTTTTCGAACTTATTTTCACATAGCTACTACATTTGATGCATTACAATTCACTCCTCAAAGAGTATAGAACAAGTGTCCCGCATTTCTTATTTTTCAGAATAAGTAAGGCACATAATGTCCTATATGCTCAAGAATATGCAAAATGCAACTATATGAAAGTAATTATGAAACTACAATGTCATGTACTTGAGAATGTGTACATGCATGACTAGTCCACAAATATCTTTTCATTTTTCATTTTTTATCTATGCAAAATCTATCTATAATGCAATCCTATCTGAATGGCATGCAATCAAAAGATGAAAATTGTAATGTGCTTCTCAATTCTTATGGTTGAGTGTGAATGAAGTGGGGTGGATAGATCACAAGACTAATTGACAAAACCATTAGAAAAGATTATATGTCCCTCCTTACTGACATGTGTACCAATCAATCAAAGGGTTTCTCTCTCTCGCTTCATATTAAAGTCTCGTTATTGTTTGGTCAATTTAGGCTCAACATCCAATTCCATCCACATTTCCTGAACCATAAGGATGTACAGTTATGATCATATGTTTCAAAGTTGACCTACCCAATGATTTTCATAAGTTATGTGCTCAATTTCAAACAAGTCCAACTTATAATTCCTTGGAAAATTTTTAATTATGCTCAAATTTCAAATTTCCCCCATATGGCAAACATAGAGACGACATGCATTAATATTAGACATCCACGGATTACACTAGATAGACTCTGGATCCTAGAAAACTTTAAACAATAAGCAATACTAAAAAACTAAGAAAGATACTAAAAGAAAAGAAAATAAAAATAAAATCTAAGATAAAAACAGTTCCATATCCCCCCCTAAGCTTGAATCTGACTATGGCCTCATAGTCAAAAATAACCTCAAAAGGTGAAACAGTGATACCATGCTACTGTGGTGGTGGTGGTGGAAATGGCGGGTACTGCTGGGTATGGGGGTTCCAATCTGGATATTGCCCCTGAAAGCTCGGATCATAAGGTGGCATGGGCGGTGGTTGTGGATATCCCCCGAAGTAGCCTTGGCTCTAGTAATGATCGTAGAAAGGCTGTTGTTCCTGCTCTATCCTCCCCAACCGATCATAGACCTGCTGCTGGTTGGCGAATAGCATGTATTCATTCTCAAAGATCGCCTGCTAATTTTCATACAGCCTATTCTGTGTATCTTGGATCCCTGCAAAAGCTCTCTGGTGGGACTGTTGCATGGTCTGTTGGGACTCCTGGATAGACTGGAGCATGGTATACATCCCCTGCATAGAATAGGGGTCATCTCCGTTGTGGGAGGATTGTGGTGGAAGCAGATAGGAAGATGATGAAGCTCCCAGGTAGAAGCGTGGATGCTTCCTCAGAGCTACTCGTGACTGAAGAGTTGTAAAAGCCTCCTCTTCCTCCGCACCATCGTTGTCTGCATCATCGTTGTTTCTTGCGTCCTCTTCCTCCTCGGAATCCCCAATGGCAATGATAGGCCACCGGAAGTGCTGGCCCGATTGGAGGTTGAAGACAGGGTCTAGAAGTACGCGCTCCTGATACTCTTTGTTAATGTGGCAATGAGCATATACCACACCATCGCAGAGTGTAAGAAGATTGAAGCGGTGGAAATGGGCCAGATTGACAGGGTTCCGGCTGACCGGTGGAGGGAGTGTAGACAGGTCTAGCCCAAGGTAGAGGGCTAGTGGCATGATAAGCCCCCCAAAGTGAATAGGGGCTCGTCTGGTGCTCCTCTTCACTACCATCATGTGCGTCAAGAAAAATGTGACCCAGTTAAGCTTTTCCCTCTTCAGCAGCTTGTAGAGGAAAAACAAGTCTGTCTCTTGGAACTTGCTCAGCGACAGTTCGCCACAAGCAAAGAAAGTAATACACAGCATACGGTAAAGAATCTTCACGAACGGGTGCTCGAAGTCGGCGAAGGCTGCATTGTAGTAGCTAAGCATCTTGCCTACCGGCACAGTCACCAACTGCGAGAACATCTCATCATAGTTGGCCTGATTGTCTGGCTGTCTGTACTGCTCGATCGAATGCCACCATTTGTAGATGGAGTTGAATTGTTCGATCGTGATGGTGTAGTTGTAGTTGAACAGCTAAAAGGAGACTCGGACCTTGATCCATTCACGGTCGGTGGCGATGAGGTCGATGGGCATGATGCAAATGTCGAGCGATGCCATGAACTCCACCATGAGTTCCTTGTATGTCGGCCACTCACTAAAGAAAGGATGGCCCTCAACGTGATAAGGGACCCGTTGCCCCGCATATGTCAAACTCCCAACTTGGCCATGGAGGACATAATTGAGGTTTTCCTCAAAGCCCAGGTCTTGGATCAGGGCCCGATCAACGTAACGAGTGGGCTCGATTGATCGCTTCATTAACTCATCAAAGATCTTTTACACGTCCTATGAGGGATGTGCAATTCTTAGACATGGAATGGAGCCTGGCAGTGGTGGTATGAATGTCTCGATCTCCATTTGAGCAGCACACAAGGAAGATGACGCTCCATGCCTCACCATGATGAATAGAGAAAAGATAAAGAAAAGGAGCTCGGTGAAGGTCGAAGAAGATGATCTTTGTAGTCGATGATGAACTTGGGGAAGATGTGTAGCGCATAGGATGCCCGGTGAAGGTCTCTGTCCGCTCGTCAATGCTCAAAGTTGAGGTTGAGGAAGAATACTCTGAAGGTGTGAAGAGAAATGAAATACAACCCTTCCTTTTATAGCTGAGGTCGATGCCCCTGGTACCCCGTCGATACCATCGATGAGGTGTCGATGCTATCTGATACATGTAGCACAATCCATCCTTCGTTGCTATCGACGGTCATCAATTGCCAGATGTGGGGTCCCAGATCGATGACGCGTTGATACTATCGACAGGGTTCAATGGTATTGACCTGTCCCACAGACCGACCTCCAGATTTGGCGCACTTTGTTGATGGCGTCTCGCGGATCGCTGACGTGGCCCGTCGATACCATCGACTTCTGTATGCATCCATTATCCTTAAGAGGCCTTGGCGGTGGATTCCCCTGAAGCCGTGTCGATACCATCGACATAGGTGTCGATGGTATCGATTTCACTGGCAAAGATTCGTCTGAATATCTCCAGAGATATCACGAGTATCGACAAGGGGGTCGATACTATCGACATGCTCCAGAATTTGACTCGATTCTCCTGTTGGGTGGTCGATAGTAATTTTTTGTAGCTATCACTCTGCACCCTCGTCGCTACCATCGACACAAGGGTTGATGGTATCGACACCCAAGCAGTCCTGCACACTTAACACACACATCAGGGTATCATTTTTACACTAAAAATGAAATTAACCAAAACTACTGAAGTAAATGGAAGTGAAATCTACCAATGGCTGGGTTGCCTCCCAACAAGTGCCCTACTTTAACGTCTTAGGCTAGACGAAATCAAGTTGTTCATTCTTCCTTAAGCATCATGAGTTTAACCTCATGCACCTTCCTTGTGTAGTCCTCCCCATAATAGTGCTTCAATCTTTGACCATTCAATAAGAATGTTCTATCACCATCCTTAACCATGATAGCACCATGGGGTCACACCTCCTCTACCACAAACGGTCCACTCCAGTGGGATCGCAATTTGCCAGGATGCAACTTTAACCTTAAATTGAACAAAAGCGCCCTCTCACCCTTTTTGAATACTCACAGCTAAATGTGGCGATCATGGATTTGCTTCGTCTGCTCCTTATAGATCCTTGAATTCTCATAGGCATTCATCCTTAGCTCATCTAGCTCATTGAGCTCTAACATTCACTTTCTCCCTACCTCGTCCATGCTCAAATTCAATTTCCTTAGCTCCCAGTGCGCTTTGTGCTCCAATTCTACCGGCAAATGGCAGGCTCGGTCGTACACCAACCTAAAAGGCGTAGTGCCTATAGGTGTTTTAGATGTGGTCATGTATGCCCATAGTGCATCCGATAGCAATGCACACCAATTCTTCCTTGACGAGGCCACTGTGTGCTCCAGGATCTTCTTAATCTCTTTGTTTGACACTTCCACCTGACCTTGTGTTTGTGGGTGATACGGGGTACCTACATTGTGCTTGACCCCGTATTTGCTTAATAATGCAGTGAATCTCCGATTCGTGAAGTGGATGCCCCCATCGCTAATGATCATTTGTGGCACCCCAAACCTGCAGAAAAAATGATCCTTCACGAACCTGCACACTATTGCAGCATCATTAGTCCTTGTGGGTATTGCCTCTACCCACTTCGATACATAATCGACAGCAAGCAAGATATATAAATTAGAATTAGAAGATACAAAGGGACCCATGAAGTCAATACCCCACAAATCAAATACCTCAACTTCTTGAAATACATTGAGGGACATCTCTTGCCGTTTTGAGATATTACATGTCCTTTGACAGGAATCACACCGCCTCACATTGTCATAGGCGTCTCTGAAAAGTGTAGGCCAGTAAAGGCCACTCTCTATCACCTTGGCCACCGTCCTTGCACTCGCATGATGACCACTGGTGGGTAATGTATGACAGTGTCTAAGAACACTATCATATTCATTTTCCAGTACACACCTGCATAGGATTCCATCCCTACATTGTCTCAATAAAATAGGGTCATCCCAAAAATAATATCTCAAAGAATGGAAAAACCTTTTTTTCTCTTGATAAGTCCAATCATCTGGGATTTCCTTACATGCAAGGTAATTGACAATATGTGAAAACCAAGGATCCGTAGATTGAATTGAAAGAATTTTCTCATCCAGAAATGTCTCAGTAATGGGTATGTTAGTATCCCTCTCATCAACCCGCTCTAACCGAGATAAGTGGTCCGCAACAACATTCTCAATGCCCGCTTTATCCTTAATTTCAATGTCGAATTCTTGCAATAATAAGATCCACCTAATCAATCTAGGTTTAGCATCTTTCTTCTCCATTAAGTATTTTATGGCGGCATGATCAGTCCACACCACAACCTTAGAACCCACTAAATATTGCCTAAATTTTTCAAAAGCGAAAATCACAGCAAGCAATTCTTTCTCAGTAGTGGTATAATTTAATAGGGCATCATTTAAAGTTTTAGACGCATAGAAAATCATTGTAGGTTTGTTCTCGAGATGCTGCCCCAAAACAGCCCCTACGGAAAAATCTGATGCGTCACACATAAGTTCGAAGGGCTTAGTCCAGTCTGACATTTGAACAACCGGCACAGAAATCAATTTTTCTTTAAGTACCTCAAAAGCATGCAGACATTTATTGTTAAAATCAAAAATTGTATCTTTCTCAAGCAATTCTGATAACGGCTTAGCTATTTTCAAAAAGTCCTTGATAAACCGGCGATAAAACCCTGCGTGACCAAGGAAACTTTGCACCCCTTTCACCATATTCGGTGGAGGTAATTTGGAAATAACCTCAATCTTTACTAGATCGACCTCCAGCCCCTTGCAGGACACCTTGTGTCCTAACACTATGCCTTCATTTACCATCCTATGGCACTTTTCCCAATTGAGGACAAAATGTGTGTCCTCACAACTCTGCAATAACTTATCAAGATTTTGCAAACATTCGTCAAATGAGGCACCGTAGATGGAAAAGTCATCCATAAAACTTCTAAGCAGCGCTCCACCGTATCAGAGAAAATAGCAAGCATGCAGCGCTGAAAAGTGGTTGGTGTGTTGCACAAACCAAAAGGCATGCGGCGGTAAGTGAAAGTTCCATAAGGACAAGTGAAGGTCGACTTCTCTTGGTCCTTAGGATCAATGGAAATCTAATTATAGCTGGAATAGCCATCTAAAAAGCAAAAATGAGAGTGGCCAGCCAATCGCTCTAAAATTTGATCAATGAATGGGAGAGGGAAATGATCTTTCAAAGTAGCGGAATTCAGACGGCGGTAATCAATACAAACACGCCACCCAGTTACCAATCGGGTGGTGACCGGTTCATTCAACATATTTTGAGTGACAGTGATTCCCCCCTTTTTAGGGACTACCTGCGTGGGGCTTACCCATGTCGAATCTGAAATAGCATAAATGATGCCCACCGAAAGAAGCTTGATCACCTCCTTCTTGACGACCTCCATCATGCTAGGATTGAGTTGACACTATAGCTGAATCATTGGCTTGGATCCTTCTACAAGCCGGATCTTGTGCTGGCATAAAGTAGGGGAGATCCCCTTGATGTCAGAAATGGACCACCCAAATGCACCACGGTGGTTCTTCAATACAATCATCAATTTTGCCTCCTCATCGGCACTTAGATATGTCGATATGATCACAGGAAGCTTCTCATTATCTGCCAAGAAGACATACTTTAAGTGGGGGGCAGCAGCTTAAGTTCCAACTCAGGTGGGCTGACCAAGGAAGATTGAATCGGTGGTGGCAACGGTCCCAAATCTTCATAGTGCTTGGTGTAATAGCAAGGAAGCACTTCAAGCATCTTTACACATTCTTGTAATGAGGTACTTCTCATCCAATCTTCCATTAAGTTGAAAAGACATGCCTCAAGGGGCAGTTGCGAGTATGAGTCAAACATGGAGACTACTATAGCCTCATCCTTAGTAGACGGTGAAACTTCTTCTTCTTTATCGTCGGGATAACCCACTGCTTTTACAAGAGAGATTACCTTTGTCTACTCCATGATGTCCACAGCAATTGTTCCGTTATCTACCTTCATCATTACATGAGCCATATCAAGAAATGGCTTCCCTAGACAAAGAGAGATGTGGTGCTCAAAGTGCTTTATTTTATGACATTGCTCATTTTCTTGTGACTGCTTTGGATTTGGTGGCATTAGTATTTCAAATCTGTCATCAGATATACCCATTGTCAACCGGCCTCTACCCATCTCCAGTATCATGTCGGTAGTTTCTTGAAAGGGTATTCCCAAAAGTATCTCATTCCCTAGTTCATCTTGCATCTCCAAAACAACAAAATCAGCCGGGAACACAAACCTATCAACCTTTACTAAGACATCCTCACAAATACCATACGGCCTCACCACAGAATTGTCTGCCAGTTGAATTGTCATATTGCTCTGTCGAGATTCTTTTAGCCCAAGATTTTGAAATGTAGAGAGGGGCATCAAGTTGATACTTGCCCCAAAATCACATAGTGCCTCACCAAATTTTACTTTTCCAATATAGCAGGAGATGTTTAAGCAGCCTGAATCTTGTCTTTTCGGTGGCAGTTTACCCAAAATGAAGGCGCTAACCTACTCCTTAAGCACTATCACCTTTGTATCAGGTATCTTCCTCTTCTTGTAATTATGTCTTTCAAGAATCTACCATATGAGGGTATCTACTCAATCGCCTCCAATAAAGGAATATTAACAGAAAGTTTTCTAAAATTGTCCAAAAATTTCTTGAACTGTGCATCCACTTTCTTGGCTTTGAGACTGTTGGGGTAAGGGTTGGGGATGATCTGTGTCCTATGATGTGGTGGCACATAGGGCGTCATATTATCCTTCTCCTTCTCTACAATAGGCTCCTCTGTGGCCTTCCCTCCTTCATCTTCAACTGTCTCTACCACTTCAGTATCCTCTGGGGTCTCACCTTGATCTTTTGGTTGTGGGGTGCTCGGTTCATCGACCCTAGGGTTTAAAAGTTTCTTTCCACTCCTCAGTAGAATGGATTTAGCATGGTGGCTCCCTCCTGGAACATTTGTATTTCCTGAAAAACCTTGCACTATAGGCTTCTTCAGACTTGCTATTTCAGCTGCCATCTGTGCTATAGATGTCTCAAGAGTCCTCATCTGAGCCTCGTGACTTTGTAGAGTTTGCCCAAACTGGTTTATAAATTCTCCTTGTTGCTTGATTTGTTGGACGAACGTGCTCATTAACTCTTGATTCTATTTTATCACCTGATTGAGCAACTCATTGCTCTTTTCCTCTATCGTGGGTTGTGTCTTAGCATCAGGATCCTGAAGGAAATTATTTAGATCCTTCCGTGAAAACTTTTTGTCCTTCCTCTAAGAATAGTCATTATTTTTGTACCCCTATTGTTGGCGCATGAATTTCACTTGAGCCTCATCATCAGATCCTCCATCTTCTTTGGCTAGAAGTCTCTTCGCAATCAAGTCCATCTTACCATTCAGTTCTTTGATGGCTTTTGCATCCCCTACAACTCTAATTTGTTATGGTGCATCTCTGTCACCCCAGGACTGTTTCTTAGCCATATTCTTCAAGATCTCCCAACACCTTGTGTCTGTGTTGTTCAAGAAGAAACTTGAGCCTGTTGAATCTAAGTTACTTTTGTCATGCTCATTGAGAGCAAAGTAGATAATTTTTACTTATTTTTCCTTATCCAGCCCATGATGTGGGCACCTCCTCAGCATGATCTGGAAGCATTCCCACATCTCAGAATAGGTTTCTCCCGCCTTTTGGCTGAAATTGTGATTTTTTGTCACTAAGTCATTAGTCTTCTCAGGTGGGAAAATCGCTCGAAAAAGACCTCAATCATTTGATCCCAAGTCTCCACAATTTCATCATCAAGGTTGTGCAGCCATTCTCATGCATTTCCTGTGAGAGAGCTGGGAAATAAGTTCAAGTAAAGTGCCTCTTGTGGAAACCTGTCAATCTTTATCATGTCACAGTTCTCCAAAAATGTGCTAATGTGAGCAGCAGGGTCTTCATTCTTCAATCCGTGAAACGCTTGAGACTTGACCAGGTTTATCAATGTCGGGTCAATCTTGTATGTGGGAATGTGGATTGCCTATCTTTTGATCGGCCCCTTTGATGTTGATGAGGAAGAAGCCTTGATCTTCTCCCATATTGTCTTTTCTTCATCCATTTCCTTAGGTTCTTGTTCAAATTCCTCAGGTGGTGGATTTGTCAACTCAACTCCTTCACCTACTGGCGGAATTACTGGTAATTCTACGTAGTTTGTGCTATGTGTCTTTACCATCAACTACCACTTGAAAAGATGGAAATTATTTCAGTATAGTGCTTAAAAGGAATAATTAATTAAAGTATGTGAAATTAAATTTAAAATTTTTAAGAATTATATGAAAAAGTGGCCTAGTGTGGCCGCTCGCAGCACTCATAGTGCTGAAAATTGCCGCTCCCCAGCAACGACGCCATAAACTTGACACGATTAAATTGTGCATAAAACGCAAGTGCACGCGTCAATGTAATATAGGCCTTTGTGAGGCCCAAGTCGAACTCAGGGAATGAAATTTCGGTAGACTACTACTAACTACTTGCAATCAGCTAGACCGATTATAAAAGTTTGAGAGTTGTTTGAAAGAGAAAATAAAAATGAAAGAAAATAAAGCAATCGATTAAAGGGTTGGTTTAATCAATTAAAATGGGATCTTTAGGATTGCAGTTTCACCGCGGATTCTCATTGTACTAATTCCTACACAATTATCACAACTTGTCTCCTATTTTGGGTAGTGGCATGTATATAGAATTCACTACCTTAATCTAGGTCGGTTCCTCGTCAATAGAAACCTATACCCTAAATTAGGTGCATGAAAAACATATCTTTAGGTTTCCACCATTAACCATACCTTGCCTTTTCCAAGGGATTTATAAGTAAGGTGATTATTGCATCTTTTCAACCATTAATTCTTCGTAAAAAGCAATTAAAGGTATTGAATTACCATTATGGGGATCAAGCACAATGATAGAATTGAGAAAACAATATCATACCACGGATTTGAGAGACAAATTATGATTAACTATGTAAGAAGTGTCATACAACGATTACCCGGGCTACTCGCGGTCCTAAAGACAAAGGGGATTAGCCCCGTATGTTTATCTTAATGAAAAACATCATGAAGGAAGAAGAAAACATAGGGGAAATGTGGATGGAGATTGTGTAACCCCTGAACGAAGGAGAACCGGGCGATCCTCGATACGGGATGGGCATTCTACAGCCTTTCGGCGGTAGAAAACTCTATCTGCAGGTCTGGAAACATCTGGGGCGTAGCTCTGTGCTTCGTTCTTTGTCCTCTCCTCTTCCAATACTTGTGCATCGGCTAATGACGTGATAGTACGGCTTGGGCCTCCTTTTCTAGGTATAGGGATCACTTATGGCCGCCAAAACATCATGGTCATATGATTAAGATCGTTCTAGGCAATTTCCTGATCTGACAGTGTTGATACCATCGACGGGGTGTCTATGGTATCGACCCCTTAGGGTAGCGATACTTCTTCGATTTTTGGGGTTCTTTTTTAAGGTATCTTAATACTATCGACCAAAATGTCGATAGTATTGAGTTGTTGATCTTTGGCCCGCTGATGTAATCTCGATAGCATCGACCATGACGTCAATGGTATCAAACAATTATGTTTCTTCTCCGGCTCTGTACTGTGACCATCTCGATGGCATCGACAAATGTCGATGGTATCAACCACTGTAGATATGAAAATTCCCTAAAATAACGAGAAGAACACCAATCAAATCTGAGAAATATGATCCTTTATACCAAATAAAATAAAACAAGATAACATTGATGCATAATGAGATTATAGGCCAAAGGAAATAAATCATGTGATATTAACCAAAAATATGACCAATAAATGCATAAAATGAATGTAAAACTAGCCTATAAAAGCGACTCAAAACCCTTGCATCACCTCGGAAAAGGATACTTGTTCTTTATCGTGACCTTGTTCAACTGTTTGTAATCTATGCACAACCTCATAGATCCATCTTCTTCTTCACAAACAGCACTGGAGCACCCTACGGTGATGTACTCAGTCTAATGAAACCTTTGTCAAGCAATTCTTCCAATTGTTTCTTCAACTCTTCCATCTCTATCGGAGCCATTCTGTACGGTGTATGAGCTATTGGTTGCGTACCAAGAACTAGATTGATCTCAAAGTCAATCATTGAGGGTGGAGGTACATCTAGAAAACTCCTCAGGAAACACGTCCTCAAACTTCCTAACCACCAGTACTTCCTGAATACTAGGACTCCTCACCTATGTAACTAGTCTATGTGCCAAGAATGCCTTGCAACCTTATTTCATAAGCTTCCTCACTACCATAAATGATATCAAACGTGTCGGGAGAATCTTCCTATCTCCTTTGAAGATCCACGTCTCACCTTCTACCACAAATGTCACTTGCAGGGAACTACAATCCAAGACCACTCTATGCTTCTCTACGGTGTCCATTCCAAGGATCACATCGAATACATGCATGTCAAGTGGTATAAGGTCTACTTGAATATTATGTTTAGAAAAAGAGAGAACACAAGAAGGACACACATTTTGCAATACTACAAAACCGACCAATGGGGTTCCTAGTAACAAACTATTCTTCTTACAACTAACATGCAAAGGAAAACTACTAAGCACTTCACGTGTGATAAAAGAGTGTGTTGTACCTGGGTCAACCAAAATAGATATAAAGCAAGAATAAGACAAATCAGAATGAAATAACCCCATCTAACATTCCACCACTTGTGGGTTGACCACCGCTTCTGGCTGACTCATGGCATAGAACCTAGTCGTTTCCTATTATTGCCCCCATCCTCTGCTTCCCTGAGCAGATGATCCAGTCTACAATGCTTGGCCACATCCTCATCCTCCTACGCTGCTATTTTTTTGGCTCTGCCTTGGTTGTTGGGTCACTTCATCATCTCTCACTAGATAAAATGGTTTGGTATGCCCAACTTGTCCACACTTATAAGACGTCATGTCCTCATACCAAGGCCTAGGTGGTCCTATCACTGATATTGATGTTGTGTTGTGATCTCCAGCAGGCAGAAAACTATGGCCTCTGCCCTTACTTGGTGACCACTGTGTTGAAGTACTGAACTTCTATGATGCTTGTGGTGTAGAAAACCTCGGTTTCTTAAAGCCTCCTGACAACTCCCCCTGAGACTGTGCAGACCTCTTCTTGGTACTTGCCTCTATCTTCTCTTATATAGACCGTTCTATCCTTCGAAGAGACTCCAAAGACACAGAAAACCTCTCTCAATTCTCCCAGGTAGCATCTCGGGTAGACAACTCATCATTCAACCCCTTCTCAAAATGACAAACCCGCTCATCGTCTGTGGCAGCCATGTGAGGATAGAACCTCAACAACTTCATAAACCTTGCTTCATACTCATTGATCATCATGGATCCCTGTCGAATCCTCTCAAATTTTCTGATCTTCTCATCAAGATACGTCCAAGGAAAGTATCGACTAACAAACTCTCGTCAGAACTCTTCCCAACCAACCACAACACATGGTCTCTTCTCCTCCTGTATGGCCCACAATGTATAGCACTCCCTCTTAGGAGATACACAACGTGCTTCACCTTATCCTCTTCAGGGATAGTCAGGATCTTAAAAGCCTTCTCAAGCTCAGTAAGCCATAGATCCACATCTGTTGGGTCAGCTGTCCCTTCATACTCAACCGCTCCAACATGGTGAAGCCTCTCAAAACTCTTCCCAGTGCCCGAAGATTCAGTATGGGGAACCGGTGCCCTAGGATGAGGTGCAGGCATCATGTCTGCCATATGAGTCATAGTAGCCATAAACTTCCCAAAAAGATATTGAAAGGTAGGGTTTTCAACCATGGTTGGGTCAAATTGGGGGACTTCAGGCGTCCGATCTTCTCGTGTCTGGTTTCTTGCACCACCACCTGGTACTGCAACAGTTCTCTCGGTAGCATGTTCGTTGTGTTCTTCGGGTGTCTTTGAGCTTTCTCTTCTTCTTTTGCATAAGAAGAAGTGGCTATAAGTCAGACTGGAGGACACTAGAATAGACACAAACCCTAGTCCTAGGTCCATATAGACTCAGTGAACCTAAAGCTCTGATACCAACCTAAATGTGACACATGTTGCCACACAAAGCGAGATTACTCAAAACATAACCACAGAAGAAAGATTAACGAACAAATTACTAGAAAACATAATAAATTAAAATTATTTCATAAACTTCCAAACATCAAGGACCTTTACATACATGTACTTTCATGCCTCAAAGCACTCACCATGTACGCTATCATCCTATTACTAGAGAACCTATTCCAGAACATATATATACATATATCTGTTACAACTTCATACAAAAAGGTCACGCAAGTCGAACACGTATTGAAATCACATCCACAAAGTGTCTACAAAACATCCCCAAGGACCCAAGTGTACAGGGACAACTCTAGGACTCTATCAACAAAAGACATCCAACAACACTTCCAACCTTGTCAGCTACTACTCCTCTTACTGCTGCTCAACCTCCATTGCACGATCTCTACCTCTTCATGCTCATCCACCTAAAAAGGGTGTGGGAAACCCATGGGGTGAGATTCCAAATCTCAGTGGGAGATATAAATCTCCACCAACTCTATTATTATCATAGATAAGATAAATAAAGCAGCAATAAAGTTACAACTAAGTGAAGCAGGTAATTATCATTAACAGGAAGAGCAGTTATTGTTGAATTATGAAACATCTTAATAATTTAAAAGGAATATGAAGAACATGTATAATTCATATCAACAATATTGTATAAAGATCAAGCAAGGCCTCATCCAATGTTTCTGTATTTGATACTATATAATTATACTACATGGTTGATTGTGCATTTAATTATGCCTCGAGGATTTGAGTTGTACCACCTAAATCCCACCAACCACTTGATAAGTCAAAATTGGTGCCATATAAGGTCTAATGGAAGATCCAAAATCCACAACCTCGCCCCACCTCTTGGTCAGTATAAGAGAAAACACCGCAGAGACATATCAGTCAACTGCAACAATGACATATAGTCAAATTTAGGGATTGGCTCATGCATGGTCATCCTCATACATAATCATAACTAGCCCACCTTGGTGCAGGTACGGTGCTAGGAGAATAGGCTCACGCATGTTTGTTCTAACAAGGAGTGGCTCATGCATGGCCATCCACATGACAATGAGATTGACTCATGTATGGTCGTATCACACATCCTATAGTTAAGGATATAAGGAAGTATTTGACTTGTACCCCGCATATTCAAAAATATGTGTTCCAAGTTAAACTCGTTTCACCATTCAGCAAATGTTGACACTGAATGGATATATGGCACATGGCAAGCTACAAAATTAAGTTCCGCTTGATTATTTAGGTTATTTAAACACCTTTCAGCATCAATCAAGTTACAATGTATAAACTCAAAACAAGTTCTATATGAACAAGGGCATAATTCATCATCTAAACATACTGAAACATGTAAGGTGTGATCTCATCACTTTATGTCTATTTTTTAACATGTGTCCATCACAAGGACTACATATCTTGGGGTGACAACCCCTCCTCTCATCATTGAGAAAAACATCTCATGCAAGGAAATAAGCCATCATCAGGTCATAAGACCATTTACCTTATCTTTCGAGAATATCAACAACACTTTATGCCTCACAAGGTCCAATCAAATAGATCATAAACACCATAGATCATACCTAGCTATGTACATCAAATGGTTTTTCTTGCATGGTCACAAACATATAACAAAAGAAACAAAATACATCATTTACACTTATCATCTCATAGGATTCATGCCACACATAATACATCTTTTAGAGTTAGGGTTTCTCTATACTCCATTAGGGTTAACAAGGTTGGATCAACAACCATCCTTAGTTCATTACTTTCATCATTAGTTCATTACTTTCATCATCATTATGAGGTGCGTTATGGAATAAAGAAACATGGTTCTCAGTATAATTATAAAACATGTTATGAGGTATAGAAACATAGCTCTCAACATCATTCGTACAACTTCTCCATAGGGTATCACATCATACCATGTGACCCTAGCATCAACATGGTGTATCTTAAACACCATCACAAGGTATCGATTAGGGTTACAACATAGGGTATCGGGTTAACCCTAGGTGTTTCGGGCAACCATACTAAGGTAGGGTATTAGTTAAACATATATTGGATGAACAACTAAGGTATCATCCTACCAACTTGGGATGTGTATTGGTTTAGGCATCTAGGGATGGTGTATCAGGAAACTCAAGAGTGATAGATGTCTAGGGTTTTAGCAATGCTTCAACCATGATGAGCTATCAGGGGATATTGGGCATCAACCCTCTCTTAAGTCACGACATCTAGAGCCTTGATGGGCAACACTCATCAAAGAAACGCTCTCATGGACACAACACCAAGTCGTGATGACTGTAGGTGTGTTGGGAAGCAACGACCCCAAGGGTGACATGCTAGCCATGATGACTACCACACCTTCTCACATATTGGCTAGCAACTCAATGTCAAGTAACAACAAGGAACCAAAGCTGATGACCTAAGCATGTGCAAGGCATGATGATCTAACTCTCGCCCAGACACGTCAACTTAGACCTCCCCAAAGTCGTAGAAACCATCAGCAAAGCATGTCGTTCTAGGCCTTGCCAAGACCATGATGACCTGTCACAAGGTGTGACAGTCAGTGGAATCACAGGTCATGATGGCCACTCAAGGTATATCGGCCTGACATGTGTATCAGCCTCAACATACATATCAGCCCACTCATCTTCAACCTTAAAATGGCCTTACAAGCAAGGCAAAAGAGGTGCAACACATGAGCAACATCTAAGAAAGATTCTTCCTCCAAATCAAAATGCAAAACTACCAAGAAGAACTACTAGCATGCAAGAGATAACAAACCAAGGACAAAGAACAAGATAATAAGTAAGGGGTGATAATAACAAAGAGGGTTAGAGTTATATAACCCCGCCTCAAGGAACACCGCCAAGCTCCAAGCTTATGAACTAAAGGTAGAAGAAGATCTTCCAAGATTGATCACCACAACACCTCTAAGAGAGAAGATGGAACCAAGGTTAAAAGAGCATGAGAGGGAAAAAGGAGTAACCAAGGTCCATGGCCGAGAAGAAGAAAGAAGAAGAGAAAGAGAAGCTAAGGATCATGGCTTACCAAGGTACAGGATGAAGAGAGCACCACAAGCATGGGACTCGTCCTCCAAGATCCAAGGGGGAGAATCCTCTAGCTCAAGGTCATTCACCAAAGAGAGAATGCAAGGATAACCAAAAGGGTTCTCTTGCATGAAGAGAAAGAGGTATATATACAAGAGGGATGAAAGAGAGAGCAAGGGGAAGGTGTCACCACCATAGAACCCTAGGTGACACTTGTCCATAAAGAAGGGCCACATGCAACACCATGAAACAAGGTGATAAGATCTATGTCTCACCTACTAGGTCACCTATGATGGTCAAGGCCGATACACACATCTACCCTCTTCACAAACCGATAAGGGTAAACCCTAGGTACCACAAATCGATATGGTGCACCTCTAGACACCACAAAACCAATAGGATGTTGCTCAAGACACCCACAAACTGATAGGATGTCCCTCATGACACCCACAAACCGATAAAGGGTCTATCCAAGGCTCTCAAGCCCGAGAAAACACTTCTAGGTGTAAGGCACACCTCAAACATGTGTCCTAAGCATCACCAAGGATGATATCACACAAACAGGGTTCAAACAAGGTGTCCATCTCTTTCTCTTTCCTATAGATGATGCCAAGAGAGAGAAGGAACACTCTAGAGGTTTCAAATTTGCACATCAACCCCTATCTGGGTAAATTGCAATTTGCACCAAAACCTCTCCACAAAATACAAGCATCAACCAAACAAGCTCAAACAAGAAACTCAAGCTTCCAACATGCCCTAATTAAATCTCAGATGATTAGAGCAAGGAGATAAGAAACATACTTAAGCAAAACAAATAGGGTTATCCTAAAACATGGGCCAGGGTCCTTAGATTGATGGTCAACAAAGGAAAAGGAAAGTCTAAGGGCAAGGAAAAAGCTAAGAAAGGTTCTAAATCTAACCCAAAGTCTTTTGTGATTAAAGAAAAAGGAGAAGTAGGTAACAGAGTAAATTGTCACCATTGTCACCAGACAGGATGTTGGAAAAGAAATTGCCCCCTCTACCTTGAAGTAATGAAAGAACATGAAAATGGGGAAAAACATCTCCCCTTAAGGTATATATGTCATTGAAATAAACTTATCAAATTCTTCACAAGGTTATTGGACATTGGATGTGAATATCACATATGCTCAAATATATAGGATTTGAAAATAAGTAGGCCCTTGAAGGAAGGGTAGTGGAGCAAGATTTGATGCCACTACAATAGCCACATATCATTTATCTCTACCCATTGGGCTTGTAATAAAGTAAGATAACTGCTATTATGTTCTTGTCATATATAGAAACATTATTTTTATATCTTGTTTTGATAAGAATGGTTTTGAGTTTATAATAAAGAATGGTCGTATTTCCATTTCAAAGTTGATATTCCCCTATGTCTTATGGTCTTTATTTATTATATTTTAAGACCAATGTATATAACATAAATACCAAAAAGTTATAAATCAATAACTAAAACAAAACATATCTTTAGCACCATTGTCTAGGCACATAAATGAGAAGCACATATCCAGACTCCATAAAGATGGTTATCTAAACTCTTTTGATTTTGAATCAATAGAAACATGTGAAACTTGTTTATTGGGCAAGATGACAAAAGCAAAATTAAGTGGAAATAGTTACAGAGTGCCTTTATAGGACTGATAATATTGATGTCGGTGGACCTTTTAGGTCAAGTCCTAGAGGTGGATATCAGTATTTTATCACTTATACTCAGATTTTTTAGTAGATGCGGATATGTGTATTTTATGAAACACAAATTGAAATCCTTTGAAAAGTTCAAGAAGTTCATGAATGAAGTATAAAATAAACTTGGAAAATTAAATCAAAGGACTTCGATCAGATCGAGGTGATGAATATCATAGCTAAGAATTTGAGGTCCTTGTGAGAGATTGTGGTATTGTACACAATGGACTCCACCTAGAACACCTCAACATAATGGTATTTCAGAAAGAAGGAATCACACCTTGTTGTACATGTTACAGTCGATGACAAGTATAGCAAATCTTATTATTCCTTTCTGGGGACATGCTTTAGAAGCTTTCGTGTTAGCACTAAATTGAGTATCATCCATATCTATTGAAAAGACACCATATGAGATATGAAATGGAAATGTCCCAGTGTCTTTCATGAAAGTTTGGGGATGTGAATCCTATGTCAAGAACATGTTTTGTGAAAAGCTTGGACCCAAATCAGAAAGTGTATCTTTGTTGGGTACCTTAAGGAAACTAAGGGTTACTACTTCTACATTCCATATGACAATAAAGTTTGTTGCCAAAACTACTATATTCCTCACAAAAAAATTTATATCCAAAGGAACCAGTGGGAGGATATCAGAACTTGAAGAAGTTCAATATCAACAAGATAACATTGAGTCTATGGTGGTACATAAGGAACAAGAGGAGTCACAAATAGGTGTGAAACCTCAAGTCCCTACCATAACACATGAACCTTGAAGGTCTAGTAGGGCACATCTTGAGTCGTAGAGATATGAGTTTTTCATGACTAGGAAGATGATGTGTTGGTCATCGAAGATGATGAACCAACTACCTAAAATGAGTCTATTGAGGGATGAGATTTTGGCAAATTTTCTGAGGACATGAGATCAGATATGGACTCCTTGTATATCAGATAATATGGACTATGGTGGATTCACCTACAGGGGTAAAACCCATAGGATGCAAATGAGTCTTCAAGAAGAAGACTGACATGGATGGTAATGTACAAACCTACAATGGTATATTGGTTGCAAAAGGTTTCAAACAAGTTCAAGTTGTTGACTATGATGAATTTTTTCACTAGTTTCCATGGTTAAATCCATTTGAATAATGCTTTCCATTGTATTTTATCATTACTATGAGATTTGGAAAATGGATGTTAAAACTACTTTCCTTAATGAGAAACTTCTAGAGTATGTGTATGTGTACATGACACAACTCGAAGATTTTACCACTCCAAATGAATACTATAAGATCTATAGTCAATCTATGGATGAAGCACGCATCTCCGAGTCAAAATCTTCATCTTGATGACATAGTCAAAGAGTTGGTTTTATCCAAAATGAAGATGAACCTTGTGTTTACAAGAAGGTTAGTGGGAGCATGCTTGTGTTTCCCATATTGTCTGTAGATGACATAATATTAATGGGAAATGACATACCTACTCTACAATTGGTTAAAACATGATTGAGAAATACCTTCTCCATTAAGGACTTAGGTGAAGCATAATATATTCTAGGAATCATGATCTATAGAGATAATTCTTGAAGGCTTCCTGGCCTAACCAAACTACATACATTGACAAAATGTAATAGAGGCTTAGCAAGAATAGTTATAAGAGAGGAAACTTACTGATGTATCATGGAATAAGTCTCTCTGGACCTCAATGTCCAAGCTCTTTTAACGAGTGGACACGCATGAGTAAGATTCCATATGCCTCAACAATTTTATCTACCATGTATGTGGATATGTACATGCGTAGATGTTTTCTATGCTTTGAGCATGAAAAGCGGGTACTAGTTGGATCCATGTGATGGTCATTGGATGGATGTGAAGAATATCTTTAATTAATCAATAAGAACTAAGGATTGATTCTAACTAATGAAGGCCAAAAAGAGTTAGTTGTAAGGAGTTACACTGATACAAGCTTCCAGACCAACCGGGACAATTATAGATCGCAATCAAGATTTGTGTTTTACTTAAATGGTGGAGATGTAAGTTGGAAGATCTCTAATCAAGATATGGTGGCTGATTCTATAATTGAGGTTGAGTATATTTCCGCATCCAATGTAAAAAAGGAAGCAATTTGGATCACAAAGTTCATTGGTGAACTTAGGGTGGTTCCAACCATAGAAGATGTAGTATAGCTTTACTATGAAAACAATTGAGCAACTACACAAGATACAAAACCTATATCATATCAACATTCCAAGCTCATACTCTACCATATCATATGTGAGGTTGTATAACAAGGAGATATTAAGATTTGTAAAGTACTAGCCGAAAGCAACATTGTTGATTTCCTAGAAACATACTTTCACAACGAAATCATGATGGTCATGTTAGTTCACTTGAAATTAGATTCATGAGCAATTGTCTCTATCGCAAGTTGGATACTTTTGGTTTATGTCTTGAGAGACATCATTTGATGATTGTAATAAGGATACTTTATATTTGATTTATTGTAAATACAAGGCAATTCCACTTATATTGAGATACTGAATAAACTTAATAGTGTCCTAAGAATGATATGACTCAATGACATATGGTCTGGGTTGAGGACCTAAACATGAGATCATATGTATAATAATAGTACTCATTCTTGTTAGTTCCTAGTATGTTATTATTGTGGATACCATATGTAAACAATAATACACAAGACTATCATGTATTCTGAGTAATGATTGTGTCTCTTTAGTCATGATATTGGATATCAACTCAGATGTATCGGTACTTGTTAGAGAACAGGTTGTATTGAACAGACCCACCTTGTGATTGACATATGGAAGTAATGTAGTGACATGTCTAGAATCATATATTAATGTGATAGTGGTGATTGTGATCCTCAGACCTAAAGTCACTACGGTAATCACAAGTCATTATGTGTGCTTGACCACTTAGCCTAACGTGCTCTGAAATATGAATTTCCAAAAAGATAGTTATTAGGCACATTGTGGCACTTGGTGAGGACTGGAAGTGGTGTACAAGGAATTTGTCCCTCCATTAGGAGTGATATTCTAGACACTTGATAAGTGATGCTATGAAATACATTACCATGCTCATGTGAGTCAATATATGTTATTGAGCTCACAATATTTCAAATAGTATTCTCTAGTTCAAGGAACATAGATTGAGAGTTAATAGGATTACATTCCATGCCTCAGTTTTAACATAGATAACTATAAAAAAAAGGATTATATGGGCATGGGAACACTAGTCACGCTTACATGTTGTAGTTGATCATCACATCATACATATTACTTGGGTGGCAATGAAGTGTCGCTAGACACCTCTCTTTGCTTGTGTTGTTTAGAACATCACTACCAATGTAACTAGGAACCTATTGGGTCACACACATAAGGATGCATATGGGAATTGAACTCTATAATTAAACATATGATTAGAATGGTTATGAATCATAAACATGTTAATTTACCATGTGATCGGATGAATGTCTGATCCATTGACTGTCAACTGATGAATTGATATTTCTACTAGAGAAGTGTGAAATGTGATTTCTCAATCAACCCACTTGATTGGGCAATCACAAGATCATAGGAAAAGTCTAAAGTTTAGAAAACATGTCAAATCTAGATCTATACTATCATGATATGTTGATCAACTTACATGATTGGGCATTTAGGGGTTGTAATCGAGCCATCATGAAATATGATTAGTCGATCACAAATCATGTCTAAGTTTTCAACATTAACCTTTTTTTGTATTGCTAATAGGAAAAAGATTGGAATGAGGTTCTTGTAAACCCATGACTCTCCTATATAAAAGGAGCATGTCCTAAAGGGTGAGATACCACTCTTAAGACAACTTGTGAGATATGTTCGTCATTGACCAGCCTAAATCGCACATCCAAAAGAGGTGGATAAAAGTAGTCAGACTTTTAAAGAGATAACCCGACTCTAAGGCCCCCGCAACGATAAATGGGGTCTGATGTAGCGATCGGGGTCGAACACAGGGACAAGGTTGGTCGTGCTAAGAACGCGGAATCAACACCCCTATACTCCAGACAAAAGTGATAATAAACATTCCCTAAGGAACGGTAACACATATATAATAACGGTAAAAGGAAAGCAAAAGAAACAACTTGTAAACAATTATAAGAGGAAAACCCGGGTTGGGGTTCACCAACTAAAGCATCTCACCAACATGCAAAGTCATCTCTCTCTCGCACACTCATATCAAGATTACAAGCAACCAAGAAAAATTTCTATTCCACTCTCTCTCTCGAGATGAGGATAGAACTTGGTCTAAAAGGAGCCTCTCTCTCGAGATAACAACTCATAAACCTTCGTATCAAAACATATGGTTTAAAGCTTTAGTATTCTAACACTTTCATGCAATCATACCACTCCATGACACAAGATAAAAGTGATATTACTCTCTCGAGATATCAACAGTCCAACATCACAAGATGGTAGCTAATCATACAAGTGAAGCATTAAAATAGGTGCACGGAGATAATCTTGATAAGAATATGTATATTCTAAAGAAAGAGATGATATACATGTTGGGAGAGCCTTAGGGGCCTACCCCAACCCAAGTTAAAGTGTTTAGCCGCTCATGCTTGTGAACAGCATAACGGCACTACAGTAAATCCGTCCCATGTTATACAATGAAGGAATGGAGGTGAGTACAGTGTGAGGAAGAAATAGATCTAGAGTGGAAGGAACGTGATACTACACAATACTTCTTCAGATCTGGATCTACCCCGTGGAGTTCTTCTTCTCTCGAAGAAGGGGAAGTGGTGAGTGTGAATGAGCGTCTTCTCTCTCCTTTGCTTTCGCTTTGGAGGTCCAAGATTGATGGATGGCCGCCAGCGATGCGACAGCACTTCGTGGTAACTGGATCAGATCTCCCCCCCCTTTTGACAAGACAGGTGGGGCGCTATTTATATATGCCTTCCACTGACTTAAGATCGCAGTCGCGGTTGGAGAGACCACAATCTCGATCTTTGAATAGCCACGGTCGCGGCCTTTGGATAGCCATGGTCGCGGCCTTTGGATAGCCGCGGTCACAGCCTTTGGATAGCCACGGTCGCAGCCTTTGGTTAGCTGCGGTCGCGGCCTTTGCCTTTGGATAGCTATGATCGCAACCCTTGGATAGCCGCGGTCGTGGCCCTTGGATAGCCGCGGTCGCGGCCCTTGGATAGACGCGGTCGCGGCCCTTGGATAGCCGCGGTCGTGGCTTTTGGCATGTTGATTCCTGAAATTATTTATCAAGGATTTAGTCTAAAAGATAAAGAAATTATATTAAAAGCTAACTAAAATCATGCTAAAAGTGGTGTAAAATATATACAGAAAGTACGTAAAGTACTGTGTTATCAGTCATCAAACTTCTTTCTCTAGGAGAGGAAATCACTTAAGGATTTTCTCCCAATATAGGAGAAGAAAGGAAGTTTCATGATGAATAGCACATCCACAACTTTTATTCCTCTTCAACTGTGTGGATGAATTAGAGACCAAGGCACGATGTGTGGAGGCTTGGAGTACATCTTCCACAATATGACAAAAGGTTGTTGCGAAGAGGACAGTCCAAATCCTTACTCTTCCATCCAAATCTCTTCATTTCCAAGCACAGATTTGAATCTGGTAGATTGATATTTTCATAAACAAAAAAAGCATCTTGTTGTTGGAAAACAAGCTTGTGCAAATGTATCACATTTGTACCTCTTTTAGTCTATTACGTATTGGATTTTTATAGTTATGAAGGATCCTACATCTTGGATAGAAAGAAAAATCTTTTGTTACTCTGTGGTGCCCCCTTCTATAAAAGGCTATAGTACAAACTAATGATGTTAAAGATTAGGCAACCTCAATATCAATAACTTGAAGGAATGTTGTTGTCACAAACCTCAAGAAAACAAACATATAGAGGAAGCATTCACAAACATGCACTTGGGAACCCATGATAAAATTGTAGTAAATGATATTGCTCCATCAAGCACATGTAAAGATGTTCACAATTGAGGAAAAACAAATCTCAACATGTAGAAAGGATTACCAAGACAATTTCTATTGTATATCCTTAAACATGGATGATCCTCACCATAAAACTAAGGAACATAAAGATATTTATAGGATGCATGTTGTTGTGTAGTTCTCTAACTACTAGTGAGAATGTCCTCTACGGTTGTGGGTTAGCTATGTGGATCTACTATACCATGCATTCTAACTAGGTCTGGATATAATTACCTACCAGACCAAACCAAACCAAGCAAACTATTCTGGTATGGTCTAGATAGATTACGCGGTCTAGTTTAGTCCCAGAATTCTTCAAACTGTGTCTTATGGTATGGGCTAAGTTTGAGGGACCGGAATGACCATTTAGATAGACCAAACTAATGTCTAAGAATGATATCACATTATATAATACTTTGTACTATACTTATGTATTTTAATCTAATTAGATTAATGGATATAATATTACTATCGTACATTTTTTCTTTCAAAAAGTCTATTAACAATGTAAAACTGTAAAACAAACATAACTAAGAAAATACTATTTTGACCTTCAACTAAACTTAGTCAATGAATATAATTCAAAAAGAGTGTTGGTTCCTTTACTATTGTACATGCACAGTGTGACTTTGTTTTAGAAAGTTCTGGTACATGCTGTAAAATTGTTTTTATGATTTAGGTCAATCTTTTTATATTTTAAAGTAAAAACAATTATATTTTCTCTATGGTTGTGTTTGCAACTAATATTGTATTTATTTTCGGGGAGGAGTGGTTCAAGTGGTTTGGCATGGTGTCCCCTCATGAAGGGACCTAGGTTCAAAACTCAGGGGTCACCTCTGAAGTGGTACATGTCATGCAGGCAGGCCAACGGTGTACTTTAACCGTTTCCCAAGTGAGCGAGGCATTTGGGGCCCGAGAGTTTTATGATGTCTGGAGTGGTCATACAAGTGATGCTTCTAGGGTGCGGTTCTATTGATAATCAAAAAAAATATTTATCTGTAATTATATTCCTTGTTGTTACCATATAAAAGATAGTTGGTTTGAATTTGTTTCATGATTTCAAATTTGAACTCTTATATTTAAATAGCACATATATCTATTATTAAATTAAAGTAATACTTTGTTTTTTGACATAAATGACCTACCTCTTAGAGTGCTAGCTGATTACAGTAAAAAAGTTTGGTTTTATACCAAATGAAACTAAAACAAATCATAAATTTGTATCTAGTTGGACTAGTATGGACTTACCACTCATATGGTCTGCTTATAAATCTTCCAAAGCACTAGATATTTTCTAGTTTGTGTTTCTAATCTAGTCTATACCATGACCACCCCTATTTGTAACTAATTAGTAAGAGGTTGAGATTTATAGTATAACTAAGTATGAAAAAAAAAGACATCCTTCTGTAAGATCAACTTATGCAAAACATTGTCATGGAATTAAACATTAACATGAATATCATACTTCAACTATGTGAATAAAATAAAAATGCAAGTTGATGGCAATGACTTCCAAGTTGGTACCATCAAGATTTCTATGATGGTCGTAATTTAGAATCAGCAACATCCAACACTTTTCTAGATAAGTAATGTTTTATCTTGTTGGATAAAACCTTAGGAGGGCCTCCAGATCAGAGGATCACACTATTACGAGAAAACAAAGATGGGAGAGAATGATAAGTGGATTAAGGAGCATCCTGACACCTTTTAGGAGTGGTTTGACAGTCAAAATGATGTCTAGTTGCAGACATCTTTGGAGGGAATCATCATTTTTATTTAGGGATTTTTCTAGCTCTTATACAATTCTCCTCTAACTTCTTGTGATATAATGTTGAGCATGTGGTGCTAATCCACTTTTATCTAGGACTTGGGAGTGTCTTGATTTTGATTTGTGCATGACAATATTCATCCAAATATCTATTTGTTTGCTTTATATCTTAAGAATGGTGGTTTATTAGATGTGCCAAGTTCTTTATTGATCACCATGTATATGTATTATATTCTTAATAATTGTAAAAGCAGGATCAACAATTGGAAAATCCATTATCACCATAATTAACAACACTCCACAAAAGTAGGCTAACAATTGTGGGGTCGATTCTCCACATGGAGGTTGTAACATTTAATATCTAATATTAATACTATGAAAGTAGTTAGTAATTAGGTTAAATAACTTATTATACTTCTAGAATGGGTAGTGCAAGCTACAGACACCTAATTCAAAGAAGCAAGGATTATTTTGTATTAAATGAATAGGATTCATGTAAGGATCGCACCATGGTGAAATGGTCATCCTAGATATTTTAATATTCTTATCTCAAAATAAATTGGCTCATATTCTTTATTTTAAGTTCATAGATTAACTAAATCAACCAATACTTTCCTCATGATTATTAGGTAAGTTCTTAGTAGTCTCTAAGGGTCCCAATTCCTTGAGTTTGAGAACTTGGGCCTCTTTATGTGTCTGAATACTCAATATGTACACTTGTGTATTCACACGTGTCAAGCTTTTGGCATTGTTGTTCAGAATTGGAAACCCTAGAAAGAAGAGTATAAATTATTAAAATTTTCTTCTCAATCAAAAACTAACTACTAGATGTTTTTATTATTTAATAACTAGTATTCAGTAGTTTTACATTGATCTTGGGAAACAATAGTTACTAGTTTATGTTTCAAACTTAGATCATTGATTACAAAAACACATCTACTACTCTTTGTGCATATTGTGAGTAATTTTTGCAACAAGTGAAGGAATATTTAGCTTCTGTTGAGGGGCTGATTCTTAGTACACTACCAACCATACCAGAAGTTACACTAGTGGATAAAAAGCAACATGTAATCATCCCAAATGATCTAGAGGTTGAAGAATAAGAAGTTGACATGTCTAACCATGAAGAAGAAAACAACAATGAAAGGACAAAAAATAATGAGGTGCAAGTTTTATATGATGAACACACTATCTAGGATAAAATACAGGAATCTCCATCTGTAATGCAATTGAGCCCTATTAGGAAACAAGAAATTAATGTAGGGATATACCAAATCAATCCAGGTATGGTTTCTTGGATAAAATTATAAGAGTTCAATGGGCCTAGCATGAAGGATCTGATGAGAACATCAAAAAATTTGTAGAGGACTATGACATGTTGAAGCTTGACGGGTTACCGGCCACTGGTAATAGAATTGTAGAATTGATATTACATGCACAAGAAAGAGTATTTCATTCCTTGGAAAGGAAAATTATTTTTCAATTCACTTGTATGACTTCCTATATGGCATTTCAAGTTGTGTTATGATATTAGGTCCTAATACACATGTATATAATGTAAATATTTTGTCTAGAATGACATGACTCAGACATGACTTACCTTTAGCATTGTTGCTTGTTTGTACATCCATGATACACATTTATAAAGTCCATATGGATGGATACTTAGACTCATTTGACTTTGAATATCTTGAGACGTGCAAGACATGTTAGTTAGGAAAAATGGCAAATATGACTTTTACTAAAAGTAATGAGAGGGCATATGAACCTCTAGAACTCATACATATTGATGTGTGTAGCCCTTTCAGTTCAACAGTTGAACGATCGTTCAAACACTTCATCCAGTTGACTGATGGATTCATTAGTTGTGTACTTTTGTGAGATAAAAGTTAGCAACCATTTAAATGTTCAAGGAATTAAAGTATGAAGTACAAAAACAAGTTGTCAAGAAAATCAAGATTACACAACTAGATCGATGTAGTAAAAATTTATGCCAAGTGTTTGAGGAGCTTCTTGAGGATGTGACATTATACGAAAATTGACTCCATCTAGAATGCCATAAGAATAATGGTATTTCAATGGGAAGGAACCACACATTCTTGGACATAGTACAGTCCATGATGATCCAAGTCGGACTTCATGATTCCTTTTGGGGACATGCTCTAGAAGTCACTGTGTTTTCAGTTAACTCCATTCCCTCTAAATTGGTTCCAAAGACACCATATGAGGTATGGACTGGGAAGCATCCCAACATGTCTTTCATGAAGGTTTAGGGTTCTAACGCTTATGTGAAGCATTTGAAATTTGACAAGTGTTAGTTTGTGGAGTATCTTAAGGAAACCAAATGATACTAATTCTATATTCCTTACCAGAATAAAGTGTTTGTTTCTAGAACTGGTACCTACTTAGAGAAGAAGTTCATATCTAGACATACCAGTGGGAGGAAAATAGAATTTTAAGAATTTCTAGGTATAGAAAATGACAACAAACCTAAAGAGGAACACGAGGAGGCACCACAAGTTGTCGTGGAAGTCACTCCCTCAACAAACACAGGAACCTCGTAGCTCAAGTAGGACTCACCATGAGCTAGAGAGATTTAGATTTCTTGTGACTCAAGATGATGAGGCATTGTTCATGGATCAAGATGAGACCACCACCTAACAATGATGTTATGGAGGTACCATAATCTGGTAAATGGATTGAGGCAATGAGATACACAATGGAATCCATGTATACCAACAAGGTATGGACATTTGTGGAACAACCTAAAGAGGTAAAACCCATTGGGTTCAAGTGGGTCTTCAAGAAGAAGACTGACATAGATAGAAATTCCCAAACCTATAAAGGGTGGCTAGTGGTTAAAGGTTTCAAATAAGTTTAAGGTGTTGATTGTGATGAAACCTTCTCACCAATTGTCATGATAAAGTCCATTAGGATCATGCTTTCCACTACAACATACCATGACTATGAAATCTAGCAGATGGATGTCAAAACTGTATTCCTTAATGGGAATCTTCTTGAGGATGTGTATATGATACAACCTAATGGTTTTGAATCTTTAGAGTATGTTAGTAAGGTATGTAAGCTGCAAAGGTCAATCCATGGACTGAAGCAAGTATCTAGAAGATGGAATGTTTGCTTTGATGAATCACTCAAAGAGTTTAGATTTATCAAGAATGAATATGAACCTTGTGTTTAATTACAAGAAGGTTAGTGGGAGCATGTAGTATTCTTGATATTGTATGTCAATGATATAGTACCCACGAGAAATGATATTCCAATATAAAAAAGGTTGACATCATTGTGATATTGTTTCTCAAAAAAAACTTAGGAGAAACCATCTATATTGTAGGCATCAATGTCCATAGAGATATATTCAAAAGGCTTACTGGCTTAAGTCTAAATGCATAAATTGGCAAGGTGTTGAAATAGTTCAACATGTAAAAGTCTAAGAAAGAGAACCTACCCATGTCTCATGGGGTAAGTGTAACGACCCGCACTTTTGAGTGTCTAAAAGACCTTAAAGTCGTAGATCGTTAATCATAATTTCCAGGATCAGATTCATGAAATAATACAAAATAGTAAACAATTTCCATTAATGAACAAATATTTACATGTTTAGATAAAAAGCTCCTCTAAGGAGTTACATAACTTTTAAACAAAATTAACTTTTACAGTTGTGAAGATATACCATTAAGACTAAACCTTCATGATTAAACTGTAGTGTCTTCATCATCTTTAATTGTACCCTCATGTCCACGAATCAAGTATATCTGATACCTAAAACGCCGACAAACAAATACACGATCAATATATTTCTATACTGGTACGTGGGTTCAAACAATAATCACAAGTAACATATACACCAATATCTTTATCTTGCATATAAGAATATAAACTTGTTTTCATATTCTAACCCATATCTGGTCAACTACCTCAGGTGTAATCACTGTCCCTCCGGGGCTCATGTGCATTACCCTTAAGATCAGTCTAACCCAGGGTTCAGAATACTATTATTTACTTTACATGATACTCATATGCACTTTATAGTTTGCAAGAACTAAATAAACAACCAAGCAGTTTATTTGTCATTCAATCTCATCGAGAAACATCGGCAATCTCAGAATTCGATACATGTATTCATAAGCGTAACCACGTACCTTTGCCATGTAGAAACCATGTAGAATATATCACATGTACTTTAAGAGTATATCCAAACATCCAAGCAACAAGCATTCAATCTGAAATATACATACTACATATGTGTCACCATGTATTCACATTACATTATTTACATCTAGATTCGCTCCTAAACTAGGGTTTAGGGCAATCTCGTGTTTGGAACTGATATTAGGGATACCAATCCTAATTCTATCATATCATGGTTTCTCAGATTACAAATCTAGTTATGCATATTAGGTGAAACCCTAATCTTCAACTTAAGCATATTAAACTATTCATGACATCTAGGTTACATTATCAGCATTAGATCATAGCAAGATGTTGACAATGATTTTAACACCCTAAATAGCATGAATATGATTACTAATCTAGAATCATCAATTAGTCATTAATAGCCACGATTCTTCATTATACAGTTCTAGATTAGGTATTGACTCAACCTAACCAAATCTAATCAATTAAGCATTAGATTAAGAAAAATATAGGTTTTCCCTTTATACTAATCACATTAACAAATGAATTGCATATACTTTTAGAATAGGAATCATGATCAGGTTCTAATTATATTTTCTTTGGGTTCCTCTCATTTTTCTGAGCAATTTGATATATAGGTTCATTATATTTGGACATCCGTAGCATGTTCTATGAATTAAACAAGATATGTAATATTACCTCATAGTTGGGCCATGTGGCGCCTTCCTATTGGTCAGCGCCACAGCCACGTTGGTTAACTAGGGGCGCGGTTCACTTCCTGGTTCATTTCTAAACCGGACTTCAGCTAGTTTATTTAGTTGAACCGTCGGCCAGCTCTAGGACCCGTCCGACTCACGACTCTCTGTTCTCCTTCAACTTCACGCGATCTGTAGTCGCGACTCCCGCGATCACGGCGCTGCCAGATGCAACCCGACGGCGTCCCTTGCGCGCTCTTTGACACAGGTGCCGCAGCGCCCCATCGTTCCAAGGTGTTGCGCCCCACTCTACTGAGCCACGGCTCCAGGATTCACCCTAGAGAAAGTCTCCCCCCTACACTACTCCCCCCGCCAGCAGTCATCCCCCCTCCTCTGCTTCCGCGCTCCGGTGCTGTGGTCATCCAGCGAGTAGGTAGATCCCTGCTGGCCACGCGGTGGGTGCGGCAGACGTCGGACTGCCTCCGCAATACCTGCACCAGCCCAGTTCACCCCTATGGAGGTCCTCCATGGATGAGGATGAGGGGGATCAACCTCCGATCCCTGAAACTGGAAGAAGAGATGACGTCGAGGACACCTTGTGGTCCTGGTTGTTAGAACCCCCACACACATGGGGTCGACGCACTGGTCTTCTTTGGGGGTTTAGCAACTGCTCGCTGCGTCCAAGGATCTTCTCCACTTCTCATCTCAGAGTTTCCCACCATGAAGGTCAGAACAACAAGAATAATGGTGACATGCTTCAGCTGTAGAGGGTGGGTTCTCTAAGAAGGTTTGGAGAGTTGTGGGAGGCTGCATCGAAGGCAGTCCTTGCAAGAGGGATCCTAGGGTTAGGGGAAAAGACGATGACTAGAAGGGAGTATCTCCCCACGAGGGTGCAACCCTACGTGTTTATATACTACTCTCACCGAGATGATTCAAGAGTCCCACTATGTGGTAAACACTTATGGCAACGTGCCTCCCAAAGGCCATTTAGCCCTTTCCTATTATAATTATAATAAGACTCACAACATTCATTGCCTTTCCTTATGTACTTCAAAGATATCTTCTTTATTTGATAATTGACACCATTTAATATTATGGAAACACAAAGAATAATCATAAGAAAGAATCTATTTCTTCTTTTTCTTTAAAACAAGCTTCCTATTTTCTTTAGGAAACTTACATATCGTTTCATTATTTGGCTTTCAAGATAAAGGTGGATAATCCTTTAAATAATTATCCAAGCTACATATTATCTTGGATTATCTGAGAAATCCTCTCTTTATTTTATATTGTAATTATCCTTCAACATACCAGAAAGGTTACCCAAGGTAACATTATTTGTGTCCTTACCATTGTGTTTCCAATAATGGAAAGATAAGTATTCTTTTAATTATCTAACACATTATTAACTTTATTCTCCTTTGGAAAACATTTATCAATATCAAAAGTCATTACTATTTATTAATGCATGAATTTCGTTTATCTATTTGTCTTGTGCCAAAAGCACTTGTGCGACAAATGCAATTAACATTACTATTCCACCAATAAAATCATTGAGGAATTATCAAATTAATTAATGCATCATATTTTATCGTTTGGTTTTTACCAAAATTTGAGGATATTACATTCACCCCTCCTTAAAAGGAATTTTGTTCTCAAAATTTAGGCCTACTAAGCCTAGGTGAATGATACTCATCTTATCCTCAAAACTGAGGGCTACCACCCCAAATAAAAAAAAATTAACAACTTTTCTTTAGTATATCAATTTTCATTTTATTACTAAGATTGGCACCTGAATCAAAATTCAAGTATATCCACATCTATAGTATTCACACCTCATCATCTCTTGATGATTTCATTCTTACTTGGAATTTCATTGTGACTTGGTGATTTCTCTTTCCACCTAGGTTTCCAACCTATTATACATTATTTTCACATAAGGGTGAGGTGACACCTCCAACCCTAGTTTATGTCATTACACATTCAATGTGGGATATTTATCCTTATTATCTCAATTTTAAGAATAACGTGTGTCTATCCAATCTCCCTCCCTCATAATGAAATGAAATAAGCATTTGGCTGCAGCCCAAACACAAAGTTCAATCCATTCCAAGAGCGGAGATAGTACATCCACACATTACCTTGCAATTTCACATATTAAGTTGAATCATACTCTATATGACTCTAAACTTTCTTTCTCTTAATTTTATAGCATTCTTTATCTCATGAAGTCAAGTGTCCCTTTTCTTACTCTTAATCTAGGGAACAACTTCTCTCAAGTTTTCATGACTTCTTTTATTTTTTTACATCTCATGTATCATTATGAGCCTTAGACAAATCCTCGAGGTCTCTAGGGGTATAGGTACTTTTGGAGTGATCTCATCCTCATGCATCAAGGGAGTGTCTTTACATTCACCCTACTGGGCCACATGAACATCAAGTAGGTGGCCAACCTCCTGAGACATGGGCCTAGGGCTAACCAACTGTTACCTCCCGACCAATTGGTCATGTGCATTCAAGATTTATCAACTCCCAACCCATCGGTCCTATGTACCTCTAATACACCCTACTTGACCCTAGGATTGCATTAGGACTCTACCCTCCCTAAGGGTTTTCTTTTGAGATGTCACATCTTTTAAGCACATTATCCTCTTATTTAATTCTTTAACCAGAATTACCTTCATATCTCTCTTTTGAGTACACATAATGCAGTGTTATCCCATCATTGGGCTCGGGCCACCTTCCCTCCAGGGCTTGGTGCCATGTCGGTCTTCCCTCCTGGGCTTGACCTCTGTGATCTTCCCCTCCAGGGGCTTGATCCTAAACAACTGCATTGTGGACTTAGGCCACCTTCCCTCTTGGGCTTGGTGCCTGCCTGGTCTTCCCTCCTGGGCTTGACCTTTTCATGACCTTCCCTCCTGGGCTTGGTCGTCCACTTAGGCCACCTTCCCTCCTGGGCTTGGTGCCTTACTAGTCTTCCCTCCTGGGCTTGACCAGCTGTGTCACTCAGAGTTGGCATCCTTGGGTTCAAAGAATTTAAGTGCTTTTTTTATATCTTTAACTCTTCACTACTCTAGGTGAGGATTAAGGTTATCTCAATACTTAATTACATTTGTCCACTTACCTTTTAAGGGAAAGTCCTAGCCTAGGGTGCCTTCTTGGCTCATAGGAGGGGGTTAGGCTCTCTAGACACAACCTGATCCCAAGATCTAGATTTTTCCTCCCTCATAGGTCATCTTCCCACTCTCGGGTTGACCCACCCCAGGTTATCTTACTAACCCTAAAGGTTTTTATAGATATCTCTTTGTTTTCATTGAGTATAACTTTTATCATTATAACATATCAACCCATGTTTGCTCAATCTCTGGAATACCCTCTCATGGTCTCCGTTAATTCAATGAACATGGGTCACCTTCCCTCCAGGGCTTGGTGCTACCTCGGCCTTCCCCTCCAGGGGCTTGGCCACCATCACTAAACTTCTAGAGACAACATGAGGAGTTTGAGAAAGTTATATTCCAACTTTCATTTTCTGATGTATTCAACTATTGGGTTTTTATATCTCTTAAGACTTATCACATACGTTTTATGCTCCTCATGCCCATATGCATGGGAGACTAGGTTACCTAAACCATCCCTTATCTTTCTTATTCGTGATTTCAAGTTTCACACGGGTAGTGTCCCATACCACCACACCATGTTGATTACCGATTTTTAAGTTTCACATGGGTAGTGTCCCATACCACCACACCATGTTGATTACCGATTTTTAAGTTTCACATGGGTAGTGTCCCATACCACCACACCATGTTGATTACCAATTTTAAGTTTCACATGGGTAGTGTCCCATACCACCACACCATGTTGATTACTGATTTTAAGTTTCACATTCTACCTCTCTTATTAACATTTTCTTTTCAAAGATTTTTAAGGAAGAGATGAGAAGTAGATGAAAATGTGAGATGAGGAACTTGATTTTTCTATTAAAATTTCTAAGGATAATTTGAAATTATAAACTATTAAGTATTAGTTGATGAATCTGTGCTCTGATACCAAATGTAACGACCCGCACTTTTGAGTGTCTAAAAGACCTTAAAGTCGCAGATCGTTAATCATAATTTCCAGGATCAGATTCATGAAATAATACAAAATAGTAAACAATTTCCATTAATGAACAAATATTTACATGTTTAGATAAAAAGCTCCTCTAAGGAGTTACATAACTTTTATACAAAATTAACTTTTACAGTTGTGAAGATATACCATTAAGACTAAACCTTCATGATTAAACTGTAGTGTCTTCATCATCTTTAATTGTACCCTCATGTCCACGAATCAAGTATATCTGATACCTAAAATGCCAACAAACAAATACGCGATCAGTATATTTCTATACTGGTACGTGGGTTCATTCAATAATCACAAGTAACATATACACCAATATCTTTATCTTGCATATAAGAATATAAACTTGTTTTCATATTCTAACCCATATCTGGTCAACTACCTCAGGTGTAATCACTGTCCCTCCGGGGCTCATGTGCATTACCCTTAAGATCAGTCTAACCCAGGGTTCAGAATACTATTATTTACTTTACATGATACTCATATGCACTTTATAGTTTGCAAGAACTAAATAAACAACCAAGCAGTTTATTTGTCATTCAATCTCATCGAGAAACATCGGCAATCTCGGAATTCGATACATGTATTCATAAGTGTAACCACGTACCTTTGCCATGTAGAAACCATGCATAATATATCACATGTACTTTAAGAGTATATCCAAACATCCAAGCAACAAGCATTCAATCTGAAATATACATACTACATATGTGTCACCATGTATTCACATTACATTATTTACATATAGATTTGCTCCTAAACTAGGGTTTAGGGCTATCTCATGTTTGGAACTGATATTAGGGATACCAATCCTAATTCTATCATATCATGGTTTCTCAGATTACAAATCTAGTTATGCATATTAGGTGAAACCCTAATCTTCAACTTAAGCATATTAAACTATTCATGACATCTAGGTTACATTATCAGCATTAGATCATAGCAAGATGTTGACAATGATTTTAACACCCTAAATAGCATGAATACGATTACTAATCTAGAATCATCAATTAGTCATTAATAGCCACGATTCTTCATTATACAGTTCTAGATTAGGTATTGACTCAACCTAACCAAATCTAATCAATTAAGCATTAGATTGAGAAAAATATAGGTTTTCCCTTTATACTAATCACATTAACAAATTAATTGCATATACTTTTAGAACAGGAAGCATGATCAGGTTCTAATTATATTTTCTTTGGGTTCCTCTCATTTTTCTGAGCAATTTGATATATAGGTTCATTATATTTGGACATCTGTAGCATGTTCTATGAATTAAACAAGATATGTAATATTACCTCATAGTTGGGCCACGTGGCGCCTTCCTATTGGTCAGCGCCATAGCCACGTTGGTTAACTAGGGGCGCGGTTCACTTCCTGGTTCATTTCTAAACCGGACTTCAGCTAGTTTATTTAGTTGAACTGTCGGCCAGCTCTAGGACCCGTCCGACTCACGACTCTCTGTTCTCCTTCAACTTCACGCGATCTGTAGTCGTGACTCCCGCGATCACGGCGCTGCCAGATGCAACCCGACGGCGTCCCTTGCACGCTCTTCGACACAGGCGCCGCTGCGCCCCATCGTTCCAAGGTGTTGCGCCCCACTCTACTGAGCCACGGCTCCAGGATTCACCCTAGAGAAAGTCTCCCCCTCTACGCTACTCCCCCCGCCAGCAGTCATCCCCCCTCCTCTGCTTCCACGCTCCGGTGCTGTGGTCATCCAGCGAGCAGGTAGATCCCTGTTGGCCATGCGGTGCGTGCGGCAGACGTCGGACTGCCTCCGCACTACCCGCACCAGCCCAGTTCACCCCTCTGGAGGTCCTCCATGGACAAGGATGAGGGGGATCAACCTCCGATCCCTGAAACTGGAAGAAGAGCTGACGTCAAGGACACCTTGCGGTCCTGGTTGTTAGAACCCCCACACACATGGGGTCGACGCACTGGTCTTCTTTGGGGGTTTAGCAACTGCTCACTGCGTCCAAGGATCTTCTCCACTTCTCATCTCATAGTTTCCCGCCATGAAGGTCAGAACAACAAGAATAATGGTGACATGCTGCAGCTGTAGAGGGTGGGTTCTCTAAGAAGGTCTGGAGAGTTGTGGGAGGCTGCATCAAAGGCAGTCCTTGCAAGAGGGATCCTAGGGTTAGGGGAAAAGACGATGACTAGAAGGGAGTATCTCCCCACGAGGGTGCAACCCTACGTGTTTATATACTACTCTCACCGAGATGATTCAAGAGTCCCACTATGCGGTAAACACTTATGGCAATGTGCCTCCCAAAGGCCATTTAGCCCTTTCCTATTATAATTATAATAAGACTCACAACATTCATTGCCTTTCCTTAAGTACTTCAAAGATATCTTCTTTATTTGATAATTGACACCATTTAATATTATGGAAACACAAAGAATAATCATAAGAAAGAATCTATTTCTTCTTTTTCTTTAAAACAAGCTTCCTATTTTCTTTAGGAAACTTACATATCGTTTCATTATTTGGCTTTCAAGATAAAGGTGGATAATCCTTTAAATAATTATCCAAGCTACATATTATCTTGGATTATCTGAGAAATCCTCTCTTTATTTTATATTGTAATTATCCTTCAACATACCAGAAAGGTTACCCAAGGTAACACTATTTGTGTCCTTACCATTGTGTTTCCAATAATGGAAAGATAAGTATTCTTTTAATTATCTAACACATTATTAACTTTATTCTCCTTTGGAAAACATTTATCAATATTAAAAGTCATTACTATTTATTAATGCATGAATTCCGTTTATCTATTTGTCTTGTGCCAAAAGCACTTGTGCGACAAATGCAATTAACATTACTATTCCACCAATAAAATCATTGAGGAATTATCAAATTAATTCATGCATCATATTTTATCGTTCGGTTTTTACCAAAATTTGAGGATATTACAGTAAGCATTTCTAAAGCCAATTGTCCCAAATCTTTGGAAGAAACAGACCACATGAGTAAGATTCCATATGATTATTCAACTAGATCTATCATGTATGTAATGTTATGCATGTGTCTAGATGTCTCATATGCCTTGACCATGACAACATGTCAAGCAGATTCCAGTGAAGGTCAGTGAATTATAGTATAGAACATAATGATGTACATAATAGGAACTTAGGATGAAGAGGTAAGGAAGAGTTGGTTGTAAAGAATTACACAATTCAATATTCTAAATCAACAAGGATGATTATTGATCACAATATATGGTTATATTTTTCCCTCATTGGTGATATTGTCAAATGAAAGAGTTGCAAGTTAGAATCAATGGCCAATTCTACAATATAAAATGAATATGATTTTGCACTAGATGCTACAAAAGTAAGTTGCATTGATTAGGGAGTTCACTTGATGAACTTAGAGTTGCTCTTGGCATTGATGACATCATATAGCTTATTCTGACAACAATGGGGATATGGCGCCAGCCAAGGAACCCACATGACATGCATATTCCAAACATATTTTTGATGCTTCGATATCGTACAAGAAATTGTTCAGCAAGGAGATGAGAGAATCTACAAGACATTGAAAATGATCAAGTTTTTCGATACCTAAACTAGGGCACTATCACAACAAAAGTGTGATGGACATGCTATATCACTTCATATAAAATAAATATGTGAGTGATTGTCTTTAGTGCAAGTGGGTCATTTTTGGTGTATATGCCATGCAAAAAATCATTAGATGATGGTTATAGAGATATTTTGTAACTTTTATTTGGTTTATAAAGTTTATTTCAATGTATTGATGCACATGTAATTACAATGATATTAATGCATATAATAAATGTCCTTAGAATGATTGGTTCAAAGCCACAGGACTTCACTTATGTGACTTGAACATGAGATCCTAATGGATGCTAAGAATAATATTCTTAAATGTCCCTAGTCAAGTATTACTATGGATTAAACAACAATAACACATATGAGACTAGTAAGTGTGGTGACTGATGACCATGTCTCATGGGTCATCGGTACTGGATACCAAGTCAGACACATAATTACTTGTTAGAGAACAAGTGTATTGTACAGACCCTCCTTGAGAGTGATTCATGAACCATTATACGATAGTCATAATTGAACTCAAATGTGACAATGGCATTGTGGTCCTTTGGCCTGAAGTCACTACAGTGGTGATATGATTGACACTACCCAATGTGATATTAAAGAAGGTTGCCATGAAGGTAGTCATTGGGTGTGACAAGAATCATGCTACGCATTGTGAGTAATGTAGAAGGAATTTGTCCCTCCCATATAACAAGAGTGATATCCAAGGCCTCTTGATAAGTGATACCAGGGAAATGCACGACCATACTCGTGTAAAAGTAAGTACATGATATTGGGATCATTATATATATATATAGACACATATATACATACATACATATATATACATACATATATATACATATACATACATATATATATGTATATATATACATATATATACATATATAAATATATATGGTCTATCAAGTGTGTTACCCTTTTTATTATCTCCTATGCAGGTGGGTCCCAAACCACCACACATGATCCACAAAGAACAATACACTCTATTTATAGAAGAGAATGGCTGGAAGGAAGAGATATTCACAAACGGAAGTAGAAAAATAACAAAGGGGGGAGAATATGTACAAGGGTAGGGATATAAAAATGGTTGAGTATCAAAAAAACCATATCACTAAGCTATATATCACTATGGTATGTTCAGAAGAGAAAACCCCAACAGACCACAAGACACAAAGTAAAACAACCTAGGTAGGCACACAACCAACCAAAGAAGAAGGGAGCTGCCTATAATAGTAGATCTTTAGATATCGCATTGTCCTTTAGATTGGTAAACAACAAAACCAAACCAGAGGTTTATACCCTAAAGAACCAGCAAAACCTAGAAAAACAAATCTTTTAGGATCTCAATACCCTGAAGAACAAGCAAAACCTAGAAAAAATCTTTTAGGATCTCAAATCATCCATGGGGGTCAAGAGCTTGATCTCAGGGAAGGATAATATGCCATAAACTGTTGAGGTCAGGATTCCAATATTCAAAGATAACTTTATTTCGATACCACCAGGTATAATACAGAATGCAAATGCTTGAATAAAAAGACCCCTTGCTCACAAATATCATCAAATCTTCAAAAGACAAAATCACTCTATCAATGAGCTCGCTGTCAACGACTTTACCCCAGATGCAAGTAGTAGAGCAGCTAAAGAACATATGGACACTTGATTCATTCAAATTTCTATAGAGAAGACAAATAGAAATGCAACAGACACCCCTTCTTCTAAGGTTGTTCATTACAAAAATCCTATTACTTGCAATCTTCCAAACTAGTATCTTAAAATTCTCAGGGCCTTGATGTTTCCATAACCATTTTACCCAAGCAAGGCTTGGCTGTTTAGCCTACAACATTCCCAAGTATCTTTAAGTCTTATTTGCACTTTTCCATTTAAGAAGATACGATCAATTTTAGCTAAAATAGTAACATTAAGATCCAAAAAAGATGTTAGAGATCCCAATCATCTTGAATTTGGAATAGACCAGTTACCATTGCTTACGATAGAGATCATTCTAACAAACTTCCCTTTACCAAGAAACAATCAGAGGTTTGGGTACACAACTTCATCCAACAACTTAATGTTCATGAGCCAAGGATCCCTCCAGAGCATAACATCCTCACCATTGTCGATAGTAAACGAGACATACTTCTAGATCTCTTCTTTAACTTTCATGATACCCCTCCACAACCAAGAATGATACGTCTTGTCAATGAGCTTCCAAACAGAGTCTTTTTAATGTACCTCTCATGCACCCACTTGACCCAAAGATTGTCCTTCTTAGTGGCAACATTCTAAAAGTTAAGGAAAAGACCAACATAATTCAACTCTTCAGTGCTTCAAATACCCAAGCGACCCTCTTATTTAGGTACACATATTTTGTCCAAATCGGCCAGATACATAGCTTTTTTTTCCTCCTTATCCCCACCAAACAAAGCTTCTACATATTCTATCCTCCTCCTTGATCACATACCTGGGAAGAGGGAAAATAGCTTTTGTAGTAGATACTATATGTTGATAGAGTAGACTTAACCAGCTCAATATGACATGCCAAAGATAGGAGTTTAGTCTTCCAACTATAAAGTTTGATCTTAAGTTTGTCAATAAGAGGATTACAAAGACTCTTGATGAGTTTGCCATAAAAGAAAGGAACTCCCAACTATTTAGAGGGGAAGAAACCTTCTTGGATATCTATGTTATTTAGTAACTCTTCTTTCTTTGCTCCCCTACTAAGGTGCACCATGCTTTTGCTAGAATTCATCACAAGGCCCAAGATTCTTCCAAAGTCAATAAGAATTTGTATTAAGACATTTAGAATTATCATAATCAACTATGCCATAAATCATGAGGTCATTTGCAAAGTTAGTATGAGAAATAGAGAAGTCTTTGGAGGCCTTTAGAGGTTTGAAAAAACCTTGCTCTTCATCAAACCCGATCATGGCAGTGAACCCTTGCATACATATAACAAACAAAAGGGGAGCTAATGGATTTCCTTATCTGAGCCCATTTTTTGGGTAATAGCTTCAGTTGGTTCTCCATTAATCAAAACCTAATAGCTAGTGGTCATAAGGATCTCATAAATCTAGGGATACCAACACCTAGGGAACTTCATCAATTTCATAATATTAAGAAGTTAATACCACCTTATAGAATTATATGCTTTAGAAATATCCATTCTGAGACATAATTTAGAAGCACTACTAGGCCTATTGAAGTCATTAACCAAATCATTAGCAAGCATTATGGCATCTGAAATCCTTCTATATTTAACAAAAGTAACCTAACTTTTATCAAAAATGACTGGTGGAATGTCTCTCAGTCTATTAGCAAGGACTTTTGAAATAATCTTGTAGAGGAAATTACATAGGTAAATAGGTCTCTAGTATTTTATATGTTGAGCTTCCTTGCTATTAGGAATCAAAGTGATAAAAGTTTTATTTATATCCGTTAGAAGACGACCTTTATCAAAGAAATCCAGCACATCTTTAGTAATATCATCACCAATTATGTCCCAAGTTTCCTTAAAGAAGGATGCATTAAAGCCATCAGGCCCAGGTGCCTTATCCACATTAGAATCATTTATCACTCTATCAATTTCCTCCTTGGTAATCAGTTTAGAAATTGATTTAACATGCTCATCTGTCAACCTAGGCAAAGGCCATTTGTCATCCCACTTGGCAGCTAGGACATTTTGTTTATTGAAGACTTTGAATAAAACTCAATGATATGGATTTTGATCACCTTTTGGTCAGTAGTATGATTGTCGTCAATGACAAGAGATTTAATATAGTTTCTTTGTTTTCTCATTTGTAAGTAAGCATAGAAAAACTTAGTATTTTTGTTACCCAATCTAAGCCACTGAATTCTAGACTTTTGCTTAATTTAGAGATTCTTCTAACTCCATAGCTTTGCAAGCTTTGTTTCTTACTTCCATGTCAAGGTCCCTTAGATTATCATTCATATGATCCCTATCATTAGCTTAGTATGCCTTCAGAGCTTGAGATTCCAAGGCTCTAGGTTTTTTACTATTGTTGCTAACACATTTCTTGTTCCAAACTCTCAAATCATTCTTAACCTGCTTTAGTTGTTTTAGAACACAAATCATGGGATATCCCTTCACTTTGAGAGACGGGGCTTTTTTCACAATATCCTAGAAACCCTCCATTTTAGTCCAGGCATTTATGAATCTAAAGGGTATACTCACCCTCCTCTTTTTACAATGAAGAGAAAGTCGAAGAATTCTATGGTCACTATATATGGTTGAGAATACTTCCCCTAGGTAGTTAGGCCATTCCTTCAAGAAACAATTATTAAAGAAATCCATATCAATTTTAGATGTAGTAAAATTAGCACCAAGTTGCCTATGATCCCAAGTATAGAAAGGTCCTTTCAAACTGGCTTCAAACAGTCCTATATAATTTTGAAAATTGAAATCACTCATCAATTTCCCAGACAGGTTGGCCCTCCCCAATCTTTCTGAAGCAACTCTAACTGAGTTAAAATCTCCACAGAGCATCCAAGGAGCCTCACCCACATTATTTGCAATACCAACCAAAAGAAATCCATAGACATTCTCTCCTTTTATCATCATTATGCCCATAGATAGCACTGAGAAAGAAGTCAATTTCATCACATGAGCAATAGCAATAAATCCCCTGGTCAGTTTCACAAACAACATTAATATTGATAACATCTAGATCCCACATAATAATAATTCTACCAAGAGGGTGAGAATTATGATTAGATGACCACTTATTACTCGGCCAAAGCTTCTGCATGACCTTATATATTTTCTCCATCCTTATCTTAGATTCAAGGATACAATAAATAGGAGCATTAACCCTATTACACTCTTCATGGACTCTATATTGGTGGTCAACATTGTTTAACCTCTTAACATTCCAAGAAGTAATAGTCATGTTATCAATCATTTACACTTTGGGTGGCTAGAGTCTTGCTAGCCTCAGTCACACAATCATCATCAATCAGGAACTCTAGTTCTTGGAACTTGTTGGGAGTAACATCAATTTTGTGTGATCCAAAGGTTACCTTTATTACTTTAGTCAGACACTTTGATGGGGGCCTAGACTTTGATTTCATAGGAATAAAGCCATCATCATGATTCTGGATAGGCATTAGGAGGGTTCCTAATGGGGATACATTAACAGATCCCTATTTTTCATTTCCTTCGTGTACCCTTCACCATTTTCAAACTCATGGAAAGCAGTAGAGTCTTAATTGAACATAAAAGGATGATGTGCCCATGCCTCTAGTTCAATATAGATATTAATGACAAAAGGATTATACAACATGGTAATACTTATTGTTGATGGTTTCGTCTTGTCTAGCTAATCCTACTACTTAGGTAGCAATGATGTGTAGCTAGACACCTCTCATCGCTTATCGATCTTTGTATTGATAAATTGGACCTTGTTGTAGACCTAAAAGTGAGTTTTGAGGATCAAAATAAAATATGGACCTAGACTTAAGAAAGAAGTTTCCATAAATTAAGGGGTCCATAGCATGGCCAAACATGGATCAGGAAACCATAGATCTCCACTTTTTATATATGATCTGAGAGGAGGCCTTAAGCACGCGCACTCAAAGCTTCTTGTTGTTGCCTCTAAGGTTTTAGAAACCTTAAGAGAAACGTAGAGGGAGAAAGTGGGAGAGGTGAATTGTAGCAACTCCAGCCATCTTCAAATGCTCATGTGGATACACTAGAGATGAGTTTGCACATCAAAATCATTATTGATGAAGATCTTCAGTGGTGGCACACAAATCGAGGAGTTAACAAAATGATGAAACCTGCAACATGCGTTGACAATGAAAATTGTGATATGCTAGGGATGCAAATTGAAGAGAATTTTTCCCAAGTGGAATGATATGATCTATCACCTAGATCATACAAAATTGAGGCGAGATCCTCAGTGGCTAAACAATGTTATCTGCCGCACACGTGCAAGGCAATCAATGTCATCAACCAGACCTAACTTTGGGGTCAATTCCTGGGGTCAATATTGTCATATCTGTGATTGTGGGTTCTATGCAAATCACCAATGGATTCCTAATATCTTCCACTGATAGACATTAGTGGATTGTCACGTTTAGATAGTTAGTTTTCTACATGCATCTTGAGGCGACTACCAGACTGCCAAAAACCCCATAAACGGGTTATAGTTGTTGATCTAGATATATTCATGAGTAGAATAAATGGGAGGGTATAGATATACATTGAGCTTTACCAAACTTAGGGAGGAGATCCCTAGTGTGCAATATAGTCCACCAAAAAAGCATGTAGAGAAGCCACATGTTCCATTCTCAGATAGTCTGAAGCTGGGAAAAGAAGAAAGGCATTTTAATAAGTTCCTAGATATATTCCAAAAGATCCACATCAACATCCCACTTGTGGAGGCAATAGAACAAACTCCTACATAAGTAAGATTCTTGAAAGAAATCATCAACAAGAAAAGATGGATAAACGGTACATATGTCTTGTGTGTTGATGAAGTGGTGAGTTCCATAATCTAATGAAGGTTTCCGAGGAAGAGAATAGATCTGGGGTATTTCTACATCCCTTGTTCCATAGGAAATCAACATTTCCAACAAGCACAGTGTGATTCTGGAGTGAGCACAAATCGCATGCCTCTTGCCACCTTCCGGAAGTTGGGATTGAAAGAACCAACAAAAACATCCATGGAAATCGAGTTGGCAGGCGGATCAATTGTGAGACTACATGGTATATGTGAGGATGTTCTAGTCAAAGTCGACAAACTCATCTTTTCTGTTGATTTTGTGGTCATGGATATGCCCGAGATTCGAGGATCAAAGATGTTGTTAGGAAGGTTGTTCCAAGCTACGACTGATGTGATCACTGTCATTGGTAAAGGTTACTTGACACTTGGGATAGACAATGACATAGTGGAGTTCAAAATTCCAGATGAATCTTCACAACCATCCTGTGACAACCCAGGCTGAAGAAAATGCATCTTGTCGAGCCTAGGACATTAAACAATGGTGTTTGTTGGGCCATCCTATATTGTTGTAGGATTTTTATTCTTTGCATATGTGCTCTTTACATTCTAGATTTCTTCACATTAGTTCTTGGTAAAAAAGGTACCTAGATCATTCTTCTTTGGTGTGCAGACACATAACAAGTCAGTAGTACCGACTGCAAAGTCGGTGGTACTAACGACATCACAGGGACTATGAGGTCAAGTTTCAAAAACTCAATACTACCGACAATATACTCGATAGCACCAACCTTTTTGTAGAGAGAAGTCTGATTTAACTTATAAGGACTTGGTACACATCCAACTTGGTAGTACTTACGTCAAGTGATGCTCTAGGTTCAAGATACTGAGATAATACTCAGGATCATTGAGAAATTTGAAAGACTCGATACTACTGACTTTTCTCAGCAAAATTAACATAGATATAGAAAAGGTTGTTGATACCACCAACACACATGCCAGTGGTACTGAATCATAGAGCTTTAAGAAGGCTATTGAAGGTCATATCTTGATACCTCTGATGCTCAAGTTGGTAGCACCAACACTGAGGGAGAGACAACAATAGAATTTGATCCGCAAGAGCCAAAGGGAACATTTCATCCACCACTACCACCACCGCCACCCTTCAAAGAAATTGGTACCACTATTCCAACTTTTAAGTTGGATTTTGACTATGAGGACATAGTCAAGTTCAAGTTTAGGGGGGTGTTGGAACCGCTATATCATTTACTTTTATTTTTTATTTTTATTTTAGTCTCTATTTTTGTTTATTACTCCATCTTATAGGATCTAAAATCTATCTAGTATAAATGTGGAGCAATGTAAGCATGATTTCTAAATTTTCATCATAGAGTCTGTGCGATGTGAAAAAAATCAAAATTGAAAAAATTGGCTAAGTTGTAAATTTCTTGAGTTACACCACCTAGAGGAAGTGTATGGTCTAGTGATATCAAGGACACTTGATATGAATGGAAATATTAATTATTCATGTAATGTGGATGAAGATGGGGCTTGATCCTGAGCTGATCAAATGATTAATGGGACCTTAAATTGAAATTTTAGAAAGAAATCCAAAGGCTACCATGTACATAGGTTAGTAGTAGAGGGATATATCACAGTTCAAGAAAGGCATTATCTCTTAATTATGTGATTCTGTCCATTTTCCACCCATTTTGATCCACCGCCTTAAGATGATCAAGTAACCCGAATTATTTCCTTTTGATTTCATATGATAGTTAGTTCCTCTTTTGATGCATTAATTATAAAATGAAAATTATGCATAAATAAATTTTTTCGCATATCATCTAGTTGCATAACAATTACATGTAGATTGCATACATTTTCATCATTCATTTGTATCACGTGGTTATTGTTTTCTTCTGAAATTAGAGTACATGGATGCACGTCCATACCCTCAGAAAAAGAATCAATGAAATATGTTAAGTAAAGACCAAGCATAACTTTCCATCATGCTAAAATATGGGCCAATGAAAAAAGAGAAAAAGAATCAATCTTGCAAAATAAAGACGGAGAAAGGATACCCTAAACTTGGGTTGCAATTTTACTTCACAAAGAAATTAAAACATTCATATGATGCATGTTCTTCTTTACTTCATTCTCATCTATTTGATGAGATTTTCAATACATGCATCATTATACCTATAATATTGGGCATTAGGATTCATACATTTTTCATACCCTTACCATATAGGTTAATCATATTTTATTTTTGCATAAATAATTCAGATGATACTTGTGATTCTTTATAAGCCACCTATGTCATTCCATCCATTGTTCTTATTGGTAGGCCACACATATATATATGATTGATCTCGTTCATTCTTATAAGGAGAACTTCTTCTAAGTAGTTGGTAGTTAGGAAAGAGAAATGTAGATAGGGAATCACATGATGCACCAAGTGAATGCCTGATTGACTCTGATACTAAATACTCCATTGATAGTGTTCCACTGATCTAAGGGTGGACATCTTTTATGGATATTTCTGGTCATTTGAGAATAGTTGATTGTTCAATGGTCAACAAAGGCTGGTTTGGGACCATCACATGGGGATAGTTGAGAATGGAAATTCATAATTTATGTCCTTTTGTTAACTTGTCTCAAACAGATCTGAGGGTGTGTTGCTCGAGGACGAGCAATATTTAAGCTTAAGGGAGTTTGATGCACTGAATAATTATCATTTTTGTAGACTGTTTATTATGGATTTTTGTACACTTATTATTCATTTGGATATCATTTGTGCATTATTTATCATCATTAGCTTGTTACACTTAATTGCATCAAAAATGTATTTTTAAAGTTCCTGATAGATTCATTATTATTTAGGAGCTTATGTTCATTTTTAGTAGAATTTTAGGTGAATCTTCAAGAAACTACACAACTTTGTACTACCAACCAGTTTGTCAGTGGTATTGGCACTTGCTAAGAAAGGAACCTGTGAAGTTAAGAAAACTCGGTAGTACCGACATAGGAATCGGTACTATCGACGACCTTATAGGGAGGACTCATAAATTCTCAATTAATCTCAGTACTACCGACATCAACTCGGTAGTACCGATAACTATACATGGGATGCAAAGTATCGAGGGTGTCGATACTACAGAGACCCCATCAGTAGTACCGACTCTACGAGATTAGGCAAGATCTAAAATCATTGTTAATATGATAGTTGTGATTTAATGAAGCCTTAAGTTGTGTCTATGACTTAGGGAGTTCGGTCAGACCTAATTATCACATTCCATTTAGTTGTATGGCACTTGGGAGCAAAGAAGAAAGAAAGAGGAGGAGAAAGCAATGTTTCGGGCGGTTCATGCACTATCGATGCCCTGATTTGCAGTCATAAGATGACAAATCACCGCATTCATTGGAAGGAATCTTCCATACATTCTTTCTCCAGGGATTTTTCTTTTCTTAATGTTTTCTTCCTTCTCTACTTCTTTTTCCATGTGCAAAATAATCGAAATCATGCAGGGCTAATCTCCTTTTTCCTTAGGATTCAGGAGTAGCCCAGTTTTGCATTGTAATTGACAATTATGATTTAATATACATATATCTTAATTTCTAGACATAATTCTATGAGAGTGTCACGAATCATCCATGATTGATCACCATAGGTAATTGTTTCGATTATTAATTGCTTCGAGAGAGGGATTAAGGGTTGGAAAACTCATAGAATTATATGTGTTTACATCGCTCCTTGAGAAAGGGGCATATGAATGAGAAGAGAATAACCCAAAGTTTTTAGTAAAGCACCTAACTAATAATACGATTGCTATGTGAGTGGGATTGATGTTATGTTAGGTAGTGAATTACACCACGAGAATGGGTAATTCTTGCTACATGTCTCTTTGCCTAGGGTTAGGAGAGATTAATGTTAATGAAATGATGTTAATTGTAATGTAAACTGTGGTAAAACCATAATCCTAAGGAATTCATGCCACTTGTGATTACAATCATTAATATTAGTTTTAATTTTTGCAAATTATTTATTAATTCAACCAATTCACTCTTTTCCTCCGACCTAGTTGATTAGGTCATTGTTAGTAGTAGTTTCTAGATACACACTTTCACTGTGTTCGACATTCAGGCCTCTTTAGGCTTGTATAACATTGATATGTATACATGTGTTTGATGTGTAGTTTACACTATATCACCAGTACCATCTTGTATAGCCATATACAATCTCGTTGCACATGACATGACTTTTGATTTCATCAACAATGTCGATCTTCAAGTTGTTACTGCAATTCCTACATTGATGATAAAACCTATCTCCTGATTGTTTCCTATCTTCCTCTACATATCTTATAAACTGATCAAGACCAATAATGAACTCCTGAGTGTAGTGAATTGAAATGGACATCCATGATCCATCCATTCTATGATCATAGAAAAGATAAATATTGAATCACATATTTGGAGATAGGATCTAAAGATCAGGGTTTCGAGATTAAGGTTTAAAGATTAGGGTTTATCTTTTAGGGTTTAGGGTTTAAAAGTCTACAGATTATGGTTTACTAGTTAGGGTTTAGGATTTAGTAAAGAATGTGTATTGCTTATCCCATTCTTGAACACCTAATCTCATTAGTAAGTGTATAATGTGTATTCAATTTTCAAGATTATTTTGACAACATTTCCATGTAGTTCTCCAACTATACCAATATAGATGGGAAAATACTCACCTACATATGTATTTAGAGAACAAATGAGGAAGTTTTTATTAAACATCTTGAAAACCAAATACACATTATACACTTACATCATAAGTGAGACTAAGTGTTTAAAAACAGTCCCTCTCGGATGGATTTGTAGGCCAACACCATGATTTCGAGCACTTATTTAGGATACAATTCACTAATTAACAATATAGTCAACATTCATGAAGGATACAATTCACTAACAATGTATTCAACATTATGCATGATGCTAGAGAAATTAAGCAAATATTTAACATATTCACTAAGAACATATTCAACTTATTCAACTAATGTCATTAGCAACATATTGAACATACTCAACTCAGAAACTAGAGCAAATAAGTAACTAGGCATTAGCAATTAAACTATCTAGGCATGGAGAAATAGGTGATCTAGCCAGCCTAAGCCCCAGTATGGGTTTCCAACAATGAAAGGTGGGGGGAATGGCTCACCTCAGTAGGCGCAATAGTGTCACTGATTCAATAGAGGTGGAGCAAGAGTGTCCCAAGAACGTAGTGGTGATGGTAGTGTCCACTGATCCAACATAGGAGGAATAGTAGAGAGTAGGTAGTAGTGGCACTCGTAGTAGTAGCAACAACAATGGCTCAAGAACTTGCAATGCAACAATGACCGAGGATGACATCAACAATGATGTCAACGGTCGCATCAATGACAATAAGATCAAGTCATCAGTAGCAACAAGAACAAAGCAATAATAACAATAGTGGAGGAGCAGCGATAGAATTCACCAAAGTAGAAAAAATCATGTGATGAAATAGAAATGGGGGAAAGTTTGTTTCGTGGGTATTGTTAAGTGGAACTTAGGCGTCGGTTGTTGCGAAAAACCGACACCACATAAAATGGCAACCTCGATAAGATTTTAATTGTCGGTTGCCATAGGTCAACTCGTATCGTTGGTTTACCACCAAAAAGTGACCACATGTACTTATCCCTACCAAAAAAACACCAACCTCGATGAAAGAGTATGTAAGTTCTTGGTAAAGATAAAGACTCTTGGTCATGGATAAGTAAACCCTTTGTAAGGTCGTTGCATCCCTTGGTCCAAAAGGGAATCCAACTACCTCTTGATCTATAAAAGGTTGTCTTATGTTTTAACTGTTAGAATGTAACATAAGGAGTGTTTCATGGTTAAAAATCTTAGAGATTGACCTCTTTAGGTAGTGGAGTACATCTTTAAGTTTAGAGTTTGGAACCACTATAAATGCTTTTTGTTCTTCGATGCTAGTTCAATCTCTCTCCATTGCTTTTCATACTTGAAATATTATCTTAAGAAATATCTTGGAAGGTCTAATGATTTTCTTAGTGGTTTTATCTCTATTCATTCCCCTCTAGCTAGATTCCATTATAGATCCAACAATTGGTATCATAGTAAGGTATTTCCAAGCAAATACTTCCACAAGTAGGAGAATATGGGTGATAACCAAATATGGAAACACTACTTTGACATCCCAGTCTTTGGGGGAAATATTGATTTAGAAGAGAAGAATGTAATTCCACTTTTAAGAAATAGGTCATAGCTACGGAGAGTGGTGGATCTTCTATACAGGAAACTAGAGACAAATCTATAAGATTGGGATGAGGCTACTTTGAAGAAAGCAACCTTGAATGCCAAAGCCATAAATATCCACTATTTTTCTATCTCCCCCATTGATTTAAAGCAAATATCTTCTAGTCACACAACCAATGAGAAATGTAAAAGGCTATTTGTCTCTTATGAGGGGATAAAGCAAGTGAAGGAAAGAAAATTCTACATGATTACTCAACTATTTGAAGGCTTCTAAATGGGCAAGATGGAGAGCATGGCTGAGATGTATTATAGACTCAATCTTATTGAGAATGTACTTGCAATACTTGGTCATACCATGGAAAATGGTAAGGTGACATCCAAGATTATTCGCTCTCTTCATTACTAGTGGAAAAAGAAGGTTACATTCATAAAAGAGACCAAAATGTTCTCCTCCATTCCCATTGAAGAACTTATATGTAACCTTCAAGCCTATGAGTTAAGGCTCAACTTGTAGAAAGAAGAGGATCTTAAAGAAAAGAATAGAAAGAAGAAGGAGAAGTTGATTGCTTTCCATGCATCATCAAGTCACAAATCCTCTCAAGGTGAAGAAGATGTAAAAGTTAAAAACTTCAAAGGCAAGCCTTCTTTCTACAGCTAATGCTTTAGAGTTGAAAGGAAGGGTCACTTCAAGGATAATTGCCCAAAAGGAAAAAAGGCTCATCACTTACAATATAAGTGAAGAGAAGCACAAGAATAAGGAGAAATGGCATAAATCTCTAGGGACTCCTCCAACTCAAGCTCAAGCTCTAGTGAAAGAGAGACTGGGAACTTCATTTTCTCTCATGGAAAGTTTAAATGAAGATTCAAATGAGGAAAATATAAAATCTTTAGATATAAAGATTTTTTTCATCAAAATTATTCATGTTACTTGTTCCTCTCATAAGTTGAGTAAGCATAAAAGAAAAAATCTTGCTAATTTTGCTTCTAGCTTGCATGAAGAAGAAAAAAAGATCACAAACATGTTAAATATTTGCCTGCAAAATGATGTTGATAATCTCCAAAATCTTTATCTAGAACTCAAATTGAAATTCAATGATGTTGAGATAGAAACAATTCTTATCTTAGACAAGTAGACACTCTTAAACTTGAAAATGCTAGTTTTCTTAATAATATTAAGTTTTTAGAATGTCATTCTTTTATGCTTAGTTCAAATGAAGAGCATACTAAGATATTGATTCTCTCATTTTTTTTATATTGATGTTCTTAAAACTGAAAATGAGGACAAAAACTTCATTTTGCAAGGAATAGGATTTGGAAATAGTGTTTATCTTTGTATGATTACTATGCTTGAGAATGAAAATTCTTCCTTACTTGAAGCAGTCAATGGTCTTGAATCTTTTTCTAATTCTACTAGTAAATAGAATTATATTGTTGATTTTCATATTGAAAAATTTATTATATGGCTAAAAGTCTTTTCCTAGAGACCAATCTTTTTAATATTAGAGATGTTATTTATCAATTGTCTTCTACTACTACTCTTATGTATGATAATCATATTTTGAGATCAACTTTGCAAATTTTATTATATGGTAAGAAGAATCTTAATCAAATCTTAAATAAATTAGTAGAGATGGCATTGGAATTGATGGTAGCCAAGGAACACCAAGGGCCAAGGACATCCAATTTTCATTGTAGAACATATAGTCCCAATGCTAAGGGGACTTGCAATCATTACAATAAAATAGTTGATATTCTACATATTTCCCTTCCAGGGATGTACCCAACACCAACATGACTGGGTGGGTAAGCCAGCTCACCCAGACCCAGAATATGATTGGGACCATTTCATCTTTCCTCTTATAGGTCTCGTGCAAACAAATTGATATCGGCCATTGATTTGTAAATTTGTTTCTCCTTCCACATAAAAGAAGATAAGTGAGATGTGTATGGGTTGGCAAAAAGTGGAAAAGAAATGGTAAGAATAGGAGTAAAGGTATTCGTGCTCATATCCAAAAATTTCTTACTTTTGTCAAGTTTGTATACACTTTGCATGTGCGCTTTTTATTTTTTTCACATATTGTGATTATTATCGTACTCTTTCTCAAAACCACCTATGGATTTTCCTAAGTGCATTACAAACTTTTTTATATATGGCTGGATATATTTTTATTTTTATAACCTTCAGAATTGTTCTTATGCATGTGAATGAGCTTGGATAGCAGTTGGTGTTCATTGAGTTTGTCCAGAGGGCACTCAACTGAGAAGCATCCTTCTAGTTTTTTAGTAGTTGTTGTCAGATGAGTTATACTCTAACCAAACATGGCTAACATCACTATGCACTAAATGCACAAATGGATCATCGAATGAGAATTTCCCTCTCGACTAGATTTTCTCGACCAATAAGCTTATTCTTTATGGCACTCCCCATGGTACATCTATAACACTCGGGCCCACTGCCCAAGGCTCTAGTAGAGTTTCAGGAATGATGACTGTCCCCACAGACCACCACTAGCCTTAACTGTGCTCAGGAATGATGACTGTCCCCACAAACCACCACTAGCCTTAACTGTGCGCTTTGTCCTCACTCACGCGCATGCCAGGATCAACTTCCCGACAGGTCACCCATCCTAGTACTACTCCAAGCTTAGAACGCTTAACTATGGAGTTCTTAGTTATGGTCTCCCAGAAGAGGAGGTGCACCTTGGTGATATGGGTAGTCCAATCATTTCTTTTAAGATCATGTTATCCAAGGCCTCAAATCCTGAGATGTTACAATCTCTCCCACTTAGACTCTTGACGTCCTCGTCAAGGCTCAACTATAAGGCATCATAATCTGACCCCATTTCAATACAGACCCACAATGGCCCATGGACACCCAGCTCCCGATCACAGAATACCAGCGCAAGGGTGGCTACGTCAACCATGGATAGCCCTTTCCTACATGCTTGGACCGCACGGCTCAAGACTGGCATGTCATGCCCATGTGGGCCCCACCTACTGGAAGGGTTATGACTCTGATACCATTTGTAACACTCGGGCCCACTGCCCAAGGCTCTAGTAGAATTTCAGGAATGATGACTGTCCCCACAGACCACCACTAGCCTTAATTGCGCGCTTTGTCCTCACTCACACGCATGCCAGGATCAACTTCCCGACAGGTCACCCATCCTAGTACTACTCCAAGCTTAGCACGCTTAACTATGGAGTTCTTAGTGATGGGCTCCCGGAAAAATAGGTGTACCTTGGTGATATGGGTAGTCCAATCATTCCTTTTAAGATCATGTTATCCAAGGCCTCAAATCCTGGGATGTTACAACGTCTATGATATGCATATATCCATTCTCTAAATTTCCTATATTTCATACAACCCTATCTTTCAAAATTCTCTAACAATTGGCATGTCTATATATTTCAATAACTTGTCATGAGTTTTATGCACATTTTTATGGTGATCTCTATAACTTTTGATTGTGATTAACTTGCTTCCATTGTGGTCTAACTTGTGAAATATATCTAGTTGCATATATTGATTTCAATAAACCTTGAGTTTATTAGTGGTAATCATCTATTGGTATTGATGCATATTTTCTAGTAAGTAATCTCGACCCATGCTTCTTAGATTGCATATTCCTTTGTATGATTATTTCCCTATATCTACTAATAGTAGACCTTCAAAATATTTTTAAGTTAATATGGCAATTATGAACTTTGAGTGCAATAAATTGTTGTGCACAAATCATATCTTTTTTCATGCCATTTTAGTTGCATATTTCATTCAATTTAATCATACTTCCACTCTGATTCATGCTAAGATGTTTGTTTCTTATTGATCTTACTCATGTCATTGTTGGAATTGTAGGTACACCACATTCCACCCATAATGAAAGAAAAAATGCCCAAAGTCTAACCTTTTGAGATTTTCTGATTTTCCCCAAGTCTTGGAGTTCAAAGTCAACATAAAACCAACAAAACGACATCTGCACCACTCCACACGACATGTGAACCACTCCGCACGATGTGTGACTCCCAGTCAACTAATACTTGAATTGAGTGCAGTCATGGTGTGTGTCTCAACTACACGACGTGGCCCAGGGAAGCCCAAAATTCAACAAGGAATCATTCTTATGTTGTGTGGTCAGCCCACACGGCGTGTTACTTGCAATCGTGGCCTGACTCATTTGAAAATTGGATCGACACCGTGTGTGACCTAAGAACACAGCGTGCTAGGCTTATTTTCTACATTTTTGGAAAAGAATAATTGCTCATTTTTGTTAAATATAACGAGTCACTTCCCTTAGGAAGCGAACCACGTACCATTTGGAGCAGTTAGAGATTAGAGATGAGTCTAGAGTTGTGGAGGAGTGGATTTGGAGAGAAAAGATAGGTTTTCTCATGAGAGAACCCATTCTTGGCTCCATTTCTCTTCTCTTTTCCTTTACAAAGCTATAGAGATGAGGTTGTTGAAGCAAGGTGCATTTTCAGAGATGGATCTCTACCTCTTGGCCTAAGATCTTCATATGTTCTTCACTCCCATGATTTATTTGGCATTCCTCCCTCTCTACTCAAGTTTCTTTCAATGACATATCATTTATGCTTGTATTTTCTCACCATGAGTCAGTAAATTCCTTTTGTTGGACATGGGAGAGTAGCTCCCACGCCATAACTCATGTGATCCAAATTTCATGCTTAACCATTAGTTTATCTTCTATTTTGAAATGAGTCATGGTGTTTATCTTCTTATATGCATGGTTGGCCACCATATTTACATGTTTTATGCCTCTCTTTTTTCTGGAAAGATATATTAAGAGGTAAGGAATAACCATTTTGACAACATGTCCCTGATCATGGGAATGGATAGGATCATGTTGAGGGTTCTAGGTTGTAGTTCAAAACTGTGTATATGTATGGGAATGCTATACGAGGCTAGGACTATATTATATCATTGGTGGATGTATTAAATGAAATGAACCTACCCTTTGAAGGTTGACTAACATGAGTGAAATTTGTGGTTCTTTATTGAGTTGTAATGTGGAAGTGAAAACCCATATCCAAGATTCTCATGATCTAATTTTTAATCATTTCTCTGAGTGATTGGAGTGATATCCTAGACACTTGACAAGTGATGTTATGAAATACATGACCATGCTCATGTGAGTCAATATATGTTATTGAGCTCACAATATTTCAAATAGTGTTCTCTAGTTCAAGGAACATAGATTGAGAGTTAATAGGATTACATTCCATGCCTCAATTTCAACATAGATATCTATAACAAAAGGATTATACGGGCATGGGAACACTAGTCACACTTACATGTTGTAGTTGATTACCACATCATACATATTACTTGGGTGGCAATGAAGTGTGGCTAGACACCTCTCTTTGCTTGTGTTGTTTAGAACATCACTACCAATGTAACTAGGAACCTATTGGGTCACACACATAAGGATGCATATGGGAATTGAACTCTATAATTAAACATATGATTAGAATGGTTATGAATCATAAACATGTTAATTTACCATGTGATCGGATGAATGTCTGATCCATTGACTGTCAACTGATGAATTGATATTTCTACTAGAGAAGTGTGAAATGTGATTTCTCAATCAACCCACTTGATTGGTCAATCACAAGATCATAGGAAAAGTCTAAAGTTTAGAAAACATGTCAAATCTAGATCTATACTATCATGATATGTTGATCAACTTACATGATTGGGCATTTAGGGGTTGTAATCGAGCCATCATGAAATATGATTAGTCGATCACAAATCATGTCTAAGTTTTCAACATTAACCTTTTTTTGTATTGCTAATAGGAAAAAGATTGGAATGAGGTTCTTGTAAACCCATGACTCTCCTATATAAAAGGAGCATGACCTAAAGGGTGAGATACCACTCTTAAGACAACTTGTGAGATACGTTTGTCATCAAACTTCTTTCTCTTGGAGAGGAAGTCACTTAAGGATTTTCTCCCAATATAGGAGAAGAAAAGAAGTTTCGTGACGAATAGCACATCCACAACTTTTATTCCTCTTCAACAGTGTGGATGAATTAGAGACCAAGGCACGATGTGTGGATGCTTGGAGTACATCTTCCACAAGATGACAAAAGGTTGTTGTGAAGAGGACAATCCAAATCCTTACTCTTCCATCCAAATCTCTTGATTTCCAAGCTCGGATTTGAATCTGGTAGATTGATATTTTCATAAACAGAAAAAGCATCTTGTTGTTCAAAAACAAGCTTGTGCAAAGGTATCACATTTGTACCTCTTTTAATCTGTTACGTATTGGAGTTTTATTGTTATGAAGGATCCTACATCTTGGATAGAAAGAAAAAACTTTTGTTACTCTGTGGTGCCCCCTTCTATAAAACCCTATAGTAGGAACTAATGATGTTAAAGATTAGACAACCTCAATATCAATAACTGGAAGGAATGTTGTTGTCACAAACCTCAAGAAAACAAACACATAGAGGAAGCGTTCACAAACATGCACTTGGGAACCCATTATAAAATTGTAGTAAATGATATTGCTCCATCAAGCACCTATAAAGATGTTCACAATTGAGGAAAAATAAATCTCAACATGTAGAAAGGATTCCCAATACAATTTCTATTGTATATCCTTAAACATGGATGATCCTCACCACAAAACTAAGGAACATAAAGATTTTTTTAGGATGCATTTTGTTGTGTAGTTCTCTAACTACTGGTGAGAATGTCCTCTATTGTTGTTGGTTAGCTATGTGGATCTTCCATACCATGAATTCTAACCAGGTCTGGATATAATTACCTACCAGACCAAACCAAACCAAGAAAACAATTCTAGTATGGTCTAGATAGATTACGCGGTCTAGTTTAGTCCCAGAATTCTTCAAATTGTGTCTTATTGTATGGGCTAAGTTTGAGGGACCGGAATGACCATTTAGACATGCCAAACTAATGTCTAAAAATGATATCACATTATATAATACTTTGTATTATACTTATGTATATTCATCTAATTAGATTAATGGATATAATATTACTGTCGTACATTTTTTTTCTTTCAAAAAGTCTATTAACAATGTAAAATTGTAAAACAAACATAACTAAGCAAAAACTATTTTAACCTTCAACTAAACTTAGTCAATGAATCTAATTCAAAAAGAGTGTTGGTTCCTTTACTATTATACATGCACAGCGTGACTTTGTTTTAGAAAGTTCTGGTACATACTGTAAAATTGTTTTTATGATTTAGGTAAATCTTTTTATATTTTAAAGTAAAAAACAATTATATTTTCTCTATGGTTGTGTTTGTAACTAATATTGTATTTATTGTTGGGGATGAGTGGTTCAAGTGGTATGGCATGGTGTCCCCTCATGAAGGGACCAGGTTCAAAACTCAGCGGCCGCCTCTGAATGGTACCCGTCATGCAGGCAGGCCAACTGTGTACTTTAACCGTTTCCCAAGTGTGCGAGGCGTTTGGGGCCCGAGAATTTTACAGTGTCTGGAGTGGTCATAAAAGTGGTGCTTCTTGGGTGCGGTTCTCTTGATAATAAAAAAAAATATTTATCTGTAATTATAATCCTTATTGTTACCATATAAAAGATAATTGGTTGGTATTTGTTTCATGATTTCAAATTCGAACTCTAATATTAAAATAGCACATATATCTATAATTAAATTAAATTAATACTTTGTTTTTTGACATAAATTACCTACCTTTTAGAGTGCTATCTTATTACAGTAAAAAAGTTTGGTTTTATACCAAATGAAACTAAAACAAATCATAAATTTGTATCTAGTTGGATTAGTATGGATTACCACTCATATGGTCTACTTATAAATCTTCCAAAGCACTAGATATTTTCTAGTTTGTGGTTCTAGTCTAGTCTATACCATTACCACCCCTATTTCTAACTAATTAGTAAGAGGTTGAGATTTATAGTATAACTAAGTATGAAAAAATAAGACATCCTTCTGTAAGATCAACTTATGTAAAAAAAATCTCATGGACTTAAACATTAACATGAATAGCATACTTCAACTATGTGAATAAAATAAAAATGCAAGTCGATGGCAATGACTTCCAAGTTGGTACCATCAAGATTTCTATGAGGGTCACAATTTAGAAGCAACAACATCCAACACTTTTGTGGATAAGTAATGCTTTATCTTGTTTGATAAAACCTTAGGAGGGCCCCCATATTAGAGGATCACACTATTATGAGAAAATAGAGATGGGAGAGAATGATAAGTGGATTAAGGAGCATCCTGACACCTTTTAGGAGTGGTTTGATAGTCAAAATGATGTCTAGTTGCAGACATTTTTGGAGGGAATCATCATTTTTATTCAGGGGTTTTTCTAGCTCTTATATAATTCTACTCTAACTTCTTGTGATATAATGATGTGCATGTGGCGCTAATCCGCAATTATCTAGGACTTCGAAGTAGCTTGATTTTGATTTGCACATGACAATATTCATCCAAACATCTATTTGTTTGCTTTAGATTTTGAGAATGGTGGTTTATTAGATGTGCCAAGTTCTTTATTGATCACCATGTATATGCCCTATATTCTTAATAACTACAAAAGCAGGATCAACAATGGGAAAATCCATTATCACAATAATTAACAACACTCCACAAAAGTAGGGTAACAGTTGTGGGGTCGATTCTCCACATGTAGGTTGTAACATTTAATATCTAATATTAATACTATGAAAGTAGTTAGTAATTAGGTTAAATAACTTATTATACTTCTAGAATGGGTAGTGCAAGCTACAGACACCTAATTCAAATAAGCAAGGATTATTTTGTGTTAAATGAATAAGGATTCATGTAAGGATCACACCATGGTGAAACGGCCATCCTAGATATTTTAATATTCTTATCTCAAAATAAATTGGATCATATTCTTTATTTTAAGTTCATAGATTAACAAAATCAACCAATACTTTCCTCAGGATTATTAGGTAAGTTCTTAGAAGTCTCTAGGGGTCCCAATTCCTTGAGTTTGAGAACTTGGGCCTCTTTATGTGTCTGAATACTCAATACGTACACTTGTGTATTCACACGTGTCAAGTTTTTGGCATTGTTGTTTAGAATTGGAAACCCTAGCACCAAGAGTATAAATTTAATAAAAATTTCTCCTCAATCAAAAACTAACTACTAGATGTTTTTATTATTTAATAAATAGTATTCATTAGTTTTACATTGATCTTGGGAAACAATAGTTACTAGTTTATGTTTCAAACTTTGATCATTGATTATAAAGACATGTCTACTCCTCTTTGTGTATATTGTGAGTAATTTTTGCAACAAGTGAAGGAATATTCAGCTTCCATTTGAGGGGTTGATCCTTAGTACACTACCAACCATACCAAAAGTTACACTAGTGGATAAAGAGGAACATGTAATCATCCCAAATGATCTAGAGGTTGAAGAATAAGAAGTTGACATGTCTAACCATGAAGAAGAAAACAACAATGAAAGGACAACAAAAAACAATGAGGTGCAAATTTTATACGATGAACATGCTATCTAGGATAAAATATTGGAATCTCCATCCATAATGCAATTGGGCCCTATTAGGAAACAAGAAATTAATGTAGGGATCTACCAAATTGATCCAGTTATGGTTTCTTGGATAAAATTATAAGAGTTCCATGGGCCTAGCATGAAGGATCTGATGAGAACATCAAAAATTTTGTAGAGGACTATGACATGTTGAAGCTTGACGGGTTACCGACCACTGGTAATAGAATTGTATAATTGATATTACATGCATAAGAAAGAGTATTTTATTCCTTGGAAAGGAAAATTATTGTTCAATTTACTTGTATGACTTCCTATATGGCATTTCAAGTTGTGTTATGATATTGGGTCCTAATACACATGTATATAATGTAAATACCAAATGTCTTGAATGACATGACTCAGACATGACTTACCTTTAGCATTTTTGCTTGTTCGTACATCTGTGATACACATTTATAAAGTCCATATGGATGGATACTTAGACTCATTTGACTTTGAATCTCTTGAGACGTGCAAGACATATTAGTTGGGAAAAATGACAAATATGACTTTTACTAGAAGTAATGAGAGGGCATATGAACCTCTAGAACGTAGACCTTTCAGTTCAACAGTTGAAGGATGGTTCAAACAATTCATCCTATTGACTGATGGATTCATTAGTTGTGTACTTTTGTGAGATAAAAGTTAGCAACCATTTAAATGTTTAAGGAATTCAAGTATGAAGTACAGAAACAAGTTATCAAGAAAATTAAGATTACACAACTAGATCGATGTAGTAAATATTTATGCCAAGTGTTTGAGGACCTTCTTGAGAATGTGACATTGTATGAAAAATTACTCCATCTATAATACCATAAGAATAATGGTATTTCAAAGAGAAGGAACCCCACATTCTTGGACATAGTACGGTCCATGATGATCCAAGTCGGACTTCCTGATTCCTTTTAGGGACATGCTCTAGAAGTCACTGTGTTTTCAGTTAACTCGATTCCCTCTAAATTGGTTCCAAAGACACCATATGAGGTATGGACTGGGAAGCATCCCAACATGTCTTTCATTAAGTTTTAGGGTTCTAAAGCTTATGTGAAGCATTTGAAATTTGACAAGTGTTAGTTTGTGGAGTATCTTAAGGAAATCAAAGGATACTAATTCTATATTCCTTACCAGAATAAAGTGTTTGTTTCTAGAATTGGTACCTTCTTAGAGAAGGAGTTCATATCTAGACATACCAGTGGGAGTAAAATAGAATTTTAAGAATTTTGAGGTACAGAAAATGACAACAAACCTAAAGAGGAACATGAGGAGGCACCAGAAGTTGTCGTGGAAGTCACCCCCTCAACAAGCACAGGAACCTCGTAGATCAAGTAGGACTCACCACGAGCCTGAGAGATTTGTATTTCTTGTGACTCAAGATAATGAGGTGTTGATCATGGCAAGATGAGCCCGCCACCTAACAATGATGTTATGGAGGTACCATAAACTGGTAAATGGATTGAGGCAATGAGATACACAACGGAATCCATGTATACCAACAAGGTATGGACATTTGTGGAACAACCTGAAGAGGTAAAACCCATTGGGTTTAAGTGGGTCTTCAAGAAGAAGACTGACATGGATCGAAATGTCCAAACCTATAAAGGGTGATCAGTGGGTAAAGGTTTCAAATAAGTTGAAGGTGTTGATTGTGATGAAACCTTTTCACCAATTGTCATGATAAAGTCCATTAGGATCATGCTTGCCACTACAACATACCATGACTATGAAATCTAGCAGATGGATGTCAAAATTGCATTCCTTAATGGGAATCTTCTTGAGGGTGTGTATATGATACAACCTAATGGTTTTGAATATTTAGAGTATGTTAGTAAGGTATGTAAGCTGCAAAGGTCAATCTATGGACTGAAGCAAGTATTTAGAAGATGGAATGTTTTCTTTAATGAATCACTCAAAGAATTTAGCTTTATCAAGAATGAATATGAACCTTGTGTTTAATTACAAGAAGGTTAGTGGGAGCATGTAGTATTCTTGATATTGTATGTCAATGATATAGTACCCACAAGAAATGATATTCCAATATAAAAAAGGTTGACATCATTGTGAAATAGTTTCTCAAAATAAACTTAGGAGAAACCATCTATATTGTAGGCATCAATGTCCATAGAGATATATTCAAAAGGCTTACTGGCTTAAGTCTAAATGCATAAATTGGCAATGTGTTGAAATAGTTAAACATGTAAGAGTCTAAGAAAGAGAACATACCCATGTCTCATGGGGTAAGCATTTCTAAGGCCAATTATCCCATATCTTTAGAAGAAACAGACCACATGAGTAAGATTCCATATGATGATTCAACTAGATCTATCATGTATGCAATGTTATGCATGTGTCTAGACATCTCATATGCCTTGACCATGACTACATGTCAAGAAAATTCCAATGAAGGTCAGTGGATTACAGTATAGAACATAATGATGTACATAATAGGAACTTAGGATGAAGAGGTGAGGAAGAGTTGTGTAACGACCGGGCCCACTGCCCATGGCTCAAGTAGAGTTTCAGGAATGACGACTGGCCCCACAGACCACAACTAGCCTTAACTACGCACTTTGTCCTCACTGAGGCGCAAGCCAGAATCAACTTCCCGACTGGTCACCCATCCTAGTACTACTCCAAGTTGAGCACACTTAACTATGGAGTTCTTTAGTAATGGGCTCCCAGAAAAGGAGGTGCACCTTGGTGATATGGGTAGTCCAATCATTCCTTTTAAGATCATGTTATTTGAGGCCTTAAATCCTGGGATGTTACAATCTCCCCCACTTAGACTCTTGATGTCCTCATCAAGGCTCAACTATATGACTTCATAATCATCCCCATTTCAGTGTTGACCCAAATGACCCATGTACACCCAACTCCCGATCATGGCTACCAACGCAAGGGCGGCTCCATCAACTTGGATAGCCCTTTCCAACATGCCTAGACACTACCAGTGCATGGGCAGCTCCATCAACTCGGATAGCCCTTTCCAACATGCGTGGACCACACGGCTCAAAGACCGGCATGCCACAGGACCATGTGGGCCCCACCTACTGGAGGGGAATTGGCTCTGATACCATTTGTAACAATCGGGCCCACTGCCATGGCTCAAGTAGAGTTTCAGGAATGACGACTGGCCCCACAGACCACCACTAGCCTTAACTGCGCACTTTGTCCTCACTGAGGTGCAAGCCATGATCAACTTCTTGACTGATCACCCATCCTAGTACTACTCCAAGCTGAGTACGCTTAACTATGGAGTTCTTTAGTAATGGGCTCCCGGAAAAGGAGGTGCACCTTGGTGATATGGGTAGTCCAATCATTCCTTTTAAGATCATGTTATTTGAGGCCTCAAATCTTGGGATGTTACAAGTTGGTTGTAAAGAATTACATGATTCAATACTCTAAATCAACAAGGATGATTATTGATCACAATATATGGTTATATTTTTTCCCCATTGGTGATATTGTCAAATGAAAGAGTTCCAAGCTAGAATCAATGGCCAATTTTACAATATAAACTGAATATGATTTTGCACTAGATGCTACAAAAGTATGTTGCATTGATCAGGGAGTTCACTTGATGAACTTAGAGTTGGTCTTGGCATTGATGACATCATATAGCTTGTTCTAACAACAATGGGGATATGGCGCCAGCCAAGGAACCCACATGACATACATATTCCAAACATATTTTTGATGCTTCGATATCGTACAAGAAATCATTCAACAAGGAGATGAGAGAATCTATAGGACACTGAAAAAGATCAAGTTTGTTGATATCTAAACTAGGGAACTATCACAACAAAAGTGTGATGGTCAAGCTATATCACTTCGTATAAAATAAATAGGTGAGTGATTGTCTTTAGTGCAAGTGGGTGACTATTGGTGTATATGCCATGCAAACAATTATTAGATGATGGTTATAGAGATATTTTGTAACTTTTATTTGGTTTATAAAGTTTATTTCAATGTATTGATGCACATGTAATTACAATGATATTAATGCATATAATAAATGTCCTTAGAATGATTGGTTCAAAGCCACGGTACTTCACTTATGTGATTTGAACATGAGATCCTAATGGATGCTAAGAATAATATTCTTAAATGTCCCTAGTCAAGTATTACTATGGATGAAACAACAATAACACATATGAGACTAGTAGGTGTGGTGACTGATGATCATGTCTCATGGGTCATCGGTACTGGATACCAAGTTAGACACATAATTACTTGTTAGAGAACAAGTGTATTGTACATACATGCCTTGAGAGTGATTCATGAACTGTTATACGATAGTCATAATTGAACTCAAATGTGACAGTGGCGTTGTGGTCCTTTGGCCTGAAATCACTACAGTGGTGATATGATTGACACTACCCAATGTGATCTTGAAGAAGGTTGCCATAAAGGTAGTCATTGGGTGTGACGAGAATCATGCTACGCATTGTGAGTGATGTAGAAGGAATTTGTCCCTCCCATATAACAAGAGTGATATCCAAGGCCTCTTGATAAGTGAGACCAGAGAAATGCACGATCATACTCGTGTAAAAAGTAAGTATATGATATTGGGCTCATTATATCACTAGTACAGTATTGGTCTCTTGGGTCAGTTTTTTGAATCCTATAGCGTCACTTTTTAAGCGACGCCTAGGTGGGCGTCGCTACAGTACTTGCAACGCTATAGAGGTAGAAAAACCAACCCTAGAGAGGTAAAAAAACCGACCCTAGAGGGAACAAAAACTGACCCAAGAGAGGTAAAAAAACCGACCCAAGAGAGGTAAAAAACCGACCCAAAAGAGGTAAAAAAACCGACCCAAAAGAGGTACAAAAACCGACCCTAGAAGTCCTCAAATAGCTGTAGAATTTTGGGATGAACCTACTGGGTCAGTTTTTGTGTATAACTGACCCAAGAAGTATCTATTGGGTCGGTTTTTCTCCATAAGCGACCCTAGAAGTCTTCAAATAGCTGTAGATGAACCTACTGGGTCGATTTTTGTGTATAACCGACCCAAGAAGTGTATATTGGGTCGGTTTTTCTCCATAAGCGACCCTAGAAGTCTTCAAATAGCTGTAGAATTTTGGGATGAACCTACTGGGTCGGTTTTGTGTATAACCGACCCAAGAAGTGTCTATTGGGTCGGTTTTTCTCCATAAGCGACCCTAGAAGTCTTCAAATAGTTATAGAATTTTGGGATGAACCTACTGGGTCGGTTTTGTGTATAATCGACCCAAGAAGTGTCTATTAGGTCGGTTTTCTTAAATAACTGACCTGAGAAGTTACATTTTTTAAAGAAAAATTCTGCAGAACCAGAAATCTTCAGTACAGCAACCTGTAAAATACAATTTCTTTACGCAATTCAAAACCTGCAATAGAAATAGACTTGCAAATGCAATGATGCAAGCCAAAAATGCATTCCAAAGCCATTTGCAAACTTTTATGTCTAATCCTTTTTGAATTGATGTAAATCTCCAAACCACACATTCATAACAACAATTATTCACATATATTGAGTTGAGACATCTTCATACACAACACTTACTAACATTCTTGCAAGTCTAAGATAGATTCATTCAAATGAGACATATAGCACATACTAACATTCATACACATAGCACATACTAACAACAATGAGAGATTGCAAGTTTAAAAGTGATATTAAATTTAATGTCATACTACAAAAAGTAAAATTTGATAGAGTTTCAAATCTACATACACAAATGAAGTTATGAATTCAATCCAATGCTATAGTAACTTCATTAAGAAAAACATCTGACCATTCTTCTCGGAATTCATTTAACCCATCAAGTGTGTAAGGATGAGTTGTAAAGATCTGCAAAAAAAAGCACATGCTCATATATATTTTATAAAATGATGCAAATCTCACTTGTAAATTTATGATGTTATTCTTTATTAATTACCTTATCTATACTCTGAATGTCTAGTGATGCTTCTTTCAAAATAGTTTGCATATACTTCATTACGTAGTAGCCACAAGCCCAATCATTATTTTATATATGACACTACAAATAAAGAATTATAACTTAATATTAGTAAACTGCTACAAACAGAGTTGTACAAATAAAGAAATAAGACTATAAGAGAGTTAACATATAAAATTTGACATTAATACATTACTGTAAGAGTTGTACATATACGACTAAGCAGTCAAAGTAGTTACCTTGACATTTTTCAAAGTCAGTGTCTTTAATTTTGTGGGTATTATTCCTCCACCTTCACGATAAGCCTTTATACCCCTATCAATCAATTTGATTATGATAGTTGTCAAAATAGAAATTCTAAGTATAAATATCATGTTGAAGCATAACAATTGATGTTATAGAAACTAAATTTATGCTTACTCCATAGTTGGCAATCTCAGTTTGTGACCCCTTGTTGTTTTTCCCATTGGGTCAAGATAATAGAAAGTCATCAATTTTGGGACAACCACCACTAGTTCCCAATGTCTAGATCTGAGTAAATTTATATTGAAAACAAAAATTAGAATTATAATTTAGTCAATATTAGAATTCTATTGAATTATAATACTTACTGGACGTTAAAAGGAATTAGAATAATTTCCTTTCCCACACTACCAAAATATTTGAATGCAGTATTGAAGTACTCATTCACATCATCCATTTGTGTCTGCACTTGACTAGTGACTGAAGGAACTAAGAATCCAACATTCTTTATATCAAAGTTTGTCATCTCAGTATATAAATGGCTGTAAAACATTTGTGAAAATTTGATATGTTACAAATAAGCTAAAAATATATATTCGAGTAATCTATATTGATTAATTTTTACCTTATCCATACTTCTAATATCGAAGTATTTAGCCAATCATACTGGAACAACTCTATAATATCATCAAGAAAAATAAAATTCCCAAAGTCCCTCCCAACTGCATCTTCTGTTAAATTGACCACCATATGTGATCCTGGGCTTTGGTTGGCTAAGTATCGAGCCAAACATTTACTTTTATTTCCCAATTCATCGAATGTGACTTATGGAATGAAAGAAGGCTTGGGCATAGGAGGATGACTACTAGGATTTTTACTTTTTGGTTTACAAACCTATTAATTAAAAACATACTTATATTAAACGAGTTCATATATGTAGCTAGTCAAATATGAAAAACATGTAGATATACCTTGTCAATGATAACCAAGTGTCTAGGCAATCCCACCATAGCACCTTCTGCTTCATCAATTGTACCATATTCAGAAGAAGGTATGGGTAGTGGTTTGTCCCCCATTCCGTCATACACAAGATGGATGGACACACGACAAATGTCATTAGAAACTGATTGACAATGCAATGTACCACCGATGTTGTATACCTTACCCGCTGCCACAACATTGTACTCTGGAACCTCCACTGCAAGTTTACAGTTCATACCAACCTAGTTGAAATAATATAAGTTATATACAAAATGGTAAACCAGATACCTACTATATTATATATATCATATTAACATATATAGAACAAACTTACTACAGATTGTTGTGGTGGTTCATTGGGAGTGCTCCCATGACCTTCTACAATTGGAGTACGAGCTTGTACCTCATCATCTGAGAGACGCATGGTTTGAGGAGGTTGAGAAGGTTGAATAGGCTGAAATGAAGACAATATTTGTTGCACTTTCTGTGATACTAATGCTTCAACCTCATCATGTGTAACTGTACGACCTCTTCTAGATTCTGAAGGCCCATAATAAGTCTTGAATCCTATGCCAGCTCTTAATCCCCTAACACGGCCAGGATGCTCTTTCGTACCAAGAGCAACTGATAGTTCATCCATGCGTCCAATTAGTATGAACTTTCCTTGTTTTCTTTGCTCATAGAGATCATCCTATTCATATTTAATGAAAATATTAAATCACAAACAATTAGAGATCATCCTATTCATATTTAATGAAAATATTAAATAACAAACAATTAGAGATCATCCTATTCATATTTAATGAAAATATTAAATCACAAACAATTAGATATTATTAAATCCTACTCTTTAATTACTTAATTGTGATGAACTTACCATCTTTTGTGCCACCTCCTTAGTTGCAGGGTTGGTAATTTCACCTACTTTATTTTTTCTAGCATCAAGCCAAATTTTATAATGGGGTGGACACTCAACTTGAGTTGTGCTAGACCCTTCTCCAGAAGAGATTTGTTTCTCCAGTTGTTCTCGGCGTTGGGCATAACTAAGGGATCCCATGTGATGGTTATGCACATTTTTGGTCCGTCTTTCCTTTTGGGCCTCGTGAATAGCCTAATCATTTAAAATGAGGTATTGCAATTTACAACTTGGCAAACATATACATATATAAAAACATTAATTGTATACCTGAAACTCTTATGAATTCCTTTGTGCAACAAATCTGTCCCACACCTCAGGATCTATAAAAATATATACGTCTGTTGCTTTCTTCTTTTGATTAGGATTATCTATATAATCCCTTTTGAGATAGGTCTTAAATGCCCTCCATCGTACATCACAACGCTGCAGCACTCTTTTCCTGTGGTCTTTTTCATTTAAATGAAAAACACCCTATATACAAATGAAGCAATAATCTTATTTCAAAAATTATATGTCAAAACAAAAAACTGGAATCAATAAACAAAAAACAAGATAATATAGTATCAAAATTCAACTCACAAATATATCTTTCCAAAGGAGGTCTTTCAAGCCAATAGGAACATCATGCCAGTTTTCTATATCTATTGGCACCTTACTGCGTGTGGTTGCCCCTACATAATGCTTAAAAGTACTAGCGTGTTCCCCAATAGGTGCTCCTCCCCTTTCAAACTGGATTGGCAATTTCTCCCCTTTTGCCCTAAGCTCTTGCAGTCGACGCATCACTGTGGGACCTCTACTCTTCTTAACATCACCACTAGCATCCTCATGCTCATGATCAGAATGTTCATCTTCACTTGCCATTTTAGAACAACTTGCAAATATACATGATAAAATAAAACATAAGTGATAATAAAAGAACAAGTGGTGATATATAATAAAATGTATACATGATAAAAGAAAATGTGTGCTTGAATGATAATACATGCCTCTAGTTTTGGTTGAGTTGTTAGTCAAGTAAATTCCTTCAGCATGGTCTTGACGTGTATATAAGTCATCGGTGTTAACTTCAACATTGACACTTGGCAAACCAACTGAAAATGGGCTGGAATCATCATACTTTTCGTAGTATTCTTCTCCATTTATAGGATCCACAGTAAACTGTCTTTTTCCATGAAGAACGACAGACCAATTTTTATTTGTTGGGTCATCAATATAGAATACTTGTTTTGCTTGGTCTTCCATGATGAATGGTTCATCTTTCTCTCCAATTTTTTCAAAATTCACCAATGTGAAACCCAACTCATATACTAAAATGCCTTTGTTGTTATTAACCGAATTACATCTAAAGATAGGAACTATGAAATTTGTATAGTCCATTTCCCTTATGTCCTCAATGATGCTGAAATATGACATCTCAGCTTTGCGTGGTCTTTTATCTTTGGCACTAGCAAAATACAACGAACAAGCTTTAACGGTGACCCCACTATTTTGGACTACACTACTTTCATCTTGATGTTTAGTGTAATATAAAAATGTGTTTATGTCATAACCTTCATATGACATGACATCCATTTTTGGCTTAAAGGCGAGCCATTTTATGTTCTCAGCAACATTATTTGGTGATTCAGATAGCTGCTTAAAGACTTTCTCTTTAAACCACCTAATAAATGTTCGATTATGCTCTCTTGCAAGCCACATTGAACTGGATCGCGGATGATTTTTCTTGATAAGATCATTGTGTTCTGTGATGTAGCTACTAACTTCATCGATGTTGTGTAAAATATACAAATGTGCTTGTTCCCACAACTCATGACTAATTCCTTTCACTCGTGCTCCCAGAGTTCCTTTTCCACAATAAGACTCAGTAATACGATCATTTTTTAGATCGCTAGAAGTTTCATTAGAATTCAAAAAATCGTTGCAAAAGTTCATCACTTCCCTAGCCACATAACCCTCAATAATAATCCTTTCAGGACAACAACGATTCCGAACATCACCTTTAAAAATACTCATGTAGCATTCAAATGGATACATCCAATGTAAAAAAATTGGACCCAACATCTTCACCTCCCTTGTAATATGTACTACAAGATGAACCATGATATCAAAAATGAAGGAGGAAAGTACATTTCAAGCTGACACATGGTAACAAGTACATCATTTTGTAATTTATCGAGAGTATCAGGATGTATCACTTTGTTGCATATTTCATTGAAGAAGAAACAGAGTGTTGTGATTGCAAACCTTACATGCTTCGGCAATATAGATCGAATAGCCACAGGTAAAATTTGTTGCATTAAGGTGTGACAATCATGAGATTTGAGACCTATCAACTTCAGATCCTTCTTTGATACCAATCTATGAATATTAGAAGAGTATCTTTGTGGAACCTTAATATTATACAAGCACTCACATAAAGTCTTTTTCTCCTTCTTGGACAAAGTGTAACAAGCTGGTGGTAAATATGTGTGGTGATCCCTGATCTCAACTGACAATTCTTTTCTTATACCCATTAATTCTAAATCTTTTCTAGAGTTGATGCCGTCTTTAGTCTTTCCTGGTATGTTCAATAATGTACCAATGATGCTATCACAAACATTTTTTTCAACATGCATGACATCAATGCAATGTCTAATTGTCAAAAATCTCCAATAAGGAAGATCCTAGAATATTGACCTCTTCTTGTATAGAGATTTGTCACATGCGAGCGTACAACTACTTGAACTGTTTCCAAATTCATTAACAATATGTTTCACCCTATCATATACAATATTTCCTGGTATAGGTTTAGGAGCACTTCGTTCCTCAGTTGACCCATTAAAGATTTTGTGTTGCCTTCGATAAGGATGCACTGGTGGGAGAAACCTCCGATGACCAAGATATACGATTTTACCACCATGTTTCAGTCGAATTGAATTAGTATTTTCCTCACAAACAGGACATGCTTTGTATCCTTTTATAATATATCTAGATAAATTTCCATAAGCTGGGAAGTCATTAATCGTGCAAAACAACATACCACGCAAAGTAAATATCTCTTTACGTGAAGCATCATATGTCATAACACCTTCTTCCCATAATTTTGTTAGGTCATCAATTAGAGGTTGAAGGTAAACATCAATATCATTTCCAGGTTGATTGGGCCCTGATATCAATATTGACAACATGACATACTTATTTTTCATACACAACCAAGGAGGAAGATTGTATATAACAATCATAACAGGCCACGTGCTATGTTGGCTTCTTAATGTACCATATGGATTCATTCCATCTGTACAGAGTCCAAGTCTTAAGTTCCTTGTTTCTTTACCAAATTGAGGGTATAATAAATCAATTTTCTTCCATTGTGGTGAATCAGATGCACGTCGTAGGATGCCATCATCATTGACCTTTAACTCCCCATGCCAAGACAAATTTTGCGCATCTTCTGTATTAGCAAATAAGCGTTGAAATCGTGGTATTATTGGTAGATACCACATCACCTTGGCAGGAGAGCCATTTTTAGCCTTAGCTGAATTTGTAGTTTTGTACCTTGACGCACCACATTTTGGACAATTTATCAAATCACTATAATCCTTCTAAAATAACACACAATCATTTGGACATGCATGAATCTTCTTAGCCTCCATTCCCATTGGGCACATTATTTTCTTTGCTTGATATGTAGAAATTGGAAGCTCATTGCCTTCAGGAAGAATTTCCTTTAACAAAGACAATAATGAAGTGAAACTCTTATCGCTCCACCAATTTTGAGCTTTAAGAGTATATAATTGCATCACAGCACTCAACCTCGTGAACTTAGTACAACCCTTATATAATGGTTTTTCAGCATCATGGACAATGTTTACAAATAAAGAAGGTGGATCAATGACATTGTCCTGACAGCTATGTAGCATCTCATCAACCATATCATCCTGAATCGGGTCATCCTGAATCGGTTCATCATTGACATTAACATCATTATCTATATCTTCTATGTCACCACTAGTAATATCGACATTTTCTGATCCATAATTAAGTTTCTCTCCATGCCAATACCATTCATTATAACCTTGTATGATCCCATTGCATATGACATGATTCTTAATTTCCTCAACAGTATCAACTTTCAAATTGTTACCACAATTTCTACATGGACAATAGAACCTATCTATAGGTAGCTTCCTATGTTCCTCAGCAAATCTGATAAATTCATCCACACCTTTGGTAAACTCTGGACTGCAACGGTTCTTGATAGACATCCAACTTCGATCCATTTTCTAGATCACATTAAAATTAATTATCAAACTGAGCATTTAATATTGATATTATAAGTTGTAAGGTATTTTTTATAGGAAATTCATTACTTTTATACTAAATTGTACCACCTATCCCATTTTTGAATATTTAACCTCACTAGTAATTGTATAATGTATGTTTAGTTTTCAATAAAATTTAGCAGCATTTCCCCTTAGTTCTCCAAGTACATCAATGTAAATGGCAAATAACTACTCACATATGTACCCAGAGAACAAATGAGGAAATACTACTAAAATTTTCTTCAAAACTAAACATACATTACATAGTTACATCCTAAGTGAGATTAAATATCCAAAAACAGTCCCATATCGGGGACTATCCAAAATTTACTCCTAATGAATAAATTTTGAACGGGTTTCTAATTTTATATATAAATGTATATTATTGTCATATTTATGCATCGATGGTCTCATCTATAAACCCTAAAGTGTCAATCTGAAACTACACAAGGTCTACCCTCGTATTTCTAGATTGTATACAATGATTACATATGTGATTGATAATAAAATGTAGATATAAAAGATTACATGTTTTTATTATTGGTTGGTTTACTAGTCAAATAAAATGAATTATGTGTTCTTGACAAATCAAGAGTACTTCCATAGATAAACATTCATTATATGTACTAAATTGAATAATCAATTAGGTGCTCTTGAAAAATATAAACAGAAGGGAGTAAGTTAAACATCATGCATGCTCTTTCATAATAGATAACTGTAAATCAAAAGTTTGACCATTTCATACTCAAAATGGTCGTGGTCCTTCAAGACAGTCGTGGTGAACTGTAACCTTTAAAAATAAAAACATTTGGCCAAAATGGTCGTGGCACCAAGCATGGCCGTGCAAAGCACAGGCCGTGGCACCAAGCATGGTCATGCAAAGCACACAGGCCGTGGCACCAAGCATGTCCGTGCAAAGCACAGGCCGTGGCACCAAGCATGGTCGTGCAAAGCACAGCCACGAATACCGTACTATCTAGCACGACCATGGTACTCCAACATTAGGTCAAAAGAAGAGAGTTTGAAATGGAAAATGAACTTACCTATCTGCTAGGGGAGGTGGTGGCGTCGAAAGCCTTGATGGCGGCAAAGCTTGGCTGCGGCGGGGGCGTCCTCAGAGAGATCGGTTGAGATGGTGGCAGCGGCAACTTTGAAGTGGCAGCGGCAAAGCTTTGGAGCGTCAGCGAGACCTTGGCGGCGTCGGCGAGACCCTTGGCGGCGGCGGGGGCGTCTTTGAAGGGGGTGCGCGAGACCTTGGTGGCGGCGGCAAAGGTTGGAGATCGTGGCAACGTGGCACGAGAGTGGAGGAGATGTGTGACGAGAGTGAGAGCTCCGGGAAGTGTCGGGCGGCGAGGTGAGAGCTCTGGGAAGTCGGGCGGCGAGGTGAGAGCTGAGAGCTGCGAGTTGCGGCCGGTTGTGAGTGTTGTGGGAAAGAGTGTTGTGTGGAAGGGTTTTGATTTTACTCTGACTTCTAGGGTCGGTTATATTAGACAACCAACTCAATAGGTCCCATATAGGGACGGTTATTAGAAAACAACTGACCCAAGAAAAAACCGGTGCCCGAACCAAACCGCACCTATAAGGACGGTTATTGCTAAAACTGACCCGAGAAGTCCTCAAAAATATGAAGCTATGCGGACGGTTATCAAGAAAAATCGATCGGAGAAGTTCGGTCTAGCGGTACCTGAATTTTTCGTGACAATTACTAGGGTCGCTTATTATAATAACCGACCCTATAGCTCAGCACGTGAAGGCAGAAAACCAATTTTTCTCCGCGGGAAGCATGTTGGGTCAGTTTTCTAATAAAACTGATGCTATGTTTATGTGTACTGCAAAAATTATGATTTTTTCGGGTCTTTTCTAGCGTCGATTTTTTTAACATAACCGACCCAATAGCTATAAGAGGTACCCAGATTTTTTCTAATGACTTGTTGCTTCGGTTTTAGCTTATTAGGTCGGTCTTTCTAATATAAGTGACGCTAACGGAAGTGACGTTAGAGGCCAAAAATGTACTAGTGTATTTATATATATACATACATATATACATACATACATATATATACATACATATATACATATACATATATATGTATATGTATATATGTATACATATATGTATGTATGTATGTATGTATGTATATATGTATGTATATATGTATATATACACATATATATACATATATAAATATATATGGTCAAGCAAGTGTGTTACCCTTTTTATTATCTCTTGTGTAGGTGGGTCCCAAACAACCACACCTGATCCAAAAAGAACAATACACTCTATTTATAGAAGAGAATGGCTAGAAGGAAGAGATATTCATAAACAAAAGTAGAAAAAGAACAAAGGGGGAGAATATGTACAAGGATAGGGATATAAAAAGGGTTGAGTATCGAAAAACCATATCACTAAGCTATATATCACCATGGTATGTTCAGAAGACAAAACCCCAACAGACCACAAGACACAAAGTAAAACAACCCAGGTAGGCACACAACCAACCGAAGAAGAAGGGAGATGCCTATAATAGTAGATATTCAGATAAGGCATCGTCCTTTAGATTGGTAAACAACAAAACCAAACCAAAGGTTAAGACCCTGAAGAACCAGCAAAACCTAGAAAAACAAATCTTTTAGGATCTCAATACCCTGAAGAACAAGCAAAACCTAGAAAAACAAATCCTTTAGGATCTCAAATCATCCATGGGCGTCAAGAGCTTGATCTCAGAAAGGATAATATGTCATAAACTTTTAATGTCAGGATTCCAATATTCAAAGATAGCTTTATTTCAATACCACCAAGTATAATACAGAATGCAAATGCTTGAAGAAAAATACCTCTTGCTCACAAATATCATCAAATCTTCAAAAGACAAAATCACTCTATCAATGAGCTCGTTGTCAATGGCTTTACTCCAGATGCAAGTAGTAGAGCAACTAAAGAACATATGGACACTTGATTCATTCGAATTTCTACAGAGAAGACAAATAGAAATGCAACAGAAACCCCTATTTCTAAGGTTGTTCATTACAAAAATCCTATTACTTGCAATCTTCCAAACCAGTATCTTAAAATTCTCAGGGCCTTGATGTTTTCATAACCATCTAACCCAAGAAAGGCTTGTCTGTTTGGCCTACAACATTCCCAAGTATCTTTAAGTCTTATTTGCACTTTGTCATTTAAGAAGATACGGTCAGTTTTATCTGAAATAGTAACATTAAGATCCAAAAAAGATGTTAGAGATCCCAATCATCTTGAATTTGGAATAGACCAGTTACCATTGCTTACAATAGAGATCATTCTAACAAACTCTCCTTTACCAAGAAACAAGAAGAGGTTCGGGTACACAACTTCATCCAAAAACTTAATGTTCATGAGCCAAGGATCCCTCCAGAGCATAACATCCTCACCATTGTCAATAGTAAACAAGACATACATCTAGATCTCTTCTTTAACTTTCATGATACTCCTCCACAACCAAGAATGATACAGCTTGCCAATGAGCTTCCAAATAGAGTCTTTTTTAATGTACCTCTCATGCACCCACTTGACCCAAAGATTGTCCTTCTTAGTGGAAACATTCCAAAAGTTAAGGAACAGACCAACCTAATTCAACTCTTCAGTGCTTCAAACACCCAAGCGACCCTCTTATTTAGGTACACATATTTTGTCCAAACCGGCCAAATACATAGCTTTTTCTCCTCCTTATCCCCACCAAACAAAGCTTCTACATATTCTATCCACCTCCTTGATCACAGACCTGGGAAGAGGGAAAACAACTTTTGTAGTAGATACTATATGTTGATGAGTAGACTTAACCAGCTCAATATGACATGCCAAAGATAGGAGTTTAGTCTTCCAACTATAAAGTTTGATCTTAATATTGTCAATAAGAGGATTACAAAGACTCTTGGTGAGTTTGCCATAAAAGAAAGGAACTCCCAACTATTTAGAGGGGAAGAAACATTCTTGGATATCTATGTTATTTAGTAACTCTTCTTTCTTTGCTCCCCAACTAAGGTGCACCATGCTTTTGCTAGAATTCATCACAAGGCCCAAGATTCTTCCAAAGTCAATAAGAATTTGTCTTAAGACATTTAGAATTAGCATAATCAACGATGCCATAAATCATGAGGTCGTTCGCAAAGATATTATGAGAAATAGAGAAGTCTTTGGAGGCCTTTAGAGGTTTGAAAAAACCCTGCTCTTCATTAAACCTGATCATGGTAGTAAACCCTTGCATACATATAACAAACAAAAGGGGAGCTAACATATTTCCTTGCCTGAGCCCATTTTTGGGGTAATAGCTTCAGTTGGTTCTCCATTAATCAAGACTTGATAGCTAGTGGTCATAAGGATCTCACAAATCTAGTGACACCAACACCTAGGGAACTTCATCAATTTCATAATATTAAGAAGTTAATACCACCTTATAGAATTATATGCTTTAGAAATATTTGTTCTGAGACAGAATTTAGAAGCACTACTAGGCCTATTGAAGTCATTAATCAATTCATTATCAAGCATAATGGCATCTAAAATCATTCTATCTTTAACAAAAGCAACCAAACTTTTATCAAAAATGACTGGCAGAATGTCTCTCAGTCTATTAGCAAGGACTTTTGAAATAATCTTGTAGAGGAAATTACATAGGTAAATAGGTCTCCAGTATTTTATATGTTGAGCTTCCTTGATATTAGGAATCAAAGTGATAAAAGTTTTATTGATCTCCGTCAGAAGACGACCTTTAGCAAAGAAATCCAGCACATCTTTAGTAATATCATCACCAATGATATCCCAAGTTTCCTTAAAGAAGGATGCATTAAAGCCATCAGGCCCAGGCGCCTTATCCACACTAGAATCATTTATCACTCTATCAATTTCATCCTTGGTAACCAGTTTAGAAATTGATTTGACATGCTCATCTGTCAACCTAGGCATAGGCCATTTGTCATCCCACTTGGCAGGTAGGACATTTTATTTATTGAAGAGCTTTGAATAAAACTCAATGATATGGATTTTGATCACCTTTTGATCAGTAGTATGATTTTCATCAACGACAAGAGTTGTAATATAGTTTCTTTGTTTTCTCATTTGTAATGAAGCAAAGAAAAACTTAGTATTTTTGTTACCCAATCTAAGCCATTGAATTCTAGACTTTTTCTTGATTAGAGATTCTTCTAACTCCATAGCTTTGCAAGCTTTGTTTCTTAATTCCATGTCAAGGTCCCTTAGATTATCATTCATAGGATCCCTATCATCACCTTAGTATGCCTTCAGAGCTTGAGATTCTAAGGCTCTACCTTCTTCACTATTGTTGCTAACACATTTCTTGTTCCAATCTCTCAAATCATTCTTAACCTGCTTCATTTGTTTTAGAACACAAATCATGGGACATCCCTTCACTTTCAGAGACGGGGCTTTTTTCACAATATCTTAGAAACCCTCCATTTTAGTCCAGGCATTTATGAATCTGAAGGGTATACTCACTCTCCTCTTTTTACAATGAAGAGAAAGTCGAAGAATTCTATGGTCACTATATATGGTTGAGAATACTTCCCCTAGGTAGCTAGGCCATTCCTTCAAGAAGCAATTATTAAAGAAAATCCTATCAATTTTAGATGTAGTAAAATTAGCACCAAGTTGCCTATGATCCCAAGTATAGAAAGGTCCTTTCAAACTGGCTTCAAACAGCCCTACATTATTCTGAAAAGAATTGAAATTTCTCATCAATTTCCCAGACAGGTTGGCCCTCCCCAATCTTTCTGAAGCAACTCTAACTGAGTTAAAATCTCCACAGAGCATCCAAGAAGCATCACCCACATTATTTGCAATACCAACCAAAAGAACTCCAGAGACATTCTCTCCTTTTATCATCATTATGCCCATAGATAGCACTGAGAAAGAAGATGATTTCATCACATGAGAAATAGCAATAAATCACTTGGTCTATTTCACAAACAACATTAATATTGATAACATCTAGACCCCACATAATAATAATTCTACCAAGAGGGTGAGAATTATGATTAGATGACCACTTATTATTCAGCTAAAGCTTCTGCATGACCTTAGATATTTTCTCCATCCTTATCTTAGATTCAAGGATACAGTATATAGGAGCATTAACCCTATTACACTCTTCATGGACTCTATATTGGTGGTCAACATTGTTTAACCCCCTAACATTCCAAGAAGTAATAGTCATGTTATCAATCATTTACACTTTGGGTGGCTAGAGTCTTGCTAGCCTCAGTCACACAATCATCATCAATCGGGAACTCCGGTTCTTGGAACTTGTTGGGAGTAACATCAATTCTGTGTGATCTAAAGGTTACCTTTATTAGTTTAGTCAGACACTTTGACGGGGGCCTAGACTTTGATTTGATAGGAATATAGCCATCATCATGATTTTGGACAGGCACTAGGAGGGTCCCTAACGGGGATACATTAACAGATTGGTGGCTTCTCTCAAGATCCCTATCTTTCATTTCCTTCGTATAGCCTTCACCATTTTCAAACTCATGGAAAGCAGCAGAGTTTCGATTGAACATAACAAGGATGATGTGCCCATGCCTCTAGTTCAATATATATATTAATGACAAAAGGATTATACAACATGGTAATACTGATTGTTGATGATTTCATCTTGTCTAGCTAATCCTACTACTTAGGTAGCAATGATGTGTAGATAGACACCTCTCATCGCTTATCGATCTTTGTATTAATAAATTGGACCTTATTGTATATGTTATACTAAATCCAAGGACCTAAAAGTGAGTCTTGAGGATCGAAATAAAATATGGACCTAGACTTAAGAAAGAAGTTTCCATAAATTAAGGGGTCCATAGCCTGGCCAAACATGGATCAGGAAACCATAGATCTCCACTTTTTTATATATGATCTGAGAGGAGGCCTCAAGCCCACATACTCAAATCTTCTTGTTGTTGCCTCTAAGGTTTGAGAAACCTTAAGAGAAACTTAGAGGGAGAAAGTAGGAGAGGTTAAGAGTAGCAACTCCAGCCATCTTTGAATGCTCTTGTGGATAAACTAGAGATGAGTTTGCATATCAAAATCATTATTGATGAAGATCTTCAACGGTGGCACACAAATCGAGGAGTTAACATAATGATGAAATCTGCAACATGTGTTAACAATGAAAACTATGATATGCTAGGGATGCAAATTGAAGAGAATGTTTCCCAAGTGGAGGCGAGATCCTCAGTGGCTAAACAATGTTATCCGCCGCACACGTGCAAGTCAATAAATGTCATCAACCAGAGCTGACTTTGGGGTCAATTCCTGGGGTCAAGATTGACATCTCTGTGGTTGTGGGTTCTATGAAAATCACCAATGGATTCCGAAGATCTTCTACTAATAGTCACTAGTGGATTGTCACGTTTAGACAATCAGTTTTTTGCACGCATCTCGAGGTGACTCCCTGCCAGAAACCCCATAAAGTGGTTATAGTTGTTGATCTAGATATATTCAAGAGAGGAATATATTAGAGGGTCTAGATATACATCGATCTTTACCAAACTTAGGGAGGAGATCCCTAGTATACCATATATTCCACCACGAAAGCATGTAGAGAAGCCACATGTTCCATTCTCAGATAGTCTGAAGCCGAGAAAATAAGAAAGGTATTTTAATAAGTTCCTAGATATATTCTGAAAGATCCACATCAACATCCCACTTGTGGAGGCAATAGAACAAACTCCTACATAAGGAAGATTCTTGAAAGATATCATCAACAAGAAAAGATAGATAAATGGTACATATGTCTTGTGTGTTGATGAAGTGGTGAGTTCCATAATCTAATGAAGGTTGTCGAGGAAGAGAATAGATCTGGGGTATTTCTACATTCCTTGTTCCATAGGCAATTAACATTTCCAATAAGTACAATGTGATTCTGGAGCGAGCATAAATCGCATGCCTCTTGCCACCTTCCGGAAGTTGGGATTGAAGGAACCAACAAAAACATCCATGGAAATCAAGTTGGCAAGCATATCAATTGTGACAATGCATGGGATATGCGAGTATGTTCTAGTCAAAGTTGACAAACTCATCTTTTTTGTTGACTTTGTGGTCATGGATATGCCCGAGATTCGAGGATCAAAGATGTTGTTAGGAAGGTCATTCCAAGATACGACCGACGTGATCACTATCATTGGTAGAGGTTACTTGACACTCGGGATAGACAATGACATAGTGGATTTCAAAATTCCATATGAATCTTCACAACCATCCTTTAACAACCTACGCTGAAGAAAATGCATCTTGTCGAGCCTAGGACATTAAATAATGGCACTTGTTGGGCCATCCTATATTGTTTTAGGATTTTTATTCTTTGCATATGTGTTCTTTACATTCTAGCTTTCTTCACATTAGTTATTGGTAAAAAAGGTACCTTGATCATTCTTCTTTGGTGTGCGGACACATAACAAGTCGGTAGTACTAACCACAAAGTTAGTGGTACTAACGACATCACAGGGACTACGAGGTCAAGTTTCAAAAACTCAGTACTACTAACAATATACTCGATAGCACCAACCTTTTTGTAGAGAGAAGGCTGAGTTAACAAATAAGGACTCGGTACACATCCAAATTGGTAGTACCGATGTCAAGTGATGCTCCAGGTTCAAGATACTGAGATAATACTCAGGATCATTGAGAAATTTTAAAGACTCGATACTACCGACTTTTCTCAGCAAAATTAACATAGATATAGAAAAGGTTGTTGATACCACCAACACACATGCCAGTGGTACCGAATCATAGACCTTTAAGAAGGTTATTGAAGGTTGTATCTCGATACCTCCGACGCTCAAGTTGGTGGCACCAACACTGAGGGAGAGACATTAATAGAATTTGATCCACAAGAGCCAAAGGGTACATTTCATCAACCACTACCACCACCGCCATCCTTCAAAGAAACTGGTACCACTATTCCACCTATTAAGTTGGATTTTGACTATGAGGACATAGTCAAGTTCAAGTTTAGGGGGGTGTTGGAACTGCTATATCATTTACTTTTTATCTTTTCTTTTTCTTTTAGTCTCTATTTTTGTTTATTACTCCAAGTTGTAGGATCCAAAATCTATCTAATGTAAATGTGGAGCAATGTAAGCATGATTTCTAGATTTTCATCATAGAGTCTGTGCGATGTGAAAAAAATCAAAATTGAAAAAATGGCTTAGTTGTAAATTTCTTGAGTTACACCACCTAGAGTAAGTGTGTGGGCCAGTGATCTCAAGGACACTTGATATATATGGAAATATTAATTATTCATGTAATGTGGATGAAGATGGGGCATGAGCCTGAGCTGATCAAACAATTAATGGGACCTTAAACTGAAATTTTAGAAAGAAATCCAAAGGTTACCATGTACATAGGTTAGTAGTAGAGGGATATATCACAGTTCAAGAAAGGCATTATCTCTTAATTATGTGATTCCGTCCATTTTCCACCCATTTTGATCCACCACCTTAAGATGATCAAGTAACCCAAATTATTTCCTTTTGATTGCATTGCATGGCAGAATAAGTGAGATGACAGTTAGTTCCTCTTTTGATGCATTAGTTATAAAATGAAAAAATATGCAAAAATAAATGTCACTACTATAGAAACAGCCTTTGGCGTCGGTTGTTTAACCCCCTTTGGCGTCGGTTTCTGAGCGACGCCTATGTGGGCGCCGCTAAAGGTTGAACACTTCGGCGTCGATTTTTTAACTGACGCCTATTTAACATATAGGCGTCGGTCTTTTAGTAGATAACCGACGCCAAAAGGGTTCACGCCACAGAAAATGGCGTCATCTAGGACACATTCTGTGTCAGTTATCTACTAAAAACCGACGCCATACTTCAAGACAACATGGCCGTGCTTCCCTGCACGGCCGTGTTTAGTACTATAGGTGTCGGTTTTGTATGAATAACTGACGCCTTTTCCACCACGGCTGTGCTTTCCTGCACGGTCGGGTTGTTTGTGCTATTAGGCGTCGGTTTTTATCCAATAACCGACGCTGTAGGTCTTTGCTGACGGTTTTCTGTAAATAACTGACGCCTATATCTATTTTTTTTCATATCAGTTTGCAGGCTTGCTGTGGCTGGTCAGCAGGATGAGAACCTACAGTTCAGTTTTCTGAACTACAGGTTTACGACATCCATTGATATCAGCCTACAAACATGCCACAAACCTGCAAAAGTCCCAAGGAAAATTTCACACAAGTAGATACATTCAGACATCAATTCAATTCTCACATTCACACATATAGAAACATTCAAATACATGTATTAACATTCAAAAATATTCATTTACAAAGTATCATTCATTATCGCTATCAACATCCCAATTATATCTTACAGTTGCCACTGCTTGTATGGCTTTTGCCCATTCTTCTCTTATTTCATCTAATGCTTCCATCGTATATGGAGCATGTATATTTTTTAAGCGTTTACCTATAGTGTGGTCAGTTTTAAACACCTGCAAAGAGAATTATGTATATATATAAGTAATAATATAAAAATAAGATTGATATATTTCATACTAACTAATGAGACTATATATAATACCGCATGTATGTTATCGATGTCCAATGCGGCATGTCGGATAATCATCTGCATAAATCGCATCACATAGTATGCGTATGCCCAGCCGTTGTCTTGTGTAGCGCACTATAAATTGAAACATACAAAATAATACAACTAAGCACAATTCACATCAATAATATATACATTGTTGTCGGGAACTTACTTGTACGTTCTGCCAATTTATTGGCTGGTTCTTTTTCCTTGGGACCGTTCCTCCAGCCTTTTTGAATGCATCTAAACCCCTACATGTTAATATAACACAGTAAATTGCATAAGTAAATAGTAATGTAATAACATATGTTAACGAATACAAAAATGAAATATTTCTCACCAGAATAATGGCATTCTCATTACGTGTCCAATTTTAGTGTTTAATGTACTTCCTGCGGGATCTAGATAATAAACAGTGAACGTCCCGGGGATAATAACTAGTAACTCCCAATGTTTACCGCTAGAGGTAAAAAGTTAACAATTAATAACTCAAAATGCACAATAAAAATGGAATTTTCTTAAGTCCAAATTATAAATAAAGTAAACTTACTTGACATTGAATGGAGCTATTATTATCGTCTTATTTTGCTGACCAAAAATTGTAAAAGCATCTATACAGTATTGTTGAACACTATCGGGGTCTTTAGCTACCATACTAATCAATGATGGAATCAAAAATCCCACATGATCAAATGCAAATTGTTTGCATTGATCTTCGACTAAGTAGCTGCAAAACATGTATTACGTATGCATTAATATATAAGAAACCAGATCACCGGATCTTACACAAGGTATATAGATGTATAAACAAGATCTCACCTTATCCATGTCTCTATCATTGATGTATTCAGCCAAGCATACATAAACAGCTCAATAATATCTTGTATAAATAAAGAGCTATCGTATGATTGACCTGCATAATCTGCATCTAAAGAAACAATTATAGGGCAATGTATATTATGTGCCCGTAGCCAACATGCCATTCCCCTACAAGCAGGACCTAACGGGTATGTTAGGTCAGTTGGAACCCAACTTGGTAATGTGGGAAGTGGAGGTGGAGGCCTAGGTGCTCCTGGTGTCTTCTTTTTAACCTATATATATAATTTCAGATCAGTTGACCTCATATATACACATTAATAGTCTAAATCAATGTAAATTTATCTTACAAATTCAGTATTGTAGACGACATCTGCTTTGGGCCACAATATGACCCCGCCTTCTGCCTCAGCAAGTGTATCAATATCCGGGTGGGGATATGGCAATGTAGCTTCCCTCCAATCGGGTAACACACGTAATGGGCCCACACGAACGTAGCCATGTGGCATTGGAGTCCCGTGAAACCTTTCCCTAGGAAGGGACGGGTAAGCCTGCGCCTCTGCAACAACATAGTCTTGTATTCTTAAGCGGCATGGCTTCAATGCCTACAAATTTACGTAAAGAATGTTATACATATATACATATCATCTTGAAAACATATCATCTTGAAAATACTAGATACAATGTCATAAACAATACTTACAGCAGACGTGTTAGGCGATGGGTCTCCAGGATTACTCACAGTCTGTGCATCAGGAGAAGAGTGGGTCGCCATAGGCTGATTGGAAGCCTGAGATGCCTGCCACCACAGCAATTCTTCCTTGACCTTCTCAGCAACTACATCGTTGACCTTCTTAGCAGCTATATCCTCGACTCTCTTATTCTCCTATACATGGATAAAAGAAACATTAGCTTCTTATTATTGAATTTCCTTTTGCAGTAACATTCTAAAAAAAGAATAGGTTACCTCTTCTTGAGAAAGTCCCGCTCTGGGTTTGCGCTGGGATGGCCCAAAGAATGCTTTGATGCCCACACCAGCGCCTGCACCCCTAACACGTCCAGGATGCTCTGGGTTACCCAGAGCAACTGTCAATTCATCCCTTGTGCCTTGAGGGATGAACGTGCCTTGTTTCCTCTGCTCGTGCAGCTCCCGCTAATCACCATCAACAGAAATTGGTAAGTTAACACCACAAATAATCAATATTCAAACGATTGCTCTAAGAGTTGTATTTTACCATTTTCACAACCGCCTCAGCAGTTACGGGCTTCTTTATTTCACCCTTCTTGTTTTGCCTCCCAGCTATCCAGATATCATGGCGAGGCATGGGTGTGGCAGACTCCTAAGTAAGAGCAGACTCCTGAGTAGGAGCAGACTCCTGAGTAGCCGCAGACTCCGCATGTAGTCTTTGGCGAATGCTTGCATAGCCTTTTGGACCCATAGTGTGGTCATGCACATTCAGTGCACGCCTTGCTTTTTTTGCGTCACTGAGGGCCTACTTAGTATGCACATTAATGATTTGGTTAGTATCACTAAATGTTAATCTTGAATAGGTGAATAAAATGTATATTAATTAAATTGGGAGTGACACCTAATACCTTGAATTCTTCAAATTTTCTTGAAGCAACAAAATTGTCCCAATCTTCTTTGTCCAAGAAGTTCCATTGTTCAAGGGCTGACTTCTTTTTCTTATCACCCTCTTTTATGTATTCTCTGTTCAGATTTGTCCTATAATTCCTAAGCATCTTTCCAGCGCGTTGCATCACACTTTTACGATGTAACTTCTCATCCAATGCAAACAGATTCTGTAAAATAGAAATGTTATTAACTAGTATCCAAAATAGAATTGCAAATAATAGAATTTGTAATCTACAAAATACAATTGCAAATAATAACTCATGCATAAATCCTTCCATATCAAGTCTTTTTTCCCCTGCGAAACTTTATGCCAATTATCATACTTAACACCACAATGGCTCCGAGTGGTACACCCAAGATAGTTTACAAAATTATTGCGGTTCACTCCAATTCCATTTCCTCCATTATCAAACTCCACAACCAATTTGGATCCACTGCCACTAAGCGCTATTAACTTCTTCAACAGAGTGATGCCCCTTTTCTTGTTAAGTGTTTGGTGCTGCGCATCAAGTTGCTCCAATGCTTCAGTGGGTACATCAACCTAAAATTTGACAAAAATAAACACATTGAATTAGCCCAATATAGAAATATAAGATATATGACATAACTAGAAGATAATGAATTTTATAGAAATACAGGATATGTTTTTAGAACTTACATTGGTATCCTCGCCATGCTCGTCATGGACAGCATGCTCATCATGGACTTCATGCTCATCATGGACATCATGCTCATCATGGTCAGCCATCTGAAAATGTCATTAAAAAGGCAAACATTTAGCATTTGTATTAACTAGAAAAAGGCAAACATTTAGCATTTGTATTAACTAGAAAAAGGCAAACATTTAGCATTTGTATAAACATGCATGTCTCTAAAATTGTGATCTTTTATCAATTAACAATCCTTCATTGTGATCTCCGCGCACATATAAGTCATCATTAGCTTCAATATTTTGTGGAGTTGGCAACCCAACTGAGAATGGACTGGAGTCATCATACTTATCATAGTACTCTTCTTCATCTATAGGATCTTCAATGAACTGTCTTTTACCATGAAGAACAACCGACCATTTATCATTTGCAGGATCATCGATATAGAATATTTGTTTCGCCTGTGATGCCAATATGAATGGTTCACCCTTCTCGCCAATCTTTTCAAAGTTCACCAAAGTGAAACCCAATTCATCCACTATAACTCCTTTGGTGTTATCAACCCAATTACATTTAAAGAGCGGAATTTTGAAATCTATGTAGTCAAACTCCCAAATGTCTTCAATGACACCGTAATATGACATTTTAGCTTCATGTGGACTCTTATCCTTTGCACTTGCAAAGTACATAGTCGACGCTTGAAGAGTGACCCCACTATTTTGGACGACATTCTTATCATCTTGGCGCTTTGTGTAATATGTGAATCCATTAATGTCAAACCCTTCATAAGACATAACATTCGGTTTTGGTTTAAAGGCGAGGCATTTGATAGTTTCTGTAATATCAGTTGGTGTTTGAGATAGTTGATGTAAGACTTTATCCTCAAACCACTTAGTAAAAGTCTTATTATGCTCTCTAGCAAGCCACATTGAACTTGCTCGAGGATGTTGTCTCTTTATGAAATTGGTATGTTCCTCGATATAAACACTCACTTCGTCCATATTGTGTAAAATATACAAGTGAGCTTGTTCCAACTGCTCACGGCTGATTACTTTCACCCGTGATCCCAAAATTCCTTTGCCCTCCTCAATATTCTTGTCATTATCAGGAGTATCATTACCACTGAGAAAGTCATTGCAAAAATCCATAACCTCTCTTGCCACATAACCTTCAATAATACTCCCTTCAGGCCGATAACGGTTTCGAACATCACCTTTAAAAACGCTCATGTATTGTTCAAAGGGATACATCCAATGCAAGAAAACTGGTCCCAACATTTTCACTTCCCTAGTCAAGTGGACAACAAGATGTACCATGATATCAAAGAATGAAGGAGGGAAATACATCTCAAGCTGACATAGGGTAACAACCACTTCTCTTTGCAAATTATCGAGAGTATCAGGGTCAATAACTTTGTTGCATAGACTGTTGAAAAAGAAACAAAGTCTGGTAATTGCAAACCTTACATGCTTCGGCAATATAGATCGAATTGCCACGGGCAATATTTGTTGCATTAGAGTGTGACAATCATGAGATTTAAGACCTATCAACTTCAGATCTTTCATTGATACCAATCTACGGATGTTGGATGAGTAACCATGTGGCACCTTAACATTTACCAAGCATTCACAAAGAGTTTTCTTCTCCTTTCTAGACAACGTGTAACAAGAGGGAGGTAAGTATGTTCTTTTATTACCCATTTCACGTAATTCTGTTAATTCTGACCTTATTCCCATTTCACGTAGGTCCAGTCTAGATTTTATCCCATCTTTAGTCTTACCTAGTATATTTAACAGAGTACCAATGATGCTATCACAGACATTTTTCTCAACGTGCATTACATCGATACAATGCCTGACTGTCAAAGAACTCCAATAAGGAAGATCCCAAAATATTGACTTCTTCTTGAATGAAGAATTGTCACTCCATGTGGCCATACTATATTGTGATTTCTTACCAAATTCATTGATAATGTCTTTTACTCTTGCATAAACAACATCCCCTGGTATAGGTTTAGGTGCACTCTGTTCATCATTCCATCCATTGAATGCTTTGCGCTTCCTACGATACAGATGGAATTTTGAAAGAAACCTTCGATGACCAAGATATACAGTCTTGCCGCCATGTTTTAGTCTTATTGAATCAGTATTTTCTTCACATATAGGACACGCTTTAGCTCCTTTGACACTATATCCAGACAAATTCCCATATGCTGGAAAGTCATTAACAGTGCAAAACAACATAGCGTGCAAACGAAATGTCTCTCTTACTGAAGCATCATAGGTCATCACACCTTCAGCCCAAAGTTTCTTTAAGTCATCAATCAAAGGTTCAAGATAAACATCGATATCATTTCCGGGTTGTTTAGGGCCCGATATCAACAACGACAACATAACGTACTTATTTTTCATACACATCCAGGGAGGAAGATTGTATATAAAAAGCATGACTGGCCAAGTGCTATGTTGGATGCTCAATGTCCCGTACGGATTCATCCCATCTGTACAAAGCCCAAGTCTTAGATTCCTATCTTCTTCACCAAATTTGGGGTACAATAGATCAATCTTCTTCCACTTTGGGGAATCAGACGCATGTCGTAGGATCCCATCATTATTTTTCTTAACATCTGCATGCCACCTCAAATTCTTCACATCTTTCGGATTTGCAAACAAGCATTGAAACCGTGATATTATAGGTAGATACCACAACACCTTGGAAGGAGAACCAGTTCTGGACTCCCCCGAAGTCGTCAATTTATACCTTGACGCACCACATTTTGGACAATCTTTCAAATCTACATAGTCCTTTTGAAATAATACACAATCATTCGGGCATGCGTGTATCTTCTTGGCCTCCATTCCCATTGGGAACAACATTTTCTTTACCTGGTATGTTGAGATTGGCAGCTCATTTCCTTCAGGAAGCATTTCTTTCAACAAAGTCAACAATGAAGTGAAGCTTTTGTCGCTCCATCTATTGTTAGCTTTCAACTTATACAATCTTAACACAACGCTAAGCTTCGTAAACTTAGCACAGCTTGTGTATAACGGTATCTCAGCATCATGCACAATGTTTCTAAAGATAGGAGGTGGATCGGTGTGCTCTACCCTACAACTATCCAACATCGCATCAACGATGTCTGCTGGAATTGGTTCGTTCACATTTACGTCATCGGAGGCAATTTCTTCTTCCACCCAAGCACTGCTATCGACATCTACTGGTTTCGATTTTGAAATCTCTCCATGCCAGTGCCATTCTGTATAGCCTTGTACAATCCCGTTGCACATGACATGACTTTTGATTTCCTCACCAGTGTTGACTTTCAAGTTGTTACCGCAATGCCTACATGGACAGTAGAACCTATCTGTAGGTTTTTTCCTATGTTCCTCGGCAAATCTAATAAACTGATCAAGACCAGATATAAACTCTGGGGTGTAACGATTACGAATGGACATCCATGATCTATCCATTCTATGATCAGAGAAAACAAGTATATATTAGGAAACAAGTATATATTAGGAAAAGATTAGGGTATACACTTACATCCTAAGTGTATAATGTGATGTCATTCTTATATATAATAAATGTGTACCACCTATCCCATCCTTGAATACCTAATCTCACTAGTAAGTGTATAATGTGTATTGGGTTTTCAAAAACATTTCGACAGCATTTCCCCGTTGTTCTCTAAGTACATATGTACTTCGAGAACAAACGGGGAAATGCTACCGAAATTTTCTTGAAAACCCAATACACATTATACACTTACATCCTAAGTGAGATTAGGTGTTCAAGAACAGTCCCAAACCGGGGACTATCCAAGATTTACTCCTAATGAGTCAATCTTGGACGGGTTTCTAGGCCAACAAACACAATAATAGATATCTACAATGAAGCCGGACTCCATACAAACAGTATATAATTTAGTGATTGTTCATTCTAATTTATACCAATGTACAAGTAATATAAAGAACAATGATTGTTCACTTTCTAGGCCAACAAACACATGTGATGTCATTCTTATATATAATAATTGTGTACCACCTATCCCATCCTTGAACACCTAATCTCACTAGTAAGTGTATAATGTGTATTGGGTTTTCAAGAAAATTTCGGCAGCATTTCCCCGCTGTTCTCTAAGTACATATGTACTTAGAGAACAAACGGGGAAATGCTACCGAAATTTTTTCGAAAACCCAATACACATTATATACTTACATCCTAAGTGAGATTAGGTGTTCAAGAACAGTCCCAAACCGGGGACTATTCAAGATTTACTCCTAATGAGTCAATCTTGGACGGGTTTCTAGGCCAACAAACACAATAATAGATATCTACAATGAAGCTAGACTCCATACAAACAGTATATAATTTAGTGATTGTTCATTCTAATTTATACCAATGTACAAGTAATATAAAGAGCAATGATTGTTCACTTTCTAGGCCAACAAACACATGTGATGTCATTCTTATATATAATAAATGTGTACCACCTATCCCATCCTTGAACACCTAATCTCACTAGTAAGTGTATAATGTGTATTGGGTTTTCGAGAAAATTTCGGCAGCATTTCCCCGCTGTTCTCTAAGTACATATGTACTTAGAGAACAAACGGGGAAATGCTGCCGAAATTTTCTCGAAAACCCAATACACATTATACACTTACATCCTAAGTGAGATTAGGTGTTCAAGAACAGTCCCAAACCGGGGACTATCCAAGATTTACTCCTAATGAGTCAATCTTAGACGGGTTTCTAGGCCAACAAACACAATAATAGATATCTACAATGAAGTCGGACTCCATACAAACAGTATATAATTTAGTGATTGTTCATTCTAATTTATACCAATGTACAAGTAATATAAAGAACAATGATTGTTCACTTTCTAGGCCAACAAACACATGTGATGTCATTCTTATATATAATAAATGTGTACCACCTATCCCATTCTTGAACACCTAATCTCACTAGTAAGTGTATAATGTGTATTGGGTTTTCAAGAAAATTTCGGCAGCATTTCCCCGCTGTTTTCTAAGTACATATGTACTTAGAGAACAAACGGGGAAATGCTACCGAAATTTTCTCGAAAACCCAATACACATTATACACTTACATCCTAAGTGAGATTAGGTGTTCAAGAATAGTCCCAAACCGGGGACTATCCAAGATTTACTCCTAATGAGTCAATCTTGGACGGGTTTCTAGGCCAACAAACACAATAATAGATATGTACATGTTAGGCTTTCATCACAATTGATGTTAGGGTTTCATTAATGTTAGTGTTTAATCAAATCAAATTAGGATGCTAGAATGGACAAGTTTAAATCAAATTAGGGTTTAAATCAAATCAAACACGATCGTGGCTGTGTTGGCCTACCACGGCTGTGCTGCCCAGCACGGCCGTGCTGCCCAGCACGGCCGTGGTAGGCCATTCTTCTCAGTTCTCAGTGAAAGAAGTAGAACACTAACTAGTCTTAGGTTTTGAAGTCAGAGCAGCAAGCAGAGCACAGCAGCGGGCGGCAAGGAAGAAGACAAGGAAGAAGGTGCTACGGCTAATACCTTGTGAGCAGCAGAGGCAAGCAAGAAGACAACGCCGCAGTAGGGCGTGAGCAGGGAGGAAGGAGCGGGCGGCGACAGTGCAAGGAGGAAGGCGGCGGGCGGCGGCGGCGACGCAGAGCAGCAGCAGGGATCGGCGGCGGCGAGCGAGAAGCAGCAGGCACCAGGCACCATGCGGCGATTTTGGGAGAGCGCACAGGAGAATCGATTAAACAGGAAGAAAGGGGGAAGAGTCGGGTGATCGGGCCTCTATTAAGTTGGTCAACGGCGTCGGTTATCTAGGACAACCGACGCCTATTATCTTTAGTGTCGGTTGATCGTAATAACCGACGTCCAATTAGACAATCTTTACCCCAAATTAATTGGCGGGAACTATTATCAGCGTCGGTTATCCAAGGATAACCGACACCGAAAGTGGAACTTTTCACAAAAAATTTCATTTCTCATAGGCGTCGGTGAATTGTTAAACAACCGACGCTGTATGTGACCCAGATTTTTTTCGCTCAAAAATTGGATTTCGCGGGCGCCTTTAGGCGTCGGTTGGTTACACTCAGCCGACGCTGAATACAAAGCGGTACCCGTGTCTGGCTGGTCTTCGAATATATACATTGGTTTGTATAAATAACTGATGCCGAATATTATAGGCGTCGGTTGTCCGAAATAACCGACGCCCAGAAAAGCGACACTGAACGCTATTTCTGTAGTAGTGTGTTTTCGCATATCATCTAGTTGCATAACAATTACATGTAGATTGCATACATTTTCATCATTCATTTTGTATCACGTGGTTATTGTTTTCTTCTTAAATTAGAGTGCATGGATGCACGGCATACCCTCAGAAAAAGAATCAATGAAGTATGTTAAGTAAAGCCCAAGCATAACTTTCCATCATGCTAAAATATGGGTCAATGAAAAAAGAGAAAAAGAATCAATCTTGTGAAATAAAGATGGACAAAGCATACCCTAAATTCAGGTTGCAATTTTACTTCACAAAGAAATGAAAACATTCTTATGATGCATGCTCTTCTTTACTTCATTCTCATATATTTGATGAGATTTTCAATACATGCATCATTATACCTATAATAGTGGGCATTAGGATTCATACATTTTTCATACCCTTACCATATAGGTTAATTATATTTTATTTTTGCATAAATAATTCATATGTTACTTATGATTCTTTATAAGCCACCTATGTCATTCCATCCATTGCTCTTATTGGTAGGCCACATATATATGATTGATATCATTCATTCTTATAAGGAGAACTTCTTCTAAGTATTTGGTAGTTAGGAAAGAGAAATGTAGATAGGGAATCACATGATGCACCAAGTGAATGCCTGGTTGACTATGATACTAAATACTCTATTGATAGTGTTCCACTGATCTAAGGGTGGACGTCTTTTATGGATATTTTTGGTCGCTTGAGAATAGTTGATTGTTCAATGGTCAACAAAGGCCGGTTTGGGACCATCATGTGGGGATAGTTGAGAATGAAAATTCATAATTTATGTCCTTTTGTTAACTTGTCTCAAACATATCTGCGGGTGTGTTGCTTGAGGACGAGCAACATTTAAGCTTAAGGGAGTTTGATGCACTGAATAATTGTCATTTTCGTAGACTATTTATTATGGATTTTTGTACACTTATTATTCATTTAGATATCATTTGTGCATTATTTATCATCATTAGCTTGTGAAACTTAATTGCATCAAAAATGCATTTTAAAGTTCCTGATAGATTCATTATTATTTAGGAGCTTATGTTCATTTTTAGTAGAATTTTAGGTGAATCAACAAGAAACTGCACAACTTTGTACTACCAACCAGTTTGTCAGTGGTATTGGCACTTGCTAAGAAAGGAACCTGTGAAGTCAAGAAAACTTGATAGTACCGACACAGGAATCGGTACTATCGACGACCTTATAGGGAGGATTCAGAAATTCTCAATGAATCTCAGTACTACCGACATCAACTCAGTAGTACCGACAACTACACATGGGACACAAAGTATCAAGGGCGTCGATACTATAGACACCCAGTCAGTAGTACTGACTCTACGAGATTAGGCAAGATCTAAAATCATTGTTAATATGACAGTTGTGAATTAATGAAGCCTTAAGTTGTGTCTATGACTTAGGGAGTTCGGTCAGACCTAATTATCACATTCCATTTAGTTGTACGGCATAGGGGAATGGAGAAGAAAGAAAGAGGAGGAGAAAGCAATGTTTCGTGTGGTTTGTGCACTATCGGTGCCCTGATTTGCAGTCGATCGAAAGATGGCAAATCACTACGTTCATTGGGAGGAATCCTCCATACATTATTTCTCCAGGAATTTTTCCTTTCTTAATGTTTTCTTCCTTCTCTACTTCTTTTTCCATGTGCAAAACAATCGAAATCATGCGGGGTTACTCTCCTTTTTCCTTAGGATTCGGGAGTAGCCCAGTTTTGCATTGTAATTGACAATTATGATTTAATATACATATCTCTTAAGTTCTAGACATAATTCTATGAGAGTGTCACGAATCATCCATGCTTGATCACCATAGGTAATTGTTTAGACCATTAATTGCTTTGAGAGAGGGATTAAGGGTTGGAAAACTCATAGAATTATATGTGTTTACATTGCTCCTTGAGAAAGGGGCTTACGAATGAGAAGAGAATAACCCAGAATTTTCGGTAAAGTACCTAACTAATAACACAATTGCTATGTGAGTGGGATTGATGTTAGGTTAGGTAGTAAATTACGCCATGAGAGTGGGTAATTATTGCTACATGTCTCTTTATACAGGGTTAGGAGAGATTAATGTTAATGAAATGATGTTAATTGCAATGTAAACCATGGTGAAACCACAATCCTAAGGAATTCATTCCACTTGTGATCACAATCATTAATATTCATTTTAATTTTTGCAAATTATTTATTAATTCAACCAATTCACTCTTTTCCTCTGACCTAGTTGAGTAGGTCATTGTTAGTAGTAGTTTATAGATACACATTTTCACCGTGTTCGACATTCAGGCCTCTTTAGGCTTGTATTACATTGATATGTATACATGCGTTTGATGGGTAGTTTCCACTACATCACCAGTACCATCTTGTATAGCCCTATACAATCTCGTTGCACATGACATGACTTTTGATTTCATCAAAAATGTCAATCTTCAAGTTGTTACTACAATTCCTACATTGATGATAAAACATATCACCTGATTGTTTCCTATGTTCCTCTATAGATCTTATAAACTGATCAAGACCAATAATGAACTCTGGAGTGTAGTGAATTGAAATGGACATCCATGATCCATCCATTCTACGATCATAAAAAAGATAAATATTGAATCACGTATTTGGAGATAGGATCTAAAGATCAGGGTTTAGAGATTAGGGTTTAAAGAATAGGGTTTACAAATCTAAAGATTATGGTTTACTAGTTAGGGTTTAGGATTTAGTAATGAATGTATATCGCCTATCCCATTCTTGAACACCTAATCTCATTAGTAAGTGTATAATGTGTATTTAGTTTTCAAGATTATTTTGACAACATTTCCCCACAGTTCTCCAACTATACCAATATAGATGGGCAAATACTCACCTGCATATGTATTTAGAGAATAAATGAGGAATTTTTGATGAAACATCTTGAAAACCAAATACACATTATACACTTGCATCATAAGTGAGACTAAGTGTTCAAGAACAATCCCTCTCAGATGGATTTGTAGGCCAATGTCATGATTTCGAGCACTTATTTAGGATACAATTCACTAATTAACAATATAGTCAACATTCATGAAGGATACAATTCACTAACAACGTATTCAACATTATGCATGATGCTAGAGAAATTAAGCAAATATTTAACATATTCACTAAGAACATATTCAACTTATTCAACTAATGTCATTAGCAACATATTGAACATACTCAACTCAGAAACTAGAGAAAAAAAGTAACTAGGCATTAGCAATTAAACTATCTAGGCATGGAGAAATAGGTGATCTAGCCAGCCTAATCCCCAGTATGGGTTTCCAACAATGAAAGGTGGGGGAATGGCTCACCTCGGTAGGCGCAATAGTGTCACTAATTCAATAGAGGTGGAGCAAGAGTGTCCCAAGAACGTAGTGGTGATGGTAGTGTCCACTGATCCAACATAGGAGGAATAGTAGAGAGTAGGTAGTGGTGGCACTCGTAGTAGTAGCAGCAACAATGGCTCAAGCACTAGCAATGCAACAATGACCGAGGACGACATCAACAATGATGTCAGACTGTCGCATCAATGACAATAAGAATCAAGTCATCATTAGCAACAAGAACAAAGCAACAATAACAACAGTGGAGGAGCGGCGGTAGAAATCACCAAAGTAGAAAAAATCATACAATGAAATAGAAAATGGGGGAAAGTTTGTTTCATGGGTGTTGTTAAGTGGAACTTAGGCGTCGGTTGTTGTGAAAAACCGACACCACATAAAATGGCAACCTCGATAAGATTTTAATCATCCGTTGCCATAGGTCAACTTGTATTGTTGGTTTACCGCCAAAAAGTGACCACATGTACTTATCCCTACCAAAAAAACACCAACCTTGATGAAACTATCATCGTTGATCTCCTTGAAGAAACAACAACAAAGCTCAACCTGTATCATTGATTTACCACCAAAAAACCTACCCACATTTACCTATCACTACTAAAAAATGTAAGCCTCGGTAAGACTTTAATCGTCAATTTCTAGCAAAATAATCGACATTGTAGCTCAATCATTATTGTCAGTTTCCCACCAAAAAATTTGACGCCGCATGTACTTATCCCTAATAAAAAAAAGTTGACCTTGCTAAGACTTTAGGCATGGGTTGCAGGAGAAAACTGACATCATAAGCCAATTTGGGGTGGGGGAATTTTCGGGGCACATTGGTGAGAATCAATAAAAAACAATGACACATGATTTTTGGAGAAAACACTTTGATAGAGTACTTGACCTACAATGTCAATGTTTATGGCAGAAAGTGATGATAAAGCTTTTTTAGAGGAAAAATATCTCATTGGAAGGACTTTATCGACGATTTTTATACAATTGACACAATAGGCCTATATCAAAATTTTCTATTGTGTGGGCTATCTTAGACATTGATTCTTCACATAAAAACTGACATTATAGTAAAAACAACACCAATGTTATTTAATTATCAACAAGACCTAATCAGTAGTGACGTTTGTGTTATACCAACCAATACTATAGGTATTTAGTGTCGGCATTCTTTAGTAATCAACGTTAATAAAGGTGACATCGGAGGCTAAAAAATGTAATAGTGTCGGCCGACCATAAAGTGACCCATAAAACAAGGTCTATTGGTAGAATTACAAAGCGATTGGTTGCACTGGAGCAAACATTTTCTATAGTGCAATATAGTCATTGGAGGGGTGAAAATGTGACAATATATGAGTTGGAGACCACAATAACGAATAAAATTAATCATAAATTGTTCTAATGTAGAGGAGATATCATAACCTATAAATGGGACCCCTTGGACTTTATCCCATGGTTATACAAGTATTACAAATGACCCTATTCTATAGTTGATATAGAAAGTGCCTCAGGAGCACCTACACACTCTCATAGGCTTAATCACTTGCTACATGTTAGAGTGCATAGGACATCTATAAGAGAGCTAGTCGTATATGTATATATGATGAGGCTCTCATTTATATACATCCTAATATCTCTTTCTCTCATGAATAAGAAGATTCACTCTCTTGGCTAAGAGAGGAGAAGAAGTAGGAGGGTTGGAGGCCCTTGGTGAAAATATTTTTCCTCAGTGAAGGTGAAGTACAAGGTGGAGTATTCAAGTCAAGAGTGGTAAGTCCTTGAAGGCCGAAGATCTCTTTGCAAGAGTGTGTAAGTCCTTGGTGAAGGACAAAGACTTGTTGTAAGAGTATGTAAGTACTTGGTAAAGCTAAAGACTCTTGGTCATAGATAAGTAAACTCTTTCTAAGGTCGTTTCATCCCTTGGTCTAAATGGGAATCCAACTACCTCTTGATCTATAAAAGGTGGTATTATGTTGTAACTGTTAGAATGTAACATAAGGAGTGTTTCAAGGTTAAAAATCCTAGAGATTGAACTCTTTAGGTAATGGAGTACATCTTTATGTTTAGAGTTTGGAACCACTATAAATGCTTTTTGTTCTTCGGTGCTAGTTCAATCTCTCTATTGTCTTTTCATACTTGAAATATTATCTTAAGAAATATCTTGGAAGGTCTAATGATTTTTTAGTGGTTTTAGCTCTATTCATTCCCCTATAGATTTCATTATAGATCCAACAATTGGTATCATCGTAAGGTATTTCCAAGCAAATACTTCCACAAGTAGGAGAATATGGGTAATAACCAAATATGGAAACACTACTTTGACATCCCAGTCTTTGGGAGGAAATATTGATTTAGAAGAGAAGAATGTAATTCCACTTTTAAGAAATAGGTCTATAGCTACGGAGAGTGGTGGATCTTCTATATAGGAAACTATAGACAAATCTATAAGATTGGGATGAGGCTACTTTGAAGAAAGCAACCTTGAATGCCGAAGCCATAAACATCCACTATTTTTCTATCTCCATCACTATTTTAAAGAAAATATCTTCTAGTCACACAGCCAATGAGAAATGGAAAAGGCTATTTGTCTCTTACGAGGGGATAAAGCAAGTGAAGGAAAGAAAATTCTACATGATTACTCAACTATTTGAAGGCTTCTGAAGGGGCAATATGGAGAACATGGTTGAGATGTATTATAGACTCAATCTTATTGAGAATGTACTTGCAATATTTGGTCATACCATGAAAAATGGTAAGGTGACATCCAAGATTCTTCGCTCTCTTCATTACTAGTGGAAAAGAAGGTTACAGTCATAGAAGAGACTAAAATGTTCTCTGCCATTCCCATTGAAGAACTTATATGCAACCTTCAAGCCTATGAGTTAAGGCTCAACTTGTAGTAAGAAGAGGATCTTGAAGAAAAGAATAGAAAGAAGGATAAGTCGATTGCTTTCCATGCATCATCAAGTCACAAATCCTCTCTAGGTGAAGAAGATGTAAAAGGTAAAAATTTCAAAGGCAAGCCTTCTTTCTATAGCTAATGCTTTAGATGTGAAAAGAAGGGTCACTTCAAGGATAATTGCCTAAAAGGAAAAAAAAAAAGGCTCATCGCTTACAATATAAATGAAGAGAAGCACAAGAATAAGGAGAAATGGCATAAATCTCTAGGGACTCCTCCAACTCAAGCTCAAGCTCTAGTGAAAGAGAGGTTGGGACCTCCATTTTCTCTCATGGAAAGTTTAAATGAAGATTCAAATGAGGAAAATATAAAATCTTTAGATATAAATATATTTTTCATCAAAATTATTCATGTTACTTGTTCCTCTCATAAGTTGAGTAAGCATAAAAGAAAAAATATTGCTAATTTTTTTTCTAGCTTGCATGAAGAAGAAGAAAAAGATCGCAAACATGTTAAATATTTTCCTGCAAAATGATGTTGATAATCTCCAAAATCTTTATCTAGAACTCAAATTGAAATTCAATGATGTTGAGATAGAAACAATTCTTATCTTAGACAAGTAGACACTCTTAAACTTGAAAATGCTAGTTTGCTCAATAAGATTAAGTTTTTAGAATGTCATCCTTTTATGCCTAGTTCAAATGAAGAGCGGACTAAGATATTGATTCTCTCATTTTTTATATTGATGTTCTTAAAACTGAAAATGAGGACAAAAACTTAATTTTTCAAGGAATGGGATCTGCAAATAGTGTTTATCTTTGTATGATTACTATGCTTGAGAATGAAAATGCTTCCTTGCTTGAAGCAGTCAATGTTATTGAATCTTTTTCTAATTCTACTAGTAAATAGAATTATATTGTTGATTTTCATATTGAAAATTTTCTTATATGGCTAAAAGTCTTTTCCTAGAGACCAATCTTGTTCCTACTAGATATGTTATTTATCAGTTGTCTTCTACTACTACTCTTATGTATGATAATCATATTTTGAGATCATCTTTGCAAATTTTATTAGATGGTAAGAAGAATGTTAATAAAATCTTAAATAAATTATTAGAGATGGCATTTGAATTGATTGTAGCCATTGTAGAACATATAGTCCCAAGGCTAAGGGGACTTTCAATCATTACAATAAAATAGTTGATATTCTACATATTTCCCTTCCAGGGATGCACCCAACAACAACATGACTGGGTGGGTAAGCCAGCTCACCCAGACCTAGAATAGATTGGGACCATTTCATTTTTCCTCTTGTAGGTCTCGTGCAAACAAATTGATATCGGCCATTGATTTGTAAATTTGTTTCTCCTTCCACATAAAAGAAGATAAGTGAGATGTGTATGGGTTGGCAAAAAGTGGAAAGGAAATGGTAAGAATAGGAGTAAAGGTATTCATGCTCATATCCAAAAATTGCTTACTTTTATCAAGTTTGTATACACTTTACATGTGTGCTTTTTATTTTTTTTCACATATTGGGATTCTTATCGTATTCTTTCTCAAAACCACCTATGGCTTTTCCTAAATGCATTACAAACTTTTTTATATATGGTTGGATATATTTTTATTTTATAACCTCCAGAATTGTTCTTATGCATATGAATGAGCTTGGATAGCAACTGGTGTTGACCGAGTTTGTCCAAAGGGAACTCAACCGATAAGCATCCTTATGTTTTTTTAGTAGTTTTTGTCAGATGTGTTACCCTTTAACCAAACATGGCTAACATCACTATGCACTAAATGCACAAATGGATCATCGAATGAGAATTTCCCTCTCTACTAGATTTTCTCAACCAATAGGCTTATTCTTTATGGCACTCCCCATGGTACGTCTATGATATGCATATATCCATTCTATAAATTTCCTATATTGCATACAACCCTATCTTTCAAAATTTTCTAACAATTGGCATGTCTATATCTTGCAATAACTTGTCATAAGTTTTATGCATGTTTTTATGGTGATCTCTATGGAACTTTTGATTGTGATTAACTTGCTTCCATTGTGATCTAACTTGTGAAATATATCTAGTTGCATATATTGATTTGAATAAACCTTGAGTTTCTTAGTGGTAATCATCTATTGGTAATGATGCATATTTGCTAGTGAGTAATCTCGACCCATGCTTCTTAGATTGCATATTCCTTTGTATGGTTATTTCCCTATATCTACTAATAGTATGTTTAAACTTGTCTAACTTCTCATATGACCTAGATATTGTTGGATCAATAATGGGCTCTACAGGGGGGTGAACAGATCTTAAAATACTTAAAAATTCAGTAGACATTCAAAATATTTTTAAGTTAATATGGAAAATATGAACTTTGGGTGCAAAAAAATGTTGTGCACAAATCATATCTTTTTTCATGCCATTTTAGTTGCACATTTCATTCAATTTAACCATACTTCCACTCTGATTCATGCTAAGATGTTTGTTTCTTATTGATCTTACTCATGTCATGGTTTGAACTGTAGGTACACCACATTCCACTCATAATGAAAGAAAAAATGCCCAAAGTCTAACCTTTTGAGATTTTCTGAGTTTCCCCAAGTCCAAACTCAACATAAAACCAACAACATGAAGGCTGCACCACTCCACACGACATGTGAACCACTCTGCACGATGTGTGACTCCCAGTCAACCGATTCTTGAATCGAGTGCAGTCATGGGTGTGTCTCAACTACACGACGTGGCCCAAGGAAGCCCAGAATTCAACAAGGAATCATTCTTATGTTGTGTGGTCAGCCCACACGGCGTGTTACTTGCGATCGTGGCCTGACTCATTTGAAAATTGGATTGACACTGCGTGTGACCTAAAAACACAGCGTGCCAGGCTTATTTTCTACATTTTTGGAAAAGAATAATTGCTCATTTTTGTTAGATATAACGAGCCACTTCCCTTAGGAAGCAAACCACGTATCATTTGGAGCGGTTAGAGATTAGAGATGAGTCTAGAGGTGTGGAGGAGTGGATTTGGAGAGAAAAGCTAGGGTTTCTCGTGAGAGAACCCATTCTTGGCTCCATTTCTCTTCTCTTTTCCTTTACAAAGCTATAGAGATGAGGTTGTTGAAGCAAGGAGCATTTTTAGATATGGATCTCCACCTCTTGGCCTAATATCTTCATATGTTCTTCACTCCCATGGGTTTATTTGTCATTCCTCCCTCCCTACTCAAGTTTCTTTCAATGACATATCATTTATGATTGTATTTTCTCACCATGAGTGAGTAAAATCCTTTTGTTGGACATGGGAGAGTAGATCCCATGTCATAACTCATGTGATCTAAATTTCATGCTTAACCATTAGTTTATCTTCTATTTTGAAATGAGTCATGGTGTTTATCTTCTTGTATGCATGGTTGGCCACCATATTTACATGTTTTATGCCTCTTATGTTTTCTGGAAAGATATATTAAGAGGTAAGGAATAACCATTTTGACAACATGTCCCTAACCATGGGAATGGATAGGATCATGTTGAGGGTTCTAGGTTGTAGTTTGAAACTGTGTATATGCATGGGAATGCTATATGAGGCTAGGACTATATTATATCTTTGGGGGATGTATTAAATGAAATGAACCTACCCTTTGAATATTGACTAACATGAGTGAAATTTGTGGTTCTTTATTGAGTTGTAATGTGGAAGTGAAAACCCATATCCAAGATTCTCATGATCTAGTTTTTAATCATTTCTCTGAGTGATTGGAGTGATATCCTAGACACTTGATAAGTGATGCTATGAAATACATGACCATGCTCATGTGAATCAATATATGTTATTGAGCTCACAATATTTCAAATAGTATTCTCTAGTTTAAGGAACATAGATTGAGAGTTAATAGGATTACATTCCATGCCTCAGTTTCAACATAGATATCTATAACAAAAGGATTATACGGGCATGGGAACACTAGTCACGCTTACATGTTGTAGTTGATCACCACATCATACCTATTACTTGGGTGGAAATGAAGTGTGGCTAGACACCTCTCTTTGCTTGTGTTGTTTAGAACATCACTACCAATGTAACTAGGAACCTATTGGGTCACACACATAAGGATGCATATGGGAATTGAACTCTATAATCAAACATATGATTAGAATGATTATGAATCATAAACATGTTAATTTACCATGTGATCGAATGAATGTCTGATCAATTGACTGTCAACTAATGAATTGATATTTCCACTGGAGAAGTGTGAAATGTGATCGGTCAATCAAGCCACTTGATAGTACAGTCACAAGATCATAGGAAAAGTCTAAAATTTGGAAAACATGTCAAATCTAGATCTATACTATCATGATAGGTTGATCAACTTACATGATTGGGCATTTAGGGGTTGTAATTGGGCCATCATGAAATATGATTAGTCGATCACAAATCATGTCTAAGTTTTCAACATTAACCTTTTTTTGTATTGCTAATAAGAAAAAGATTGGAATGTGGTTCTTGTAAGCCCATGACTCTCCTATATAAAAGGAGCATGTCCTAAAGGGTGAGATACCACTCCTAAGACAACCTGTGAGATACGTTTGTCATCAAACTTCTTTCTCTTGGAGAGGAAATCACTTAAGGATTTTCTCCCAATATAGGAGAAGAAAGGAAGTTTCATGATGAATAGCACATCCACAACTTTTATTCCTCTTCAACTGTGTGGATGAATTAGAGACCAAGGCACGATGTGTGGAGGCTTGGAGTACATCTTCCACAATACGACAAAAGGCTGTTGCGAAGAGGACAATCCAAATCCTTACTCTTCCATCCAAATCTCTTGATTTCCAAGCTCAGATTTGAATCTGGTAGATTGATATTTTCATAAACAAAAAAAAAACATCTTGTTGTTCGAAAACAAGCTTGTGCAAAGGTTTAACATTTGTACCTCTTTTAAACTGTTACGTATTGGAGTTTTATAGCTATGAAGGATCCTACATCTTGGATAGAAAGAAAAAACTTTGTTACTCTGTGGTTCCCCCTTCTATAAAACCCTATAGTAGGAGCTAATGATGTTAAAGATTATACAACCTCAATATCAATAACATGAAGGTATGTTGTTGTCACAAACCTCAAGAAAACAAACACATAGAGGAAGCGTTCACAAACATGCACTTGGGAACCCATTATAAAATTGTAGTAAATGATATTGCTCCATAAAGCACATGTAAAGATGTTCACAATTGAGGAAAAACAAATCTCAACATGTATAAAGGATTCTCAAGACAATTTCTATTGTATATCCTTAAACATGGATGATCCTCACCATAAAACTAAGGAACATAAAGATTTTTTTAGGATGCATGTTGTTGTGTAGTTCTCTAACTAATTGTGAGAATATCCTCTATTATTTTTGGTTATCTATGTGGATCTACCATACCATGCATTCTAACCAGGTCTGGATATAATTACCTACCAGACCAAACCAAACCAATAAACTATTCTAGTATGGTCTAGACAGATTATGCGGTATAGTTTAGTCCCAGAATTTTTTAAACTGTGTCTTATGGTATGGGCTAAGTTTGAGGGACCGGAATGACCATTTAGACAGACCAAACTAATGTCTAATAATGATATCACATTATATAATACTTTGTACTATACTTATGTATATTAATCTAATTAGATTAATGGATATAATATTATTGTCGTACATGTTTTTCTTACAAAAAGTCTATTAACAATGTAAAACTGTAAAACAAACATAACTAAGCATAAACTATTTTGACCTTCAACTAAACTTAGTCAACGAATCTAATTCAAAAAGAGTGTTGGTTCCTTTACTATTGTACATGCACAATGTGACTTTGTTTTAGAAAGTTCTGGTACATATTGTAAAATTGTTTTTATGATTTAGGTAAATCTTTTTACATTTTAAAGTAAAAACAATTATATTTTCTCTATGGTTGTGTTTGCAACTAATATTGTATTTATTGTCGGGGAGGAGTGGTTCAAGTGGTTTGGCACGGTGTCCCTTCATGAAGGGACCCAGGTTCAAAACTCAGTGGCCGCCTCCAAAGTGGTACCCGTCATGCAGGCAGGCCAACTGTGTACTTTAACTATTTCCCAAGTGTGCGAGGCGTTCGGGGCCCAAGAGTTTTATGGTGTTTGGAGTGGTCATAAAAGTGGTGCTTCTAGGGTGCGGTTCTCTTGATAATCAAAAAAAATATTTATCTATAATTATAATCCTTGTTGTTACCATATAAAAGATAATTGGTTCGTATTTGTTTCGTGATTTCAAATTTGAACTCTTATATTTAAATAAAACATATATCTATAATTAAATTAAAGTAATACTTTGTTTTTTGACATAAATGACCTACCTTTTAGAGTGTTAGATGATTACAATAAAAAAGTTTGGTTTTATACCAAATGAAACTAAAACAAATCATAAATTTGTATCTAGTTGGTCTAGTATGGACTTACCACTCATATGGTCTGCTTATAAATCTTCCAAAGCACTAGATATTTTCTAGTTTGTGGTTCTAGTCTAGTCTATACCATGACCACCCATATTCCTAACTAATTAGTAAGAGGTTGAGATTTATAGTATAATGAAGTATGAAAAATAAGACATCCTTCTGTAAGATCAACTTATGCAAAAAAAATCTCATGGACTTAAACATTAACATGAATATCATACTTCAACTATGTGAATAAAATAAAAATGCAAGTCGATGGCAATGTTTCCAAGTTGGTACCATCAAGATTTCTAAGATGGTCGCAGTTTAGAAGAAGCAACATCCAAAACTTTTCTGGATAAGTAATGTTTTATCTTGTTGGATAAAACCTTAGGAGGGTCTCCAGATCAGAGGATCACACTATTACAAGAAAATAGAAATGGGAGAGAATGATAAGTGGATTAAGGAGCATCCTGACACCTTTTAGGAGTGGTTTGACAGTCAAAATGATGTCTAGTTGCAGACATCTTTGGAGGGAATCATCATTTTTATTCAGGGATTTTTCTAGCTCTTATACAATTATCCTCTAACTTCTTGTGATATAATGTTGAGCATGTGGTGCTAATCCACTTTTATCTAGGACTTGGAAGTAGCTTGATTTTGATTTGCGCATGACAATATTCATACAAATATTTATTTTTTTGCTTTAGATTTTGAGAATGGTGGTTTATTATATGTGCTAAGTTCTTTATTGGTCACCATGTATATGCCTTATATTCTTAATAACGGCAAAAGTAGGATCAACAATTGGAAAATCCATTATCACCATAATTAACAACACTCCACAAAAGTAGGCTAACAGTTGTGGGGTTGATTCTCCACATGGAGGTTGTAACATTTAATATCTAATATTAATACTATGAAATTAGTTAGTAATTAGGTTAAATAACTTATTATACTTCTAGAATGGGTAGTGCAAGCTACAGACACCTAATTCAAAGAAGCAAGGATTATTTTGTGTTAAATGAATAGGATTCATGTAAGGATCACACCATGGTGAAACGATCATCCTAGATATTTTAATATTCTTATCTCAAAATAAATTGGATCATATTCTTTATTTTAAGTTCATAAATTAACTAAATCAACCAATACTTTCCTCGGGATTATTAGGTAAGTTCTTAGTAGTCTCTACGGGTCCCAATTCCTTGAGTTTGAGAACTTGGGCGGTTGGGCCTCTTTATGTGTCTGAATACTCAATACATACACTTGTGTATTCACACATGTCAAGTTTTTGGCATTGTTGTTCGGAATTGGAAACCCTAGCACCAAGAGTATAAATTATTAAAATTTTCTTCTCAATCAAAAACTAACTACTAGATGTTTTTATTATTTAATAACTAGTATTCAGTAGTTTTACATTGATCTTAGGAAACAATAGTTACTAAATTATGTTTCAAACTTAGATTCTTGGTTACAAAGACACGTCTACTACTCTTTGTGCATATTGTGAGTAATTTTTGCAACAAGTGAAGGAATATTCAGCTTCCGTTGAGGGGCTGATTCTTAGTACACTGCCAACCATACCAGAAGTTACACTAGTGGATAAAGAGGAACATGTAATCATCCCAAATGATCTAGAGGTTGAAGAATAAGAAGTTTACATGTCTAACCATGAAGAAGAAAACAACAATGACAGGACAAAAAAAACAATGAGGTGCAAGTTTTATACGATGAACATGCTATCTAGGATAAAATACAGGAATCTCCATTCGTAATGCAATTGGGCCCTATTAGGAAATAAGAAACTATTGTAGGGATCTACCAAATCGATCCAGGTATGGTTTCTTGGATAAAATTATAAGAGTTCCATGGGCCTAGCATGAAGGATCTGATGAGAACATCAAAATTTTTGTACATGACTATGACATGTTGAAGCTTGATGGGTTACCGACCACTGGTAATAGAATTGTAGAATTGATATTACATGCACAAGAAAGAGTATTTCATTCCTTGTAAAGGAAAATTATTGTTCAATTTACTTGTATGACTTCCTATATGGCATTTCAAGTTGTGTTATGATATTGGGTCCTAATACACATGTATATAATGTAAATACCAAATGTCTTGAATGACATGACTCAGACATGACTTATCTTTAGCATTGTTGCTTGTTCGTACATCCGTGATACACATTTATAAAGTCCATATGGAAGGATACTTAGACTCATCTGAATTTGAATCTCTTGAGACGTGCAAGACATGTTAGTTGGGGAAAATGGCAAATATGACTTTGACTAGAAGTAATGAGAGGGCATATGAACATCTAGAACACATACATATTGATGTGTGTAGCCCTTTTAGTTCAACAGTTGAAGGATGGTTCAAACACTTCATCCCGTTGACCGATGGATTCATTAGCTGTGTACTTTTGTGAGATAAAAGTTAGCAATCATTTAAATGTTCAAGGAATTCAAGTATGAAGTACAGAAACAAGTTATCAAGAAAATTAAGATTACACAACTAGATCAATGTAGTAAATATCTATGCCAAGTGTTTGAGGACCTTCTTGAGGATGTGACATTGTATGAAATTGACTCCATCTAGAATGCCATAAGAATAATGGCATTTCAAAGAGAAGGAATCCCACAATCTTGGACATAGTACGGTCCATGATGATCCAAGTCAGACTTCCTGATTCCTTTTGGGGACATGCTCTAGAAGTCACTATGTTTTCAGTTAACTCCATTCCATCTAAACTGGTTCCAAAGACACCATAAGAGGTATGGACTGGGAAGCATCCCAACATGTCTTTCATGAAGGGTTTAGGGTTCTAAAGCTTATGTGAATCGTTTGAAATTTGACAAGTGTTAGTTTGTGGAGTATCTTAAGGAAACCAAAGGATACTAATTCTATATTCCTTACCAGAATAAAGTGTTTGTTTCTAGAACCGGTACCTTCTTAGAGAAGGAGTTCATATCTAAACATACCAGTGGGAGAAAATAGAATTTTAAGAATTTCGAGATACAAAAAATGACAACAAACCTAAAGAGGAACATGAGGAGGCACCACAAGTTGTCATGGAAGTCACCCCCTCAACAAACACAGGAACCTCATAGATCAAGTAGGACTCGCCATGAGCCAGAGAGATTTGGATTTCTTGTGACTCAAGATGATGAGGTGTCGATCATGGATCAAGATGAGCCCTCCACCTAACAATGATGTTATGGAGGTACCATTATCTGGTAAATGGATTGAGGCAATGAGATACACAATGGAATCCATGTATACCAACAAGGTATGGACATTTGTGGAACAACCTGAAGAGGTGAAACCCATTGGGTTCAAGTGGGTCTTCAAGAAGAAGACTGACATGGATAGAAATGTCCAGACCTATAAAGGGTGACTAGTGGCTAAATGTTTCAAATAAGTTCAAGGTGTTGATTGTGATGAAACCTTCTCACCAATTATCATGATAAAGTCCATTAGGATCATGTTTGCCACTACAACATACCATGACTATGAAATCTAGCAGATGGATGTCAAAATTGCATTCCTTAATGGGAATCTTCTTGAGGATGTGTATATGCTACAACCTAATAGTTTTGAATCTTTAGGGTATGTTAGTAAGGTATGTAAGCTGCAAAGGTCAATCTATGGACTGAAGCAAGTATCTAGAAGATGGAATGTTTGCTTTGATGAATCACTCAAAGAGTTTAGCTTTATCAAGAATGAATAGGAACCTTGTGTTTAATTACAAGAAGGTTAGTGGGAACATGTAGTATTCTTGATATTGTATGTCAATGATATAGTACCCACGAGAAATGATATTCCAATATAAAAAAGGTTGACATCATTGTGAAATAGTTTCTTAAAATAAACTTAGGAGAAACCATCTATATTGTAGGCATAAATGTCCATAGAGATATATTCAAAAGGCTTATTGGCTTAAGTCTAAATGCATAAATTGGCAAGGTGTTGAAATAGTTCAACATGTAAGAGTCTAAGAAAGAGAACCTACCGATGTCTCATGGGGTAAGCATTTCTAAGACCAATTATCCCAAATATTTGGAAGAAACAAACCACATGAGTAAGATTCCATATGATGATTCAACTAGATCTATCATGTATGCAATGTTATGCATGTGTCTAGACGTCTCATATGCCTTGACCATGACAACATGTCAAGAAGATTCCAGTGAAGGTCAGTGAATTATAGTATAGAACATAATGATGTACATAATAGGAACTTAGGATGAAGAGGTGAGGAAGAGTTGGTTGTAAAGAATTACACGATTCAATATTCTAAATCAACAAGGATGATTATTGATCATAATATATGGTTATATTTTCCCCCCATTAGTGATATTGTCAAATGAAAGAGTTCCAAGCTAGAATCAATGGCCAATTCTACAATATAAATTGAATATGATTTTGCATTAGATGCTACAAAAGTAAGTTGCATTGATCAGGGAGTTCACTTGATGAACTTAGAGTTGCTCTTGGCATTGATGACATCATATAGCTTATTCTGACAACAATGGGGATATGGTGCCATCCAAGGAACCCACATGACATACATATTCCAAACATATTTTTTGATGCTTCGATATCGTACAAGAAATCGTTCAGCAAGGAGATGAGAGAATCTACAGGACACTGAAAAAGATCAAGTTTTTTGATCCTAAACTAGGGAACTATCACAACAAAAGCATGATGGTCATGCTATATCACTTTTTATAAAATAAATATGTGAGTGATTGTCATTAGAACAAGTGGGTGACTATTGGTGTATATGCCATGCAAACAATCATTATATGATGCTTATAGAGATATTTTGTAACTTTTATTTGATTTATAAAGTTTATTTCAATGTATTGATGCACATGTAATTACAATGATATTAATGCATATAATAAATGTCCTTAGAATGATTGGTTCAAAGCCACAGGACTTCACTTATGTGACTTGAACATGAGATCCTAATGGATGCTAAGAATAATATTCTTAAATGTCCCTAGTCAAGTATTACTATGAATTAAACAACAATAACACATATGAGACTAGTAGGTGTGATGACTGATGACCATGTCTCATGGGTCATCGATCCTGGATACCAAATCAGACACATAATTACTTGTTAGAGAACAAGTGTATTGTACAGACCCGCCTTGAGAGTGATTCATGAACCGTTATACGATAGTCATAATTGAGCTCAAATGTGACAGTGGCGTTGTGGTCCTTTGGACTGAAGTCACTACAATGGTGATATGATTGACACTACCCAATGTGAACTTGAAGAAGGTTGCCATAAAGGTAGTCATTGGGTGTGACAAGAATCATGCTACGCATTGTGAGTGATGTAGAAGGAATTTGTCCCTCCCATATAACAAGAGTGATATCCAAGGCCTCTTGATAAGTGAGACCAAAGAAATGCACGACCATACTCATGTAAAAGTAAGTATATGATGTTCGGATCATTATATATATATATATATATATATATATATATATATATACATACATACATACATATATACATACATACATACATATATATACATACATATATACATATATTTATGTATATATGTATGTATATATATATATATATATGTATGTATGTATATATGTATGTATGTATGTATGTATGTATGTATGTATGTATATATATATATATACATATATAAATATATATGATCAAGAAAGTGTGTTACCCTTTTTATTATCTCCTGTGTAGGTGGATCCCAAACCACCACAACTGATGCACAAAGAACAGTACACTCTATTTATAGAAGACAATGGCTAGAAGGAAGAGATATTCACAACCGAAAGTAGAAAAAGAACAAAGGGGGGAGAATATGTACAAGGATAGGGATATAAAAAGGGTTGAGTATCAAAAAACCATACCACTAAGCTATATATCACCATGGTATGTTCAGAAGGCAAAACCCCAACAGACCACAAGACATAAAGCAAAACAACCCAGGTAGGCACACAACCAACCAAAGAAGAAGGGAGATGCCTATAATAGTAGATCTTCAGATAAGGCATCATCCTTTAGATTGGTAAACAACAAAATCAAACCAGAGGTTAATACCTTGAAGAACCAGCAAAACCTAGAAAAACAAATCTTTTAGGATCTCAATACCCTAAAGAACCAGCAAAACCTAGAAAAACAAATATTTTAGGATCTCAAATCATCCATGGGCATCAAGATCTTGATCACAGAAAGGTTAATATGTCATAAATTGTTGAGGTCAGGATTCTAATATTCAAAGATAACTTTATTTCGATACCACCAGGTATAATACAGAATGCAAATGCTTGAAGAAAAAGACCTCTTGCTCACAAATATCATCAGATCTTCAAAAGACAAAATCACTCTATCAATGAGCTCGCTGTCAACGGCTTTAACCCAGATGCAAGTAGTAGAGCAGCTAAAGAACATATGGACACTTGATTCATTCGAATTTCTATAGAAAAGACAAATAGAAATGCAATAGACACCCCTTCTTCTAAGGTTGTTCATTACAAAAATCCTATTACTTGCAATCTTCCAAACTAGTATCTTAAAATTCTCAAGGCCTTGATGTTTCCATAACCATCTAACCCAAGCAAGGCTTGAGTGTTTGGCCTACAACATTCCCAAGTATCATTAAGTCTTATTTGCACTTTGCCATTTAAGAAGATACAATCAGTTTTACCTGAAATAGTAACATTAAGATCCAAAAAAGATGTTAGAGATCCCAATCATCTTGAATTTGGAATAGGCCAGTTATCATTTCTTACAATAGAGATCATTCTAACAAACTTCCCTTTACCAAGAAACAAGCAGAGGTTCGGGTACACAACTTCATCCAAAAACTTAATGTTCATGAGCCAAGGATCCCTCCAGAGCATAACATCCTCACCATTGTCGATAGTAAATGAGACATACTTCTAGAACTCTTCTTTAACTTTCATGATACTCCTCCACAACCAAGAATGATAAAGCTTGCCAATGAGCTTCCAAACAGAGTCTTTTTTTAATGTACCTCTCATGCACCCACTTGACCCAAAGATTGTCCTTCTTAGTGGCAACATTCCAAAAGTTAAGGAAAAGACCAACCTAATTCAACTCTTCAATGCTTCAAATACCCAAGCGACCCTCTTATTTAGGTACACATATTTTGTCAAAACCAGACAGATACATAGATTTTTTTCCTCCTTATCCCACCAAACAAAGCTTCTACATATTCTATCCACCTCCTTGATCACGGGCCTGGGAAGAGGGAAAACAACTTTTGTAGTAGATACTATATGTTGATAGAGTAGACTTAACCAGCTCAATATGACATGCCAAAGATAGGAGTTTAGTCTTCCAACTATAAAGTTTGATCTTAAGTTTGTCAATAAGAGGATTACAAAGACTCTTGGTGAGTTTGCCATAAAAGAAAGGAACTCCCAACTATTTAGAGGGGAAGAAACCTTCTTGGATATCTATGTTATTTAGTAACTCTTCTTTCTTTGCTCCCCTACTAAGGTGCACCATGCTTTTGCTAGAATTCATCACAAGGTCCAAGATTCTTCCAAAGTCAATAAGAATTTGTCTTAAGACATTTAGAATTAGCATAATCAACTATGCCATAAATCATGAGGTCATTCGCAAAGATAGTATGAGAAATAGAGAAGTCTTTGGAGGCCTTTAGAGGTTTGAAAAAACCCTGCTCTTCATTAAACCCGATCATGGTAGTGAACCCTTGCATACATATAACAAACAAAAGGGGAGCTAACTGATTTCCTTGCCTGAGCCCATTTTTGGGGTAATAGCTTTAGTTGGTTCTCCATTAATCAAGACCTGATAGCTAGTGGTCATAAGGATCTCGCAAATCTAGTGACACCAACACCTAGGGAACTTCATCAATTTCATAATATTAAGAAGTTAATACCACCTTATAGAATTATATGCTTTAGACATATTTGTTCTGAGATAGAATTTAGAAGCACTACTAGGCCTATTGAAGTCATTAACCAATTCATTAGAAAGCATAATGGCATCTAAAATCCATCTATCTTTAACAAAAGCAACCAAACTTTTATCAAAAATGACTGGCAGAATGTCTCTTAAATCATTCTTAACCTGCTTCAGTTGTTTTAGAACACAAATCATGGGACATCCCTTCACTTTCAGAGACGGGGCTTTTTTTCATAGTAACCTAGAAACCCTCCATTTTAGTCCAGGCATTTATGAATATGAAGGGTATACTCACTCTCCTCTTTTTATAATGAAGAGAAGGTCGAAGAATTCTATGGTCACTATATATGGTTGAGAATACTTCCCCTAGGTAGTTAGGCCATTCCTTCAAGAAGCAATTATTAAAGAAAATCATATCAATTTTAGATGTAGTAAAATTAGCACCAAGTTGCCTATGATCCCAAGTATAGAAAGGTCCTTTCAAACTGGCTTCAAACAGCCCTACATTATTCTAAAAAGAATTGAAATTGCTCATCAATTTCCCAGACAGGTTGACCCTCCCCAATCTTTCTGAAGCAACTCTAACTGAGTTCAAATCTCCACAGAGCATCCAAGGAGCATCTCCCACATTATTTGCAATACCAACCAAAAGAACTCCCAAGACATTCTCTCCTTTTATCATCATTACGCCCATAGATAGCACTGAGAAAGAAGCCGATTTCATCACATGAGCAATAGCAATAAATCACCTGGTCCGTTTCACAAAGAACATTAATATTGATAACATCTACATCCCACATAACAATAATTCTACCAAGAGGGTGAGAATTATGATTAGATGACCACTTATTACTCGTCCAAAGCTTCTGCATGGCCTTAGATATTTTCTCCATCCTTATCTTAGATTCAAGGATACAGTATATAGGACCATTAACCCTATTACACTCTTCATGGACTCTATATTGGTGGTCAACATTGTTTAACCCCCCTAACATTACAAGAAGTAATAGTCATGTTATCAATCATTTACACTTTGGGTGGCTAGAGTCTTGCTAGCCTCAATCACACAATCATCATCAATCAGGAACTCCGGTTCTTGAAACTTGTTGGGAGTAACATCAATTCTGTGTGATCCAAAGGTTACCTTTATTAGTTTAGTCTGACACTTTGACGGGGGCCTAGACTTTGATTTCATAGGAATAAAGCCATCATCAGGATTCTAGACAGGCACTAGGAGGGTCCCTAACAGGCATACATTAACAGATTGGCGGCTTCTCTCAAGATCCCTATCTTTCATTTCCTTCGTGTAGCCTTCACCATTTTCAAACTCATGGAAAGCAGTAGAGTTTCGATTGAACATAACAAGGATGATGTGCCCATGCCTCTAGTTCAATATAGATATTAATGACAAAAGGATTATACAACATGGCAATACTGATTGTTGATGGTTTTCGTCTTGTCTAGCTAATCCTACTACTTAGGTAGCAATGATGCGTATCTAGACACCTCTCATCACTTATCGATCTTTGTATTGATAAATTGGACCTTATTGTATATGTTATACTAAATCCAAGGACCTAAAAGTGAGTTTTGAGGATCGAAATAAAATATGGACCTAGACTTAAGAAAGAAGTTTCCATAAATTAAGGGGTCCATAGCCTGGCCAAACATGGATCAGGAAACCATAGATCTCCACTTTTTTATATATGATCTGAGAGGAGGCCTCAAGCACGCGCACTCAAAGCTTCTTGTTGTTGCCTCTAAGGTTTGAGAAACTTAGAGGGAGAAAGTGGGAGAGGTGAAGAGTAGCAACTCCAGCCATCTTCGAATGCTCATGTGGATACACTAGAGATGAGTTTGCATATCAAAATCATTATTGATGAAAATCTTCAGTGGTGGCACACAGATTGAGGAGTTAACATAATGATGAAATCTGCAACATGTGTTAACAATGAAAACTATGATATGCTAGGGATGCAAATTGAAGAGAATGTTTCCCAAGTGGAACGCTATAATCTATCACCTAGATCATGCAAATTGAGGTGAGATCCTTAGTGACTAAATAATGCTATCTGCCGCACACGTGCAAGGCAATCAATGTCATCAACCAGATCTGACTTTGGGGTCAATTCCTGGGGTCAATATTGTCATCTCTGTGACTGTGGGTTCTATGCAAATCACCAATGGATTCCCAAGATCTTCCACTGATAGTCACTTGTGGATTGTCACGTTTAGATAGTCAGTTTTTTGCATGCATCTCGAGGTGACTCCCAGACTGCCAGAAACCCCATAAAGGGGTTATAGTTGTTGATCTAGATATATTCAAGAGAGGAATATATGGGAGGGTCTAGATATACATCGAGCTTTACCAAACTTAGGGAGTAGATCCCTGGTGTGCCATATATTCCACCATGAAAGCGTGTAGAGAAGCCACATGTTCCATTCTCAGATAGTCTGAAGACGAGAAAATAAGAAAGGCATTTTAATAAGTTCCTAGATATATTCCGAAAGATCCACATCAACATCCCACTTATGGAGGCGATAGAACAAACTCCTGCATAAGGAAGATTCTTGAAAGAAATCATCAACGAGAAAAGATAGATAAACGCTACATATGTCTTGTGTGTTGATGAAGTGGTGAGTTCCATAATCTAATGAAGGTTGTCGAGGAAGATAATAGATCTGGGGTATTTCTACATTCCTTGTTCCATAGGCAATCAACATTTCCAACAAGCACAGTGTGATTATGGAGCGAGCATAAATCGCATGCCTCTTGCCACCTTCCGGAAGTTGGGATTGAAGGAACCAACAAAAACATCCATGGCAATCGAGTTGGCAGGTGGATCAATTGTGAGATTGCATGGGATATGTGAGGATGTCCTAGTCAAAGTCGACAAACTCATCTTTTTTGTTGATTTTGTGGTCATGGATATGCCCGAGATTTGAGGACCAAAGATGTTGTTAGGAAGGTCATTCCAAGCTACGATTGACGTGATCACTATCATTGGTAGAGGTTACTTGACACTCAGGATAGATGATGACATAGTGGAGTTCAAAATTCTAGATGAATCTTCACAATCATCCTGTGACAACCCAGGCTGAAGAAAATGCATCTTGTCAAGCCTAGGACATTAAATAATGGCGCTTGTTGGGCCATCCTATATTGTTTTAGGATTTTTATTCTTTGCATATGTGATCTTTACATTCTAGCTTTCTTCACATTAGTTCTTGGTAAAAAAAGGTACCTTGATCATTCTTCTTTGGTGTGCAGACACATAACAAGTCGGTAGTATCGACCACAAAGTCGATGGTACTAACAACATCACAGGGACTACGAGGTCAAGTTTCAAAAACTCAGTACTACCGACAATATACTTGATAGCACCAACCATTTTTTAGAGAGAAGTTTGAGTTAACTAATAAGGACTCGGTACACATCCAACTTGGTAATACTGACGTCAAGTGATGCTCTAGGTTCAAGATACTGAGATAATACTCGAGATCATTGAGAAATTTTAAAGACTCGATACTACTGACTTTTCTCAGCAAAATTAACATAGATATAGAAAAAGTTGTTGATACCACCAACACACATGCCAGTGGTACCGAATCATAGAGCTTTAAGAAGGTTATTGAAGGTCATATCTCAATACCTCCAATGCTCAAGTTAGTGGAACCAACACTGAGGGAGAGACATCAATAGAATTTGATCCACAAGAGCCAAAGGGAACATTTCATCCACCACTACCACCACTGCCACCCTTCAAAGAAACGGGTACCACTATTCCACCTTTTAAGTTGGATTTTGACTATGAGGACATAATCAAGTTCAAGTTTAGGGGGTGTTGGAACTGTTATATCATTTACTTTTTATTTAGTTTTCTTTTAGTCTCTATTTTTGTTTACTACTCCAAGTTGTAGGATCCAAAATCTATCTAGTTTAAATGCAGAGAAATGTAAGCATGGTTTCTAGATTTTCATCATAGAGTCTGTAAAATGTGAAAAAAATCAAAATTGAAAAATTGGCTTCGTTGTAAATTTCTTGAGTTACACCACCTAGAGGAAGTGTATGGGCTAGTGATCTCAAGGACACTTGATATGAATGGAAATATTAATTATTCATGTAATGTGGATGAAGATGGGGCTTGAGACTGAGCTGATCAAACAATTAATGGGACCTTAAATTGAAATTTTAGAAATAAATCCAAAGGTTACCATGTACATAGGCTAGTAGTAGAGGTATATATCACAGTTCAAGAAAGGCATTATCTCTTAATTATGTGATTTTGTCCATTTTCCACCCATTTTGATCCACCACCTTAAGATGATCAAGTAACCTGGATTATTTCCTTTTGATTGCATTGCATGGAAGAATAAGTGAGATGATAGTTAGTTCCTCTTTTGATGCATTAGTTATAAAATGAAAAAAATATGCATAAATAATTTTTTTCGCATATCATCTAGTTGCATAACAATTACATGTAGATTGCATACATTTTCATCATTCATTTTGTATCATGTGGTTATTGTTTTCTTCTGAAATTAGAGTGCATGGATGCACGTCCATACCATTAGAAAAAGAATCAATGAAATATGTTAAGCAAATCCCAAGCATAACTTTCCGTCATGCTAAAATATGGGCCTATGAAAAAAGAGAAAAATAATCAATGTTGTGAAATAAAGATGGAGAAAGAATACCCTAAACTCGGGTTGCAATTTTACTTCACAAAGAAATGAAAAAATTCATATGATGCATGCTCTTCTTTACTTCATTCTCATCTATTTGATGAGATTTTCAATACATGCATCATTATACCTATAATATTGGGCATTAGGATTCATACATTTTTGATACCCTTACATATAGGTTAATCATATTTTATTTTTGCATAAATAACTCAGATGTTACTTGTGATTCTTTATAAGCCACCTATGTGATTCCATCCATTGCTCTTATTGGTAGGCCACATATATATAATTGATCTCATTCATTCTAATAAGGAGAACTTCTTCTAAGTAATTGGTAGTTAGGAAAGAGAAATGTAGATAGGTAATCACATGATGCACCAAGTGAATGCATGATTGACTATGATACTAAATGCTCTATTGATAGTGTTCCACTGGTCTAAGGGTGGACATCTTTTATGGATATTTTTGGTCGCTTGAGAATAGTTGATTGTTCAGTGGTCAACAAAGGCCGGTTTGGGACCATCATGTGGGGATAGTTGAGAATGGAAATTCATAATTTATGTCCTTTTGTTAACTTGCCTCAAACAGATCTAAGGGTGTGTTGCTCAAGGACGAGCAACATTTAAGCTTAAGGGAGTTTGATGCACTGAATAATTGTCATTTTTGTAGACTGTTTATTATGGATTTTTGTACACTTATTATTCATTTGGATATCATTTGTGCATTATTTATCATCATTAGCTTGTGAAACTTAATTGCATCAAAAATGTATTTTTAAAGTTCCTGATAGATTCATTATTATTTAGGAGCTTATGTTCATTTTTAGTAGAATTTCAGGTGAATCTACAAGAAACTACACAACTTTGTACTACCAACCAGTTTGTCGGTGGTATTGGCACATGATTAGAAAGGAACCTTTAAAGTCAAGAAAACTCGGTAGTACCGACACATGAATTGGTACTATTGACGACCTTATAGGGAGGACTCAGAAATTCTCAATGAATCTCAGTACTACTGACATCAACTCGGTAGTACCGACAACTACACATGGGACGCAAAGTATTGAGGGCGTCGATACTACAGACACCCAGTCAGTAGTACCGACTCTACGAGATTAGGCAATATCTAAAATCATTGTTAATATGACAGTTGTGAATTAATGAAGCCTTAAGTCATGTCTATGACCTAGGGATTTCGGTCAGACCTAATTATCACATTCCATTTAGTTGTATGGCACAGGGGAGCGGAGAAGAAAGAAAGAGGAGGAGAAAGCAATGTTTCGGGCGGTTTGTGTACTATCGGTGCCCTGATTTGTAGTCGGAAGATGGCAAATCACTATGTTCATTAGGAGGAATCTTCCATACATTCTTTCTCCTGGGATTTTTCCTTTCTTAATGTTTTCTTCCTTCTCTACTTCTTTTTTCATGTGCAAAACAATCGAAATCATGCAGGGATAATCTCCTTTTTCCTAAGGATTTGGGAGTAGCCCAGTTTTGCATTGTAACTGACAATTGTGATTTAATATACATATTTCTTAATTTCTAGACATAATTCTATGAGAGTGTCACAAATCATCCATGCTTGATCACCATAGGTAATTGTTTAGACCATTAATTACTTCGAGAGAGGGATTAAGGGTTGGAAAACTCATCGAATTATATGTGTTTACATCACTCCTTGAGAAAGGGGCTCACGAATGAGAAAAGAATAACCCAGAGGTTTTGGTAATGCACCGAACTAATAACACAATTGTTATGTGAGTGGGATTGATGTTAGGTTAGGTAGTGAATTACACCAAGAGAGTGGATAATTCTTTCTACATGTCTCTTTGTCTAAGGTTAGGAGAGATTAATGTTAATGAAATGATGTTAATTCCAATGTAAACTATGGTGAAACCACAATCCTAAGGAATTCATTCCACTTTTGATCACAATCATTAATATTAGTTTTAATTTTTGCAAATTATTTATTAATTCAACCAATTCACTCTTTTCCTCTGACCTAGTTGATTAGGTCATTGTTAGTAGTAGTTTCTAGATACACATTTTCACCGTGTTCGACATTCAGGCCTCTTTAGGCTTATATTACATTGATATGTATACATGTGTTTGATGTGTAATTTACACTACATCACCAGTACCATCTTGTATATCCCTATACAATCTCGTTGCACATGACATGACTTTTGATTTCATCAACAATGTCAGTCTTCAAGTTGTTACTACAATTCCTACATTGATGATAAAACCTATCTCCTGATTGTTTCCTATCTTCCTCTGCATATCTTATAAACTGATCAAGACCAATAATGAACTCTGGAGTGTAGTGAATTGAAATGGACATCCATGATGCATCCATTATATGATCATAGAAAAGATAAATATTGAATCAAATATTTGGAGATAGGATCTAAAGATCAGGATCTAAAGATCAGGGTTTAGAGATTAGGGTTTAAAGATTAGGGTTTATCTTGTAGGGTTTAGGGTTTACAAAGCTAAAGATTATGGTTTACTAGTTAGGGTTTAGGATTTAGTAATGAATGTGTATCGCCTATCCCATTCTTAAACACCTAATCTCATTAGTAAGTGTATAATGTGTATTCGGTTTTCAAGATTATTTTGACAACATTTCCCCGCAGTTCTCCAACTATACCAATATAGATGGGCAAATACTCACCTACATATGTATTTAGAGAACAAATGAGGAATTTTTGATGAAACATCTTGAAAACCAAATACACATTATACACTTACATCATAAGTGAGACTAAGTGTTCAAGAATAGTCCCTCTCAGATGGATTTGTAGGCCAACGCCATGATTTCAAGAACTTATGTAGGATACAATTCACTAATTAACAATATAGTCAACATTCATGAAGGTTACAATTCACTAACAATGTATTCAACATTATGCATGATGCTAGAGAAATTAAGCTAATATTTAACATATTCACTAAGAACATATTCAACTTATTCAACTAATGTCATTAACAACATATTGAACATACTCAACTCAAAAATAGAGCAAATAAGTAACTAGGCATTAGCAATTAAACTATCTAGGCATGGAGAAATAGGTGATCTAGCCAGCCTAAGCCCCAGTATGGGTTTCCAACAACGAAATGTGGGGGGAATGGCTCACCTCAGTAGGCACAATAGTGTCAATGATTCAGTAGAGGTGGAGCAAGAGTGTCCCAAGAACGTAGTGGTGATGGTAGTGTCCACTGATCCAACATAGTGGGAATAATAGAGAGTAGGTAGTGGTGGCACTCATAGTAGTAGCAACAACAATGGCTCAAGCACTAACAGTGCAACAATGACCGAGGATGGCATCAAAAATGATGTCGGATGGTTGCATCAATGACAATAAGACTCAAGTCATCAGTAGCAACAAGAACAAAGCAACAATAACAACAATGGAGGAGCAGCGATAGAAATCACCAAAGTAGAAAAAAACACGCGATGCAATAGAAAATGGGGGAAAGTTTGTTTCGTGGGTGTTGTTAAGTGGAACTTAGGCGTCGGTTGTTGCGAAAAACCGACACCACAAAAAATGGCAACCTCGATAAGATTTTAATCGTCGGTTGCCATAGGTCAACTTGTATCGTTGGTTTACTGCCAAAAAGTGACCATATGTACTTATCCCTACCAAAAAACACCAATCCCGATGAAACTTTCATCATTGATTTCCTTGAAGAAACAACATAATAGGTCAACCTGTATCATTGATTTACCACCAAAAAACCTACCCACATGTACCTATCACTACTAAAAAAATGTAAGCCTCGGTAAGACTTTAATCGTCGATTTCTAGCAGAATAATCGACGTTGTAGCTCAATCATTGTTGTCAGTTTCCCACCAAAAAATTTGACGCCACATGTACTTATCCCTAATAAAAAAAAGTTGACCTTGCTAATACTTTAGGCATGGGTTGCAGGAGAAAACTGACATCATAAGCCAATTTGCGGTGGGAGAATTTTTCGGGGCACGTTGGCGGGAATCAATAAAAAATAATGACACGTGATTTTTGGAGAAAACACTTTGACAGAGTACTTGACCTACAATGTCAGCGTTTATGGTAGAAAGTGATGATAAAGCTTTTTTAGAGGAAAAAATATCTCATTGGAAGGACTTTATCGACGATTTTTCTACAATTATCACAATAAGCCTATATCAAAATTTTCTATTGAAAAATTATACTTTGTGGGATATCTTAGACATTGATTCTTCACATAAAAACCAACATCATAGTAAAAACAACACCAATGTTATTTGATAATCAACAAGACCTAATCAGTAGTGACGTTTGTGTTATACCAACCAATACTATAGGTATTTAGTGTCGGCATTCTTTAGTAATCAACGTTAATAAAGGTGGCATCAAGGGTTAAAAAATGTAATAGTGTCGGTCGACCATAAAGTGACCCATAAAACAAGGTCTATTGGTAGAAATACAAAGTGATTGGTTGCACTGTAGCAAACATTTGCTATAGTGAAATATTGTCATTGGAGGGGTGAAAAGGTGACAATATATGAGTTGGAGACCACAATAACGAATAAAATTAATCATCAATGGTTCTAATGTAGATGAGATATCCTAACCTATAAATGGGACCCCTTGGACTTTATCCCATGGTTATACAAGTACTACAAATGGCCCTATTCTATAGTTGATATAGAAAGTGCCTCAAGAGCACCTACCCACTCTCAAAAGCTTAATCACTTGTTGCATGCATTAGAGTGCATAGGACATCTATAAGAGAGATAGTCGTACATGTATATATGATGAGGATCTCATTTATCTACATCCTAATCTCTCTTTATCTCATAAATATGAAGATTCACTCTCTTGGCTAAGAGAGGAGAAGAAGGAGGATTGGAGGCCCTTGGTGAAAATATTTTCTTCGGTGAAGGTGAAGTACAAGGTGAATTATTCAAGTCAAGAGTGGTAAGTCCTTGAAGGCCAAAGACTCTTTTGCAAGAGTGTGTAAGTCCTTGGTGAAGGATGAAGACTTGTTGTAAGAGTATGTAAGTGCTTGGTAAAGCTAAAGACTCTTGGTTATGGATAAGTAAACCCTTTGTAAGGTCGTTGCATCCCTTGGTCTAAAAGGGAATCCAACTACCTCTTGATCTATAAAAGGTGGTCTTATGTTGTAACTGTTAGAATGTAACATAAGGAGTGTTTCATGGTTAAAAATCCTAGAGATTGACCTCTTTAGGTAGTGGAGTACATCTTTAAGTTTAGAGTTTGGAACCACTATAAATGCTTTTTGTTCTTCGGTGCTAGTTCAATCTCTCTGTATTGCTTTTCATACTTGAAATATTGTCTTAAGAAATATCTTGGAAGGTCTAATGATTTTTTAGTGGTTTTATCTCTATTCATTCCCCTCTAGATTCCATTATAGATCCAACAATTGGTATCATAGTAAGGTATTTCTAAGCAAATACTTCCACAAGTAGGAGAATATGGGTGATAACCAAATATGGAAACAATACTTTGACATCCCAGTCTTTGGGAGCAAATATTGAAAGAGAAGAATGTAATTCCACTTTTAAGAAATAGGTCTATAGCTACGGAGAGTGGTGGATCTTCTATATAGGAAACTAGAGACAAATCTATAAGATTGGGATGAGGCTACTTTAAAGAACGCAACCTTGAATGCCAAAGCCATAAACATCCACTATTTTTCTATCTCCCCCACTTATTTAAAGCAAATATCTTCTAGTCACACAACCAATGAGAAATGGAAAAGGCTATCTATCTCTTAAGAGGGGATAAAGCAAGTGAAGGAAAAAAAATTCTACATGATTACTCAACTATTTGAAGGCTTATAAATGGGAAAGATGGAGAGCATGGTTGAGATGTATTATAGACTCAATCTTATTGAGAGTGTACTTGCAATACTTGGTCATACCATGGAAAATGGTAAGGTGACATCTAAGATTCTTCTCTCTCTTAATTACTAGTGGAAAAAGAAGGTTACAGTCATAGAAGAGACCAAAATGTTATCCTCCATTCCCATTGAAGAACTTATATGCAACCTTCAAGCCTATGAGTTAAGGTTCAACTTATAGTCAGAAGAGGATCTTCAAGAAAAGAATAGAAATAAGAAGGAGAAGTCAATTTTTTCCATGCATCATCAAGTCACAAATCCTCTCAACGTGAAGCAGATGTAAAAGTTAAAAAATTCAAAGGCAAGCCTTCTTTCTATAGGTAATGCTTTAGATGTGAAAAGAAGGGTCACTTCAAGGATAATTTCCCAAAAGGAAAAAAAGTCTCATCACTTACAATATAAGTGAAGAAAAGCACAAGAATAAGGAGAAATGGCATAAATCTCTAGGGACTCCTCCAACTCAAGCTCAAGCTCTAGTGAAAGAGAGTTTGGGAACTCCATTTTCTCTCATGGAAAGTTTAAATGGAGATTCAAATGAGGAAAATATAAAATCTTTAGATATAAATATATTTTTCATCAAAATTATTGATGTTACTTGTTCCTCTCATAAGTTGAGTAAGCATAAAAGAAAAAATATTGCTAATTTTTTTTCTAGCTTGCATGAAGAAGAAAAAAAGATCGCAAACATGTTAAATATTTGCCTGCAAAATGATGTTGATAATCTCCAAAATCTTTATCTAGAACTCAAATTGAAATTCAAAGATGTTGAGATAGAAACAATTCTTATCTTAGACAAGTAGACACTCTTAAACTTGAAAATGCTAGTTTTCTTAATAAGATTAAATTTTTAGAATGTCATCCTTTTATGCCTAGTTCAAATGAAGAGCATACTAAGATATTGATTCTCTCATTTTTTTATATTGATGTTCTTAAAACTAAAAATGAGGACAAAAACATCATTTTGCAAGGAATAGGATCTGGAAATAGTGTTTATCTTTGTATGATTACTATGCTTGAGAATGAAAATGCTTCCTTGCTTACAGCAGTCAATGTTCTTGAATCTTTTTCTAATTCTACTAGTAAATAGAATTATATTGTTGATTTTCATATTGAAAAAATTCTTATATGGCTAAAAGTATTTTCATAGAGACCAATCTTGTTCATACTAGAGATGTTATTTATCAATTGTCTTCTATTACTACTCTTATGTATGATAATCATATTTTGAGATCTTCTTTGCAAATTTTATTAGATGGTAAGAAGAATGTTAATCAAATCTTAAATAAATTAGTAGAGACGGCATTGGAATTGATGGTAGCCAAAGAACACCAAGGTCCAAGGACATCCAATTTTCATTGTAATACATATAGTCCCAAGGCTAAGGGGACTTGCAATCATTACAATAAAATAGTTGATATTCTACATATTTCCCTTACAGGGATGCACCCAACAACAACATGACTGGGTGGGTAAGCCAGCTCACCCAGACCTAGAATATGATTGGGACCATTTTGTCTTTCTTTTTGTAGGCCTCGTGCAAACAAATTGATATCGGCCATTGATTTGTAAATTTGTTTCTCCTTCCACATAAAAGAAGATAAGTGAGATGTGTATGGGTTGGCAAAAAGTGGAAAAGAAATGGTAAGAATAGGAGTAAAGGTATTCATGCTCATATCCAAAAATTGCTTACTTTTGTCAAGTTTGTATACACTTTACATGTGTGTTTTTTATTTTATTTTCACATATTGTGATTCTTATCGTAATCTTTCTCAAAACCACCTGTGGCTTTTCCTAAGTGCATTACAAACTTTTTTATAAGTGGTTGGATATATTTTTATTTTTATAACCTCCAGAATTGTTCTTATGCATATGAATGAGCTTGGATAGAAGCTGGTGTTGACCGAGTTTGTCCAGTGGGAACTCAACTGATAAGCATCCTTCCGGTTTTTTAGTAGTTGTTGTCACATGAGTTATCCTCTAACCAAACATGGCTAACATCACTATGCACTAAATGCACAAATGGATCATCGAATGAGAATTTCCCTCTCGACTAGATTTTCTCGATCAATAGGCTTATTCATTTGGCACTCCCCATGGTGCATCTATGATATGCATATATCCATTCTCTAAATTTTCTATATTGCATACAACCCTATCTTTTAAAATTCTCTAACAATCAGCATGTCTATATCTTGCAATAACTTGTCATGAGTTTTATGCACGTTTTTATGGTGATCTCTATGGAACTTTTGATTGTGATTAACTTGCTTCCATTGTGATCTAACTTGTGAATTATATCTAGTTGCATATATTGCTTTGAATAAACCTTGAGTTTCTTATTTGTAATCATCTATTGGTAATGATGCATATTTGCTAGTGAGTAATCTCGACCCATGCTTCTTAGATTGCATATTCCTTTGTATGATTATTTCCCTATATCTACTAATAGTATGTTTCAACTTGTCTAACTTCTCATATGACCTAGATATTGTTGGATCAATAATGGGCTCTATAGGGGGTGAATAGAGCTTAAAAACACTTAAAAATTCAGTAGATCTTCAAAATATTTTTAAGTTAATATGGCAAATATGAACTTTGAGTGCAATAAAATTTTGTACACAAATCATATCTTTTTTCATGCCATTTTAGTTGCACATTTCATTCAATTTAACCATACTTCCACTTTGATTCATGCTAAGATGTTTGTTTCTTATTGATCTTCCTCATGTCATGGTTTGAATTGTAGGTACACCACATTCCACTCATAATGAAAGAAAAAATGCCCAAAGTCTAACCTTTTGAGATTTTTTTAGTTTCCCCAAGTCTTGGAGTTCAAACTCAACATAAAACTAACAACACAATGTCTGCACCACTCCACATGACATGTGAACCACTCCGCATGATGTGTGACTCCCAGTCAACTGATTCTTGAATCGAGTGCAGTCATGGTGTGTGTCTCAACTACACGACGTGGCCCAGGGAAGCCCAGAATTCAACAAGGAATCATTCTTATTTTATGTGGTCAGCCCACACGGCGTGTTACTTGCGATCATTTCCTAACTCATTTGGAAAACTGGATCGACACCGCGTGTGACCTAAAAACATAGCGTGCCAGGCTTATTTTCTACATTTTTGGTAAAGCATAATTGCTCTTTTTTGTTAGATATAACGAGCCACTTCCCTTAGGAAGTGAACCACATACCATTTGGAGCAGTTAGAGATTAGAGATGAGTCTAGAGCTGTGAAGGAGTGGATTTGGAGAGAAAATCTAGGGTTTCTCATGAGAGAACCCATTCTTGGCTCCATTTCTCTTCTCTTTTCCTTTACAAAGCTATAGAGATGAGGTTGTTGAAGCAAGGAGCATTTTCAGAGATGGATCTCCACCTCTTGGCCTAAGATCTTCATATGTTCTTCACTCACACGGATTTATTTGTCATTCCTCCCTATCTACTCAAGTTTCTTTCAATGACATATCATTTATGCTTGTATTTTCTCACCATGAGTGAGTAAACTCCTTTTGTTGGACATGGGAGAGTAGCTCCCATGTCATAACTCATGTGATTCAACTTTCATGCTTAACCATTAGTTTATCTTCTATTTTGAAATGAGTCATGGTGTTTATCTTCTTGTATGCATGGTTGGACACCATATTTACATGTTTTATGCCTCTTATTTTTTCTGGAAAGATATATTAAGAGGTAAGGAATAACCATTTTGACAACATGTCCCTGACCATGAGAATGGATAGGATCATGTTGAGGGTTCCAGGTTGTAGTTTGAAACTGTGTATACGCATGGGAATGCTATACGAGGCTAGGACCATATTATCTCATTGGGGGATGTATTAAATGAAATGAACATACCATTTGAAAGATTGACTAACATGAGTGAAATTTGTGGTTCTTTATTGAGTTTTAATGTGGAAGTGAAAACCCATATCCAAGATTCTCATGATCTAATTTTTAATCATTTCTTTGAGTGATTGGTGTTCTTAATTTTCTTATTTAATATTCAAAATCAATTTAATCCAAACCAACCTTTTAAAAGCAACCTACTTATATTGTTTAAAATTAATAGTTTTGCACTTATCTAGCCTAGATCTGTGGTTCGACCTCGACTATAATTGATCATGTATACTTGAGGGTGATTGACAAGTTGTGACATTTTATTATTTAAAACTTGCCTACCTTTCGCAATCAACACTAAACATACATAGCAAGGGAGAGAGAGATATTGAACAATGACAAGAACACAAACTATGTATAGTGGTTCCAAACTCCAAACTAGGAGAGTATACATCTACTACCTAGAGAGGTCAACCTCTAGGATTTTTCAACCATATCTCACTCCTTATATTTGGTTATAAGAGTTACAACATATTACCTTATTTTTTCAAGATAAGGAGACCTTTCCTTCCATTTGATGATAAGGGATCCAATAAAATTACAAAGGACTTACCTATCCATGACCAAGAGTTTTCTACCTCACCAAGGGCTTACCTACTTTTGCAACAAGTCTTCATCCTTCACCAAGGACTTACACTCTTGCAACAAGTCTTCAGCCTCAAAGGAATTACCCACTCTTGACTTATTTATTTCGCCTTTGACTTCACCTTCACCAAGGATAAGCTCTCAACAAGTGACTCATTCCCTTCTTCTTCACCTCTCTTAGCCAAGATAGAGAATCTTCATCTTTATGGTAGAAAGACAGATTAGGAGGTGGAGGAAGTGAGAACCTCATAAGATATACATGTAGTGTAACATCCCTGGCCTGGGTTATGTCATAACCTGGAAGCTTTTCTTAAGTAAGTTATTCATAAACTTATTTTAATCTTTTGAAAAGTAATTAAGACTCTCCTTATGTTTAATTTTCAATTTTCAGCTTATTTGTAAACTATTTGTACATTATATGATAGTTTGGGTGAAAATTGCAATTTACCCAAGATGAAGGGTTGTATTGCAATATGTCACATTTTGAATGTGCCCCAAGTTTCTTAGAATCATAAGAGAGAGAATTATGATAAGTGGTGGCTTGTGGAAAGCCTAAATTCCAAGTTAGAGCTTGTTTGATTAATGTTTGTGCCTTGTGTACTAGTTTTGGTGCAATTTGCAATTTACCCAAAATATAGGGTTGATATGAAAAATACCACCTCTAGAGTGTCCCTACTATCTTTTGGCATCATCTAGAGTAGATATAAAGAAAGAGGCGCCATGTTTGAATCATCTTTGAGTGGTATCATTCTTGGTGATGAAAAGACCAAGAAGAGTTGTATAGTTGAAGCCTTTATTTGAGTTGTATCGAGTTGTAGAGCTTATATGGGGATGCCTATTGGCCAAGGATCCATAGAGGAGGTCCAATATAGTTTTGTCAACTCTTAGACTTTGCCATGAAGGGTTAATCACCTCAAGGGGGTGATGGATATCAGCTTACAACTTTCCTTAGAAAAAGTGTATCAGTTTGTGAATAAAGTGATGTTGAGTTGAAATATCTTGCTCAACAAGATAACTAATGGCCGAAATATTATACCTAGATTATACTCAAGAGTTTTGCATTTAAAGATAAATATGCATGCATGGACATGTTTCAACCATGCATGGACATGTGGCACCTAGTATTGTAAAATGATGACACCTCTTATACACCCTCTCTCATGAACCTCAATTATATATACCACTCCTTTCACCTACTAGTGAATTTTGCGAACCCTATCACTCCATTTATATTAGATATCATTCAAGTAAGTAATTATAAAGAAGGAGCTCGATCCATTAATCTTAAGGTGAAGCCATGGTCATCTTCAAACTTGGATAAATCATGATCTCGGGTTGTGATTCTTCCTTTCTTTTCTTCTTCACCAAATTCTTATCTATGGTGATTCCTTGCATGTAGAGGAGTTGTGAACGAGTATTGGATCTGTGATAAGCTCATCTTCAACCTTGGAAATGTGAACCTTTGGAGCTTGTAGCTTTGAAGTTGTTCTTGATGTGGGTTATATAACTTGAACCCAATCATGTTATTATTCACCATCAATCTTGCCATACTTGATGATCTACTTTCAATTTCGAGTTTTCTTATATAATTGATGAATCCATGAGTTCTATTAGTGACATAGGATTTTTGTCCATGATCTATAATAGTAAGGAACGAATTCTAGAGATTGATGATGATGACATCATCATGGCTCAACCCGATATTGGGTTGAAACACCTCTTTGCCTGATATGGTGTGAAGCAACACACACACCTCTTTGCCCGATATGGTATGAAGCACACACAAACCTCTTTGCCCGATATGGTGTGAAGCACACACACACACCTCTTTTCCCGATATGGTGTGAAGCGCACACACCTCTTTGCCCGATATGGTGTGAAGCACACACATACCTCATGCCCGATATGGTGGAAGCACCTCAATCGAACATACTTGATTGAGTAACACATGAAGTGTGTTATGTCAAATAATACATTAAGATGTATAGAGTTCAATTCATTTTGATAAATGTAGGCCAATGTACCTTGAGAGAAGGATTGATCCAACTTAATAAAGTATGATGTAATCATTATCCTAGTGAGGATGAGAGAGAAACTCATACTTTGTGTGTTAATTATTCAATGGGCATACATTGATACCACTGTATGTATAGAGCTATGAATCAAGGTTTGATTCTTGATAATATGAATTAGGATTTTGATTCATGATAATATGAACTTGAAACCCTAATCTGTTAAAGAGGGAAACCCTAACCCTAATTGGTGAAAAGGGAAACCCTAACCCTACTAGTAGAAAGGTTGTATTTCTCTTATGTTGCATGGTAATGATATGTACTTGATATTGCTTCTATCATGAAATATTAACCATGCAGTTATTATAAGATGATGAGCATAGCCAGATATGAGCTATGATGTTTCATATGATACAGATTAAATGGGCCTTGTGATCCATGTGAAATACTTATGCAATACGTATAATGTATACCTGGTATGAGGACCTAGAGGTAATAGTTACCTGATAAAAGGTGACAATGTTCAGTGATGAACTAAGGGTTTGAATACCCAGATCTAACAATCATGATGATCATACTGTTAGGGGATGAGAATTCCCAATAATGTGATAAGGGACTGAGACCCCAAGTGTTATGCATATAATGTGTTCCAAAGATTATGAAAAGTATTTGATAAATGTACTACACCTTTCTTTGTAACATATGTTATAATTCATGCTTGTAACTTGTTTGATGCTAAAAGATATTGTAATACACCTAATTAATCAAGTGAAATATTATCATGTAGTGCCCAGGCCATAGATCCATTCAGTGTCATGATTTGTTGAATGGTGAAACGAGTTTAACTCAGAGAGCATATTTTTGAATATGTGGGGGTGATGGATTAACATATCCTTACGTCCAAATGGGGATAGATGTGTTATCTCCCCAAAGAATGTTAGGATTGCCTTGTGATTGCCCTGATGAAAATGTACCGAGGATTGATGTGATATCTCCTCGAAGAGAGTGCATGTTGCGGCTGTATCTCTTTAGCAAAGATGTCACTATACCCCTGCAAGCTAGTTGTAGTTTGACATGTGGTCACTGTCAGTGGTCTCGTACTGACCAAGATGGGTGAGGTCACGACATCCAGCTCTTCCATTGGCCTTGTATGGTACTGATGCTTTACGTACCTGTGGTCGGTTGGAGCATGAGCGGTATACTCATCTCCTCTGGGCATAAGTGTGATTGTGAACATGTAATCAGTTGTGTGGCATATTTGCTTAAGAATTGAATACAAAAGCATTGGTTTATGCTACATTACTTTTATACATCTTAGTTGATAGATGTTATATATGTTCTTCATATTCCTTGTAAAGAAAATAGATGATATATAGCTTTGTCATAGATAGTTGAATTCCTTAGACAATGTTATTGCTTTGCACTGCAATTAATCAGTGATTAAACATGCTTATTTACAAAAAAAGATCCTCTGATCAATTTTATATTGTTTACCTATGATAATAATATTGTTGGCGAAGAGTTATATCTCTCGCTGGGACAATTATCTCACCCCGTTGGTCCCAACAATTTTTTAGGTGGACACGGTCGAGGAGGTAGAGACTGTATTGTAGAGGGAGGAGAACAACAGTAGGGACAACAGTAACAACTCAGGTTGAGTGTGTTGTCTGTCGTGTCTTGTAGATAGAAGTCCTATGTGACGTATCTGTACTCTTAGGACCTTGGGAGTTAGTACATAATGGTTTTATGAACGATCTGAGATTTTGACTTGATTGCCTCGAGGTTTTATGCTGCTTCAGTATGTGTTTTGGCAAAGCAATTGGTATATAATATCCCTGAGATGAGATGGTACAATGTATGTACAATGTAAACCATGATGAATATAAGGTTTTGGTTCTTTCTTAAAGAGTTTTCCTAGTAATGGATCTATTTGCAATATAGTTTTTTATTTTTAGTGATTTTCGTTAATCCGCTGATAATGGTTATTCCGCGTAAAAACTGGTGGTGATTTAGTTGTCGGTCTGATGGCAGGTCATCATAAAGTTTTGGTATCATAGCCTAAGGTTTGCTGAGTCTACAGAGACATAGGATTAAGGTTGTTGAGTCTATTATAGTATCCTCCAATTTATCTTATAGTGACTTCTTCCCATATAGGAGAAGAAGTAAAGCTGAAAGATGGCTGGAGCACATAAAGAACATGCTGCTGAGAGAAGTGTTGTTACACCAAGAGGAGGTGCAAGGGATCAGGCTAGAGAGTAATCAGTGCTTGAGAATCCTCATCTTGATCAACCCATGCTAGAAAACCCAGCCTTTCATGATCTTTTTGGGCAGTTCATGACCACAATGATGCATATGGCAGATCGGATGCCACCACCAGCACCTAGAGCACCAATTCCCAATGAAGGACATGGATCTGGTAAGACCTTTGAGTGGTTATACTGGGTAGGAGCCACTAAATATGTCGATACACATGACCCACCAGACGCGGATTCATGGCTCACTGAGCTGGAGAAAGCCTTTAGAATCCTTAGCATTCCAGAGACTGATAAAGTTAGGCATGTTGTGTACCTTTTAAAAGGAAGCACTGGCCATTGGTGGGCCATTGAAGAAGAGAAAAGACCTAGTGTTGAGGTTGGATGGCAGGAATTCCGACGTGAGTTTGTCAGTAGATACTTTCCCAAGACTTATCTGGATGAGAAAATCTCACAGTTTGAGCAGATTAGACAAGGACCGATGAAGATTAGTGAATATGAAACTAAGTTTATGAAATTTCTGTGGTTTTGTCCACACATGGCTACTACAGATGAGGAGAGGATTCAACATTTTGAGAAGGGTCTGAATGCTGAGTTAACCACACCTATATCTGCTTTAGAGAATAGAGAGAGAGATTTGCCACCTTTGTGGAGTTAGTTAGGCGAATAGAGTGGTCTGTGATTGAGAAACATGAGGCAAATAGTAGGAAAGTACATGCCCAGTTCCAGGGATAGAGGTATGGAAGCTTTAAGAAATTGAGGTTTCCTGCACCAGCAGCACCACAGAGGTTCAATGCTCAGACGCACTGGACATCAAGCAAGGGTAGAGGCCATAGTTTTCTACCAAGTGGAGCCCATAGCACGACATAAATGTCAGTGACAGGACCATCTAGGCCACAATGGGAGAATAGAGACTGCTTTAAGTGTGGGCAAACAGGACATCTGATAAAGGATTCTCCATTTAGAGACAGGAGGTAACCCAACCACCAAGGTAGAGTCAACAAGGCTCTCAGAGGCAACAGTTTAGCAGTGGCACATGAGGGCATGGACAGACATCTCAAGTAGGTTCATCTACACTAAACAACAGAGCATGGAGTCGACAACAAGCAATGGCAAGATTCTATGCTATGAATCAGCCAGAGGCAGTAGTCAATCCATGAGTCATGATAGGGCAGATGGAATTGTTTCATTTTGATATGTCTTCATCTTGCTTCATATCTATTTTGATTGATCCAGGTGATATGCATTCCTTTATCACTCAAGAAGTGATTCATGACTGCAATATGACTATCAATCATAGAATAGATAATCTATTATTATCAACTCCATTAGTCGGATCTGTAGTGTTGCGGGAGGTATGTTCTCCATGTGTTATTTCCTTTTCAGAACACAACATTCAGATGGATCGTATACCACTTGAGATGCACATGTTTGATGTAATTTTTGGGATGGATACCTTAGAAAAAATATAAGGTTGTCTTAGATTGTGGTTCCAAACAAGCTATGTTCATAGACAGTGATAAGACATGGGTCTTTCAGGGGGGACAGAAAGATTCTTCCAACCTGTCTAATGTCAGCAATGGTAGTTGAGAGATTGATGCGACAAGGATGTGAAGCATTCTTAGCACATGTGGTAGACACCAAAGCAGAGAGTCCTAGTTTTTCTGAAGTTCCTGTTATTAGGGAATTCAAGGATGTGTTTCCTGAAGAATTTCTAGATATTTCTCCACCTCGAGAGATTGATTTCGAGATTAATCTAATTCGGGGTACACAACCAATAGCACAAACACCTTATAGGATGGCACCTGTTGAGATGGAGGAACTCAAGAAATAGTTATAGGAGTTTCTTGAGAAAGGTTTCATTCGACCGAGTACTTCACCATGGGGTGCTCCAGTTCTTTTTGTTAAAAAGAAGGATGGGTCTATGAGATTATGCATAGACTATAGACAGCTTAACAAGGCGATTATAAAGAACAAATATATTCTGCCAAGGATAGATGATCTGTTTGACTAGTTGTGTGGTGCAACAGTGTTCTCTAAGATAGATCTAAGGTCAGGATATCATCAGTTATGTATCAAGGAGGATGACATACCTAAGTCAGCCTTTCGGACAAGGTATGGTCGTTATGAGTTTGTAGTTATGTCATTTGGACTAACTAATGCACCAGCTACATTCATGGAGCTGATGAATAGAATCTTCCATCCATTCCTTGATCAGATCATAGTAGTCTTCATAGACGACATCTTGATATACAGTAGAGATGGTCAACAACATGAACAACACCTTCGTCAAGCCTTGACTTTATTGAGACAACACCAAATATATGCTAAGTATAGCAAGTGTGAGTTCTGGTTGTTAGGAGTGTCTTTCCTAGGACACGTTATATCTTCTTCACGTATTCATGTTGATCCTAAGAAAGTGGAGTTTGTTGTAGAGTGGGAACAACCCAAGACACCAACTGAGATTCACAATTTCCTAGGTTTGGTAGGTTACTATAGAAGGTTTATAAAAGACTTCAGTTTTGTAGCATTAACCCTAACTAGGTTGACTAGGAAGGAGGTTCCTTTTATTTGGAATGACAAGTGTCAGCATTCTTTCTAGTTGTTGAAAGAAAGGTTGACTAGTGCACCTGTGTTGGTTTTACCTGAGCAGGGAAAGGGATACATTGTTTTCTGTGACACCTCTAAGAATGGTCTAGGATGTGTGCTGATGCAGAGTGATCATGTAGTTTCTTTTGCTTCCCGATAGCTTAAGAAACATGAGGAGAACTATCTGATGCATGATCTAGAATTAGCTCCACTGGCCCACGCATTGAAGATTTAGAGACATTATTTGTACAGAGAAACATGTCAGATTTTCACAGGTCATAAAAACTTAAAGTACATTTTCTCATAGCATGAGCTAAATATGAGACAATGATGTTGGATGTAGACCTATCAAACTGGGTCAAAACCCGCGGGCACCCATGGGTTGACCCGTTTAAGTTGGGTTTGGGTGATGAAATTTGCCACCTGCCAGAAATTACCCAAATCCATACCCACCCATTTATTTAGTGGGTTTTGTGGGTGGCCCGTGGGCACCCACAGATGACCCACTTAACTAGAGATTTTATATAAAAATAAATATAGTGATGCACTAGCACTTAGAACAAATAAAATGATCTACTACTAATAATTAATTGTTAAGGAGTTCTAGTCCAAACTCAAACTTGCCCTATAAATATGAGAGAGTGAGAGCTCAGAAAAATAAATTCAACATCTACTACATTATTTAGTTGTTCTATCAAACTTAATCTAGATCATATTGCAAGTTACTAACTCTAATTTATTAACCAAAATCATACATTATAATATATTAACTATAGATTAGAGAATTATACCTAAAAATATGTATGTGTTCGAAAGGTTATAAAAATATAACATGATTTTTTATTTGATAGTGACAGTTGGTTGTTCTTGTGCTATAGTTCATGTAAAAATACTAGCAAATGGTCTTCTTTTACCATTACAGTAGCAACTTACAAAATATTTTTTTATTGAACACATTATATGGGCACCCGCGGGTGACCCGCAACCCGCTGGGTCGGGTTTGGATTTGTCTTTCTTTGATCTGTTTAGAAATGTATCATTTTGACCCGCACCCACGAGACCCAAACTCGCAATGACCCAACCCAAACCCAATCCACCCACCCACCCACCCATTTGACGATGATGGCTGGATGGCATTAATCAAGGACTATGATTGTACAATTGATTATCATCCAGGGAAAGCTAATGTAGTGGCAGATGCACTGAGTAGAAAATCTTCATCTCCACCCACAGATAAAGCACAGTTGAACTCATTAATATGCTTTAAACGGGACATGTTTGTCTCTTTGAGATAAATGAATGTACAACTAGAAGTATCTTTGTTAGCCAGATTGCTGGCTGAGATGCATGTGAAACCTACTATGAGACAACAGATTAAATAGGCACAACAGGCTGATACTGTGATTCAGTAGACCAGGTCAGAGTATGGTAGTGAGAAACGAGACAGTTTCCATGAGTCAGAGGATGAGGTAGTATGTTACCATGGTAGGATGGTAATACCTAATGCCAGTGACTTAAGAAAGATAGTTATGGAGGAAGCTCATTCATCCATGTATGCAATGCATCCAGGGAGTACTAAAATGTATTATAACTTAAAAGATATGTATTGGTGACCTGGTTTGAAGAAGGATGTAGCTGAGTTTGTTATGCAGTGTCCAATATGTCAGCAAGTTAAAGCAGAACACCAGAAGCCTATAAGAACATTGCAACCCTTACCTATGCCATAGTGGAAATGGGACCATGTGACAATGGACTTTGTGGTTGGTCTGCCCTAAACAGCCAAAAATCATGATTCCATTTGGGTGATAGTTGCTAGGTTGACTAATACATCACATTTTCTTCCTATTAAAACAGCCTATACTATTGAAAAACTTACACAGATCTATATAGATGAGATAGTGTTGTTATACGGAGTTCCAGCTACAATTATGTTTGATAGATGTCCCCAGTTCACAAGTCATTTTTGGGAATGATTACATAAAGCCTTGGGTACGCAGTTAAAGTTTAGCACAACTTTTCACCCTCAGACAGATGGACAATCTGAAAGGACTATACAGACTTTGGAGGACTTGCTTAGGGCATGTGTTCTTCAGTTTGTAGGAAGTTTGGACTTACACTTGAGCTTAATAGAGTTTGCCTACAACAATAGCTATCAAACTAGTATTAATATGGTACCATATGAAGCATTATATGGAAGACGTCGTAGATCTCCGTTATGCTGGTATGAGACAGGATAATATCAACTTTTAGGTCTTGAATTAGTGCAACAGACAACTGAAAAGATTAAAGTAATACAACAACAGTTGAAGGCTTCACAGGATAGACAGAAGTCATATGCCGATAAACGTCATAGACCTTTAGAATTCCAAGTTGGAGACACAGTGTATCTCAAGGTGTCTCATTGGAAAGGTGTTCTCAGATTTGGGAAAAAGGGTGAGTTAGCTCCTAGATTTATGGGACCTTACCCAGTGACAACATGAATTGGAAAGGTAGCCTATAGGTTGGAATTGCCACCTGAGCTACATAGACTACATCCAGTGTTTCATATATCTGTGCTGAGAGAGTGACATCCCGATACAAAGTTGGTGTTGCAACATGTAGAGGTAGAATTGAATGAAGATATATCATATGTGGAAGGTCCAATGATGATTCTTGATAGAAGAATCAATAAGTTGAAAAAGAAAGACATAGTTATTGTGAAAGTTCTCTGGAATCATCATGGTGTTGAAGAAGCCACATGGGAATTGGAGGAAGAAATGAAGAGGAAGTACCCCTCTCTTTTCTCTTGAGATTTTGGGGACAAAATCCCTTTTAGGGGTTGATAATTGTAACATCCCTTACTTGGGTTATGTGATAAATTGGAAGCTTTGCTTAAGTAAGTTATTCAAAAACTTGTTTTAATCTTTTGAAAAATAATTAAGACTCTCCTTGAGTTTAATTTTCAAGTTTGAGCTTATTTGTAAACTATTTGTACATTATATGATAGTTTGGGTGAAAATGCAATTTACCCAAGATGAGGGGTTATATTGCAATATGTCACATTTTGAATGTGCACCTAGTGTCTTAGCAACATTAGAGAGAGAATTATGCTAAGGGGTGGCTTGTGGAAAGCCTAAATTCCAAGTTAGGGCTTGTTTGAATAATGCTTGTGCCTTGTGTACCAGTTTTGGTGCAATTTGCAATTTACCCAAAATATAGGGTTGATATGAAAAATACCATCTCTAGAGTGTCCCTACTATCTCTTGGAATCATCTATAGGATATAGAAGGAAAGATTCACCATATTTGAACCATCTTTGAGTGGTAGCATTCTTGGTGATGAAAAGACTGAGACGAGTTGTATAGTTGAAACCTTTATTTGAGTTGTATCGAGTTGTAGAGCTTATATGGGGATGCCTATCAGCAAGGAGCCATAGAGAAGGTCCCATATCATTTTTCAACTCTTGGCCTTTTCCATGATGGGTTAATCACGTCAAGGAGGTGATGGATATCGGCTTACAACTTTCCTTAGAAAAAGTGCATCAGTTTGTAAATAAACTATGTTGAGTTGAAATATCTTGTTCAACAAGATAACTAATGGCCGAAATCTTATCCCTATATTATCCTCAATAGTTTTTCATGTAAAGATAAATATTCATGCATGGACATGTGCCAACCATGCATGGACACGTGGCACCTAGTAGTGTAAAATGATGACACATCTTATACACCCTCTCTCATGAACCTCAATTATATATACCACTCCTTTCACCTACTAGTGAATTTTTCGAACCTATAATTCCATTTCTCTTGGATATAGTGCAAGGAAGTAAGGAGCAAGATGGATCTCGAGCCATTAAGCTTAAGGTGAAACCATGGTCATCTTCAACCTTGGATAAATCATGATCTCGGGTTGTGATTCTTCCTTTCTTTTCTTCTTCACCAAATTCTTATCTATGGTGATTCCTTGCATGTAGAGGAGTTGTGAATGAGTCTTGGATCTGTGATAAGCTCATATTCAACCTTGTGAATGTGAAGCTTTGGAGCTTGGAGCTTTGAAGTTGTTCTTGAGGTGGGTTATATAATTTGAATCCAATCTTGTTATTCTTCACCATCAATCTTGCCATACTTGATGATCTACTTTCAATTTCGAGTTTTCTTATATAATTGATGAATCCATGAGTTCTATTAGTGACATAGGACTGTTGTCCATGAACTAGAACAGTAAGGAACGAAGTCTAGAGCTTTATGATGATGACATCATCATGTCTCAACCCGATATCGGGTTGAAGCACCTCTTTGCCCGATATGGTGTGAAGTAACACACACACCTCTTTGCCCGATATGGTATGAAGCACACACAAACTTCTTTGCCCAATATGGTGTGAAGCACACACACACACCTCTTTTCCTGATATGGTGTGAAGCACACACACACCTCTTTGCCCGATATGGTGTGAAGCACACACATACCTCATGCCTGATATGGTGGAAGCACCTCAATCCAATATACTTGATTGAGTAACACATGAAGTGTGTTATGTCAAATAATACATTAAGATGTATAGAGTTCAATTCATTTTGATAAATGTAGGCCAATGTACCTTGAGAGAAGGATTGATCCAACTTAATAAAGTATGATGTAATCATTATCCTAGTGAGGATGAGAGAGAAACTCATACTTTGTGTGTTAATCATTCTATGAGCATACATTGATACCACTATATGTATAGAGCTATGCATTAAGGTTTGATTCTTGATAATAGGAATTAGGATTTTGATTCATGATAATATGAACTTGAAACCCTATTATGTTAAAGAGGGAAACCCTAACCCTAATTGGTGAAACGGGAAACCCTAACCCTACTAGTAGAAAGGTTGTATTTCTCTTATGTTGCATGGTAATGATATGTACTTGATATTGCTTCTATCGTGAAATACTAACCATGCAGGTATTATAAGATGATGAGCATAGCCAGATATGAGCTATGATGTTTCATATGATACAGATTAAATGGGCCTTGTGAGCCATGTGAAATACTTGTGCAATACGTATAATGTATACCTGGTTTGAGGACCTAGAGGTAATAGTTACCTGATAAAAGGTGACAATGTTCAGTGATGAACTAAGGGTTTGAATACACAGATCTAGCAATCATGATGATGATACTATTAGGGGATGAGAATTCCTAGTAATGTGATAAGGGACTGAGATCCCAAGTGTTACGCATATAATGTGTTCCAAAGATTATGAAAAGTATTTGATAAATGTATTACACCTTTCTCTGTAGCATTTGTTATAATTCATGATTGTAACTTATTTGATGCTAAAAGATATTGTAATACACCTAATTAATCAAGTGGAATATTATCATGTAGTGCCCAGGCCATAGATCCATTCAGTGTCAGGATTTGCTGAATGGTGAAACGAGTTAACTCAGAGAGCATATTTTTGAATATGCGGGGGTGATGGACGAACATATCCTTACGTCCAGATGGGGATAGATGTGTTATCTCCTCAAAGAATGCCAGTGTTGCCTTGTGATCTCCCTGATGAAAATGTACCAAGGATTGATGTGATATCTCCTCTAAGAGAGTGCATGTTGTGGCTGTAGATCTTTAGCGAAGATGCCACTATACCCATGCAAGCTAGTTGCAGTTTGACATGTGGTCACTGCCAGTGGTATCGCACTGACCGAGACAGGTGAGGTCATGGCAACCGACTCTTCCATTGATCTTGTATGGTACCGATGCTTTACGTAGCCATGGTCGGTTGGAGAATGAGCGGTGTACCTCATCTTCTATGGGCATAAGTGTAATTGTGAACATGTAATCAGTCATGTGGTGTATTTGCTTAAGAATTGAATGTGGAAACATTGGTTGATGCTACATTACTTTTATACATCTTAGTTGATAGATGTTATACTTGTTCTTCATATTCCTTATAAAGCAAATAGATGATCTATAGCTCTGTCATAGATAGTTGAATTGCTTAGACAATGCTATTTCTTTGCACTAAAATTAATCAATGATTAAACATGCTTATCTATGAAAAATATCCTCTTCTCAATTTTATATTGTTTATCTGTGATAATAATATTGTTGGCGGAGAGTTATATCTCTCGTTGGGACAATTGTCTCACCTCGTTGATCCCAACATTTTTTTAGGTGGACGCAGACGAGGAGGTAGAGATCGTACTGTAGAGGGAGGAGAACAACAGTAGGGACAGTAATAACAACTCAGGTTGAGTGTGTTATCTGTCGTGTCTTGTATGTAGAAGTCCTATGTGTCATCTCTACACTCTCAGGTCCTTGGGAGTTAGTACGTAATGGTTTTATGAACAATCTGAGATTTTGGCTTGATTGTCTCGAGGTTTTATGTTGCTTCAGTATGTGTTTTGGCAAAGCAATTGGTATACGATATCCTCGAGATGAGATGGTACAATGTATGTACAATGTGAACCATGGTGTATATAAGGTTTTGGTTCTTTCTTAAAGAGTTTTCCTAGTAATGGATCTTTTTGCAATATGGTTTTTAATTTTTAGTGATTTTTGTTAATCCGTTGCTAATGGTTATTCCGCGTAATTACTGGTGGTGATTTAGCTGTCAGTCTGATGGCGGGTCATCACAAAGATTTGGTATCATAGCCTAAGGTTCACTGAGTCTACAGAGACATAGGATTAAGGTTGTTGAGTTTGTTCTAGTGTCCTCCAATTTATCTTATAGTGACTTCTGCTCATATAGGAGAAGAAGTAAAGCTAAAAGATGGCTGGAGCACACGAAGAACATGTTGCTGAGAGCAGTGTTGTTGCACCAAGAGGAGGTGCAAGGGATCAGGCTAGAGAGGAATCAGTGCCTGAGAATCCTCATCTTGATCAATCCATGCTAGAAAACCCAGCCTTTCATGCTCTTTTTGGGTAGTTCATGACCACAATGACGCATATGGCAGGTCGGATGCCAGCACCAGCACCTAGGGCACCAGTTCCCAATGAAGTACATGGATCTAGTAAGATCTTTGAGCGATTACGCCGGGTAGGAGCCACCAAATATGCCAATATAGCTGACCTAGCAGACGTGGATTCATGGCTCACTGAGCTGGAGAAAGCCTTTAGAATCCTTTGCATTCTAAAGACTGATAAAGTTAGGTATGTTGTGTACCTTTTAAAAGGAAGCGATGGCCATTGGTGGGCCATTGAAGAAGAGAAAAGACCTGGTGTTGAGGTCAGATGGTAGGAATTCTAATGTGAGTTTGCTAGTAGATACTTTCCAAGACTTATCTGGATGAGAAAATCTCACAGTTTGAGCAAATTAGACAAGGAGCAATGAAGATTAGTGAGTATGAAGCTCAGTTTATGGAGCTTATGTGGTTTTGTCCACACATGGCTACTATAGATGAGGAGAGGATTCAGTGTTTTAAGAAGGGTCTGAATGCTGAGTTAACCACACTTGTATTTGCTCTAGAGAATAGAGAGAGATTTGTCACCTTTATGGAGTTAGTTAGGCGGATAGAGAGGTCCATGATTGAGAAACGTGAGGCAAATAATAGGAAAGTACCTGCCTAGTTTCAAGGACAGAGGTATGGAAGCTTTAAGAAACTGAAGTTTCCTGCACCAGCAACACCACAAAGGTTCAATGCTCAGACGTAATGGACATCAAGCAAGGGTAGAGGTCATAGTTTTCTGCCAAGTGGATCCCATAGTACATCATCAATGTCAGTGACAGGACCATCTAGGCCACAATGGGAGAATAGAGACTGCTTCAAGTGTGGGCAGATAGGACATCTAATAAAGGATTGTCCAGTTAGAGATAGGGAGGTAACCCAACCACCGATTCAGAGTCAACAAGGCTCTCAGAAGCAACAGTTTAGCAGTGGCACACGAGGACGTGGACATGCGTCTCAAGTAGGTTCATCTGCACCAAACAACAGAGTACGGATTTGACAATAGGCAACGGCAAGATTCTATGCTATGAATCAGCCAGAGGAAATAGCCAATCCACGAGTCGTGACAGGTCAAATGGAACTGTTTCATTATGATACGTCTTCATCTTACTTCATATCAGTTTTGATTGATCTGGGTTCTACGCATTCCTTTATCACTCAAGAAGTGATTCATGACTGTAATATGACTATCAGTCGTGGAATAGATAATATGTTATTAGAAACTCCGTTAGTCTGATCTGCAGTGTTGCGGGAGGTATGTTCCCCTATGTTCTTTCCTTTTCAGAACACATCATTCAGATGGATCTTATACCACTTCATATGCACGTGTTTGATGTAATTCTTGGTATGGATACCTTATAAAAATACAAGGTTGTCTTGGATTGTGGTTCCAAACAAGCTATGTTCACAGACAGTAATAAGACATGGGTCTTTCAGGGGGATAGAAAGATTCTTCCAATCTATCTAGTGTCAGTAATGGTAGCTGAGAGATTGATGCGACAAGGATGTGAAGCATTCTTAGCACATGTGGTAGACACTAAAGCAGAGAGTCCTAGTCTTTCTGAAGTTCTTGTTATCAGGGAATTCAAGGATGTGTTTCTTGAAGAATTTCTAGATATTCCTCCACCTTGAGAGATTGATTTTGAGATTAATCTAATTTGGGGTATGCAGCCAATAGCACAAACACCTTATAGGATGGCGCCTGCTGAGATGGCGGAACCCAAGAAACAGTTATAGGAGTTGCTTGAGAAAGGTTTCATTCGACTGAGTACTTCACCATGGGGTGCTCCAGTTCTTTTTTTTTTTAAAGAAGGATGGGTCTATGAGATTATGCATAGACTATAGGTAGCTTAACAAGGTGACTATAAAGAACAAATATCCTTTAACAAGGATAGATTATCTATTTGACCAGTTGTGTGGTATAACAATGTTCTCTAAGATAGATCTAAGGTCAGGATATCATCATTTATGTGTCAAGGAGGATGGCATACATAAGTCAGCCTTTAGGACAAGGTATGGTCATTATGAGTTCATAGTTATGTAATTTGGACTAACTAATGCACCAGTTGCATTCATGGAGCTGATGAATAGAATCTTCCATCCATTCCTTGATTAGTTCATAGTAGTCTTCATAGACAACATCTTGATATATAGTAGAGATGGTGAACAACATGCACAACACCTTCGTCAAACCTTGACTTTATTGAGACAACACTAGCTATATGCTAAGTATAGCAAGTGTGAGTTTTGGTTGTCAGAAGTGTCTTTCCTAGGACACGTTATATCTACTTCAGGTATTCGTGTTGATCCTAAGAAAGTGAAGTCTGTTATAGAGTGGGAACAGCCCAATACACCAACTGATATTCACAGTTTCCTATGTTTGGCAGGTTACTACATAAGGTTTATTAAAGACTTCAGTTATGTAGCATTACCCCTAACTAGGTTGACCAGGAAGGAGGTTCCTTTTGTCTGGAATGACAAGTGTCAGCGTTCTTTCCAGTTGTTGAATGAAAGGTTGACTAGTGCACCTGTGTTGGTTTTACCTGAGTAGGGAAAGGGATACATTATTTTCTGTGACACCTCTAAGAATGGTCTGGGATGTGTGCTAATGCAGAGTGATCATGTAGTTTCTTTTACTTCCCGACAGCTAAAGAAACACGAGGAGAACTATCTGACGCATGATCTAGAATGAGCTCCAGTGTCCCACACATTGAAAATTTAGAGACATTATTTGTATGGAGAAACATGTCAGATTTTCACAGGTCATAAAAACTTAAAGTACATCTACTCACATCATGAGTTGAATATGAGACAACGCCACTGGATGGCATTAATCAAGGACTACGATTGTACAATTGATTATCATCCATGGAAAGCTAATGTAGTGGAAGATGTAATGAGTAGAAAATCTCCATCTCAACCTAAAAAAAAGCACAGTTGAACTCATTATTATGCTTTAAACGGGACATGTTTGTCTCTTTGAGACAAATGAATGTACAGCTAGAAGTATATTTGTTAGCCGGATTGCTGGTCGAGATGCATGTGAAACCTACTCTGAGACAACAGATTAAAGAGGCACAACAGGCTGATATTGTGATTCAGCAGACCAGGTCAGAGTATGGTAGTGAGAAACGGGACAATTTCCATGAGTCAGAGGATGAGGTAGTTTTTTATCATGGTAGGATGGTAGTACCTAATGCCAATGACTTAAGAAAGATAGTTATGGAGGAAGCTCATTCATCCATGTATGCAATGCATCCAGGGAGTATTAAAATGTATCATAACTTAAAAGATATGCAGTGGTTTGAAGAAGGATGTAGCTGAGTTTGTTATGTGGTGTCCAGTAAGTCAGCAAGTTAAAGCAGAACACCATAAGCCTACAAGAACATTGCAACCCTTACCTATACCATAGTGGAAATGGGATCATGCGATAATGGACTTTGTGGTTGGTCTGCCCAGAACAACCAAAAATCATGATTCCATTTGGGTGATAGTTGATAGGTTGACTAAGACATCACATTTTCTTCCTATTAAAATAGCCTATACTGTTGAAAAACTTGCACAGATCTATATAGATGAGATAGTGCAGTTACATGGAGTTCCAGGTACAATTGTGTCTGATAGAGGTCCCCAGTTCACAAGTTTATTTTGGGAACGACTACATAAAGCCTTGGGTACGCAGTTAAAGTTTAGCACAACTTTTCACCCTCAGACAGAATGACAATCTAAAAGGACTATACAGACTTTGGAGGACTTGCTTAGGGCATGTGTTCTTCAGTTTGTAGGAAGTTGGGACTTACACTTGAGCTTAATAGAGTTTGCCTACAACAATAGCTAACAGACTAGTATTGATATGGCACCATATGAATCATTATATGGAAGACTTCGTAGATCTTTGTTATGCTATTATGAGATAGGAGAATATCAACTTTTGGGTCCTAAATTAGTGCAACAGACAACTAAAAAGATTAAAGTAATACAACAACAGTTGAAGGCTGCACATGATAGACAGAATGCATAAGCCGATAAATGTCGTATACCTTTATAATTCCAAGTTGGAGACAGCGTGTATCTCAAGGTCTCTCCTTGGAAAGGTGTTCTCAGATTTGGGGAAAGGGGTAAGTTAGCTCCTAGATTTATGGGACATTACCAAGTGACAACACGGATTGGAAAGGAAGCCTATAGCTAGGTTGGAATTGCCTCTTGAGCTACATAGAATACATCCAGTGTTTCATATATCTATGCTAATAAAGTGTCATCCTAATACAGAGTTGGTGTTGCAACCTGTAGAGGTAGAATTGAATGAAGATATATCCTGTGTGGAAGGTCCAATGATGATTCTTCATAGAAGAATCAAGAAGTTGAAAAGAAAGACATAGTTCTTGTGAAAATTCTCTGGAATCATCATGGCGTTGAAGAATCCACATGGGAGTTGGAGGAAGAAATGAGGAGGAAGTACCCCCTCTCTTTTCTCTTGAGATTTCGGGGATGAAATCCCTTTTAGGGGTTGATAATTGTAACATCCCTTACTTGGGTTATGCCATAACCTGGAAGCTTTGCTTAAGTAAGTGATTCAGAAACTTGTTTTAATATTTTTAAAAGTAATTAAGACTCTCCTTGAGTTTAATTTTCAAGTTTGAGCTTATTTGTAAACTGTTTGTACATTATATGATAGTTCGGGTGAAAATTACAATTTACCCAAGATGAGGGGTTATATTGCAATATGTCACATTTTTAATGTGCCCCAAGTGTCTCAGCATCATAAGAGAGATAATGATGCTAAGTGGTGGCTTGTGGAAAGCCTAAATTCCAAGTTAGAGCTTGTTTGAATAATGTTTGTGCCTTGTGTACCAATTTTGGTGCAATTTGCAATTTACCCAAAATATAGGGTTGATATGCAAAATACCACCTCTAGAGTGTCCCTACTATATCTTGGCATCATATAGAGGATATATAAAGAAAGATTCACCATGTTTGAATCAACTTTGAGTGGTAGAATTCTTGGTGATGGAAAGACCAAGAAGAGTTGTATAGTTGAAGCCTTTATTTGAGTTGTATCGAGTTGTAGAGCTTATATGGGGATGTCTATCGGCCAAGGAGCCATAGAGGAGATCCCATATCATTTTTTAAAATCTTGTCCTTTTCCATGATGATTTAAGCACCTCAAGGAGGTGATGGATATCGTCTTACAACTTTCCTTAGAAAAAGTGTATCGATTTGTGAATAAAGTGATGTTGAGTTGAAATATCTTGCTCAATAAGATAACTAATGGCCGAAATATTATTCCTATATTATCCTCAAGAGTTTTTCATGTCAATATAAATATTCATGCATTGACATGTGTCAACCATGCATGGACGTGTGGCACCTAGTAGTGTAAAATGATGACACCTCTTATACACCCTCTCTCATGAACCTCAATTATATATACCACTCCTTTCACCTACAAGTGAAATTTTCAAACCCTATCACTCCATTTCTCTTAGATATAGTGCAAGGAAGTAAGGATAAAGAATGGTCTCGAGCCATTAAGCTTAAGGTGAATCCATGGTCATCTTCAACCTTGGATAAATCATGATCTTGGGTTGTGATTCTTCCTTTCTTTTCTTCTTCACCAAATTCTTATCTATGGTGATTCCATGCATGTAGAGGAGTTGTGAACGAGTCTTAGATATGTGATAAGCTCATCTTCAACATTGGGAACATGAATCTTTGGATCTTAGATCTTTGAAGTTGTTCTTGAGGCAGGTTATATAACTTGAACCCAGTCATGTTATTATTCACCATCAATCTTGCCATACTTGATGATCTACTTTCAATTTCGAGTTTTCTTATATAATTGATGAATCCATGAGTTCTATTAGTGACATAGGACTATTTTCCATGAACTAGAATAGTAAGGAACGAAGTCTAGAGCTTGATGAGGATGACATCATCATGGCTCAACCCGACATCGGGTTGAAGTACCTCTTTGCCCGATATGGTGTGAAGCACACACATACCTCCTTGCCTGATATGGTGTGAATCACACACACCTCTTTGCCCGATATGGTGTGAAGCACACACACCTCTTTGCCTGATATGATGTGAAGCACACACACACACCTCTTTGCCCGATATGGTGTGAAGCGCACACACACCTCTTTGCCCGATATGGTGTGAAGCACACACATACCTCATGCCCGATATGGTGGAAGCACCTCAATACAATATACTTGATTGAGTAACACATGAAGTGTGTTATGTCAAATGATACATTAAGATGTATAGATTTCAGTGCATTTTGATAAATGTAGGCCAACGTACCTTGAGAGAAGGATTGATCCAACTTAATAAAGTATGATGTAATCATTATCCTGGTGAGGATGAGAGAGAAACTCATACTTTGTGTGTTAATCATTCAATGAGCATACATTGATACCACTATATGTGTAGAGCTATGAATTAGGGTTTGATTCTTGATAATATGAATTAGGATGTTTTCAATACATTTATGGAATGGGTTGTCATCTTATAGAGAGGGAAGGATGTTTACTCAAGGTCTAAATTAACTAATGCCTTTGTTTTGATGATGACAAATCCATTTCACTTATTTGTGTCTAGTGCTTCTAGGTGAGTGGTTTAAGATTGAATAGACACACCAAAATGTCTAAACTTGCATATCCTAATTTAGAAAAGTCAAGTCATACATGCACAAAGTTCAAGATTGAAGAATAGATAGTTTTCTCCTTAGATATTTGATACAAATCACTTGTATTTGTTGTATGACTTGTAACTAAACTAATACATGTAAAATAATAAATTAGGATGAATTAAGTTTCACCTGGAGGGTCATGCCTAAAATAGCAAGAGAAGTGGGTCGAGTTTCTTCACGATATAACTCAACAGACATAACTGTTCTTATAGATTTCCACAACCTCTTGTCAAATGAGTTTCTTTCCAAAACGAAACTTGGCCTACCATAAAATGGCCTAGATAGCAAGGTCTATTAGTCAAGTTACAACTATGTATACAACACTATAGCATGCATTTTATGAAGTGTAATATAATTGTTGGATGGGTGAAAAAGGTAAAAATCTATCAGTTGGAGACCCCAGTAGCAACTAGAATTCATCCTAAATGGTTCTAATGGGTAGGCATCCTCAGCTATAACAAGACCTACTAGGATTCATCACATGGTTAATCAAGCATTACTAATTTCCATGTGCTATCATTGAGAGAAAGTGCCTCAAAGAGCCCCTATCCACTCTAATGAGCTCAAACACTATCTACATTCATTATAGTGAATGGGAGATTTGTAAGAGATCTAGTCCTGCATGCATATCTCACGATGGTCTCATTCCTCTACCTCCCAATCTCTCTTTATCTCATGAAGATGAAGATCCTCTCTCTTGTCTAAGAGAGGAGAAAAAGAATAAAGATACAAGGTCGTTGGTGAAAAGCTTCTCATTTGTGAAGGTGAGACAAAGGTGGAAGATCCAAGTCAAGAGTGGAAAGTCCTTGAAAGTTGAAGACTTGTTGCAATCATGGATAAGTCCTAGATGAAGTTTGAATACTCGTTGCAAGAGTAGGTAAGTCCTTGATAAGGCCAAAGACTCTTGGTCATGGAAAGGTAAGTCCTCAGTAAGGTTGTTGGATCCCTTAACTTAAAAGGGGATCCAGTTATCCCTTGATCTGGAAAAGGGTGATCTTATGTTGTAACTCTTATGATGGAATATAATGAGTGAAATGTGATTGGAGTATATCTCTAAGTTTAGAGGTTGAAGCACTATAAATACTTGTGTTCTTTGGTGCTTGTTCAATCTCTTTCTCCCTTGCTTTTCATACTTGTAATATTATCTTGAGAAAGATATTGAAGGTCGAATATATTTTTTTTAATCGGTTTTAGCTCTATTCACCCCCTCTAGAAGCCCATTATAGACTCAATGCATTATACATAAATAGGAAGGAGCCCAACCCCACCTTCTCATGATAAAACATTGAGTGCTTTCATAATTTAGTTCTCACCTGATGTGTCTCCCCTGAACCTCCCAGGCCAAGATATATAGGATAGGTGATAGAGGGTGACCAAGCCAAATACCTAGTGAGGCCGAGAAGATCCCTTGATATATAGGATAGGTGATAGAGGGTCACCAAGTCAAATACCTAGTAAGGCCGAGAAGATCCCCAATGCACTTATAACATGGGTGTTCAAGTTTTTTACGGTAAATTGCTCTCCCTTGACATGGAACAAAGAGGTGTGATCAAGACTTCCAATGTCAAGGGTACGAAGGTGCTTACTGACTTGACTTTTTTCGATAACATCTTGTTTGTTCCTTGATGGTTGACATGTGTTTATCATGCGCTAAATGCAATTGAATGTATCAAAGTAATATAGGCCTTGTGAGGCCCGAGTCGAACTCAGGAAAATGTGAATTTCAGTAGACTACTACTAACTGGTTGCGATCAGCTAAACTGATAAAAAGAGTTGATTGGTTTTGAAAAAGAAAATAAAATAAAGTGAAAACAAAATGAGCGATGATTAAATGTTGGTTTAATCAATGAGGATGGGATTCCTTAGGATTTCTGATTTCACCACAGCATCTCGTTATACCTAATATCTTGCATAAATAACATAGATTTTATCGAATCTTGGATAGAGAGCATGTAATCAGGATTTTCCGCTTCCACGGTACAATCCACTACCTAAATCTAAGACAATTCCACTTCCGTATCAATTTATATCTTAGATTAGGTGCATTATCGATGACTCTAGGTATCTCTCCGCTATCCGTACGTCGCCTAGTCTAAGGAACGTATATGATAGTGTATAATAGTGGGTTTTCTGACCTTTAATCCCCTTTCCAGAGTAATTATTAGTCTAATTCTTTACCTATGGTCATGAAGAATAAGTAAATCAAGCAATCTCTACAATTATATATCCAGGAAACGAGAATCATATATTAATTCATGCAAAAATTCAGTACAACGGTTCCCCGGGCTAGTCATGTGTCCTAAGGAACGATGGAGATTAGCCCTGCATGGTTAACAATGGAGAATACATAGGAGTAGAGAAGAAAAATGTGGGAAACATGGAGAAAACTCGTGTAACCCCTGATACAAAGGTGTTCCTGGAGATCCTCCTCGAGAAACACGCATTTTGTAGTCTTCCGGCCACAAAATCGCCCGTCGGAGGTGCCTGGATCGCCCGGTTGACGGCCTTCAGTTCTAGTCTCCTCTCTCCCTCCTTCTTGGATGTCGGGCGGCTCGATCCCCAATCCCCCTTGGGTTGGTCGTCCTCCCCTTAGGTCATAAGACCACTTTACGATACCCAAAAAGCTCAACCGTCATATTAGAACAATCTGATTTCGTGCAGAATTCGGCAGATCCCGACGCTGTCGATACTATCGACACCCAAGTCAATAATATCAACCATGATGTTGATATCTCCTTACAATTTTGAAGTTTGGGGTTGATTCCTGATGAAATCTCGATACTATCGACACTGGGGTCGATAGTATCGACTCTGTACAGTACAAAAGTACCTGAAAAGTACCGAAACATGTGCATAAGTCTGGGGATTATATAAAATCATATAAATATGATAAAATAAGTATAATTTGATGAAAATAGAGTTTAAAGGCCAACTATAGTGAATTATGCAAATATAATCAAGAAAATGACAAATACGTGCATAAAATAGATATAAAATAAGCCTGTAAAAGCGACTCAAAACCCATGCATCAAACTCCCCTAAGCTTAAACCTTACTCATCCTCGAGCAACAAAACATTAGATCTGATTGAGATAAGTCAGCAAAAGGACATAAATACATGAAATGCATTTGAATCATCCCCACTTTCTTTCCACAAACCAGCCCTCACTGACCACTAAACACTAACTGCCATCCATGTCACCAAGACCTATGTAAAAGATGTTCGTCCCCCAATCAATGAAGCACTATCAATTAAAGCGGTTAATATGATAAACTCATCTGGTCCATACTTGATGCATCATGTAATCTCCTATCTACATTGCTCCTTTCATCTAGCTACCATCTATGTGGAAGTTGTTCTCCTGATAAAACAATGAATGAGGAGACAATCATATATGTGGCCTACCAATAGGAGCAACGAGTGGACGAGATAGGTGGATGTGGAAGAATCATGAGCACAAAGAATCATTCATGCAATGAAAATATGATGAACCTATAATGATACAAGATATGAAATGATCCTAATGCCTACTCATTGAAGTAGAATGATGCATGCATTATCATTTCATCTCAGAGTAAGATGAAACATTTACAAAAACTACATCATGTACTAATTCTTCTTAATGATAAAGGTAAGATTATGCCCTTTCTCCATTATTTTCTTCTAAAAAGTTAATATTTTTTTTCTCTTTTTTTTTCAAGCCCCCTTTCAAAATGGCATAACTATTTTGGGCTTCTGTTTACATTACACTTCTTCTAAACGGTAATATTTTTTTAAGGGTATGGGCAAAGATCACTACCTTCTCATGTTGTAGAACAATGAAGTTAGCACATGATGATAATTATATGCTTTATGTAATGTAAATGCAACTAAATAAACAATAATGTTATGCAACTAAAAGACATGCACCTAAATTAATGTTGTGCTTGTATATTTTCTTTTTTTTTCTTTTTTCACTAATGCAAGCAAAAATAACAAAATTATGCAAATCCTACCATGCATTGTAAGTGCAATCAAAAGAATGAACAATTCAATGTACTCAATCTTCTTATGGTGGTGGAGTGATGAATGTATGCGGTGGATGAGATCACACAACTAAAAGACAAGACCTTATGAAAATATCATATGTTCCTCTCTAAAGACATGTTTACATGGTAATTAAAGGATTTCTCTCTTAAACTTTAGTCTAAGATCACGTTAGTATTTGGTCGGTTCAGGCTCAACAACCTTGTCAATCACTTTTCCTTGGACAATAAAGATGGTCATTCATGTCCCCATGTCCTGAAGCTGACTCACGCAAGCACTTCCTTAGTTATGCAACTCAATTATGCACAAGAATAAGCTCAAAAAGTCTTTAATATGCTCATTTTTTCATGAGCACCCAATCCAATAGTAATACTCCCAATTGAAACCATGCATTTATTGCTCCACAAATTACACTAGATAGATGTGGATACTATAAAAGCATTAAACCTAGAAATAAAAATAACTAATATTTCAAAAGTAAAAGAAACATAAATAAGTAAATAAAAACTATGGTAGAGGGTTGTTCAAACACCCCCCTAAGCTTGAATATGACTATGGCCTAATAGTCAACATTCCCACTTAAGAGGTGGAAGTGTGGTGAAGATGGATGGTTGGATGCTCAATTGGACCAAATGATGCTTTATATCTCCCTATTTTTGGTGGCCCACTTTTGTGTCTTAGTAGTTCTAAGACGTGACTCGCTTCATCCTTATTTGCTCTACAAAAAATGGTGCGAAAAAATCTCGTTTCGACATCTTTCACGGCCTATTTATGTAGTTGTCCTGCAGGTGTCGATACTATCGACACTAAGGTCGATGGTATCGACTCTTGCTCAGTAATTTTGGTGTATCGACGCATCTACAAGTATGGGAAATCAAAAGTGTCCATGTTATCGACAAGGGTGTCGATAGTATCGACGGTTACTGATAAAAACGCGTCTGGTTTCTCAAGAGAACTCAATACTATCGACACTAGGGTCGATCGTATCAACTCTCGCTCAGCGTTTACTGATCCAAACTCGATACTATCGATAGGGGTGTCGATAGTATCGACTGTAAAAGTTCTATACACTTCAAAACATGAGTGAGGGTACCATTTTTACAAAAAAATATTAAAACCTAAGCAAAAACTAAGCACATAAACATAAAAGAACATAACCAAACATAAAATAAACCTAAAGTTGGGTTGCCTCCCAACAAGCACCCTTGTTTAATGTCCTAGGCTTGACATAAGGATACCTTTAATCTGGGTGGTCAAGGGATGTCTCTAATGATTCATTTGGCAATTTGAATTCAACTCTATCATCACCAATCCCAAGTGTCAAGTAACCTCGCCCAATGGTAGTGATTACATCAGCCATAGCTTGGAACGACCTTCCCAATAGCATCTCACATCCTTCCAACTCATTCATGTCCATGACCACAAAGTCAACAGGGAAGGTGTATTTTTTTTACTTTGACTAGCACATCCTCGCATATACCTTGTGGCTTCACAATGGATCCATATGTCATGGAAGTTTGTGTTGGCTTCTTCAATCTAAGCTTTTGAAAAGTGGCAAGTGGCATAAGATTAGTGCCTGCTCCTGAGTCACACTGTGCTTGTGGAAAATGTTGGCCACCTATGGAACATGGGATGTAGAAACATCCTGGATCTTTCCTCTTCTTTGGCAGCCTTCCTTGGATTATAGAACTCATTGTTTCATCAACACACACAACATTTATATCTTTGATCTGCCGTTTCTTGTTGATGATGTCTTTCATGAATATTCCATATGAAGGAATTTGCTCTATATCCTCCACCAATGGAATGTTAATGTGGAGCTTCCGGGAGATCTCAAGAAATTTCTTGAAGTGTCTTTGCTCTTTCCTCAGCTTCAGACTATCCGGGAATGGCACGCTTGGCTCCTTTATGCGCTTGTGTTGTGGAATATATGGAACTTTAGGGGTCTCCTCCCCTAAGCTTGCTTCAACGCACCTTCTAAGATAGGATTTGGCACATTATCCATGGATGGCATGACTTGTGGCTGCTTCTCCTTATTGATAGTGGCTGCTCCACTACGAAGTAAAGCTTTCACCTGCTCTTCCGGTATAGGAGTCTCTTTAGAAATCTAAGATGTGGGCACACCAGTGGTGGAATCTTGGAGTGATTTGACTGGTGTCCGACATCCTCCTGGCAATCCATACAAACTACGAGGGTATGGAGCTTTGGGTTTATCCTCCAAGTCTATATGCATAATACTCCGCTCATGTATTTTCTCAACAGGAAGCTCTGGCTCCTTTTTGACTGATATATATTTAACCTGCTGATGTGTTTGAGTAGGCTCTGCATTCCTAGCTGGTTTTTGTAGAATGATTTGCTTCATGACAGCCACCTCAGTTGCAATTTGGGTTATGGATGTCTCTAGCATCCTCAGTTGTGCACCATGGCTCTGTATCTGGTGCCCAAACTGGTTCATGTACTCACCATGTGACTGTACTGTCTTGATGAATGAGCCCATCAATTCCCAGTCTTGCTTCACTACATGGCTAAGAAATTCATTGTTCTTTTCCTCTAGGTTAGGCTGCGGCTTCTGAGAATTTTGTTCCTTCCTCCAATCGTAATTGTTATTTCTACATCCCTGTTAATGCATATACTTTGCATGTTCTTCCTCATCAGACTCGTTGCTCTCCTTCTCTGGGAGCTTCTTGGCTAGCAAGTCCATCTTCTCATTTAAAGCTTGAATGGCCTTTGCATCACCTATAGCTTTAGCCTGCTATGGTCTGTCTCTTTCACCCCAAGCTTGATTTTTAGCCATGTTCTTCAAAATCTCCCAACACTTGGAGCCTTTGTTATTCAGGAAGAAACATGTACCTGTTGAATCTAGAATACCCCGTTCATATTGGTTTAGGGCAAAGTAGAATATCTTTGCTTGGTTTTCCAGATCTATCCCATGATGTGGGACTCACTGCAACATGATTCGAAATCACTCCCATGCCTCCGAGTATGTCTCAGCTGCCTGCTGCTTGAAATTGTGAATCTTCCTCACAAGGTCATTGGTCTTCTCGGGTGGGAAGTACCTTTCAAAAAATACCTCGATCATCTGATCCCACGTCTCAAAAGATCCCTTCTCGAGGTTGTGCATCCACTCCCTTGCATTGCCATCCAGAGATGATGGAAACAACTTTAAGTATATGGTTGTCTGAGGGAACCGGTCCACCTTGATCATGTCACATGTTTCTACGAAATTGCTAATGTGGGCGGCATGATCTTCATGGGCATGGTCGTGGAAAGCTTGCATCTTCACTAGTGCTATAAGCACTAGCTTGATCTTGTAATTCGGTATGTTGATCTCCTTCTTCTTAATCAGGCTCAGCTGTGCTATAGAGGATGATGCCTTGATTTTATCCCATATCGTCTGCTCTTCAGCTGCTGCGCCGTCTCCCATTGTTGCTTTACTAGTACCTTGAAATTTCAAACAACAATGTATGAACCGGTACTAATAATTGATAAAGATAAATAAGATTTACAATTCAGTTCAAGAGATTAAAATAAAATTACAAGTAAAATAAAAAGTGGCCTAGAGTGGCCGCTCGCAGCACTCGTAGTGCTGAAATTCGTCGATTCCCCGGCAACGACGCCAAAAACTTGACACATGTTTATCGTGTGCTAAACGCAAGTGAATGTATCGAAGTAATATAGGCCTTGTGAGGCCCGAGTCGAACTCAGGGAAACATGAATTTCAGTAGACTGCTACTAACTGGTTGCGATCAGCTAAAATGATTAAAAGAGTTGATTGGTTTTGAAAAAGAAAATAAAATAAAGTGAAAACAAAGCGAGCGATGATTAAATGTTGGTTTAATCAATGAGGATGGGATATGTATAATAAGCACATTTAATTTCAAATATGATTCAGCACACACATATGCATGTAGAAACATGTATTTTATTCCTCTATTTCATATATTCACACACATTTAGCAACATGCAGTTCGATTCATTTCTTTTCTCACACACACAGAAACATTCATTCATTCCATCTTCACAAACACATGTATATCGTTAAGACAATTCCAAAAAAAAAATCATTTAGACCGTCTTTCAAAGTTGAACATGTTATCGAAATACTAATTATGACAACAAAGTTTAGAAAATAACATGACAGTAGCTACTTAAACAAGGGGGGCTTGATGTATCCCTAAACATGTGTATATACAGGACAGTAAATTTGTTGCTAGTTTGGACCTACTTTGTTGATGTTGCTGTTTCACAGAGCTCGTCGTTGTTAGACAAATCTGAATTGATGGTGATAGGGAAATGGACGGTACCAACAGTAGGAATAGAAGGGAAATCAGGTGTGCTCTCCTCATCGAATGAGTCCAAATATGTGCTATCCCCTGTTGAGTACTCAAATCGGACCAGATGATCGGGCGTCTCGTTGTTGATGTTGGTTATCCAAACCTTGATGGTATTATGGCCAACCGGACGAAGGAAAAGCTTGTCACTATAGCCTGATAGCATCTTCCCAACCCACTCACACCAACTGGATGTGGATACAAGATTTTCATCAACATCATACTTAACCTCGATAACATATGTTGAAGTTCCAAAATTTAGGATCACTTCACCAGCAGTGTAGTGTCTTCCATTAGATAACGCCAATGTTTAGGTATAGTGAGTTGTGCTAATGAATGATTGTCTAGAATGATGTCCAACTATTCTTCAACAGGGAATAGTAACATTTGAGTAGAGGCCCAATCCATAATGCCTACAACAATGTAAAATGTTGAGAAAAAGTAATATAAATGTAAGTACTAACGACACACAAAAACATGGGTTATTTCATATTCATGACGGAGAAATAATTGATGATGATGATGATAATAATAATGAGGATGAAGATGAGGATGAGGATGAGGATGAGGATGAGGGATGATGATGAGGATGATGATGATGATTGATGATGAGGAATCATCATCATCATCATCATCCTCATCATCCCACATCATCATCATCATCATCCTCCTCCTCATCCCACATCATCATCATCATCCTCATCATCATCAACATCATCGTGATCAATCATCCTCATTGTCATCATCCCACATCATCGTCATGATAATGTTGATGATGATGATGATGATGATGATGATTGATGACGACGACGACGACGACGATGATGATGATGATGATGATGATGATGATGATGATGATGATGATGATGATGATGATGATGATGATGATGATGATGATGATGATGATGATGATTGATGATGAGGATGATGATGATGATGATGATGGTGATGAGGATCATGATGATGATGATGATGGTGATGAGGATCATGATGATGATTCATCATAATCATCATCATCATCATCATCATCATCATCATCATCCTCAACATCATGGTCATCATCATCCTCATCATCATCATCCCACATCATCATCATCATAATGATGATGATGATGTGGGATGATGATGATGAGGATGATGACGACTATGATGATGAGGATGATGATGATGATGATGATGATGATGACGATAATGATCATGATCCTCATCATCATCGTCATCATCATCATCATCACCATCATTATCATCATCATCATCCCCATCATAAATCATCGTCGTCATCATCATCGTCATCATCATCATCCTCCTCGTCATCCCACATCATCATCATCACATGATGATGATGATGATGACGACGATGACGACGACGATGAGGATGATGATGATAATGATGTGATGATGACGACAACGACGATGATGATCATCATCATTGTCACCACCACCACCACCACCACCACCACCACCATCATCATCATCATCATCATCATCATCATCCTCATCATCATCATCATCATCATCATCATCATCATCATCATCATCATCATCCTCAACATCATGGTCTTCGTCATCGTCGTCATCATCATCATCATCATCATCATCATCATCATCATTATTGTAATGACGCACATCCAACATCGAATAATAATGAATGCTACGTCATTGACTAAGCAGAAGCGATCATTAACAGCGGATTACTGAAAATAACTAAAAATTAAAACCATTTACAAAGAGATCCAAACACATGAAAACTCTTTTATCAAGAACCAATGTATTTTATTTACATCCTAGTTCATAAGTACATATTCTGTACCATCCCTTCTCGAGGATTACAAGCATCAACTGCTCTGTTAAAACTATATACATACATCATAAGAACCTCGAGGCATCAACCAAAATCTCAGATCGATTCACTAAAAGTACTAACTACTAACTCTGAGGACCTGAGAGTACAGATACGACACATATGACTCTCTATACAAAATATGACAGCCAATTTCTCCACCTGGAATATCCTTGTTGTCCCTGTCCTTGTTGCTACTGCTCTTCCCCTGCTATAGGGTTTCTGCCTCTTCTTCCTCATCTACCTAAAAGCATTGGATCCCATGGGGGTGAGACAATTGAAATTGTCCCAGAGAGAGATATAACTCTCCGCCAGAAACATTATTATTGCAGTTTAATAGAATAAAACTTGAGCAGAGGAATCATATATATTCCAAAGTAGGTAATTCATTGTCTAAGCAGATTTGAGAAATATCCTCATTTTAATCAACACAACTATAATTGGTAAAGCAGTAAGTCATTTATTCGATACAGAATGGAAGAACATATATAATATTTATCCAACTAGGATATGCTAAGCAAGGTAATATCAACCATTGATTCTCGTATTTCAACCTTAAGCAAATACACTACACGGCTGATTACATTTTATAATCATACTTAATCCCTGAGGAGATGAGGTATATCGCTCATACTCCAACTGACCCCTGTGAAGTCGAAATCGGCACCATACATAGGTCAAGGAAGAGCCATATTTCCATGACCTCATCCTCCCCAGTCAGTGTGGGTACAAAATGCAGGACATTTTGTGTCTCTGCTAAATAACTTTCCAGGGTATACTGGCAACTTCACTATAGAGTTACAGTGGCGGTTGTACTCTTTTCGCAATCGAGAGATTTCATGTTTATCTCACATCGATCCGGCGTTAACATTATCGGGAGATTCATGATACATCCATCCCGGCATTGGGAGATTAGTGATACATCCATCCTGGCATATATAATGAAGGATTGAGAGATTTAATGTTTATCTCACATCAATTCCTCCATTAGGGTGTAAGGATATTCATGCCCATAACCCCCACATACTCAACAGTATGCCCTCCAGGAGATCCTGTAGGAAAACCTGTTTCACCATCACCAACTACTGATGATGATGGATCTATGGCCAGGGCTCTACATGATAAGATTTCACTTGATTAATTAAGTATATTACCATATTCTTTTAGCATCAGTCAGGTTTTCAAACATAAATTATTATAACAAATGCTACAAAGAATGGGTAATACTTCTATCAAGTACTTTTCGAAGCTTTATAAAACATTAGGATCTCAATCCCTTGTCACATCATGGGCATTCTCATCCCTTAACATCTCATCATCATGATTATGAAATATGGGTATTCAAACTCTCAGTTCATCAAAGAAAACTTGTTACCACTCATCAGGTAAATAATACCTTCAGGTCATCTGACCAAGGTAAACATGATACTTGCTACACAAGCATCTCACATGGCTCTCAAATCCCATTTAATCTATTGTGACCTCTTACTAGGCAACAAAGCATATTATGGTTCACAAGGCCCATAAAACAATTTCAATAATAAAACATCATAGCTCATACCTGGCTATGCCCAACATCTCATGATACCTACATGATTAGTACACATGATAACATTTATATCAATTACATATCAGCACTATGCAATATAAGGGTAGCATCACTATTCCCTCATTAGGGTTAGGGCTTCCCAAATTCATGTCAATTAGGGATACTCATCCCATTACCCAAAATTAAGGTTATGGTTTATCATTATATTGCCCAATATTAGGGTTTCGTGCATTATAACTAAAAAATAGGGTTCCCCATACCTTCACCCTATATTATGGTTAAGGTTTCATATAGCATTACATAGGATCACCCTGGATTAGAATTTCACATCACATCACTGCATTAGGGTTTCACATGGCATCACCCTAGATTAGGGTTTCTCACATCATTATCTTGAATTAAGGTTCCTTATAACTTTTCCCCAAATTAGGGTTTCTTGTAACTTTACCCAAAATTAGGGTTTCATGAAGCATCCTCTTAAATTATGGTTTTTCATTATATTACCCTGAATTGGGATTTCTCATATCATCACCCTAGATTAGGGTTTCATCAAGCATTGCCCTAAATTAGGGTTAGGGTTCATCAACCTTCTCTATTAGGGTTTTATGATCTCTTTATCAAGGATCATACCCTAATTACATATTGTATTCATGTTGAAAGTGTTAAGGCCTAATCACTACATGATTATTATACATGTATGAATTCTTCTCTCTCTCTTATCCTCTCTAGGATGTTGATTACTTCAAGCTTGATTAGATTAGGTCAACCCTTCATTCAAGTACATACATTTAGGGTTAGCATGGTGTATTGAGATATTACTTTCATAAGCATCAAAGGTTAACCCCTCTAAGGGTACTAACCACCCTAGTACCTTGAAGGTACAACCATTGTAATTATCTTTGATATACATCATTAACAATCATGGGGTTAATTGATCTTTCATCACATTAGGTCTTCAAACGGTTTTGATACTTTTGAACCTTCATATGGTTTTGACCTCCTTGACCATCAAACGGTCTTGAAGTCATTGACCTTCAAACAGTCTTGAAGTCATTGACCTTCAAACGGTCTTGAAGTCATTGACCTTCAAATGGTCTTGAAGTCATTGACCTTCAAACGGTCTTGAATTCATTGACCTTCAAACAGTCTTGAACCTTTTGTGCCTCTAAATGGTCATGAAGATCGTTAGACCTTAAACGGTCTTGTCCAAATTCTTCAAACGGTTTGAGATCGTTAGACCATCAAACGGTCTAGGTCTCAAAATCGGTAAACAGTTTGAGACCATTTGAATTAAATATTAATAAACCCCAAACAGTTTGAGACTGTTTAGTCCTCAAATGGTTTGAGACCGAATGGTCCTCAAATGATCTAAGACCGTTTGGTCAATTCATCTTAAAACTGTTTAACCCTAAATTAGGGTTTCTACAATCAATCGAATTAGGGTTTGTACTCATTGAACCATCCAACATTGAGACCATTGAAAATAGATCAAAATATAACCCTTGGATCTCCATCCATCCATGACTCCACTTGACCTCAAATGGTCTTGAGACCGTTTGAGTCATCAACCATGAAATTGATTCAATTCAATTAGGGTTTCAACACTTCAACCCGATTAGAGTTTGTAATTAGTGGATTATCCATCACTGAACCTATTATGACTCAATCAATTAGAACCATTGGATCAACATCCAACTACATCAGCAAGTATCCCCAAATGGTTTTGATACCGTTAGATCCCAAACGGTCTTGAGACCATTTCCACCCAAATGGTCTTGAGACTGTTTGGTTTCAATCGGTCTTGAGACCGATTTGTCTCAAGTTGAAACTGTTAGGACCTGGTATTTCTTCAGGTATGTGCTAATATGACACCATCATCTTCAAGCTTCAAACCTTCGAAATTTCCTGTGATCTTTGTGGTGATTTCAAAAATCAATCAAAAGGAAATTCGAGAAAGAAGAAAGATTCAACATATGATGAAGAAGTGAAATCAATAACAACATTTAAGGGTTCAAGTTATATAATCCACCTTCAAAGTTGAATCCAAGATTCAAGCTCCACGTCCTAAATGGTGAATGAAGTTTTCTCAACTGTCCAAGGTCTATTCTCAAGTCTTTGGATGCAAAGGATGATCAAGGTTAAGTATTGAATGGAGAAAAGAAGAGAATGAGTGTTGAATGCAAAGGATTTTTTATTTGATAGTGACAGTTGGTTGTTCTTGTGCTATAGTTCATGTAAAAATACTAGCAAATGGTCTTCTTTTACCATTACAGTAGCAACTTACAAAATATTTTTTTATTGAACACATTATATGGGCACCCGCGGGTGACCCGCAACCCGCTGGGTCGGGTTTGGATTTGTCTTTCTTTGATCTGTTTAGAAATGTATCATTTTGACCCGCACCCACGAGACCCAAACTCGCAATGACCCAACCCAAACCCAATCCACCCACCCACCCACCCATTTGACGATGATGGCTGGATGGCATTAATCAAGGACTATGATTGTACAATTGATTATCATCCAGGGAAAGCTAATGTAGTGGCAGATGCACTGAGTAGAAAATCTTCATCTCCACCCACAGATAAAGCACAATTGAACTCATTAATATGCTTTAAACGGGACATGTTTGTCTCTTTGAGATAAATGAATGTACAACTAGAAGTATCTTTGTTAGCCAGATTGCTGGCTGAGATGCATGTGAAACCTACTATGAGACAACAGATTAAATAGGCACAACAGGCTGATACTGTGATTCAGTAGACCAGGTCAGAGTATGGTAGTGAGAAACGAGACAGTTTCCATGAGTCAGAGGATGAGGTAGTATGTTACCATGGTAGGATGGTAATACCTAATGCCAGTGACTTAAGAAAGATAGTTATGGAGGAAGCTCATTCATCCATGTATGCAATGCATCCAGGGAGTACTAAAATGTATTATAACTTAAAAGATATGTATTGGTGACCTGGTTTGAAGAAGGATGTAGCTGAGTTTGTTATGCAGTGTCCAATATGTCAGCAAGTTAAAGCAGAACACCAGAAGCCTATAAGAACATTGCAACCCTTACCTATGCCATAGTGGAAATGGGACCATGTGACAATGGACTTTGTGGTTGGTCTGCCCTAAACAGCCAAAAATCATGATTCCATTTGGGTGATAGTTGCTAGGTTGACTAATACATCACATTTTCTTCCTATTAAAACAGCCTATACTATTGAAAAACTTACACAGATCTATATAGATGAGATAGTGTTGTTATACGGAGTTCCAGCTACAATTATGTTTGATAGATGTCCCCAGTTCACAAGTCATTTTTGGGAATGATTACATAAAGCCTTGGGTACGCAGTTAAAGTTTAGCACAACTTTTCACCCTCAGACAGATGGACAATCTGAAAGGACTATACAGACTTTGGAGGACTTGCTTAGGGCATGTGTTCTTCAGTTTGTAGGAAGTTTGGACTTACACTTGAGATTAATAGAGTTTGCCTACAACAATAGCTATCAAACTAGTATTAATATGGTACCATATGAAGCATTATATGGAAGACGTCGTAGATCTCCGTTATGCTGGTATGAGACAGGATAATATCAACTTTTAGGTCTTGAATTAGTGCAACAGACAACTGAAAAGATTAAAGTAATACAACAACAGTTGAAGGCTTCACAGGATAGACAGAAGTCATATGCCGATAAACGTCATAGACCTTTAGAATTCCAAGTTGGAGACACAGTGTATCTCAAGGTGTCTCATTGGAAAGGTGTTCTCAGATTTGGGAAAAAGGGTGAGTTAGCTCCTAGATTTATGGGACCTTACCCAGTGACAACATGAATTGGAAAGGTAGCCTATAGGTTGGAATTGCCACCTGAGCTACATAGACTACATCCAGTGTTTCATATATCTGTGCTGAGAGAGTGACATCCCGATACAAAGTTGGTGTTGCAACATGTAGAGGTAGAATTGAATGAAGATATATCATATGTGGAAGGTCCAATGATGATTCTTGATAGAAGAATCAATAAGTTGAAAAAGAAAGACATAGTTATTGTGAAAGTTCTCTGGAATCATCATGGTGTTGAAGAAGCCACATGGGAATTGGAGGAAGAAATGAAGAGGAAGTACCCCTCTCTTTTCTCTTGAGATTTTGGGGACAAAATCCCTTTTAGGGGTTGATAATTGTAACATCCCTTACTTGGGTTATGTGATAAATTGGAAGCTTTGCTTAAGTAAGTTATTCAAAAACTTGTTTTAATCTTTTGAAAAATAATTAAGACTCTCCTTGAGTTTAATTTTCAAGTTTGAGCTTATTTGTAAACTATTTGTACATTATATGATAGTTTGGGTGAAAATGCAATTTACCCAAGATGAGGGGTTATATTGCAATATGTCACATTTTGAATGTGCACCTAGTGTCTTAGCAACATTAGAGAGAGAATTATGCTAAGGGGTGGCTTGTGGAAAGCCTAAATTCCAAGTTAGGGCTTGTTTGAATAATGCTTGTGCCTTGTGTACCAGTTTTGGTGCAATTTGCAATTTACCCAAAATATAGGGTTGATATGAAAAATACCATCTCTAGAGTGTCCCTACTATCTCTTGGAATCATCTATAGGATATAGAAGGAAAGATTCACCATATTTGAACCATCTTTGAGTGGTAGCATTCTTGGTGATGAAAAGACTGAGACGAGTTGTATAGTTGAAACCTTTATTTGAGTTGTATCGAGTTGTAGAGCTTATATGGGGATGCCTATCAGCAAGGAGCCATAGAGAAGGTCCCATATCATTTTTCAACTCTTGGCCTTTTCCATGATGGGTTAATCACGTCAAGGAGGTGATGGATATCGGCTTACAACTTTCCTTAGAAAAAGTGCATCAGTTTGTAAATAAACTATGTTGAGTTGAAATATCTTGTTCAACAAGATAACTAATGGCCGAAATCTTATCCCTATATTATCCTCAATAGTTTTTCATGTAAAGATAAATATTCATGCATGGACATGTGCCAACCATGCATGGACACGTGGCACCTAGTAGTGTAAAATGATGACACATCTTATACACCCTCTCTCATGAACCTCAATTATATATACCACTCCTTTCACCTACTAGTGAATTTTTCGAACCTATAATTCCATTTCTCTTGGATATAGTGCAAGGAAGTAAGGAGCAAGATGGATCTCGAGCCATTAAGCTTAAGGTGAAACCATGGTCATCTTCAACCTTGGATAAATCATGATCTCGGGTTGTGATTCTTCCTTTCTTTTCTTCTTCACCAAATTCTTATCTATGGTGATTCCTTGCATGTAGAGGAGTTGTGAATGAGTCTTGGATCTGTGATAAGCTCATATTCAACCTTGTGAATGTGAAGCTTTGGAGCTTGGAGCTTTGAAGTTGTTCTTGAGGTGGGTTATATAATTTGAATCCAATCTTGTTATTCTTCACCATCAATCTTGCCATACTTGATGATCTACTTTCAATTTCGAGTTTTCTTATATAATTGATGAATCCATGAGTTCTATTAGTGACATAGGACTGTTGTCCATGAACTAGAACAGTAAGGAACGAAGTCTAGAGCTTTATGATGATGACATCATCATGTCTCAACCCGATATCGGGTTGAAGCACCTCTTTGCCCGATATGGTGTGAAGTAACACACACACCTCTTTGCCCGATATGGTATGAAGCACACACAAACTTCTTTGCCCAATATGGTGTGAAGCACACACACACACCTCTTTTCCTGATATGGTGTGAAGCACACACACACCTCTTTGCCCGATATGGTGTGAAGCACACACATACCTCATGCCTGATATGGTGGAAGCACCTCAATCCAATATACTTGATTGAGTAACACATGAAGTGTGTTATGTCAAATAATACATTAAGATGTATAGAGTTCAATTCATTTTGATAAATGTAGGCCAATGTACCTTGAGAGAAGGATTGATCCAACTTAATAAAGTATGATGTAATCATTATCCTAGTGAGGATGAGAGAGAAACTCATACTTTGTGTGTTAATCATTCTATGAGCATACATTGATACCACTATATGTATAGAGCTATGCATTAAGGTTTGATTCTTTATAATAGGAATTAGGATTTTGATTCATGATAATATGAACTTGAAACCCTATTATGTTAAAGAGGGAAACCCTAACCCTAATTGGTGAAACGGGAAACCCTAACCCTACTAGTAGAAAGGTTGTATTTCTCTTATGTTGCATGGTAATGATATGTACTTGATATTGCTTCTATCGTGAAATACTAACCATGCAGGTATTATAAGATGATGAGCATAGCCAGATATGAGCTATGATGTTTCATATGATACAGATTAAATGGGCCTTGTGAGCCATGTGAAATACTTGTGCAATACGTATAATGTATACCTGGTTTGAGGACCTAGAGGTAATAGTTACCTGATAAAAGGTGACAATGTTCAGTGATGAACTAAGGGTTTGAATACACAGATCTAGCAATCATGATGATGATACTATTAGGGGATGAGAATTCCTAGTAATGTGATAAGGGACTGAGATCCCAAGTGTTACGCATATAATGTGTTCCAAAGATTATGAAAAGTATTTGATAAATGTATTACACCTTTCTCTGTAGCATTTGTTATAATTCATGATTGTAACTTATTTGATGCTAAAAGATATTGTAATACACCTAATTAATCAAGTGGAATATTATCATGTAGTGCCCAGGCCATAGATCCATTCAGTGTCAGGATTTGCTGAATGGTGAAACGAGTTAACTCAGAGAGCATATTTTTGAATATGCGGGGGTGATGGACGAACATATCCTTACGTCCAGATGGGGATAGATGTGTTATCTCCTCAAAGAATGCCAGTGTTGCCTTGTGATCTCCCTGATGAAAATGTACCAAGGATTGATGTGATATCTCCTCTAAGAGAGTGCATGTTGTGGCTGTAGATCTTTAGCGAAGATGCCACTATACCCATGCAAGCTAGTTGCAGTTTGACATGTGGTCACTGCCAGTGGTATCGCACTGACCGAGACAGGTGAGGTCATGGCAACCGACTCTTCCATTGATCTTGTATGGTACCGATGCTTTACGTAGCCATGGTCGGTTGGAGAATGAGCGGTGTACCTCATCTTCTATGGGCATAAGTGTAATTGTGAACATGTAATCAGTCATGTGGTGTATTTGCTTAAGAATTGAATGTGGAAACATTGGTTGATGCTACATTACTTTTATACATCTTAGTTGATAGATGTTATACTTGTTCTTCATATTCCTTATAAAGCAAATAGATGATCTATAGCTCTGTCATAGATAGTTGAATTGCTTAGACAATGCTATTTCTTTGCACTAAAATTAATCAATGATTAAACATGCTTATCTATGAAAAATATCCTCTTCTCAATTTTATATTGTTTATCTGTGATAATAATATTGTTGGCGGAGAGTTATATCTCTTGTTGGGACAATTGTCTCACCTCGTTGATCCCAACATTTTTTTAGGTGGACGCAGACGAGGAGGTAGAGATCGTACTGTAGAGGGAGGAGAACAACAGTAGGGACAGTAATAACAACTCAGGTTGAGTGTGTTATCTGTCGTGTCTTGTATGTAGAAGTCCTATGTGTCATCTCTACACTCTCAGGTCCTTGGGAGTTAGTACGTAATGGTTTTATGAACAATCTGAGATTTTGGCTTGATTGTCTCGAGGTTTTATGTTGCTTCAGTATGTGTTTTGGCAAAGCAATTGGTATACGATATCCTCGAGATGAGATGGTACAATGTATGTACAATGTGAACCATGGTGTATATAAGGTTTTGGTTCTTTCTTAAAGAGTTTTCCTAGTAATGGATCTTTTTGCAATATGGTTTTTAATTTTTAGTGATTTTTGTTAATCCGTTGCTAATGGTTATTCCGCGTAATTACTGGTGGTGATTTAGCTGTCAGTCTGATGGCGGGTCATCACAAAGATTTGGTATCATAGCCTAAGGTTCACTGAGTCTACAGAGACATAGGATTAAGGTTGTTGAGTTTGTTCTAGTGTCCTCCAATTTATCTTATAGTGACTTCTGCTCATATAGGAGAAGAAGTAAAGCTAAAAGATGGCTGGAGCACACGAAGAACATGTTGCTGAGAGCAGTGTTGTTGCACCAAGAGGAGGTGCAAGGGATCAGGCTAGAGAGGAATCAGTGCCTGAGAATCCTCATCTTGATCAATCCATGCTAGAAAACCCAACCTTTCATGCTCTTTTTGGGTAGTTCATGACCACAATGACGCATATGGCAGGTCGGATGCCAGCACCAGCACCTAGGGCACCAGTTCCCAATGAAGTACATGGATCTAGTAAGACCTTTGAGCGATTACGCCGGGTAGGAGCCACCAAATATGCCAATATAGCTGACCTAGCAGACGTGGATTCATGGCTCACTGAGCTGGAGAAAGCCTTTAGAATCCTTTGCATTCTAAAGACTGATAAAGTTAGGTATGTTGTGTACCTTTTAAAAGGAAGCGATGGCCATTGGTGGGCCATTGAAGAAGAGAAAAGACCTGGTGTTGAGGTCAGATGGTAGGAATTCTAATGTGAGTTTGCTAGTAGATACTTTCCAAGACTTATCTGGATGAGAAAATCTCACAGTTTGAGCAAATTAGACAAGGAGCAATGAAGATTAGTGAGTATGAAGCTCAGTTTATGGAGCTTATGTGGTTTTGTCCACACATGGCTACTATAGATGAGGAGAGGATTCAGTGTTTTAAGAAGGGTCTGAATGCTGAGTTAACCACACTTGTATTTGCTCTAGAGAATAGAGAGAGATTTGTCACCTTTATGGAGTTAGTTAGGCGGATAGAGAGGTCCATGATTGAGAAACGTGAGGCAAATAATAGGAAAGTACCTGCCTAGTTTCAAGGACAGAGGTATGGAAGCTTTAAGAAACTGAAGTTTCCTGCACCAGCAACACCACAAAGGTTCAATGCTCAGACGTAATGGACATCAAGCAAGGGTAGAGGTCATAGTTTTCTGCCAAGTGGATCCCATAGTACATCATCAATGTCAGTGACAGGACCATCTAGGCCACAATGGGAGAATAGAGACTGCTTCAAGTGTGGGCAGATAGGACATCTAATAAAGGATTGTCCAGTTAGAGATAGGGAGGTAACCCAACCACCGATTCAGAGTCAACAAGGCTCTCAGAAGCAACAGTTTAGCAGTGGCACACGAGGACGTGGACATGCGTCTCAAGTAGGTTCATCTGCACCAAACAACAGAGTACGGATTTGACAATAGGCAACGGCAAGATTCTATGCTATGAATCAGCCAGAGGAAATAGCCAATCCACGAGTCGTGACAGGTCAAATGGAACTGTTTCATTATGATACGTCTTCATCTTACTTCATATCAGTTTTGATTGATCTGGGTTCTACGCATTCCTTTATCACTCAAGAAGTGATTCATGACTGTAATATGACTATCAGTCGTGGAATAGATAATATGTTATTAGAAACTCCGTTAGTCTGATCTGCAGTGTTGCGGGAGGTATGTTCCCCTATGTTCTTTCCTTTTCAGAACACATCATTCAGATGGATCTTATACCACTTCATATGCACGTGTTTGATGTAATTCTTGGTATGGATACCTTATAAAAATACAAGGTTGTCTTGGATTGTGGTTCCAAACAAGCTATGTTCACAGACAGTGATAAGACATGGGTCTTTCAGGGGGATAGAAAGATTCTTCCAATCTATCTAGTGTCAGCAATGGTAGCTGAGAGATTGATGCGACAAGGATGTGAAGCATTCTTAGCACATGTGGTAGACACTAAAGCAGAGAGTCCTAGTCTTTCTGAAGTTCTTGTTATCAGGGAATTCAAGGATGTGTTTCTTGAAGAATTTCTAGATATTCCTCCACCTTGAGAGATTGATTTTGAGATTAATCTAATTTGGGGTATGCAGCCAATAGCACAAACACCTTATAGGATGGCGCCTGCTGAGATGGCGGAACCCAAGAAACAGTTATAGGAGTTGCTTGAGAAAGGTTTCATTCGACTGAGTACTTCACCATGGGGTGCTCCAGTTCTTTTTTTTTTAAAGAAGGATGGGTCTATGAGATTATGCATAGACTATAGGTAGCTTAACAAGGTGACTATAAAGAACAAATATCCTTTAACAAGGATATATTATCTATTTGACCAGTTGTGTGGTATAACAATGTTCTCTAAGATAGATCTAAGGTCAGGATATCATCATTTATGTGTCAAGGAGGATGGCATACATAAGTCAGCCTTTAGGACAAGGTATGGTCATTATGAGTTCATAGTTATGTAATTTGGACTAACTAATGCACCAGTTGCATTCATGGAGCTGATGAATAGAATCTTCCATCCATTCCTTGATTAGTTCATAGTAGTCTTCATAGACAACATCTTGATATATAGTAGAGATGGTGAACAACATGCACAACACCTTCGTCAAACCTTGACTTTATTGAGACAACACTAGCTATATGCTAAGTATAGCAAGTGTGAGTTTTGGTTGTCAGAAGTGTCTTTCCTAGGACACGTTATATCTACTTCAGGTATTCGTGTTGATCCTAAGAAAGTGAAGTCTGTTATAGAGTGGGAACAGCCCAATACACCAACTGATATTCACAGTTTCCTATGTTTGGCAGGTTACTACATAAGGTTTATTAAAGACTTCAGTTCTGTAGCATTACCCCTAACTAGGTTGACCAGGAAGGAGGTTCCTTTTGTCTGGAATGACAAGTGTCAGCGTTCTTTCCAGTTGTTGAATGAAAGGTTGACTAGTGCACCTGTGTTGGTTTTACCTGAGTAGGGAAAGGGATACATTATTTTCTGTGACACCTCTAAGAATGGTCTGGGATGTGTGCTAATGCAGAGTGATCATGTAGTTTCTTTTACTTCCCGACAGCTAAAGAAACACGAGGAGAACTATCTGACGCATGATCTAGAATGAGCTCCAGTGTCCCACACATTGAAAATTTAGAGACATTATTTGTATGGAGAAACATGTCAAATTTTCACAGGTCATAAAAACTTAAAGTACATCTACTCACATCATGAGTTGAATATGAGACAACGCCACTGGATGGCATTAATCAAGGACTACGATTGTACAATTGATTATCATCCATGGAAAGCTAATGTAGTGGAAGATGTAATGAGTAGAAAATCTTCATCTCAACCTAAAAAAAAGCACAGTTGAACTCATTATTATGCTTTAAACGGGACATGTTTGTCTCTTTGAGACAAATGAATTACAGCTAGAAGTATATTTGTTAGCCGGATTGCTGGTCGAGATGCATGTGAAACCTACTCTGAGACAACAGATTAAAGAGGCACAACAGGCTGATATTGTGATTCAGCAGACCAGGTCAGAGTATGGTAGTGAGAAACGGGACAATTTCCATGAGTCAGAGGATGAGGTAGTTTTTTATCATGGTAGGATGGTAGTACCTAATGCCAATGACTTAAGAAAGATAGTTATGGAGGAAGCTCATGCATCCATGTATGCAATGCATCCAGAGAGTATTAAAATGTATCATAACTTAAAAGATATGCAGTGGTTTGAAGAAGGATGTAGCTGAGTTTGTTATGTGGTGTCCAGTAAGTCAGCAAGTTAAAGCAGAACACCATAAGCCTACAAGAACATTGCAACCCTTACCTATACCATAGTGGAAATGGGATCATGCGATAATGGACTTTGTGGTTGGTCTGCCCAGAACAACCAAAAATCATGATTCCATTTGGGTGATAGTTGATAGGTTGACTAAGACATCACATTTTCTTCCTATTAAAATAGCCTATACTGTTGAAAAACTTGCACAGATCTATATAGATGAGATAGTGCAGTTACATGGAGTTCCAGGTACAATTGTGTCTGATAGAGGTCCCCAGTTCACAAGTTTATTTTGGGAACGACTACATAAAGCCTTGGGTACGCAGTTAAAGTTTAGCACAACTTTTCACCCTCAGACAGAATGACAATCTAAAAGGACTATACAGACTTTGGAGGACTTGCTTAGGGCATGTGTTCTTCAGTTTGTAGGAAGTTGGGACTTACACTTGAGCTTAATAGAGTTTGCCTACAACAATAGCTAACAGACTAGTATTGATATGGCACCATATGAATCATTATATGGAAGACTTCGTAGATCTTTGTTATGCTATTATGAGATAGGAGAATATCAACTTTTGGGTCCTAAATTAGTGCAACAGACAACTAAAAAGATTAAAGTAATACAACAACAGTTGAAGGCTGCACATGATAGACAGAATGCATAAGCCGATAAATGTCGTATACCTTTATAATTCCAAGTTGGAGACAGCGTGTATCTCAAGGTCTCTCCTTGGAAAGGTGTTCTCAGATTTGGGGAAAGGGGTAAGTTAGCTCCTAGATTTATGGGACATTACCCAGTGACAACACGGATTGGAAAGGAAGCCTATAGCTAGGTTGGAATTGCCTCTTGAGCTACATAGAATACATCCAGTGTTTCATATATCTATGCTAATAAAGTGTCATCCTAATACAGAGTTGGTGTTGCAACCTGTAGAGGTAGAATTGAATGAAGATATATCCTGTGTGGAAGGTCCAATGATGATTCTTCATAGAAGAATCAAGAAGTTGAAAAGAAAGACATAGTTCTTGTGAAAATTCTCTGGAATCATCATGGCGTTGAAGAATCCACATGGGAGTTGGAGGAAGAAATGAGGAGGAAGTACCCCCTCTCTTTTCTCTTGAGATTTCGGGGATGAAATCCCTTTTAGGGGTTGATAATTGTAACATCCCTTACTTGGGTTATGCCATAACCTGGAAGCTTTGCTTAAGTAAGTGATTCAGAAACTTGTTTTAATATTTTTAAAAGTAATTAAGACTCTCCTTGAGTTTAATTTTCAAGTTTGAGCTTATTTGTAAACTGTTTGTACATTATATGATAGTTCGGGTGAAAATTACAATTTACCCAAGATGAGGGGTTATATTGCAATATGTCACATTTTTAATGTGCCCCAAGTGTCTCAGCATCATAAGAGAGATAATGATGCTAAGTGGTGGCTTGTGGAAAGCCTAAATTCCAAGTTAGAGCTTGTTTGAATAATGTTTGTGCCTTGTGTACCAATTTTGGTGCAATTTGCAATTTACCCAAAATATAGGGTTGATATGAAAAATACCACCTCTAGAGTGTCCCTACTATATCTTGGCATCATATAGAGGATATATAAAGAAAGATTCACCATGTTTGAATCAACTTTGAGTGGTAGAATTCTTGGTGATGGAAAGACCAAGAAGAGTTGTATAGTTGAAGCCTTTATTTGAGTTGTATCGAGTTGTAGAGCTTATATGGGGATGTCTATCGGCCAAGGAGCCATAGAGGAGATCCCATATCATTTTTTAAAATCTTGTCCTTTTCCATGATGATTTAAGCACCTCAAGGAGGTGATGGATATCGTCTTACAACTTTCCTTAGAAAAAGTGTATCGATTTGTGAATAAAGTGATGTTGAGTTGAAATATCTTGCTCAATAAGATAACTAATGGCCGAAATATTATTCCTATATTATCCTCAAGAGTTTTTCATGTCAATATAAATATTCATGCATTGACATGTGTCAACCATGCATGGACGTGTGGCACCTAGTAGTGTAAAATGATGACACCTCTTATACACCCTCTCTCATGAACCTCAATTATATATACCACTCCTTTCACCTACAAGTGAAATTTTCAAACCCTATCACTCCATTTCTCTTAGATATAGTGCAAGGAAGTAAGGATAAAGAATGGTCTCGAGCCATTAAGCTTAAGGTGAATCCATGGTCATCTTCAACCTTGGATAAATCATGATCTTGGGTTGTGATTCTTCCTTTCTTTTCTTCTTCACCAAATTCTTATCTATGGTGATTCCATGCATGTAGAGGAGTTGTGAACGAGTCTTAGATATGTGATAAGCTCATCTTCAACATTGGGAACATGAATATTTGGATCTTAGATCTTTGAAGTTGTTCTTGAGGCAGGTTATATAACTTGAACCCAGTCATGTTATTATTCACCATCAATCTTGCCATACTTGATGATCTACTTTCAATTTCGAGTTTTCTTATATAATTGATGAATCCATGAGTTCTATTAGTGACATAGGACTATTTTCCATGAACTAGAATAGTAAGGAACGAAGTCTAGAGCTTGATGAGGATGACATCATCATGGCTCAACCCGACATCGGGTTGAAGTACCTCTTTGCCCGATATGGTGTGAAGCACACACATACCTCCTTGCCTGATATGGTGTGAATCACACACACCTCTTTGCCCGATATGGTGTGAAGCACACACACCTCTTTGCCTGATATGATGTGAAGCACACACACACACCTCTTTGCCCGATATGGTGTGAAGCGCACACACACCTCTTTGCCCGATATGGTGTGAAGCACACACATACCTCATGCCCGATATGGTGGAAGCACCTCAATACAATATACTTGATTGAGTAACACATGAAGTGTGTTATGTCAAATGATACATTAAGATGTATAGATTTCAGTGCATTTTGATAAATGTAGGCCAACGTACCTTGAGAGAAGGATTGATCCAACTTAATAAAGTATGATGTAATCATTATCCTGGTGAGGATGAGAGAGAAACTCATACTTTGTGTGTTAATCATTCAATGAGCATACATTGATACCACTATATGTGTAGAGCTATGAATTAGGGTTTGATTCTTGATAATATGAATTAGGATGTTTTCAATACATTTATGGAATGGGTTGTCATCTTATAGAGAGGGAAGGATGTTTACTCAAGGTCTAAATTAACTAATGCCTTTGTTTTGATGATGACAAATCCATTTCACTTATTTGTGTCTAGTGCTTCTAGGTGAGTGGTTTAAGATTGAATAGACACACCAAAATGTCTAAACTTGCATATCCTAATTTAGAAAAGTCAAGTCATACATGCACAAAGTTCAAGATTGAAGAATAGATAGTTTTCTCCTTAGATATTTGATACAAATCACTTGTATTTGTTGTATGACTTGTAACTAAACTAATACATGTAAAATAATAAATTAGGATGAATTAAGTTTCACCTGGAGGGTCATGCCTAAAATAGCAAGAGAAGTGGGTCGAGTTTCTTCACGATATAACTCAACAGACATAACTGTTCTTATAGATTTCCACAACCTCTTGTCAAATGAGTTTCTTTCCAAAACGAAACTTGGCCTACCATAAAATGGCCTAGATAGCAAGGTCTATTAGTCAAGTTACAACTATGTATACAACACTATAGCATGCATTTTATGAAGTGTAATATAATTGTTGGATGGGTGAAAAAGGTAAAAATCTATCAGTTGGAGACCCCAGTAGCAACTAGAATTCATCCTAAATGGTTCTAATGGGTAGGCATCCTCAGCTATAACAAGACCTACTAGGATTCATCACATGGTTAATCAAGCATTACTAATTTCCATGTGCTATCATTGAGAGAAAGTGCCTCAAAGAGCCCCTATCCACTCTAATGAGCTCAAACACTATCTACATTCATTATAGTGAATGGGAGATTTGTAAGAGATCTAGTCCTGCATGCATATCTCACGATGGTCTCATTCCTCTACCTCCCAATCTCTCTTTATCTCATGAAGATGAAGATCCTCTCTCTTGTCTAAGAGAGGAGAAAAAGAATAAAGATACAAGGTCGTTGGTGAAAAGCTTCTCATTTGTGAAGGTGAGACAAAGGTGGAAGATCCAAGTCAAGAGTGGAAAGTCCTTGAAAGTTGAAGACTTGTTGCAATCATGGATAAGTCCTAGATGAAGTTTGAATACTCGTTGCAAGAGTAGGTAAGTCCTTGATAAGGCCAAAGACTCTTGGTCATGGAAAGGTAAGTCCTCAGTAAGGTTGTTGGATCCCTTAACTTAAAAGGGGATCCAGTTATCCCTTGATCTGGAAAAGGGTGATCTTATGTTGTAACTCTTATGATGGAATATAATGAGTGAAATGTGATTGGAGTATATCTCTAAGTTTAGAGGTTGAAGCACTATAAATACTTGTGTTCTTTGGTGCTTGTTCAATCTCTTTCTCCCTTGCTTTTCATACTTGTAATATTATCTTGAGAAAGATATTGAAGGTCGAATATATTTTTTTTAATCGGTTTTAGCTCTATTCACCCCCTCTAGAAGCCCATTATAGACTCAATGCATTATACATAAATAGGAAGGAGCCCAACCCCACCTTCTCATGATAAAACATTGAGTGCTTTCATAATTTAGTTCTCACCTGATGTGTCTCCCCTGAACCTCCCAGGCCAAGATATATAGGATAGGTGATAGAGGGTGACCAAGCCAAATACCTAGTGAGGCCGAGAAGATCCCTTGATATATAGGATAGGTGATAGAGGGTCACCAAGTCAAATACCTAGTAAGGCCGAGAAGATCCCCAATGCACTTATAACATGGGTGTTCAAGTTTTTTACGGTAAATTGCTCTCCCTTGACATGGAACAAAGAGGTGTGATCAAGACTTCCAATGTCAAGGGTACGAAGGTGCTTACTGACTTGACTTTTTTCGATAACATCTTGTTTGTTCCTTGATGGTTGACATGTGTTTATCATGCGCTAAATGCAATTGAATGTATCAAAGTAATATAGGCCTTGTGAGGCCCGAGTCGAACTCAGGAAAATGTGAATTTCAGTAGACTACTACTAACTGGTTGCGATCAGCTAAACTGATAAAAAGAGTTGATTGGTTTTGAAAAAGAAAATAAAATAAAGTGAAAACAAAATGAGCGATGATTAAATGTTGGTTTAATCAATGAGGATGGGATTCCTTAGGATTTCTGATTTCACCACAGCATCTCGTTATACCTAATATCTTGCATAAATAACATAGATTTTATCGAATCTTGGATAGAGAGCATGTAATCAGGATTTTCCGCTTCCACGGTACAATCCACTACCTAAATCTAAGACAATTCCACTTCCGTATCAATTTATATCTTAGATTAGGTGCATTATCGATGACTCTAGGTATCTCTCCGCTATCCGTACGTCGCCTAGTCTAAGGAACGTATATGATAGTGTATAATAGTGGGTTTTCTGACCTTTAATCCCCTTTCCAGAGTAATTATTAGTCTAATTCTTTACCTATGGTCATGAAGAATAAGTAAATCAAGCAATCTCTACAATTATATATCCAGGAAACGAGAATCATATATTAATTCATGCAAAAATTCAGTACAACGGTTCCCCGGGCTAGTCATGTGTCCTAAGGAACGATGGAGATTAGCCCTGCATGGTTAACAATGGAGAATACATAGGAGTAGAGAAGAAAAATGTGGGAAACATGGAGAAAACTCGTGTAACCCCTGATACAAAGGTGTTCCTGGAGATCCTCCTCGAGAAACACGCATTTTGTAGTCTTCCGGCCACAAAATCGCCCGTCAGAGGTGCCTGGATCGCCCGGTTGACGGCCTTCAGTTCTAGTCTCCTCTCTCCCTCCTTCTTGGATGTCGGGCGGCTCGATCCCCAATCCCCCTTGGGTTGGTCGTCCTCCCCTTAGGTCATAAGACCACTTTACGATACCCAAAAAGCTCAACCGTCATATTAGAACAATCTGATTTCGTGCAGAATTCGGCAGATCCCGACGCTGTCGATACTATCGACACCCAAGTCAATAATATCAACCATGATGTTGATATCTCCTTACAATTTTGAAGTTTGGGGTTGATTCCTGATGAAATCTCGATACTATCGACACTGGGGTCGATAGTATCGACTCTGTACAGTACAAAAGTACCTGAAAAGTACCGAAACATGTGCATAAGTCTGGGGATTATATAAAATCATATAAATATGATAAAATAAGTATAATTTGATGAAAATAGAGTTTAAAGGCCAACTATAGTGAATTATGCAAATATAATCAAGAAAATGACAAATACGTGCATAAAATAGATATAAAATAAGCCTGTAAAAGCGACTCAAAACCCATGCATCAAACTCCCCTAAGCTTAAACCTTACTCATCCTCGAGCAACAAAACATTAGATCTGATTGAGATAAGTCAGCAAAAGGACATAAATACATGAAATGCATTTGAATCATCCCCACTTTCTTTCCACAAACCAGCCCTCACTGACCACTAAACACTAACTGCCATCCATGTCACCAAGACCTATGTAAAAGATGTTCGTCCCCCAATCAATGAAGCACTATCAATTAAAGCGGTTAATATGATAAACTCATCTGGTCCATACTTGATGCATCATGTGATCTCCTATCTACATTGCTCCTTTCATCTAGCTACCATCTATGTGGAAGTTGTTCTCCTGATAAAACAATGAATGAGGAGACAATCATATATGTGGCCTACCAATAGGAGCAACGAGTGGACGAGATAGGTGGATGTGGAAGAATCATGAGCACAAAGAATCATTCATGCAATGAAAATATGATGAACCTATAATGATACAAGATATGAAATGATCCTAATGCCTACTCATTGAAGTAGAATGATGCATGCATTATCATTTCATCTCAGAGTAAGATGAAACATTTACAAAAACTACATCATGTACTAATTCTTCTTAATGATAAAGGTAAGATTATGCCCTTTCTCCATTATTTTCTTCTAAAAAGTTAATCTTTTTTTTCTCTTTTTTTTTCAAGCCCCCTTTCAAAATGGCATAACTATTTTGGGCTTCTGTTTACATTACACTTCTTCTAAACGGTAATATTTTTTTAAGGGTATGGGCAAAGATCACTACCTTCTCATGTTGTAGAACAATGAAGTTAGCACATGATGATAATTATATGCTTTATGTAATGTAAATGCAACTAAATAAACAATAATGTTATGCAACTAAAAGACATGCACCTAAATTAATGTTGTGCTTGTATATTTTCTTTTTTTTTCTTTTTTCACTAATGCAAGCAAAAATAACAAAATTATGCAAATCCTACCATGCATTGTAAGTGCAATCAAAAGAATGAACAATTCAATGTACTCAATCTTCTTATGGTGGTGGAGTGATGAATGTATGCGGTGGATGAGATCACACAACTAAAAGACAAGACCTTATGAAAATATCATATGTTCCTCTCTAAAGACATGTTTACATGGTAATTAAAGGATTTCTCTCTTAAACTTTAGTCTAAGATCACGTTAGTATTTGGTCGGTTCAGGCTCAACAACCTTGTCAATCACTTTTCCTTGGACAATAAAGATGGTCATTCATGTCCCCATGTCCTGAAGCTGACTCACGCAAGCACTTCCTTAGTTATGCAACTCAATTATGCACAAGAATAAGCTCAAAAAGTCTTTAATATGCTCATTTTTTCATGAGCACCCAATCCAATAGTAATACTCCCAATTGAAACCATGCATTTATTGCTCCACAAATTACACTAGATAGATGTGGATACTATAAAAGCAGTAAACCTAGAAATAAAAATAACTAATATTTCAAAAGTAAAAGAAACATAAATAAGTAAATAAAAACTATGGTAGAGGGTTGTTCAAACACCCCCCTAAGCTTGAATATGACTATGGCCTAATAGTCAACATTCCCACTTAAGAGGTGGAAGTGTGGTGAAGATGGATGGTTGGATGCTCAATTGGACCAAATGATGCTTTATATCTCCCTATTTTTGGTGGCCCACTTTTGTGTCTTAGTAGTTCTAAGACGTGACTCGCTTCATCCTTATTTGCTCTACAAAAAATGGTGCGAAAAAATCTCGTTTCGACATCTTTCACGGCCTATTTATGTAGTTGTCCTGCAGGTGTCGATACTATCGACACTAAGGTCGATGGTATCGACTCTTGCTCAGTAATTTTGGTGTATCGACGCATCTACAAGTATGGGAAATCAAAAGTGTCCATGTTATCGACAAGGGTGTCGATAGTATCGACGGTTACTGATAAAAACGCGTCTGGTTTCTCAAGAGAACTCAATACTATCGACACTAGGGTCGATCGTATCAACTCTCGCTCAGCGTTTACTGATCCAAACTCGATACTATCGATAGGGGTGTCGATAGTATCGACTGTAAAAGTTCTATACACTTCAAAACATGAGTGAGGGTACCATTTTTACAAAAAAATATTAAAACCTAAGCAAAAACTAAGCACATAAACATAAAAGAACATAACCAAACATAAAATAAACCTAAAGTTGGGTTGCCTCCCAACAAGCACCCTTGTTTAATGTCCTAGGCTTGACATAAGGATACCTTTAATCTGGGTGGTCAAGGGATGTCTCTAATGATTCATTTGGCAATTTGAATTCAACTCTATCATCACCAATCCCAAGTGTCAAGTAACCTCGCCCAATGGTAGTGATTACATCAGCCATAGCTTGGAACGACCTTCCCAATAGCATCTCACATCCTTCCAACTCATTCATGTCCATGACCACAAAGTCAACAGGGAAGGTGTATTTTTTTTACTTTGACTAGCACATCCTCGCATATACCTTGTGGCTTCACAATGGATCCATATGTCATGGAAGTTTGTGTTGGCTTCTTCAATCTAAGCTTTTGAAAAGTGGCAAGTGGCATAAGATTAGTGCCTGCTCCTGAGTCACACTGTGCTTGTGGAAAATGTTGGCCACCTATGGAACATGGGATGTAGAAACATCCTGGATCTTTCCTCTTCTTTGGCAGCCTTCCTTGGATTATAGAACTCATTGTTTCATCAACACACACAACATTTATATCTTTGATCTGCCGTTTCTTGTTGATGATGTCTTTCATGAATATTCCATATGAAGGAATTTGCTCTATATCCTCCACCAATGGAATGTTAATGTGGAGCTTCCGGGAGATCTCAAGAAATTTCTTGAAGTGTCTTTGCTCTTTCCTCAGCTTCAGACTATCCGGGAATGGCACGCTTGGCTCCTTTATGCGCTTGTGTTGTGGAATATATGGAACTTTAGGGGTCTCCTCCCCTAAGCTTGCTTCAACGCACCTTCTAAGATAGGATTTGGCACATTATCCATGGATGGCATGACTTGTGGCTGCTTCTCCTTATTGATAGTGGCTGCTCCACTACGAAGTAAAGCTTTCACCTGCTCTTCCGGTATAGGAGTCTCTTTAGAAATCTAAGATGTGGGCACACCAGTGGTGGAATCTTGGAGTGATTTGACTGGTGTCCGACATCCTCCTGGCAATCCATACAAACTACGAGGGTATGGAGCTTTGGGTTTATCCTCCAAGTCTATATGCATAATACTCCGCTCATGTATTTTCTCAACAGGAAGCTCTGGCTCCTTTTTGACTGATATATATTTAACCTGCTGATGTGTTTGAGTAGGCTCTGCATTCCTAGCTGGTTTTTGTAGAATGATTTGCTTCATGACAGCCACCTCAGTTGCAATTTGGGTTATGGATGTCTCTAGCATCCTCAGTTGTGCACCATGGCTCTGTATCTGGTGCCCAAACTGGTTCATGTACTCACCATGTGACTGTACTGTCTTGATGAATGAGCCCATCAATTCCCAGTCTTGCTTCACTACATGGCTAAGAAATTCATTGTTCTTTTCCTCTAGGTTAGGCTGCGGCTTCTGAGAATTTTGTTCCTTCCTCCAATCGTAATTGTTATTTCTACATCCCTGTTAATGCATATACTTTGCATGTTCTTCCTCATCAGACTCGTTGCTCTCCTTCTCTGGGAGCTTCTTGGCTAGCAAGTCCATCTTCTCATTTAAAGCTTGAATGGCCTTTGCATCACCTATAGCTTTAGCCTGCTATGGTCTGTCTCTTTCACCCCAAGCTTGATTTTTAGCCATGTTCTTCAAAATCTCCCAACACTTGGAGCCTTTGTTATTCAGGAAGAAACATGTACCTGTTGAATCTAGAATACCCCGTTCATATTGGTTTAGGGCAAAGTAGAATATCTTTGCTTGGTTTTCCAGATCTATCCCATGATGTGGGACTCACTGCAACATGATTCGAAATCACTCCCATGCCTCCGAGTATGTCTCAGCTGCCTGCTGCTTGAAATTGTGAATCTTCCTCACAAGGTCATTGGTCTTCTCGGGTGGGAAGTACCTTTCAAAAAATACCTCGATCATCTGATCCCACGTCTCAAAAGATCCCTTCTCGAGGTTGTGCATCCACTCCCTTGCATTGCCATCCAGAGATGATGGAAACAACTTTAAGTATATGGTTGTCTGAGGGAACCGGTCCACCTTGATCATGTCACATGTTTCTACGAAATTGCTAATGTGGGCGGCATGATCTTCATGGGCATGGTCGTGGAAAGCTTGCATCTTCACTAGTGCTATAAGCACTAGCTTGATCTTGTAATTCGGTATGTTGATCTCCTTCTTCTTAATCAGGCTCAGCTGTGCTATAGAGGATGATGCCTTGATTTTATCCCATATCGTCTGCTCTTCAGCTGCTGCGCCGTCTCCCATTGTTGCTTTACTAGTACCTTGAAATTTCAAACAACAATGTATGAACCGGTACTAATAATTGATAAAGATAAATAAGATTTACAATTCAGTTCAAGAGATTAAAATAAAATTACAAGTAAAATAAAAAGTGGCCTAGAGTGGCCGCTCGCAGCACTCGTAGTGCTGAAATTCGCCGATTCCCCGGCAACGACGCCAAAAACTTGACACATGTTTATCGTGTGCTAAACGCAAGTGAATGTATCGAAGTAATATAGGCCTTGTGAGGCCCGAGTCGAACTCAGGGAAACATGAATTTCAGTAGACTGCTACTAACTGGTTGCGATCAGCTAAAATGATTAAAAGAGTTGATTGGTTTTGAAAAAGAAAATAAAATAAAGTGAAAACAAAGCGAGCGATGATTAAATGTTGGTTTAATCAATGAGGATGGGATATGTATAATAAGCACATTTAATTTCAAATATGATTCAGCACACACATATGCATGTAGAAACATGTATTTTATTCCTCTATTTCATATATTCACACACATTTAGCAACATGCAGTTCGATTCATTTCTTTTCTCACACACACAGAAACATTCATTCATTCCATCTTCACAAACACATGTATATAGTTAAGACAATTCCAAAAAAAAATCATTTAGACCGTCTTTCAAAGTTGAACATGTTATCGAAATACTAATTATGACAACAAAGTTTAGAAAATAACATGACAGTAGCTACTTAAACAAGGGGGGCTTGATGTATCCCTAAACATGTGTATATACAGGACAATAAATTTGTTGCTAGTTTGGACCTACTTTGTTGATGTTGCTGTTTCACAGAGCTCGTCGTTGTTAGACAAATCTGAATTGATGGTGATAGGGAAATGGACGGTACCAACAGTAGGAATAGAAGGGAAATCGGGTGTGCTCTCCTCATCGAATGAGTCCAAATATGTGCTATCCCCTGTTGAGTACTCAAATCGGACCAGATGATCGGGCGTCTCGTTGTTGATGTTGGTTATCCAAACCTTGATGGTATTATGGCCAACCGGACGAAGGAAAAGCTTGTCACTATAGCCTGATAGCATCTTCCCAACCCACTCACACCAACTGGATGTGGATACAAGATTTTCATCAACATCATACTTAACCTCGATAACATATGTTG